>CM028135.1:645089166-646370833 GCA_016271365.2 Neoceratodus forsteri | reverse complement strand
GGGCACAGTTTTGACAGGATGGCATCCACATGTGTAGAAAAGGTGAGATGGCAGTCAAGCCAAACCCCCAGGTACCTAAAGGAGGGCACGTCTTCAAGGACAGTGCTATCCAGGGTATGGAAGATAAACAGGGATGCAAGTCTGGATAGCCTCTGTCTAGTGCCGAAAGTCATAGAGACTGTTTTCTTGGCATTTAGGGAGAGTTGGTTGGAGTTAAACCAGTGTTGCACTTTGTTGAAATTGGTCTGGAGATTAGAGGTGACTTCTTCATATGTCCAGCCGGATGTAAAGAGGACCGTGTCATCAGCGTACATGTGAATTGAGGTAGTAGAGCAGGCCATTGGCAGATCATTTAGTAGGATGGAGAAGAAAATGGGAACAAGGACTGAGCACTGGGGCACGCTGGTGGTAATAGGGAGCAGAGGAGAGGTGTAGTCAACTATTTTTACAGATTGGTTTCTATTTTGTAGATAGGCTCTGAACCAATTTGTAGCCAACACCAATGACCCAGCACCTGATAGGCAGGATAATAGGAAGGGGTGGGATACCGTATTGAAAGCTTTGTCTAGGTCGATGAATATTGCAGATGTAATTTTTCCTTTGTCCATCCCAGAGAAGATGGCATTCATGAGTCTTAGTAGGGAGGTGGTGGTGGAGTGGCTTTTCCTAAAACTGGACTGGAATGGAGTAAAGAAGTTAGTTTCAGAGAGAAAGTGGGAGAGTTCAGATAGTACTAGGTGTTCCTGGAGTTTGGTGAGAGTGGGAAGGAGGGAGATGGGGCTGTAGTTTGCAGAGGAGGTAGAGTCATCTCCTTTAGGAAGTGGTAGGACAATGGCATGTTTCCACTCTGTGGGGAGTGATTCAGTGGTGAATGAGAGATTTAGCAGGGCAGCGAGGGGAATAGCTATGGCAGGGGCAGATAGGAAGAGGAGTTTGTTGTTGAGTCTGTCGGGAGATTTTCCTTTGGCGGGATTCAGGGAGTGAAATGCTTCTAAGGTTTCGATGGGGGAGATGTGTCTGAAGGAGAAAGGGTTTTGGCCAGGCAGTTGGGAGGGTAGCTGTTTGGAGATTGGGCGGGGTTACTGAGGGAAGGGAGTCCAGGAGGGTCGTTGCACATGAGTCCAGGAGGGTCGTTGCACATGTAGTGAAGTGGATATTGAACTCGGAGGCAACCATCGGGGGTCAGAGTGGAGAGTCCCTTGGGAGAGAAGAAGGGGGGGGGGGATTTGATGTCAGGGTGGAGAAAAGGGAGTTGACGACTTTCTAGAATTTAGATGGCCTCCCAAGATTGTTGTTTAGAGTGTTGTTAAAATATTCGGCCTTTGCTAAGTGGATGGCCTTTGTGCACTTGTTTTGGAGCATGCTGTAGGTGATATTGTCACCTGGGAGGAGCATAGATTTGTAATTTCGCCACGCCCCGTCCTGGGCTTGTTGACATGCTATCAGCTTGGATGAAATCCAGGGAAGGTGAGACCCTCAGACCCTATCATGGCGCAGGGAGGCATGATTATCCTAGGTGCTAAGGAAGGTGTTCCGGAAGTGCGTAAGGGCCACATCCATGCTAGAGCATCTAAGGTTGAGGTCCCAGTTAGAGTGAGCTAGTTGTTCCAGGAGATAGGAGAGGTTTAGAGTTTTATATAGACGGTTGGAATATAAATTTGGGAGGGGATTTAACCTGGTGGATTTTGCGGACCAAGTAGGTTAAATGATGGTTGTTAATGGAGTCAGGAAGGAGGCCAGAGCTGATGACACGGTGTGGATGGGAGGTAAGTGCACAGTCAAGTAGGGAGTGGTTGCCGGTCTCACGGTTTGAGTGTGTAGGTTCCAAGATGGTTTGGGTAAGGTTGAGAGCAGATATCTCGGTATGGGTTTTGTTAAAAGCGGGGGCTGACCAGTTGTGGTTAAAGTCACCCATAACATAAAGTTCACCCGACTGGGCAAGAGACGTTAGTTGGCTTAGGAGGTCAGAAGGTTGGTGCTGGGGTACCAGGGCAGCAATAAATACCAGCCACGAAGATGGGAAGTGAGGAAGGAGGGAACAATTTCAGCATAAGCAGCTCGTAGGCTCTGGGTTCAACTTTTGTGAGGCTGACAAAAAAATGTAGGGCTGAGCTGGTGTAGATAGCCACTCCTCCATCTCTGGTGGGTCGGTCTTGCCAAGTGATAGTAAATCCTGGAATAGCGATGGCTGGGTCCGGGAGGTTTGGGTTTAACCAGGTCTCAGATACAATGATTATATCAGGGGCATGGTGAGCGGGCTAGAACCTGGAGCGGATCGAGCTTGGGAGCTAGGCTTCGAATGTTTAGGTGGGTTAAACGTAATCCCCTGGGGAGGGAGCCAGACCGAGTGTCGGTGGTGGCCTTGGCTGAGGGGTTAATCTTGGAGTAGCTGTGACTGGGGGTTGGCGTTGGACCGGGGTTAGGGTGTATACCCTCTGCTGCCAGAAGTAGTAGGACAAGGGTTAGGTGGTGACGAAGTATGTAAAGGCACCAAGATTTGGACAAGCGCCACTTAGGGGTGGTATTAGGGCAGGCAGTGTGGAGAAAATGGGAGCTGCTTTGGTGGAGGGAAACCAGGCAGCAGCCATAGGAATAGAGCGAGGTGGTGGGGCTTATAGGGACACAGGACCAGGTAATAGCTGGGAGAGATGCTGTGGACATTTGGGGGGCATTTGTAGAATGAGTCAGTTCAGCAGAGGGTGGGGGGGGTTCAGGGTAACAACTTATAGGAGGTGTTAAAGGGGTAAGGAAAAATAGGAAGGAGATTAAAAATAAGCTCCTTACTGGCTTTGCCATAGTTGACAAGTGTACAGGAGGCACAGATAGGTGGTGGAGAATGAGGGAGAAGAGGAGTGGTCACGAGAAACGCTAGGAAGATAGCTGGGGAGAAGAGGGGAGGGGCAATACTTTTCGGTAAAGGGATTGGAGCAGGTAGAATGGGGTGGGGTAAGTAGCATATTTAACAGGTGGCCTGGGAAGAGGTGGTGGCGGCGGGACAAAATAAGCTATGCTGTGAGAGTTTGTCCCCCGGCTATCAGCCGCACCTGGCAATCCGGCTGGAGGGCTCCAAGCGGCGGGTAGCAGCTTGGCTGGCTCGAGCAGAAAGGCACCCCAATCGGATGCTGAGAGCTGCTCACTGGTCCAATCAGTGGCCGCCAGATCGGTAGGGGCACCAATCAGGGAGGCGCCGGAAGCTGGGCGGCTATGGGAATTTTGTGGTAGTTACCTGGCAGTTAGTCCTGGAGGCAGGACCAGGAGGGTGGGAGGAAAAAGTTGATGTTCTTGGCGGCGGCAGCGCTGATGCTGCCAGGATCTGGGGGCAGCCCTTGGGGCACAAGAGCGATCTGGGAGGAAAATGGGAAAACAGAAAGATTAAATAGGCAGGTATTTGATTAGGAACAAAGGAAGGCAGGTGACAGGTGGGAGCTTGAGGAGGGGGTGGGAGTGCAAGTTCAGGACACAGGGCAAGTTATTAGCAGTTCATTGAGGTAGAGATCTAGAGAGGCAGAAGTTTAGATGGGCGGGGGAGGAGGCAGTCTATGAGAAATGAGCTTGTGCAGAAGTTCAGGGTGGAAAAAATGCAGAGAATATAGTTGGCGCCAGAGAGCATGGGAAAAAAAAGGAGATTGAGAGAATAGCCAGGGAGATGGCAGGCTCAGCTCAGAAATAGAAGGAGTCAACAACAGGGGTAAAAATAACACAGGGTAAGGCAGAATTAATAATCTGTTAGCTAGGCTTACTGTAGCGAGTATGGGGGGGGGTGCAGCTGACTACAAATTCTTCAGAATAGACTGTATCACTTCATTTACGCTATACAGTATCTAGGACAATTAACTATATCCAACATATACAAGGTTTAGATTACAGCACTTTTTATGCTAAGTAAACTGGCTGCTAGAACAAGCATTACGCTGTAAAAATAAGCTATGCTGTAAGAGATTGACCCCTGGCTATCGGCCGCACCTGGCAATCTAGCTGGAGGGCTCCAAGTGATGGGTAGCAGCTTGGCTGGCTCGGGCAGTATGGCACCTCAATCGGATGCTGAGAGCTGCTTGCCAGTCCAATCAGGGGCCACCAAATTGGTAGGTGTATCAATCAGGGAGGCCCTGGAAGCTGGGTGGCTATGGGAGTTTGGCGGTAGTTACCTGGCAGTTAGTCCTGGAGGCAGGACCAGGAAGGTGGGAGGAAAAAGTCAATGTTCTTGGCGGCGGTAGCGCTGATGCCGCCAGGATCCGGGGGTGCTGCTCAGGATGTGAGAGCAATCTGGCAGTTAGTCTAGGAGGCAGGACCAGGAGGGCGGGAGAAAAAAGTCAATGTTCTTGGTGGCGGTGGCGATGGCGCTGATGCTGCCAGGATCCGGGGGCGCCACTTGGGGCACGAGAACATATAATATTTTTATGCTAATGAGCTCCTCTCCCCACAGGGATTATCAGGCATGTGGGAGAAGCAAGATGTGGTGGGGCACACTGATGACAGGAGCAATTTATATTAAAAAAAATAACTTGCTGCCAATAGACATGTGCATTGTCTGGATACCCCACCAGCAATGAGGGAAGAAAAGTTGGGGTTACAATTTACTAGCAGACTTTGAATTTGCATGAGTCTGTGAAATATAACAATTTCTCAAATGATTTTGAAGGATTTTATAAATTTACATTGAAGCAGGTCAGTCCTGCTGGGATTGCTGAAATGCCTGAAGTTCCTGTGGACATGACTCAGAGCCATCAAATAGGAACATAGGCAATAATAGGTCTAGCAATCATGTTTGTGTTCTGCCCTCTAGGCACATACAGCATTCAGTAAGATATGAAATATGTTCAGTCACTATTAAATGGTCAGACCTGTTAGTGAATGTTAAGGATATTGGCATTATGGAGAGAAAAAACACCAGTAGTAGAATTCTCTGGGAGCCTGATGCCAAATAATCCACTGTTTCTTCCATGGTATAATAATTCTGTTATGAAGCATGCTCTTCATGATGATCAGCTTCCCAATGATTTGAATGCTATATCCATTAATGTTACTCCCCATGTGGAATTGATTTAACATGTTTAAAAGATGCAACACTCCCCAGATGCATTGCTTTCTTTTGGCACACGTTCACATGACTAAATTTACCATGCTCTGGGGATATAATATGCTTTCCACACGACAAACAGATGCTCCATTGCTGATGTACCACATTTCAAAAACAACACTACACACCTGAAAATGATGGCACCACCCTGATGATGTGCACTCATGCAAAACTGGTCGGACCTTTGTCTGAGCTGGATGGTGGTTCTCTTTGTGGCAAACTTTTGTGACCAGTTTTTGCACAAATTCTGTAATAAATGTTTTGATGCAATTACTAGTTAGTGAATGGTGCTGTTTTCTAGTAGTACAATATGCTTTCTCACATTTCTCCTTATTCTATATCCTCTTCATTTTAACGTATGCCCTTTAGTTCAACTTACCTGAAAAAAGCTAAAATATCATCAGAGTTCCAGAGAGTTCCAATGGCAGTATGTTGTTACCCAAGCAAATCAAAAAACATACTCAGAGGTTGGTTCTGTAATGATTTGCTCCATCCAGAAGAGACAGTTAGGAAACAAAATGATCCTAGGCCAGAAGAATTTCTAGGTATGTTGCAGATAAAGTAGTTCATCCCTTCCCCCCCCACCAGTGCATGTGGCTTTGTGACGTAAAAAGGAGGGGTATGTTATGTATTGCCTTTGGGTTTTGCAGTACTTTACTGCCAGCTGTTGGGGACTATGCTCATTATCTTGCTGATGGCTATAATTTGCCTTTTACTGTTTTCTGTTCTTATGGGTACCAGCCCAGGTTGACTGGCAAGTACCAATGGTGCTATTGTGTCGCTGACCTCTGTGCTTGTTTTGTTCTTTTGTTTATGTGTGTGTATGTGTGTGTGTGTGTGTGTTAGGCTTCAAATAAAACAATTTTAAAGAAGTATGTTATGTCAGTAATATTTTATTTCACTGCGCTTGCCTACTTACCCTGTTTTATTTTCCCCAACCTGGTTCTCTTAAATCAACTGCTATCTGACTAGCATGCTTTGGCAAGATTGATTCTACTCAGACTTAATGCTATGTACCAGGTGGCTACATCCAGCCCTTGTAGCATGTGGTCCCTGTATCCCTTACGTATAACTCTGTACCTTTACTACATAGCGCCCATTATCCCTGATTAAAGCTATGCACTTGTACATTGTTACCCATATAGCCTTAACTTACAGCTCTACCCTTGTAGCCATGGTCTATCCCCAACTTACCATTGTGAACTTCTATCCAGTGGCCCACCTATGATTTACAGCTCTGCACTAGAATCATATGGTCATTCTTTCTCTGACTTACAAAATCTGCACTGGTACCACATAGCCCTATGTCCTCGACAAAAACTCTGTACTGGTACTTTGTGGCCCATCTATCCTTAACTTACAGCACTCCTCTTGTATCCTGTAGTCTAGTGTTCTCCAACTTACTACTCAGCACTTCTGCCCTGTGACCCATCTGTTCCTTACAGCTCTGCACCTGTGCCACATTCTATCTCTGCTCAAGTACTATGTGTATTAACGATCCCAAATATATAGCTCTGCACTTGTACCAGAAAGTCCATATCTCCCTGGCGTATAGCCTTACATGTGTGCTATGTGGTTCATCTTACTTACAACTCTTAAGTTGTACCACATGGTCCATCTGTCCCTGGCTTACAGCTCTTCATTTATACTATGTGGTTTATTTTTCTTACAATTTTTCAGTTGCACTACATGATCCATACTGTATATCCCTGACTTCTGGCCATGTGAGTGTGTCCTTTGTTTTCAAGATCAGATGGAACCTATTGTCATTTCAAAAACAGTATAGGTAATATTACTGAATACTCATTTCTATTCGGTTATAATCTGTAGTCGTGACCTTGTAAAGTAATTTTAGCTGCTAAGTGCTTACTAGAAACAAACTTGGACTGGAACAGAGTCAGAAACCGGGAACTATGTATAAAGCAACAGAAATAGCTTGAATTTAACCTATGCCCTTATTTCAACAAAAACAAAATTAAGTTGAGTCAATCACTCAGATATACAGCACAACTTTTACAGAAACCATGGCAATCATTAAGCAAAACAGTGAAGTCAACAGAACTAGAATTTCTTCCTAGACTACATAAACTGAGAGGCTGTAATGTAACAAACTCAGTGATCATGCTGCCATTCGCATCGAAGAAGCACAAATGCAAGGAGCATGGCTCAGCGTACTGATGAGAACAGAGTGGCAGTTCTGAAATAGCAGCTGACATTTTACCATGTCATTTCTCTCCACTTCTTCCTGTGTCATGTGTCTTGCTTCTGTGCTACTCCTTCTCCTATATATGCACTTGCAACAGAGCAATCATTTTTTTTTTGGTTTTGTTTTTTGCTGTTAGTGATTGTTTCTCCCTCAGACCCAAGCCATCCTCCGGATACTAGCCACCCCAGCCCTGCTCCCCTGATTTTCCACTGGGGCTTGCCTTTTGCGCTACTGTAGTATGTCCTGGGTGTTCATCAGGTTGCAGGGCTACTGGTTGCAAGGGTCACTGGCAGCTTGGGAAACCCATTCCTACTTTGAAGGCAGGTCACAGCAAGTCGAGATTGGTGACTCCCTATCCCATCCCCTCCCCATCTGCACTGGTGTCTGTCAGGGTTCTGTGCTCAGTCCACTTCTCTTTTCAGTATTCTTAAATGATCTTCCAGCTGTCTGTGCCTCCACCTCCATTCACATGCATGTGGATGACACAGTCCTGCACACCTCTGGCCCTTTGGTTGAAAAACTGGTGCAGAGCTCAGGGATTTGGCTTCATTGGGGACTGGGGGTCCACCTGGAGTGATGCAAGCCTATACTGGAGTGAAGGTCTGCATCTGTCCAGGAGGGGAACCAGGATCCTAGGTGATAGGTTTAAATTCTTCATTGGCAAGCATTTATTTATTTATTTATTTTAGTTGTTTAACCAGGAGTAGCACACTAAGCTGAAAGCTTTTTTACAGGAGCAACCTGGGAGCACAGGGAAGTTAAGTGACTTGCTCAGGGTCGCACAGTATGTAAGTGGAAGCTGTGGGATTCAAAACCAGGTCTTGTCTGCTGGATGTCACCAGATTTGCAGCTCAGAGCCTTAAACCACTGTGCTATACTGCCTCCCTAAACCATTTAAACCAAGGGGGAGGCACTGGAAAGGAGCAGGGAAATCCTAGCCCCTCTAAAAAAGTCAGGGTAGTAAGTGAGGTAAACACCAAGTTAGAGATGTCGATAGGGAGAAGGGCAGGGGTAAATGGAGAAAGTGACAAAGACAATAAGGATAGAGATGGGGCAAAAAGGGGTAAGGCCATCAGGAAATGGAGGGTAATGAATACCAATGCCTGCAGTCTGGGCAACAAGCTCCCTGAACTGGTGGCCTTGATGGAAGAGGGATGCCTGGATATCATAGCAGTCTCAGAAACATGGTACACAGAGAACCATGACTGGGATGTTAACATACCAGGGTACACAACCTATAGGAGAGACAAGGAGGGGAGAAGAGGGGGAGGAGTAGCTCTCTATGTAAGGGAAGGGATAAAAGCAACTGAACAAAAGAGTAAACATGGAGGAGAGGAGGCACTGTGGGTCACCTTAGAGACTGGAAATTGTACCACAATCTGCACAGGGGTTGTATGCAGACCTCCATGTCAGGTGGAGGGAATGGACAAGGATATGATAGAAGGCATTCTTAGAATGGCAGAGAAAGGGGAGGCACTGTTGATGGGAGATCTGAATATGCCAGATGTTAACTGGAGCACATTTGCTGCGGCCACATCCAATAGCAGGGCCATTCTCGATGCCCTACAGGTGACATGCCTCAGACAGCTAGTTTTGGAACCCACTCATGAGGGAGCAATCTTAGACCTCATACTCTCAAATGGGGACAAGGAGAAGATCTCAGATCTAGAAGTGGGTAGCCGTCTGGGAACAAGTGACCACCAAACAGTGTAGTTTACGATAAACTCAGCTACAGAGTCAAGCCATACAAAAGTGAGGATACTGGATTTCAGGAAGGCTGACTTTGGCAAGATGGGAGAGTACCTTAGAAAAGCACTAGCAAATAGGCTAGAAGGAGAGGTGGAGCAAAAATGGGGAAACATCAAAACTGCCATCACAGAGGCAACATGCCTTTGTGTGAAGCAAATAAACAAATCAAAATGAAAGAAAAAACCACTATGGTTCTCAAAAGAGGTGGCGGAGAAGGTCAGGGAGAAAAATATAGCATTCAGGAAGTGTAAGGAAACACAGAAGGAGCAGGACGGAGAGCTGTACCAGTTAAGGCAGAAGGAAGCAGGGAGGGAAGTCAGAATAGCAAAGGCCCAAACTGAGGAAAAGATAGCCAACTTGGTTAAGAAGGGGGATAAAACCTTTTATAGGTACATCAGGGAACGTAGAAGGACAAAGGGAGGGATAGTGAGGCTGACTAGAATGGACGGTCGGTGGGCAGAGAGGGACAATGAAAAAGCAGGGTTACTGAATGAATATTTCTGTTCAGTATTCACAAAAGAGGAGGTGGGGGAGGTGCCTAATCCAATTAACAGGAGCACTCTGGATAGGAGGTTGATCCCAGTCCTTTCACAGAAGAAAAGGTTCTGAAAGAACTCCTAAAACTGAAGGTGGACAAAGCAATGGGGCCTGATGGAATTTACCCCAGAATTCTTTTGTGGTTAATAAGTTTTATTGTTTTTTTTCAATTATCTTTTTATTAAGAGAAGGTGGCAAACACAACCAGTTTTGATAACTTTAGGCATTACATTTTCACTCATCAATATAAAACCTACTTGCGATGAGTCATATTTAAGAAAAAGCAATATATCTTGAAATATATCACATTGTTACATAGATACATAGATACATAGACAGTGTTGGCAGATAAGGGCCTATGGCCCACCCAGTCTGCCCATTTGAGCTTATAAGTTCAGTTTGTTTTCCTAGAAGTCTGTTTCCCCTTACCCCTGACCTCTAGAATTCCTTTATGTCTATCCCATGCATTCTTAAATCCCGTGATTGTTTCAGCCCCCACCACTTCCTCTGGCAGGGTGTTCCACTTGTCCACCACCGTTCTGTGAAGAAATTCTTTCTCATGTTTCCTCTGAATCGTCCTCCTCAACTTCATCCCATGCCCTCTAGTCCTGGAACATCTTTTCACTTAAAAATAGTGTTTCCTGCACTCTGTTTCTCCCTGTAAGATACTTGTATGTCTCTATCATATCCCCTCTCCCTCCTCTCCTCCAGGAGTACATGTTCAGTTCCTTCAACCTGTCTTCATAGGACTTGTGATGCAATCCATGCACCATCTTTGTTGCCCTCCTCTGAACCTTCTCTACCCTGTCTATGTCCTTACGTAGGTATGGTCTCCAGAACTGTACACTGTACTCCAGGTGGGGCCTCACTAGTGTCTTGTATAGCGGAATTATGACCTCCTTTTCCTGCTGGTGATGCCCTGCCTATACATCCCAGCATCCTATTTGCTTTTACCTGATGCCTTGTCACACTGTTTCCCTACCTTGAGGTCATCAGAGATGACAACCCCAAGATCCCTTTCCTGCTTGGTGCATGCTATATCCTCACCCCCCAACTGATATATTGTGCCAGGGTTTTTGTGCCCCATATGCATTATCTTGCACTTCTTTGCATTGAATTTCAACTGCCAAACCCTTGACCATTCTTCAAGTTTCTGCAGGTCCCTTCTCATTCTGTCTACACCCTCTGGTGTGTCTACTCTGTTACAGAGCTTTGTGTCATCAGCGAACAGTGAAATTCTGCCTTCTAGATCCTGCTCAATGTCACTGATGAAGATGTTGAATAGGACCGGTCCCAGCACTGATCCCTGTGGTACCCCACTGGTCACTCTTCCCTCTGTGGAGTGACAGCCATTTACCACCACCCTCTGTGTCCTGCCACCCAGCCAGTTACCTACCCACCACACTACTGTCCTGCCCACAACCATATTCCTCAGTTTGTGTAATAGTCTTCTATGTGGCACAGTCAAAGGCCTTGCTGAAGTCCAGATAGGCCATGTCCACTGCCCTCCCCTGATCCACCTCCCTAGTCACCCAGTCAAAAAATTCAATGAGATTGGTCTGACATGACCTCCCCCTGGTGAAACCATGCTGCCTTGGGTCCTGTAGTCCATTGACAACCAGATGTTCCACCAATCTCTCCTTCAGAAGTGCTTCCATGATCTTTCCCACTACCGAGGTGAGGCTGACTGGTCTGTAGTTCCCTGCTTCCTCTTTGTTCCCGCTTTTGTATAAGGGGACTACATCTGCTGTCCTCCAGTCTTTGGGTACCTCCCCTGTTTCCAGTGATTGGCTAAACAGGATAGCCAGAGGTTCAGCTACCACCTCTGTTAGTTCTTAAGGACCCTAGGGTGCACCCCATCTGGCCCCATTGCTTTGTCAACTCTTATTACTTCCAGTTCCTTCAGGACCCTTTCTCGTGTAAAGGGACTTGTGTCCATTTCTGCACCATTCTCACCCCTTGTACTCCCTTCAGACCCATTACCCCCCTCTTCCTCAGTAAAGACTGAGCAGAAATACCTGTTCAATATGTCAGCTTTACTGTTGTCATCCTCCAAGCAACTCCCATCCTCCCCCTTCAGTCTCACTATCCCTCCCTTTGTCTTTCTTTTTTCACTTATGTACCTGTAAAAGGTTTTGTCCCCTTTAACCACTGATTTTGTAATGTGTTCTTCTGTCTGAGCTTTGGCTTCCCTTACTGACTTCTCTGCCTCCCTTTGTTTCTCCTGGTACTTCTCCCTATCCCCTTCTGCCTGTGTCTTTTTGTATTGCCTGAATGCTATCTTTTTGGCTTTCACTTTCTTTGCTACCTCTTTGGAAAACCATAATGGTCTCCTCTTCCTTTTCCTCTTGCTAACCTGCTTAATGCATAATTCTGTTATTCTTATAATCCCCATTTAAATACTGCCCACTGTTCCTCAACCCCTGATTCCTGTCCCATTCCCCTTAATGCCTCTTTCAAGTATTTCCCCATTTTCCAAAGTCTGCCCCCCTAAAATCCAGGATACGTGTTTTTGTGTGGTTTGGTTCTGCTCTTTCTGTGATTTCAAACCACAATGACTGGTGGTCACTGTTACCCAGGTGCTCCCCCACTGTTACCCCCATCACACTGTCCCTGTTTGTGAGCACAAGGTCCAGTATTGCCTTCTGCCGAGTTGGTTCCATGACCAGTTGCTTGAGGAAGGCACCCTGAAGGGAGTCCAGGATAAATCTGCTCCTAGTTGATGCTTTTGCTGGGATGCTCCAGTCCACGTCTGGAATATTGAAGTCTCCAACCAGTACTACCTCACCCTTGTCTGCCATCCTTTGGATGGCTAGCATCAGCTCCCTATCTGTTTCTTCCTCCTGGGCTGGTGGTCTATAGACCACACCTGTGCAGATGGCTGGCCCCATTTTCCTTTCTAGCTTAACCCACAGTATCTCTCCCCCATTTTGTTCCTCCTGGATCTCTGTGGCCCTTATGTCATTTTTCACATACAGTGCCACTCCTCCTCCCTTCCTGCCTGCTCTGTCTCTTCTGAATATGTTGTAGCCAGGTATGGCAATCTCCCAGTCATGGTTATCATTACACCAGGTTTCAGTGATGGCCACAATGTCCAGGTCTGACTGTACCATGACAGCCTCCAGATTGTTGAATGTATAACCCCAAGTCTCCACCTATAATTTAGAAGGGTTAGTACTACCCAAGTTCTTGACATTAAGAACATTCCCCTAGATTTAGAAAGTCTTATTATGCATGATCTACACTCATCCTATACAAACAAAGTCATACCTTTCCTTTTACTGTCTAAGTCCATCCCTTCCCTGATGTCAAACACAGGGTGTATAGTCAGGGAACAAAATCCTGGTCATACCTAGAATAATATAATACCCACAATCTCCATTGTTGTTCAGATTGTTTTTGTTTTTTATGGATTTCCGCTGTCAATGATTCCATATAATAGATGTCTGCGACTAGACCCCTCCATTCATGCACAGCTGGGACAACCGGAGAGTACCATCGTTTAGTAATGGCCTTTTTGGCTGCTAGGATGAGTATAGATAAAATAATTTGACATTGCCAGGGGCTTTGTCTGGAATATATAGAGAGTATTACCATTTCAGCCGTGAACTTAATTAACTCACCCATGCATTCAGAAATTTCTTTTTGAATAGAACACCAAAAGGGCATCAACAAAGGACAGGACCAGAAGATATGGGCCAGATCTGCTAATTTACAGGAGCAATTCCTCCAGCAGACCTCATACGAGATTGGGAGGTATTTAGTTAATAAAGCCGGAGAGCGAAAATGTCTGCTTCTATACTTCCAGGCAAATTCATGCCATCTAGTGGTGTGAGTACTTTTATATGCAGACATAGATGAATTAAGCCACTCCTGTTGTTGTATTTCCAGATCTAGGTCTTTGTTCCAGCTGTCCATAATGGAAATAGAGGAGTCACCCAGCCCCTCCCTTAAAATCTTATAAAAGTGACCCACCTGGTGTGCCCATAATTTTACCTCTAATATTATCTTCTAAAAATCTCCAGGCCATAGGTAGGGGCTCTGGAAGTCGGATATTAATGTCCCTTTGGCATAATAGATAATTCCTCACCTGATTATATCTAAAGATATAATTATTAGGTAAATCAAACTTGATCTGAAGAAGATCAAATGGGATAATTCCAGAAGGGGAGAGGAACTGCTTAAAGAATTGTAATCCTAGATGTCTCCATCTGGAAAAGGTTAGGTCCAATCTTGCCGAGAAAAGACGGTCATCCTCCGATATCAAAGAGTAGAGGAAAAAGGTTTCTTTAAATGCTTTCTGCTGTTTTAATTTATACCACAAAGTTTTATTGATTTGACTTATTAAAGATGATACAAACATTAAAGCAGTCGGATACATTACAAAGATCTTACACACTGTTACATATGTCTGTAGAAGCAGAGAACGGAACTTGCTGGCCAAATAGTAACAAACTGAATATACTAGCCCGGTAAGCAGTAAGATAATACTCTGTGCCTGGATGTACAACACCTATCCAGCTGGAGATTAACTTTGAAAGTATTAGCAGTTGGGGCACTGCATTATGGCTAACTCATACAAACATATCTTACCTGGCTCCATCCTGCTAGTTTCTGCAGTATTTGACAAAGCATCAGAAATTATGAGAGGTCCAGGGCCACTGTCCTCTACTTTAAGCCTACAGAATACAAGAGATCACACACACAAAGCAAACAGGTCTTCATTGTCAGTGAAGATACTATCCTTTACTGATATTATACCATGTCATCTGTAGAGCAGGGTCTCCTATAACTCAGTAACAATCTCTCCAGCACTTGCCCCAAATGCACCATGAGAGGAGACCATTATAGTAGCATAGTTGTGCCTATTCAGCCAATTCCCTCCCTAGGTTTCAAAAACAGAAGGAAGGGAGTCCAGAGGGCAGTATATTTAAAGAGGGTATTGGTTATAGTATGTGATATTCTGGCCCAGTTGGCAACTTGAGCCATGGAGGTTAAGTACCTCCCCCAGGGAAGGGATTATCTAGGACCACCATTTACGCAGTAGGAGTCTTTTAACCTGCATACTGAGAGTCAGAAGTAGTTTCAAATCGGAGAGATGAAGGTGAGGGGCCAGGGTCCGGAGTCCTAATAACAGCAACTCAGGGGACTGAGGCACAGGCTTCCTAAGTATTTTGGACCCCATCTCACAGGTAGCCTGCCATAGGGGCTGGATCAGCCTGCAGGACCAAAGTATGTGGAACAGGTCACCTGGGAGTTCCTGACACCTCCAACACAGGTCAGACTGAGCCAGCTTTGATTTGGCGAGAACTACAGGAGTCCTGTACCAGGAATGAATTATCTTGTTCTGTATTAATTGACTACTGCTGTCAGGATATGCCCTGTGAGCTAGTTTTAGATAAAACTTCCACTCCAGTTTTGTAATAGGGGCATGCAGTGCTTTCTCCCATTTATGCTTGGATTCCTCTGCTTGGGACGAGATGGTGCTCCAAATGGCTGCATATACCCGGCTTGACTGTCCTCTTTATAGGGCCAGCCATGGCTCTACCGGAGAGATTTGTTGCTCTTGGTGCTGCTTATGCCTGTATGTAAGGATTGCACTTCTTATTTGAAGGAATCACCAGAAGTCTTTGGGAGAGATCCCATAAGAACTCTACAGGCCCTCAAAGGAATTAAGGGTATCTGTACCAGGAATGAGCATATCTAGAAGCAATGAGATACCACCATGTCCCCATGAGGGCCATGCAATTGGTTGTTTATTGATGGTAATCTCATTATTGCCCCATAGTGGGGTAAGTCTTAGGGGAGATGGGGAGGCGTCCAACTTCGTATGCAGCTTGGTCCAATAGTCCAGAGAAGGACCTATAGTAGGATGACAGCAAGTGCCCTTGGGGGGATGGTTATATAACAATAGTACCAAGTGAGTACGCTGAGATACCTCTCTCTCCATATCCAGCCACTGGGGAGCATTGTGTTCAGGGAAAAGGAACCATTTTAACGTCTGAGCCAGCAGAAAGGCCCATTTATAGCCCTCTAACCACGGAAGACCCCAGCCCCCTTCCGACCAATGAGCTCTGAGCTTATTTCTACTGTACCTAGGTTTCTTACCCTCCCACAAAAAGGATCCCAGCAGGGAGTCTAACTTAGTAAATCAATAATGAGTTATTTTCAAAGGAATGTGGGAGAGAAGATACATAATTTTTGGTGCTGTGATCATTTTAATTGCAGATATTTTACCTACAAGCGACAGTCAAAGAGATTTCCATCTGTCCAGTTCTGTACAAATGGACACAAAAAGTGGTTTCATATTCAGGTCCCAGATTTTATGCAGATTAGGAGAGATAGTAATGCCCAAGTAAACATAGAAAAATAGAATTTGTCGGCAGATAAGGACCGCTTGGCCCACCCAGTCTGCCCATTTCCCTACCTGATGGATAAGCTGCAGATTCTAGTTAATCAACAGCTTAATTCCTCCTGTCCCCCACTAGAATTGCCTTATGCCTGTCCCATGCATTCTTGAATTCTCCCACTATTCCTGACTCCACAATTTCCTCAGAAAGGCTGTTCCATGCATCCACAACTCTCTCTGTGAAAAAGTACTTTCTAACATTACCTTTGAGCCGTCCCCCCATCTTCAAATTGTGCCCCCTTGTTCTTGCACATCTCTTCTTCTGAAAGATACTACCCTCTTGTACCTTGCTAATTCCCTTGAGATACTTGAAAGTTTCTATCATGTCCCTCCTCTTCCTCCTTTCCTCAAGGGTATACATATTAAGCTGCTTTAGTCTCTCCTCATATGTCTTCTGGTGCAGACCTTGCACCATTTTGGTTGCCCTCCTCTGAACAGCCTCCACTCTATCTATTTCTTTGCAGAGATGGGGTCTCCAGAATTGCACGCAGCACTCCAGATGGAGTCTCACTAACTGTCTGTAGAAAGGGGTAACAACTTCTTGATTTCTACTGTTGATGCCTCTCCCTATGCATCTCAGTATCCCCCCAGCCCTCCTTACTGCTGTCTCACATTGCTTGTCCACCTTTAGGTCATCTGATATAATTACTCCTAGGTCTCTTTTAATTTTTGTTGTTGTTATTAACTCACCCCCCCATTGTGTACTTTTCCCCTGGGTTTTTGTTTCCCAGATGCATTACCTTGCACTTCTTTGCATTGAATCTGAGCTGTCACATATTTGACCATTCTTCCAACCTTGCCAAGTCCCTTTGCATTCTTTCCACCCCATCATGTGTATCAACCCAGTTGCAGATCTTTGTGTCATCTGCAAAGAGGTATACCTTTCTTTCCAGGTGCTCTCCAATGTCACTTATAAAGATATTAAAGAGGACTGGTCCCAGTACTGAACCCTGCGGTACCCTGCTAGTTACCCTCCTTTCTTCACTGTGGACTCCATTTACTATTGCCCTTTGCGTCCTGTTATTCAGCCAGTTTTTTATCCAGGCTACCACCTTGGGACCCACCCAAGGCTGGCTAACTTGTATTTTAATCTTTTGCATGAGACTGTGTCGAATGCCTTGCTAAAATCTAGGTAGGCTATATCCACATCCCCTCCCTGGTCTACTACTTTGGTCACCCAGTCAAAGAAATCTATTAGGTTCATCTGACATGACCTTCCTGCTGTAAAACCATGCTGCTTTGGGTCCTGTGTCCTCCTCCAGTCCTCAGGTACCACTCCATCCTCCCATGATTTGTTAAAGACAGTAGTCAGGGGTGTTACTAGTTCCACCCTTAGTTCTTTTAGTATTCTTGGGTGAATCCCATCAGGCCCCATTGTTTTGTCCACCCTCAGTTTCAAGAGTTCTTTCAATACCCTTTCTTCTGTGAATGGACTGGTATCGACCCCCCTATTCAGAGTTTCTCCCTTGTTTGGTTTAGGCACCTCCCCTAAAGTAGGTAATCCCCTCCGGGGCCCATCGGAGTCCATGCTGAGTAACCATTTGAGAGGTACACTTAGAGTTTAAAGGTAGGACCTCCATCTTGGCGTGGTTAATCTTGAGACCTAAAAATGTAGAGAAATCTGAGAAGGTGGACAGTAAGGGAGGGAGAGAGGTGACGATATTGGCTATAGGGAGCAATAGGTGATCTGCATACATAAGAGTAGGATAAGCCCTTGTTCCCACCTGGACCCCGGAAATTAGAGGATTTTTCCTAATAGCAGCTGGCAGGGGTTCTACTGCCAAAACAAAAAGTAGTGGGGAAAGTGGGCAGTCCTGATGGGTACCCCTACCCAGTATGAATGGGGGAGACAGCATCATATTGGTGAGTATCTGTGCAGCTAGGGATGAATATATTGCCCCAATCCAGGCCCAAATCCCTGCCCACAAGCCAATAGTGCAAAGTACTTGTTGGACATAGTCCCCCTTCAGGGAATCAAAGGCCTTTTCTAAATCTATTGCAATGGCAGCAGCAGGGGAAGATAATATTTGGGCCTTATGGATTAAATTTACCAATGATCTAATATGGTCCACGCTAAAGCTGCCCTTAACAAAGCCTACTAGGGATGGGTGGATCAAACTAGGAAAGCAAAGAATAAGTCTATCAGCTAGTATCTTAGCCAGCACCTTGTTATTAGCATTCAATAGTGAAATAGGGCAGTAGCTGGATGCTTTAAGAGGGTCTTTACCTTTTTTGGTAGGATAGTAATAGTCACCTCCCTAAGGGATGAAGGGAGAGACCCTGTTTGCAATGACTCAGTAAATACTTGTTGCAATACCGGAGAGATTATGGGATGCAACAGCAGCCACACTTCAATAAGGAAACCATCCCCTCCTGGGGCCGTTCCCTTTTTAAGGGAGAAGATGGTATCTGCCACCTCCTGGGTTGAGATCGGGGCATCTAGGGCATTAGCCTGGGCTTCCGAGCTTTTGGGGAGATGTAGGAACTCCAGAAATGGGCAGATCCCCTGGGGTCTGGGGCTCTGGAGGATTTATATAACTAGGAGTAAAAATCCATCATTATTTGATTAATACCATTCATCGAGGTCTGGATCCTACCCTCTGCATCCTCTAAAGCCGCTATATGCCTTTCGGCTTGCTGCTTTTTGAGACGGTATGCCAGCAGCTTACCCCCCTTTTCTCCCCCTTCCCAATAACAATGCTTGAGTCTAATGATCAAAATCTCTGCCCTTCTAGAGACCAGCTTGTTCACTTGCATCTTCAGAGAGGTGACCTTGTGACCTACCTCTGACCTAAGGGAAGGGAAGGGACACGAAGGGCCTTAAAAGCAAACTCCACTTCTCAGAGTTGTCATTCAAGCCCCCTCAAATGTTTTTCCCTCATCTTTAGGCATTGGCTCACATGCCCCATTATCACCCCTCTTAGAGTAGCTTTGAATGCCTCCCATGTGGTACCCTCAGAGATATCTGCTATGAGGTTATGCAGAAAAATTTCTGTTGCTTCCTTTTGAAGTCAAGGGAGAAAGTCTAGGTCATGAAGTAGCAATGGGTCCAGTCTCCATGCCGGAGACTTAGGGAGGGGCCCTATGTGAAGGTAAGATGCACAGGGGCATGATCCGCGATAACTAAGCAATGAATAAAGGTATTAACAGTATTACTAGTAATAGTAGGAGAGGTGAGCCAGAAGTCTATTCTACTAAGGTAACTATGTACTGGGGAATGAAAGGTGTAGTCCCACTGGAGGGTTGAAATATTCTCCAGATGTCCATAAGGGCCAAATCTTGTAATTGAGCCACTGCCATTACAGCCCTGGAGTGGGGCTCAGTATTGGAAGGAAATCTATCCAGGAAAGGATCCAGAGTAAAATTAAAATTACCCCCTAATAAAATGGGGGTGTCTTCCGGAGCTATGGATCCCAGCACCTGGGCCAGTTTGTGAAGGAAGGAGGGACAGTCCTCATTCGGAGCGTATAAGTTGCCCAGGATCAGAGGGCCCTCCCCAGTATCCATAAGTACCACCACCCAACTACCCTCAGGGTCTCTCACTTGTCTCTGCAATTTCCATTGTAGTTGCTTGTGAAGTAGAATCACCACACCTCTCTTTCTAGAGGAGGCTGAGGCATATATGACCTGACCTACCCACTCCCTCTTCAGTCTCTCAGGATCCCCTCCAGTAAATTTGGTCTCCTGCAGGAAGGTGACCCTCACTCCCAGTCTCTTAAGGTGGCCCAAAACGTGCTTCTTCTCATTTGGGGTGTTAAGCCCTCTGACATTCCATGTCAGACAAGTGATATCACCTGTTAGTAATAGGGAGCAAATATTTAATTAAGAGATATATCAAGAACAACCAGCAGATAGGGGTCAAGGGCAGCCCAACCAGAAGAGGTAAATTTCTATAGAGCGCCACCAGATATGGAGAGAGTGGGTAAAGCCCATATACCCTGCCCCTACCAGATGACCTTATACTAACAAATAACGAAACATCTGTGTGTGTCTCTTGTGAAACAAACACACATAAACACTTTAGCAAACTATATATATTATGCGCAGTGTACCATGCAATTTGGGGATATAGAGGTGTCTCTTCGGCTGCAGAGCCCTGCTGTAGGCCAGCCCCTATTCCTGGGGCATTATCAAGTCATATCCACCTTTCCTTAGCACTACAGTGAGTGCAGAGGGGAAGGTTCACCCCCAAGAGAATCGAGCAACCCAATAAGAAGGTTGGACTACGTGGCTCCTTGCAACCCCAGAAGGTTGAGAGAGCTGCTCCGGCGATGTAGCTCAGAAGCTGGGGTAGTTAAAGTGGGACTACACAACACCTCTAATGAGGTGGGGGTTTGCAGGAAGGAAAATGGGGGAGAACTGTCCACTATTTCTGCAAGCCTAGGGTTATTGCTGATGAGTGCCAACATGTTCTCACAACAAAAATCATGGTGAGGTCAGGCTCATCACACCTATGAAGAATGTACTGTAAGCCACCCAATGTGGGGGCTGGGAGACCACCCCTTGATAGAAAAAAAATAATAAAAAAAAAATACCAGAGGGGCACAGGCCTATGCCATTCACCACTTAGGGCCTCACATAAAACACATCCTGGTTACCCATTCAGCGCAACAGTTTATGCATGCTGACAAACACTTTCATATTATATGACACAGCTTCCCAGTGGACCTCACCTCCCAGAGACACACACTCAAATAGCGAGATAGAACCCACAAAAGTTCTGCTGTTTAATCAGATGGTACAAAACAGCCTTCTTTGCCATCTAGACGTGACTGGACCTTTGATCAGGACGTCCACTGAGAGCTTGCTGGTAGGCCTCGTTGAATCCCTCCTGGTACAGGAGTGAGGCATCTTCTCTGCCATATGGCAGTGCAAGTCAGGGGTCAAGGTTGGGGTGAAAAGGGGCTCAAAAGTTCCCTTACACGGGTAACATGGAGAAAGGGTAGCAGATGGGTCAGCCAAGGAGATTGTCCACTGACGATCAATTTAGACAACCCAAACTTGCCCCATACCTACAACTCCCTGGGGGATTAAAAGAATGGGAATAGAAAGAAAATAGAAGGATGACTACTTATCTGACCACGTCGGTGGGTTTTCTCTGATCAATTGCCCTGGATGTGTAGAGCACTCAGGATGGTCCACACTGAAGATGAGATCTCCGCTGGTAGAGGAGGTCTCTGTCATAGCCTTCGGTGGACGCTGTCCTCCACTATCTGTAGCTCCATTCCGCGGCTGGTGAGGAGTTGCTGGCAGGGACAGGTAGCTGGGCTGCAACATAGGAGTAGGCCTGCCTTCCACAGTTGAATCCATGATACCTGGGTGTTGATCCGGAGAGCTGGGGCATATAGCTTCATATCTACTAGTGGTGTGGTAGGTCTGTAATGGATCTGGAGCTACAGTGCCCATGCTTGTGGCCTCCTCTGTGTCATCTTGTCCTCTCTCTCCGAAGGATGCCCCTGGCTGTGTTTCTTTGAGGATTGCCTCTTTGGTGTGCTTTTGGAGGAGTTCCCAGTGTTGCTCCCTGAGGTCTTGTCTTGCCAAACTGCAGGGCTGCTTACTGATGGAAGGAGCAGCAATCCAACCCATCGGTAGCAGTTTTGGCCGAAGGGGCTCCTGGGGTAGTGGTGGTGAATTCTTGTGGCCAGTTGCGCCATAAAAAATCCATGAGTACATCAGGAGATTCAAAACTGTTTGGGACCTCATTATGCATAACCCACATCGTGGCTGGGTAACGCAAGGAAAAGGACAGTCCAATACTGTGCATTTTATGCCTTGCCTCAGAGTATGCTCGGTGTTTGTCCGACAGGTCCTTAGAAAAGCCCTGAAAGATGTGGATCCTATTTGATCTCCACACTACATGCTGTTACTCACGAGCTCTAGCTAGGACCTTCTCTTTGTCCCTAAAATCAATAAATTGGGCTATGATAGGTCATTGTCTGTCCTGGGCCTGAGATATGGAGGCTAACGTGTGGTGTGCGCATTCCACCTGGAGCGGTATTAATGGGTCCACTGCAGCATTTCAGCAATGGCTAAATGTAGAAATCCTCGGTATCTTTGCCTTCTACATGCTCGAAAAGCCCAGGAAGCAAAGCTTATTATGGTGACCTTGATTCTCGAGGTCATCCATCTTACTGCACAGCATCTGTATGGTCCATTGTTGATATCTGAATTCTGCCCTTAAGTCCTGAAGATGCCCTCTGTCACGAGACCGCTGTTTGGTATGCAGCATCCTGGCTTCTAAATTTTGAACCACTTGAGTGTTTCGATTAGTTGCCACAATGACTTGTGCCATCTGGGCCACGATTTGGCCAAACACCGCCTCAACTGACGGTTGCTCCCAGGTTTGTGGCAAGCGGCCTTCAGCCATATTTTCAGGCCTACCTCGTCCAGGAGGCTCTTCAGTAAAATAGCGATTTCCACACAGCAAATGAAGGCTTTTTGTATCAATGAAGCTAAATTAGTGTAGCTTGAGTATTACCCCACAAGTTACAGTAGAGTGAGGATATAATACCAGCTGGTAGAAAAATGATTTTAAAGGATATTTCCCTGTGGGTTGTGGATCTGATCTTTAAGCTGCCATCCTATTTAGCACCTAGTGGCAGTCCACCCCAGAATTCTAAAAGAATTAAGGGGAGAACTAGTGAAACCACTGACTACCCTTTTTAACAAATCATGGGAGGATGGTGTGGTACCTGAGGACTGGAGGAAGGCAGATGTGATTCCCCTTCACAAAAGTGGGACCAAGACAGAGGCAGGAAACTACAGACTTGTCAGTTTGACCTCTGTGGTAGGGAAAGTGATGGAATTACTTCTGAAGGAAAGAATTGTTGAGTACCTAGAGGCCAGTGGGGCACAGGACCCAAGACAGCATGGGTTCACAGCAGAAAGGTCATGTCAGATGAATCTAATTGATTTCTTTGACTGGGTGACAAAAGTAGTTGACCAGGGAGGGGCTATGGACATGGTCTACCTAGACTTTAGCAAGGCATTTGACACAGTCCCACACAAAAGATTAATAGTCAAATTAACCAGCCTGGGAGTGGGTCCCAGGGTGGTAGCCTGGGTAAAACATTGGCTGGACAACACGACACAGAAGGTAATTGTAAATGGAGTCCACTCTGAAGAAAGAGGGGTTACTAGTGGGGTACCACAGGGTTCAGTACTGGGTCCAGTCCTTTTTAATATCTTTATAAGTGCCACTGCAGAGGGACTGGAAGGAAAAGAATGCTTCTTTGCAGATGACACAAAGATCTGCAACAGGTTTGATACACAAGGAGGCATGGAAAGGATGAGAAGGGACTTGGCAAGGTTGAAAGAATGGTCAGAAGTATGGCAGCTTGGATTCAATGCAAAGAAGTGCAAAATAATGCACCTGGGAAACAAAAACCCAGGGGAAGATTACACAATGGGGGGGGGGTAGTAACAACAACAAAAATGGAAAGGGACCTGTGGGTAATCATATCAGATGACCTTAAGGTTAGCAAACAATGTAAGAATGCAGTAGGGAGGGCTGGGGGATACTGGGATGTATAGGGAGAGACATTACCAGCACAAAACAGGAAGTTGTTATCCCTCTTTACAGACAGTTGGTGAGACCCCATCTGTAGTACTGCATCCAGTTCTGGAGATCCTATCTCCCAAGGACACAGACAAGATAGAGGCAATCAGAGGAGGGCAACTAAAATGGTGCAGGGTCTGCAAGAGAAGCCATATGAGAAGAGACTAAAGGAGCTTAATATGTATACCCTTGAGGAAAGGAGGAGAGGGGGACATGATAGAAACTTTTAAGTACCTCAGTGGAATCAACAAAGTCCAAGAGGGTAGCATCTTTCAGAAAAGAGATGTGCAAGAACAAGAGGACACAATTTGAAGATGGGGGGCAGTTCAGGGGCAATGTGAGGAAGTATTTTTCACAGAGAGGTGGTGGATGCAGGAACAGCCTTTCTGAACAGGCTGGGGTCTAAAACTGTGGGAGAATTCAAGAATGCATGGGACAAACATAAAGGGATATTTTGTGGGGGGTAGGAAGAAATAGGCTGTTGGTTAACTAGGATCTTCAGCTTATCCTGCAGGTAGGGAAATGGGCAGACTAGGTGGGCCAAGCGGTCCTTATCTGCTGTCAAAGTCTATGTTTCTATATTTCTATGTTCCCCTTTAGAGGTGATAACCAGATTCCTGCAGAACTTCAATAACGTTCAACTCTGGTTCTGCTCAAATCAGTTGTTCTTAAATACTAAGAAGACTGTCTCCATGACCTACAGCACAAGGCAGAGACCCTCTAGGCTAACCCCCCCCCTTTCTTCTACACATTGGATTGGAGTAACTTAGAGGATGTTACCTCCTTTAGATATCTAGTGGTCTGGCTCGACCAGCACCTGGACTTTTCTCTGCATATAGATGCCATCCCCAAGAAACTGCACCCCAAGCTTGGTGCTCTATATAGAAACTGTCGGTACATCCCCTCTGCCAGTTCAATGTGCGATTGTACAGAAAACAATCCTCTCCACTTTCATCTATTGAACATGATGGCAGAAGGAGACTGCTAGGTCCATCTAGTCTGCCCTAAATTTCTTGCTAGCCTTCCTCCTCACCTAATTTGTTGTTAGGTACAGTGATACCTTTGTGTATATCCCATGCCCTCTTGAACCCTCCTACCGTCCTTGCCCCCACAACTGCTGGTGGCAGGCTATTCCACACATGCACCATCCTCTCTGTGAAGAAGAACTTCCTGACATTTGTCATAAACCTTCCACATTTCAGCCTTAGGTTATGCCCCCTTGCTCTACTTACTTTTTTTGAGGCAGAATTGTTCCTGCACTTGCACCTTACTGATGCCTTTTATGTACTTGAATGTTTTGATCATGTTCCCCCCTCTCCCTCCTCTGTTCCAGAGAGCACATGTTCAGTTCCTTCAATCTGTTTTCATATGACATCTGATGCAACACCCATATTATTTTTGTTGCCTGTCTCTGTACTGTCTCAATCTGGTCAATGTCCTTCCTGCGGTGAGGCCTCCAAAACAGAAAAGTGCTCTATACTGTGGCAGGATCACCTTCCTTCTGCTTGTGATTCCTCTTCAAATGCATCCCAGGATGCAACTGGCATTACTACCACCTTCTCACACTGTTTCCCTTCCTTCAAATCATCTGATATTGTTATGCCTAGATCACACTCCTGGTTCACGGCAGCCAGTCTTTCCCTCCCAGTAATATTCCTTCTTGAGGTTCCCTCTTTCCAGATGTATGACTTTGCACTTTTGGCACTGTATCCCAGCTGCCATGTTCCAGACCACTCCTCCAGTTTCTTTAAGTCTGATTCCATTTTGCCAGCTCCCTCTGAGGAGTCCACCCTGTTGCATATCTTGGTATGCCTGCAAACAAGACACATTTTTCCCTCAAGCCCAGTGGTGATGTCAGCTATGTATATATTAAGCAGTAGAAGACCTAGCACTGAGCAAACAAACCTGGTTGAATTCTTCAACTGGGTTCCAAAGGCAGAGGAAAATGATGATATAGTGTACAGTGCCGCTCCCCAAGTCCTCCTAGCCAGATGGGACACCCTCTTTCATTCTTTCTGCCACTTTGCTGTCGATTGCCTACCTCAGACTCTTCTCTGTGACCTCTACAAAGCCCTCTCCTTCCCATCTATTGAAGATAGATGCCTCACACACTGCACTAGCTTTGTTGCCAAATTCTGGTTCAGGTCCCTACCCTCTTACCTCCTTTCCATTCTTTCCATTCTTTCCATCCCCCCCCCGCCTTCCTACTCCCTTCACTGGCCTCAGAACCCTAGCCCTTCCCCCCAGGTCCACTGTTGCTGGCCAGACCGAGAAAAGGCAGAGAACAGCAAGAGGAAGGAGGTGCTGTTAGAACTATACTTCTCTACTGGGACTAAAGAACTAGAACTCTACTACTGGGACCTTCAATTTATGGTAAAAACAAACAAACAACAAAAAAAAAAGAGTTAGCGTGTTTGTCTGAGTTGGCTGAAGTGAATTGTTATCTGTGCAGTTATCAAGTTGTAGAAGGAGTTGTAAATTAGGGGGAGTGACTTAGCTAGAAGGAAGCCAGTGTTTTGGATTGAAAAATGCCCAAGATAGCTTTTGGCAGAGAACAAGCAGGGAACAGCAAGAGGAAGGAGGTGCTGTTAGAACTATACTTTTCTACTGGGACTAAATTGCCTGCTGTCCAATCTGGTTTGGACATTCTTGTTACTGCTTCCTCTGTGGTATTACTGGGTACCCTTCCAGAAGTACAGACCTAGCATAGCCCTAGGCAAATGTTCTCTACTCAGGACCTGGGTATAATGGTCATTTGTAGTATTTGCTTTTGTACACCCCCATCCCTTTCTGACCTCTAGAAGTAATGAGCCTGGTATACATTCCCAAAGCTAGGGATGGTACCGCAAAAGTGTCCAAAGACGTCTGGGTGCCCAGTCGAGGGTACCAAGGGATAGCTTACTTGGTAAAGTAGTGGGGGGGTTACACCTTGTTATTGTAACTTACATAACTGCAGCTATATGTGTAAAGAAACCGTACCTGTTCTACACCTTGCTTGCTCCTCCACCTTTATCCCAAGACACATCTGGAAATGAGCAATTTCTGCTCGGCATGTATTCCTGGTGAAACTTTTAAAATATATAAATTATTTTTATGTTTCTTATGAGGGTGGCGTGTGTCACAAACACACTCAGCAGGTCAGGCCCTCTGCTCCCATAGTGCCAACCTCAGAGCACAATAGTGTGAACAGGCACAGACAGGGTGACCCTCCTGTCTGCCTTTGGGTCCGAATCACCTTTAGTCTCAAGTTCTGGGGGGGATTCAAACTGTAAACCTTTTGCTAGCGTACCAGATGTACAGGCTCAGATATGTACCCTCTTTGGGGATTGTGGTACAATCTTTTACCAGGGGCACCAAGCCAGGCTTCCAAAATGAACCCTTCTAACTGTATAAGAGACCTCGGTAGAGTATATTCCTACCTTTTTACTCAAGCTCAGTAACACCATAAAGCTCTTGAACAATTGTCAGACAATCATCTATATGTCACATGCAAAAAAAAAAAAAAGAACTGGCAGGCACCCAGGCAATCTTTAAGAACAGGTTTTCTAAAAATGGATAAAAACAGTACAATAAAGTACAGAACAAATATCAAAGAGCATCACAATCACATAAAAGAAAAACAAGGAAAACTATAGAACAAACTCCTACCAAAATACATTTAAATCTTTCTATCCAATGTATTACCTCTGCAAGGACAGTTAAGATAGAGAACTGTGTCTCTGTAGGGTCCCAACATAAATATATCTCAAACAGTTCAGACATAAATATTAGTTTAACTCTGTCTCTCCACACCCCTTCTGTGAGTCATCAAGCTCTTCCTTTTAGAATATAAAATTGCAAAAAATGATTTCCTGTCAGGAGATATTATAAATAATGTGACTTCAGAAGGAAAAAGACATTTCCTAAATCATGACAGTCTTTAATCAAGCCTTTTCTTTGAACAGGTGGCTGGTTCTTGTTTCCCCAAGGAACACCAAAGGGTTTTACAACTTTTAACACCACGTTGGTATTACATATTCTTCCTCTTCAGGCATCATAAAAGTTTATTAGGCTCATCCTCTGGCAGAATCATAAAGTCGCATTTCATTTCCACTTCAAAGAGCCTAGGCATGTGATAAAAAGGAAATAAACTGCCATTCTGAAGTAAGTCAGTTAATTAAATTGTTCCTGGTCCTTTTACAAATCCTGTAGCTTCACCGAAACCTGGAGCACCCACGGAAGCACAGGCTCACATAATGTATCTTTATATTACAAATATCGTACAAGAATCATAACCAGCTGGCCAAGTGTCACAGTGTGTACGGCCTCCCAGACATCCCCACACATGCTTCTGTGTGTGGAGTATTGGCAGCCACTACTACCTTCCATTAAACTGACATCCCCAGACTGCCTTATCCCCAGATAAGGCTAGAGAATGAGTTAATGTCAGTCACTGAAACCCTCCCTCCCTGGGAGAGGAGAGCAGTCCTTTCAACACTTTATCCTGTCTTTCCTGGCTAACCACCAGCACCCTGAGTCCACATCAAACCGGGTCACTGGGTGTGGCTTAAGTGTGGCATTTAGCACCTCAATCCTCAACACCACTGGGCCAGCCCTGCAGAGAAATAGCAGCAGCAGTAGTGTTTATTTTGTGGCAGCAATAAATGAGTCCCACTATTGCCACATTTTTCAACATCATGGGGAGAGGTGGGAGGGAGGACAAGATCTTGCACTCCTCCCACCCCAAATAGTTTGGTAGCACCCATGACAGTAGACCAGGAATCTCAGCCTTCATAGCAGAAGCCAACAGAATGCCTAAGGTACTGACTTGATACCAGTAAAAGTGATCCAGAGTGTGTTGCTGCACATTCTATTTGAATTCAACAAGAAACTCCTACTGCAGATCTGTAAAGACTGCTAAAACATATGGTTGTTTCAAAGCTTTGTATGGAACCAAATATGCTGGGACTACGTTATAAGAAATACCTTCTATTTTCATAAAATACACAATTCAAATGTTAAACAATAAAAAGCATTAGATTCATTTCATATTAGCAACATCATACTTTGCGTGGGTTATACCACCAGAAATGTGTCTTACATATAAAGTATGGCCCTTGTCTTTGACTTGGGGCATCAATAACAATGCTGTGGTGGGTAAATGCCATTTTTATTTCGGTTGCACAATGTGATATCTGGCTGTCAACCTAGGTTTAGGAATACACTGTGCACAGGGAAGACAGCCAGGATAGTATCCAGTACTGCCAGTGACAGCGATTCCCAGCTGAGTTGAGTTGCTTCTAGTTTTTTCAGTGCAGAAATCCCTCAAAGTGTGCCAGGGTGCTTGCTCCATCACAAGCAGGGGGCACCTACTCTCAGAGTCAGTGTACTGAATAAGGACCAACAGAGGCATTACCAGGTGCTAGAAGGAAGCCTCTGGAGAGAGAAAATGTGAGAACAAACATTGTGCTGTTATGCTTATGGTTCATCACACTATGGGTCCTGCTCCGTGATGGCCTCCACTGGAAAGATGGTGGGAGTAGCAGTTGGCAGGGTTGGTAGGGTGCCAATCATGGAAGCCAAAGGTGAAGATGGGGCTGAAGACCCGGAGCAGAAAAAAATGATAAATAAAAATGTACCTTTCTTATTTTCTGAAAAGTCGATTTATACGTCCATATTTTCAAAGCAGACTTTGAACTGCACTATTTGGCTGTCTAATAGATAGCCCAGCAGTCTGGACACTGTGAAAGGGTTAGATTCTTGCCCTAATAAAATGGGTGACCATTGTGCCTTTTTCTTCCTTCCTCCTTCTCTATACTACACAGTGCTTTTCTTGCGTCTACCCATGGTTGCACAGTCATACTTTCGTGATCTGGGAGATGACCACTTCTTGGGTCTGTCCCCCCCAATCGTTGTCCCTTGCTTACCATATCTTCTGTCTTTCTTCCTTTTCATTCCATCTGCCAGTGGTATGGTAGTTCCCCCCACCCAATAAAAGATAATAGCATCAATAAACTTTTTAAATCCGCTATTAGTTGACAAAAAATGTCATCACTTATTTTTTTAGTAAACATTAATTTCTGACATCCTTCGATTCCTCTGCTATGTATTTTTTAGTTTGTCAGATATTTTAAAAACAGTTTTTAGAGCTAATTTTGTAATTAATGATGCACGTCATTAAAGATGGCTGCAACTCGCAGTTTTTAAACATCTCTTCTGTTTAGATTACCTGTTGAATGTACATACTAGATACATAGTGTGGATGTATTAGGATGGTGTTACCATATGTTCTGGATGGTAAACAGCACAAAACTGCACCAAGATATTTATTTTTTCATAGCAGGCATTGTATGTGAGCAGGAACTTTTAAAACTTTAAAATCCTGTACATTTGGTCTGGAATGAAAGTAAGCAAGGAGAACAAGCATTTGTCCATGCCGAATGTTGGCTTACTGGCATTGGCATTGATAGTGCAGGAGTTAAAGAGATGTATAATAGGATTGGCAGTGATGTAGTGAACTGATGGTGACCCCAGACCCACTCTGAAGAGAGTGACAGGCATTGGGATGTGCCTTTGGGTCATCGGCCATAACATTCATACCATTTCACCTCACCCTACCCCCGCAGACACCAAATGTTGCGGTATGCCTAGGAGTCTTCAGGCCTTATGCTCACCCCATTCCATAAGAGAATACACTGAGATGGATGTAGTATAGGAGAATGGGGTGAACTTTGGGGCCAAAGAGTCCAAGGCACACCTACATACCTGTCACTAGTGGCAGGATGGGAGTGGGGGTGGAACTGCATGAGCATTACAGCCGACATTGCCAAGTCACACCTCTGATGCCTGTCAGCCACTACAGGGTGGGGTGTCATGGTTGGAAACCATGATGCCCCAGGCGTGTGTTGGTATTTTCACTCCAAATTTTTAACATGGGCTTTCTGAAACCCAATCTCATGAATAGTGGCACTATGAGTTCGATAGTCGAAAGGTGATTTTGCACAGCGACTGTGCCATTTGGCACCACAAGTGCGGAAACACATTTTGGGCAGGATGTGAAAAATAACAGCTGTACTGTTCATGATGAGGTGTAAAAAATGGCAATGTTGAAAATCTGGAGTCAAAATATGAAAAATTGGTGAAGTCATCAGCGTACATAGAAACTGCTCAATGCACGCCCGTAACACAATTATTTGGGGGATTTTATTAACCAAATTTTCAACATAGGCATTTGGGGAATTCCGCTCATGAACAGTGTCACTGTGATTTTGTTAATCTGTCCCAAACATTGATTTCCCATAGCAACCATGCCATTATGCACCACATGTGTGAAAACACATTTCAGGCAGGATGTGAAAAATTACAACAGTACTGTTCATAAGGAGGTGTAAGAAAATGGCAATGTTTACTGTCTGGAGTGAAAATATGAAAAATGAGCAAAGTCACGAGCATGCATAGAAACTGTACAATGCACACCCGCAATGCAATTATTTTGGGTATTTTTTTAATCAGATTTTCAACATAAGCATTTTGGGATGTCTGCTCTTGAACAGTGTCACTGTGATTTTGGCAATGTGTCCTGAACATTGATTTCGCACAGCGACCACATCATTGTGCGCCACATGCATGAAAACACACATTTGGCAGGATGTAAAAAATGACAGCTATACTGTTCATAAGGAGGTGAGAAAAAATGGCAATGTTGAAAATCTGGAGTGAAAATATTAAAAATTGTCGAAGTTATGCGCATGCGTGGAAACTGTGCAACACACACTTGTAACAGTCATTTCTTGGAATTTTTCCCCCAAATTTTCAAGATAGGCTATTTAGGATGCCGCCTCATGAGCAGTGGCACTGTCATTTCGTTAATCAGTCCCATTAGGTGATTCTGCACAGTGACCACAAAATGACCTTTTGGGACCAAGTAACGAGATGACAGTGCATGTGTTTATGAAGTGGGATCCCAAGAACCCTATGTTGAAAATTTGGAGGCAAAATTCAAAAAAATGGCAGAGATATCCACCTAAGTGAACCCCCACCATTCATACTATTATACAGCTTACCAGCATTTCATCAGTTCACGGTTGGCTTTGAAGACTGCAGACGTGTTCCTGCTCCACCGAAGATTGCAGCACCAACCTCCAGAGGTAAGCATGGGGTGAGGGGTGTGGGTGCAGAGAGGGTGGGTGCAGGTTGGGGAGGGGTCACAGTAGACACCAAGGCACTGTTTTCTTTGTTTCAGGTACAGTAAAATATTGAACACTGCAGATGGTTTCTTTCTTTACAGGTGTAAGAAAAGAAACGTTGGGCACACTAGGGTGTTCCCAGTGTGTCCCATGACTTTGGGGCTGATGTTGGCCAAACTGGGGTGTGTGCCCAATGCACCACCCAATGGGGTGGCTGGGACAGGAACATGCTGACGAGATCGACTTTTTATCGCTGGGAGGCACACTGGGGTGGGCTCCCAGTGTGCCACAATCTTGGGTGGGGTATTAAACATGAACAGAGGAGTTGGCACCCCAAAGTCGGCTTTCTGAGGATTGTTTATGGCAGATGGTGGCAGCTGCTGCTGCCATGTTTATTGAAATGCTTCACTAGGAAAGGCATGTCAGGAGGTATGTCATCAGGTCCGCAGCATGACAAGCTTGTCTCTGATTGCAGCTGCACTTTTCTTACAAGTTGTGTCCACTTTACATAAAGCTGGTGTCAGTGCTACCATGCTGGCTTGTTGGGGAATGAGGGACTCATCTACTAAAGCATGCCCTGTATTACGTAACACAGACACACCTCTGAAATGTGCTACTAGTACAAAATGTTGCTAGTGCATGCATTCAAGCCAACATAAAAATGGGTATATTGATGTTTTCTATCTGAAAAGTATCATTGCTGAGAAAAAGAACATGGTGACTAATAAGTACTGCTTCTTCAAAGAGATCCACTATGATAAGCTCCTGCACCATACCTAATGGTGCCTTGCCACCGAGGATCCATATAAAGTTAAGATGTCCAAAGTTTAAGCAATTAAAAACTACATCAGCTTGTAAAATTGCATAAGCTGGGTTCCATTTTTTGCTGCCACCCATGCTCACCTCCACGTTCACTAGCATGATGACGACATGCCAGTGGAGCATGAGGCACCCTCCATATATGCAATAGGCGGCAGCTTTTCCATCTGTTTTAAATGATATAATGGTACTTGGCAATGAAATGTGGGCACTGGTCAACTAACAAGGAACAAAAGCAGAAAAACAGCTCCAGCTGGAAAAGAGGAGTGTAGGTCATAGAAACCAACGAGTTGAAAACAGCAAAACCAGCACCACTCGAGACTACAAGTATAAAAACTTTTTGAAAATATACAAAGGCAGTGCCAAGCATACAATCACAGCAAAGCAACAAAGGAACTACCGGTTTGCAGCTGGTCGTCATCAAGTGATATCACCTGTTAGTAATAGGGAGCAAATATTTAATTAAGAGATATATCAAGAACAACCAGCAGATAGGGGTCAAGGGCAGCCCAACCAGAAGAGGTAAATTTCTATAGAGCGCCACCAGATATGGAGAGAGTGGGTAAGCCCATATACCCTGCCCCTACCAGATGACCTTATACTAACAAATAACTAAACATCTGTGTGTGTCTCTTTGTGAAACAAACACACATAAACACTTTAGCAAACTATATATATTATGCGAGTGTACCATGCAATTTGGGGATATAGAGGTGTCTCTCGCTGCAGAGCCCTGCTGTAGGCCAGCCCTATTCCTGGGGCATTATCAAGTCATATCCACCTTTCCTTAGCACTACAGTGAGTGCAGAGGGAAGGTTCACCCCCAAGAGAATCGAGCAACCCAATAAGAAGGTTGGACTACGTGGCTCCTTGCAACCCCAGAAGGTTGAGAGAGCTGCTCCGCGATGTAGCTCAGAAGCTGGGGTAGTTAAAGTGGACTACACAACACCTCTAATGAGGTGGGGGTTTGCAGGAAGGAAAATGGGGAGAACTGTCCACTATTTCTGCAAGCTAGGGTTATTGCTGATGAGTGCCAACATGTTCTCACAACAAAAATCATGGTGAGGTCAGGCTCATCACACCTATGAAGAATGTACTGTAAGCCACCCAATGTGGGGGCTGGGAGACCACCCCTTGATAGAAAAAAAATAATAAAAAAAAAATACCAGAGGGGCACAGGCCTATGCCATTCACCACTTAGGGCCTCACATAAAACACATCCTGGTTACCCATTCAGCGCAACAGTTTATGCATGCTGACAAACACTTTCATATTATATGACACAGCTTCCCAGTGGACCTCACCTCCCCGAGACACACACTCAAATAAGCGAGATAGAACCCACAAAAGTTCTGCTGTTTAATCAGATGGTACAAAACAGCCTTCTTTGCCATCTAGACGTGACTGGACCTTTGATCAGGACGTCCACTGAGAGCTTGCTGGTAGGCCTCGTTGAATCCCTCCTGGTACAGGAGTGAGGCATCTTCTGCCATATGGCAGTGCAAGTCAGGGGTCAAGGTTGGGGTGAAAAGGGCTCAAAAGTTCCTTTACACGGGTAACATGGAGAAAGGGTAGCAGATGGGTCAGCCAAGGAGATTGTCCACTGACGATCAATTTAGACAACTCAAACTTGCCCCATACCTACAACTCCCTGGGGATTAAAAGAATGGGAATAGAAAGAAAATAGAAGGATGACTACTTATCTGACCACGCCGGTGGGTTTTCTGATCAATTGCCCTGGATGTGTAGAGCACTCAGGATGGTCCACACTGAAGATGAGATCTCCCGCTGGTAGAGGAGGTCTCTGTCATAGCCTTCGGTGGACGCTGTCCTCCACTATCTGTAGCTCCATTCCGCGGCTGGTGAGGAGTTGCTGGCAGGGACAGGTAGCTGGGCTGCAACATAGGAGTAGGCCTGCCTTCCACAGTTGAATCCATGATACCTGGGTGTTGATCCGGAGAGCTGGGGCATATAGCTTCATATCTACTAGTGGTGTGGTAGGTCTGTAATGGATCTGGAGCTACAGTGCCCATGCTTGTGGCCTCCTCTGTGTCATCTTGTCCTCTCTCTCTCCGAAGGATGCCCCTGGCGGCTGTGTTTCTTTGAGGATTGCCTCTTTTGGTGTGCTTTTGGAGGGAGTTCCCAGTGTTGCTCCCTGAGGTCTTGTCTTGCCAAACTGCAGGGCTGCTTACTGATGGAGAGGAGCAGCAATCCAACCCATCGGTAGCAGTTTTGGCCGAAGGGGCTCCTGGGGTAGTGGTGGTGAATTCTTGTGGCCAGTTGCGCCATAAAAAATCCATGAGTACATCAGGAGATTCAAAACTGTTTGGGACCTCATTATGCATAACCCACATCGTGGCTGGGTAACGCAAGGAAAAGGACAGTCCAATACTGTGCATTTTATGCCTTGCCTCAGAGTATGCTCGGTGTTTGTCCGACAGGTCCTTAGAAAAGCCCTGAAAGATGTGGATCCTATTTGATCTCCACACTACATGCTGTTACTCACGAGCTCTAGCTAGGACCTTCTCTTTGTCCCTAAAATCAATAAATTGGGCTATGATAGGTCATTGTCTGTCCTGGGCCTGAGATATGGAGGCTAACGTGTGGTGTGCGCATTCCACCTGGAGCGGTATTAATGGGTCCACTGCAGCATTTCAGCAATGGCTAAATGTAGAAATCCCTCGGTATCTTTGCCTTCTACATGCTCGGAAAAGCCCAGGAAGCAAAGCTTATTATGGTGACCTTGATTCTCGAGGTCATCCATCTTACTGCACAGCATCTGTATGGTCCATTGTTGATATCTGAATTCTGCCCTTAAGTCCTGAAGATGCCCCTCTGTCACCGAGACCCGCTGTTTGGTATGCAGCATCCTGGCTTCTAAATTTTGAACCACTTGAGTGTTTCGATTAGTTGCCACAATGACTTGTGCCATCTGGGCCACAATTTGGCCAAACACCGCCTCAACTGACGGTTGCTCCCAGGTTTGTGGCAAGCGGCCTTCAGCCATATTTTCAGGCCTACCTCGTCCAGGAGGCTCTTCAGTAAAATAGCGATTTCCACACAGCAAATGAAGGCTTTTTGTATCAATGAAGCTAAATTAGTGTAGCTTGAGTATTACCCCACAAGTTACAGTAGAGTGAGGATATAATACCAGCTGGTAGAAAAATGATTTTAAAGGATATTTCCCTGTGGGTTGTGGATCTGATCTTTAAGCTGCCATCCTATTTAGCACCTCTAGTGGCAGTCCACCCCAGAATTCTAAAAGAATTAAGGGGAGAACTAGTGAAACCACTGACTACCCTTTTTAACAAATCATGGGAGGATGGTGTGGTACCTGAGGACTGGAGGAAGGCAGATGTGATTCCCCTTCACAAAAGTGGGACCAAGACAGAGGCAGGAAACTACAGACTTGTCAGTTTGACCTCTGTGGTAGGGAAAGTGATGGAATCACTTCTGAAGGAAAGAATTGTTGAGTACCTAGAGGCCAGTGGGGCACAGGACCCAAGACAGCATGGGTTCACAGCGGGAAGGTCATGTCAGATGAATCTAATTGATTTCTTTGACTGGGTGACAAAAGTAGTTGACCAGGAGGGCTATGGACATGGTCTACCTAGACTTTAGCAAGGCATTTGACACAGTCCCACACAAAAGATTAATAGTCAAATTAACCAGCCTGGGAGTGGGTCCCAGGGTGGTAGCCTGGTAAAACATTGGCTGGACAACACACAGAAGGTAATTGTAAATGGAGTCCACTCTGAAGAAAGAGGGGTTACTAGTGGGTACCACAGGGTTCAGTACTGGGTCCAGTCCTTTTAATATCTTTATAAGTGCCACTGCAGAGGGACTGAAGGAAAGAATGCTTCTTTGCAGATGACACAAAGATCTGCAACAGGTTTGATACACAAGGAGGCATGGAAAGGATGAGAAGGACTTGGCAAGGTTGAAAGAATGGTCAGAAGTATGGCAGCTTGATTCAATGCAAAGAAGTGCAAAATAATGCACCTGGGAAACAAAACCCAGGGAAGATTACACAATGGGGGGGGGGTAGTAACAACAACAAAAATGGAAAGGGACCTGTGGGTAATCATATCAGATGACCTTAAGGTTAGCAAACAATGTAAGAATGCAGTAGGGAGGGCTGGGGGATACTGGGATGTATAGGGAGAGACATTACCAGCACAAAACAGGAAGTTGTTATCCCTCTTTACAGACAGTTGGTGAGACCCCATCTGTAGTACTGCATCCAGTTCTGGAGATCCTATCTCCCCAAGGACACAGACAAGATAGAGGCAATCCAGAGGAGGGCAACTAAAATGGTGCAGGGTCTGCAAGAGAAGCCATATGAGAAGAGACTAAAGGAGCTTAATATGTATACCCTTGAGGAAAGGAGGGAGAGGGGGGACATGATAGAAACTTTTAAGTACCTCAGTGGAATCAACAAAGTCCAAGAGGGTAGCATCTTTCAGAAAAAGAGATGTGCAAGAACAAGAGGACACAATTTGAAGATGGGGGCAGTTCAGGGGCAATGTGAGGAAGTATTTTTTCACAGAGAGGGTGGTGGATGCACGGAACAGCCTTTCTGAACAGGCTGTGGGGTCTAAAACTGTGGGAGAATTCAAGAATGCATGGGACAAACATAAGGCAATTTTTGTGGGGGGGGTAGGAAGAAATAGGCTGTTGGTTAACTAGGATCTTCAGCTTATCCTGCAGGTAGGGAAATGGGCAGACTAGGTGGGCCAAGCGGTCCTTATCTGCTGTCAAAGTCTATGTTTCTATATTTCTATGTTCCCCTTTAGAGGTGATAACCAGATTCCTGCAGAACTTCAATAACGTTCAACTCTGGTTCTGCTCAAATCAGTTGTTCTTAAATACTAAGAAGACTGTCTCCATGACCTACAGCACAAGGCAGAGACCCTCTAGGCTAACCCCTTTCTTCTACACATTGGATTGGAGTAACTTAGAGGATGTTACCTCCTTTAGATATCTAGTGGTCTGCTCGACCAGCACCTGGACTTTTCTCTGCATATAGATGCCATCCCCAAGAAACTGCACCCCAAGCTTGGTGCTCTATATAGAAACTGTCGGTACATCCCTCTGCCAGTTCAATGTGCGATTGTACAGAAAACAATCCTCTCCACTTTCATCTATTGAACATGATGGCAGAAGGAGACTGCTAGGTCCATCTAGTCTGCCCTAAATTTCTTGCTAGCCTTCCTCCTCACCTAATTTGTTGTTAGGGTACAGTGATACCTTGTGTATATCCCATGCCCCTCTTGAACCCTCCTACTGCCCTTGCTCCCTCACAACTGCTGGTGGCAGGCTATTCCACACATGCACCATCCTCTCTGTGAAGAAGAACTTCCTGACATTTGTCATAAACCTTCCACATTTCAGCCTTAGGTTATGCCCCTTGCTCTACTTACTTTTTGAGGCAGAATTGTTCCTGCACTTGCACCTTACTGATGCCTTTTATGTACTTGAATGTTTTGATCATGTTCCCCTCTCCTCCTCTGTTCCAGAGAGCACATGTTCAGTTCCTTCAATCTGTTTTCATATGACATCTGATGCAACACCCATATTATTTTGTTGCCTGTCTCTGTACTGTCTCAATCTGGTCAATGTCCTTCCTAGTGTGAGGCCTCCAAACAGAAAAGTGCTCTATACTGTGGCAGGATCACCTTCCTTCTGCTTGTGATTCCTCTTCAAATGCATCCCAGGATGCAACTGGCATTACTACCACCTTCTCACACTGTTTCCCTTCCTTCAAATCATCTGATATTGTTATGCCTAGATCACACTCCTGGTTCACGGCAGCCAGTCTTTCCCCTCCCAGGTAATATTCCTTCTTGAGGTTCCCTCTTTCCAGATGTATGACTTTGCACTTTTTGGCACTGTATCCCAGCTGCCATGTTCCAGACCACTCCTCCAGTTTCTTTAAGTCTGATTCCATTTTGCCAGCTCCCTCTGAGGAGTCCACCCTGTTGCATATCTTGGTATCGCCTGCAAACAAGCACATTTTTCCCTCAAGCCCAGTGGTGATGTCAGCTATGTATATATTAAGCAGTAGAAGACCTAGCACTGAGCAAACAAACCTGGTTGAATTCTTCAACTGGGTTCCAAAGGCAGAGGAAAATGATGATATAGTGTACAGTGCCGCTCCCAAGTCCTCCCTAGCCAGATGGGACACCCTCTTTCATTCTTTCTGCCACTTTGCTGTCGATTGCCTACCTCAGACTCTTCTCTGTGACCTCTACAAAGCCCTCTCCTTCCCATCTATTGAAGATAGATGCCTCACACACTGCACTAGCTTTGTTGCCAAATTCTGGTTCAGGTCCCTACCCTCTTACCTCCTTTCCATTCTTTCCATTCTTTCCATCCCCCCCCCGCCTTCCTACTCCCTTCACTGGCCTCAGAACCCTAGCCCTTCCCCCCAGGTCCACTGTTGCTGGCCAGACCGAGAAAAGGCAGAGAACAGCAAGAGGAAGGAGGTGCTGTTAGAACTATACTTCTCACTGGGACTAAAGAACTAGAACTCTACTACTGGGACCTTCAATTTATGGTAAAACAAACAAAACAACAAAAAAGAGTTAGCGTGTTTGTCTGAGTTGGCTGAAGTGAATTGTTATCTGTGCAGTTATCAAGTTGTAGAAGGAGTTGTAAATTAGGGGGAGTGACTTAGCTAGAAGGAAGCCAGTGTTTTGGATTGAAAAATGCCCAAGATAGCTTTTGGCAGAGAACAAGCAGGGAACAGCAAGAGGAAGGAGGTGCTGTTAGAACTATACTTTTCTACTGGGACTAAATTGCCTGCTGTCCAATCTGGTTTGGACATTCTTGTTACTGCTTCCTCTGTGGTATTACTGTACCCTTCCAGAAGTACAGACTCAGGCATAGCCCTAGGCAAATGTTCTCTACTCAGGACCTGGGTATAATGGTCATTTGTAGTATTTGCTTTTGTACACCCCCATCCCTTTCTGACCTCTAGAAGTAATGAGCCTGGTATACATTCCCAAAGCTAGGGATGGTACCGCAAAAGTGTCCAAAGACGTCTGGGTGCCCAGTCGAGGGTACCAAGGGATAGCTTACTTGGTAAAGTAGTGGGGGGGTTACACCTTGTTATTGTAACTTACCGCAACTGCAGCTATATGTGTAAAGAAACCGTACCTGTTCTACACCTTGCTTGCTCCTCCACCTTTATCCCCAAGACACATCTGGAAATGAGCAATTTCTGCTCGGCATGTATTCCTGGTGAAACTTTTAAAATATATAAATTATTTTTTATGTTTCTTATGAGGGGTGGCGTGTGTCACAAACACACTCAGCAGGTCAGGCCCTCTGCTCCCATAGTGCCAACCTCAGAGCACAATAGTGTGAACAGGCACAGACAGGGTGACCCTCCTGTCTGCCTTTGGGTCCGAATCACCTTTAGTCTCAAGTTCTGGGGGGGATTCAAACTGTAAACCTTTTGCTAGCGTACCAGATGTACAGGCTCAGATATGTACCCTCTTTGGGGATTGTGGTACAATCTTTTACCAGGGGCACCAAGCCAGGCTTCCAAAATGAACCCTTCTAACTGTATAAGAGACCTCGGGTAGAGTATATTCCTACCTTTTTACTCAAGCTCAGTAACACCATAAAGCTCTTGAACAATTGTCAGACAATCATCTATATGTCACATGCAAAAAAAAAAAAAAGAACTGGCAGGCACCCAGGCAATCTTTAAGAACAGGTTTTCTAAAAATGGATAAAAACAGTACAATAAAGTACAGAACAAATATCAAAGAGCATCACAATCACATAAAAGAAAAACAAGGAAAACTATAGAACAAACTCCTACCAAAATACATTTAAATCTTTCTATCCAATGTATTACCTCTGCAAGGACAGTTAAGATAGAGAACTGTGTCTCTGTAGGGTCCCAACATAAATATATCTCAAACAGTTCAGACATAAATATTAGTTTAACTCTGTCTCTCCACACCCCTTCTGTGAGTCATCAAGCTCTTCCTTTTAGAATATAAAATTGCAAAAAATGATTTCCTGTCAGGAGATATTATAAATAATGTGACTTCAGAAGGAAAAAGACATTTCCTAAATCATGACAGTCTTTAATCAAGCCTTTTCTTTGAACAGGTGGCTGGTTCTTGTTTCCCCAAGGAACACCAAAGGGTTTTACAACTTTTAACACCACGTTGGTATTACATATTCTTCCTCTTCAGGCATCATAAAAGTTTATTAGGCTCATCCTCTGGCAGAATCATAAAGTCGCATTTCATTTCCACTTCAAAGAGCCTAGGCATGTGATAAAAAGGAAATAAACTGCCATTCTGAAGTAAGTCAGTTAATTAAATTGTTCCTGGTCCTTTTACAAATCCTGTAGCTTCACCGAAACCTGGGAGCACCCACGGAAGCACAGGCTCACATAATGTATCTTTATATTACAAATATCGTACAAGAATCATAACCAGCTGGCCAAGTGTCACAGTGTGTACGGCCTCCCAGACATCCCCACACATGCTTCTGTGTGTGGAGTATTGGCAGCCACTACTACCTTCCATTAAACTGACATCCCCAGACTGCCTTATCCCCAGATAAGGCTAGGGGCCAGGTTAATGTCAGTCACTGAAACCCTCCCTCCCTGGGAGAGGAGAGCAGTCCTTTCAACACTTTATCCTGTCTTTCCCTGGCTAACCACCAGCACCCTGAGTCCACATCCAAACCCGGGTCACTGGTGTGGCTTAAGGTGTGGCATTTAGCACCTCAATCCTCAACACCACTGGGCCAGCCCTGCAGAGAAATAGCAGCAGCAGTAGTGTTTATTTTGTGGCAGCAATAAATGAGTCCCACTATTGCCACATTTTTTCAACATCATGGGGAGAGGTGGGGAGGGGAGGACAAGATCTTGCACTCCTCCCACCCCAAATAGTTTGGTAGCACCCATGACAGTAGACCAGGAATCTCAGCCTTCATAGCAGAAGCCAACAGAATGCCTAAGGTACTGACTTGATACCAGTAAAAGTGATCCAGAGTGTGTTGCTGCACATTCTATTTGAATTCAACAAGAAACTCCTACTGCAGATCTGTAAAGACTGCTAAAACATATGGTTGTTTCAAAGCTTTGTATGGAACCAAATATGCTGGGACTACGTTATAAGAAATACCTTCTATTTTCATAAAATACACAATTCAAATGTTAAACAATAAAAAGCATTAGATTCATTTCATATTAGCAACATCATACTTTGTGGGTTATACCACCAGAAATGTGTCTTACATATAAAGTATGGCCCTTGTCTTTGACTTGGGGCATCAATAACAATGCTGTGGTGGGTAAATGCCATTTTATTTCAGGTTGCACAATGTGATATCTGGCTGTCAACCTAGGTTTAGGAATACACTGTGCACAGGGAAGACAGCCAGGATAGTATCCAGTACTGCCAGTGACAGCGATTCCCAGCTGAGTTGAGTTGCTTCTAGTTTTTCAGTGCAGAAATCCCTCAGAAGCAGGGTGCTTGCTCCATCACAAGCAGGGGCACCTACTCTCAGAGTCAGTGTACTGAATAAGGACCAACAGAGGCATTACCAGGTGCTAGAAGGAAGCCTCTGGAGAGAGAAAATGTGAGAACAAACATTGTGCTGTTATGCTTATGGTTCATCACACTATGGGTCCTGCTCTGGATGGCCTCCACTGGAAAGATGGTGGGAGTAGCAGTTGGCAGGGTTGGTAGGTGCCAATCATGGAAGCCAAAGGTGAAGATGGGGCTGAAGACCCGAGCAGAAAAAATGATAAATAAAATGTACCTTTCTTATTTTCTGAAAAGTCGACGATACGTCCATATTTTCAAAGCAGACTTTGAACTGCACTATTTGGCTGTCTAATAGATAGCCCAGCAGTCTGACACTGTGAAAGGGTTAGATTCTTGCCCTAATAAAATGGGTGACCATTGTGCCTTTTTCTTCCTTCCTCCTTCTCTATACTACACAGTGCTTTTCTTGCGCCTACCCATGGTTGCACAGTCATACTTCGTGATCTGGGAGATGACCACTTCTTGGGTCTGTCCCCCAATCGTTGTCCCTTGCTTACCATATCTTCTGTCTTTCTTCCTTTTCATTCCATCTGCCAGTGGTATGGTAGTTCCCCCCACCCAATAAAAGATAATAGCATCAATAAACTTTTTAAATCCGCTATTAGTTGACAAAAAATGTCATCACTTATTTTTTTAGTAAACATTAATTTCTGACATCCTTCGATTCCTCTGCTATGTATTTTTTAGTTTGTCAGATATTTTAAAAACAGTTTTTAGAGCTAATTTTGTAATTAATGATGCACGTCATTAAAGATGGCTGCAACTCGCAGTTTTTAAACATCTCTTCTGTTTAGATTACCTGTTGAATGTACATACTAGATACATAGTGTGGATGTATTAGGATGGTGTTACCATATGTTCTGGATGGTAAACAGCACAAAACTGCACCAAGATATTTATTTTTTTCATAGCAGGCATTGTATGTGAGCAGGAACTTTTAAAACTTTAAAATCCTGTACATTTGGTCTGGAATGAAAGTAAGCAAGGAGAACAAGCATTTGTCCATGCCGAATGTTGGCTTACTGGCATTGGCATTGATAGTGCAGGAGTTAAAGAGATGTATAATAGGATTGGCAGTGATGTAGTGAACTGATGGTGACCCCAGACCCACTCTGAAGAGAGTGACAGGCATTGGGATGTGCCTTTGGGTCATCGGCCATAACATTCATACCATTTCACCTCACCCTACCTCAGAGACACTATATGCCTGCATGCCTAGGAGTCTTCAGGCCTTATGCTCACCCCATTCCATAAGAGAATACACTGAGATGGATGTAGTATAGGAGAATGGGGTGAACTTTGGGGCCAAAGAGTCCAAGGCACACCTACATACCTGTCACTAGTGGCAGGATGGGAGTGGGGGTGGAACTGCATGAGCATTACAGCCGACATTGCCAAGTCACACCTCTGATGCCTGTCAGCCACTACAGGGTGGGGTGTCATGGTTGGAAACCATGATGCCCCAGGCGTGTGTTGGTATTTTCACTCCAAATTTTTAACATGGGCTTTCTGAAACCCAATCTCATGAATAGTGGCACTATGAGTTCGATAGTCGAAAGGTGATTTTGCACAGCGACTGTGCCATTTGGCACCACAAGTCGGAAACACATTTTGGGCAGGATGTGAAAATAACAGCTGTACTGTTCATGATGAGGTGTAAAATGGCAATGTTGAAAATCTGGAGTCAAAATATGAAAATTGGTGAAGCCATCAGCGCATATAGAAACTGCTCAATGCACGCGAATACAATTATTTGGGGATTTTATTAACCAAATTTTCAACATAGGCATTTGGGGAATTCGCCATGAACAGTGTCACTGTGATTTTGTTAATCTGTCCCAAACATTGATTTCCCATAGCAACCATGCCATTATGCACCACATGTGTGAAAACACATTTCAGGCAGGATGTGAAAAATTACAACAGTACTGTTCATAGAGGTGTAAGAAAATGGCAATGTTTACTGTCTGAGTGAAAATATGAAAATGAGCAAAGTCACGAGCATGCATAGAAACTGTACAATGCACACCGTAATGCAATTATTTTGGGTATTTTTTAATCAGATTTTCAACATAAGCATTTTGGGATGTCTGCTCTTGAACAGTGTCACTGTGATTTTGGCAATGTGTCCTGAACATTGATTTCGCACAGCTTACCATACATTGTGCCACATGCATGAAAACACACATTTGGCAGGATGTAAAAATGACAGCTATACTGTTCATAAGGAGGTGAGAAAAATGGCAATGTTGAAAATCTGGAGGAAAATATTAAAATTGTCGATTATGCGCGTAAGTGGAAACTGTGCAACACACACTTGTAACAGTCATTTCTTGAGTTTTCCCCCAAATTTCAAGATAGGCTATTTAGGATGCCGCCTCATGAGCAGTGGCTTGTCATTTCGTTAATCAGTCCCATTAGGTGATTCTGCACAGTGACCACAAAATGACCTTTGGGACCAAGTAACAGATGATGACAGTGCATGTGTTTATGAAGTGGGATCCCAAGAACCTATGTTGAAAATTTGAGGCAAAATTCAAAAAATGGCAGAGATATCCACCTAAGTGAACCCCCACCATTCATACTATTATACAGCTTACCAGCATTTCATCAGTTCACGGTTGGCTTTGAAGACTGCAGACGTGTTCCTGCTCCAATCAAGATTGCAGCACCAACCTCCAGAGGTAAGCATGGGGTGAGGGGGGTGTGGGGTGCAGAGAGGGTGGGTGCAGGTTGGGGAGGGGTCACAGTAGACACCAAGGCACTGTTTTCTTTGTTTCAGGTACAGTAAAAATAACGAACACTGCAGATGGTTTTCTTTCTTTACAGGTGTAAGAAAGAAACGTTGGGCACACTGGGGTGGGCTCCCAGTGTGTCCCATGACTTTGGGGGCTGATGTTGGCCAAACTGGGGTGTGTGCCCAATGCACCACCCAATGGGGGTGGGCTGGGACAGGAACATGCTGACGAGATCGACTTTTTATCGCTGGGAGGCACACTGGGGTGGGCTCCCAGTGTGCCACACAATCTTGGGTGGGGTATTAAACATGCCAACAGGGGATTGGCACCCCCAAAGTCGGCTTTCTGGGGATTGTTTATGGCAGATGGTGGCAGCTGCTGCTGCCATGTTTATTGAAATGCTTCACTAGGAAAGGCATGTCAGGAGGTATGTCATCAGGTCCGCAGCATGACAAGCTTGTCTCTGATTGCAGCTGCACTTTTCTTACAAGTTGTGTCCACTTTACATAAAGCTGGTGTCAGTGCTACCATGCTGGCTTGTTGGGGAATGAGGGACTCATCTACTAAAGCATGCCCTGTATTCGCCAACACAGACACACCTCTGAAATGTGCTACTAGTGCAAAATGTTGCTAGTGCATGCATTCAAGCCAACATAAAAATGGGTATATTGATGTTTTCTATCTGAAAAGTATCATTGCTGAGAAAAAGAACATGGTGACTAATAAGTACTGCTTCTTCAAAGAGATCCACTATGATAAGCTCCTGCACCATACCTAATGGTGCCTTGCCACCAGAGGATCCATATAAAGTTAAGATGTCCCTGAAGTTTTAAGCAATTAAAAAGCTACATCGCTTGTAAAATTGCATAAGCTGGGTTCCATTTTTTTGCTGCCACCCATGCTCCACCTCCACGTTCACTAGCATGATGACGACATGCCAGTGAGAGCATGGGGGCACCCTCCATTATATGCAATAGGCGGCAGCTTTTCCATCTGTTTTAAATGATATAATGGTCACTTGGCAATGAAATGTGGGCACTGGTCAACTAACAAGGGAACCAAAAGCAGAAAAACAGCTCCAGCTGGAAAGGAGTGTGTTAGGTCATAGAAACCAACGAGTTGAAAACAGCAAAACCAGCACCACTCGAGACTACAAGTATAAAGGCTTTAATTGAAAATATACAAAGGCAATTGCCTGCAGCATACAATCCACAGCAAAGCAACAAAGGAACTTACCAGTTTCAAGAACTAGTGCGCCATCCCCCAGATGACGCACTAGTTGTGAAACTGGTCGGGGTTCCTTTTGTTGCTTCGCTGTGGATTGTATGCTGCAGGCAATTGCCTTTGTATATTTTCAATTAAAGCCTTTATACTTGTAGTCTCGAGTGGTGCTGGTTTTGCTGTTTTCAACTAACAAGGGCCTTGTTAGTCAACTGGTGCTCACGTTTCATTGCCAAGTGGCCATTATATTATTTAAAACAGATGGAAGAGCTGCCACCCATTGCATATAGTGGAGCATACCCCTGTGCTCTCACTGGCATCTCATCATCTTGCTAGTGAGTGCAGGGGTGGAGCGTGGGTGGCAGAAAAAACTGGGAGGTCCTTGAGACCTGATTTATGCAATTTTATGAGTGATGTAGCTTTTTAATTACTTAAAACTTCATGGACATCTTAACTTTATATGGATCCTCTGATGGTAAGACACCAATAGGTAAGGTACGGGGCTAATTGTATTATCTTGGTGAATCTCTTTAAATAAATTAGGTTGTACCAGAAACTAGGCCTCCAGTTGTCTAGTGTCCTAATCAGACTAATGAAGACCAAATAAATAAATGTGCCCCTTTTATATTTGAAGGCATGGTGCCATCACAAAGGTACTCCAAATTTAATAAAGAAAGAGAGGGGGTTATAAAAAAAAGGATCCACAACTGGTCGTCAACAAAATTTTTGTCAAACGACCTTACAGCAAAACCGTCATGTCAACCACATTAGCAGTCAGCATACAGTTTCTCACTGAGAAACATGTTTTCTTCAGGGGGCTTCAGCCCCTGAACCCCCTACATAGGGGGCTATGCCCCCAGCACCCCTCCCTATTAAATATAATCAACTCTGAGTTGGAGCTTATTAGTGGAGGGAGTGCAAGACTCTCAGAATAGAGTGCCGGCATCCAGCTCCGACACTACTGCAACCTGGTGCTGTAGTCGCTGTAGTGATGGTCACTATTGACATTTTGCTGTTGGCAGTGTATACCATAAAAAAAAGAAGAAACAGTCAGGAAAAAGGTGTTTAAAAACCATTTCCCACATACTCACCTGACTTCATTGAGGTAAATCTCAACCCCTTTTTCCTCTCCTTAAAAGGAGAATAAATACTTAAAAAAAAAAACAGAAAAGGGTTTTGAATGCTGATTTATCACACCTGTGGCACACCTCTAAGTCTTCAGGAAAATTTGTTGTAATGGAGTCCTGTGTGTCTTCTGTCCCAGCAAGACTTTCAACATTCTCTAGAAAAATGAGAATTGAAGGACAGAAAGATTTAAGGTACAAGCCCTAAGCAGGCAGTAGATATTTTAGGCTGGTAGTCTTGCTGTTCTTAAGGTATGAAATATCTTTGTTATTGATTGGGGCCTTCCAGCTGCAGCTTCAGTATGGAGCAGGGCTATCCTTGACTCCCTGCAAAAGGCCTTTCTCAGGAAGCTAGTCAATCAACCCAGTAGGGATGGGGCAGTGCTGGACCTGGTGCTTATAAACAGGGACATCATTGCAGATGTCACAGTGGGCAGTCTGCTAGGTACCAGTGATCAGCGTACAGTGTGGTTAAACATTCAGAAAGGAGCAGAGCAAACCACACCAGGATAAGGCTTCTAGACATTAGGAAAGTGAATTTAAAGGAAATGGAATACTGCCTTAGAAACGGCCTAGTAGGGAGTGATGCCAGGGATGGGTAGAGGAACAGCGGAGAAAAATAATGGAGGGCATAATCAAGGCAACCAGCCTCTGGTGATGGAAGTGAGCAAACACTAAAGGAAAAAGAGTCTGCTATGGTACTTTAGGGATGTGGCCACTGTGGTGAACAAAAAAGGGGTGGTCTTTTGACTGGCTGCAATTTAGATGGCCAAAGTTTGTCCCTGAATATCTCCCAATACTCTATATTACACTCCCAAGAGTCTCTGGTGGTAATTCCAGTTCATGATTGACTGAGGCACTCCCAAAATGGTGGCTGCAGGAGAAGACCCTGTCCCAGAAATGCAGTCCCACAAGTTTAACAGTCTGATGCAGACAGAATAATTACTTTTATTTTGTAATTCCCTCACACCCTGGTAGCCCAAACAGTACTCTTTCAAATGAACCCACATTTATTAAAATAGTCTATATACTTTTGCTGTCACTGCCACCGTTATGCTATCACCCTAGGTAGCAGGCAGCAACTTATGAATATTTATGCAGTGCTCATGAATATTAATGAGCCCTTCATTTAGCCCTTACTCAGATTTCAATGTCCGCCTCCTAAGCGGCTTTTACACTGCAGCGCTAAGGTTATTGGCTCCTTCTAGGATTGCCAGGGTGCCGGGACCTTCAGAAAACTCCACAGTTTGACCACAACTTGAGCAGTTGGCTCATCAATGTGCTGGATGTACATGAATGGTCACCAGCAGCACCAGGGACATTCTGTCGACTCACAGTAAAGAACCTTAGCCCAAACTGGGTTTAGATAACTAGACTGGGCCACACAGGGCTTGAGGGAGATTACAGGGCACCAGAAGGAGTTCAGAAAGTTTGGGGGATGCCAGAGCAACAGTGGGAGGAAAACAGGAAAGGCAAGGATGTGGAGTCACCTAAGGTGAGCCCCCGGAGGGGAGGTTCATATGCTTCTAGGAGAGAATGAACAGTAGGGTTCTGCAGGGACTGGTCCTCTTCAATGTCTTCATGAGTGGATTGCAGATAAACTGGAAGGGAAGGTATGCTTTTTTTCAGATGATACCAACATATGTAATAGGGTGGACAATAAGAAAGGGGTGGAAAGAATGCACAGGGATCTTGATAAACTTAAACAGTGGTCATTAGCATGGCAGTTGGGGTTCATGCCAAAAAGTGCAAAATCATGCACCTAGGGGACAGCAACCCAAGAACTGAGTATAGGATGGTGTGATGTACTATCAGTCATTAAGCAGGAAAGGGTTATTCCAGTATATCTAGTGACCTCAAAGTGGCACGGCAGTGTATTAAAGCAGTGGGTAGGGCCAGTGGATTGCTGGGATGCATAGGGAGAGGTATTTCTAGCAGGAGGAGTGAGGTGGCATTAACACTATATTGCTCGCTATTGAGACCTCATCTAGAGTATTGTATCCAGTTCTAGAGGCCACAACTCAGAAAGGTCATGGACAGGGCAGAGGCAGTCCTGAGGAGGGCAACTAAAATGGTGCAGGGGTTGCACCAGAAGCTGTATGATGGGAGACTGACTGTACACCCTGGAAGACAGGAGAGCTAAAGGGGATATGATACAGACCTACAAGTACCTAATGTGGGTGAACAGGGTGCAGAAGGGGAGTCTCTATCAAGTGAGAAAGAGCACTAGAACCAGAGGGCATGTGATGAAGCTTGTGGAGGGGAGTTTAGGAGGGATGTGAGGAAGTACTATTTCACTGAAAGAGTGGTGGAGACCTGGAATAGACTGCCAGCAGAATTAGTAGAGGTGAAAATAGTAGAGGTTTTCAAGCATGCATGGGATAGACATTCGGGAATATTAGGAAATAGGCAGGGAGAAGGGAAGGTCGCCAGGGATCACTTAGGATCTGAAGAAACAGATGTGGCAGGGACCATCGAGGTAGACTGGGTTGGCCAAGCAGTCTTTTTTGTCAACAAATTCTATGTTTCTATGTTTCTATACTTGTTCCTTGTAGATATCTGAAGCTTAACACATATAGATATCTGTAACACTTCACTTGGTATAAAAACAGGGTTCACCAGGTAGCACACTAGATTTGTCCTGGCCTTATAAGCAAAGGGTCAGAGGTTTGGCTCTAGGTGAGGGGACATATTTACCATTTTATCAAGGCTACTCAAGAATTATTACTGGAGGATAGCATTTTTCAGAAAAAGAGATGTTCTTGAACAAGGGGGCATGACATGAAGCAGGAAGGGGTAGACTGAGGGGTAACGTGAGGAAGTATTTCTTCACATAAAGAGTGGTAGATGCATGGAACAGCCTCCCAGTGGAGGTGGTGGGGGAAAATTTGGTAGGGGAATTTAAAAATGCCTGGGATAAGCACAGGGGAATGGTAGCAATAGGAAGGGGAACGAAGTCAGAAATCAAGTAGGGTACACGGTTTTTGCAGCAGGTAACTAAAACAGGAAGACGAGGTAGGCTGAGTGGTCCTTATTTGCCATCAGTTTCTATGGTTTTATGTTCATTCAAAGTTACAATAAAGAGAAAGAAAGAAAGAAAGAAAGAAAGAAAGAAAGAAAGAAAGAAAGAAAGAAAGAAAGAAAGAAAGAAAGAAAGAAAGGCAAAGCAAAGAATGAATAAAAGTATTAAAATGGCTACAAGAATTTAAAAATGGTTTCATAGAAACATAGAATTTGATGGCAGATAAGGACCACTTGACCCACCTCACCTAGTCTGCACATTTCCCTACCTAATGGATAAGCTGCAGATCCTAGTTAACCAACAGCCTACTTTCTCCTACCCCCCACTAGAATTGCCTTATGTCTGTCCCATGCATTCTTGAATTCCCCCACTCTTTGGGACTCCACAACCTCCTCAGGAAGGCTGTTCCATGCATCTACAACCCTCTCCATTAAAAAATACTTCCTCACATTACCTCTGAGCCATCCCTTCTCTATCTTCAAATTGTGTTCCCTTGTTCTTGCACATCTCTTTTTCTGAAAGATGCTACCCTCTTGGACTTTGTTGATTCCCTTGAGGTACTAGAAGTTTCTATCATGTAGCCCCACTCTCTCCTTTCCTCAAGGCTATACATATTAAGCTCCTTTAGTCTTTCTTCATATGTCTTGTGGTGCAGACTCTGCACCATTTTGGTTGCCCTCCTCTGGACAGCCTCCACCCTGTCTATGTCTTTGCGGAGATGGGGGTCTCCAGAACTGCACGCAGTACTCCAGATGTGGTCTCACCAACTGTTTATACAGAGGATAACAACTTCTTGTTTTCTACTGGTGATGCCTCTCCTAACGCATCCCAGTATCCCCCCAGGCCTCCTTACTGCCTTCTCACATTGCTTTCCCACCTTTAGGCCATCTGCTATAACTACCCCCAGGTCCCTTTCCAATTTTGTTGTTGTCAGTATCTTACCCCCCCATTGAGTACTCTTCCCCTGGGTTTTTCTTTCCCATGTGTATTACTTTGCACTTCTTTGCATTGAATCTAAACTGCCATACATTTGACCATTCCTCCAACCTTACCAAGTCTCTTTTCATCCTTTCCACCCCACCTTGTGTATCAACCCTTTTCCAGATCTTTGTGTCGTCTGCAAAGAGACATATTTTTCCTTCCAGTCCCTCTGCAATGTCACTTATAAAGACATTAAAAAGGACTGGACTCAGTGCTGAACCCTGTGGTACCCCACTAGTCACCCCCCTCTCTTCACTGTGGACTCTGTTTACTATTACCCTCTGTGTCCTGTTGTCCAGCCAATGTTTTACCCAGGCTACTACCCTGGGACCCACTCCCAGGCTAGCTAATTTATTTATTAATCTTTTGTGTGGGACTGTGTCAAATGCCTTGCTAAAGTCTAGGTAGGTCATGTCCCCAGCCCCCTCCCTGGTCTGCTACTTTGGTCACCCAGTCAAAGAAATCGATTAGATTAGTTTGACATGACCTTCCTGCTGTGAATCCATGCTGCTTGGGTCCTGTGCCCCACTGGCCTCTAGGTACTCGACAGTTCTTTCCATTAGAAGTGATTCCATCATTTTCCCTACCACTGAGGTCAAACTAACAGGTCAGTAGTTTCCTGCCTCTGTCTTGCTCCCACTTTTGTGAAGGGGAATCACATCCGCCCTCCTCCAGTCCTCAGGTACCACACCATCCTCCCATGATTTGTTAAAAAGGATAGTCAGTGCTGTTATTAGTTCTCCCCTTTGTTCTTTTAGAAATCTAGGATGAATCCCATCAGACCCCATTGCTTTATCCACCTTCAGTTTTAGGAGTTATTTCAGAACCCTTTGTTCTGTGAAAGAACTAATATCAACCCCTTTATCCAGAGTGCTTCTATTGACTGGATTAGATACCTCCACCTCTTCTTCCTTTGTGAATACTGAGCAGAAGTATTTATTTAGTATCCCTGCTTTCTCACTGTCCCTCTCTGCCCAACCACCCTCCTCTTTATTCAGCCTCAGTATCCCTGCCTTAGTCTTTCTTCACACCCTAATGTTTCTGTAAAAGGTTTTATCCCCCTTGTTAACCGAGTTAGCTATCTTTTCCTCAGTTTGGGCCCTTGGTATTCTGACTGCCTTCCCTGCTTTCTTCTGCTATTACTGGTACAGTTTTCTGTCCTGCTTCTTCTCTGTTTCCTTATACTTCCTGAATGCTATCTTTTTCTCCCTAACCTTCCCTGCCACTTCTTTTGAGAGCAATAGTGTTTTTTTCTTTCATTGTGATTTACAAAGGCTTGTTGCCTCTGTGATGGCAGTTTTGATGTTTCCCCATTGTTGCTCCACCTCACCTTCTTGTCTGTTTGCTAGTGCTTTTCTGAGGCACTCTCCAATTTTGACAAAATCAGCCCTCCTGAAGTCCAGCACTTTCACTTTTGTATGGCTTGACTCTACAGCTAAGTTTATCATGAACCACACTATTTGGTGGTCACTTGTTCCCAGATGGCTACCCACTTCTAGATCTGAGATCCTCTCTCTGTCCCCATTTGAGAGTACCAGGGCTAAGATTGCTCCCTCCCAAGAGGGTTCCCACACTAGCTGTCTGAGGCATGCCCCCTGTAGGGTATCAAGAATGGCCCTGCTCCTGGATGCGGCTGCAGCAAAGGTGCTCCAGTTAACATCTGGCACATTCAGGTCCTCTATCAGCAATATCTCCCCTTTCTTTGCCACCCTAAGGATGTCTTCTTTCATTTCCTTGTACATTTCCTCCCCCTGAGGACGGGGTCTGTATAGAACCCCAGTGAGGATTGTGGTACCAATTCCAGTCTCCAGAGTGACCCACAGTGCTGCCTCTCTTCCCTGTTTACCTTTTAGTTCTGTTGCTTTGATCCCTTCCCTTACATAGAGAGCTACTCCTCCTCCTCTTCTACCCGCCCTGTCCCTCCTGTAGATTGTGTATCCTGGTATGTTGACATCCCAGTCATGGTTCTCTGTGTTCCATGTTTCTGTCACTGCCACAATATCCAGGAATCCCTCTTCCATCAAGGCCACCAGTTCAGGGAGCTTGTTACCTAGACTACGGGCATTGGTACTCATTGCCCTCCATTTGATGGCCTTATCCCTTTTTGCCCCATCCCTGTCCTTACTGCCTTTGTCTTTTTCTCCATTTACCCCTGCCCTTCTCCCTATCGACTGCTCTATCTTGGTGTTTACCTCACTAACTACCCTGAATTATTTGGGGGGTTGCTAGGATTTCCCAACTCCTTTTCAGTGCCTCCTCTCTTGGCTGGTTTAAAGCTTGCCAATGAAGCATTTAAGCCTGTCACCTAGGATCCTGGTTCCCCTCCTGGACAGATGCAGACCATCACACCAGTATAGGCCTGTATCCCTCCAGATGGAGCCCCAGTCCCTAATAAAGCTGAAACCCTGAGCTCTGCTCCAGTTTTTCAACCACCGATTGAATCCCATGGTATGGAGTACCCTAGCCTCACCCATACCATAGATGGGTAGCACCTTGGAGAAGGTTACCGTGCATGCTACTTGTCTAAGGCCCCTCCCCAACTCCACAAACTTCTCCTACACTGCTCTGATACCTTTCCCAGCAAGGTAATTTGTTCCTAGGTGGACAATGACATCCAGCTCCCTTCCCTGTGCAGCTTCTCCCACAGTCCTGAGGATTTACTCCCTGTCCCTCCAAGCCATGGTGCCAGGCAGGCACCTACCTCACTCTCCCTTCCCTCCTCCAGTTCTACCCTCCTAATAATGGAATCCCCCACCAGGAGTTGTTTCCTTTCCCTGTAGAGTCCCATGCCACCGTCCTGTGGGTCTCCTTTGTGGAGGTTCCCAGCATCCTACTTGGCCTCCACTATTGGTGCCTCCATAGATGAACCATACTCTGCCAGAATGGCATATGAATTGTGGAGAGGTACAACTGAAGGGATGTGCCTCTGTTCCACCACCCTCACCCTCCCTGAGCCCACTGTGGTCCAACTGCTCCTCTTTCTTGGCAACCTCTAAGGCAGTGGTGGTGGCCCTGGTGGTCACTGTGTGGGAAAGGAGGTTCCCAGAATCCTGGCCAACTCAGCTTGCAGATGAGCAACCGCCTCCCTCAGCCCAGAGAGGTGCTTGCAGATGAGACAACACTGCATCCTCCAGAACATCTCCTGGAAGACTGCTGCTCCACAGCCACTGCACTGCTTCACTCCCATCATGTCTTTAATTGTGGTCCCTTAACTGTTGCTTTGTATACTTACTCTTTCCTCTCTCTGTTTATTTTATTTATTTATTTTTTATGTATTTTTTTCCTTACTTTACTACTGTATCTGTGCCCTTAAAGTTCCTGATCTTCCTCTTCTGGGACAGTAAGTTCCTGTATTCCTCAGTAGTCTTCTTCTTACTTGCACAGAGTCAGACCTCCAGCAGCTAGGAGGTGATGGAGAGCTACTATTTTCCTTCTAGGATAGTGATTCTTTTGTGCCTCTGTGATTACTCCCTTCCTGCTCCCAAACAGGAAGTTTCTGTTGTTAGTCCAATCTTGCGCCTATAAAAGTAGAACCGGCTAAGAGTGGGGGGGGGTGGAGGGCAGTATAGTCCCAGTAGAGTAGTGTAGTTCTAACAGCCCCTCCTTCCTCTTGGTGTTCTAAGGCATTGACTGGCCTGCTGTTTTATGTTCTTATGTGAATGATGACAGATGAAGGACTGGGGGGGAGGGGGTTTGACATCATTAGGAGTTTAAAATTAATCCATTTTTAGACCACTAAGACTTCTGTATTTATTTGAAAACACTACTAATCAATATAAATAAAATCTTTGGTTAAGTAAGCAATAACCCATGACAGTGTATGGGGTTATTGGCAGTTGATCCACACCCCAAGTGCTGTAAGGGCACTAGGCCAAAATCAAGTTATAACCTCCTGGAGTAGGAAGTTTGAACAGAGTACTGATAGGTCTGCTTTAAGGTTTAAATGTCAGTATAACATGTTTATTTTTCTCACAATACAATACAAAAAAGAAATATTAGGATGAATGGCTTTAACTAATTAGCAGACCACTATGTGAGCACAATTCAGTTCAGGAGAGCAAGCAGTCAGTGACTACATAGCAAGCTTTCTTCAGCAAAGGGCTCATTTTCCACTCTCTATCTACAACAGGGCTCCCACTTTAAAACAGCAGTGCTTCAAAAAATTTATTTATTTTTATTTATTTATTTCGGTTTGGGATTAATATCTTTGAATGAAGGACTCATTTTCGAAGATTCCAAGTCAGTGTTGAGCAAACAATTACAATAATACAAGGTATACAGAAAAATAACATTGAAACATTTACACAGGCAACAAAATAAAAATGAGACTTATATACATCAAATAGTCAGTAGTTAATAGAAAAAAAAGGTTGACAAGAGAAGGTTGGCAAGGCCCGTGATTGGTGTTCACTATATGGTGGGCCAACCTAAGATGAGTAGGGGTAGGGTGGTCAGCCAGACGTGGCATCTTCAGAGGTGGGGGGGTGGGTCAGGTTGTCAGCCATGAGTGGGCATCATCTGGTGATTGGAGGGTGGGGAGTGAGTTGTGAAGAAAAGAGGTAAGATGTAGGTGGATGAGGTGGCTTTTCCAAAAATGCCAGTTTCAGCTACACTTAAGAAAAATATTAGCATACCTGTCAAATGTACTTGTCTGGGTACATCCTGTGTCATGCACTAAGAGTCTTTTTATGTTGGCAATGATTGCGTAGCCAAAGTTTTGCTAATGTGAAATGGGATTTTGGGGGGAGGGCCACTGCTGAGCCCACTGCAGTACACAAAATCAAGGGCTCGGCAGTCTACACCAGTGACCACACACTGTGGTCCTGATATCACTCTCAACCTGGTGGTTGTATACTTCTAAAAAACAAACTGCTCCAATCAGAGGATAGGTTTGGTCCTTTGATTAGCATGAAGCTGTCAGCAAACAGCTGAGTGGCTTTCAAAGGAGCCTGCTCGTCTTTTTAGTCATCTTAAAACAAAAAATTTAATTGAAAATTTAAAAAATAGTGGTGGTGTAATTCTGTGCTGTCTTTAATTGCTGCAAATTTTATCTTGGCTTGTCTGACTGTCCTGTAGCTGGGTGAAGGGTGTTAATTGTCTGGCCTCTGACCTCAGCTACGTGATAACTGGAGGTGGGGCTTAGTCACAGTTAAAGCAGCAAACAGAAGTTCATCTTCTTAGAAGAAGCCAGAAGGTGAAGGAAGGAAACATATTCAATTCAGTGCTTCAGAGTAACTGGTAACTGGTATTTTTCTTTTAAACTTAGATTGTAGGCTTGTAGTGACACTATACTTTCTTTCTGTGTTGTCTTTACTTATAATTGTTTTTGGGCTGTTGAAAATTTAAAAAATAGTGGTGGTGTAATTCTGTGCTGTCTTTAATTGCTGCAAATTTATCTTGGCTTGTCTGACTGTCCTGTAGCTGGGTGAAGGGTGTTAATTGTCTGGCCTCTGACCTCAGCTACGTGATAACTGGAGGTGGGGCTTAGTCACAGTTAAAGCAGCAAACAGAAGTTCATCTTCTCAGAAGAAGCCAGAAGGTGAAGGAAGGAAACATATTCAATCAGTGCTTCAGAGTAACTGGTAACTGGTATTTTTCTTTTAAACTTAGATTGTATGCTTGTAGTGACACTATACTTTCTTTCTGTGTTGTCTTTACTTATAATTGTTTTTGGGCTGTTGAAAATTTAAAAAATAGTGGTGGTGTAATTCTGTGCTGTCTTTAATTGCTGCAAATTTTATCTTGGCTTGTCTGACTGTCCTGTAGCTGGGTGAAGGGTGTTAATTGTCTGGCCTCTGACCTCAGCTACGTGATAAACTGAGGTGGGGCTTAGTCACAGTTAAAGCAGCAAACAGAAGTTCATCTTCTCAGAAGAAGCCAGAAGGTGAAGGAAGGAAACATATTCAAATCAGTGCTTCAGAGTAACTGGTAACTGGTATTTTCTTTTAAACTTAGATTGTAGGCTTGTAGTGACACTATACTTTCTTTCTGTGTTGTCTTTACTTATAATTGTTTTGGGCTGTTGAAAATTTAAAAATAGTGGTGGTGTAATTCTGTGCTGTCTTTAATTGTTGCAATTTCCCCCCACCCCTTCCCCAACTCTTAATTATATGCCCTGATAAATCTGATTGACAGGAGCTAAACACAGGGTATAGTAAGAGGTGTGAAGTAGGAGGGCATAAGAGGAAGAAGACCACCCTCAGCACGACAAGTTTTTGACTCATTTATTTATTTCTTGGTTTCTTTTCCTTAAAAAATATATATCTGAGGATCAGTTACAGGATTTTTAGTACTGTAAATAAATAAAAAGAGAACTAAGAGAGCTTCAGTAGCAGATAAGTAGTGGAATTGCAGTATAATGTGGGAGTGGTGCAATGCAGTGGCTGTGGGGCAGCCATATTCAGGCAGACCTTCTGACACTGAGGTGCTGCCCTCATCTGCATGCATCTCTCGACCGATGGATGAGGTAGCCAGACTCAGAGCGGAAGTAAACTGGGTCAGGAGTACCATCACCCCTGTCCAGGAACCACCCAGTCCAATGCAGCTGCCTCAAAGGATGCCGAGAACGAGGAGCACTTGGATGACAGTGGGCTCAGGAGGGTTAGAGCAGTCAGGCAGAGGCACATCCCAGATCCTATTCCTCTCAAGAACTCATATGCCACACTGGCAAATGAGGATGACCAAATAGAGGTACCCAGGGAAGTGGAAGGAAAGAATGTGGAGGTTAGGCAAGGAGGTGACCTCAGTGGGAAAGCAGTGGACCCCAGAGGAGGAGGAAGCGAATCCTGGTGGGGGACTCCATCATAAGAGGGATCCAGCTAGGAACACAGGAGGGGGAGGACAGGGAGGTGAGGTGCCTACCAGGTGCCACGGCATGGAGGGATGGAAGGAAGATACTGGGGATCACTGGGAAGGCAAGACAGGAGGGTGAGCTGGATGTCATTATCCACCTAGGTACTAATGACTTGGCAAATGGGGAGCCAAAGGAAGTTCAGGAAGAGTTTAGGAAACTGGGAGGGGTCTCAAGCAAGTAGCTACTTCTGTCACTTTCTCAGAAGTACTACCTGTGAGAGGCAAGGAGAGCATAGGAGTGCATGCACCAGGAACTTTAACTCATGGTTGAAGAACTGGTGCTGTGAGGAAGGGTTTGGATTCATTGATGACTGGGGACCCATCTGGAGGATGGAGGTTTGTTCAAGCCTGACGGCCTGCATCCATCCTGGAGGGAATCAAGCACTCAATGATAAGTTTAAATGCTACATTGACAAGCATTTAAACTAGCAAAGGGGTGGCAGGCCAGCAAGGATGATACCTACTGCTCACCCCACAGCTAGTAATGGAACCAGTGCACCAGAGGAGTGGCTATCTCTGCAAAGCAGTGTGCAAAAGATGGAGATTAGTGTCCAAAAGGTGGATAAGCAGAAAAGGGGCAAAATTCAGCAGAAGGGCAGACAGCAAGGAGAACCAGGGATAAATGACAACCAAGGAAGGGGCTGGAGTAGAACAGTGAAGCAGTCTAGGGAGGTCAAATCATGGAAAGCCATGTGTGCAAATGCCAGGAGCCTTAGCAACAAGATGGTGGAAGATCTGGAGGCTGTCATGGTACAGTCAGACCTGGACATTGTGGCCATCACTGAAACCTGGTGTAATGATAACCATGACTGGGAGATGGCCATACCTGGCTACAACATATTCAGAAGAGACAGAGCAGGCAGGAAGGGAGGAGGAGTGGCACTGTATGTGAAAAATGACATAAGGGCCACACAGATCCAGGAGGAACAAAATGGGAGAGATACTGTGGGTTAAGCTGAAAGGAAAATGGGGCCAGCCATCCACACAGGTGTGATCTATAGACCACCAGCCCAGGAGGAAGAAACAGATAGGGAGCTGATGCTAGCCATACAAAGGATGGCAGACAAGGGTGAGGTAGTACTGGTTGGAGACTTCAATATACCAGACGTGGACTGGAGCATCCCAGCAGCAGCATCAACTAGGAGCAGATTTATCCTGGAATCCCTTCAGGGTGCCTTCCTCAAGCAACTGGTCATGGAACCAACTCGGCAGAAGGCAATACTGGACCTTGTGCTCACAAACAGGGACAGTGTGATGGGGGTAACAGTGGGTGAGCACCTGGGTAACAGTGACCACCAGTCATTGTGGTTTGAAATCACAGAAAGAGCAGAACCAAACCACACAAAAACACGTATCCTGGATTTTAGGGGGGCAGACTTTGGGAAAATGGGGAGATGCTTGAAAGAGGCATTAAGGGAATGGGACAGGAATCAGGATTGAGGAACAGTGGGCAGTATTTAAAATGGGGATTATAAGAACAACAGAATTATGCATTAAGCAGGTTAGCAGAGGAAAAGAAAGAGGAGACCATTATGGTTTTCCAAAGAGGTAGCAAAGAAAGTGAAAGCCAAAAGACTGCATTCAGGCAATACAAAAGACACAGGCAGAAGGGGATAGGGAGAAGTACCAGGAGAAACAAAGGGAGGCAGGGAAGTCAGTAGGGAAGCCAAAGCTCAGACAGAAGAACACATTGCAAAATCAGTGGGTAAAGGGGACAAAACCTTTTACAGGTACATAAGTGAAAAAAGAAAGACAAAGGGAGGGATAGTGAGACTGAAGGGGGAGGATGGGAGCCGCGTGGAGGATGACAACAGTAAAGCTGACATATTGAACAGGTATTTCTGCTCAGTCTTTACTAAGGAAGAGGGGGGTAATGGGTCTGAAGGGAGTACAAGGGGTGAGAATGGTGCAGAAATGGACACAAGTCCCTTTACATGAGAAAGGGTCCTGAAGGAACTGGAAGTAATAAGAGCTGATAAAGCAATGGGGCCAGATGGGGTGCACCCCAGGGTCCTTAAAGAACTAAGAGAGGTGGTGGCTGAACCTCTGGCTATCCTGTTCAGCCAATCACTGGAAACAGGGGAGGTACCCAAAGACTGGAGGACAGCAGATGTAGTCCCCTTATACAAAAGTGGGAACAAAGAGGAAGCAGGGAACTACAGACCAGTCAGCCTCACCTCGGTAGTGGGAAAGATCATGGAAGCACTACTGAAGGAGATTGGTGGAACATCTGGTTGTCAATGGACTACAGGACCCAAGGCAGCATGGTTTCACCAGGGGAGGTCACGTCAGACCAACCTCATTGAATTTTTTGACTGGGTGACTAGGGAGGTGGATCAGGGAGGGCAGTGGACATGGCCTATCTGGACTTCAGCAAGGCCTTTGACACTGTGCCACATAGAAGACTATTACACAAACTGGGGAATATGGGTGTGGGCAGGACAGTAGTGTGGTGGGTAGGTAACTGGCTGGGTGGCAGGACACAGAGGGTGGTGGTAAATGGCTGTCAATCCACAGAGGGAAGAGTGACCAGTGGGGTACCACAGAGATCAGTGCTGGGACCGGTCCTATTCAACATCTTCATCAGTGACATTGCACAGGATATAGAAGGCAGAATTTCACTGTTAGCTGATGACACAAAGCTCTGTAACAGAGTAGACATACCAGAGGTGTAGACAGAATGAGAAGGACCTGCAGAAACTTGAAGAATGGTCAAGGTTTGGCAGTTGAAATTCAATGCAAAGAAGTGCAAGATAATGCATATGGGGCACAAAAACCTGGCACAATATATCAGTTGGGGGTGAGGATATAGCATGCACCAAGCAGGAAAGGGATCTTGGGGTTGTCATCTCTGATGACCTCAAGGTAGGAAACAGTGTGACAAGGCATCGGGTAAAAGCAAATAGAATGCTGGGATGTATAGGCAGGGCATCACCAGCAGGAAAAGGAGGTCATAATTCCGCTATACAAGACACTAGTGAGGCCCCACCTGAGTACAGTGTACAGTTCTGGAGACCATACCTACGTAAGGACATAGACAGGGTAGAGAAGGTTCAGAGGAGGGCAACAAAGATGGTGCATGGGTTGCATCACAAGTCCTATGAAGACAGGTTGAAGGAACTGAACATGTACTCCTAGAGGAGAGGAGGGAGAGGGGATATGATAGAGACATACAAGTATCTTACAGGGAGGAACAGGGTGCAGGAAAACACTATTTTTGGGTAAAAGATGTTTCAGGACTAGAGGGCATGGGATGAAGTTGGAGGAGGACGATTCAGAGGAAACATGAGAAAGAATTTCTTCACAGAACGGGTGGTGGACAAGTGGAACACCCTGCCAGAGGAAGTGGTGGGGCTGAAACAATCACGGGATTTAAGAATGCATGGGATAGACATAAAGGAATTCTAGAGGTCAGGGGTAAGGGGAAATAGACTTCTAGGAAAACAAACTGAACTTACAAGCTCAAATGGGCAGACTAGGTGGGCCATAGGCCCTTATCTGCCGACACTGTCTATGTATCTATGTAACAACAGCAACAAAACACATCTATTGATGTCTGTTTCTGACCCCCCAACCCTTCCTCTTAGTACTCACTGCCCCAGACCCTCAGTGTTGCCACCTTGAACTGGTTCCTGCAGACTCTTGAGTGTTGGTTCCTCTGGGCTCTTGAGTGCTATTGTCGGGGTGAATCATCTTAGAAAGAAATATATTTATGCTCTATATTTTAAAAAGATCCCCCAAAGACTCCTGTGTCCATAAACCCCCACAGGCTCCCTCTCACAAAATCAGGGGCATTGCTAGGGGTGGGCATTCGGGCTTGAGCTCAGATTCTTTCATCTTGAGCCCTGAATAAACTGGCTGGCAGTCTTACTCTTACAATCTTTTTTTTTTGGGCCCCCTCTCTCCACTGATGCCACTCTCTTCTGGGGTATCCTCTGCTCACTCTGCTCACCCTTGGTACCTCTCGGGGTACTGCCAGATCTGCCCCCATGCTTCCTCAGCCTACTCCATGGCAGGGAGGAGTGGGATCCTGGGATGTCCCCCTCCAGTCCATTAGTGCATGTCTGGCAGTCTGGACGGTCCCCGAGAGCTGGGTTATGGTGTCTGGAAGCTTGGATCCCCATCTACAACGGCATCCACGAGGTTCTTTTTCCATGTTTCTGGTGCCATCCCCTGAGGACGTAGGCACGCAAGGGGCGGGGCCAAGGGGAGGAGCACATTGTGATGTGCAGATGCTCCAGCTCCCGGCCTATGTCCTCCCCTCCCACTGGCTGTCCCAGCTGCACTACCACCCATGGTCACCCAGGTGGTGGTAGAGTAGCGGGACAGGTAACCCTCCCCTCCCAGAGAAGGAGAGCGGCCAATGGGTGCTCGATCCTTCTCCACCGGCCAGCCGTCCAGCTGCCCAAGTCCATTCCAGAACCTGGGTCACTGGCATTGCAAGCAGTAAAGCTACCACTGCACTAGCAGGCAAGCACTCTTACAATCTTAATTACTTACTTTTTTCCAAGTTACACCCATCCTGCTTTGTGCTGCTGTTTCAGTTCTTCCACTGCTTGTGTCTACCACCATCCCCCCACACCGAAGTGTTCGCTGACCCCTTTCCACTCTGTGATGGTCCTGGTCACACTGTCCTATCCACTACTGAGCACAGCCCCTGCCTGGCATCAATACAAGGCTGCGCTCTGGAATAAACAAAAAACACTCCTGTACTCTGTGCGTCAGTGCTATGGGGCCATGGGGACTGAGCTGCAGATGGAGCAGGAGGTCATGTTTTATGTGTCATCACAGCAAGGTCATGCCATTTGTGCAGTGTCTGTCCCCTTCAGGTCTTAGTCAATCCTTTAAATACAGTGAGATTTGAGGGGAGACAGGGGATAGATAGGTACATCATTTAATGGATGGTTACCTGTGTGTGTGTGTGTGTGTGTGTGTGTGAAGCCCCATCAGAACAGTCTTGGAGCCACAGTGACCTGACCAGTGATGATGAGCAGACGGGGAGCTACTATACATGGCACATGTCAGGTGAATCCTAAAATAAGTATCTTCAAAATTTGGGGTCACAATTGCAAAAACCAAATTGGTTAACAAGTAGCCAACTTATTGACAAATGCTTGCTACTTTTTTGATACTAACCCTTGCCAGGTCTACAATGCTATTTATATGCAAAATGTGGTGCCCATCTTTTTTCTTGAGAGAAAAACTAAATGGAAACAATTATAAAATACTCAAATTTGGGTGGAATTGGAAAATTGTACCACCAAATGAACCTGGAAAATGCCTGGAATATTTTACAGTGTAAAACAAATAGTGTCAAATGTTTTGCCCAGTTTTGTCATGTGTGTGCCAATTCAAATGACCAGTGCACTCTCCAGAAAAAAAATGGCACAGAGAACCAAGCACTTACATTACACAACTGTTTTATTGTAGTGCTTTTATAAAAACTAAACAAAACTCTCAGAGTAATCCATAGCTAAACATACTTACTTGCTTGTTAACATCAATCATTGCAATGTAGATTTCATTGGATTGATTCCATTGCTCATTTCAATTAAATCTACATTGGATTAATCTTTGATTAATAAGCTAATAGAGTTCTTTTACTAGCACAGTGATATGCTGAATACAAGTTTGTCATGGAGTGCTGGAAAACTGAATTAATGCCAGCATTCCATGACAATTTTAGCTGACTGCCATAACAGCTCCTGCTTAGCCGGATCACCACACCATTGACCTCCCTTCTACCCTTTTTGAGGCTCATTCTGTGTAATTGTTAACAAAAAAAAAAAAAAGAAGGATTTCAGTTAATTTTCATATTTGTAACATTGCAGGAAAACAACAGCTTTCAGGCACTTCAGATTTTGGCAAGAAACATATAGGATCATGCAAAACAAACAATGGGCACAGCCTTGTCTTAACCCTAACACATTTGAATTATAACTAAAAAATACTTAACAAGGGGGCTAATCTCTTCCCCTTGGCTCCTTCTTAGTCATTTCCTGTCTCCAGATTTACTGCATAAAGTGGATGAGTGAAGCCAGCTGGAGTCTATAGACACCTTTCTGTCTGTTAAGTTTACAAAGGGCCGGATATTCAAAAGGGTTGCGCCATGCGCACTAGGGTTGCGCATGCGCAAGTCAGAAATTGCACCATTCTGCGATATTCAGCAGAAGGCAGTTGCGCCACTGAAAACAGGCTGAGCAGTAGCGCAATGCAAATGAAGGAATGCGGAATCAAAGGGGGTGGATCCATGCATAAACAGCGCAATGCGATATTCAAAGACTTGCGCAATGCGCAACAGCGGATGAGCTGGAAGGTGAGCCACTCCGGAAATGAGCCAATATAAAAAGGCTCAAGGAAGAGGCACAAGAATGACACAGGGATGCCAAGCGAGACAGAGAGAGAGAGAGAGAGAGGCAGTGAAAGTAAAGAACAGGGCAGGCAAGGGAAGGTGCGTGGGCCATAGGCCGCAGGGGCCAGCGGGGTTACCCGGTGCATTGGAGGTAGCAGTCAGGACAGCGGGGGTAACAGAGCTAGAGCAGCCAGGGTGGAGTCACAAGCCAGGGAGATGGACAGTGCCAGCTTCCACATGGAAGCTGTAATGAGGGGGGTGAGAAGGCAAGCTGCAGGGGGATGTGGTCGTGGAAGGGCCCGTCTTTGGTACACCCCCAACAGGCAGTACCGTGCCTGCATCAGCTTTCAGCTGTACACAGATGTAGAGATCGTGGGCCGGTACTGCCTGAACAGGGCAATACTGAGGCGGCTCTGTGAGCTGTGCAGAGATGTGATGCAGGCACCCTCACGACAGAGTCAAGCTCTGTCAGTGGAGACAAAGGTAACAGCCTGCATGTGCCTGCTCACCACGGGTACCTTCCAGAGGCTGACAGGGGACACCACAGGCATCACATAGTTGGCCACGTCATGCATCCTCACCCAATTCCTCAGTGCACTGCTGCCACATGCTGCGGAGCACATCCATTTCCCCAGCACTGCGGCAGAGTGTACAGCAAACATGCAGGAGTTCCACAGGGTAGCACGTATGCCTGGCGTGCTAGGGGTGATAGACTACACCCATGTGGCTATTCGTACACCACCTGGCCCCGATGGGCCCGCCTACAGGAACAGGAAGGGTTTCTCGAGTGTCAACTGCCAGGTGGTGTGCGATGCCAGTGGGTGCATAATCAATGTCTGTGCCACACACCCTGGTGGAGCACATGATGCCTTCATATGGCACTATATGCCATCGATTCAAGAGTGGGAACATCCCCACAGGCCATCTAGTGGGTGAGTACACATGTGGGAATTGCAATGCTGGGTCAAGGGTGGGAATGCCACAGGTGCCATGATAGTGGCACACAGGGATGTGGGCGAAATGGACCTGAACATGTCACTAATCACCACCATCTCCACACAGGTGACTGTGGATACCCACTCCAACCCTGGCTGCTCACACCCTACCGGCGCCCCATGACCCCATCGCAGCAATGCTACAATGAGGCACATGCCACCACACGCAACATCATCGAGTGGGTGTTTGGGTTGCTCAAGGCACGATTCTGATGCCTAGACACCTCTGGCGGTGCGCTACAGTACAGCCCCTCAAAGGCCTGTGTGATATTCCTGGCCTGTTGTATCCTGCACAACATGGCCAAAGACTGTGGGATAGCTGCACAGGTCGAGGAGGAGGACAGCGATGGGGACACCAGCGATGCCGGTCATGATGGTGATGAGCAGCCCCCCCATGGATGGAGGGACCCCCGGCTGATCCGGCAGGCCCAGCTGCACCGGGATACCATAACGGAGGAGCATTTTGCACATCACAGGTAAGTCAAGGTGCCATGTTCAATCAACACTGTCCAGGCACAACCCACAGGCACACAGTGTGACACACCAGGGGTGCATGATGGCAAGGGGAGTGGAAGGGTCCAGGCGCACAAACACACCATCAGGGTGGGGTGAATACTTACATGCCATATGGACACACACACACACACACCAGGCACACAGCATACATGGGCAGGTGCACAGCACTGCAGGAACAGACATGGCAAACACACAGATCCATGGACCACCCACACCACCTGTACTGTCCAAGCACGTGTGTCAGAAGCTGGGCACCTTTGCACCTTGGTGTACAGTACAATGCAGGCATCATCATGCACACGCACCTGTGGACAGCAGTTGGGTGGGTGTGCAGGTGGTCTGTGTGTCGGCGTGTTGGGCAGGGCACCCACTAGTGCACTGCCCACCATGACACACATGCACACAGGGCAGCACCAGACAGGGCCTGCACTGGGAGACAGCTCACTCATGTGGCACTGCACCACGGCCACCTCGGATGCGTGGGCAGTCCTGCCGTGGCCCAGCCGCACTGGCAGTCTGAGCATAGGCCACATGTGGTGGCACCACCGTACCACCAGGGGTCCCACTGCATGAGCATGACCTCGGCCGCACAGGTGTCTGCAGCATGCCGAACATACCTGCACCAGGTGTGCTCGGGATGCCCACAGCAGAACCCGGCGTTGACAGGGGGTTGCGTCGACACACCGAACGGGAGTGGAGCGTATCGTGTGGGGTGTGTGGTACAGGGGCACCCGACTGTGTGCCTAATGCGGCCATGACAGTGACCAATGCCTGGGTCTGCCTGTCAATGGCGGCAGTCACATCCCTCCACATTTGGACCATCTCTGCAAGGATCATTGCAGTGTCCCTGCTGTGCCGCTGCACAGCCACGCACAGTGTCTCCACAGACATTGCAATCCACATCTGCTGCTGTACTGATGCCTGCAGCAGGCGGGTGCGCTCATCAAATGGGTTGTCTGCCTCTTTGGCAATCTGTCCCCCAGGGTGTCGAAGGCCCTGATGCTCAACACCCCTTGAGGGTGTGCACTGTTCACCAGGACCAGGTATGGCCATGTCAACAGGTGGTGTGCATGGGCCACTGCTGAACCCTGTACCCCCAGACCTAGTGGGTGACTGCTGCTGCTGCCCCTCCAACTGCTGTGCCCCAGGGACCAGTCGTTCCACCGTTGTGTACACAACAGTGCCAGAGACCTGCACAGTCACTGGTGCTGCCCCACCGGTGCTGACAGGCACAGTCTGGGACTGTGCTGATGTGCTGGCACACATGTTGGAACCAGCTAGGTCCAGGGGCACGTGCTGTCCTGCTGTGTGTCCGTTCCGAAACACACACATGTCACTGCCCATTGCAGTCCTTGCATCATCAATGGTGCAGGTCCATGCAACAGCCACAGTCACAGCGTGCTGTTATGCTTGCATGCCAGACTGCAGGGACACAGGATGTACACCCCCCACACCTGACTCATCGACACCGGGGATGGCAGCCAGGCGTGCACACTGCTGCAGAGCTAGTCAGCTGGATGCAGAGGTGGATGGACCCTCCTCCAACTCCAGCAGGTCGTCCACACTGCTTGGAGCCACCTCCACTGTACCATGCATCCGCACAGGATCTGTAACAGAGATTGGGAGCAAGTTAGTGCATGTGATCAATGTCCCCCCCCCCAACACCACTACCATGTCATACCATGCAGTGATGGGCTTCCACCCATCTGGAAGCCACCCCCAGGAACGCCCTCGATGGCACTACTCTGCATGGAAGCAGCCAGAAGGTCCTCTGCCGGGGCCAGCTGCACCACCTCTGGCTGTCCCCCACCTGTGGCTGTGCGCGCCGCCCTGAGGGCTGCCACCTTCTCCTTCACCTGTCGTCTGTCTGTCCCCATCTTCTTTTTGCATTCCTGCATGGAGCGCTGGTGGCATCCGTGCAGGTTTACGGCATGTTCCACCTCCTCCCATGCAGCAGCACGGGCCTGTGGGGTGCCCCACTGTCCACTGAGGAGTGGCTCCTCTTCCAGGTAGGCCTGGAAGAGTGCCTTGGTCTCGGCCCTGGTGAAGTTCGGCCTCCTCTTTCGCCCACCTTCATCCTCATCCCCTGCACCTTGTTCAGCCATGTCGGTCTGTATGGGTGGAAGTAGACACCTGTCACTGTGCAGTGTACAGCATATTCCCATGAGCATATCCCAGAACATCACACAGCATGCAACTCACCTCTCAGCTGCAGTAATCGACTCTGGCCACCGCAGCCCACTGTCGCACATTTATAGCGCAATGCATGCAAATTAGGTGGGGAGCAACTTTAATGGGATGTAAATTGTGCCACTGCACCTTTGAATGGCTAATCAGATGATTTGCATATGTCGGCTGAATATCGCGCCGTTGCGCTTTGCGCAATATGGTTGAGCCGCCTGAGCCAATGGTGCATTTCTGTGACTGTGTAGTACACCGCATTGCGCATGCCCAGGTAGCTTATGCAGGCATCTGCCACGCTGATGACTTGCTGTGAGCGATCTACAATACAGGACATGGCCACCATTGTGCCAGTGGCGCTACAGCGTTGGGCACCAAATGGCGCTGTGGCACAACTGCGCAATTGTCCACAGTGGCACTGGCATGCAGGTGACGTTTCACGCAGGACGTGTAGACGTCCGATGGCACTGTGCGTGTCCCTGCGCCACTGACCCCTGACCTTGTGCCCGACCTTTGACCCCTGGCACTGTACGTCTGGCATGTGTATGGCTCTATCATGCTGTTCAGTGACAGCATGATAGGGAATGGCAGCTGCAAAATTGACAGCCGATCAGGGAAATGGCAGCGTGTACCGCGCAGCACTTCCACATGGGGTCTGCCGCACCGCGGAGTGCCATATTGTCTACTATAGCATTTCAGATGGCACGCAGAAGAGCCCCTCAGTGGGATGCCCTTGAGCTGGCCAACTTTGTGGCCATTGTGGAGCCACACTATGGCCCACTGTTTGGGGAGGTGCCACTGGACAGGGCCAGGTCCCAGGTCTGGGAGCAGGTGGCCACTGACCTGGAGGCGGCCACTGACCACAGGAGAATGGCTGAACAGTGCAGGCACCGGTATGGGGACCTGAGTCGGAGGGAGCCATAGCTACTGGCACGTCTGCGGTCACATGCCAGGAGGGGCGTGGTGCCTCGTCCAGGTGGGTGATACATCTACACACTTGTATGGTCCATATGGGTAACACTGTCACATGTGTCCAGCACATGGGGGACGGATGGTCTAGGGTTGGCTGTGGCGGTGTTTACAGGGTATGGGATGGGTGGGTGGGCACACACGCTTGGGACGGGGAATATGCTTTGGGTTTGTACTGGTGTGTTTTCCTTTTGTCTCCCACAGGCGTGGCTGAGCGGAAGAGGAACTATGAGCAGCAGTGGAGGGTGGGGGATGCTGCACGGGGGCATGTCGGGGACCAACCCCAACGCCAGCAACATCCCGATAAGGGTGAGTGCCATGACACCATGATTGCTATTGCAGGCTGTGTGACAGGGTGGGAGGCAGGGCATGGCCACCATCCATGAACACCACTGCCATGCACGCGACATGTGACAGTCAGCACTGTCCAGTGGCACTGCAAGTCTGGGAGTGCATCAATGGTGGTCCATGCGTGCACTGGGCACATGGCTGTGGCACTGCCTGCTCACCGCATAGCCATGCTACTGTACGGCTTTGGTTGTGCTGTGCTGGACATGGGTGGTGGGTGTGTGCAGTGGTACACATGGCTGTTGCTGCCTGGTTGGGCATGTCTTGTGGACATGGTCACTGTGGGTGGGTGCACACCATCAGAGGACCATGGTACATGGCTGTCTGCCATGCATAATGGGTGGGCTGCAGGAGGATGGTCAGTCACACCCATTGACTCTGATCCCTTTTCCTAGGTGTGCGGATACTCCTGCAAATGCAGCGTTCCATCTAGGACCTTGTACGGGTGGCACATGAGTCCCTTGACATCCTGCGGGATCTGCAGCGGCATGGCATGAGGAGGAGGAGGAGGTGACCCAGGCAACATCCCCAGGCAGCAGAGGACCAGGCTGGCCACCAGTGATGTTGGATGACCTCCCCCCTTTTACCAACCCTCACACCCCGACTTCCCTCTCCCATATGTTCACCCATGCCCCTTACCCACCCCCACCTTGTTCCTGTACCTCCACCCCATGTTTGTACATATTTGTAAATAGTTGTTGTTATTTGTTTGAATACAGTTATTTTGATATGACTACGGTGGTAGTCTCTGCTTTGCAGCTGGCTATGTGTACTCAGTTGCAGTGGTGTGCATGGCATCTGGGGTGGTTCAGTCATGGGTATGTGTGTGTGTGTGCGTGGGGAAGTGTCTCTGGTGTGGGAGTGGCTATAAGTTGGTGTTTTTGGTGTGTGTGTTGTTCTCTGTGCATTGCATTACTGTGTGCAGTGGTCCATGGTGCCTGCTCTGTGTCCATTGTGCCCCTGTCGATCCATCCTTGGCCTGTGCAGCTGACATCCTTGCATGTCTGTGGCCTGCGAGGTCTGCTACCTTGTCAGTGGTGGATGTCCTTGCAGGTCATCCACTGTGACCGTCACAATGCTGGGTTGCCTCCTGTCGATGGTGTGGTGCATGTTTGCCTCGGGTGACACTATGGCCTCCACAGTTGCTGTCCCACCTCCATGCTGTGGCTTGTGTGTATTGCAGGGACTGTGCACCACTGTCTGTGACTTGTGATCCAGGCAGATGCTGGTGGCGTACAGGGCCACAGTTCTTGCACAGGGTGGGTGTCATCCCTGTGCCATGAGGGACTGCAGGCTGTGTGTGCACAGTTTTCATGGGCCCACACTGGGGGCTTGGTTGTCACACTACTGCATCCCTGTGTTAGTGTCCCCGTGGGTATGGGTGTGTGTTTGCCCCTGCACTGTGCTGCATCCAGTGTGCTGCATGCTTCCACACACCACTGTGGGTGTGTGTGCTGGCTGCTGTGGCTCATGGTGGGTCTGGCTTGTATGGTTCTGTGGTACACGAGGTTGCAGTGTGGCAGTGGGGGGTGGTGGTGGTATGCATGGGGGTTTCCCGCAGTGGTGGTCATTGCTCATGGGGAGTGTCTTGGGGTCCTGTGCAAGGTGTGCTGTGCAGTTGGGGCTGCTGTGCATGGGGTGGTCCACCCTCCTTGTGTGTGTCTCAGCTTGCCGGTGGTGTGCTGGGGCACCATGGCCCAGCTGTGCTTTGTTTGCTTGTCCCCATGGTCCGGTGGTTGTTCCATCCCTCCCAGTTATGCTGTGCTTGGGGTGTGGGGGTACATTGTTGGTTCTGCAGTGTGTCCCTGTGCCCATCTGTGGTATGGGTGGTGGGCCCCTGCCTACCACCCTGGTTGTGCAGTTCCATTGCTCTGCTGCTGGGGGGCTCCCTGCTTGTGCTATGGCACCTCTGGGCTGCTCAGCTGTGCAGCCCTTGTTGCACCATAGCACATCGTCTCTGCTCAGCTTCCCCTTGCTGGTTGTGCTATGGAGCAGTTTGTGCAATATTCAGCCGTTGGCTCAATGCGCAATTGGCCTTGCTCCATGTTTGAATATTGCAACAATTACGCATGTGCACAAGTGACTTGCGCTTGCTCCTGCTGTTGCGCACTTTTTGGGTGCAGTTTGAATATCTGGCCCAAAGTGTTAAGCAGTAGTTCACCACTTTGAACCGTTTCTTTGTTGTTACCTCCTTTTCTTTCTCTGTCAGATTCTTGGAGTAAACTAAAGTAATATATATATACTGGGCTAGATATTTAAAAGTGTGCCTGGCAATGGAGCAAGTGGTTGCTTTGAACAACTGAGTTGCACTGGAGCAACAAAGGGATATATTCAAAAAAGATGTGCCAAGGCGCATCTCATCTGAATGTATTGTAAAATACCTGCTACACAAATGCAATGCACTGCTGCATCTCCAAGACAGGTCTAAATACCAGGAATGGGAAATGAGCCAGCACAGCAGGGATACATCAGGTGCAAATTCCTGATATTCAGACCCATATATGCAAATGGAGCCATAATGCATGAAAGGTGCAAATGGGGCCATTTGCATGCCACTATGGCCCTATTTGCATGAGTTGTGCAGGGTTGGCCATCAAAATGCACCTGGCACCCTCCACAACACGTGGTCCCTGTCCCAGGTACCGCAGTAGTACCCATTCCCTGATCCCTACCTCGATCTCCATAATAGATAAAAATGAATGTCCCTGGTAGTCCAGTGGTACCCCCCTCCCCATGCCGTACCTCCAATCACCAGTAATGAATAAAAACATATTTCCACTAGACTACCATGGATGTGGGGATGCAGTTTTTTGGGCAATCAGAGGTATGAGCAAGGAGGCGGAATACCACTGGACTACCAGTGAAAAAATATGTTTTTATTCATTACGGGCGATTGCAGATATGGGGGGGGGGTACCACTAGACTACCAGGGATATATGTTTTTATTCATTACGGGTGATTAGAGGCATAGGATGGAGGGGGGGTACCTCTAGGCTACCAGGGATTATGTTTTTATTCATTACGGGCAATTGGAGGTAGGGGATGGGGTACCACTAGACCACCAGAAATAAATGTTTTTTATTCATTACAGGCAATCAGAGGTACGGGATGGGGAAGGAGGTACCACTGGACTACCAGGGAATAATGTGGATGATTGTGTATGGTGCTCTGGGGGGAGGCCACCACCGGCTGGAGGCTGTTGTGTTGCACCTTGCATTATGACAGCTCACCTGTGGGTGGCTTCCACTTGAGCATGATATTTCCATGCTCAACTTTGTGCCCATGTATGCGGCACATCTCCAGGATGTGCCTGCAGATGTGCCACACATCTCAGCTGAATATCGAGATGCGCCACATATGCATGGGCATGGCTCCTGGAGATGTGCTGCATACATTATCTTTGCACCGTGGTGCATCAGGAGTTGTGCATTGCATTTCCTCCTTTTGAATATAGCCCCAGAGTGCATTTCTGGGGTTGCACCAGCGCAACTAGTTGCTCCATGCACCACTCCTTTGAATATCTAGGCCACTGTATACATCTTTTGTGCCTTTCTTTTCATTAAGGGTATGGGAAAGTGCTTGGATAAACTATAAACTTTCAAATACACACTCAGTGAGTACTTGAGACCTCGAGGCAGCAGTGTTTTTCTGCCTGAGGCCCAACCAACAGCAGTAATGCCTGATTTATTTATTTACAAAAATAAAGCCCCATTTTATATGCTTTTAAATCAGTTACAGCAGATAGTTCAGCATCTATTTGTCTCACTGGCTGTCTGCCCATCATCTCAAGGAAGGAAAGGGCAGCTTGTTTGTGTATTAATACCTCCCTCACCTTATCCCTTTCTGCTTCTCCACAGGCTTCTCCATTTTACCTTAGCACTCCAAGTGGAGTATACATCCCACAGAGCAGCCTGCAGCACACAGAAACAAGGTATTGGAAAACAGAGCCTCTCAGCACTGTTGAAGCTTGTACGCACCGTCTTCCTGTGTTATCGAAAAGAGTAGGATAATTTCCCCGGTGTCCTGGCCAAATTTCCCTCACATACTAAAAATACCACCAACAGCTTAATCTGGTTCAAGGTCAGTTGGCATTCATCTGTATCCCCCTCCCCCCCGGGTCGTGCCTGAAAATAGGCAGGATTTGTCTAGTGCACTTACCCGGTCAACAAAAACTAAATGAATAAATAACCAGTCAATGCTTCGCATCGACTGCCCTACCCACCCCACACCCTGGATTGGCCTTTGATTTATACCTTATAGGGGTCATGTGACTGTTTGCTGAGCAGATCCTAAATCCCCGCTTTCGCATTAGTTTGTCACCACTATGAGTCACCCTTGAGCACATTGCTCCTGCTCCTGAATACTCTGACTCATCCTCTAGCCTCTTCTTGCCTCTTGTATTGCTATTTTTACCTTCCTGGCTACCCCATTTTCTGGTAGTGCCCCTTGATACTTCCACATTCTGTCCTGCCTGGATTTGAACCTGCAACTCTCAGCACCAGAGACAAGTATCCTGACCACTACACTATCTGGGGGATACAATTGTATGCTAGGTTCCTGCAATCCATATCCTAATTATGGCAACATACAACCCCTTTGCTGCCTTCTGACATAGCCATCCCCCCCCCACATGGTAAGATACATAGTCGGTGCCTACCCCACATCTGGAACAGACCATGGACAAATTATAGCACTTTATCACTACTTTCTCCTTAGTGCTCTCCTAACACTAATTTTGCCACTCTCCTCAGACAACATTTCTATACCCACTATAGACCTCTCTCCAACATTTCCAGTTTCTGCAGAATATGGCACTGTGACCAGTCTACCTGTCTTGTCCCTCAAGCCAGTAAAGTTTATTTCTCATTTTAATTGCTGTCCATCCCACCAGGCATACTAACTGTCTCTCCATCTCTCCTCTGTAATGCCCACTACAATCATCCCCAAACCCAAATATAAAATACTCAAATACATCCTGGTTAGACAGCTCCTGCTACTACTGCTATTGTCAGGTAACATGCACCCTAACCCAGGGCTCCTGAAACAACCAATTGGTAGCAACAGTTGCTCCCGGGGTCTTAAACTCGCCTCCATTAACATTCGAAGCCTTCTGCCCAAGCTAGATCAACTGCAAGTCTGGGTCCTACAGCACAGGCCTGACATCTTCTCCATAGTCGAAACCTGGCTCGCCTCTGAGGTACCAGACTCAGCAGTTTCCCTCGATGGTTACACTGTATACAGGACTGATAGGATTGGTAAACATGGTGGTGGCCGCACCATATACCTCTTGGACTCCCTACAAAACCAGACTCTACCTACACTGCCCCCCAGGGATGGTGCTCAATCACTAGGGGTTAAAATGATGTTAGGTAATAAAGGGAAGTCAATTAATATCCTCTCAGTCTACATTCCACCTAAGGAGAATCGCAAAGGCTTCCACTCATTCCTTGACTTCATTGCCAATCTACCTAAAGGCATGGAGGTCATTGCACAAGGGGATTTTAGCATCAACTGGTTGTCTCCTGACTCTAACCCCTACAAGGATGCAGCCACAGCCATCAATGTTTTCCAGTTGGCCTCTACTCCTACTAGAATAAACTATAGGACTGGTACTAGCACAGTGATCGACCTTATATTTTCTAACCACCCTGAAAGGATCACATATACCATAATGATGCCTGACACCCTCAGTGACCACTCCCCAATCACATGTCTCTGGACCAATAAGGCCCCTAAATGTCCATGCAAAACATCTTACCAGCAGTTTCTCAAGAAACAGCAATAGGACCAGTTCCAAGAATATAACATCAATTGTGATTGGTCCCCAGTCTTCCTTGCTGAAAGTGTTGATGAGGCAATAAACCTCTTCATCACCCTATTCAACATGACCTGTAACATATTTGCCCCTTTTAGGAAATGGAAGGTTAAAGGCATCTCTAACCCATTGATTATACCTTTTCTTCTGCACCTCATGACCACTCGTGACCACCTTTGGCAAGTGGCGCAAACCACTGGCAAACCTAGAGACTGGCAATGTTATAAGGCTGCCAGAAATAATTGCACTGGGGCCATTTGGAGGGCAAAGGCCACATATTACTAAGGCATATTTGCTAGCTCCTGGGATAATAGTATTCACTGACATGAGTGGAGTTCTCCCCTCCAGTTTCTCCAATGAGCCATCTGCTGAGTATGTTTCCCATAATAGTACCTCCCCTCCAAACACTCCCCAGTTCTACTTCAGGCCAGTCTCCCCTTCTGCTGCCAGGAAACCCCTTGTGAAGGTGCTTGGTAAGTCGAGGCACAGCTCTGACACCCTTGACCTCAAACTGCTTCTCCTCTCCATTGATGCAGTCCTGGCCCCCCTCACCTGGATCCTGAACCTGTCCCTACACCTTGGTCAAGGTACGTCTGTCTGGAAAGCTGCAGTTGTGACGCCATTCCACAATAGTGGTGACAGAGCAAACCATGCCAACTACCCTCCCATTTCAAATTTACCACCCCTCTCAAAAGCCCTTGAATGCTTAGTGGTTGAACAGCTAAGTGAATATCTATCCACCCATGGCATTCAATGCTTTCAGCAACATGGGTTTAGGAAAGATCATAGTACTGTCACTGCCCTCCTCACCCTCACAGACTATGTCCATAAAGCGCTCGGCCATGGTCATCTTGCAGGATCTATAGATATATCTTACAAAGGCATTTGATATGGTCAGTCACTCCTTACTGTTCCGGACTCTATCCTCCCTAGGATTCTCCCATTACATTACCTCTTGGTTCAGAAGTTATCTAGATGACAGAACCCAATGCGTAAAAATCTTAGGCTCACTCACAAGTAGCGGCCCCATGCAATCTGGTATTCCACAGGGATCAATCCTTGGTCCCTTATTATTTAGCCTCTACCTCAATACCCTTCCCCTAGCTTGCCTTTGTAACCTTCTCCTGTATGCAGATGACACTGTGATTTACACCAGCCAGCCTGATCCTAAGCCCCTTACCAGTGACTTGCAATGTATCTTTACTTCTGTTGAAGCCTGGTTTGCTGAGCATAGATTAATTATGAACTATAAAAAGACCAAAGAAATTGTCTTTGCTGGGACACATAACAAGTTTTAAAGAGCCCAACTACCCATCTCCAACAATATTAGTACACAGCTTGAACAGCTAACTAGTTTTAAGTACCTGGGCATCACCTAGGCTTAGACTGTACTCCCTCCTATCAAGAACATGTTTAATAGCATTTCCAAAACTGCTAATATCAGGCTAGTCCTCCTTCATGGACATCGGCACTGTGTGACCCAAGATGCACTATGCCTCACAGTTACTAACTCCATACTATTTATCATTGATTATGGCATTGTATTTTATGGTGCTGCCACCACCACTGCCCTCAGAAGGTAAGGGGTTACTCTTAACAAAGCCTACAGGTAAGTTACTGGTGCTAGTTGGGACACACATACCTGTGACCTATATGTGCAGTGCAATTGGCTCAACCTCCAGAGCAGAATCTCCTATCATGCCTGTCTTACTGCCAAAAAGGCCTCTTTAGGGTTAGCCCCCCTGTCTACTCAGCAGCTCCTCAACAGGGCCCACACTGACACACGCTGCACGAGAAACATGCCCAACCTAACTTTTCAGGTACCTTTATATCAGACATCTCAAGGACAAAGTGCATTTATGTACAGAGCACCTAGCTTGTTTAACAACCTCCCCACACACCTTCAATCTACACCCAAAATTGGTCGTTTCAGAAACTGTCTTCGACAGCACCTAGCCAACCAAGGCAGCTGTGACTGCCCCACTTAACCCTGATGGCTCTCTGCTTATACTGTACCTATCCTGCCATTTTAATGACAGTGCCTTCTTGGGATGCTATTTTGTGTCACCACTGAGTCTAAGGTTGAGATGCAGTGAAGTTAAATTCCACCTGCTAAGTGGACTCGAAGTGGCCCACTTCGCGTTACCATCCCGCTACGCGAAGTGCCCATTTTAAACCCTCACTTTGCCACTTCAAATTGTAACTATGACTTTGTTGTTCACTCCACCTTGGTTCACTTTAAGGCAGAGTGAGAATTCACAGGCAGCCCGCACACATCACATGGCTTACACAGTGTAGGTCACATGCTTCAGGCAGACAGGCAAGAAGGGACTCATGCTTGAAAAAGAGTTCCACTTTCACCTTGTAGTAGGAGAAAGAGGTTGTGTATAGAGACGCAGTGAAGTTAAATTCTGCCAGTGAAGTAGACACAAAGTACACCACTTCATGTTATTTTATGGCTAAGCAAAGTGCCCATTTAAAGTGATACTTCACCACTTTGTCTTGTGATGATGATAATAATGACTTCGCATTGGTTGCTCACTCCACATTTAAGGGTGGAGTGAGAATTTGCAGACAGCCCACACACATCACATGGCTTACACAGTCTATATCACACGCTTCAGGCAGGCAGGAAGTGAGTCATGCTTGGAAGAGAGTTTCACTGCAGCAGCAGCCTCTGGCTCCAACAACACCTAGGTCCCCCTCTCCTACCTGTGCCTGGTCCTCCTTGCACCTCATTAGTGTGGGAGTTCTTTACTACACTGCCTGTGGACAGCAGGATAGTGAAATGTAATTTGTGTGGTATGGAGGTGCGCCGTGGTCCCAAAGGAGCTCACCTTGGTACAGGTGGTCAGCACACCCACCTGTACAACCACCACCATGTACAGTGGCAGGCCAAGGTTGCAGAACAGGGCAGTAATGCACCTACTGGCCCTTCTGAGAAAGTGGGGGCAGCAAGGCATCCATCTGTGTGTGATGGTGGGAAGCGGAGAAGAGGCATGGATCAAGTGGCTGGCTGCTCAACTACCACAACCTGCAGCAGGTGATGGTGGCAACCCCTGTCCAACTTCCTGCTACACAAGCCAATTTGGGCCTGTTGTGGAGTGAGTTGGAGGCTGTTAACCACCATTGTGACAATGCTGAGCAGCAGTTGGAGTGAATTGAGGGGAACCAGTAACACATTATGTAGATGCTTCAACTGCTGCTGTCCCATCAGAACATTGATCATAAGTTTTATTTTGTCCTTGCACCCACTACTCTCTGCGTGAAAAAAAAGGTCCAGATATTGACCCTGATCCCTTCCCCCCTCTATCTTCAAATTCTGAGCCCTTCCTCATACACAGCTCTTTTTCTGGATGATGCTACCCTCTTGTACATTGTTGATTCACTTTTGGTACTTGATATTTTCTATCATGCCCCCTCCCCAGGTCATCATCATCTTCAACAGGAACTGTTACATCACAACCTTTTTGAGGAGGGAGGGGTTTAATACCAAGAGACCCAGACACAGCTACCTTAACTTTCTTTTTCTCTGGTTTCCAATCAGTGTATCATCAGAAGTGAAAAAATTATATATAACTGCTGTGATTCATGAAGAACGTGATTTGTCTCATGCTGAGTGACTGGTGTGACATGACTAATGAATTGCACACAAATACCTACGATGTACTTCTCTGACCTATACCACCCCAAACACCCTGACTTGAAAACACATATTAATGAGTACAATGGTCAAGTAGAGATACTACAAAACAGGGTTTCATGCAACTTACAACCCAAAAACTTAAAAGTTTTGTAATTCATGAATCATGACCATGAAGATGAAGAACGCAATTTGTATCGTGAGTGACTCGTGGTGATCATGTGACTTAAGTTACAGATGGAGATTAGGCCCTAAAGAGATGCAAATGCATAGACAGATTAAGACTGCACCGCACACTCAAGAGATGCAGATGCAAAGGCACAACAACATCTTAACCAGTGCTCACAAGTCACAAATCCAAATCTGGAAAGAATACCTTTTGCCAGTTGGTGGTGGTGGTGGTGGTGGCAGTGGAATCAGTGAACTGCAGTAACAGACCACTACCAAAATACCACAAAGCAGTACAAAATAATGCAGGTGCAGTGGATAGCAGGTTCACACTGCTGCAATTGCTTTGTGGCACAATAAAAGGTGTCTGATATGATGACACGCATCTCACACACACATTCACACACACAATACAAGTAATGCATAGCAAATTGAAAACTTCAGTAATATCAATCAATCAACTTTATTTAACCAGGCATAGACACCATTGAGCAAGCTCATTTTCAAGGTGGTCCTGGACATTGGTACAATGTAATACATAATCACAGGTACAATAAATCAATGTTGCTAGACCATTGTCCCGGTAGTCATCAATACAGTCAGTACATATTGGTCTGCTGGAACTGTAAAATAGCTACAGTTCATAGAATAGATTTACAGAGAGAGAGGAAGAGCCAACAATCCTAGACTATTGCTAGTTTATTGGTAGTATGTAAGGAGAGCAGGGAGCATGTAAGTAGGAGGAGATATAATGAAAGTAAGGCCAGGATTAGAATGATAGGTAGAGAAAAAGATGATTTTCCCTTGATTGGGGAGAGGGGAGAATGAGTTTCTGGTCATGGAATTCATGAGGAGATCAGTGGCAAAGGTTCAAAGTCATCTAAAACAATCACACACTTCCTTTAGGAAGTTGCATGTCAGGGCTTTGAATGAGCATAGGCCTGGAAGTGAGGAGATCTTTAGTGAGCTTTGCATGGTATTCCACAGTGAGGGGAGTGAAAAATTGATTGCGGCCTGGTCATATGATCTTTTCACTCTGGGAGTCTGGAGACAGAATATAGAGAATCATCTTAGGCCATAGGATCCCTTTGCCCATTCAAAGAGGCTTGAGATGCATTCAGGAAAATTACCGGAAAGTGCTCTCTGGATCCAGAGGAGAGCATTCTGTTTCCTCTTAGTTGAGAGTGAGGGCCAACCTGATTCCTGGTAAGGTAGGCAGTGGTGCATGTGAAGGGGTATTTTGAAGATAAATCTTAGGGCCCAGTGGTAAAGGGTGTCTAGTTTACTGAGCACAGATGAGGGGCAATGATTGTAGAGGAAGTCAGCATAGTCCAGTAAGGGTAGGAATGTGGATTGTACTAACCTCTTTCTTGCTTCTCTGGTAAGCAAATGTTTAATATGATAGAATAAGCCTAACTGCTGCCTTAGCTTCTTTCAGACTTCATTCAGGTGGCACAAAAAGTTAAGCTTATTATCCAGCCAGAACCCTAGGTATTTAAAGGTATCAACTCTTTCAAGGGGTTCATCTAGAAGTGTTAGAATTTGAGGAGTGTGTGTTTGTCCAGGGACTGCCTTTGGTGAAAGGATCATGGATTTGGTCTTTTTGGCATTGAGGAGGAGTTTGTATTTGATAAGGTTATGTTGGAGAGTAATGAAGTTTTGTTGTAAGTTCTCATGGACCACATCCAGTGAGGCATGTGTGGTACAGAGTACAGTAACATCTGCAAATAAATGAACATTAGCAGCATGTAGATGGGTGTCCAGATTGTTGATATAGATTGTGAAAAGGACTGGACCCAGTATGGAGCCTTGGGGATGCCTCGTAGGAGCATTTTTTGTGGAGACAGATCACCTGTCGTCTTGACTTGTAACCTGTTGGTGAGGTAATTTGCGAACCATTTGATTGTGGGGCTATCGAGACTGATATTGCTAAGTGCTGTAAGCAAGATGTTGTCATCCATGGTATCGAAAGCCTTGCTAAGATCAAAGAAAAGAGCAAACACATGCTTCTTAGAATCCCGGGTAATTTGCCAATCTGTGGTAACTTTTGCGAGTGCAGATACAGTGATATGCTTGGCTCTAAAGCCAGATTGTACAGGGTTTAGAAATTTTTGTGAATCCAAATGTTCTCTAATTTGGGTATTGGCATTTTTTTCAAGTAGTTTTGACAAAACAGATAATATAGATATCGGTCTGTAATTATTCAAGTCGCAAGGGTCCCCCAACTTGAATAGTGGTAGGATGTGAGCAGTTTTCCATAGCATAGGTAGTTCTTCTTGCTTCAGGGAGGTGTTGAATAAGTGGGTGATGGGGGATGGTCAAGTAATAATGATCAAGCTTAAGAAAGTAGGACTCGATGTTGTCAGCACCAGCGTTCTTTTTGGTGTCCAAGGATAGTAATAGATCCTCTACTTGTTTAAATGAGACTGTTTGGAAGCTGAAGGTGGTGGGATGAGGTTGTATAGTGATAGGATTAGCATTAGGGTCGGAAGCAGAGTCCCCTAGGGGAATGAACTTGCTGATAGGTGAGGACTCGAAAGCTAGCCCTGCAATGGCAAAGTGCCCATTGAACTGTTCTAGTATATCATCTCTGTCCGTGTAGGTGATTCCATCGGTCATAATTTTGGTTGGGAGAGATGTGTCAACAGAATGTCCTTCAACGTCTCTGAGGATGTTCCAGAATTTGGATGAGTTGTTTTTGTAGGCTTCTAGTTCAGCTTGAAAATATCTAGTTTTTTCAGCTCTAATTAGCTTGGTGCAAGCATTTCTAGCAGTATGAAATGCTAAAAAATCTGCAACTAGACAAGATTTTCTTGCTCTTTTCCACCAGTAGTCCCTGTCTCTTTCTTCAGAATGGAGAGAACCAGACAGGAGGCCTTTTTCTAGATCTGATCAGTCTTAGTGGGGCATGCTTGTCTATCAGCCCTATTAAGAGGCCATGGAAGATATTAAATGCCTTGCTAATGGAGGGGCCGAGATAGAAATCCTGCCATCTGCTGTTACTTAGGTCTTTCAGGAAAGTGTTCTGGCAGAATGTTTTCATGCATCTTTTCAATTTGACTTTGGTGGCCAATTTTATTTGGGGAGAGTGTCTGATGCAGGCAGTAGCACAGTGGTCACTTATATCATTAAAGAACATGCCGGTGTATGAGATGTTATAAGGCTTGTTTACTAACATGAGGTCCAGAAGAGAACTACGCCCGGGGTTTTTCCTGTTAGGTCTGGTGTTTGCAGGTGTCATTTGTACTAATCCAACTGTATCACAGAGATCCTTCAATTCCTTGGAGCTATCATCATTCCAGTTTGGGTTAAGATCACCCAGTAAAATGCGCTCTGTATTAACTGAGTTAATTAGGTTTTGAAGGTGTGGTAGAAGGGCCATGCCACCCAACGGTGGTCGGTAGCAGACTGCAATAAGGAGTGTCTTCTCATTGGAAATTGATAATTTTAGTGCTAGGCATTCGAACTCTTTAGCCTTCGAGGTGCAGTCAGCGACTGTGGCTATGAACTTGCTCTTGACATATATTACGATTCCTCCTCCTCTAGATGGTCTATCACATCGGTAGATATTGTATCCCGGAATGTTGATAGATTTGTCTGGGGTTGAAGGTGTAAGCCAGGATTCAGTTATCATGAAGAAATCGGGAATTGCATGTAGAGCTCAGGTCTGTATAAGGTCTAGTTTCTTCAGTAAGCTGCAAGTATTAATGTGAAGAAAGCTAAGACCTTTGTATTGTGGGAGGTCTTCGGGGGTGGCCAGAGGAATGGGCGGGCCTGGATTTAGCTCAACGTTTCCCAAGCAGAGTAGGAGAACCAGCAGAAGTGTGTGTCGGGCAGTCTGGACGGTCCCCGAGAGCAGTCTTTTGTTTCTTCATTTGATGTAGGACGGTTTAGAGATGGCTATTTTTTTTTTTCATATTATCGCATTTTGAAAGGGAAAGTGTATAGACAATTGCTGTGGCCAACAATGTAGTAGGCATTAGTGCTTGGTCTCTGGTCACTGTCTGATGTGAGGAGGGGCACGACCATAAGGGAGACGTTCCCGTTTTAATATGCCATATTTCATTGAGAAGGGACGAGCTTTGGTATTCGCCAGAGGTGGACTTTTGGTTTTGGTGCAGGGTGGGAACTGATACATTAAATGGTGCAAAAATTAGGAGTAAAAGGCAACTATATAAAAAAGCATCGATATGCAGCATTTTTACTAGAGAATATCTCCTAGTGTTGGTTTCTTGCCCAAGATGACAGGCCTGTTCAATAATAGCTTTCTTAAAAAGGCAGAACTGTCTGGGGGTGTAGGTTGGTCGATGAGCGTGGCTGAACTTATCAGACCAATAGGCAGATAGAGGGCTGGCCTAGTACTCACTGGGAGAGCATTTAATAGAGACCGGGGTTGGGGTGGGTGGTGTGGGAAGAAAATTCCACAACAACCAAAAAGAAAACAGAGCGAGCGAGCTGGTGGAGGTGCCCAGGGCAGGGTACAGTTCATAGTAATGCTGCTGAGAGTGGAGTCTCGGGGCAGCCAATTGCAGGCAGAGCCATAAAGGCAGCAGCCAATCGCTTGCAATCCCAAGGAGACAAGGTCCAATCAGGGCTCCGAGATGCTCCTCAAGGAGAGCAGGCAGGCTTACCTGATCAGGAGGCTCCTCGGTGGGCAGGCGGAGTGCACGCGGCTGGCTGGCTTCTCCAGCCACGGCTGCAAGGCGTGTGGTGTGTTAGCCCAATCAGGACTCTTGGAACTGGAAGAGAAGAGCATAGTATGAGGATTACATACAGGCAGTGAGGACAAAGGGGCCAGGGAGATGCATAAAACTTAGATTTGGGGGCAGAGGTGTGAGTTTGCAGAATGGAGATAGACAAAGGCCGAGAGGAAGTGGGGGAGGGAGATAGGGGCAGATGGCAATGCGAATCGGGACAGCACCGTTTTGCCCAGGACTAAGTTGGAAATAGTTTAAGAAGTGAAGAGACAGAGAGAGAGGATAGAACCAATATCTACAGGGAGTCTAGAGAAGTAAAGGTAGTAAAAAAAGAGAAAAGAGAAATAAAAGCAGCCGGGGTTAAAAGCTTTCACAGTAAGATAATCACAGAACAATTTCAACAATTCTTAACAGGGCTGTACATCACATTTCCCCAGTAACAATCACAATCTTTTCAGCAAATTCCCTAACAACCAAAAAGAAAACAGAGCTAGCAGGCTGGTGGAGGCACCCAGGGCAGGGTACAGTTCGTAGTAATGCTGCTGAGAGCAGAGTCTTGGGGTAACCAATTGCAGGCAGAGCAGTAAAGGCAGCAGCCAATCGCTGACAATCCCAAGGAGACAAGGTCCAATCAGGGCTCCGAGATGCTCCTCGAGGAGAGTAGGCAGGCTTACCTGGTCAGGTGGCTCCTCAGTGGGCAGGCGGAGTGTGTGCAGCCGGCTGGCTTCTCCAGCCGCAGCCGCAAAGCATGTGCTGCGGTATCCCGATCAGGACTCTTGGAGCCAGTCAGGAGGCTCCTCTGTGGGCAGGTGGAGTGCGCGCGTCCGGTTGGCTTCTCCATATATAACCAAATCTTTTCAACAAACTGAAATTATTCACTGCTGCACCACAACAATCAGCAAAAAATTTCAAGAATTACTGAAAACATTACTGTGTGTACATTAACAGTTATACAAGAAAAGTATAACCAAAACAGAAAGACTGCCTTTTTCTCCCAGTTAATCTACCTCCACCACAGATACGCCCCTCCCCCAAAGCACACTTCAAGTGTCTATCAGTACACAGATTAAATGTTCTAAGTTAACATTCAAAATCCACACATAAACAATAAACCCTCGACGATATGAGCACAGGATGGTTTCTTACAATTGATGTATTAAATTTTGAGAAAAAAAAATGGCTCAAAAAGGCTTTTTTAACTGCTTTTAGAGGGTTTCAATCGCAGGGCTCTGACAGCACACTGTCTCCAGTTTCCATTACACACACACTACACAGAACAGAGGCTGTGCAGAGCAATCTAGAGCCCATGTGACCTGTAATCCCATGAATCACTGCAAAACTCACCTTGGAGCTCACAAACCAGGTGAAGTAATGCAAAGTATTTTCTATATACTTTGCCTTAAAATTAGTGCAGAAGTGGTTGGGGGAAGGTGGAGTAACGTGAAGTCATCATTTTCAATGAACTTCATGTTCCTCATTATGATGCGAAGTACTCTGCTTCGCATTGCGGATTACTTCAAGGATTCCATGTTACTCCATGAATTGCTTTTGCAGAGCAAATTTTGGCCACTTTGCCCACCTCTAGTCTAAGGTCATTTGCAATGTTTCCCACACTATAACCTGGAAAATCACCATTATCCCCTGTCTAAAGTCAACTTCTTTGATTGCTCTTTCTTCTTTTCTTCTTCCACCTATTGGCCTGTTATGCCTCATAACTCATCATTGTTCTAGTTTGCTTCTAACTGGCTTTCTCTGCCTGTACACCTGCCCTCCACTAACTGCTGGTTACCTCTTTTAACCCTAGCACTTAACATCAGTGTTATTATACATTGTATGTACTAAGTTTATTTTCAAATGTCTCCTGGGTTTATTTCACCTCACCCAGTCTGCTTATTTATATCCACTGTCTCATGCCTGTTACTCCCTGCTCTGTATAATTCCTTGTTGACGTGGATCCTTTGTAAAAAGGCCCCTGACCCAAAGGTCTTAATTCCAAGATTCAACAAATAAATAAAAAATACATTTTCTTAAAAGGGAGAACCCCCACAATGAGCCATTGTTGGTGTGGGAATGCTTCTTCCTCCAGGGAGTGGACAACTCTTTGCTGTAGTCACCTAGGAGAATGCTATTAGGTGCTCCCAGGTTGATTACTTTACATGAATGCACCTGATTCCAGGCTTTCCCTATATTGTCTCTGTCAGCTGTCAGAACTGCTGCTTTGGGGTCCCACAATTTGGTCAGGGCAAAGAAGGCAGTCACTATTTCTAGTCTTGGGGGACAGTGCTTTGACTTCTTACTTCTCAGGCCACCCAGTGCCATAACAGAGTGTCAGTAGAAGGGAAAGCATCTAATGGCTTTCAGGTCTAACAGCCAGTGGTTTCAAAGGCAGCCACACCACTGCCACACACACACACACACACACACACACACACACACACACACCCCTGATGACACACCAGGTCTTCTCCTCCTCCCTGTCTATTAGGAAGTTAGAGCTTTCGCCTGGGCATGTTTCTTTACACTCTCAAGAGGACGTGTATGTAGCACAAAAGTGTGCATTCACTTGGGCATGTTTCTTTATGTATTCCCCCTGCAAATGGGGGTTCCCAAAAGACTTCCAGGAGCTTGCTTGAATGCTCCAAGCCTGAATGGTTTTTGGCATTTAAGCCATTTATCTGTGAGTGTTTTTAGAGCCTCTGGTACTGTCTCTTTAAGAGCTGTCTGCTTGCAGACATAATTAGTTTGTACGGGGGGGGGTGGACTGTGTGTTTCTCTGCTTGAGTCCCACTCAAGCTGCTGCCAATTCACTCCATTTTTGCAGTCGCTAGGAGTGCAAAGGGAACCTATCTGAAAGATGTAACTGTTTGCTAGGAATCATTTAGAGTAATAATGAAAATACAGCTTGTCTAACCTGCTTTTCTTTGCAATCAGGACTGTGTTTGCCTAGTTCCTCATTCTAGTTTTGAACTGCTGAACTGGACCAATCAGTGTGGGTCAAGCGAGCTCTAAAATGGTGCCTGTGGACAAATCAGAATTTGGACTCGTAATCTGAGACAGCCAAAAGAGGACTGTATGGGCAGTGACTCTGGGAAATGTAGCTTGGACTTCGGCACCTTTTTGGACCAACAGGGGGAGTCTATTGTGAGTGACAGCCAATCCAGCCAAGAACTGGGAGGAACTCAAAGGAAGTGCCCGGTTTTGTCTGCTGGAGTTTCAGTTTTAGCTCTGGCAATGAAGAGGGAAGGAGCCCTGTGCTCCTTCGGTGCGCAGTTTTAGTTGGGAAACGCGTGTAAGGCCCCAAGCTTCGGTCTGCAGCTTGTGCAAGTGCTTGTTTGGACTGAATCTGACCTGTGAAGAGAATCAAGGAGATCTGAAAAGTAGAAACCAGGCTCACCCTGTAGAAGACTGGAGAAATTGCTGAATCGCGCTCGGTCTGTCAGGAACTGAATCTGCTGTGTGTTCTCCCGGGTACTGTGCAGTAATTGCGATTGGGATAGAGAAGCAGCCTGCCTGGTATAGTACTTTCTTTTTCCATATGAATGTGTGTAGTGCTAGTGGGGACTCGCGTTTCAAATCCCCTGTACAGTGAATTGAGTGCATGAAGCTGCAAGTAAACCCCAGCTTAATCTAGACTACATCCATTTGCTCTGAACTGCCTTGGGGTCCAGTCACAAGAACCTTGTCCACATGGTCTGCTCTGCCTGGCAATCCAGGACAGTCTGCCTTCCATTCAGTTTCAGCATTGAATTTGTGAGTACAAATTAGGGTAGCTCCCTGCCATCATCTAATTGCAAGTGTTCCATCTGATTACTTTTCCTTTCTTTCTCCACAAACTGAGCCTGCCGGCTCCGGATTGCAATTTGGGTATTGTGCATGCATTTTCCATCTTCAGAGCCCCAACCAGCTGCACCAAATAGGCTAGCTTCTTATTGCCTGGGTACCCAGTAAGAGTGACATTAGGGACATTTGGGATTCTGAAATATGTGCACAGTACTGTGATTATTAATGCGTTTAAACTAATTAACCTGATTTCCCCCTGTCCTTGTTATATCCCCCTAAATAAATCAGATCTGTTTGTTTCAGCAAAGTTACACTGCCTGAGGTATTTGTCTATGTTAAAGTATTGTACTGTGGTTTTTGCACTGTATCATCTTATTTTACAGGGAGTCCCAGGAGTCACACTGCCTGAACCAGTCCTGGGGTAAGTGTATACTATGAAGGTATTTCTGATATATTGTGTGGGCCACTAGTGGGAAGAAAGGGGGTCGCAGTGTCCCAGAGTGCTGTGACCAAGTTAGTTTAACTATGGCAAACCCTGACCTCTGGGTGGAGGCACCCGCCATCGGATCCATGCCCCTCAACCTGTTAGTGGCAAATCAGGCAGGGGTAGTAGCCCTTGGGGTAGCGCCATCTAGGGGTTACATTTACACTATCAAGAGGACATGTATGTAGCACAGAAGTGTGCTTTCTTTTAACTATAGCATTCACTAGGGGGAACATGGCAAACTGCCAGATTCTGAAGGGACCTGCAAAGAGACATGGTAATGTCTGATGTTTTTTTTTTTCCTAGGGAGCAACAATATATGGAAAAGAAGAAAGAAGTCTGGTCACATTTGAAAAGGGACATTTTGGTCAAATACCTACTATGATAATGAATAAATTAAATGAATGAAAGGAAATGAAAAGTGACGAACAAAGAAGAGTACGGCAGGGATAAAAGGAAGAAAAGTAGAAGAATGAAGGTTATTACTGGGGTATTTCTGTATATTGGTGGGGGGGGGAGTCCAGCTTCCAAGAAGTGAAACTTTTAAATATTTGTACAGGATAGCATAGGACTGCAGACCATAGAACAGACTTTGATAGATACAATAAGAACTTCAGAGGAAGGCCCTGACCTGCTGGTTCTTGTTAGTACTAACATTCCACTATTGCATGCAGGGCCCCTAGCCCTGCTACACAAACCAAAGGGACAAACAGATAATTTGGAGACTTACATATCAGTGATCCAGAACAGGTTCATGAACTAGTGCAAAAAGGAAATGGTAAAAATAATAGACTTTGGTTACCTATCAAAACATCAGAGAGAAGTTTTAAATACTTTGGATTCTAACAAGAACATTGTGATAAACCAAGCAGACAAGGGGGAAGAGTAGTGGTTATAAATCATGTGAATTACAAGCAGATGTGTCTTAAACTACTGGACACAGAGGGAATGTTAAGGGAAAACAATGTCAGATTAAATGAGGATCCTACCAAGAGGATAACCAAAAGTATTAAACAGGAAGCAATGCAGTTAGGATGGTTGGAAGACTGAGAAGCTGAAATGTGAACTAAAATACCCTATTAATTCCTGTCTTCTGTTGCCTTCCCAAGATCCATGTTATTACAGTAGCTATCAAACAGACCTATAGCCCCTGGCTCAGCATCAGTCTTGGAACCCTTATCCACCTGTCCATATCAGTTTGCTTAACTCCTAGTGAGTCTGATGCAAATACTTGTCAAAGATGCAATGGAACTCTTCAATGTGATTCTGGCATTTGGAATTAGACTAGCTACAGTGGATGTATTTTGGGGTTTTGGGAGCAGTACCAACTTTTACTGGGGATACCTAAGCAGGCTGCACTAGTTGCCACATTTTTGATTGCATACTTCCCATTTTTGTTTTTACTGAGGATTTGTGACGTATTAACAGAAAGGGGAAATCATACCAATTTGGTCAATTACTGGATCAGGGACCATGTGACTGGGATTCTCAAATATGAGTGAAGCAGGAATCGCCACAGGTTATATAACACACCTCTGCTTTTATAGCTGGGCACTTTGGGGGTTTCCGGAGCAGTATCGACTTCTACTTCGAATAGCTGAGCAAATTGCACTGTATGCTGCATTTTTAATAGCATACTAACCTTTTTTTTTTAACTGGAGCTCTGTATTGCAGGAACAGGAGGGGGGATTTCACCATTTTTGGCAGATTACTGGACCAGGAACCATGTGATCAGGATTCTCCAATCAGAGCAAAGCAAGAAGCTCCACCAGTTAATAAAACACAGCTCTATTTTTATAGCTGGGCACTTTTGAAGTTTTGGGACCAGCATCAACTTCACTGGGGACTGCTAAGCACATTGCATTATTTGCCACATTTTTAATTGTATACTAATTTTTTTTTTGCTGAGGCTTTGTTTTGCAGGAACAAGAAGGGGACACTGCACCATGTTGACTGATTATTGGACCAGGGATCATGTGATTGGGATTCTCCAAAAAGAGCAAAGCAGGAAGCTCCTCCCCCTCTATAAATTTCGGCCAATCCAGCATGTCCTAGCATACTCATGACATAGCCAGTAAGTGGAACAGCAAAGGAGTGGAACAGATCCTGGCATCTTTGGCATTGGCAGACTTCTGCAGGAGGAAGCAAGGGACTCTGCCAGTCAACTAAGGTAAGGTACCTGGTCATTCCTGTTGTAACATTCACTGCAGGGAAGGGTGGAGGGTAAACAGTTGACCATAACTGGGAATAGGTGCATTACCCTGTGTAGTGTAGGAATATAAAAGGATTAAGGAGGAATAGTGGAAACTAATAACGCACTATCTAGGGTAGGTGCTTAAAGGATGAATGCTAATGAAGGCTAAGTAAAAGGTTAAAGGGAAAGCAAATTAGTAACCTAACTATGGCACAGTAACAAGGGGTAGTCCAAACCAAAGAATAGGGAAATCAAGAAACACCCTATCTGGATAAGGGCATAAGTTCTTTTTCAGGTCATAGAGACAGGGGATATGGGAATGATGGGAGTGGTGTAGTGCAAAGGCTCTGGAGTGGCAGTCTTCAGGGATACCTTCTGGAGACTGAGGTGCTGCTCCATCTGTGTGCACCTCTCTTGGCAGAGAGGGGAGGCCTATAGGCTCTGGGCTGAGTTCGCTAAAATTCAGAAACCTCTTCCCTCACACAGGGGCCACCAAATCCTCCATAATTGCCTTAGAAGGTGCCAAGAAGGAAGGCTGATTGGACTGTGGTGGACTCAGAGAGGATGAGGGTGGGTGAAGGGAACACATTCCTCAACCAATGCCACCACAAAACTCTTTCACCACTATGGTTGGATAGGACTCCTGAAACAAGGCTGAAACAAGGGACTCCTCATAGTGGCAAGGGAAGAGGTGGGGATCCTTCAGACCAGAGGCCCCAAGTTGGGAGGCAGAGGACCTCAGCAGAAGACGAAGCAATTTCTGGTGGGGTACTCAGTCATTGTGGGGATAGTTTTTGGAACACCACAGGAAGAAAGGAGGAAAGTGAGGTGCCTACCTGGCACCTCAACACAGACAGATGGGGAGCAGATCCTTAGAATCGCTATGGCAGCAGGGCAGGAGGGGGTGCTGGATGTCATTGTCCATCTGGGGACAAGCGACCTGACAGGGGATGCAGGATGGGTGTTACAGGATAGGTTTAGGTAGCAGGGAAGGGGTCTGAAGCAGGTAGCAGACTTAGTGGCCTTCACTAAGGTACTACCTGTGTGCATCTGAGGCGGGGAGGAGATGGAACACCACACCATGGTCTTCAATGACTGGTTGAAGGCATGGTGCAGGGAGGAGAGATTTTGTTACATTGGGGACTGGGGTCCTACCTGGGGGGATAAAGGGCCTCCATCCATCCAGGAGGGGAGGGGAGTGGCATTCCTGGGTGGAAGTTTTAAATGCTACTTCGATGGGCATTTAAACTAGCCAAGGAGGGAGGCAGAAGAAACAAGGGAGGCAGTGAAAGTTTCTCATCCCCTGAAAGTGAAACGGCAGGGAGGAATAACCCAGGAAAAATTAATTGCCCAGTAGTAGAGAGGAGTATGGGCAAGGGGGGTGGAATGGTTAAGGGTGGATCTAAGACTGAGAAAAAAAACTAAGGAAGGTGGGCAGAGGGAGAATAAAAAGGAGAAGGTCAGTACCAGGGAAAGGAAATGGGTGAAGTATGGACTCAGGAAGTGAGGGCACAGTGGGGGAAGGGGGCCAGGAAAGTATGAAAGAAGTGGAGAATCATGTGCTCCAACACAAGGAGCCTAGGAAACAAAATTCCTGACCTTGAGGCTACCATTGCAGAAGAAGATCTGGATCTAGTGGTCATAACAGAATAATGGTTCATCGACAACCACAGCCGGGAGGTGGCATTACTGGGTTACAATTTGTTTTGAAAGGACAGGGTAGGGAGGAAAGAGGGGTTCTTTTATATGTAAGGGAAGTTATAAAAGCCACAGAGATACAAGAACACAGTGGGGAAAAAGAGGGCCTGGAGGTTCTTTGGGTTGGTTTAGAGATGGGGTTCTGGGCATTTATCTGCTGTGGGGGGGTTGTACAGACTACCAACACAGGGGGAGGATTGGACAGAGTTTTGAGGGAGGTCATTGGCAGAATGGAGGTTAAGGTGTGTCTCTTTGTGAATGGCACAAAAATCTGCAACAGTGTGGAAACCTGGGAGGGTGAGGAGACAATGTATAGGGATACGGGGAAACTAGAGGAGTGATCTGGGTAGTGGTAGCAGTGTTTCAATGCCAAAACATGTAAAGTGATGCACCTGAGGCTGGGAAATCCAGGGGCTGTATATAAAATAGAGGAGAGGAACTTACAGTTACCAAGCAGAGAAGGACCTTGGGGTGATCATATTTGAGTATCTTATGGTGGCAGTGCAGTGTGACAAGGCAGTAAGTAAGGCAAGCTGGATACTGGGGTGCATCATGAGGGGGATTTCTAGCAGGAAAAAGGAGGGGGTGTTGCCTGTGTATAGCTCACTCATGAGACCCCACCTGGAATAATGTGTCCAATTGTGGAATCCACACCTCTGCAAGGACATGGACAGGATGGAAGTGGTCCAAAGGAGGGCTACCAGAGTGGTGCAGGGTTTGCATGTGATACCATACTAGGAGAGGCTACAGTAGCTCAACTTGTACTCCCTAGAGAAGAGCAAGAGAAGAAATGATTAAGAGATCTATAAGTACCTCCTGGTGGTGAACAAGATGCAGGTAGAAAGTGAGAAAATATTTCTTCACAGAAAGGGTGGTTGATGCCTGGAACAGCCTCTCAGAAGAGATATTAAAGGTGAAGACAGTGAGGAGCTTCAAATACGCATGGGACAGGCATATGGGTATAATAAGAAGAAGTAAGGGAGGAGCGAGGGTCACCTGTGACCAAATGGGACCCAGGGTGTAGTGTAGGAATGGAAAATAGGGCAGACTAGATGGGCCTACTGGTCCTTTTCTGATGACATATTCTATGTATCTATGTTTCTCTGTCAAGGACTTCAATACTAGCATTCTACATGACACAGGATTTGAATCACTTGAAGTTAGTCTTAACCAGATACTATAGGGCATGCAGCCTTTCTATGTCAAGGACTTCAATACTAGCATTCTACATGATGCAAGATTTGAATCACTTGAAGTTAGTCTTAATCAGAGACTACAGTGCATGCAGCCCCAAACAGAGTTATTAATGGAATTGGCTAGAACTGTTCTGTAGAAAAGTTATTTTTGCTTTGAAAATGCAGTTTATGGAAAAAACAGGGGGTTACAATGTGAAGCATGATGGTGCCAACCCTTGCTAATCTTTACATTAATTTGCAGAACAATTCATTTTGTCATCTCTGTATAACCCACACTATGGTATAATTTGACTTTTAAAAGTGATTATTTGATGAAATTGTAATCTTTTGGAAAGGAAGTGAAGATGAATTGCTTATATTTCATGAACAGCTATACAGTTTGAAAGAACATTTAACATTTACACTGGAGTACAGTAAGGAGAAATTTGTATTTCTAGACATTAAGATTAGAAACCAGGGGCCCAATTCCAAAATGGCCGGCATAACTTGCACGCAGTTGTGAGTTATGCTAGTTGCTTCTATGCTAGGGACCCTACGCTGCATTCCAGAAGCAGCAGGGTCCTTGCAATTGCGACCTGTGATATACACCATGTGTGTGGCAGTAGCCCAAGCATGGCATATATCTGCCGCAAGTCACAACCCACGACGAATACCAGGTGGCCCCCTGAAGCCCTCCCATCCCAGAACACCACCAGCCACACCAGGGGCATGGGCAGGGCAGTGATAGGTGACACAGGTGTCGGGGGCATGTTGAGAATGGACCTCTCCGGGGATCCCTGCTATCTGGGGGTGTGGAGGGCAGGGGTATACAAAAGGGGACATGAGGGACACATCTCTGCCATTGCCATGGCGCCAGAAGGTGGGCAACTAATGGGTGACACTGTTGTTTGCCACTTAGAGAAGCTCGGAGCTGTTCTAAATTAGCCACACCACTGTGGCTTTTGGAATTATGCTTGTGGGTTATGATAGCCATCCTACTGGAATTGGGCTAGGTTGCTGTCGTAACCCACAATTGCACCAGGTGTTGTGGGCTGCGGCGTAAGTGCTGGCATAAACTGCATTTGTTGCAGCCCGCAAATGCCAAGTTGCAACCCGTATCTTGGAATAGTGGCTGGACTATTGACTGCCGTAAGTAGCGAGATACGCCATGGGGTTTGGCATATCTCACTTTACGCCGATGTATGCCCTTCTGGAATCAGGCCTCAAGTGACTATCTGGAAGCAAGTTTGTTTAGGAAATAAAGGGTAAGGAACTCTGTTCTCCACTCAGCTAGATTTCATCAGCCACAACTTACTAGAAGCCTATCCTACTCACAAATGCCACAGATCAGGAGGAGCTTCAGCAGAAAAAAGGCTTCTGAAACCAAGATACAAGAAGTGAAAGAGATGTTTTCTATGAGGGGTTATGAGACTAAGACATTTGCAGAGTCTGGTGACAGAAAAGGGTAGAATGAACCTCATTGATCCACCGAGATCAAGCGATGATAGAAATGAAAAGAGACTGATATTAGGGATTGAAGTTTCCATTCTGACTGGCCAGATTAGACAAATAGTACATATAGCTGTTACACAGGAATGGGCATAGCCAATGAGAGCTTCAAGCACAAAGCAATAATGTCTTCAAACAAACACCATATAGATCATATGGAACATAGTATCTGTGTCACCAAAGGGCAACACATGTTAAAACATCTGAGGGACGGGGAGGAGGGACACATCCATGTGGTCATTGTAACCAATGTGGCCAAACCTCTAGGAGTGGATATTTTGAACACCCCCAGATGAATAAGGAATTTCATATTGATCAACATTAAGAGTGCTCTTCCATGGTATCCTTCAATATCCTTGTACAAGTATGTATGTTGGGACAATGACAACGCAGCTCAGAGGATCAATAAGCACAGATGTGCCATAAGATGTTGTAAGGGGGCATTCTAGGTGGCAGCCTGTTTTCATGATGCCAGACACAATGCCACTTTGTTGAAATTTTGGGACTAACGTAAGTCCTCAAACCTAGTAGGAGACAAGACAGGAAAAGAGAGCGTAAGCAGAGGGAGCTGTTTTGGATCTATATATCAAGTACCTTAAGGAACTCTATAGGAATGAATGTGAAAGTAATATAAAATCCAAGTCTCTGATTGGCTACTACATCATCTGAGCCGTGTCCTTATCAGATGATACAGTAGCCAACTGGGACTACTGCCCACCAACATGCCCCATGACGAGAATAAATCAGTGAGCTCTGCCAAGCCTAAACAGAAATGTTGACTGGCAGAGCTCACTGAACCAGCAGCAGGAAGCTCTCTTTTCTCACACCGCACCAGCAATGCAACGATAATTAGTACACCGGTAGAGCCGTGGCAGTTACAAAAAAAAGCAACACATATCTAAGCTGCTGAGTGAGTCACTTCATACCTGTTCTCTCACCTATATTTTTTATTTCACTGGCCCTGGCCAGCATAATGCTCTCCCAGTATACTGAGGAGAGCATTACTTACTGATCCTTACTGATCGGCGGGTCTAGGGAGAGGTGGAGGCATCACTGGCAGGAGGGGGGAAGGCTAAGCAGGGAGAAGAGGTAGCGGAGGTGGAAATCACAGCAGAGAGAGTGAGGGAAGACCTCAGGTCCCTTAAGATGGAGAAAGCACCGGGGCCAGATAAATTATATCCCAGAGTGCTGAAGGAACTTGCAGATGTCCTGGCGAAACCCCTGGCAGAGCTTTTCACCATCTCTCTAAGGACAGGGTGGGTCCCACAGGACTGGAAGGTGGTGCATATAGTGCCTATCCACAAGGGGGGATCAAGGGAGGTGGCAAGGAACTACAGGCCTGTCAGCCTGACATTGGTGGTGGGCAAGGTGATTGAGGGCATTGTCACGGAGAGGCTAGGGGCGGACCTGTAAAAGTCAGGGTGCCTGGATGATAGACAGCATGGATTCAGCCCAGGGAAATTGTGTCATACAAACCTGTAGTGAAATTGTGTGATGTATGTCTTAAAATGTTGCAATTGTATTATGGTGTGAGTTTTGTTAATTGTAAACATCTTGACTGTATATGTATTCAGTCCCCGGGTCGTACATGAAAACGGGCCTTGGCTCATTGTACTTACCTGGTAAACAAAGGTTTAAAAAAAATAAATAAATAAAATAAAAAATAAACCTTGTGGAGTTCTATGACTGGGTGATGAGTGCCTTGGACCCGGGTAGACCAGTGGACGTCCTCTTTCTAGACTTCAGCAAGGCATTTGACTCTGTTCCTCATGAGGGCCTATTGGATAAGCTGGGACAAATGGGGGTGGGGAACCAGATGATCAGATGGATAGACAATTGGCTCCAGGACCGGACCCAGAGGGTCGTAGTTGGTGGGATAGTCTCATCCCCAAGGAGGGTCATAAGTGGGGTCCCACAGGGATCAGTCCTTGGGCCCCTCCTGTTCAACGCCTATGTCTCTGACATAAAGACAGATATCAGGAGTGAGATGAGTCTCTTTGCGGATGATTCAAAACTGGGGGTGGTGGTGGATGGGGAGGAGGAGGGGAGTGTGGCCTTACCGGGAGACCTGGAGGCTCTGGAAAGATGGCCTAGAAAGTGAAAGTTGAGGTTCAATGTGGAAATGCAAGTACTGCACCTAGGGGCCAGAAACCCGGGCCAAGTGTACATTCTGGGGATGCTACAAGTCTCGATGGCTGAGAGGGACCTGGGGATGGTGGTGGATGTCAAGATGAACAACTCGAGACTTGTAGGAGGGCAGCAGCCAAGGCCAACAGCATGCTGGGATGCATCGCTAGAGGATCACCTCCAGAAGGAGGGAAGTGATACTCCTCTCCGAATAAGCTTGGTGAGGCCACACCTCGAGTACTGCGTGCAGTTTTTGGAGAGGCCACACTTAAAGAGGGACATTAAACTCCTGGAGAGGGTCCAGAGGAGGCAACCAAAATGATTTGGGGCTTGGGGACAGGACCTATGGGGAGAGGCTCAAGAGCTAAATATGTACTCATTGGAAGAGAGGAGGACTGGGGGACATGATAGAGGTCTTCAGGTACATGAAGGGGTAAATAGGGAGGAGCAGTCAGGGTGCTTCAAGGAAGGAGGAGGGGGCAACTAGAGGGCATGAGTGGAAGCTGAAGGGGGGAAGATTCAGGGGATTAAAAAGGAGGTGCTACTTCACTGAGAGGGTGGTGGAGCCATGGAATGCAATGCCCAGGGGGCTGGTGGAGGCAGAAACGATGGAGGGATTCAAGAGGGGGTGGGACAGGTACAGGGGAAGGGTTCTGGAAGCAAAATCCAGTGCAGCGAGAATATCCGGAACTGGGAAGGGAGAAGCCAGAGAAGGCAAAGGGGGCAGCAAGGTCAGCTCCCAAGGTGGGGGCTGACCAAACAAGCAGACACGAAAGACTGTTAGGCCTATTCTGCTGGCATTTTAGTATGTTAGTATTTGAAATGGCATTGAGACCCGTGACTGTTACGATCTCACTCACGTCACAGCTTGCTCCTCTTCAACAAACTTCACTGCTCTGTCTCCCAGCCACCTCCTCACATACATAATCAAAATCTTTCTATTCTAGTTCACTGCATACTTCCCTACCTTACTAACCACCATACTCCATAACAAGTAATTCATTTCAAGAACCCGAAACGCAAACCAGTCAGTATGGCGGTTGCCACGAGACACACTCGCTGACTGACGCAGGCTCTTCAGGACACACTTACAGAAAATAAAACAAGCTGCTAGTTTAACTACAAGCATCAAAACTACAAAATTAATGTGGAAAAAGATAACAGACACAGAGATGTAACCTAGTTACACACACACCACCCGAAAACTGCTCTCTAAGTCACCCCATACATACACTAATTCACTTTAAAGCAGACAACTGGCTAATAAAAAAAAACTCTCATTAAAAGAAAAATAAATTAAAAACAATTTATTTCAACAGACACAGAGATGGAAGGGAATAGACACACACGACATGGGAACATGATAGAAACTTTCAAATGTCTCAAGAGAATCAACAAAGTCCAAGAGGGTTGCATCTTTCAGAAAAAGAGATGCGCAAAAACAAGGCGGCACAATTTGAAGATAGAGGGGGGACGGCTCAGAGATAATGTGAGGAAGTATTTCTTCACAGAGAGGGTTGTGGATACATGGAACAGCCTTCCTGAGGAGTTCGTAGAGTCAAAAATGTTGGGGGAATTCAAGAGCGCATGGGACAGACATAAGGCAATTCTAGTGAGGGTAGGAGGAAGCAGGCTGTTGGTTAACTAGGATCTGCAACTTATCTGTTAGGTAGGGAAATGGGCAGACTAGGTGGTCCAAGTGGTCCTTATCTACCATCAAATTCTATTTTTCTATGTTTCTATGTAATGCCCTGTACTGAGTCATATATATGTGTATATATATATATACATATACATATACAGTATATATATACAGGTATATAAACAGTATGTAGATATAGATATATATATATAGCCTGCAACTCCACAGTACAGAGGGACTGTTTTTTACCTTCTACATATTTACCATCTTTAACATACTTTCAAATCTTTTTTTTTAACTAGCAACAGTTATGACGGGGAGGCCCATTTTATAGGTGCAATAATACACTCTGAGGCGTGGGTTATTGCCTGATAAGAGCTCGCCCAGAGGCATAAGGCACTCCGCGCAAGCGCCTCGTGCCTTAGTTCACCCCTGGGTGTGCTCTTATCAGGCTACAACCCACACCTCGTCATGTGTTATTGCTTGCGTAAACACAACTCACAGAATGCATGACAGTCACACTCATCTGTTAGAATGGTCCAATCTACCTAGTGGCACTGGGGATAGTCCTCTTTTGATGAAAGATTAACAACCTAATTGTCTATGATTATTATAAAGAAGGTTTTCATGTTTTTAAATTGATGTTTGTACTAATGGTGGGGTACTTTGTATATTTGTCTCCATCAAGGTTTCAGTCTTTAAAACTTACAACTTAAAATAAGCATCTTTTTTCCCCCCTATAAAATATAAGCAGCTTTTTTCCCCCTATAAAATAATTAAGAATGGTGATGGTATGCAGCATTTACTTAAAGGGGAAGTGTGGAGGGGTTGAGAATTTTCCTTCACCCCTTCTCCCTCTCTTCTAGAACTTTCAGAGAGGTAAAATAAACATGTAAATCATGGACATTATTGCTGCTATTTAACGACTGGAACCTAAGTGGAGCTCCATTCCCTGAGAAAGTATCAGTAACATCCGAATATGCATGAGGTATTAGTACCTTGGTTTTTGGGTCTGCACACGGCATGCACTTTATGGTTTAAATAAACAGAATTTATTATGGCAGTTCCCGAGTGATGGTCCTTATTCTGTTCTACGTGTGCTTTGTGACCAAGCACAATTGAACATGCTCTTCAAGTTGAAGCTTCTGGTTTGCACTACAAAGAGAGGATAATATCTAACATTGCTGCAAGGATCATTTGTATCTGTAATGGTCACCACTTGCCACCTGTTACATGCATATCTTTATTTTATGTGATTTACAGATCTAATGTCCCTTACTCAGTTATGCCCCATTGGTTCCTCCATCCTGCCTGCTCTTCCCTGTTACGTCTCCCTACCAACTTATTGGACTCTGCCCAGAACCCCCCAAACCCATTATCCCTTCCTTTCCCCTGCCATTGGAAATACTACCCACCTATTGCCCTGTTTTTAATCATAATCATTAGTATAGTTATACCATTTTCTCTTTTATATCTTTTTTATTTCTGATATTTTTACCAGTTTAAACTATGCATGAATATTTAATTGAGGATCCAGAGGGAGCACTACAAATGGTCTCCTGACTTGTCCTTGGCCAAACCTTTGCTCCTGTAATTTTAGCCAGGAATTGAACTGTGAAGCTGGGTTACATTGACAACCACCTCGACACCTGAAGGAGAAAGGGAGCCCACCCACCATGTGAGATACAGTATATGTTGCATCAGCACCACCCACATCTCAAGACAAGAGCCACGCTTCCTCAAGCCCATATCTAAACATGGTCTTGGGTAGCCTTCCCCTAAGGTGATCAAGTATGGCTGAGCAGACTGACAGTGAATCTACTGGTAAGTGAGAATGAGTTTCCCACCGAAGTTGCATTTACCTTTTAAAGAAAAGAACACTATTTTTGCATTAATGGCAGCTTTTACTGAACTGAAGGATATGATAAAAGTTTTCAAAGCCTGTGAAAACAAAGAAGAGTAGGGGTTGCTAGAGGGGAGAGTGAAATGTTTGCAATTCCATTAAGGGCATAGATAAATGAAAATAAAGTTGCAAACTACAGTACTCAGTTTCTAATTAAATAATGAGTAGTACCAATATTCAGGAAAAGTAACACAAAATTATATATTTTGAAATCATCATCTAATTTTATGTATCAATGCAAAAAATAGCATCACTGCAGTGTGTTTTCCCTTTTTTGGCTGTATTGCAAATAAGAAAAAGTCTGTAACAGAAACGTACTCAAAAAGCAGTTTCAAATAATATTGATACATGTAGAATAGTATTGATATATAAAAAATACTATCTATAGGGCTTATTCTTGATGACCTGACATCAAGGTTTCACTGAAAGAACAAAGTTCCTCATCCCAATGGTTCCAAAATAGACATTCCCAAATATAATTTATTTGAAATGGTATAACCTTGAAATCATTAAGGGTAGAATCTTTCAATTTCTTTATGAAAACTTGGATTCAGCTATCTTGCATTATGGATACGTTATGTTGCTATATTTTCCATATATCATTATGTAATATATGTGTGAAAGTGTGCTGTTAAACCTCCAAATACCTGTCTAATTCTGTTTCACAAGTCTACTGCAGTAGCACACTCTGAATATCTTTACTGTCCTTTCCTTTACTTTCCCCCTTTTTAATTCACTTCTTCCAGGCAGGCCACCTGGATAAGAGGCCCTTTCTATCACTTTCATTTCATTAAAAAGACAGGTATGGAGCTTCAGTACCCCCCCCCCCAATGATAGGCTACAGTGTATAGACCTGGGGTTAAGCATATTTGGGCTAGTAGTTCCTCTTCATGTTTAAGCAATGCCCAGGAAACAAATGTGAATGCCAAATATAGGGAATTCTCCTCACAGTACAAGCACTTAGTTTATTTAGGCAAAGAAAAATAAAGATAGTAAAAGATTCAGAGTCTGCCTGCTGGTCACCCAATCCCTTAGTGTGTTGTTGTAAGTTACCTAGATATGCCTTAGCAACACTATTTTGACCCCAAAACAGTTAACTTTTCCTTACTGTTTAACTTTATTATTTTGGTAGGTGACATGGAAAGGCAAAATGCCAGCAGCACAAATGGTTTTAAACATAAGCAGATTTGAAATTAAAGGGACTGCTTTTTGTTTGCTTGTGCTGCAATGTGTTTAGCACTCCCAAAAGAAACTCTTAAACAAAAATATGCAGTATTTCAGATATTGTAAAATAAATGATGGTCTCTTTTCAGTTTTACTCCTTTTCATAGCAGTCTGGCTCCTGTTAATATTAGAGAGCAAAACTTACCACATAATGGATATTCAGGCCTTTGGCCAGAGGTAATCCTTGCAGCCATTTGCACTTGTTGCTCTTGCTGTTTCCCTAGGAGGCAGCCGCCCATTTCTCACTATAGTTATACTGTGGATAGGTTGAGGGAGGGCTAAACTTGGTAAGAGTACTGTTTTTAGTTAAACCTGTATTATATTTCATTTCAGGGATGTCAATGTTTTGTAATAAAGATATATTGAATGTCCCTTGGCTTAGAATGAAATAAAATGTTTTATAAATGAAAATTTGTATTGAAGAGCATAGGGGCGGAGTCTGGAGTGATCACCTGATGATTCCCTAGGATAAAGGAGACTCATTCTTGTGATACCTTCAGATTCGTTTTGGGATCAGCCAGTACTGATCCATTTGGGAGTCTGCACTTACAGACTAAGATAACTGAAACCCAGGCGGCCTTTTCGCTTGCTGATATTGCCTGTGGAAACATTCATTTATTTTTGTACCTTTTATGTTTCTTTCTGTATTCCTGCAAAGTTAATAGTTTTATATTTTCTTTTTTTTTTGCTGTTACTTTAATAAAGCTTTAGGCTTGGCACTTTTTTTTCAGCCTTGCCACATTACCTTTTTGTGTCAGTGTCCATCATTACACCCACAGCCTATGACACTGGTGGCAGTAGTGGGATGTTTTGATGATACTGGTGCTTCCCAGTAACTGGACATTGAATGCAGGAGAAGAAAGAAGAGCAGGTCCTTGACAAGCCCAGCGGTGTCCTCACACGAACCATGGCTGCCAAGTATGGAGAGACCCCTTTGCCAGGGTTGGGGCCAGATGTCCAGCGAAAAGCAGCCAAAGAGGAGAAAGAGGAGGTGCTGAGAGGAAGGTGAGGATGGGACCACTACAGAACAAATTGCTGATGAACCTCCAGAGGACATACACAGCCTGTTGCGCTGGTTGTGTGTTAAGCAACTTGCCATGGATAAACAAAGGGAAATGGATCTTCAGAGAGCTGAATCCAGGTGGAATGATACATTAAGGGCCATCAGAGACCTTGGGACACGTAATCCTCCCCCTGTAGATGGACCTAAGGACATAAACTGACCAAATTGGTGCCACTGATGACATTGAAGCATACATGACTACATTTGAGCGAATAGCTCAGGCATGTGGGTGGCCTAGGACCCAATGGGTTATACGCTAGTACCATACCTATCCGAAAGGCACAGCTGGCCTACAGCCATGGACAACACCCAGGCTGAGAACTATGATGCTGTTAAGCAGGCAATCCTGCAAAGGTATGATATCAGCCCTGAAACATACCGCAACATTTTCGGACATGCAGATTTCATAACACAGACACTCCCAGAGAAACATATACCAAATTGAAGGACTTATGCCAGAAGTGCTTGCAACCAGGGGTAAAAACGATAGAACAAATTTTGGAGATGGTAATAATGGAACAGTTCATTCGTATACTACCCTCAGATGTACAGGTGTGGGTGAGGGAACACCGGCCAGACACCTCAGAAAAAGCCATCACACTGGCCGAGGACTATCTAATGGCCCGTCCCAACCGACAACGAGGACAACCTGGTGCTGGTCTGACTCTGCCCACGGTAAGACCTACTACTTCTTCTTCCCCATCTGGTACTGGTAGTGGGGACTCCAAGACTGTTCCATTTAATAGACCATTTAACCCCAACATCATATGTAGGGAGTGCCAAGAAAAGGGGCATATAGCCCGATATTGCCCCCAGAGGAAATCCACAGTTGCCCAGTTGGCTCTAGCAAATTGGGGACAGTATGTCACACCAGTGAAACTTGGCAACAGGGAGGTTACTGGGTTGATAGATTCTGGCAGCAAACAAACGTTAGTGAGAACTGATTTGTTCAGCCACAGAACACAAAAGGGGACAAAACAACAGTGATCTGCATTCATGGGGACATCCATCAGTATCCTGTAACTGACTTAACTTTACAGGTACAAGGGAAAGTGCATGATATGACTGTTGGTTTGGTTCCCCATCTGCCTGTTCCCATTATACTTGGACATAATTTTCCTGACTTTTCCAGCCTGATACAGGTGAATGACAGTGTTTGCGCCTTGACAACCCAGGCCCAGACCAGACAAGAACAGCAGTGGGCTCAGTTGTTCCCATTTGATGATGAGGTCTATGGGGAGCCGGGAAAAATCCCTAAATCTCGACAAGAAAGAAAAAGGGACAAACATCAATGGACACAAAAACATATGCTGAAAAAGGGTGATATTAAAAATGTAGATGTTACAACTGTTGATGTTGCTTCTGCTGGCAACAAGGGTATATCTATATCTAAGGAAGAAAGGTTTGAAATAGAACAACAAAAGGATGAAACCTTACAGCCATTTTTTCAGATGGTAGGGGTTATAGGAAGAGACCATGAGCCCTCATGTATTTTAACAGATGGTTTACTGCATAGGAGATGCATACACCCCATTACAGGTGAACAAATTGACCAGCTGTTAGTGCCCACTAGATACAGACAACAATTACTATCACTGGCTCATGAACTTCCCTAGCAGGACACTTGGGTAGGGACCATACTTTACAAAGGCTGTTATTAAGGTTCTACTGGGCAGGTATTCATGCTCAAGTAGCAGAATCCTGCCGCCAGTTGCCGGAGTGTCAGAAAGTGGCCGATGTTACAAAAAGATAAGGTCCCTCTCCAACCACTGCCTTTAATTACTGTTCCATTCAAGCCAGATAGCAATGGATGTAGTGGACCTTACCTAAGAGCTCAAAGGGAAACCGATTTATATTGGTAATCTGTGACTACTGCACCAAGTATCCTGAGGCTATCCTACCTTTCTGTAACTGCAGAAAAAGTAGGATGAAGATTACTTAAAAGTATTCAGTCGGGTGGGGATACCAAGGAAATCCTAACAGATAGGGGAGCAATTTTTGTTCACAGATGCTAGCACGACATATGCAACTTTAGAGTGGAGGCTATCCACACACCCCATACCATCCCTAAACAGAGCGGTCTGGTTGAGCGATTCAACCAGACCTTGAAAAAATGTTGAAGAAATATGGAAGATGAGGAAAAAATGGGATATTTACCTTCCACTCCTATTGTTTGCATATAGGAGGTCCCACAGGCTTCTACAGGGTTTGCCCCTTTGAGTTACTTTTATGGGAGGAACCCCAGGGACCCCTAGATGTTGTCAAGGAGGAATGGGAAGGCAAAAGGAACACACCAGTACCACCCTCGAATATTTAACGAACTTCGTCTCCAAACTGGTCAGATACACACAGATGGCTCATCAGCACAATCTATGCAAACAGGCAGTGCAGAAGGAGTATTATGACCAGGGTGTGGGAACTAAGTCATTCCAAGAAGGGGATAAGGTACTGTTGTTGTTGCCCTACTCCTCTGACAAGTTACTGATGAAATGGCAGGGCCCCTATACTATCTTAAGACAAACAGGCCCTGTTACATATGAACTTGAACTACCAGACAGGCATCAGAAAAAGGGGATTTACCATGTAAACTTGTTAAAAGAATGGGTTGAAAGACCAACCCCAGGGTGTTTTATTTGCCCAGAGAGTGATACCAACGAAATGGAAGTAGCCTATAGGCGGCAAGAGAATGATGGCGAAATGAGTGATCTTACAATTAATCCCATGCTGATGACAGAGCAGAGGAGAGAGTTAGATCACCTTCTTAGTAAGTATTCCCAGTCATTCACCTCTAAACCTGGGTTGGTACATGGTTTTGAACACCGATTTGAAGTCAATTCCCCTAGCCCTATCCGACAAAAACCATACCGGTTACCTGAGAGGACCAGGGACGAAGTAATAAAAGAAGTAAGGAAGAAGCATGAGTTGGGGGTAATTGAACCATCAAATAGTGATTGGGCATTTCCCATAGTTTTGGTAAGTAAAAAAGAAGGTGGTATATGCCTCTGTCTGGATTTCAGACGTCTAAATGCTGTTTCCAAATTTGATGCGTACTTATGCCAAGGATTGATGACATCATGGATAGACTTGGCAATGCAAAATACATTACCACCTTTGACCTGACAAAGGGTTACTGGCAGATCCCTTTGGATCAGACTTCAAAAGAAAAAACAGCATTTACCACGCCTATTGGGTTGTACCATTTTGTCACTATGCCCTTCTGCCTACATGGTGCACCAGCCACGTTCAAGCGCCTAATGGACCGAACTTTACAGCGTCATGAGTCCTATTGCGCTGCATATTTGGATGATGTGATAGTGTACAGCCCCACTTAGGCAGCCCATTTACAACATCTAGATGCTGTCCTCCGTTCTCTTACAACAGCAGGGTTAACTATAAATCCCATGAAATGTAGTATAGCTATGCAAGAGACTAGATATCTGGGGTTCCTAATAGGTAATGGGAAAGTTAAACCTGAAATAAGTAAAATTGATGCTGTGGCCCAATGTCCCAGACCATTAAATAAAAAAACAAGTTTGATCTTTCTTGGGACTGGCAGGTTATTACAGGAGGTTTGTGCCTAATTTTGCCACCTTAGCTACACCCTTACTAACCTGACAAAGAAACGACACCCCAATGCTGTTAAATGGACACCAGAGTGCGAAAAAGCTTTTTGCACCATTAAGCACATCTTTGTGCAGCACCAGTACTCAGAAGCCCCGACTTCACCCTTCCTTTTTGTTGCAACGGATGCTTCGACTCGGCATAGGGGCTGTTCTGTCTCAAATAGTAAATGGAGAAGAACATCCAGTGATATACCTGAGCCGTAAGCTGCATGAGAGAGAGACAAGATATTCAGTCATAGAAAGGAATGTCTGGCTATCAAGTGGGCCATTGAAGCCCTCAAGTTTTACCTGTGGGGTCAGAATTTGAGGTTTTAACTGACCACAATCCCCTTTGTTGGTTTCATAATATGAAGGATAAAAACCAAGAATAATGCGGTGTACTTGGCCTTACAGCCTTATAGGTTCACAGTACACCACCGACCTGGGGCAGCAAATAAGAATGCTGATTTTATGTCCCGATATGGGCAGAACAAAATACATATGCAGACCTCGGGGAATTTGAAAGCAGTAAGAAGGATTAGGAATAACCTTTCATGTGTGTATTATTTAATAAGGGTCCCCGAGGTGGAGCTTTGGGAGTGGGTGGGCTAAAGCTCCATCTCTCCCTTTCTAAGAGTGAGAGATCTGTTAATTTTGCATAAGACTTAGTAGTTAGGAAACTAGGAATAGAAGTAGGATAATGTACCCCCTATAGTTTCCTCTTAAGTGGGGAGGAAATGTGAAAGTGTGCTGTTAAACCACCAAATACCTGTCTAATTCTGTTTCACAAGTCTACTGCAGTAGCACACTCTGAATATCTTTACTGTCCTTTCCTTTACTTTCCCCCTTTTTAATTCCCTTTTTCCAGGCAGGCCACCTGGATAAGAGGCCCTTTCTATCACTTTCATTTCATTAAAAATACAGGTATGGAGCTTCAGTACCCCCCCCCCCAATGATAGGCTACAGTGTATAGACCTGGGGTTAAGCATATTTGGGCTAGTAGTTCCTCTTCATGTTTAAGCAATGCCCAGGAAACAAATGTGAATGCCAAATATAGGGAATTCTCCTCACAGTACAAGCACTTAGTTTATTTAGGCAGAGAAAATAAAGATAGTAAAAGGATTCAGAGTCTGCCTGCTGGTCACCCAATCCCTTAGTGTGTTGTTGTAGGGTTCCTAGATATGCCTTAGCAACACTATTTTGACCCCAAAACAGTTAACTTTTCCTTACTGTTTAACTTTATTATTTTTGGTAAGGTGACATGGAAAGGCAAAATCACAGCAGCACAAATGGTTTTAAACATAAGCAGATTTGAAATTAAAGGGACTGCTTTTGTTTGCTTGTGCTGCAATTGTGTTTAGCACTCCCAAAAGAAACTCTTAAACAAAAATATGCAGTATTTCAGATATTGTAAAATAAATGATGGTCTCTTTTCAGTTTTACTCCTTTTCATAGCAGTCTGGCTCCTGTTAATATTAGAGAGTAAAACTTACCACATAATGGATATTCAGGCCTTTAGCCAGAGGTAGTCCTTGCAGCCATTTGCACTTGTTGCTCTTGCTGTTTCCCTAGGAAGCAGCCGGCCCATTTCTCACTATAGTTATACTGTGGATAGGTTGAGGGAGGGGCTAAACTTGGTAAGAGTACTGTTTTTAGTTAAACCTGTATTATATTTCATTTCAGGGATGTCAATGTTTTGTAATAAAGATATATTGAATGTCCCTTGGCTTAGAATGAAATAAAAATGTTTTATAAATGAAAATTTGTATTGAAGAGTATAGGGGGCGGAGTCTGGAGTGATCACCTGATGATTCCCTAGGATAAAAGGAGACTCATTCTTGTGATACCTTCAGATTCGTTTTGGGATCAGCCAGTACTGATCCATTTGGGAGTCTGCACTTACAGACTAAGATAACTGAAATCCCAGGTGGCCTTTTCGTTTGCTGATATTGCCTGTGGAAACATTCATTTATTTTTGTACCTTTTATGTTTCTTTCTGTATTCCTGCAAAGTTACCTTTTTGTGTCAGTGTCCATCATTACACCCACAGCCTATGACAATATGGTTGCCAATTTTTTTAATAGAACAGTTAGCCTGATTGAGAATCGTAATACCATTGTTCTGACATTTGGAATCCATAATACTATCGATCTGACATCAAAAAGAATGTATTACAGAATCGAACAGCGAAGTGTCTTGTGCTCAGATGTTCTCAGCACTCGTTCCTGTCCCGGCTTTCAAACTTCACTTGGGAAAGTGACAAGAGCAGCGCTGACAGGTAAGATGGTGAGAGTCCTGTCATGGAAATGAATCTGGGGCAGAAACAAATTAGCAACCGTATATTAAAAAAAGCAACAGATGGACATCAGTCTGTTATGTTGCTGTTACATCCATCTCAGGATTACTGTGATGGCATAAACCTCTCAAGTTGTGCTCTCGAGATTTATGATGTCACAGGAATCTTGGATTTACAGCACTGTAACAGATGTGTGTCTTTCTGATATGCTACTTACAGAAACACAAATGTATCAGCATCTCTGGGGAGTTATGACAGCGCTTGGCGGAGGCTGATTGCAGCGGGGCAGGAAAGTTATTTGTTTTTGTATTTCTTTCAGCATTTGGGGGATTTAAATTGATTTAAAGTTTTGCTCATAAAGGGCTTTCTGCTGTTTGCATCGTGGCAGGGAGGTGAATAATATTCTTTTACAGGGTGTCTGTGGCTTTCCCTGTGGTTTTCAGGCAGTACTGTTTGAGGGATTTAAAGTGTTCTTTTAGAGGTACTCTTTGAATTTGACAGTTTATTTTTCAGGCATTGCTGTTTCAGTGGTGCAGAGAAGGGGCTGAGAACATCCAGGCTTTCCACAGGGAACTTCCAGACTGGGCTGATTGTTTTTGGAGGGCCACGGCATAGATCCCACCCATCCGCCCCTCAACTCACCCACCCCAGTGTTCACACTACCTTTATAGGTACTGTTCATTTGCAACTTCTGGAGTCAATCAACCAGCATAGATAACAGTCTCCAAGAGGAGTGAGAAGGAAGGAGAAGTAGTAGGAGAAAATGTTAAGTGCAGGTGAACTCAGAGAGTATGTGAGGGTGCAGTACACAAAGATAGGATAACATACAGAGTGGTACAGTGCAGTGGGTGTGGTGTAGCAGTCTTCAGAAGTACATTCTGGAAGATGTGGTTCTTCTCCATTTTTAGAATCTTCTCTGGGTTGTGCACAGATGTGATCAGGCTCTGGACCGTGCTGGCAGGAGTACTGGAAATCTTCAGCCCCACCCAAAGGCCACCATGTCCACAGGCAAGGCCACAATGAATACCAAGGCAGTGATCTGGATGAACTACAGTGGGATCAGGGAGGGTTAGAGAGCTGGGATAGATGCACATCCCCCATCTTTTTTTTCCAATTGTTTAACCAAGTGAGACACACTAAGCTGAAAGCTTGTTTATGGGTGCAACCTGGGAGCACAGGGAAGTTAAGTGACTTGCTTAGGGTCACACAGTATGCAAGCAGGGGCTGTGGGATTTAAGCCCAGGTCTCCAGATTTGCAGCTCAGAGCCTTAAACCACTGCACTATACTGCCTCCCATCTGGTTGAACTAAAGAACAAATATGCTGTTCTTGAGCAGATGTGCCCCACAGGGGAGCCCAAGGTTGAGGCTGGGGGGGATGAGCAGACCACCAGGGAGGAGGGCACACAGGCAATACCCAGAGAACCCCAGAGGAGGAGGAAACTTATCCTGGTGGGGGACTCAATTATTCGGACAATGGGCCTAGGCAGAGATAGCAGAATAGAGAGGGAGGTTAAGTGTCTCCCAGGAGGCACAGCTCGGATGCAGGGGGAGTGGATCCACAGGATTACTAGAGCAGTGGCAAAGAGGGGAAGGATAGACGTCATCTACCTGGGAACCAAAGACTTAGTAAGTGAAGGAGCTAGCATGGAGACAGTACAGGAGGAGTTCAGGGAATTGGGTAGGCAACTTGGGGAGGAGGCAAACTCTGTAATGTTTTCAGAGGTCCTGCTTGTCCATGAAAGGTGGTAGGTGAGAAATCAACTCATCAACAGCTTCAACAATAGGTTGGTGGACTGGTTGCCATGAGAAGGGTTTTGGCTCCATTGGAGACTGGGGAACCACCGAGCTGAACATCCAAGGTTATGCGCCATTCAGAAGGGACAGAATAGGCAGGAAGGGAGGAGAAGGAGTGGCCCTATAAGTCAAGGAGGACATCAAAGCAACAGCAGTACAGGACAAACATGAGGAGGTAGAGGAATTATGGGTCCCCCATGAGATAGGAAAGGGAACAGTGATTCAGGTAGGGGTGGTCTTCAGACCCCCAGCTCAGGGGGGGAAGAAGAAGTAGATAAGATATTGCTTGATAGTATACATGAAATGACAGCAAAGGGGGAGGTTCTGCTGATGGGGGACTTTAACATGCCAGACACAGACTAGTCCACCCTAGCAGGGGCTTTGGCCAGGACCAGAGACATTGTGGACTCACTACAGGGGGCAGGCCTCAGACAACTGGTGTGGGAGCCAACTAGGGAAAGGGAAATTCTGGATCTGGTGCTGACCAATGGAGATAGAATAGAGGATCTCCAAGTGGAGGGGCACCTGGGGATCAGTGACCACCGCATGGTACAGATCAAATTCAACACAGGGATCCAGTCAAGACATACAAAGGCAAAGATCTTAGATTTCAGGGGTACTGACTTCTGCAAGATGGAAAAAAGTGTTAAACAAACCCTGGAACACAGAAAGGTGGGAGGGGTGGAGAAGCAATGGGCATACATTAAAGAAACCATTGTTGAGGTTGCAGAACAATGTGTTAAGATGAAAAGCAAAGGGAGAAGGAGGAGGAAACCACTTTGGTTCTCCAATGCTGTGGCAGAAAAGGTAAGAGCCAAGAAATGGCCTTCAGAAAATACAAGGAGACGCAAATGGATGAAGATAGGGAGGAGTACCAGAAGTGTCTGAGAGAGGCAGGAAAAGCTGTAAGGAGCACTAAGGTGCAAACTGAAGGAAAATTAGCTCAATCAGTGAAGGTTTGGGATAAGACATTCTATAGGTATATTAGTGAGGGAAGAAAGTCTGAGGGGGGATTGCTAAGATCAGAGGGGACAAGGGAGAGAGCATACAGTGTGATCAGGATAAGGTGTCAATCCTAAACAAGTATTTCTGCTCAGTCTTCACAGTGGAAGGGGAGGGACAGGAATCACAGTTAGACATCTTAGATGCTAAGAGGAGGGAGGTGGACACTAGTTCTTTTACAGAGGAGAGAGTCCTGAAGGAGCTTACAAAGCTAAAAGTGGACAATGCTATGGGTCTAGATGGCATACACCCTAGGATCCTGAAGGAACTAAGGAGGGAGTTGGCAGCCCCACTAGCGGTCCTCTTCACTGACTCCATAAATATGGGTGAGGTCCCAAAGAACTGGAGAAGGGCACGTGATCCCTCTGCACAAGGGAGGCAGCAAAGAGGAACCAGGGAACTACAGCCCAGAAAGCCTCACATCAGTAGTGGGCAAGATCATGGAGACACTCCTTAAGGAACGGATTGTGAAATACCTGGAATCCATAGGGGTGCAGGATCCAAGGCAACATGGTTTCACAGCAGGAAGGTCCTGTCAAACTAATCTGACTGAGTTCTTTGACTGGGTGGCAAAGGTGGTAGATCAAGGAGGAGCAGTAGATGTTGCCTACCTAGATTTCATCAAAGCCTTCGATACTGTTCTACACAGAAGGCTGGGCAACAAGATGGGTAGTCTGGGGATGGACTGCAAAGGTATACACTGGGTTAGTAACTGGCTGAGGGACAGAAGACAAAGGGTAGCAGTAAGTGGAGCCCAGTCAGAGGACATGGAGGTGACCAGTGGGGTACCTCAGGGATCAGTTCTGGGCCAGTCCTCTTCAATGACTTCATCAGTGACATTGCAAAGTGGCTGGAGGGGAAGGTTTGCTTGTTTGCAGATTACACTAAGATCTGCAACAGAGTAGATACTCCAAAGGAAGTGATAAGGATGAGAACAGACCTAGAAAGGTTGGAAAGATGGTTGGAGACATGACCGCTGATATTTAATGCAAAGAAGTGCAAAATCATGCATGTGGAGAGCAGGAACCTGAGTGAGAGCTACAGGATGGGGTGGGGGGGTTGCTGGCAGTCACCAAGGAGGAAAGAGATCTGGGGGTCATTATGACAGATGACCTAAGGCCATCAAGCAGGCAGCAAAGGCAGTTGGGAAAGCCAGAGGAGAGTTGCGTTGTATAGGAAGGGGTATCACAAGCCAAAGAAGAGAAATATTGGTCTCACTGTACAAAGCACTGGTGAGGCCTCATCTGGAGTACGCTATGCAGTTCTGGAGGCTGTACCTTCATAAGGACATTGACAGAGTGGAGACAGTGCTGAGGAGAGTGACTAAGATGGTTCAGGGTTTATAGCATAAGTCATACGAGGAAAGGTTGAATGACCTTAATATGTATACACTGAAGGAGAGGAGGAAATGGGGGTGATGTGACTGAGATCTTCAAAAATCTCAAGGCCATAAATAAGGTGAGAGGGGAAAACATATTCCAGTACAAATAAAGTACTAGAACAAGGGGACATGACATGAGATTGGAGAGGGCCATATAAGGGGAAATGGGAAAAGTTATGTTTCACTGAGAGGGTGGTAGATGCATGGAATGGACTGCCCCAGGAAGTGGTGGGAGCATGCACTGTGGCAGGATTCCAACATGCATGGGATAGGAATAAGGGGAACCGCTGTGATGAGAAGGAATAGCTAAGCCAGTGGTCAACTAGGGTCATAGGCTGCTAGTACAGCTAGGGCAAATGGGCAGAGTGGATGTGCCTTGTGGTGCTTTTCTGCTAACAACTTCTATGTTTCTATGTTTTAAAACATTTAAAAAATCCTGCTATTGAATGTATTGACATGTCTCAATACATGAGAACAGTATTGTTATGATAATGTTGATCAGACTCAAAGCTTTCATTAAAAAAAAAAAGCCTTTTAAGATTCTAATCCTAACCATTCAAAAGTTATAGCTTTTGAAATATAATTTCAAGAATTATGAAATATCATAAAAAGTTATTTTTGGACAAGGTCATAAGATATTGGTGGTTGTTCTATTTAAGTATACAAATATAATTTTCTAGTTCACTCATTTCCATAATATTATTAGAACTTCTTAAAACATTCTACAAATTTAACCTAGTTAGAGCAGTTTACTCGAAGTACTGTCTCTATAACTGATAGCTAGACATGCTATATTTAAGGCTGTTGCTAAAACAAAAAGAGAAAAAAAGTGAGGCATTTTAGATGGAGAGAGAAACAAACAAGCATTTGTCAATGCCGAACGTTCGCCTACAGGTATTTGCAGTGGTGTTTGGCATGTATGGTGCTTTACCCTAATGCTCTGTGCGATTGCTGGTATTTGCACAATAAATTTTCAGCATGACCTTTTTGTTACCCCCATTGTGCGCTACATAGGCGGAAACACATTTTGGGCAGGATGAAAATGACAGCTCTACTGCTCATAAGGAAGTGTGGAAAATGGCAATGTTGAAAATGTGGAGGAAAATATTGAAAATTCACAAACTTACGAGCGTGCATAGGAGCTGCGCAATGAACACTCGGAAAATAGTCATTTTTAGGAATTTTGTCACCAAATTTTCAACACAGCCATTTTAAGACCTCTGCTCATGAACAGTGTCACTGTGATTTTCTTAATGTGTCCCATACATTGAGTTAACACACGACTGCGCCATTGTGTGCTACATGGGTGGAAACACGTTTTGGGAAGGATGTGAAAAATGACAGCTGTACTGCTCATGAGGAGGTGTGGTAAAATGGCAATGTTGAAAATCTGGAGTGAAAATATTGAAAATTCACAAACTTACGAGCGTGCGTAGGAACTGCGCAACGCACACTCGTAAAACAGTCATTTTTAGGAATTTCTTCACCAAATTTTCAACACAGCCATTTTAAGATGTCTGCTCATGATCAGTGTCACTGTGATTTTCTTAATGTGTCCCATACATTGATTTCGCACACCGACTGCGCCATTGCACGCTACAGGGGCGGAAACATGTTTAGGGCAGGATGTGAAAATGATAGCTGTACTGCTCATGAGGAGGTGTGTAAAATGCCAATGTTGAAAATCTGGAGTGGAAATATTGAAAATTCGCAAACCCACGAGCGTGGAACTGTAACGACGCCAGAAACAGCTGTTTAGGAATTTCTTCACCAAATTTTCAACATTGCCATTTAAAAACCTCTGCTAATAAACAGTGTCACTGTGATTTTCTTACTGTGTCCCATACATTGATTTCGGTGACATGACTGCACCATTGTGCACTACATGGGTGGAAACACATTTTGGGCAGGATGTAAAATGACAGCTGTACTGCTCATAAGGAGGTGTGGTAAAATGGCAGTGTTGAAAATCTGGAGTGAAAATATTGAAATTATTAAACTTAATGAAGCTGCGCGTGAGGAACCGCACAATGCACGTCAGAAACAGTTATTTGTAGGAATTTTTTCACCAAATTTTCAACATAGCCATTTTAAGATATCTGCTCATGAACAGTGACACTGTGATTTTCTGAATGTGTCCCATACACTGAGTTCGCATACCGACTGTGCCATTGTGCGCTACATGGGAGGAAACACGTTTTGGGCAAGATGTGAAAAATGACAGCTGCACTGCTCATAAGGAGGTGTGGTAAAATGGCAATATTGGAAATGTGGAGTGAAAATATTGAAAATTCACAAACTTACGAGCGTGCATAGGAGCTGCGCAACGAACACTCGTAAAACAGTCAATTTTAGGAATTTCTTCACCAAATTTTCAACATTGCCATTTTAGAACCTCTGCTAATGAACAGTGTCACTGTGATTTTCTTAATGTGTCCCATACATTGATTTCACACACCAACTGCGCCATTGTGCACTACATGGGCGGAAACACGTTTTGGGCAGGATGTGAAAAATGACAGCTGTACTGCTCATAAGGAGGTGTGGTAAAATGGCAATGTTGAAAATCCAGAGTGAAAATATTGAAAATTCACAAACTTACGAGCGTGCGAAGGAACTGCGAAACGCAGACTCGTAAAACAGTCATTTTTAGGAATTTTTTCACCAAATTTTCAGCACAGCCATTTTAAGATGTCTGCTCATGATCAGTGTCACTGTGATTTTCTTAATGTGTTCCATACATTGAGTTTGCACACCGACTGCACCATTGTGCGCTACATGGGCAGAAACACGTTTTGGGCAGGATGTGAAAAATGACAGCTGTACTGCTCATGAGGAGGTGTGGTAAAATGGCAATGTTGAAAATCTGGAGTGCAAATATTGAAAATTAGCAAATGTACGAGTGCGTAGGGGCAACGCTACGCTCGTAAAACAGTCATTTTAGGAATGTTTCACCAAATTTTCAGCACAGCCATTTTAAGACCTCTGCTCATGATCAGTGTCACTGTGATTTTCTTAATGTCCCATACATTGAGTTCGCACACCAACTGCGCCATTGTGCACTACATGGGCGGAAACATGTTTGGTGCAGGATGTGAAAATGACAACTGTACTGCTCATGAGGAGGTGTGGTAAAATGGCAATGTTGAAAATCTGGAGTGCAAATATGAAAATTGAAAATTATGCGCGATCGTAGGGAATCCGCGAACACCGGTAGAAACAGTCATTTTAGGTATTTTTCAACAAATTTTCAACACATAGCCATTTTAAGACCTCTGCTCATGAACAGTGTCACTGTGATTTTCTTAATGTGTCCCATACATTGAGTTCACACACGACTGCGCCATTGTGCGCTACATGGGTGGAAACACGTTTTGGGCAGGATGTGAAAAATGACAGCTGTACTGCTCATAAGGAGGTGTGGTAAAATGGCAATGTTGAAAATCTGGAGTGCAAATATTGAAAATTCGCAAACTTATGAGCCTGCGTAGGAACTGCGCAATGCACGCTCATAAAACAGTCATTTTTTGGAATTTTTGCACCAAATTTTCAACATGGGGTTTTTGGGACCCTTTCTCATGAATGATGTCACTGTCATTGTGCTATTCAGGTGTGAAGGGTGATTTCGCGCAGTGACTGCGAAATCACCCTTCGGGCCCAAATAACGCCATGGCAGTAACATCATTCATGAGAAGGGGTCCCAAAAAACCCATGTTGAAAATTTGGTGCAAAAATTCCAAAAAATGCCTGAGATATGCAATAAAGTTGAAACCCCCCTAACTAGCCCATTATACAGCTTACCGGCATTTCCTCAGTTCGCGGTCAGCTTTGAAGAGTGCAGACATATTCCCGGTCCACCGAAGATCATCGCGCCAAGCTCCAGAGGTAAGTATGGGGTGAGGGTGCAGGTGTGGGGAGGCTGGGTGCGCAGTGGGTGGAGTGCTGGTTGTGGGGGGACTGGGAGACTTCGTGGGACCATTTTTTCTTTACAGGTTTAAAAAAAATGGACTACTGGGATGCTTGCCACGCTGGGGTGGTCCCAGCATGGCAGAAGATGGGTGGGGGCAGAGAAGCCGACGGGATTGGGCACCTCGTCGGAAAAACTACGCTGGGGGCTGAGGAGCCGACGGGATTGGGCACCCCGCCAGCAAAAAAATAGATATGCCACTCTGGGTGGGCCTCAGCGTGGCAGAAGGATGGCTTGGGGGCCGTGGAGCCGATGGGGGATTGGGCACAACCGTCGGTAAACAACATTTGCCATGCTGGGGTGGGCTCCCAGCCTGGCACCAAAGCTTTGGGGGGCGGCGTGGCCGAGGGGCATGTGGACGAGGGCAGCGTAATGCTGGTAGTTAGTATGACAGCGGTGGTTTTCGTTGAAGCGAAGACCACCGCTGTCATACACAGCTCCCGCACCCATTGGTGCAGGACTGCCACGCCTGCTCAACGGAGCACTGGATTGCAAGGGAGAGGCACACCTCCAAAGTGTGCTACTCTCCCAAAATGTTCCTTGCGCATGCGCGCAAGCGAACGTAAAAAGAAAGACAGCATACAATATATTGGTATTCCATCCCATTAAACAAATGGCTACAACTATTTTTAATAATATTGAATGATGCTGCTTCTACATGGATGGCAAGGGGTGAACATAATGGATCCTTGGGCCTCCATGTCTAGATCAACTCCATGGTGTTAAATGTGTCTGTGCTGCGCAAAGGCCATTATGTATGATACGGCATACAGGGGTCATATTCTTGGATTGTGCCTGTAAAAGGGCCATTAGGCCCAGTGTACTCACCTGGTTAACAGAATAAAAATTAAAAAATTTAAACATTCAGTGGGGACCAGTGCACTGTGCACAGATGATAGTACTGGAGTGCAAAAAATAATATTTGAACTGCGCATGCTGGGTCAGTCACCTGGATTTAACATACACAGATGAATAGTGCTGTATAAATAGGATTTTGCTCTAAATTGCAAGGTGTGAAATAACACTTACAAAATACAGGGTTGGATTTCCGCTTGCGGTGCCAGTGACCCGGGTTCGGGAGTGAGCCTGGGGAACTGGAGGGCCAGCTGATGGAGAAGGCTTGAGCATCCTAAGGACAGCTCGTCTTCTCTAGGGAAGGAGGGGAGCAGCTTTTCAGCACACATCTGACCCCAGGCAGAGGCCTGGGATACAGCATGTGCAGATCTTGGCAGCAAGAGGTGGACATCAGTGCTATGCGCCTTGACATTGGGGTACTTGTGACATCTATGGAACACCAGAAAAGAACTCTACAGGCTCTGAGTAGATGGACTGCCAGGGCAGACCCCTCATGGCTCCCCCTCGCCTGGTCAGTTCTGAAGCCCAATGAAATGCAACAGTTCTGGGTGTAGGAGCCACATCTCGTCCCCACCCATATAGCTGCGGCTCCATGAGGGTATCTGGATGGCTCAGGTAGGTGGCAGGAGCAGGGGAAGACCCCACTGAGAGTTCCGAATTAATGGAGCCTGGGGAGTCATGCAGGAGGGTAAAGAGAAATAAAAAAAAAAATAACGCTTATAAAAATGAACCCTTATCCCAGAGCAAACACACAGTAGACACCATACCAGTAGAACACCTGAATACTCCATTATGAGCTGAACAGTGACACCCACCTCAGTCACATCATATCTTTTGAGCTCAAAGTCACAGCAGAATTCAGCTTTCTGGCAACAGGGAGTTTCCAGATACCAGATGCCACTGGAATCTCCCAGTCTGCAACAGTCCGCCTGCATAGCCAGTTTTAACTGCACTGCTGCCCTAGGCTGGGAGTTTATAACATTCTCCTGCACACCAGCAGAGTGAACAGCAACCATGCAGCAGTTCTATAAGGTTATGTACCTACCACCAGTGCTAGGTGCCATTAATCGCACCCATGTGTTCACCTGCGCTCCACCTCGAGATGGGGCAGAGACTAACGTCTGCTGCAAGGGGAATAACTCCATCATTGTCCAAGTGGTGGGCTGGCAGTATAGCCTAGAGGTTAGAGGAATGAGGTGTGAATGAGCTTGATATATCCAGCATACCAGACCTGAGTTTGATTCTCACAACCTCCACTCGTATACTGTGTGACTCTGAGCAAGTCACTTAACTGTCCAGTGCTCCCAGTTCGCCCCTGAAAACAGGCACCTGTGCCTAGTGGGCCTTACCTGGTTACCAAAGGCTAAAATAAAAAATTAAAAAATGTAACAGGGGGTATAATCAATGTCCTGGCATGGTTCTCTGGAGGTACCCATGACTCCTTCATCTAGCACACTTCCACCCTGTGCCAAAGTTTTAATCAAGGAGATGTACCAAGTTGGCATTTCATTGGTTAGTACATGCCATAACTCATAAGACAGACGGTAACTGGTACAGATGACAACAACCAGTGGATGTTTTCTTCACAGGGCATAGTGTATACCTCTTTTGGATGTTCACACCTGTCCTACATTGCATATCTGTTGCAGAGGACAGGTACAACGAGGCCCACAGCAGCCCACAGCATTACTGAGTGTGTTTTTGACATGCTTCATGTTGCTCCTATACCTTGACCAATCTGGTGGTGCCCTACAATACAGAGAAAACATTCAATTCCTGGATGCCCACTGCCTTGTATCAGCAAGCAATAATTTCGTTTGGAGGAGTGATCAAAAATACACCTCAAAGGGACTCACTTTTTATTTACTACTATTTTTTAAATTATTTTTTAAAAACGTTCTCTTAATTTCCTAGTGTATTTAAGCCCCAAAGAAGAGGTTAGGCTTGATGTACAGCAGTTAACTTCTGTATGGTATGCACTTGAAAAATGAGAATAAATTAAATTAATAGTAGCAGAAGTAGTTTGCGCTGTTTGGATGCTGACTTGAACGCTCACCCCCCAAGCAGCTAGATTCCTCGACCTCCAGCCCAGCCTGCACTATTCAAAAGATGACTTGAATGCTCACCCTCCCAGCAGCCAGACTCCTCAACCTCCAGGCCAGGCTGCACTGTTTGGATGCTGACTTGAACGCCCCCCAGCAGCCAGACCCTCGACCTCCAGCCAAGCTGCATTGTTCAGATACTGACTTGAATGCTCACCCCCCAGCAGATGAACTCCTTGACCTCCAGCCCAGGCAGCGGGACTTCCGTGTGATTGTGTCTGGCTAAAAGACTGATGAATGCACCCTGCACAGCATCGGAGGACGTTGACTGCTTGATTAATTTACTGGGTACTTTATTGTGTCGTGCCAGTGTATCACAGCTGTTTTAGAGTGTGCTTTAAGGCACCTGTGGAAAATGGTCCTATTTAGCAGACTTGGGGGGAGGTAACTTTAGTTCTCCCATGTAGTGCTTTAGTGGCTTTCAGAAACTTTACTGTGAAGCGCAATAGTGAGGACTGCTGTTGTGGGACTGTAGTGTTGATGTCATTTTGTCTTCTGGGCTGTCATCCCACCCGTTCCTCCTCCCCCTGCTTGTGTGCATCTCCTGCTTTGACATCTCCTTTGTGTTCCCTGACCATGTAGTCCTTTTTAAACCCTTTCCCTTGTTGCTTTACAGGCTGCATTGTTCAGATGTTGACTTGAATGCTCACCCCCCCAGCAGCTGGACTCCTCGAACCTCCAGCCCAGGCACAGCAGGGACTTCAGTGTGGTTGTGTAGGGCTAAAAGACTGATGAATGACACCCTGCACAGCATCAGAGGACACTTACTAGTTCATTTGCTGGGTATTTTATTGTGGAGTGCTATTGTATCGCAACTGTTTTAGAGTGTGCTTTAAGGTATCTGTGGAGAATGATCCTATTTAGCGGACTTGTGAAGAGTAGCCTTAAGGTGTTCTACTGTGTAGTGCTTTATTGGGCTTTCAAAAACTGTACTTTGAAGTGCCATAGTGGGGAATTGCTATTGTAGGACTGTATTGTTAAAGTGGTTTTGTCTTCTGGGACACCATCCCCCGCTTGTGTACATATCCTGCCTTGACATCTCCTTTGTGTTCCTTGACCCTGTAGTCCTTTTTAATGCCTTTCCCTTTTTGCTTTACAGGCAGCACTGTTCGGACACTGACTTGAATGCTCCCCCCCAAAAAAAAGCAGGTGGACTCCTCAACCACCAGCCAGCCCAGTACAATGGGGATTTTAGTGTGGCTGTGTAGGGCTAACCCTCCTGCTCTGGGTGGGCATGTCATTTATAGTTAGCATAGGTCATGTGACCTGGTCACATGGTTTCAGTAGCTTTTTCTATCTCCCTGAACTCACGTTAGCAGATTATACTGCACTGCCACTAGGGGATGCTGTGCTTCCCCTCCAATTACTTTTAAATAGAATTATCTTTGCGCTGTCCTTTGTTATCACATCTTTGAATACCACCTCTCTCCCCCTTCAACTGCTCTGAACTGCCCCGTTCTTTCTTACTTCCATCTCCCTCTCCATCACCTACTCTAAACTGCCTCCTATTCCATCTTGCTTCTATCTCCCTCCACGAGTCTTGAACCTAGTCCTGTGGTGCACTACTGACTCTGGAGATTATAAGTCTATCCACTAAGTCACTCAGCCTGCCACTGTTTTCCCCCTGCTGCTAGCTAATAGTACGCTAGCCCCTCCTCCTTTAAGATCTGCAGATCTACTTGGTATATCCCTCTCTGCCCTGTTCTCATCTCTCTCTCTCTCTCTCTCCCTCTCACCTCACCTGGGTCCTAGGACACACCTCTTTCCTCCTCAGTCCTAGAATCCCCCTCTTTCCTCTCTCTCCTGTGTCCTAGAACCCCCTCCTCCCTGTCCCCTCAAATTGCACTCCTGTTTATAGTGCAACTCCTCCGCCCACAGGTATTAACTCCCCAGCACCTATTGGGTCTCGACATGGCATATCTAGTTTTTGTTCCCGCCCCTCTTTATATTCTATCCTTCTCACTTGTTGACATCCTCGTTGCACACAGTCTAAACCTCCCACACTCATGTTCTGGATCTATCTCAGTCAGTTCTCAGTACACTGTAGCTGCATCCTCCTCTAATTAACTACTCTATATGTGTAAAAAAGGATGCATTCTACCTAGGGTATTGCACACTGGGCCTCCTATACCCTTTAAACAGGAATGTTCATAGCCCTGGTGGCTTTTCCCCACTTAAATTAACAGTCTTCTTACCCTTGTTCCTACTCCTTACGCATGCTGGCAATATTGAGCTGAATCCTGGTCCCAAAGCAATGGGGTCCGATGGGATTCAGCCCAGAATTCTAAAAGAACTAAGGGTAGAGCTAGTGACACCATTGACTACCCTCTTTAACAAATCATGGGGGGATGGAGTGGTACCCGAGAACTGGAAGAGGGCAGATGTGATTCCCCTTCACAAAAGTGGGAGCAAGGCAGAAGCAGGAACCAGACCTGTTAGTTTAACCTCAGTGATAGGGAAAATGCTGGAATCACTTCTGAAGGAAAGAATTGTCGAGTATCTAGAGGTCAGAGGGGCACAGGACCCAAGGCAGCATGGATTCACAGTTGGAAGGTCATGCCAGATGAATCTGATAGATTTCTTTGACTGGGTGACCAAAGTAGTAGATCAGGGAGGGGCTGTGGACATGGCCTACCTAGACTTTAGCAAGGCATTTGACACAGTCCCACACAAAACAATATACAAGTTAGTCAGCCTGGGAGTGGGTCCCAAGATGACAGCCTGGGTAAAGAATTGGCTGGAGAACAGGACACAGAGAGTAATAGTAAATGGAGTCCACTCTGAAGAAAAGGGGGTTACTAGTGGGGTACCGCAGGGTTCAGTATAAGGACCAGTCCTCTTCAGTGTCTTTATAAGTGACATCGCAGAGGGACTGGAAGGAAAAGTATGTCTCTTTGCAGATGACACAAAGATCTGCAACAGAGTTGATGCACAAGGTGGGGTGGAAAGGATGAGAAGGGACTTGCCAAGGTTAGAGGAATGGTCAAATGTATGGCAGCTTAGATTCAATGCTAAGAAGTGCAAAGTAATGCACCTGGGAAACAAAAACCCGGTGGAAGAGTACACAATGGGGGGTGAGATACTTACAACAACAAAAATGGAAAGGGGTCTGGGAGTAGTCATATCAGATAACCTAAAGGTGGGCAAGCAATGTGAGAGGGCAGCAAGGAGGGCTGGGGGATACTGGGATGCATAGGGAGAGGCATCACCAGTAGAAAACAGTAAGTTATTATCCCTCTGTATCCCTCTGTACTGCGTGCAGTTCTGGAGACCCAATTTCCACAAAGACATAGACAGGATGGAAGCTGTCCAGAGGAGCGCAACTAAAATGGTGCAGGGTCTGCACTGGAAGACATATGAAGAGAGACTAAAGGAGCTTAATAGGTATAGCCTCGAGGAAAGGAGGAAGGGGGGGACATGATAGAAACGTTCAAGTACCTCAAAGGAATCAACAAAGTCCAAGAGGTAGCATCTTTCAAAAAGAGATGTGCAAGAACAAGGGCACAATTTGAAAATAGAGGGGCGCTCAGAGGTAATTTAAAGAAGTATTTTCACAGAGAGGTTGTGGATGCATGGAGCCGCCCGGAGGAGGTGTGGAGTCAAAAACAGTGGTGGAATTCAAGCATGCATGGGACAGTCATAAGGCAATTCTAGGGGTTGGGGGTAGGAAGAAGTAGGCTACTGGTTAACTAGGATCTGCAGCTTATCCATTAGGTAGGGAAATGGGCAGACTGGGTGGGCCAAGCGGTCCTTATCTGTCATCAAATTCTGTTTTTATGTTTCTCTGGCCTGTTATTCGTGCCTGCGTTGTCACCCATAAACATCAGTTGTAACACTAAAGGCATCAAAATTGCCCACTTAAATGTACAAAGCCTCCACCCCTAATTGGCTGAGTTACAATCTTGGAAAGCTCAACGCAACCCTGCTATTCTTGGCATTACAGAGACATGGATTAAGCTTGGCAATTTCCAACATGAGGTGAACCTTCAAGGATACTCCTGCTTAAGGGAAAACAGAGTAGGTAAAAAGGGAGGTGGTGTTCTATTCTATGTAAATTCTATTCTATCTGCCTCAGAATTCACCTCTCTGGCTGAAAACCTTCTTTCTGTTGAATCTTTATTTTTATCCCTAACACTTAGTATCATAAAAAAATAATATTCGGTTGTATTTACCTACCCCCTAAAGATGCTGCCAATATATTACCTTCCCTTATATCATCCCTATCTGATCTTCCCCTTCATGGTTTAGTACTCTGCAGGGATTGTAATGACTGGCTATCCTCGAATAAAAACAAGGCACGTGCAATATTGTCAGTACACAACTTCACTCAACACATAACCAACCCCACCCAAATAAATCCCAAGACCAGCACGTCTATGCTCTTAGACTGGATAGTGTCCAGTTGCTCCCATGGGATCAAAACAACCGGCATACTCCCCAACTATATCAGTGACCACTTTCCTGTCTATTGCATATCGTGCAACAATTTTGAAACACCCCCTCCCAAAATACTGGAATCCAGAAATATGACACATTTCAACAAAACTGAGTTTCTGACATCAGTTAATAACACAGCCCACTTACTAACCTGTCCACTATTGATTAGGCCCTAGTCTATTTTATTGTGACCTTTGCCAACATTATTAACAGACATGCATCCCTAATGAAACGCAGATCCAAAGACATCAAAGCGCCCTGGCTGTCAAAGGAAATAAGGTCCCTTATAAAGAGTCGGGATGCTGCATGGAAAACCTACAAGTCTAGTAGCATCTCCTTGTGGGGTGTGTTGAAGTCATCAGCCTGGTCCTAGCAGAGATACTGTAGTCGGGGTTTCATTAGAGACAGGGGTGTTTCTGGACACCCTGAAGGAGGTGGTAGTAATAACTCTACTTAAGAAATCTTCTCTTGACCCCGATTGTCTAGCTAACTACAGGCCTATCTCTAACCTTCCTTTTGTGGGTAAAGTCATTGAGAAGGTGGTCATGCTGTAGCTGGAGGTCCATCTTACCATCCATGATATCTGTGATCCTCTCCAGTCTGGTTTTCGGAAGAGGCACAGTACTGAGACGGCCCTGGTTCGGGTCCTCGATGATCTCCTAATGACGAGAAATTGAAGGACTCATTCCATCTTGGTACTTCTTGATCTTTCTGTGGCATTTGGACCGTTCTGTGTTACTAGAGCACCTGCAGTTCTTCTGTGGACTGTCGGGTATGATCCTCAGATGGTTCCATTGTTTCCTCATGGGCAGGTCACAGAGAGTGGTGTCTAGGATTTTTTCCTCAGACCCGGTCTCCCTGCAATGTGGGGTCCTGCATGGCTAGATGCTGCCAACTATGGTGTTTGCAGTATATATGCTGCCATTGGGAGACACTGTGAGGTGGTATGGGCTGCATTTTCACTGCTATGCAGATGATACTCCGCTCTATATGTCCTTTGTGCCCGACCAGGATGATACTGTGTCGGTATTTAACAACTGCCTTGCCGAGATTCAGGAATGGATGATTTCAAACTGCTGAGGTTAAACCCTGACAAGACTGAGGTGTTGGTTGTGGACCCGGGTCATTGGCTGGGCAGCTTTCGGGGATTTGGCTCAGGGGCAGTCAGCTACTGACCTCTGACTGGATGCACAATCTGGGCATTATTTTTGATGATGGTCTGACCCTTAAATCTCAGGTGTCAGCCGTTGTCCTCATTTTACCATCTGAGGAATATTGTATGGATTAAACATCTGGTCCCACCTGACAACCTTCCTACACTGGTCCATGCTTTTGTGACCTCCCACCTTGACTATTGCAGCTCTGTGTACCTAGGGCTCCTGGGGGTTGATATCTGCTGCTTGCAGCTGGTGCAGAATGCAGCAGCAAGGCTGCTGACTGGCTTATCTCGATCTTTCCATATCATGTCTGTGCTCCACGGACTGCACTGGCTGCCAGTGCAGTGGTGGGTCACCTTCAAGGTCGGTATGCTGACCTATAAAGCCTACAGGGATTGCACTATCTGCAAAACCTCCTGTGCCCTTACTGCACCCTCCGCCCACTCCACTCTGCTGATGAGGGCTTACTAGAGGTTCCCAGGGTCCATTTAAAGACCTCTGGTGCTAGGTCATTTGCATTTGCAGCCCCTACCCTGTGGAACTCTCTACCTCATCAGATAAGGGAGTGCCTGACTGTGTGGAGCTTTAAATCTGCCTTAAAAATGCATCTATTTAAGCTCGCCTTCCAGGAGTGTGTATGAATTGGAGATTACTGAATACTGTGACACTGATATTTTAATTGTTATTTATGGTTTTAACTGCTGAATTTTGTCTATGTTCTGTACAAGCACTTAGATATTGATATGATTTGTGCTTTTTAGAAATAAAATATGAGTTGAGTTGAGTAGTAATCTTCACTCTGACTGGTTAATCTATTGGCAGTTGAGAAGTTCATGTAAAACCAAGCTGCAGGGAGCCACTACTGCTCACTCCAATCATATAGCATTAAGCAAGTTTAAGGAATTTTGGAAACAGATTAACTCCTTAATCAAGGGTAAATCAGCACAGTATCCTAACTCCATTCTTTCGGGTAGCAGCCTCCTACAAGACCTCCCCCTTCTATCACAGAGGGTATAAATCAATTCTTCACAGACCTTGATAGATACAAATCACATCTTTCACCAACCTCTGACTTCTCCATCCCTGCAGATCCCCATTCAGGTATAGGCTCATCCCCATATTCCACCTAAAAACCACAACCAAAAAGGAATTTCTCAGATTGTAGTCAAAACTCGAAGATGAGAGCTCCCTGGTCATGATACCATTGAGCTTACGTTCCTTAAGTTAGGGGCACCCGCACTTGCTGCACCTATCTGTAATCTAATTAACAGGTTCTTCCTATCCAGTTCTGTTTCAGACAAATGGAAAGTGGCTATGGTTGTCCCCTTCCACAAGGTCGGCTCCCTCATCATTAAAAATTACAGACCCATTCCAATCCTCTGCCCCTAGCCAAAATTCAAGAGAGGACACTCTATAATCAATTACAATCCTACTTAGAGACACACCATCTGCTCATCGACTGTCAGCATGGCTTTAGGGAGAACTATAGTGCAACTACGGCCCTTGTAAACGTCTGTGCTGATATTCTTAAAGCAAGTGGCAAAGGCCTTGTTACAGAAGCAGTGTTTGTTGACCTGACAAAGGACTTTGATCTTGTAAACCACCATCTCCTACTAAGAAACCTCAACATCCTGGGCCTTGACTGTTTAGCACTTACCTGGCTGAAGAGTTATCTCATTGGGAGATCCCAAAGGGTGGAGTGGTCCACAGCATTGTCTTCTCTTAGGCCTGTAACTCATGGTTTGCCCCAGGATCTATCCTGGGTTCATTGCTTTTCTTTGCTCTTCATTAATGAGCTTCCCAACTTCTGTGGTGGAGCATCAGTGCAACTTTACGCTGATAATGCCTTTCTATTCCGTTCCTCCAATGACATGAATTGGCTTAATCAGAGTCCTAACTCAGATTTCAACACACTTGAGCAATTGCTCACAGATAACCATCTTAGTCTCAATACCAAAAAAAAAAACAAAGCAATGGTTTTCTACAATCCTTCTCCTAAAACCTCTTCTTAACACCCTCTCAAAATCTGCTCACTCTCCGGGGATGCCATATAAGTAGTCCAAACCTTTAAATACTTGGGTCTGCACCTTGACTCAGCCTTCTCCTTTGAAACCAATGTCTTCTTGCTAACCAAAGCAATCAACCAGAGGTTTGGGCTGTTATATCTTCTCCACCCTCTCCTATCTGCCACCTCCTGCCAAAATATTGCCACCATAGCCCTTTTCCCTATACTTTTATTTGGGGCACTACTACTTCTTTCTGCTCAACCTTCAGCCATTACCTGGCTCCGGCAACTTTATTTTTAGGATTGGACATTTTGCCTTAGGGGCTGTACCTAGAAAACACCACTGCAATATCTTGGCTACCCTACAATGGCCGGATTATGATTCAAGGCTGAAGTACCTCACTCTATGCTTTTTATATAAGCTAGTACATCTCTTCAATCCCCCTTGTCTTAGAGACATTGTGTATCGTAAAGAAGTTGCTCACCCACTCAGGTCATTCACCTTACCCATTTTAGCAACCCCAAACCCTTGCCATTTCTTGGGGAGTTGTTCCTTACCTTCTCTGTCCCAAATGCATGGAATGCGCTATCTCCTCATCTCCTTTCTTCCTCTTCCCTATCACTTTTCAAGAAATCCCTCTTTGTACACCTGCTCAGTCCTCCAACCTGCATTTGTTTCCCATAATCCCAGCATCCTAACTACTCTCAATTTCATGTAACACAGGAACAATTGTGCAGTTTTCAAAATATGCTTACCATATGTACTATGAAGTACTGTATATCCTCATGCGGGAATAATCTCACTTGAATCTACTACATTGAACTTTTGTAACTATGTATTTTTTATCTGACGATTGTATATATTGTTGTATTTTATATTATAATTCATGTATTGTATATACTCACTGTGGCTACTTGTGATACCCTTGATACCCCCGACTTTACAGTTTACTCATTGCAGTATAGACTGTTCGCTGTTTGTAATTTTATCCTGCTCATTATTGTATCCCTGTTCTTTGTATTGGATTGTATGTATTGTACTGTGTCCCCAGGTCGACCCTGAAAAAGAGACTGCATGGTCTCAGTGTGCTCAGTCAGTTACCAAAATTTAAATTAATAAATAAAATAGTCTGTATCTTTAACAGGCATTCTCCTACAGAGGCTCAGGGCACCATTACAAACATAGAGCAGTAGGACCATTGCAACAAATTGAAACAAGATAATAAACTTTATAAATAATATGATCAAATAGCATAAAACCCTTCTTAACTTAATAGATACATAATTAAATGAATAGCAAGCAAAGAAATAAACAATAGCAGACTGGGGTGATGCCAGAACAGGGAAAATTAATCCCCAAATGACTGTGCAAACTGATGGGTTTTCTGACCCCTCTTAAAGGTCTCCACCAAGGGGCCCTTTGTCAAGGCTCTTGGGACGAAGTTCCAAAGGACAGGGCCCACCACTACAAAGGCCCAGTCTCCTGAGGTGTTTAGCCTTGCCCTGAGAACTACCAGGAGGCCCCCCTCAGTGGAACGGAGAGGACACAAGGGAGTGTAAAGGGTCAAGGGATCAGTCAGGTAACCTGGTCCCAGCCTGTGCAAGGCCCTATAAGTGAGCAAGCCCAGTTTAAGGGAGATACGCCACTTAACCGGCAGCCAGTGCAGGTCATGTAGTGTCAGGGAGACATGATACATCTTCGGAAGGCTGGTCAGCAACCTAGCAGCAGCTGCATTCTGCACCAGCTGCAGGTGCTGCAGTGCACTTCTATTGACCCCAAGGTAAAGTGCATTGTAATAATCAAGCCTTGAAGTCACAGGCATGTGCACCCGTGTAGCCAGGTCATCAGGGGGAGATAATGGATCTAATTCAGCTGCTGTTCTGTGGACGGTAAAAACTGTTCTGGGCTACTGCTGACACCTGAGCCTCAAATGTCAGCCCTGCATCCAGAATGACGTCTTGATTTCTTACTTTTGTAGCAACCAAACTCCCAGAGCAACCGAGCTGAAGCCTTGTCTCCCTCTAGGTAGCTACCATCTATTCTGGGAGAGTGGTGAGTGAGTCATAATTCCAATATATGTATGGTATACTCTTATCCTTGTCAGGGGCAGCCACACTGGAATAAATTGTTGGATACCAATTGGAAAACAACGGATACAAATAGAAATGTATAATGCAAGGCCCTGACACTGATGGAACATTTTAGAAAAGATATTCTTAGGGAGACACTCATAGTTTACACTTTACCTTTCACTGTGTATGAACTGTACACATCTTTTTATTCCAGTAGTCTTTTCTCTTTTCAAGCACTTCACACTAATGCCCTCAAAGGTTGTTGGACTGCAAACAATCTAAACTGTTTCTTGCTAATAATACAATAATTTTAACTAAAGTTCAAAGGTATCCAAGAAAAAAGTGTTTGTTCCTTGGCATACAAACTTCAGAAAAGCTAAAGGAAGTTGGAAGTCCAAGGATTTATGCTGTGAAGTAGTCTAAGCTTATTTAAGCATTGTCACCTCAGAAAGATCTGAGTAATCCGCAGGATTCTTATGAGTTCTAGCTTTTTTATTAAAAGTTGGGTGTAATATACTGCATGGGTACTGTAACTTGCAGCATGTGTGAAGAGAATGGAGGGAGAGGAACAATTTACATCACTGATAACAGTAGGCAGACTGTGGAAAGAAAAAGACTGACTGAATCAGTCCACTTAGCCTCATCAGTGACATAGACCCCCACCCCTGGTTGCACAGGCCACATCCTAATATACTCATAGGATTGCATTTGGCCACTGGGGAAGGTTTACAGTAATTTAGAGAGGTGGACTGACTGAATTAGCTAGAATTTGGTCCACAATTTGTCCCCCCCCAATCAAGGATGTGGGCAAGGAAGGGGTTCCACTCTTAAAAAATAACATTTTGGGATCAGGTGAGTTACAGAGAGGGATTTGTTTTTGTACAGATGCTGAAATCTCCTGCCACTGTGCCAAGATCCCAAGATATACATATACATTTAATCAGTTGGAAAAAGGAAGCGGGTAGAGGGTGTTAAATGATTTGGGATGGACAAGGGGACCACTGTTAGGGGGGATGTGAACTGGGACAAACACTATCCCAAATCACACAGCAATCCAGAAGATGGAGGCAGAAGAATTTTACTATCATTATATGTGTTTGATGTGGGGGAAGGAACCTTTGGTGACCAATGATACATTCAAAAATGCCAAGAAATGAAAGAGCAAATTATACTGGTATTATGCTTGAGGATGGGCGGGGGGGTGCTGCATTGCAAAATGTTCTTTAATTCAAGAGATGGAGTGGAAAGAATATAGAAGCTGCAAGGCATCACATCAGCTGGCCACTTGTCTGGGGCCCTCCCTCCCTGGACCTGAAAAGAATGTAGGGGACCTCTCCTGGGGTGTACAGACATCATGGTAACGCCATGAGGGGAGGTCCCACAAGGCTGTCTGGAGGCGGTGGCATTCAGCGGAGGGTAGGGAAAGAGAGATCAAGTGAGCTGAGGGCTAGAAGCTCTCCCTTCTTCTCCGTTCGTCAAACTGGAAACAACCCCAGTGACCAGCAGTCAGAGTGAGGTAAGGGTCTTCCTTTGGGCCTAGCTTTAGGTGGAGGGGAAAAAGCACAGTAGTCACTCAGTAAACTGATCACTTTGAGGCCTTTCTTTGTGAAGTGACTGAGCTTAAACCGGTCACCAATTGTTCAGCAACTGTAAGGTAGGTGGATTAGTGTAAGCTGCACCCTCCTCCAGAAGAGTGAGACTGGATCCTTCAGGTCATGCTGTGCATCTAATCTGCTGAAAAGCAGTAGTAGTGACCATGTTGTGATTAGTCTCCCCTAGTTGTGCCATGCAAAAAAATCAAAAGGGGGAAGTCATCTGGCAATCAACCCAGATGTGTACGCAAGAGTTATGAACCCCTTTTGGCAGAGCACCTGCTCCATCCCCCCCACCCGTCTGGTAGTTCTCTACCTGTCTCCTGGGTTGCAGCCCTGTTGCTCCGGGGATACTGGACTTGCCTTGGCCCAAGGTCTCCAGCACCAACCACAGAGAGTCAGGCTCAGGGGTCACAATGCTTGGGTCATTGCGGACTTCAGACTGTGCCTAGGGTTTTTGTTAAGTTTAGGGGGCTGGAAAGCTCATGCTCATGAGGCATCAGACGCCACGCTGCCTCTGGTTCAGGGGCATGGCCATCTCAGTCACACTAGTTCATGGTCTGCTGTTTCTCCATGGGCCTGCAGCACGCAAATGTGGGGAATGGCAGAAAATGTCCACGCAAATCTAGGCGTCCACAATTCAGCCATCATCAGGCTAGAGGCTCGCCGATGGATCCAAGGTTTTGGGATGGGGCAGGCAGGCAGAACAAGTGCCCAACATGGCAGCAGCATGTCATACCTTCCATTTTGTGGGTGGCAACCATGCCACACACATCATGCTGTCCTGCGCTGCATCTAACAAGTTCCAATTTTACCAGGTCATATCACAAGGTGTTGAGTGCACTTTTCTAGAGAGGATTTAATTAATAAAAAAAAAATGTTGTAGCTGGATGCACACCAAGCTGAGGCTGCCCAGCCCAGAGTACGTTACTTAATCAGCATGTGTTCCCTAACCTACTGTGCAGGCAACCTCTTTGGATGCAATATTGCTACTGCTCTGTGGTAGTTGAGATATAGCCTGATAAACTGGTTTAATCGTTATCCAAGTCTGGCGTCAACTGGGGATCTGAAAGATCAGTGTATTAATTTTCCCCCATGTCACCCCTGAGAATGTTGGATGTGCAGGCAGTATAGATTAGTGGTTAAAGGCATGGTAATGCACCAGGAGCAGTTACGGTGTTATGGTTTTAATTTCATAAAATAATCTGTTTATACTGTATGTGATAGCTCATTTACCAGGTGGAATTTTAAGTTACGTTACGAATAACCTGTTGTTCTCCCCTAGCATGGTGACACTGGTTTGAAAGGGGAAAGACAAAGGGAGAGTTCCAAAAGGGCTAGACATGGATGCAGATGTGGGGTCTGCCTCTGCACTAGCCTTGCTTGGATCGCTGCAGAGTGGTGGGCTCAGTGGCTTACCTCCTAGCCTCAAGACATAATGCCTGGTTTGATTCCCAGTGGGCTCCCATTGGTTTTCAGTCTAACCCCCCTCCTAAAACTTGCCAGCCAATGTAGGTAGTGGCTATAAGTCTGGGCCATCAAACTGGAGATCTAAGTTTTAATCCTACAGCCTCTGCTGCATATAGTCAAAAGTTTACGGAGTCCCAGGCTGGGAGGTTTAAGCCACACATATATGCCTAAAAGGAATGCTACTGGGCAGTATAACAACTGTTGTGACAGATGCACATACCTGGACTGGCACTATAGCATAGAGGTTAGAGCAACAAGCTATGAATGAGCGTGGTATCTGCAGATCTGGGTTTGATTCCCTCAGCCTCCACTTGTGTATTGGATGACTCTAAGCAAGTCAGTTAACCATCCCAAAACTCCTGGGTTTCATCTGGAAGCAGGCTTGTGCCTAACTGGCCTTTCCATGTTACCAAACAATAAATAAAAACTTTTTTATTTGTGAACAGCTGCCACTGTTACACAGCTATGTCCTAGATGTTTAAATGCCAATCAGATACTATATAATGCCTGTAATCTATTGTTAGACAGTGATATTCTGTTTATGTGTTGTTCCTAACTATAACAAATAAAATGCGTTAAATACCCATAGTTGGGTCTCTGGGTTGGGGACCTGGTGCATTGGCCATGGAACCATCTTACAAAGAGTTAATAAAATGAATATATGAAGAGGGTGACAGACATATCATGGCCATATCTATTTAGACATTGGGCCCAGTGACCTTTCCAAGTCAAACTGCAGTACACAACTGGGGCACACCTGCCTTGGCAATGCCAGGTTTACATGAGGAATAGAGTACGGTCATCCAACTCACCAAAGTGGGTGAACTCGGGTTCACCAGGCAGAAAGTCAAATATCACCTTCTACTAGGATTTCAGGAGTACAAACAGAGGAACAGATGCGAGGAGTTGGAAGTATTTTACTACCAGTTACATGATTTATGTGCACTTTTGTTTAGGGATTGGTTTCCCACCCTGTATGTTCACAGTGGGTTGGTACTTATGCACAAATGGGTAGCAGCGTTCAGTGCTCCTTGCCAGGGATCTGCATACTGACTGTCAGCAGTAGGGGTGGGGTCATAAAATGGCATAGTGTTATTGGGTACATGCAGCTGGACAGCAAGAAGCACATGATCCATTAACTAGTGTGCCTCCGAAAGGGTGGCGAGCCAGAAAAGCACGGTAGGCCCATCACTGGCAGCATCACCTAAGGTTTCCCTAGTGCAGAAGGACTGGGTGGACCATGTTACGATACCCCCCTCCCACAAAGAACCTTTTTAGTGTACTCAGGAGCAGTTGGGGGGATACAGGTCCAACTTTGGGCTCAGTAGCTGGGAAAGATTCAGGGAGGACTGGGGTGGCCCCAGAAAGTCTGGGATCACACTTGCAGGAGTTTACTTATGGAGCTGCAGCATGACAAGCTTTCGGGCAAGGGTGAAGGGCTTCTCTTCTTAGGACAGCCTCACTTATGACCTGGGTGTGCAGCAATTGGGTAGCTGCCAGAGTGGGCGTGGGTGTGCCACCAGAAGGGAGCAGCATCCCTTCGGATCAAGACATGTGATGGACTGATCTAGTAGGTTCTGCACCAGCTGGCCTCATTGCTCGAGTGGCCGAGGGGAAGATCCCTGTAGAAAATGGTGCTGGGGGCCAACCAGCATTAGTGACAGTCACAGACATGACTGGGAGTTAGGCTTGGTCCCTAGAATCTGAGGGGTGGATCCAGAAGAGTATAGGATGAGGTACACAAGGGGCAGATCTAGGCCCCTGGGTTCCTCACTACACAGGACCCAGAGCCCTTTGGGCCCAATTCCATTAGTAACAGACCAGGGGGGAAGTTAGCATCTGAAATCATATGGCTAATAAGCAGCGGCCAAAGGGGTGAGGGTGTGCCACTGGAGGTCAGCAGCATCCTCACGGACCAGGACAAGTATCCTGATCGATCTAATAAACTTTGTTGGGTATGCTACTTCTGCGTAATCGAGGTAAGAGGCTGGGTTCTGGAGTAGTGTGACAAAGGACTCCATGGCAAGGACTGGGTTGGAGTGGCTGCAGTAAGACACCCAGGTGGCAGGCCGGTGGGCCTCAATCATGGGTGCTACCAGAGCAGGGGGACCAGGTGGCCAGTCCTTATGCATAGCACATGGAGGAAGGCCTCCAGCAGGTAGGTTCATACTGGGAAATCAAGTTGGCAGGATCCTTGCAGGGTTCCAGAAAGAGAGGTTCCAGCAGCTGCTCAAGGCAATTTACAGTTCTGCAGTCACAGTTAATTATACAAAAACCCAGAGGCAATGGCAAACTGGAACATAAACAGTAGTCAATGAATCAGTGGGTTAGGCTTGCTTGAATGGATGAGTTTCACGCTCCCTTTTGGTTCACTGTAAAGGGGTGTCCCTTCCCAACAGCCAAAGAGCTTAGGAGAAACAAGGATTCTAGGGGCACTGGGTGGATTAGACAGGCCCCCTAGGCGAGTCCGATGTGCACAGCCACAAAGGCAACAGTGGGGCACAATGATCCAAGGATCATGGGGCTGGGCAATGGAGCATTACCTTGGGGGTTATGCCTGCTGATGCAACAGAAGGTATTGGTATGGCTTCTCCCAGCCCCAGGATTACTGGCATGGACTGGCAGATAGGTTGGTGTGGGCTTCATGGCACACCAACAGGCAAGTGGCATCTCAGCAGTGGGACAAGGTGGAGTGGGATAGAAGAGACAGGCAGTGATGCGCTACAACAGTGGCACCTGCACTAACTTTTGGTTGTCTCTTACAGGTTCCACTGAAGGTGCTAAGGACAGAAAATATGGGATGAGCGCACCCATGAGGCAGTAGCAGGGGTGGCCAGCTGGACTAATGAATGAGCCGCTAGTGTACTGCTGGGATGGCACAGTTTTCCACTGGAGAGTCAGTGCAGGGCAGAGCTCATGCACTTTGCTTCCTCCTTTGGAAAGGTTCTCAAAGGGTCACACCCAGCGCAATGAGTATGCCAGCCAGGTTGGGACATTGGTTCGGCAAGCGGCACATAGAAGGGGATGGTGAGTTGGGAACCTAAGGCTGGGGGCTGGCAAGAGTCTTCCCACAGCATTTGAGGAAGATGAGAATGGTAAGAGTGGAATAGACAGCCAGTTAGGAGGTAGCGTGGTAGGCAGGTCTTGGAGGTTAATTGGAGCAGCAGCTTGGGGGGTCAGACTGTGTTTGTCCTGTGGTGGCTCAGGAGTATTGTAGATGGAGTGTACAAGAGGAAGAAGGAGGAGGAGATGAGTCAAATTCCCATGAAGGGCTCGTCACTTCCAGTCAGCATGAGGCAAGAGACTACAAGACCTGGACCCAGATTGGGGGTCATGGTCCAACCTCATCAGGATTATTTCTTAGGCATAGCAGCACCAGACATGGGTGACCGCAAGGGTGCTGGGCCATATGACCTTACCCACTCTTGACAGTGGGATTAAACTCAGGAGGTACATCAGTCATCAGGCCCACACTAGAGTGGCCCAAGATTTAGGGGGCAAGAGTGTGGGAGGCCTGCATGAAGGCTGCATATCCTCCTTGCAGTGCACACTGCTCCTAAAAAGGTGGTGATTTATTTCAATAAATGCATGGCTGTGGCCATTACCTACAAGACCCGTGTTGTGTGATTATTTCAGGGGAAGGGAAAGTGGAGGGCTACCAGACAATAGAGAAGCTGCAAAGCATCACAGCAGCTAGCTACTTGTCTGGGTCCCTCCCTCCCTCCCTGGACCTGGAAGGAATGTAGGGGACCTCCCCTGCGGTGTACAGAAGTCATGGCAATGCCATGATGGGAGATCCCACTAGGCTGCCTGGAGGCAGTGGCATTCAGTGGAGAGTGGGGAAAAAGGGATCAAATGAGCTGAGTGCCAGCAGCTCTCCCTTTTTTCCCCTCCATTCATCGAATTTCCACTTGCCCAGGTGAGGGGCCAGAGAGGCAGGGCCCCCTTTGACACATTATGGGTGACTGCATTAGGGGTTAGGAAGTGGGTTTTCCCAGATTTCTCACTAAAAAGGGTTTTTCCTGGGTTTTTCACCTCCTCCAAAGAGTTGTAAAATTTAGAGAGTGAATAGATACTTGCTAATTAAAGAAATAGTTTATTAAAAGGAAGATAGATGTTAAGGTAGAGAAGCTGCTCAGACTTGGTGATATAAGTAATACAACTGTTACAGCTATGTGTGGTAGCTCAGGAGGATCACAAACCGAGAGTACAGGGGGGAAGAAGGAGGAGACGAGTTGAATTCTCATGAACGGCATGTCACTTCTGGTCAGCATTAGAAAGGGGACTACAAGACCTGGACCCAGATGGGGGGTCATGGTCCAACCTCATCAGGATTATTTCTCAGGCACAGCAGCACCAGACGTGGGTAGCCACAAGGGTGTTGGGCCACATGATCTTACCTGCTCCTGGCGGAGGGGTTTCACTCAGAAGGTGCATCAGTCATCAGGCCCACACTAGAGTGGCCCAAGATTTAGGGTGCAAGAGTGTGGCAGGCCTGCATGAAGGCTGCATATCCACCTGGCAGTGCACACTGCTCCTAAAAAGGTGGTGATTTATTTCAACAAATGCATGGCTGCGGCCATTTCCTCCAAGACCTGTGTTGTGTGGCTATTTCGGGGAAGGGAAAGTGGAGGGATACCAGACAATGATGCTGCCATTACAGTGTGTGTGTGTGTGTGTGTGTTGTGTGTGTGTGTTTCTGTGTTTGTGCATGCTTGTGGGAGTTCAACTGTGTATCACACCGTGCTTTACAATTCTGGAGAGGGAGGGGAGGAAATGCTGCAGCCATTAGATTGGCAGGGGGATTAGAGGGACTAACACTGTTTCCCAATATAGAGAACAATGTATGGACAACCATATGCAACAAGGCTGTGTTTCCATCAAGGGGTTGAGATGATAGCATATGGACCTTGAGAGCAAAGCTCAAGAGGTCCATGCTGTCATCTGAACCCTGAGATGGAAACACATGCCAAGTTGTGTGTTGTTGACCATGTTATTTTATATAGCATATGGTTTTGTACACAGAAATCATAGAAGTGTTACTTCCCTAAATAAAAACAAAAGAAAACACACAAAAAAACTAGCCATGTCTTCGTTCTGTTTTATGATGGAAATTAAATTTACAGAATATTACAAGTTAAAAGGTGCAGACTTGGGCACTGTGTGGTTAGCAGTCAGCTAGGTGCTGGGTCAATGAGGAATTTAAAATGTCATGACCTTTGAAATGTGCTGAACAACTGTTTGGAATGTGATTAACAGCAACTTGGAATGCGCACAACAGTTTAGAATGTGCACAACAAGGTTTTTGAACAGGTTGATTTTTGTACGGAACAAAGACCAACCATATACTATAATGCGTTATAATCAAGGAGATGAATAGGAGACAATTAACAAATTGAAGTCTTGTCATATACAGTATAGCAACATTGCCAACACAAGACCAGTCCAGTTGCCCATAGCCAACTGTTGTCTAATTATTGTTCAAAGTCATCATGTTTTATGTATTTTAAAATTATTTTACTGCCTAGGTCCAGTGAGAGGGATACATCTTATTCAATGGATTTCCTAGCTATAAAGTATGTACGCTTATCTGGACTTCAGTAAGGACTTTGACATTGTCTCTCATAGGAAGCTGGTGAGCAAGATGGAAAGCCTGGGGGTGGGTGAGAAAATAACAAGCTGGGTGGAGGCCTGGCTATCAGGAAGAACTCAAAGAGTGTTGCTAAATGGGGTGCAGTCCAGGACAGTGAGAGTGAAGGGTGGAGTGCCACAGGGATCAGTTTTGGGTCTGCTTCTCTTCAGCATCTACATCAGTGATATTGCTGAGGGTTTGAGGGGGAGGGTGTGCCTATTTGCAAATGATACATAAATATGCAATAGGGTGGTCACCCCAGGGGGCTGAAGGACATGAGAGAGGACATTACTAGCAGAAAGAGGGAGGTAATAAAGCCCCTTTACAAAGCCATGGTGAAGCCGCATCTGGAGTATGTGGTTCAGTTCTGGATGCCACATCTCTGCAATGATATAGATACATTGGAGAGGGTTAAAAGAAGGGCAACCAAGATGGTGCAAGATATGCAGGGAAAGTCATATGAGCAGAGGTGTAAGGAGCTGGATCTGTACATGCTGGAGACAAGGAGGGAAAGGGGAGAGATGACTGAAACTTTTAAATATGTAAAGGGGCTCAGTAAAGTGGGAGAAGAGGGTTTACTTAAGAGGAAGGAGGGGGTCAAAACTAGAGAGTACAGCCTCAGACTGCAAGGAAAAAGATACAGGGGCAATGTGAGAAGGCATTTCTTCATGGAGAGGGTGGTAGAGCCCTGGAACAGACTACCAGATGGAGTGATGTGGGCTAAATTAGTGGAAGAATTCAAGAGGCCATGGGACAACTATATGGAGCTGCATATTGGGAGGAGGACAGGGGCTGGCAGGGAGGGGGAGATGTAGGGGGAAAAAAGGGCAGACTAGATGGGTCAGTATGGTCCTTTTCTGCCATTAAGCTTCTATGATTCAATGAAAGAAAACTACTGTACTCTGATTTAAAAATATTCAACAATTGAATATTTGTGAGCCTTTTCTATAACAGATGATTAGTCCATTTTGCTGGGGATTTGTGAAAGCTGTTCTTCACATAAACATATGCTGAATGACTATTTCAGCATTTAGAACCATGCAGAATGACTTGGAATGTAAACAATGGGTTTCCAATTTCCATGCAGACAAGGGAAGCATCTTATGAGTAATCACATTTTTCTAATCAACCCTGGGAAGTCAAGTAACTGCTTTGCTGGGTACGTCTTGGTTTTGGCAAACCTCCCACCCCAGATACTGTTCAGGACTTCTGGAATGTTTAATGTTTAAATAACTATTTGTGTTTGCAATATGGGCAAATCATGTCTCATAAATAATTAAAAATAGACCTCTTAACTGTGAAGAACAGAGTTGATAGGGCACCTCGAGGTACTAGTTACATTAAAGTACTACTGAGGATTTATCAGGTCCAGCTAAGATTAATCTGCCAAAAAGCTATTATAATCACACACAAATAAACAAATATAAGCAAGAGTTTAAAAAAAAGGAAGAAAAAAAACTACAAAAACAAAAATTAAAATAATCAATACGGCGTACTAATATGCAAAAAATACAAATACTGAAAGATAGGATACATTTTACATTTTTGTAAATTTTGGAACTGCAACACTGATGATATATGGAACAATATGAATTCTAGGGAAATCCAGGATCAACCTTAATGCTCACTGTAATGCTCTTGACTGGCCAGTCAGAGTATTATGCAGTTCTTACTTCTCATTTTACATCAGCTGTGCTGGGGACTTTGGAGGGTATGCTTGGATAGGATTCCCCAACCAGCCAACCTATGAAAACAGTGGATATAGAAGGTGGAGGGGTGCATTCTAAGCCACCCTAGGGGTTATAGAAGTGCTTACATGCCACTCCACCTGGCCACTGGACCACTGTTAGGGCCTGATCAGTGGATGGACTGGGAACACACAGTCCTCCAGGCCACAAGGGAGGGCTGAAAGGCCATACTGGCCTTAGTCATTGAGGAGGGTAGATATCTCTGTTTGCCATAGAGGATATGGCAGTCCTTGAGGACAGCTATATCCCTGCATGTCCTGCTCCATGAACAGGTAGAGATTCATTGATAGACCAACACAGGCATCTGATTGGATATCCATGGTCCAGACAGGCTCTGCCTTCCCCTTCTACCCCTTCCCCAGTAAGCTGCTTGGCACTAGCATAGCAGGGCTCTGGATGCCATCTGCTGTGGACAGGTTATGCTTGAATCGAGAATATCTTGGTCAATCATGTGGATCAGACCCTTACTCCCTTTCTCTTCTTGAAAATTAACAATGCCACAGTCCTTGTGATGTTCCTTCATGATGACCCTGGAAACAAGCATTGATTCGGATAAATGATGATCCTTGGAGATAGACAGTTTCTTTCTTCTGGATGAATGGACTGGTGACCACCTCTAGTAAGCTGCAGCACTGGTATAAATAATTAGCACTACAACAGGCAAAGGCTATGGTTTTCAGTAGTTCACTGATGACCCTAGTGTCCCTTCACTGGGCTTTATGTGATCCCATGACACCTATTTACTGGTATGAAGTACAATCCCTCAGGCTCTAGCCTGTTTATAAACCTGTATGGGCTGGACTTTTCCACTCTGATCTGGTCTGTCCAGTCTCTTTGCTTAATTTCTCTTAGCCTGGGCAGAGCAGCCCTTTTATACTATTTAAAATTATGAATAAATTAATTCTAGCTCTTTGAGTGGTTCCAAGCATTCTCCTGTCACTACTCCAAATCGATTGTCTTCTCAGTAGAATGTGGCAGGAGCTCACAAAACATTGGAATATTCAGTGCCTCTGGAATATAATAATCCATGTCAGTGGCTCAGAAGGTAGTACACATGCCTCTAAAACTGAAATATTTTAAGTCTGTGGGTTCTAGCCCCACATACAAGGCTCTTGGAGTAAATCCCAATAATGATGCTGTAGTGCAGCATGAGGAGATGCTACAGCCCTGAGAAGCCTTCTTTAGAGTAAGATTTTAAACAGAGATCTCATCTACCTGTTCAGGTGGATGTTGAAGATCTCATGGCACATCTCAGAACATGGTGGGGGAATGTTTATTTAAAGGAAAAGCATATGCAAAAAAGAAACATATCTCATTTACAAATAAGTCACAACAACAACAAAAAAGAAAATATATTCAGTGAAAATATTACATGACAAAAAGAAACACGCCACATGTTTAGTTGATCAATAAGAATAGGGGGACTTTCATTGCAAGAAATTACAGAAAAGTAAGCAAACCAAGCAAAAAAACATTTCATACCCAATGCAGTTCCAGAGAAAAGAAGGAGAGAAACTTACAAGAAAAAAACTAAAAAGAAACCTAGCCCAACCTAACAATTAATCATTTACAGTGAAAGGTAAATATTATTACTGAAAAACATGTTTCCTTCCTTGTACCACTCCCTCAGAAAACAAGCTCTTTAGAGAACAGAAAACAGAATTCTAAAACAAAAGGAAAAAAAGTAAGCAGACTATAAAATCCAATACATTGAATTCCAAAAGGAAAAAATGGTTTCTATGAAAACCACCTTGCTTGCCACAAATAAAATTTAAGACAGGCTACAATTACTATCAATGTGCTAGTAGTGTACTGCTTGCTGTGCATAGGGAAACCATCTTGGACCAGATTGGCATAAGTTAGCCTTTCAAGCAATGACAGGCCGCATCTGGCAGCTAGAGAAGTCCAGAACCTTTAGGTAGGTGCATTACAGCATAAAGTGTTCTAAAGTCTCAATCGGGGTTGGACATTCTGGTCTAGGACACATTCTTTCCTCTAGTCTTTTAGTATTCATATTTTCCCTGATCCCAGGTGGCCTTGGCTACACATCGACAAGACACAGGCACTCTGCTAATAATAAAGTTGCAGTAGCACAAGATGCACTTTAGACTGACGGCAAGAGCTTTAAATTCAGGCACTTGAATTTGAATATGGGACATAACCACTTAATGAAGTTGTAACCTAGTCATGGATAGGATTACTTGCTTAGGAATATTCCATAAATTTAATTCTTTAACAATGGACTTGCATAGGAGAGAACAGCCATGATCTTATGTATTTTTGGGACTGCATGATCCCATTTGGAGAAAAAAAATCACAACCCACTCTGAAGCCAATCATTCCATGACTGTGATGGAAAGCTCAGTCCTTATGGTAAAATGGATCAAAGGAGTATTGAAAACCAGGTTAGACATAGGTACACCGTGCCTATGTCTAACCTGGCCAGTGCCAGCTGTTTCATTGTATACCTATTAGATTGCTCAATTTTTGATACCAACTTGTGTAACACCTGTTCTCAATTACATGTACCCTGTAACCTAAATGTATTTGTCTGACCTCAGTGTGACGTGGCGCCTCTGTGGAATGCCAATTGTTTTGCAAACCTATGCTATGTAACCAAAAACACTATGCATGTATTTAATGTGACGAGGTACCTTTGGAAACGAGCCTCTGGCTCTAAGGTTGTAAACTGATTTTACAAATAAATAAATAAAATAAATAAATAAACAAACTATTGGGTCAATCATGTTAAGACCTCTTTTCTGTATAGATAAATAGGTCACCTCTCTTTTTACCAGAATTAGGTGATTACCCATAGGAGCGGAAAAAAACAATTCCAGTCTCAAACTCCTATGGGAGGAGAAAGATATAACTTAGGTAAGTAAACAGGGGCACCAGGAATCTAGTAATAATATGCACCCTTATTTGCTTTGAAAATTTTCAAGCCTGCCACTGATCATGCACACATATTTAACTTCTCTGATCAATTAAAATAAGTAAATTCCCAATGCAAAATTTTAATGACAAAATCCGAATAAGAGCCTCTGATATCCCGATCCCAGTTACTGAAACTACATCAGGAGGAGCATTAGCCAACCGTAGCCCAACACTCTTTGTTTTATTTATTTGTGAACCAGTCACCTAGGAAAATAAATCTATTACTTCCATTGCAGCTTGATCTGAACTTTAGTTAGCAAGATACAGACAAGTGTCCTTTGTGTAAGCAGTTATTTTTAGCTGGTGATCTGATCCAGTAGGAGTTATTCCTTCAATTCTATGATCCCAGATAATTTGCTTCAGAAAAGAATCTAAAGAAAAAATATATAAAAGGGAATTTAAGGGGCCTCCTTGACCCACCCTGGTTCTGATAGGAATTATTCTCCCAAAATACTTGTTCATCAAAGGAGTTACAGTGACTCCATTATGTAGCTGTTTAATCCTGAGATTAAAATCCTCTGGAATCCAATAGTGTCATAAAACTGAAAATAATTATGAGTGTTGCCCTATCAAAGGCCTTTGCTTGGTCAAACGATAAGCTGTACCCAAAGACAACCCTTCTTTTCCCTTGTTCTACCACATCCCTAAGTACAGTATAAACAGATTCTTGTGAATTACCAGATCTGAAATATTAAACCAGCTGATAAGGTAGGAGCTGTTGTGGTCTGGAATAAGGAGCTATACCACACTGAAGTCACAGAGCAACTCTCTGACACCCTTTTTTATTCTTCTCTTCCACAGGACCCCACTGACAAATATCAGACAGCGGTCACCAGCACTATCACCTCTGCTATTGAAAACAAAGAACTCCCTGCCTTTGCTAAGAGACTCCTAGTTCATTCTTAGGCATCCAGGTTCTATCTCCTTCCTAAAATACACAAAACAGGTAACCCTGGATAGACAATTGCATCTGCCTGCTTCTGCCCCACATCCCACATCTCAGCATTTATGGACAGCCTCATGAGACCACTCATTGAATCCATGCCCTCCTGCATTAGACACTAACCATGCTCTTCAATTATGTGATAGGTACAGATTCAATGGCATCTAGCAGCTCCTCTTTACCATGGATAGCAATTTTTTTTTCACAGTAATCCCCCACAACGATGGCCTGATAGCTCTGCAGAACTTTTTGAACAAGTGGGAAGTCCAGCAGCCACCCACAGACACATTAATTCAAATGGTTCAACTTAATGCTTTTTCTTTCGATAACAATTTTTTTCAACAGGTCACTGGAGTTGCTATGAGTACTACGATGAGTCCCAGCTTTGTCAATGTGTTTGTTGGCTGGGTTAAGGAACCATTCTTTCTCTCCTTCACTGGGACTGTGCCTGACCTCTACATACGCTACATAGATGATTGTTTAGGGCAACCTCCTTCTCCAAGGAAACCCTCCAAATCTTGAACAACTTTACCATGGCTCATCCTACTCTTCAGTACACTGTTGAAGTATCCTTCTTCACACTGCCTCAGGTTCCACCATTGGAACACGCCTGTCTGAGTGCGCCCCTTAATAGAATGCCAGGGATTTAAATTGGAATCCAGCTTTTAATGTGGGGGGCTGTGCCCCCTGCACCCCCCTAACTAAATATACTAACTCCTGGGGGGAGGGGCATACCTAAGGAAAGGGGCAACGAATTTGGATTTTTGGCACCCTTTTGACAGGCACACACAGGCTGGCTCACAGATGGCAGGAAAGGTTTCTAGTTATGTAACTGTCAGCACAGAACACTGGTCTTAAGACATCACTTTATTATAAACCCATTGATTCACACAGCTTTCTCCTCCACAGTTTCTTCCATCCCAAACATGTAAAGAATGGTTTGTCATATTCACAGTTTCTTAGACTTCACAGGTTATGCAATGAAAATGATAATTTTGCTGAGAAGGCTTAACTAATGCACCATTTTTTTATTAACAGGGTTATACAGGAAGCATAGAGGACAGAGCACTCTCCCATGTCAGTAATATGCTCCAAAATCTTGACTCTTACAGGAGGAATACTCTCACACAGCAAAAATGATGCATTCTGCTAGTGCTTCCCCTCCATTCTAAGACCCCTTCTCTTCACAGGACCATCACTAGGAGCGCTCCTATTCTGCAAACTGAGCCTAACATTGAAGCTTCCTTTACAGAGCCACCAGTTGCTTCCTACTGCAGACCCCAGCCCCCAACTTTTGCAATCTTCTGGTACATAGCAATGTCCATACTCCTCAACAATTCCTTCTATAAGTTACCAAAGCTTGTAATAGAACCAGCTCTTATACCTGCACATTTATTTCTAGTGTCACTACAATTCAAGGTCCCACATGTTTCTTCACATCACCAAGGAGCTCTCATGCATTTCTATCAATGTGATATGGTTCTATGTCATAATAGTGAAAACATAATCATAACATCCACATCAGTGAGTCCACATGGCTGAAAACAGAAGTGGCGAATGTGCACAATAGCGGACCCACAATCAGCGATGGTCTGCAATACATGCTACTGGTGTGATGCCATATTAAACTTTTTATGCATGGGGCTACACACCTCCCCAGTCCCCCTTTTGGGGGGCTTAGTCCTCCACACTCCCTTTCTTATTATAATCAACTCCGGGGGGGGGCTGACACTGGGGTACCAGACACAACTCAGGAGGGGGACTCAAGTCATCTGGGGGACCACCTTCAGGAGGGTGGGGGACCATTGACCACAAAACTGGGACACTGGGGAACAGAACAAAAAATGTTTAAGTCAGGAGGGCTGTACTGGTTGCCAGATCAGATCTGAGATGGGAGGGAATGGGGTGGTGGGTCACTACCTGCCAGGGTGGAGGGGGTTCACTAGACCACCAGGGAAGGGATTGCATTAACTATAAAGGGGATCGGGGATGGGGGCTTACACTGGACATCAGGGCATATTTGTTCTATGTATTGGACTGATATTCAGGTGAGGAGAGGAATCACAGGCCACCAGGGATATGGGTTGAACTACTGAATGGAATGGCAATTGACAATGGAGGAGGGACCACTGGATTGCCAAGGTTAAATATATTATTTTGGAATGGCACAGTGATCAGTGATGGGAGAGGGACCACTGGACCACCAGGGATAAATGCTGTACAAATTTGGGAAAGGGTGATGACAAAGTCTTTTGACATACAAATAAAAATCCTCATGAACAAATACAAGGACAGCATAGTAAACTCCTATACTATAGCTTGGGTCATTTAGATACACATGTGGTGAATTTAGTTTAATTTCATTGTCCCTCATTTTGAGTGCCAGTGTCCCTCATTTCAGTGATGAAAGGTTGAGACGTATGTCACTGAGTGATTACTCCAATATCAGATAGGATATCAGGTACAATATCCGATACTATTTCAAATATCGGGAACAGTCCTCTAAAACATTCTCTATATATTACAGAGAACCATTTCCAAGAAATGTTCCCCATACCTGAAATCATATGTGATATCATGTTTGATGTTCATTGCAAATAACTTTGTTAGTACACCAGTTAGGGCTGTCATTATGGTGACAAAAGTTTGTAAATTCAATGTTAGGGTTACCAACCCTACCCCTCACCTCCCCACCCTCCAAACACCAACAGCTGTTTACCTGCGGGTGTGCCTTGGGGTCATCAGGCCAAACTCTCACCCCATTCCATTTGTAAGGAAGCTGAGATGGTACAGTATAGGGGAATGGGGTGAGAGTTAGGCCTGACAACTTTTGTTGCTATAATGCCAACACTAACTGATGCATTAATGGAGTTTTTTGCAATGAATTTCCCATCTTTTTGAGAAAGTGTAATGTTACTCGTATTTTGTAATTGTCTCTGATTTTTATGTGGGAGGCCCTGTGCTCCCATCTATACATAAGTGTACAGATATTTTAATGATATCACATCTCCCTCTGGGAGTGCAGGTCCCTCTGGGACCTGCTCTCCCACTACTGCATCATGTAGAGCCCTGCACTCCCATTATTGCATAATGGGATCAATATGTGATGGGCCCTGTGCTCCCATGTACCCATACAGTAAGTGAAGAGACATAGCACAGGCCTAGAGCCATTCCAGGTAACCCTTGTGCTACAAAACTTGCAATATCTCAATAACCATAGGAACTTTGGAAAAAATTCTGCTGCAGTTGTATTCATGACCTGGCCACCTCAACGCATGCTTAGTACACCTAAAGGTGTCCACTCAAACACCTAAAGGTATACTAAGTTGTGCTTAGCAAAAAATCTGTATCTCGAACAGATTTCGAGAGACAGGCACCGAATGGCATTGCATCCACCACAATGTTATCCTATGGGAAAATTTGCTAATTAGGAATGTTGTAACTATTGAGCCAGTGTCAATTTCTTCACAAAACTGGCAAAAGGCACATCTGTGGGGCAAGGGCTTGTCACCCTGCAAATTTCTGCCCAAAAGTCCTAACCGTTGGTTTGCTATGAAGTGGCAAAGAAGCAATGTTTTGGGGTCTGTTTACCTGCGGAACTTTCACGAACTTTCCACAAGCTTTCATGAAAGTACCATTGGTTTTGTTGGAGGAGCTTTCACTAAATTACTGCGGAAGTTTCATGAAAGTTCCTCCATTTTAGATGTGGGGCTTTCACGAAAGTACCTGCTGAACTCTTGGGAAGTCCACGGTACTTTTGTGAAACTTCTGCAGCTAAGATGGTGAAAAAAAATACATATTTCTGGGCATTGTAACAAAAAACAAATGCAAGGGTCATTTTTCCTAGGGCCCCATTTAGTTAAACCCAACTGTTAGTGTTCACCAAGGGGCACTATTTTTTGAACTATAATATTTGTTCCACCTTGCTAACTGCAAACAAGATGGTGGCAGCACGAAAGTACTAAACCCATTTGTAGCAGTAAATTGAGCTTTCGCAAAAAATGCTTTTGAGCAGAACATACTGTATATATTTTTTCCCATAGGCTATAATGGGAAACTTTAAACTTTAATAACTTTTGAACGGATTAATATTTTTTCACCAAATCATCAAAAGGCACTTTCCTGATCTAGACCCCATATACCCTTAACATTTCAGATCAAACAGTCAAACTGTTCAGGCTGTGAAGATGATCAAAGAATTTGCCAGACAGCAAGGATTTTTTCACACTTTTTGACACTCCACAGCTCCGCAACCACAAATCCAGCCGGAACGAAACTTGCCAGATCCACAGATCTATGGTACCAGACTGCACATTCAAATTTCTCAGGCAAATCGGTCAAACTGTTGCAAAGTTATTAAAGTGCAAAATCTGAGATTTAACATTAAAGTGCCTACTCAACCCTAACTATAGTGGCACTACCATGCCAGTATAATTCAATCTTTCTGTCTGTCTGTCTGTCCATCTGTCCATCTTTCCATCTATCCATCTGTCCATCTCTACCTACCTAGCTGATTAAGTTTTTTCTTAAGCAGACTGGGGTGCCCACCCCCAGTACCACATCTATCTCCACCCTCCCTTCCAGGTTGTCCTCCCCCTTCCCAATGTTAAAGTTAGTGGACTGTGGTGCCCACCCCTGATACTGCTTCTGTTGACCCTCTTCCCCTCCAGGTCTCCCATCCCCATTTCCAATGTGTACATGACAGCACCAGGGTGCCAACCTCCACTCCCATTGAACAGAATTCTAGCACTGGGTGCCCAATCCCCAGTGTCAGAATATGTCCCCTGGATTAAAGAAAACCATCCCTTGATAATTGTTTTTCCCTATAAAATGGAAAGCAATCCCTTGCTGATCTGACCCTCCCACACCCCCCACCCCACCCAGACCTCTCACCCACACCCACCATCCCATATCCCCACATACCCTCACTTACTTAAGCAATAAACCACAACAGGGTGTGGGTTATGCTGGGATTTATGCATGGATGGCATGATTTGGCCATGAGGTCATAGGTTGAGCGATCAAACCAGGTCAGCCATGGGTAAATCCAAGAATACCCCACACCCTGGAGTGTTTTATTGCAATTATACAATGTCCCTCTTTATTTTTTATTTTTTTTACAAAAAATAATGAAGAAACTTTAAGTTAGTTTATTTTTAATTTATTATTGTTAAAATATCCTCCCTCCCTTGGTTAAGTAGGCTGTTCAGCTGCCGGGGGAACAACAGAAAACATTTGTGCTGTGCTATGTCATGCCCCAACCCACTCCCCCATTATAGTTTTCAATTCTTTATCATTTCTTTTCAGATTTTCATATCATATCATATTACTTCTTGTTAGCATGCCACAGAGGAACAGTTACTTGGGAGATGAAGACCACCCTTTAAGTGAGAGAGAGCGAGAGAGAGAGAGAAAGAGAGAGAGAGAGACAGAGACAGAGACAGAGAAACAGAGAGAGAGAGAGAGAGCACAAAAACAGTTTTTTTTACATGGAAAACAGACTGTGACCACAATAGTGAAGGATCTTTCCTGGACATGATTTTTTGTTTGTCTTTCTCCTTCTTTCTTTTTCTCTCTCTCTCTTTTGCTTATCAAAAAAAACAAGCAAACAACAATAACAAAAAAAAACACAGTGTTGCTCTTTCAGACACATTTCCCAGCCTAGTGCTTATTGTGAAGTGTCTCTCACTCTGGGCTGTTCAGTGGTTCCCTATGTGCTGACTCACTATCTTTTAGAAGTACAACAGGTTTTAGAAAACAGTTTTAGAAGTCGGCTTTAGATTTACTAACTTTTTTCATTGCCCAGGAGATGGAGAAAGAGACAGGGAACAGTGCTCTTTGAGTGAGAGAACAAGAGAGAATGGAAACAATATTTTTTTTGACACAGAAGGGTCTTTCCTGGACACAATTTCTTTCCCTCTCTCTCTATTTTGCTTTAAAAAAACAAACAGTGTTGCTGTTCCCATTTCACAGGCAGCACCTGGGCTGGTAAGACTAAAAAATCAGAAGACTGAGTTGTGTTTTTGTTGTTGTTGTTGTTAAATAGAATCAGGAGGGTGAGGAGGTGAGATGCAGAGATCTGAGTGATTATGAATTTTTGGGGGGCAAGATCCAAGAAATTAAACAGAAAAAAAGGCTTTTATTTGCAGGTAAAATTGTGGGGAGGCACAACTCTGTTTGAACTGTAGGCATTTCAAAAATACAGGGGAAGGTGTGTGTAGTTACTGGTGTTATGGTGCTTTTTCCAGTTGTGAGGTAGTAGCATGGACTGACAGTGTTAGTCTCTGTTTTCTTTTTTTTTCTTTTTTTGGAGGGGTTGTAGTGATTGGGAAGATATTGGCCTCCAATTTCAGTACTCACAGACTGCAGGAACAGATTCGGATGCGACCAGAGCTGAAAAAGTAAACAATATAAGTGGGGCCCAAGTGAGATACTGATTAGTTGTTTTTTTTTTAATGGTGGCAACGACTCCAAATTGTATCAGTTTAGTGAGTACACTACTTTGGGATAATGTGTAAGAAATGGAACTCAGTTTATCAAGTCAGCAATGTGGCAAGTTTTTCAGTTTGGTGTTTGGGGTCGGAGTGATTTCTGAATGGTGCAGCTGACTGGCACCTTTTCCCATGGGTAATGCCAGGATTTACCATGGCTAAAAGGCTGCAGTCAGTCAATCAGCTTTGAGAATTCTCAGACCCCATTGTATAACTGAACATGCCCACAGCCTAAATCCACTCTTTGATCAAAGACATGTCTTGCTGCTGGAGTGACGATTGCCATATGAGAAAATAAGGTAAGTGTGGTTTAATGTATTTCAATGGGGTTTGAACTTTGTTTCATAACTTTGCAATTTTTACATATTTTTGCCCCAAATTCTCAACATGATCATTTTGTGATCCCACCTCATGCGCAAAGGCAGTGGAATTATGAAAATCTGAATTGAAAGGTGATTTTGCAGTCATGTTGTGAAATCACTTTTCAGGAAGGGTTTGTGAAGTGTCACTGCCTTTCACCTTTCACGTGGAATTTGAACATTTTTACTGCCCTTCCTCATGAGGTGGGGTCACAAAGAAGGCTATGTTGAAAATTTGGAGTGCAAATATGTAAAAGGGAGCATACATTTGCATTTTTCTGTTCTTGTTCTTAACTTAGGTAATTTTCAATATTCCGAACCCAAATTTCCAACATAAGTTATTTTGTCACACCACCTCTTGAATGTGACAGCTATTCAGTTTTTCAGATCCAGGCCAAAATGTATTTTCATACATGTGGTGTTGAATGATGTTTCAGCTGGGATTTGAAAATGTGCACCTACTGGGTTCATGAGGTGAGGTAATAAGAAGGCTATACTGAACATTTGGTGGACAAATACAGTAAAATGACCAAGTTATGAGTGAACATTACAATATTACAGGACTTCCGGTGATGATCCAGCAGTGGTGAGTGGGTTCTCCATGGAGCTCTATATCCCAACCTCAAATTCTAGATTGCCTTGCTACTAAACCAAAATAAATCAGCTTTCCAATGCCTATTCTGTGGTAATTAACATTTTACAAACCTTTCTTCTGCTAAAATTGGAGAAAATTATGGACTGTGAGATGAAAAGCCCTGTGCGGCATATGCTGCCACCAACCCCGGATTGAGCGGGCAGCTTAAAACATCCTAAACAAACCTTGGCTAAAAATCCTTCAACCTCTCAGAACACTAACCTTTTAGTGGAGGAAAGATTCTTAGAAGAAATTAAAGATTAAAAGAATTCCATCACAATGCTGGTTCAGGAATCAAAGTCTGTTTGTAGTGCTATTGACAAACTTAATATGCGACTTACAGATTCAGAGGCAAGAATTTCATCAATTGAATATTGGAAGAACAAGGTGGATCCTGAATCCCTCTCTATCTGCCATGAAATGTCCAAATTCAAAGCTAAACTTGAGGATTTGGAGGGCAGATCATGCAGAAACAACATTGTGGTATACAGCCTTCCAGAAATTTCTGAGGGTTAGAATCCAAACCATTTTGCACAAGTTCTCTGTGAAAACCTGGTAGGGAGCTCTACTAACAGGGCTTTGTGCATCTTGCAATGATTCCACAGTGCTCTTAGACCGTCACCCCCCAAGGGAGATCCTCCCAACCCCTGTATTCTCCAATTTTTAAACTATTTGGACAGATCCCATGTTTTGAACAAAGTTAAAGATGTCCACGATCTATTCTGGGATGGCAGAAAGATCTGTATATATTAAGACCTTCCCCAAGAAGTGAGACAGCAAAGAAGAACGTTTTCTCTGATTGTGAGCAAGTTAATTAATGCAGGGGTCAAATTCAGGATGGTTTATCCTACTAAACTTACCATCACAAAGGAAGAAAAATCTTATACCTTTGAGTCCCCTGAACAGGCTTGTTGATCTCTTCAAATCTGGGTGACATGTTTTAGAACTTTCAGATTGTTATGATATGAAGGTTATTAATCTTTTATTTTCTGAGAAGATGTGTTAGTCTACCACTCTGACCAAAACTGATCTGCTCTGCATGTTCCACATTTTCTTCATTAGATATGACAGATCTGTGGCTGTGGAGGTTTTCCTGAATCAGACAGTCAAAAGACTTAATTTCTTTTCTTTTTGCCTCTGCAGTGGACTTTCTTTTCTTTTTTTTATTGAATATGGAATCTAGCACAATGAGTGGCCTTTACTTGAAATACATTTATTTTTCTTCAGACTCATTTAATGTGAACTCTTCTTCATTCCATTCTGAACTATACTGCCACATGCGGGCAGGGGATTAATCTATGACATAGAGTATCTTAGAGTATTTTATTCTTTTTTTTCTAAATGCTATGGCACATGGTTTGTGCTAACATTTAAATATTGACGTTAGAATTTTAGTGCTAATAGGTAGTTTAAAATTGTTAGTCTCCAGACCCAAAGATTTGATTATATTCAGAGTTTTGCAATTGAAGGGGTGTATTTTCTGGGGAGCTTTTGTGATGAGGAGGAGACTTTTTTTTTTTACTTTTTGAATTTTTCCTTGGGCTACTCTCAGTTTTGAAAATATGTTATTAACTCTATAAGAAAACCCAGAGATTGCTAATAACTGCCAAGATTAGTATTTTGTATTCCTTCATTTCTGTTTGATTATGTTTTATGCACAAGTCTATTTACAGTAGCGGCTTCATTTTTGTTGTAAAGTAGGTGGATTAAATGTGCATCACACAGATAGGGGAGGTCAATTAGGTTAGTTTGAGTTGCAGTAAAGCTTTATTTGTTAAGGAGCTTTGCTTCTGGAGGGTCAAATAATTAAACTTTGTCAAGAACACGACATACCGATTACGATTCCTTTTTCCCCAGATACCAATGCAATGTAAGTATATAACCGAGGGGGGTTTCCTAGGTTTCTGGAAATTTGCAAGGCATGTCGGTGGTGGATGGCTGCTTGGGGGAAGGTCATATTCTAGTTCACCTCAACGCAGCACTCAATGTATGTAGAAGCTGTGGCAGTTAAATAAGCCAAGCGCCTTTCAATATTTCCTTTCTAGTCCGAGTTGTGTAATCCTTCTGTTCAAGATTCCCCATTAAATAGGGGTCAAACCCAGTATTGAAGTAAATAAGATTATCACATGTTCCCTAAGTTAAATCAGGTTGCATGATGGTGTTCTCTTCCTCCCACAGGTTTACTCTGGATGTATATCACCAATCTCCAGAAATAGATACCTCATTTAAGTTAAAACCTGGATGCTCTTCCTTATATAGGAGAGTGGAGGCAGTGCTGATGCTGATTCTGGGGTCCTGGGTCCTGTGCTGTGAGACTGTCCTATTTTCCTTGCCCTGTTTAATAGGGGTTACACTTCACATCCTATTTTAGTTTATTTTAAGGGTCGAAGAGTGCAACAAGAGAGCATAGACAATTAAGAGTCTCTTCTGGTAAATGGGGAAAGCGTTCAGGCTTTTGATTCCCCACATAGTGTAGTCTTTTCTTGGCCTACACCAAACTGTCACTGTTTAGGGAGGAAGAATTCCAGATGCTGCAGCTTTGGCTGTTAAACTTCTTTAACTCTTTCCATTAAAATGGGAACAATTCAGCTATTAATCATAATAATGACCTTGATGGAACAGTGTGACTAATTAGATGAATATACAGATACATTTTTGTACTCTTTGGGTTTTCACATGTTGGACTTTAGTTCAATGCTAAAATCCTTTCAGGATTTTGTAGCTTACAGTGCGTGTGTGGGAGATCTGGGCTTCTCTTCCTCTCTGGGGGCTTGCTAGCTGGTGTTACATGCCTTCCCACTGTTATCTTTTCTTAAGGGATTTCACTATATTTATTTAAAGTCTACACTGTAATATGTCCCTTTCTAACCCAGAAAAAATTGTATCAGAGTTAAAATATTAAAACCAACGATTTAATTTAATTAACTAAGGGTTACTCCAGTTCAAGTTCATTCACTAGAACAATTTATTTAAGCCATACAAACTGTAGAAAACTGAACAAATTATAGCTCCTCACTTAGGTTACACCTAAATGATTATGCAGGTAAATATATATTTAGCCAGACTTATTTGAATGAACAATTATTTTGGTCCCCCTTGTTCTTTCCAGCTCCACCCCTTTGGTTCACTCTATTAACTAAGTGTTTTCTTTCTTTTTATAAATGTTTTAAATTATTGGGTCTGGAGGTAGATAATTTTTCTTTTCTTTTTTTTTCTCTTTGAGCCTTGTTGTCAGTTGTTATGGCCACTCTTCACTACTTAGATGTTTAGGGTTATACAAAATTTACTTCATGGACTGAGTTTAAGTCTATACTGCTTGATTTGATTAGTAGGGCTTCACTTTATGTTCTCACAGTGGGTTGGGGTTCAGGGGAGATTAGCATGGATCATCATGGTTTGAATGATGCAAGGAGCTTGGTCTCTGGGACTGGGGGATGATTGGATTTCTGGTTGTTTAGTGTTTTTTACTCACTGTTTAATTTAGATCTTACCACTTGTTATGTAAGGGAGGTTGGCTATTTTGAGGGGAGGGAGATACCTACTGAACCTGGAGGAATCAAGAACAGCTTATTAGCTAATAATGAATTTCATTTGTAAAAGTTTTTCAATTGTTTACATTTAATGGTTATGGCAAGCACATCTAAAGTAGCCTCATGGAATGTTCAAAGTCTACATCTCACAGTAAAGAGAATGCAAATTCTTAATTTTGTGAACTCATTAGGATATCACCTAGTCTTCTTACAAGAGACCCATTTATTAACGTCTGAACTAAAACTCCTTAAAAATGTGGCTATACTTAGGTTTTCAGGCAGGTCATTACACATTGAAAAGTGGGGTAGCTGGTTTGGTAAACACATTTTTAAATTTCACTCCTATTCAAACAATCCATGATTCAGAAGGAAGATATATTATTATATTATGGAAGTGTAATCAATCAACTATAGTTACAGGTTCCATCTATGGCCCTAATGCAAACACTTCCCTTTTTCTATCTAATATTTTAATGGTCCTTTCTCCCTTCCTACTTCATAAAATCTTAGTTGGAGGGGATTGGAATGCCGCACTAGACTCTATTTTAGACAGATCTAACCCTTTGAGTGTTTCATTCCAATCAGACAGGCACTTAATGAATTTTTAGACATCTGTGGTTTAGCAGATCCTTGGAGAACTTCACACCTGGACACCAAAAAATTTTCTTTTTATTCTCCGGCCCACAAATCTTTTTCACATATAGACTTTTTCCTAATTTCTATGTCTTGGATACGTGAGGTCCATGGTTCACAAATATTAGGAAGAACCCTATCTGATCATTCTTTGATCAACCTTCATATTTCTCTACCTCTACCTTATCCTAGAATGACCATTTGGAGATTAAACAATACCATTCTTAGACAAGAACATAGCATTAAGTACATTACTCTCTCAATTAATAATTTTTGGAAGGAAAATTTTAACTCTGTAGATAGAATAGCTATTATTTGGGCAGCATTTAATTTCTTTCTCAGAGATGATTTCATCAGGTTTTCATCACAATAAAAGAAACAACTTTCAGAGAAAATTGAAACTCTCTCCAGGAAAATAGATATATAGAAAAAAAAAACACTTTACAGAGGAGTGCCCAAATAACAGCAGCAGTTTGCTAAATACAGCCACTATTGTAGAGACGGTAATACACCCACTCTCTCAAAACATGTCTCTATCAGACCATGACACAAACACCGATATGAAAACAAACATATAAGCGGAAAGTACAGAGATTTATGTTCTGGGGGACTCAATAGCAAAACACCTGGATAGAGCTGTACATAATGGGAACAAATCAAATAGGACACTATCAAGTTTTAGAGGGCCTAAAATCTCCAATATAACTAGAATGCTAGACAGAATATTATAACAGGCAGGGGACAGCCCCATGGTAGTCATTCATGCTGGAGTGAATAATATTTTTCATGATTCTATATTTAAACTAAAACAGGATTTTGTATCATTGACAAACAGACTTATAGATAGGGGTGTGATACAGCACTGTCCAAAACTTTACCAATACCGAAGGCAACTGAATATCAAAATCATAAAATAGAAAGTATCAATGAATGGCTGAGGAAGTGGTGCATACAACAAAACATACGAACACATGAACAAATGAAATTTGCCAGCAGATAAAGGCCTAGAGGTCTATCAAGTCTGCTCGAATGTGCAACTAGCACCCCTTATCCTGCAGCTGCCCCTCCCTTCCACCCTTCCCCTTCACTAACCCTCCCCCTTGTCCTGTCCCATCCCCTTTTGAAGCAGTCCACTGTTCTACTGGATACCACTTCTGCAGGTAGCGCATTCCACCCAGCCACCACCCTCTCTGTAAAAAGTGTCTCCTCATCTCACTCCTGAACCTTCCTCTCTTTGGTCTCATATCATGGCCCCTGGTGGCCCTCCCCTTCCTTACTTTGAACAGCCCCTCTGTACCAGTCTTGTTTATTCCTTTCATGTATTTAAAGGTTTCAATCATGTCACCCCTGTCCCTCCTCTCCTTCAGTGAGTACATGTTCAACTCCTTCAACCTCCTCGTAGATAAGTCCCCAGACCTTGACTATTTGTCACCCTGCTGCACCCTCCAGTAACTTAATGTCCCTCAGATACGGGCACCAGTACTGCATGCAGTACCCAGGTGTGGTCTAACTAATGACCCATACAGTGGCAGAATCACCTCCTCCCTCCTCGAGGATATACCCCTTGCAATACAACCCAGCATTTTGTTGGCCTTTGCAGCTGCCTTTCTACATTGTGCCAAGTTGTTCATTAACCCTGCAATGAGAACACCCAGATCCTTCTCCTTTCCTGTCTTGGCTAGCTGCACCCCCCCCAGCTGGTAACTCCTCCTTGGGTTCTTCATCCCAAAATGCAGCACCTTGCACTTTTTGGCATTAAACCCCAGTCGCCAGGTGTCTGACCAGGTTTCAAGTTTTGCCAGATCATCCTGCAACCCCTGCCATCACCCTATGTCATCCACCACCACGCCTACCTTGGTATCATCAGCAAACAGACTGATCTTGCTCTTGATGTCCCATGATATGTCTGCAATGAATATCCTAAACAACACTGGTCCCAACACCGAGCCCTGTGGAACACTGCTCATCACTGCCCTTGGGTGTGAGAGCTCCCCACCCACCGCCACCCTCTGTTGCCTTCCCTGAAGCCAGTTTCCTACCCATCTCACCAGCATTGCACCCACCCCTGTGCCTACTAACTTCCTTCCCAGCCTTCCATGCGGCACAGAGTCGAATGCCTTACTAAAGTCGAGATGCAGGACATCCATTGCATGGCCCCATCCAGTTGCCTAGTTACCCAGTCATAGAACTCCACCAGGTTGGTTTGGCAGGATCTGCCATGTATGAAGCCTTGCTGTCTGCTTTCCTGTAGTCCTTTGGCCTCTAGGAGGGCCACCAGCCTCTCCTTCAGGATAGTCTCCATTAGCTTACCCACGATGGATGTGAGGCTCATTGGTCTGTAGTTTGCCAGTTCATCCTTGGGGCCACTCTTGTGGAGGGGCACCACATGAGCCATCCTCCAGTCCTGAGGTACACACCCAGAATGTAGTGAGGCATTAAATAGGTCTACCAAAGGTCCTGCAAGGACCTCTACCAGCTCCTACAGTACCCTGGGGTGGATGCCATCTGGGTCTGGCACCTTGTCCACCCTCAGTGCCTTCAAACCCTCTCAAACTCTGCCTCCATGATTTCCATCTGCCACCCCTTCCCCTGTTTCTGCCATTTCTCCCACCTTGGTGTCACCTCCCTCTTCTCTTTAGTAAATACTGAGCAGAAGTATTCATTTAGTGCTTCTGCCTTATTGCACCTGCTTCCACCCCAACCCCCTCCTTCTAATCCTTACTATGTGGTCCTTACAGCTCCTTTTCTCCCTGATGTACCTAAAGAAGTCCCTCTCCCCCTTCTTAATGCCTTGTGCCAGCCTGAGTTCCGTAGATGCTTTGGCTCCCCTTACTGCCCTTGTCACCTCCTTCGATTCTGTCAAGTACTCCTCCCTGTCCTCCCCCTCCCTGTTTTCTTGTACTTCCTAAAGGCAGCTTTTTTCTTCCTTACCTTTTCCATGACCTCCTTACTCAACCCGCTCAGTTTCTTAGCCCTAGCCTTCTTGCTCTGGGCTTTGTAGCAGGTTTTGGTTGCCTCCACTATCCCCAGCTTTATGAGCTCCCACCTCTGGTTAGTGTCCATACTAGATTGAATTCTGGCCAGGTACCCTTTTACCACTTCCCCCATCCTCCCAAAGTTGGCCCTAATGAAGTCCAGCACTCATGTGCCAGATTCCACTCCTTCCTTGCCCATATCCAATGTGAGCCACACTGAGTGGTGGTCACTCCCTGACAGTGGTTCCTGCACTGTAAGTTCTCTCACAAAGTCCCCATTTGCCAGCACAAGGTCAAGGATATTCCCTAACCTGGTTGGTTCACTGACCATTTGCAGCAGGAAGCTGTCCTGAAAGGTATCCAGCAGTACCTGCTCCCTTCTGTTCCTGGTTTTTGGGGTACTCCAGTCCACTCCTGGCATGTTGAAGTCCCTCAAAATCACCACACTACCCTTCTTACAGGTCCTCCTGATCTGTCCTGCCAGTTCCCTGTCTAACTCCTCCATCTGAGATGGTGGCCTGTACACCACTCCCATTCTAAGAATCCTATTCTTGGAATCCTAGATTTGCATCCAAAGTGACTCTGCACTACCCTCCTGCCCTTCCTCCCTCACACACTTCAGTTCTTCCTTCACATATAGTGCCACCCTCCCTCCTTTCCCAATCACTCTGTCACTACGAAATAACCTGTACCCCAGTACAGACAGGTCCCAGTCATTGCATTGGGTGGCCCATGTTTCTGTGATGGCTGCAATGTCCACCTCTCCCTCTGCCATGAGAACCTGTAACTCTGCAGTTTTCCTCTCAAGGCTCCTAACATTAAGGGTAACCACCTTCCACCCTTTTTCCCCCCTCTCGTCCTGCCCCCCCTTTCCTAGCATCACCAATAGTACTTGCAATTTGTCCTTTGTCACTGTTATGGGGGTAAGCTCATATGGTTTCCCAACCTGTGGTCTCTGCATATCTTCCCCAATTGCCACCCCACTTCTAGTTTAAATTCCCAACTTCCTCTATGTACTCCTCCATCCTCTGTTTCAACACTTTCTTTCCTCTGCACTCAAGTGTAGTCTGTCCTTGGCATAGAGACTACTGTTCTCCCAGGTCCCTCCCCACCCCCAACAGCCCATACCCTTTAGCACAACACCAGGTTCTTAGCCATCTGTTAAATTCTCTATTCTCAGCTTTCTTGTTGTGCTTGCCTTTGGTACCGGAAGTATCTCTGAAAAAGTTACTGATCTTCCTGCCCCCTCACATAATTGTGCTAGTTCCTCAAACCTCCTCTGGACTATATCTACTGTCTTGTCAGCCAGGTCATTTGTCCCAAGATGTATAATTAAATGAGGCTTGTCCCTACTCCTTCTAGCATATTTCAGAACAGATTGTCCCACCCTTTCCACTGTCATTCCTGGCATGGCCTCCACCCAAATGTGACTATGCCTCTCCCTCTTGCTACCCCACCTGACTCCTGTTAGTATTGAGTCCCCCAGCACTAAGATTCCACCCCTCTTACTCCCTGCTTGCTTCCATTCATCTCCCTTTCTCATTTCCAGCTCTTCCTCCTCCTGCACATTATGTCCCCCTTTTACCCTGTCGCAATTCTCTGAGCAGAATTTCCCCCTGCTCCAGTTTGGTCCAAGCATTTATCAATTACTCCTCTAATTTCATCATTTCCCTCCTCCACCTTGTTTCTCTCTAGCAGTGCAAAGCTATTTTTTGAAGACCCTTCACAAATGCCCGCTCCCTCTCTCTTTATAGTAACCTGTTCTCTCCTTTCCACTCCATGACTTTTGCCACTTCTTCATCTCCCCATCACAAGTCCCTATCTCTTCCTTCCATTTGTCTTTTGTCTCCTGACCTGGTTTCCCCGGCAATTGTTCTTCCTGGCCTGGGCCCCTTTGTCTCTGCTTCCCTTCTTCTGACCCTCTCCTCACCACTGTTGGCTTAAATCACCCTCCCTCATCTCCCCTTCTTCCTCTATCCAGTATTGGGCTAAACCCACCCCCAATCTTCCTTGCCTGTCTTAGTTCCTCCTGCAGTCCCTCAATCTCCTTTCTAAGTTTTTCTATGTGGCTGCACACTAAACATCCTCCCACACTCCAGGCAATTTTTAGAAAGATTGGTGCACCACAGTTGTTGCAGCCTACCACCGTACTCATTGCTGTCGTTGCCCACCAGCGACCCCCCACCCTTCCAGATGCAGGATACCAAACACTCCCCCAAGTCTCCCCTCTCCCCCTCTATCAGTGCAAAATATTCTTTTCTTTTTTCCCTTACCTCCTTTGTTGTACACATTTAGATATATTGAGCAACTGCTTTTTATATTCCTATCCTTCCTATCCACACTCAAAAAGAGACTTTAAGTAGCCATTGCACAACCTTCTTCAAACTCCTACTCCTCCTTTCCCCAATGCAATATCAATGTGAAGAAGTAATAATGAAAGCTCCTAGATTTGCATTTACTTCCCTTCCACTGAGATAGCAGTCACCTCTTCACTTGCTGTTATTCCTTTCCTGGATGTCTGCTTCTGCTATGACAGGTGTATATCCTTTGCCCATTTGAGGAAGTGATGTCAGAACCCCTGGTATAAAGGAAATCATGGACCAGGGGTGGTGCCAGCCCAAGTCTTCCAGAAACAATCATGTAGCTGAGGCCTCTGGTCAGACCATTAGCACCCTTCCCCCACTCTGCACTAAAACTTTGCAGCTAGTGAAGCCAGCAACAATGAATCACAATTCTACTCAAAGCCCCCCAAATAGGTTTGCTACCCAAAGAAACAGGACTCCAATTCAATCAGCTTCACCAACAACACATCAAAATAGGCTTGGAATTAGAAGATATAGGTCTCCAATTCAAAGAAACAGATCCAGTTAAATCACACCAATTATATTTTAAAACAGAAGAAATAGGCCTCCACAAATGCAGCCTGCCACATAGTAAATCATCAAACAAATGAGCCCACTTATAGCTACTAGAACAGGTTATAAAATTCCAACAGCCCCAAACAATACCCTGCTAGCCCCTTAGTAGTAAGAAAGGAAAGAAATAACCTTCTACCAAGTAGAATCCACAAGAAACAATATAAAAACAACAAGAAGAAGCTACTGTACTGCAGATCTGATCCTGTTCCCCTTCTAGTTCCTTCTGACACATCAAACATCAAATGCATTACTCATTGGGAAGAATTTAGTGACCATGAGGTGCTGTTCTGTAGTGAAGGGTTACACCTTAGTAGAAGAGGAAATACACTGCTGGGTAAGCAAATCATGTCTTATACTGAAATTAATTTAAACTGATAGCACAGGGGGTGAGACAGGAGTCCCTAGTCTCTCTTAATTTATCTGCTGTAAATATTCTACCTGCAGCGGAGACATTAAAACAACAAAACAATATCTTAGGTGACAGTTGCAAACATAGCAGGAAAAATGCCTGTAGTAATATTGATCTAAATGTCATACTTGCCAAGTTGGATGAACTGACATATATATTAAAGGACAGGATATTGATATCTGCAGCGTTGCAGAAACCTGGTTTTGTGACAACAACTGGAATACTGAAATAGATGGCTATAATAAAATATCTACAAATTGTAGCCATAAGAAAGCTAGGGGCATAGCCCTGTATGTGAGATCAAAATATAAGACATACGAGGTATGTCTGTCCACAACAGAAAATGTACGAAATGAAAAACTGTATGAATGTATTACTGGATCACCTTGGAAATGAGTTTGCTCAACAGTGTTTTATTCATTTCATGGCATTGTCCTGAATAAAATATATTACTACTACTACTACTACTACTACAGAAAATGTAGATATCAAGTTATTATGGGTGCAGATTTTACTACCTACATGAACACTCATGATTGGTGTGTGATATAGAGCTCCTAACTTTATTGCAGAAGTAAATAATCATTTTACATTAGCGATTAAAAACATGGATGTAGCATGTGACTGTATCTTAATGGGTGGCTTTAATTATCCATCTATCAACTGGACAACACAAGAAGGTTCCAACAGTAGTGAAGAAAAATTCTTAGAGAGTATATCACACCACAACTTTGAGAAAATAGTCAAAAATGGTACTAGAAATGATAATATACTTGAGCTTGTACTAACAAATATGGCTGACTATATAACAGAACCAACAATCTCTATTCCCTTGGGGACAGTGACCATAAGATGATAAATTTTTCAGTCAAAGTATCTCACACTTTGACCCAAGACACAACACAGGTTAAGGATTACTTTAAAGCCAACTATAATAAGATAAGGCACTTTTTAGCTTCCTGGGAATGGGAGCCTGATCTAATTGATCATGAGCAGACAGACATATGGGATTAAAATGAACCATAAAATAACCCACTGCATGAACAACTGGATCCCTGAAAGAAAGAAATATAAAAATAATCACAGGATACCATTATGGTGGAGGAAAAATACCATGAAATATACAAAGAAGAAGAAAAAAAACTATACTACAAGTATAAAAACAATCAACAGAAATTAATTGGCTAGTATATAAAAAATGGCTAACAAAACGAAATCAAGCATAAGGAAAGCAAAACAAAACCTGAAGTATGAATTAGCCACTGACACCAAGAATAATGAAAAAAGGTTTTATAATTATGTTGGGTTTATAAGAGGGGTTAAAGTACGGATTCGACCAATTCGAACAGAAACTGAAATCCTGACAGATGAAACAAAAATAGCAGACAAATTCAACAAATACTTCTTAAATGTATTCTTACCCAAGGAGAGTGTTGATGGCAATAATTATAGCAAAGACACCTTTGTACCTTTCACCAGTCAAGAGGTAGCTAACATTCTAGGGATACTAAGAACAAATAGCTGACCAGACCCAGTTGAAATTCATCTCATATTTTTAAAGGAAGTATTAAATAGCTAGTATGCCTTTTAATGCAGCTTTCTAATGTATCATTAAGGGAAGGGAGCATCATCTCTCAATGGAAAGGCACAACAGTTACACCTATATACAAATCTGGTAGTAAGAAGAATGTGAAAATTATTGGCCAATTAGTCTGATGTCGGTTGTATGCAAGTTACTTGAAAAACTTATTAAAAAATGAATTATTGAGCATATAGCACAAGGAGAGCAACAGGGTATAATCCAACATGGATTTATTGCCAGAAGATCATGTCTAACAAATCTGATTAACTTCTTTGAACCAGTGAGCACAACCTTGGACAGAGGTTTTCCCCGTGGATATAGTATTTTTGGATTTTTCCAAAGCATTTGACACCATGTCACATAAAATTCTGATTCAGCAACTGAACAAACCTAAATTAAACAGTAGCATAATACACTGGGTTACTTCATGGCTTGACAGTAGAAGACAGAGGGTTGAAATTAAGGGCAATATGTCTGCCTGGGTACTAGCGACAAGTGGGGTACTGCAAGGTTCTGTACTGGGACCCACGCTTTTTAATATCTTAATTTCCACCATGCAGACACACAGTAATGTGTAGATGTCAAAGTACACTGACGACTGTAAGATCGACTGTATTGTAAATAATCCAAAAGCTGCAACAGACTTTCAGGAGAATATCTATGAACTCGAGAATTGGTCCCAAGAACACAAAATCACTTTAAATGAAACAAAATGCAAGGTTATGCACTTGAGGAAAAACAACCCCTGTAAAAAGTACAAATTAAACAATTTAATTCTACAAGAAACTACTAGCGAAAAGGATTTGGGAGAACTAATTGATAACAACTTAAACTTTGATGCACATACACAAGCCACAGTTAAGAGGTGCAATAACATCATGGCTTGCATTTTTAGAAATATTAAAAGCTGTGAACCAAGGGTGATAATTCCATTGTACACCAGCCTAGTAAGGCCACACTGGAATTATTATGCCCCCTTATGTGCTCCAACTACAATATGGGGCAAGAAAATGATTGAAAGAATCCAAAGACATGTCACAAAGAGAATCAAAAATATGAAGAACTGAGAATATGGGGATAGATTGAAACAGTTGGGAATGTACTCTATCCAATGCAGAAATCTTAGGGGTGACATTTATCTGACATTTAGTGCTCTGCATAATGAACTATTGATGGAAACCATAGGTCTAGAAAAACATAGAGTTACAACTAACACAGGGACACACAAACACAAATTAAAGGGAGATACAAATAGATTACACAAGAGAGGTAATTGGTACACCCTAAGAATAATCACCACATGGAACAGCCTACCAAATTATAGAGCAGAACGTAAAACTATGAATACATTTTAAAAAAACTTAGATGTTCACTTGGGTGACATCAAATATTGTTTCCACCAATAAAGGGGGTGAATTCATAAAAGGCTACAGCCTTCCGAACTCATAATAGACTATGAAACTATACATTAGAAAACAAAGATCAGAATTCAGTTTCTGACTTAGAAAAGAAAGATGTACAACATTGCAAAAATTAAATATTTTCCCTTACCAAAGAGAAGGCAGAATTTGATATTTTGAAAACCAAGGCCAGATATATTGACTTGGGAGATAAACCCATCAAACTGTTAGCCAATAGACTCAAAAATCAGGAACAGTCAAGATATATTGAGTCAATAATGACTATAGACTCTAATGAAGTTAGAACTGACTCAAAAGGCCTAATGTTGGAATTTTATCAATATTATTCACAGTTATACGGTCCAATGAACAACCCACCCCCTCAACCAATGAGACATATGAATACCTAAATAAATGTATTTGCCTAAAACTTACCTTATGTCAAGCTAAGGAACTGAATATCCATATTGGGCAAAAGGAAACTGAAGATGCTATTGCTAATTTAGCTGTAAATAAATCCTCGGGACCTGACGGGTTTGTAGCAAACTTTTATAAAACTTTTAAGGAGACCTCAACAATGGTTTTTGGGACAGTGATCTTTTAGAAGCCCTTATAATTCTTATTACCAAACCCAACAAGCCAAAAAATATAGTAGGGAGTTATAGACCAATTTCATTGATCAATTGTGATATTAAAATCCTCTCCTCAATACTGGCTCAGAGAATTAAAAAAGTTTGGCATCCCCTAATTTCTAGAGAGCAGGTGGGTTTCACTTCTCATTGACAAGCTTCCAACCATATTAGAAAGCTCTCTCACATTTTCTCCATTTCTAGTGATTCTGGCTCCCTTATGGTGCTGGTGTCACTGAACTCAGAGAAAGCGTTTGATAGGGTCCATCATAAATTTCTTTTTCTCAGTCTCCTTAGACTTGGTTTCTCTGAAACCTCTATAAACTAGCTTAAAGTTCTTTATTGTTCTCCTGCTGCTCAGTTGAGTTGTAATGGATTAATCTCAGACCCTCTTATTTTACAGTGTGGAACCTGTCAGAGCTGCCCTTTATCCCCTCTGCTATTTAATTTATATTTGAAATCTCTTCTTTTTTTCTTAATTCTAACATTCAAATCTCTGGCATTAAATATGGAAACTCCCTACTGAAGTTTTTTTTTTTTTTTACTGATGATATATTATTACACATTTCTAATCCAGTAACCTCTATAAAAGTGGCCTTCACAAAAATACAGGAATACAGTACCTTCTCTTAGTTATAAATCAAATGTAGACAAAACAGAAGTTATGCCTCTATATACTTTCTCTGTTAAAAATGAAGTTATCAAGCTGGGTTTTGCCTGGTCACTCCAAAAATTAAAATATATAGTTATCTATCTAACTTCAGATTGCCTCCAGCTTATAAAACTAAATCTAGATGATTTTTTTTTTACAATCAAACAAGATCTGAAAAGGTGGCTTAATCTTCTTCTTTCATTTTGGGGTAGAGTCAGTATAATAAAAAATGAACATTTTTCCTAGGTTATTTCTCGCTGTTAATATGCTAAATGCCTTCATACAGATGAAATAGTTCACTAAATTGCATTCAGAAATTACCACATTTATTTGGGGGCAGAATACTCCAAGAATTGCCATGAGGAAACTATTCCTTCCTAAAGAGCAAGGGGGATTAAACTACCAAATTATGTGTTATATTATATGGCTTCTCACATTAATAAATATATCAAATGGCTGCCCCCGTTGAAGCATAGTGATAATTATACTCCTATATGGCTGGATATTGAACTAAGATTGATGAAAACATTTAATATACTCCCAGAAGCAATACTGCATACCAAACTGAGCTTACTTCCCTCCAAATTAAAATCATCATTTTTTGGGACTTTTCTGAATATACTCCACCAACTTATGTCCTTTATATGTTCTTCCGGTTACCACAGTGTATATCAGACTCCTGTTGGTAATCCTAATTTCAAAATGAATGGGGAAATTATTCCTGTTAACTGATTTCCTGAAAAAACTAGGCTGACAGTTAACTCTTTTATAATGAACAGTTCCTTTATTCCACTTCAGGAAGTACTGGACAAGAAGAGATTAAGCAAAAAATACTTAAGTTACTATTAATCAAAATTGCCTTAAAAGCTCAAGTTGGAACTACCCTATGGCTTTTTGATTCTCATAATCTTCTAAAAGACATGGAACATTGTTGTGCACAGCTTCACCCCATTTCAAAACTTTATCAGTTTTTATTGACTTTCAAATACACTTCAGCTCCTTTAATCCCACCCTATTGGTACAAGAAGAATGAAAACAATCCTCAAAACTGGGCCATTTTATAGAATAACATGTATGAATACATAGCATTAGACAATCAAAGATTGATCCATTACAAATTACTGCATAACACTTACATGACCCCTCAGAAATTGTTTAAATTTGGTTTATTAGACTGGGATAGGTGTCTTAACCCTTGCATGGCCACGGACAGATATATCAATCTTAAATTCCTATACATTCTAATTCTCTCAGCAGACTAAGGGTTAAATGTAACTTGGTAGATGGGACAATTAGACATATTCTTTGGGACTGTCCTAATCCATGCCATATTTGGAATTTAATTAAAATAGTTTTGGATAAGAAACTGTCTTTACAACACACTTTTACCTTTGAGGTTTGTATATTGGGAAACCTTAATACGGTAAAAGATTCATCTGCTAGAGCTTTAATATCTATAATAGACATCTTCACAAAACAACTTATAGTTAAACATTGGTTAAACACCCAGACCTTAAATATGAATGAATGGACTTTGAATATTCAACTTAATTTACAGATTACCAGGCTGATTTATTTATTTAATAATAATATTTCCAAATTTTATGATAAATGGGGCAGGATTTATACATTATTATAACTTAGTTTGCCAACTCCCTTGCCCCACCCCCTGATATACTATCTGGGCTCTGTGACTCAAAGATCTACTCACCGTTATGGTATTACTTTATTTGTTTTTAAGTGGCTTTTCCTGTTCAGATTCATTCCAGGTATATCTAAAGGCTACTTAATTTCACAAATATTAGATTTTAGGATTGACATAGGGGTGGATTATGTTTGGATATGTGTATTACCACTATACCATATAACTGAATGTTGTGTCATTGTTTCCTTTGTGTTATGGTTGTACTATATTGTATTGTAACAAAAATATTTTATTAAAATAAAAGAAAGCTAAAAAAATTGCAATATTACAACATTCACTCATAATGTTGCTAATTTGCAATATTTTAACTCCAAACTTTCAACATAGCCATTTTCCCATGCCACATTATAAACATGACAGGTCTCATTTTTCAAATCCTGAGTGAGATGTGCTTTCACACTTGTGGTGTGAAATGAATGTTTTTGACAATATACTATAAATGCCACGTCATGTTTATAAGGGGAGTCATAAAACAACTATCTTGAAAATCTAGTGTCAAAATAAAAAGAAATATATAAATATTAAGAAACTTCATGTGTCGTGATAGTCTTCACATCAGCAGGCATGCTTTGTGATCCCATGACAGTGAGTTGAGTTCGGGTGTGAGTTCAGTGAGACAGCTACATGGGGTGAGGGTGCTGGATGGTGCTATTATGTGACATCCCCCTTCCAGCCTGGGAATGAAAGATGCAGGTTTTCCAGCACAAGCTTGGGTAGATATAGAGAACACAACTTTTCTCTTGCCATAGGGCCCTGCTTCTCTGCACCTACAGGTGCAGAGAGCTTGTACATTGGCTGACAGATGGACAGTTTATGCTGTGCATCTGTATCCCCAGCCACATGCTAGCACAGGGACCAGAGCGCCCTACACTTCTGCAGCTGACTAGACACCCCCAATGAATTCCTCACATCCATCAAGGTATGGAAGTGCAAGGCCTGCAAAAGCACCACACCTATATAGCTGGATGTAGTCTTCTATTGGTACAAAGTCCAGATAGCCCTGCACATCTGCATCTGTTCACATAGTTCCTGAAGGGACTTGCATGAATGATGATATGATTTCACTTTCTCAAAAAGAACAGAAAACTTTTGCAAAAAAAACTACATTAATGCACCAGTTTTAAATCAGTGATGGGATCTTTCTTGGGATAGTCAAACCTAAAGCCCACACTGTTCCCTGAGCAATGTCAGATGTGATGTTCATTCTTCATGCAAGGAAGACCCCACTAATGATTTGACAAGACTCTGGAGACCCAAAATCCTAATTTGTTTTTCTTTTGCTGCTTGGGGGGTTTGGGTGAGAAGTTAGAGTTGGAACCACTTATAAATTTATTTTTTGCATTAACTTGAACCCTTATTGGTGCATTAACACAGTTTTCTGCAAATAACTTTATAGACTAGTCCCTTGAGAAAGCTACTAAACTGATGAAACATTGGGACAGGATTGTAAACAATAAAAGATGATTTGAGGAAGAATATACATTCAGTTGGCATTGTTTCATCCCCAGAATGGCCTCACCTTCAGATATCTTAAAGTAATTATACCATTGGCATGCTCCACACCTAGAATATCTATGTTTCCAAATGATTTCCAGTAGCCAGCCACTTTTTATCTCTTCATCACACCAACATATTTATCTTCTTTGCCTGCTACAAACCCCATTTTCCTGGTGTCACATGCATCTACAAGTGACCACAGCTTGTTTTGAAGACTGTTCATGATATGCAATAAAAACTGGTGCAGACACAACTTTATTTGATAACTTTATCTCCACAGATAAAATGTGAGGTTGTTTGAAGTTACTGTGGTGCTATGACTTTACAAATGTAATTTTCTTTTTAATACTGAATCCTTGGAACTTGTGCTACCTGTCCTGCCAAGGTCTCCTTTAGTGTAAATAAAATACCATGGGCTTTATTTGAATGAATGTAATTCTTTTAATATAACTTTGATTCCAGCTCCTACTGAGCTAGCATGTGCCACTGGAAACACTCCTTTTCACTGTCTTGTCTCTGTATGCACTTTCTCAGTTCCTTCTGTGGGTTTAAAGTATATTATTTCTCTCTCTCTCTCTCTCTCTCTCTCTCTCTCTCTCTCTCTCTCTCTCTCTCTCTCTCTCTCTCTCTCCCAGCCCCTCTGCTTGTGGGTTTCTGCCAGCATTATGTAATTATTTTTATGGCTGTGGGCAGAACCTACAGCCATTCTGCTTTCCCTTGAAAAAAGGTGTTTCCGTGCAACACATATTTTAGGAGTTTTCAGTGTATCCTTCATTATGCAAATCTCTAGCACTTAAAGAAATACTCTCTTCTTTCTGCTTAACTTCAGGGTCACACAGTATGCAAGTGGAGGCTGATGAGATTCAAACCCAACTCTCCAGGTTTGCAGTTTGGTGCTCTTAACCACAGCACTATACTGCCTACTTGCATAGACAATATACATTTTCTGTTTTAGTTCAGACATGTGTCCACTACATGTAGCATTTCCTTCAGGCAGCCTGCTTTGCTAACAAATTACTATGCTGAGATCAACATATGATTTATATCTTGTCATGCTTAATTTAACAGCAGATCCTGAGTTATACCTCTGAAGCTGGTTGGCTGAGAGTTTTATGACCACAGTTAATCACAAATCCTGAACAAATGGTTTGATACCTTTTATTGGACCAACAAAGGTGTTACAAAAAAGAACAAAGTGCTTTAGTTTTCAGACCATCAAGTCCTTCTTCAGAAGCTTAATGACAGTTATTTAGAAAATCCCATACAGTTGACATTTAGAACATGCAGAAAAAAACAGAAATAATTCTCATTGGTTTAAAACAGGCATTCAAAACATAACTAAAGTTTACATCAGAGATGTAAAATATCTCAAGTGTGCTTTTGGCTGTACATACCTAAAGGTCAAAGGTTATCCAGCATTAAAAGCAAGCAGAGACTTTGCCCACATATGTTATATAATGTTACAGACTAAAGAAATGAAAACAATTAGGATTTTCTACTCACTAAATGATATGTTAAGTTAAAAAGCCTCCCAAAACCACATGCTTCCTGAAAGAGATATGAGCAGCACAAGTAGAATGCAGCTTCAACTCAACGCAGAACTCTGTATGTTTGAGAATACGGTCAATGAAAAGCAAATAATCCTAGATTCATAAATTAATGCCAAAATGTGACTTACTGGCAATTAAAAAACAAGCCCCAAAAGTACAGCAACAGAAAAGTCTATGCATGGCATACAGAGGGATTAAAGTGATGTTTGCCCAAAGTGATTAAGTGTATTACACTATATGTAATGTACAGCTAGCTGAATATTTTCCCAGCATACTCTTGACCAGGTATTATGTTCCAGAAATTAAAAGTCCTTCAGTGTTGTAGCAAGAATTTATACATGATAGCATCAATTGTCAGTATAAGTGTCAGATAAAAATAACTACTAGTCAGGGACCCCCAATAAATTGAGTCTATGCAGTCTGATATGTATAGCTTTCAATAAGGTTTCAGTGTATCATAAAACCAATGCATTTATAGAAACAGTCTATGGAGTCTAAACAAGAATTCCTAGAAATTAAATCCCCATAACTACTTAGATGAAATTATATCTACAAAAGTCCTAATAAACCATCATTCACACCAATCACTGCAATAGTTACCCAGAAGGAATTACACCTGTCATGAACCCCCAAGTAGATGAGATAACGCAGCCTAATAAGTACAGAATATAAAAACATAACCGTATATAATCAAACTACAGAACTAGCAGAAGGAAGTAAATATCCACTACAAATATGAACTCAGAATCCTAGCCACTGTAACGCCATAAATTAATCAGTCAGTTGCCAGTTCTTCTTAATAGCCTTTAAAGCAGTCTTGTTTAACCAGAAAATGCACACTATTCCAGAGTTTGTTTCCACTCGTGACCTGGGAGAACAAGAAAGTTATGTGACTTGCTAAGGGTCACACAGTATGCATGTGGGAGCTGATGGGATTCAAACTCAGGTCTCTAGCTTTGTAGATCAGTGATCTTAACCAATACACTGTACTGCCTCCTGGTAAGAAAAATATAATCTTTCTGTCTGAGTCTAAAAGAAGTCACATTTGTTATAACAAAAGCAGTACAATGATGAAAACGTGTCCCTCCAGCAATGTCATGTTGTGAAATTGCTGGTAAGATTTAGGATTGCCTACTGTTTTAATTTTCATTAAGTCTGTATGTGTTATTGGACTAGGGGCACCATGGCCATTTCACACCTCAGAATAAAAGTTCAAAGCATAGCTCATATTTGCTAAATGTGTGTGTGTGCGCGCGCGTGCGTGCATGCGTGTGTACAGACAGTCAAACAGATTGTCCATTTGAGATGCACCACCTTGTTTTCACTGGAGAAATGCTGCTTATGTTATAAAGTCTGACTAACACCTAAATGGTAAACATTTCACACTTTTAAAATCTGGTGCTTCTCATTTCTGCATATTTTATTCCATGAAATTACGTTAGGGGTGTGTTCATTTAAAGCAGCAGTATGTGTGAATCAACATCAATTTTATTTTTTCAGTAAGCGATGCACTGCATTCATAATCAGTATATTTCTAACTATCTCACATACTTAAAAGCAGATTTTATAACTACACAGTATTTGCAATTAATGGCTCAAGATATTAGAATGGCTGCCACTGGCAATACTTAATATCTGTGGTTTACAGTATAATACACTGTTGTATTATGGTGTATATCGAAAAATGGTTTGTAAAAAATTCCCTTTATACCCTAACAAAAGCCCTTCCAATTTTCAGCACCTCCATTTATTTCATTCTTCTGTGAGCATTGCTACCTGTCAGAGGTACTTTTCCAACTTAGAATTTCCCTGATCAGCAACAGGTAGACTGGATTACATTCTAATATACAGCACTGAGCGAGATGAATTATATTAAAATGTTTAGTGACTGCAGTATACAATCAGAGATTATGTCTACATCTCAGTTAGACTGCTGGAAGCCATGCAAAGATAAACAAGTAAGCATTTGTCAATGTTGAAGATTTCCTTGCATGGTGTTTGTGGGATGGCATTCAGCAGCACTCCTGGGGCTCATTACTTGAAGCTTCTTCAAGCTCCCCACAGCCATATTGGCTTTGGCTAGAGCTTGTATTTGTGAGACTCCTTCTCTGAATGAGGCTGCAGACTCTTGGCCATTGTGCCCTTGCTTTGAAGCACCAAACTAAACTCCCCTCTAGCAGGCCTGAGACTGTACTGACCACTGTGGTAGCAGTTCACTGCACCTGGCAGTATATTTCCTTCTATGACTAAAATGTTAGGGAGTAGCCCACTCTGTCTTCTCTTAAAAGAGTCATCATGCTTTTTAATGAGGCAACACTAAAACCTTATTATTTAAGAAGCACAGTAATCATTAACCACTACCACTCTGCATTAACTTTTAACACAGCTAATTAATTAAAGCATCTTGGCCAACAATGAATACACAAATAAAATTCTATCAACAAATAACTTTGGATAGCCACTAAACTCCATAGACAATCATGGATTTTATATATTTCTGGGCACCAATTAAATACAGTATAGCTATTAATATATTACAAGACCATACTCACAAAATGATAATTAATATGCTCATACCTAATTATATTCAAATGAAGGTGTGGCTCTGCTCCTATGAGTATACATTTCAGCATGCTTCCTTCCCTTTTAGATTTCATTATAGGTAACTATTTCATAATAAATTATCCATATGCGGAAAGCCTACAGGCTGCATTAGTGGCAGTAAGTTAAGGAGCCATACATTGGAGGTCCTGCTCACCCCTTTATCATGCTCAAAAGGGGTGTGCACCCATTCTGTACTCAGTGACCTGGCCATTTGTACAGCTATATGTGCAGATCATCTGTGGAGTTGGCTGGGTGGGGCATGCCCACACTTTATGCCATTCAATAAGGCACAGAGTGTTGAGTGAGGGGGCAGGCTACATGAGCAGGCACACTGCTGCAGCCACTGCACACACCCCACACAGAACACCCACCAGCTGTAGCAGGACTGAAACCTCATTTTCCATGCTGTCCCAGCCCTCTGGTCAGGTAGAGAGGACTTGGGGCAGCCACTGGGGTGATCACCCTTGTAACTTGAAAATCCAGCTCTGCACGGAGCAGGGGATCAACTATCAGACCAGAATGGACATGGATGACTAGCTGTGTCTTCCAGTCTGCCTTCCCCTCCCCCTTGCACCAATGTACTATGGGACAGGATGCCAGAAAGGCACCCTGCACATACCTGGCCCATGGTAGTTCATAGGTACCAATGTGCACATGTGTTGATTTGTAACAAGACTCTGGATCCTAAGGATTCTTGCCAGAGCTGCACTGAGTACTCCTGTGGGTGGCAAGAACAATGGGCTTATACATATTCAACTTATTTATTGAAATGTTTCACCAGGAAGGCACACTGAGAGACAAGTCACTCATCTACCGGTGTGACCGGGGGGAGGGGGGAGTGGTACAATAGGAGTGAAACATTAAACATTCAAATTACAAGATCAACATTACTAGGCATTGAATTGGTGTATTTTTTGCATCGCTGTGCTAGACAAACAAAGCTTAGGCACAATTGCAACTGACAGCACCTTGCTTGTTTGTTTTATTACACCTGCTGTGTGTAGCCTTGACCATGGAAGCAGTTGGTAGAGCTGTAGGTTTTATGCCTTCCAGAGAAACTACATCACTCCACATATTGTATCTTTTCTGAGCTGTCTGTGTTCAGTGGGAAGGGCTTAATCAGCACTATTTGTGATGCCTTTTAGAGTACATTTAATTTTAAAGGGAGCATTATTTTTAGTGCAGACAAGTGAACCCGAGTCTCTAACTTCTGGGTTACAGGGTATATCTAGCTCGCTTTCTGTGAGCGGGCAGGCATGAGTGGGCAAGCGCACATGAGTCATGCATGGAGATGAATGCAGAGACATGCTCATCTGAGTGTGTGTCAAGCGTGTCAGGTGTGAGAGGTGGGGCAGATGGGAACAGGAACCTTTCACTGATGAAGGTAGGAATTTGGAGATACTGTACCTCCATGTTTGGCTGTCAGTGGAAGTGCTTATGCATTATAGGTTGAAAGTCTTAGTAATTACCACTTAGTGAGACATTAGTTTTTAAAGTGTGAAATTGTAGTCTACCAGGCGGAAGTGTCTGTAAACTACCTGCATGACATATATATAATGGCAACATCAATTATGACAATGGAGGAGGATGTCAGTATTAGGTGTACTACATGTGCTATGTATATTATTGTGTATCCTCCATTTTCATCAGCCCCCTTCACATGTAATAAATGTATAGAAGTGTTAGAGCTACAATCTTAAATTACTATGTTTAATTCCAGAGTGTCTCAAGTGGAACAAAGTCAAATCACTATGATATAATGTTTTCGTTGTTGTAATGTTACTTACTTAATGAAGCAAATAGTACACTGCCCCCCCCCATATCAACTATCCCAGTTGTTAATACACTATCAAGCTCATTAGAAACTGTGGCTGCTGGCATACATAAAGAAACTATAAATCCCCTATGTTGGCTTGTCCTGTTAATATTGGTGGCATAAATAACAAAAGATCTAGAAGTGAATCGGAAAAAGAAGGCTCACATGAAAATTGGTATACAGTGCATAATCCAAGAGCCCCTGAAAAAGGCAGAAAGGCTGATGTGTTCTCATTGCCACTAAGTAATAGTTTTGACCTCTTAGGTGACCCCTTAGCAGATATGGTACAGACTGCAGGGATTATGACAGGGCCTCTTTTAGACCATCCTAGTTCCTCTAAGATCATTATTAATAGTGACACTATCAATAATTGCTCCCTTGATTGTACTCCTCCCCAGCCCTTGATAGATCATGGTCCTCCTGTTATATCTATGGAAACACCCCGATGGAATATTCAGATATGGATATTAATCCTCCTTTAGATAAGTGACAGCTGTTTGTTTTGGGTGATTCAATGAACAAACATTTAGATAGGGCTGTATATAATGGTGATAAACAAAATTGAACCTGCTCTTCATTTAGGAGAGCACTGATATCTGATATTACCAAAATGGTTAGCGATATTGTCCAAAATTCTGGTGAAAATCCACTGATAATTGTACACGCTGGTACAGGTAATCTTTTTGGAAATTCAATTCATTCCATAAAGGAGGATTACATTGCATTAACAAATAAATTGATTTCCCTTGAATGTGATATTTATATCTCTGAAATTTTACCATGTCCTGTAGCCCCAGATTTCATAAATGATAAAATGAAGTGCCTAAATGAATGGCTTTGGAAATGGTATTTACACCAAGAGATTAAATGTATCACTCACTGGGAGGAATTTATAGGCAGGAATAAGCTATTTTATGCCAATGGGTTACATCTGAGTAAAATAGTAAATTCCCTTATGGAAAAAAAATATCTGACATCATAGATCAAAATTTAAACTAAGCTATGGGGGATGGGGTCTTCACTAGTTAAGCTTTCCGACTGTAAACCCTTAAAAGACTGTCAAAAAACTTTAACCCACTTAAACTTGTTGAGTTTAAATGCCAGAAGTTTAAATAATAAAATTAATACACTTATAACTAGAATGGCATTAGTAGATGCAAATATAGTTTCAATCATGGAAACTTTGTGGGATAACAAATCTGAATGGGACCCTGTCATTCAGGGCTTTGACATATATTCCCTTAAATGAGGAGGAAAATAGGGAGGTGTGTAGCCCTTTTCCTTTATAAACACCTAGATTGTTTAGATATATCAGACCAAATTAAAAAAAACATTATATCATAACTAAAACCATGTGGATTAAGTTATCATTTGAAAATGTACCACCAATAGTCTTGGGGACTTGTTATAGGTCACTGCACTCTTCAGTGGCCTATTTGGAGGCCATATTATATGAAATGGAAACAGCATGCAAAACTGGAAACATCTTGCTACTGGGGGATTTAAATTTATCAGATATAAACTGGCGGAATAATTTATCAAGTACTTCAAACAATAAAGAACCGCTAGCAATGCATGCCCTGCTTCACTTCAAGCAGTGTATTTCCATCCAACTAGAGGTGGTAATCTATTAGATATAGTTTTGCATGGTGATAATCTTGATGTTTATAATGTTTCAGTAGAAGCACCTTTTGGAAACAGTGACCATAATGCCACTTCTTTTAAGTTAAAATGTTCATGGGAAATTGATTCGGAGTCAGTCTCAATTTATGTGTAAGAAAAAGCAAATATCTTTGGTATGGAACAAGCCTTTGAACACATAGATTGGGAAAAGGAACATGCTGACAGAACATTACAAGACTATTATGAGCTTTTGTATGATACTTTAATATATATCAAAGAGGAGTTTATACCATGTAAAACTAAATATACAAAAGGTAAACTACAGCCTAAATGACTGACTAAATCTAGTAAGAGACTGATTGAGTAAGAAAACAAAAAATATGCCAGTTATCTTAAATCAAAAACTGTTCATAACTGGACAAAATATATTAAGGCACAGAAACTTTGCAAAACTGCTATTAAGAAGAAGAACAAGAAAAATTGGGAATTGGATTTGGGTAAAAACACAAAGAAATCAAACAGTAAACAATGTTTTTTCTTACATGAACTCTTTAAAAAAACTAAATGTAAGGTGGGTCCCATTCAAGTGGAAAATCAAATAATTCAAAATTCAAAGGAAATGGCTGACATATTTAACAATGTTTTCTGTAAGAACTATATGACCTCATATATTCCTGTGTCTCATCAAATGGATATTAGTTTAGATCCCATTGTTTTTGACTACAGATATTGCTAATAAATTACAGTTACAAAAAGGGAAAACATGTATGGAGCCTGACCACATTTCAGGGCAATTGTTATTTTTGCTTATGGATTACATAGTGATTCCCCTAAAATTATTCTTTGAGTCATGTCTGCTTAAGGGTTTTGTCCCAGTGCAATGGAAGACTGTTAATGTTGTCCCTAAACATAAAAAGGGTTTAAAATCAGACTGTTCAAATTATCAACCAATTAGCCTCATGTCTCCGATTTGTAAAATCCTTGAAAGTTTAATCAGAGATGTACCAAGTCCTATTTTGAATACTTCAGATATGGAACAGCATGGATTTAAAAAAAGGTAGAGGTTACCTGTCAAACCTAATGATTTTTTATGAAAACATCAGTTCATTGGTAGATTGCAGAATACCTTTTGATGTCATCTTTTTGGATTTTAGCAAGGTGCTTGATGCTATGCCACATTGGGCCTTATAAATAAAGTTACAAAATTTAAAAATGAATACATATATCACTACATGGATTAAGAACTGGTTATCAAATTGTACACATCGAGTTCATATAAATGGATGTTTATCGGACATTGGTTATGTCACTAGTGGAGTCCCCCAGGGCTTGGTGCTTGGTCCATGTTTGTTTCAGGCTTTTATATCTGACTTAACATCAAATTGCCAATTGATGTCTATTAAGTATGCAGATGATGTAAAGATTGGTGGACCATGTATAAGTGAAAATGACTGTGATATAATTCAGAAGGATTTAGATAAAATTTGTGAATGGGTTGTTTTGTGGGATATGAAATTAATCAACTCCAAATGCAAGGTTATGCATCTGGGTCATGCTAGCTCTTTTAAGACATACATGTTAGGACAATACACACTCTACGAAACTACTGATGACAGAGATGTGGGCATAACTATTTCAAATAATATGGATTTTTCTAAACACGTAAATGAATCAGTAAATAAAGCAAATAAGGTTATTTGGTCTATTAAACGTAATGTCTCTACTTAAGAGCCCGAAGTTCTGATGCCATTATTTAGGGCATGTGTTAGGCCTCATTTAGAATATGTTTCTCAGCTACGGTGTCCCTATAAGAAAACTAATATAAACCAATTAGAAAGAGTCCAGCATAAATTCACTAAACACTTGAGAGGCACTTACCATCTTCCATATGAAGCTATACTTTGTAATCTTAATTTGTTATCACTAGAAACTCACAGGTTACATGGAGATTTATTATTCCTTTGTTATATTGTCCAGGATCCTGAGTTAGTGGCTGATTTAGGATTAAATTATAAGAACTCATCCTATAATACTAGAGGGCACCCCCTTCAATTGATAGGTAAACCATTCAATTACATTAGGAAGAAATATTTCTTCACTTTGAGGGTAATTAAGCCTTGGAACAACTTACCTTTGCACAATATTATTAATAAGGATAAAGAACAATTCAAAGCAAGACTGGATAAATATTTATTATACATTAAATCATTGGCATATTATTGACTAGTATGCGAGCATTTATGAGCCAATAGGGTCTCTTGCTTTCTATATACCTTAGTATGACCTTAGTATGTATACAGTTCTAAGGTAGGTGTTACAAGCAATGGTACGACAGTGTTGCGCATAGTAGGTAGAAAGAGTGGACAATAAAAAGTGCTGGGTTAATAAGTAAACAAGTGCTTATGTAAAAGAAAAGAAAAGAAAAGAAAAGGAGGGCGGTGAGATGGTGAAAGGAGAGGGAGCGGTAAGGTGGGGGGAAGAGGTGTGTTCAAGTTACATTCAAGTTACAAGATCAACATTAACATACAGCTGTAAGGCAGGTGTTACAAACAGTGTTAAAACAGAGTTGTGCATAATATGTAGAAAAAGTGAACAATAAGAAGTGCCGGGTTAATAAGCAAACAAGTGCTTCCATGAAAGAAAAGGGGGAAAGGAGAGGGAGGAAGTGGGTGGAGGGATGTAGGGGGAAATGGAGTAGATGAGGGATACAAGCCCTTGGGGGTAGGAGAGGGACCCATGGAGAGCATTTGGCATCCCTTACATTCTGTGAGAGATCAAGGGAGGCCAGTAAGGGGGGAGCATTTTGGGGGAAGGGGAGGAGAGCTAGAAGTTTAGGGGGTGAGGGTGCATAAGGTAAAATGAAGGTGATGGTAGAGGGGTAGGATTTATCCAGCACTTACAGGAGGACATCAGGTAGGAACATGACAGGAGCAACTAGGCACAAGGTATATTTTGAGGCAGAGCTGATGGAGTAGGTGGAGGATGAGTACTGGATTTGAGGAGGGAGTGAATTCCAAATTTTTGGGAGGCGGTGAGAGTAAGCGGATTGGATGAATAGGGTGGCTCTGTGGGGGACTACCAGGGTATGGGAGTGGGTTGATCTAAGGGAATGGGCAGATGGGAGGTTGTTATAAAGGAGTACGTTAGATAGGAAGGGAGCTCACCCAGCCAGTGCTTGGAGGTGAATTTAGCACAGTGGGAGAGTCGCCTGTTTGCAAGTAAGAGGAAGGATAGGGCACGATAAAGATCACAGTGGTGGGTGTGAGGGGGGGGCATCCAGGGCAAAGCGGCAGAAGGAATTGAAGAGAGTGTCCAGTATGGCCAGGAAGGACTTGGAGAAGCACCATAGACTAGGTCACAGTAGTTGAAAATGGGCAGTATCATCTTCTGAACAAGTTCACGCCTAGCCACAGGAGGGATGCAACTACGGTTTCTGAACAGGGCACCAATCTTGGGGCGCAGTTTTTTCTGGATGGCATCAATATGTCCAGAGAAATTTATACTTGTATAACAGGTCTGCCTATGCTTGTGTTATTGTAGTTCTGTAGTGTCACAAGAATCCCTCAATGGCCCTGTTCTTCACAGTCAGAGGTTATATGATTAAATATTCTATATATCAGTAACTGTTTGGGTTTTGGACCATCAGCACTCAGTACTGCACTATGCCTTACAATCTCCTTTTTTTCTCTTCTATTAACACTCCTTAGTTGACTCACCAGGGATATACCCTGTTATAACTTCTTCTGTTGAAACCCCCAGCCCCATCACCCCTTGTTCCACTCAGGACTTGGAAACTGTGGTTTACTCTTGATGGTAGGACCTCCACCCTCCTCTGAGACTGGAGGCAGAGTCCAAGGAAAGTAGAGGGATCAAGATGCTAATCTGGTCATGCTTCAAGTGGGGCTGGGGCCTGTAAGGGCTGTGGTTGTCATACTGCAGCAGCTTAAGGTTTTTCCCCCATACTTATGCCTAGCCACTGTGGCTGCAGCTGCCAGTGGTTGCTATGGCAACAAAGCATGTCAAGCATGCATGTACTTCCACAACCTAGTTCCAGTCACTTCCGCCCACAACTGCAGGCACCTCAAGCATGCACTGCCACCTGTGGTCACCTTGGTGGTGGTATTGCAGCAGACTGCTGTCATCCTTCCCCCAGAGGAGGAAAGCATCCATTTTTATGCATGATCCTCCTCCCTCATGAGACCTCTGGATTTACCAGTGTTCTGGGAGAGCAGACATAACCCATTTGTTGGGCCCCTCGGGGAGAGAGAGGCAGAGAGATATGCTAATCAGGACACTGACTACCATTAGTTGGAAGGAGTGGGGCTGGAGTCTTGGGGTCACACTTCATGGACTGGGGGTTTTCTGTCTTTGTTTCTATCTGGTAGTATGGATGTGCAATTACATCACAGGCAAGGTCAGTCTCACTCCTGCGCCTGACATGCCAATGTCTGCCTGCTGTGTCCTCTTGGCACACTGGTCCCCAGCCATCACTAATAGCTAGAGTTCAGAGTATTGCCAGAGTCCTGAACCCTCCTACTCTGTAGGAGAAGAGCTGTTCAATGGATGCACAGTTCTCCTCTCCCCAACTGACCCACTGACACTTTGGCACATTCCTGAATACAGGTCATCAGCACAGCAAGTGGCAGCACTACTGCTGTGCTGGTTGGCTGGCCAGCTTAAAACCTCTTTTAACAACAGATTCTATAATGCAGGGTTTGTATATAAGTGAAGCATTCCACTGAAAACAGAAGTGTTTCATGTTAAAATAGTCAGATGGCTTTCTAGCACTTGTGTGTGTATCACACGGTATCCTGGTTGGTTGTGTGCTTTCCCTATAGGTCAAGGATGTCTAGAGAAGAAATAATGAGTATTGTGAAGATTATAATTGAAATGATTTTCTTTGAGAAGAAGTGCATTGCCATGCAGTATTATGGAAAGAGGTCAGATACCGAGTGTCAGATGATAGCCAAGAATCTTTGAAAGGCTTCAGTTTTCCTTTATTGCTTCCATGCTTAAATTTAAATTTCATTTATCAGATTCTCATTTGGCTTAACTGCTTGCATTCCTGAATATATGAAGACCTTAAATATTCAGGAATGAATTCAATTCCCTTAAGGTTGCCATTACCATCAATGCTGTTACAAGTTTAAAGGATAATACTTGGAATCCAATAACAGGTTTTCATTAACAAGCAAAACATATAATTTGTTTTTTTTTTTCTCCTGCGGTTCCAGTCAGTGATATAATGTCGGGTTAGAAAAACATAGGTTTCTAACTATCATCTCTTTGCCATGATAATATATTGCTTGTTTAATTTATCCATGACTCTTGACTTTGAGCATGCAGCTGTTGTAAGAATAATTTCTTCTCTGATTTCATAACTATAAAAGTGCTCACAATCATACTGATTCTAAACTACCATCTACGATTATGACACTACCTTTCAGTTACATCGGAAAAAACAGTGTGGGTTTTAGTCAGGTTAATTTGATATGCAATATGTGACATATGAGCTTACATTGTTAGATACCAATGCAGACTAATGAACATTTACCTGAATTAGTGAAACATGGCCTTCTGCAGCAAAAGAAAATAATACTGAACAGTCTTATGAAAGATCATACATTACATTTAAAAAATGGATACTTCTGAGAACAACAGAGCTAATCTTTCCATTTAATTTCAAAATATCAACTCATACTAATAAAACTTACTAGCATTTTTTGAAATATGACCTTTCATAGAAAAAAGAGAAAAGACTGAAGAGTCTTATAAAAGATCATGCATTACAGTATATTTCAATGTTGGTAATTACAGACTTAATCTTTCCCATGAATTTAAAAATGAATGTTGGGTTTGCACATCCTTTAAAGAACAACTTTCCACATCAGCATGCACTTTCATAAATAAGATGTTTCAGCTGTTACAATTTACTACAGAATACATTTTTTTTAATTTTCAGTGTTCCTTTCTAAGATTTACAACATGTCTTGGTAGAGCATCAGAAAAGTCTATATAAAAACTAAAGGTGTGCACAGCCACTCCCCTGGAAACTGAGCTGCCCTGAACATACATTGCTTGATTTTCATAAACCCAAGCCGAAATTTTGCTGCCTTGGCTGGGATCTTGGCTCTGTTTTTATTGTTTATTACTTCCCCAGCCTCCCAGCTTGCATACCTGTCATGTGACAGTCCTAAGGCATGCTAGGAGAGGTCAAAGGCTGCAGAGGGGAATGTGCACATAGCATAGACACTCCAGTTTGCACATGTGCGTTCTGGAGTATATATGGCAGTGCAGCGCTGACCTCCGTGCCATTGCATTGTCAGTCAGTCATGGGGAGAGAGTGCTTTCTGTGCCTGTGGGAATGGGAAGTTGGAACCTTTCAACTTTGTCATTTATGACTTAAGTTTCACTAGCAAGAGGGGAAGAACAGAAGGAGAAAAAAATTAAAAGAATTCAAAGTGAAAAACAAAAACATGAGTGAGACTGAGGAGTTGCCGGAGACTGTGGGCCAAATTCTAGAAGCCTGGTGCAAGTCACCGCCAAAGGTGACTTACCCCAAATGCCCTTGCAACATGGACCCTGCATCCTATTCCAGAAGGGGACGGTTCTCTGCGGCTAAGTCCCATTACTTGGGCCATGTGGAAAAGTACACCCACCTAAGGGTGTACCCGAGGGGCATGTCACAAGTCACAGCCACCCCAGCATGCGTAAGTGCCCCCCCAGTGCTCAGCAGGGAAGCTGTGTCCCTCACGATCCATGCCCCAACCCAATGTATTTGCCTCAAATGGTAAAGAAACCCCTAGAGATCCCTGGTAGTCTAATATTTACCACCCACCCAGCAGTGCCAGTCTACACGCATCCCACCACCACTTCCCCAGCTGGCGATTGGCACAGATCACCTCTCACCTCCACAGCCAGCCACCAACTGGGCTCCCACAGGAGCACTTACTGTATAGATGCACTCAGAAATGAATGTGATTTATTAATTTCTGAGCATGTCTATACAGTAAGCGCTCCTGCAGAGCTCAATTGGTGGCTGGCTGTGGAGGTGGAGTGGGCTATGCCAGTTGCTGGCTGGGGATGGGTGGGGAGGATATGGGTGGACTATCACTACAGGGTGGGGCTGGTAGGGGGCAACTAGAATGCCAGGGATCTCAGGGGGTTTACTTTTTTACCATTTGCAGCAAAACATCTGGTCAGGGCATGGATGGGGGGAACACAGCTACCCTGCAGGGCTGATAGCAGTGTGGGGTTCAGGGACATGATGTGTGTGGGCTGCCCTGCAGAGCATTTAGGGTTTGGGGTTCTGGGGGCTGGGGGTGCATGCTGCCCAGCTGGACACCTCTGCTATGGGGGATTGGAGGCTGTGGGGGTTGTGGGCTGCCCTGTGTGGCACTGGCAGGGGTGTTCTGAGCATGGTGGGGCACATCCTGGAGTGGGTGCAGTGGTTCTACAGAATCCCCGGAGGATGTATATACAGTTATGCCAGCTAAATGCTGATGCAACTTAAGTTGCTGATTCTCCTCCAGGGGTTCTTGTAGAATCACAACATCGGGGACTTTGTTGCTGCTCTACTAGTATAGGGCACAACTGCTGCCATAAACCCCCTAGCATCATGTCACGGGGGTTTATGGTGCATCTGCCGGTGTAACTGCTCTTTGGTGCAAGTGTCCTGCAGCATGTCGCAGGCCACATTGTAGAATCCCATGCTTCGCAACTGCTGGAGTAACTTGCTACTTGCACCATTCTTTTTCGCACATGTGCTGTTACACTAGGCATATCTCTTGTAAAATCGGGCCCTATATGTGTATGTGGGGGGGGGGTGGTAGACAGACCCTACATGCGAGAAAGAGACAGACTGCACACAAAAAATCCTAGAGCTTTCCAAAAGGCAAATTAAGTTTACTAAACCTTAAAGAGGGAAAAAAAAAACACAAAAGGAGACTGTGTGGGAGATTGCAATACTCAGACTAGAAGCTGCAGTCAATGTGACTGTGAAGAAGTGCTCAGTACAGTAGTACTGTCTGGCTATGAATCCAAAACCAAAACCATCTAAAATTAAGGACTCGCTTGATCCACTTTTGGGCCTTCAGGATGCCCTCAGACCTGAGATATGCCTGATAGGGGACTTTCTGCCACACCTGTTTGGTCATTGTAAAGCCCATATTGCGTTGATCTCGATGGCAGCAAAGGTTATTATCCTTTGGCATTGGAGCAATGATTGCTCCTCACCTACTAGAGAGTGGTATGGCAAAATTATTCAGGCCCTAATGGTGAAGAAGCAGACTGCCAGACTACACCAACCAGTGGACCTTTACCGGGACAGATGGGAAAAGTTACACACTCTTCTGTCTATTCAGACATTGCCTGATTAAGGTGTGTTGGTGAACTGTGAATTTTTTTTCTCTTTCTTTTCTCTTTTGGTTGGGCCCCATATCCTTTTAATAGCTTTGTTTATCATTAGGTCTGGTTGCTCTGGAAGGGTGAGGGTGGTTGGTGGGATAGGAGGAATAAGTGTTCTTTTTTATTTCTGGTTTTGTGGGGATTATCTTTTGGTTTGTGTGTTTATTCCTTCTGTATTTGTATTACTTCTGTATTGTTGCTTGTTTGAGGTTGTTCGAAATCTTAAATCTTGAATAAAAATGTAAATTGCAAAAAACAAACAAAAACAAAACCAGAACCAGGGGTGACTTGGCAAAACCAAAACCTCCCAGTTTTGCACACCTCTAATAAAAACATTGGAAAACATTTACTTCTCCCCTATTAATTTCACAGTGCCTTTTTGTGACATCATTAGTGCTCACTATGACAACAGACTGTGATGTCACAAAAAGCAGTTCAGTGGTTAGCAGGAGACAATCAGCTACATTCTTAAAGACTAAGTGAAATAATTCCTGCATTATCTACAACATTTAGTAGGCTAACTGCAGGAAAAGTAAAAAAAAAAAACAAAAAAAAAACTGCAGAACAAGAAACTTAAAAAATAACTGTTGTAAATCTAGTGTGTTCAAGCTTTTAATTATAATAGAGAATTGCTCTTTAAGAGCAATTCTTTACTTGCTTTGCTTTGAAAATAATCAAAATAACTAATAAGTGCATCAAGTAATCATCATGCTTTAATTTTGTCAGAATTTCAGACACACATTATTATAATTTAACACTTCCTCTTCTAAATACCTGGGGTACCTGGGAAATTAATCAGAGACAGGAACAATAATGAGACTGGGGCTGGAACAGCTACAAGAAAGTCTGAGTCACAAAAGGTATGTATAAATAGTGTCAACAAATATAAATTAATACAATTATTTTGAGGAAAGAATGACTGATAGGAGGGCTTAAGATGGATGCCTCATAAGCATTCATTTCTGCTTTGGGTAGGTTATAAAAGAACACAAACAATGGGACTGCAACTAGAACTATGCCTGATGACAGCACACTGGCATATGCGGCACTCAAAATAGGTAAGTAAATCGAACAGGTATAGTTAAATCTTCATAAACAGCAACTAAAGCAGCTGATATTGTTGAGCAGGCCACTGATGTCCAGTAGCTGCCTGCCTGGGGATCTAAACTAGTCACATTGAATTTTTTTTTCAGGAATAAATAAGTTATTAAACTTACTACTATGCAGTCTCACTTCCTTGTGAAGCTGAAGTCGCCTAGTGCCCACCACAGGCCCACACAGGAAACTACATTTTAATGACACAAAGCAGAGAAGAGACAGCAGAGCTATATGTAGCATTATAATGCTATCATGGGCAACAGTGGCCTTTGAATACTAATGAAACTTATAAGTGACTCTAGTACATGTTAAGGGGATAGTATAACAGGTTTTATGTGATGTGGGCAACCGCGAAAGGGCGACCCATAGAAGATCAACATCAGGGTGTCAAAAAGAATTTCGCCATCCTGACAACCCCGGCGCTCAGAAAATGGCTTCACCCCCGCACCCACCTACTTAAGGATTCTCAGTCTAAAGGAATGTTGAGGGTGCAGGCAAAAAAAGAAAAGATTTTGTCCCGAGCGCTAAAAAAGCACAATAGCACCCAGACCAGACCCAAACCTGGAACCCCAGCACCACAGGCGGAGGCCAACCCCCTATGCCATGGTGCAGCTCGGCAGCTGACCGCAGTGCCACCCTCTATATACCCTCCACCCATTCCAAGGCCATGCTTGCCGTGCTCGCTCTCCCCCCCATGCATTTGTACATGTGGCAATATCCTGTTGCTAGGGTCACTCACCCCACCACATCCGGTCACCCTCCCTGCCCCCTTGACTTTCGGACTTTCACCCATATCGCGTTGCCGTTTCGGATGATGACGTGATTCAGGCACACACCTCATGTGCTACCGTGTAACATGTACTATCTCCCTTAACATAGTATAACTGTACTACCCCCTTAACATGTACAAGTGCCTTTTATAAGTTTCATTCGTATTCAAAAGCAGTGGCTACCCCCCCAATAACATTATAATGCTATCTATAGCCCTGTAGCCCCTTCCCCACTTTATATCATCAAAATGCTGTGGTGTCTGCATTCTAAATTTCAGCCAAATCTACCTTGCAAAAGTAGGAGGTAATGTACAACAACATCTATTGCATTGCATGGTCCTTAAACCAGCATACTCATCAATGTGCATTATACTCTGCACTGGCATGGCTTCCCACTGCAGCCTTGTGTGATATAAGTTTAGGTGGGGTAATTGTTAACATATCAATCAGTCCCCCATCATCTCTCACAAGGCTTCTCCAGCCCCGCAGTGATACCTGTCAACTAAGGTCCTATAATCTAGATTTGCTATCCATACCTAGAACAGAATGAGACTGGGGGATATTGCCTTTTCCACTGTTGCTCTGCATTTATGGATGTCCATACTGGCAGATCTCCACGAGTGTCTGACTGTATACGCCTTTCAAAAGAGATACTGCAGCCATCTCCTCATGTTTTTATTTATTTATTTATTTATGATTTTGAGAACTAGGTAGCTGCACTGATCCCAGAGACCGGTTTCAAGCATGACCCTGACCATAGTAATGGCACAGGATTAAAATTAAACAAAGCACATATGACAGTGGAGCAGTTAACAATGCCAAAAGCAAATAACAGTATACAAAATGCAATGTAGTACAATTCACTAAAGTAGATGTACAACAAAACAAGGTGTCAATTCCCATAGTAAACTGAACAAGCAATCACAATAGGATTATAAAATGGGGAGAGAACATCCTGAATTCTGATTGGTTCTTACCTGTACATCAAATCTGTTTGATGCACTGGTAAAAACAAGTTCTCAAACGCAGGACCACATTGTAAAAAAAAAAACATTGTGCCATTAGAACACTGGATTTTCAAATATCACCATTTTTACTCTTGCTAAAGCTGTTCATCCTGGATTACCAGCCAATAAGGGAAACTACATATTTTTCTATTTAGAAACTGGGCAGGAAAACCATTTTTTTGTATTTTTTTATTGCCATACATAAGGTATGGCTGATCACACTTTGGCTATCATGCCGACAGTCCAACAGTCCAACAGTGTAAACAGACAAACCGATTGCCTCAATTCTTTTTGAAGTACACTATTAAATTTGGAGTCATCTTGCTGCCATTTTATTGCCATACATAAGGTATGGCTGATCACTCCGTGTCTATTACGCTGACAGTCCCGCAGTGTAAATAGATAAGCCAGTTGCCTCAATTGTTTTTGAAGTACACTGCTAAATTTGAAGTCATCTTGCTGCCATTTTCTTGCCATACATATGATATGGCTGATCACTCTGTGGCTATCGAACTGACAGTCCCACGGTGTAAACAGACAAGCCATTGCTTAATTTTTATGTTTGCTTGCACGCATGTGCAAGAAACATAGTACCTTCATCGGAGATTTTGGAGGTGTGTCACCTCTTCCTCCAATTCAGGCAGTGTCCTGGCAGGCACAGCCCCTGTAAGCAAATGCATTTTGGAGCTGTCTATGACACGCTCCAAAATGCAGTAACCTCCAGTTGAAAGGCTTATGCGGCTTGGTGAGCAGCGATAGAAGCTGCTCGCAGCAGCTCCCCCAGCCACAGACGCAGCACGCCCCCTGCACGCAAGGTATACCGATGGGTGCCCAATCCCTCCGGCTGCGCTGCATCATCTCCCCGCCCTTCCCAGTATTTGGTGCCACGCTGGGAGCCACCCCAGCGTGGCAATGAATGATGTTGCGGACGGGGTGCCTAATCCCCATCGACAAACGGCTCCCCCAGGTCCTGTGCCACGCTGGGGCCCACCCCAGCGTGGCAAACGTGCCAATAGTTTTTTGCTGACTGGGGTGCCCAATCCCTATCGGCTGAAGACCCCCCCAAAGTCATTGTGCCACGCTGGGAGCCCACCCCAGCATGGCAAGCGGTCCCGCTGACGCCTTTTTTTTCCCCTGTAAAATGAAACTGTCCCACGGCGTGTCTCCCAAGCCCCTCCCACATCTTGCACCCACCCACTGCGCACCCAGACTCCCCACCCCCACACTTACCTCCGGACTCCAGCGCGACGATCTTCGGTGGACCGGGAACACGTCTGCACACTTCAAAGCCGACCGCGAACTCAGGAAATGTCGGTAAGCTGTATAATGGGCTAGATAGGAGGGGTTCAACTTTATTGCATATCTCAGGCATTTTTGGGAATGTTTGCACCAAATTTTCAACATGGGGTTTTTGGGACCCCTTCTCATGAATGATGTCACTGTCATGGCGTTATTCGGGCTTGAAGGGTTATTTCGCTCAGTGACTGTGAAATCACCCTTAGGGACCAAATACCACCATGACAGTGACATCATTCATGAGAAGGGGGCCCAAACCCCCCATGTTGAAAATTCGGTGCCAAAATTCCAAAAAATGACTGTTTGACGAGCGTGTGTTGCGCAGTTCCTAGGCTCGTAAGTTCGCGAAATTTCAATATTTTCACTCCAGATTTTCAACATTGCCATTTCATGACACCGTCTTATGAGTAGTCCAGCTGTCATTTTTCACATCTCACCCAAAATGTGTTTCCGTCCTTGTAGCGCAGAATGGTGCAGTCAGTGTGCAAAATCAATGTAGGGGACAAATTAAGAAAATCACAGTGACACTGTTCATGAGCAGAGGTCTTGAAATGGCTATGTTGAAAATTTGGTGAAAAAAATCCTAAAAATGACTGTTTTACGAGCGTGCATTGAGTAGTTTCTATGCTGCGCTCATAGGTTCTTAATTTTCAATATTTCCACTCCAGATTTTCAACATTGCCATTTTCCTACCTTCTTATGAGTAGTATAGCTGTCATTTTCACATCTCACCTTACAGCGATGTTTCTGCCCATGTAGCGCACAATGGCGCGAGTCGGTTGTGCAAGCTCAATGTATGGGACACATTAACAAAACCACAGTGACACTGTTCATGAGCAGAGGTCTTAAAATGGCCTTGTTGAAAAATTGGTGGAAAAACGCCTAAAAATGACTTTTACGAGCATGCGTTGCACAGTTCCTATGCATGCTCATAAGTTTGCAAATATAATATTTTCACTCTAGATTTTCAACATGTCCATTTTGTTAAACTTCCTTATGAACAGTACAGCTGCAGTTTTTCATATGTCACCCAAAATGTGTTATCGCACATGTAGCGCACAATGGTGCTGTTGGTGTGCGAAAGCAATGTTTAGGACACATTAAGAAAATCACACTTACGCTGTTCATGAGCAGAGGTCTTAAAATGGCTATGTTGAAAATTTGGTGACAAAAGTCCATAAAATGACTGTGTTACGAGTGAGCATTGTGCAGTTTCCACGCATCCTCGTTAGTTCATGACTTTGTAATATTTTCAGTCCAGATTTTCACTAGTGGCATTTTCAACACTTTATGAACAGTACAGCTGCCATTCTTCACAACATGGCCGGTGTGTTTTCACACTTAGTGCAGAGATGCGTGGTCGCTGTCGGAAATCATTGTTCGGCACAGATAAAGAAAATCACAGTGACACTGTTCATGATCGGAGGCACCAAAATGCCTGAGTTGACAATCTGCATAAAATATCCCCAACCTACTTATATAACGGTACGCTGCACAGTTTCTCTATGTACGCTTGTGACTTCACCATTTTTTTAAATATTTTTACTACACATTTGCAACATAGCCATTTTGACACCTCCCCATGACAGAATACAGCCGTCATTTTTTACAGCCTGTTCGGAATATTTTTGCACCTGTGGTGCTAAATCCCGTAGTCACTGTGCATAAGCAGCTTTCGGCTACCAACCTGATAATCCCCCCATTCATGAGGTGGGGTCACAAAACAAACATGTTGAAAATTTGGAGTTAAAATACCAATGAATGCCTGAGGTATTAGGCTTTTCAACTAAATCACCCAACCCTATAGAGAATGACAGGAATCAGGGGTGTGAATTGGGATTCTTGCCTGTGATGCTCACACCATTCCACACCCTGCAGTCACTGAGAGGCATTGAAGGTATGCCTTGGACTCTTCGGCCCCAAACTTCACCCCATTCTCCTATATTGCACCCATCTCACCGTATTTTCTAATGAAATGGGGTGCGCAGGCCAAAGCCCCTCAAGGAACATGTGAGACCTGTCAGTCTCTGCAGAGTGGGGTGTGGTGAAATGGTGTGGCCGTTATGCCTGATGACCCAAATGCACACCTCTATGCCTGTCACTCTCTGCAGGGTGGTGGTGGGGTTGGCTTCAGTTCAATACTTCACTGCCATTCCTATTACGCAGCTCTGTAACTTCTACACTACCACTGCCAATGCCAGTAAGCAAACATTCGGCATTGACAAATGCTTGTTTTTTAGTAGGCTCTTACAGTTAAATTTGGAGTCCTGCTGGTGGTGGTGGTGAGTGTGTGTGTGTGTCTTTGTGTGTATGTGTGCATGTCTGTGTATGTGCATGTGTGTATGTTTGCGTGTGTCTGTCTGTGTGTGTGTGTGTGTGTGTGTGTGTGTGTGCATGCGTGCACATGCATGTGTGAGCTCACAGGTTTTTGATGCACTGGTAAAAACAAGTTCTCAAACGCAGGACCACATTGCAAAAAAAAATATTGTGCCATTAGAACACTGGATTTTCAAATATCACCATTTTTACTCTTGCTAAAGCTGTTCATCCTGGATTACCAGCCAATAAGGGAAACTACATATTTTTCTATTTAGAAACTGGGCAGGAAAACCATTTTTTGTATTTTTTTATTGCCATACATAAGGTATGGCTGATCACACTTTGGCTATCATGCCGACAGTCCAACAGTCCAACAGTGTAAACAGACAAACCGATTGCCTCAATTCTTTTTGAAGTACACTATTAAATTTGGAGTCATCTTGCTGCCATTTTATTGCCATACATAAGGTATGGCTGATCACTCTGTGGCTATTGAACTGACAGTCCCACGGTGTAAACAGACAAGCCATTGCTTAATTTTTTTTTTAGTAGGCTCTTACAGTTAAATTTGGAGTCCTGCTGGTGGTGGTGGTGAGTGTGTGTGTCTTTGTGTGTGTGTGCATGTCTATGTATGTGCGTGTGTGTATGTGTGCGTGTGTCTGTCAGTGTGTGTGTGTGTGCGTGCGCGCACATGTGTGAGCTCACAGGATTTTGAAAAGTGCACAAAAGTGGACAAAGGACACTCGCTCCCTCTTAAACTTTGGGTACTCTGTTCTACAGGAGACCTTGCTGTCCCCCTCTCTTTCCCCATCCAGGCTCTCCAGATATGGAAGACTTTACTCTCCCGGTCTCTCTCCCTCTGAAGGTAACCTTGATCTCCAGATACAGCATCAAAAAAAGTGACTAACTTACAGCTTTAATTTTGATTTCTTGCACTGCACCATGTGGATGTTTCTGTAGAGGGACAATTGCTATCGGCAAATGATTCAGATGCCTGCCTAGTGGTACAAGTTTTTAGGGAGGAACAATGCAACAAAAAATATAGCAAGCAATTCCTAAAATACTGACCTGTTGCAGTAAACTTGATCCTGAACTTTTTAATAATTTTCGTAGCTAAATCTGCCATCTAGCAATCACAATATGCAAATATAAAATGCTGATATGCAAATAAGATCATGAATGTTAACGTAACTACAATGACATAATCATGCCTGATGGAAGGACTATTTTATTAGAAATTCTGATAACAATAGCCTTTTTTTACATAAATAAGTTTTTTTTTTTACAATAAACACTGGAAAATAGCCAATTTTATAAGGGCAATAAGACACTTTGGGGTGTGCATTGAACATATATTACCACATAGGCACTCAGCCTGTGGCCTCATTCCTCACTGTGCCCCTGGGTGTGCAGTAATGTTTGTTCAATGCACACCCCATTGTGTCTTATTTCTTTTGTAATTGGACAAACAAGATACATGCAAGCAGCGAAAACCTCTTGGCAAGAGAGGGGTACCAAAAAGTGTAGGGAGGTGGGGGGGGAGGGAGGTGTTAGGTACAGAAGAGTGAGGGATTGTTGAATAAAGCACAAAGGAGAAGTTGAACTAGGATAAACTCAAGGAGGTTAGAGAGGACAGGGGAGGGGGTACCCAGTAAAGCAATGGCAGTGGGATTCAGCATGGAGCCAGTCTTTGAGGCAGGACATGATCAGGTTGTGGGTGCCCAGGGGGTGGAGCTCAGCAGGCAGCTTATTCCACAATGAGTTTGCAGCAGCTGACAGAGCTCTCCCATCCTTATTGGTATAAACCCTGGGAACTTTAAGAGGGGGGATATTATTGGAGTGGAGACAATGGTGTAGTGTTTGGACTTTGAGGAGGGCAGCGAGGGGAGATTCTAGGCCAGTTTGGATGGTATTATCAACCATGCTGCAAAGGGCAAAGTCAAAGCAGCCTTGTAGTGGGAGTCATACAAGTGATTGGTAGAGGACACAGTGGTGGGTGGAAAAAGGGGCCAGTAAGGCAAAACGGTATCCAATGAGGACAGTGACTGAATATGGGTGAGTGTCAAAATTGTGACTCATATTCAGTGCTTTCCCCATGGGTTACCCTTCAAGGGTAGTGACCCTACATGAAAATGAGAGTAGAGAAGGGTACCTGGAAGGAGGGATAGTGAGGGGAGGGGGAGGGACAGGAAGGGGTTTTAGGAGACTGGTGTGCCTGCTGCCACTGAGCTAGCCATGTGGTATGGTGGTGTGGGTGGCTAGCTCTGGCTCAGCAGGCACTGGGTTCAGGGCAGGGACCAGGAGGGTAGAAATGTTGCTGCTGCCTGTGGCCATGGAACATAAGTTTTTTTTTTAAATCTGGACTGTGCTCCCTCCATGATATGCATCCCCTGGAGCTGAGAATCCTAAATCAGGGGTGTGCGCGGGGTGTGGGTGGGGGTGCAGCCCCCCCACAAAAGCAATTTTTGTGTTTCCAGATGTCAGGTTGTTGGGAAGTGTTTGTCGCCGATTTGCTTTTTGATGATATACACTTGCCATAATAGCGATGGCTGTTTTGCTATCGCTATTATGACATGGAACCAGGTAAAGCAACAGGCACTGTTGTAGGCAGTTGAGAGTTTGGCCAAGAGGGTTGCAGATGACCTAGCATAGATGGTGGAACAGTAGTTGAGTATAGGGTGTATGATCCCCTAGACAATGTCAAGTTGGGCCTCTGGGGTGAGATATTGCCTGAATCTGTAGGCAGCACCCAGCTTTTGGTGTATCCTGTGAACCACTAAATTGATGTGCTCAGAGAAGGAGAGAGAGGAATCAAGCAGGACTCCTAAGTATTTGAAGATATCAACATTTTCAAGAACCTGACTATCAAGGGAGATAATCTTGAGAGGACTGGGATTTGAATTTGGCAAGGAAAGGCTTAGATCTGAACAGCATATATTTTGTTTTCTTGACACTTACCAGGAGGAGGTTGGCTGCAGACAAGTTGTGTGCAGCTGTATAGTTAAAGGAGAGAACTGAGGAGATGTGGGGGAGGAATTTACCACTGAAGAAAAGAACAAGGTCATCAGCATAAGGGAAGGCATTACAGCTGAGACTGTCTCAGGGAAGGGAGTTTATAAATAAGGAGAATAGAAGATGGCCTAGGAGGGAGCCCTGAGGGATACCAGTTGAGTCAGGAATGGTAGGGGAGCAAGCAGGGCCTACACAGATATATTGGGAGCAATCAGAGAGGTAGCTTCTGAACTAGTTAGCTACCTCATACAAACAGCCAAGGTGACATAGCTTGGAGAAGAGGAGGAGGGCATGGTTGACCATGTCGAAGGCCTTGGAGAGGTCTACAAGAATGGATCTGGTGGCATTTCTATGGTCCATGTTTGTAAGGATGTGGTTGGTCAGTAGTGCCAGGGCTGTAGAGGTACTATGGTTTTTGTGAAAGCCATGTTGCTGGCTACACAAGAGGTTATACTTGTCATCTGTGTACTAGGTAAGCTGATGGTGGGTAACTTTCTCGAGTAGCTTGCTTAGGTGGGGGAGGAAGGACGTGGGCCAATAATTGTCTGTGGATTGGGATCTTGAACTTTGAAAATGAGAATCACTTTGGCAGTCTTCCAGGGGTCTGGCATGGAGGAGGTATAGAGGACAAAGTTAAAAATAAAAGTGAGGGATTCGACAATGGCAGGGGAGATGAGCCTAAGAAAGACAGGACAGAGGCCATCAGACCAAGGGCAGCCATGATTTGGGAGGCATTTGAAGAGCTTTGATGTATTAGTAGTTGAGATAGCTTTAAAGTAGAAGGGGGGTAGGGGAGGGGGGTAGGTCAGGAAGAGGTCACCTGGGGGTGTGGGTGGTGGGCTGAGCTGCTAAGCTGGCCACCTGGGAGCATGCCTAGAAACACAGATAGGTCAGTGAATTTATCATTGAAGGCCAAAGCCACCTCTAGGGTGTCAGTGACAAGGCCAGTGGGGGAGTTCAACTGCAGAGCTGTCTTACAGGAGTGTGGATTGAGAAGGGAGCCAACGATGCATTCCCATAATTTCCTAGGGTTTCCAAGGTTTGCCTTCTGGAGGTTACGGAAATAGATCTGTCTCAGGGATTTGGCCAGATACTTACATAGGTTTCACAGGCACCTGTAGGCATCCAAGAGGGCAGGGGAGGGTGATGGCTTGTGGGCAGACAAAGCACATTCTCTATCCTTCATGATAGTAAGGAGATCTTTAGTGATCCAGTGAGAGCAACTGCCTCTGACTCGTCTTGTCATGAGAGGGAAATGCTGATCCTGTAGGGACAGCAGGGTCTATGTGAGGAGGGTTATTGCTACGTCACATCAGTGAGTGAGAATAGAGCAGATCAGTCCAATGACCATGCATTCCCAAGGAGGATGGGGGTGTTGGGACTGCTGAAATTTTGAAAGGACAGGTTTTTGGGGGGAGGGTTGAATTTGGATGACCAGAGGAGAAACTTGGGGGAGTGATCACTGATGGAGTCAGCCATGGTACCAGCTTGTAATACATAGTTATCCCTATTCGTAATTATCCGGTCCAGAAGGGTTTAGGTGGCAGTGGGTGGGTTTTGTCTGATAGACAGTGCAATAGTCTAGACCAGCTAATGTTGTTTTAGAAGGCAAGCACAGTCCGACTGGTGGGCACTCAGCCAGTTTAAATTGAAGTTGCCAAGGAGACTGGAGTCTCTTTGAGGGTTTAGTGAATTGAAGCCAGATAGAAAGGTGTTTAGTCCTTTAGATCCCATGGTTTGGGGGTTGTAGCAGCACCCAATATAGAGTTTCTTTGTTCAGCCCAGGGTTAGTTTGGAGAGGAGCCATTCACTGGGGGAGGTTGACTCAGAGCAGAGGACAATGGTGCTGGAGAGGGGTTCTCTGAAGAACAGTGCTACACCACCACCCTTATTTTTGCCTGGCCTATCAAGGTGCAGGGAAGAGTACCCAGCTAGCTGATACATGGTGTCTGATAGGTGAGGCTGTAGCCAAGTTTCAGACATTCCCATCACATGATGCTTGTGGAGCAATACCCACACCCTCCAGATCAGGGAGCTTTGAGGAAAGGCTACAGATGTTGATATGAGCAAATTTCAAACCTGTGGCATTTGTCCAAGTGCAAGAGGAGGAGTTAATATGGGAGCTGGTCGGACCAGGGTTACACTCAACATCTCCAGCCAGGATAGGGAAGGAGAGTAGGAGTGTGTATGGGCAAGGGGTGACGATAGGAGACCACAAGAGGGTGATCAGGTAGTGGCCAAGTAAATGGCATTCCAAATTGATGAGGAAAGAGAGGGTGACAAGTACAAGAGGTGATAGTTCCCATCTGGAATAAGGGGGAGGGTGTTGCGGGGTTGAGTGGCTGACTGTGAAGAAGAGAAGGTATTCCTGGTCATGTGCTAGTACATTAGCACATGAGTCCATGAGCAACAGGAACAGTGGCAAGGAAACAGCAAGTAGAGTGAGATATAGCAGCTTCATCATGTCTGGCATAGCAGAAAAAGTGGAAATCTCAGGGGTTAAGAAAGTGGTAAAGCAGGACTGGCTGGTGGCTTGTAGGTTAGCACAGGCGATACTTGCAAACTAATTGGGAGTAGAGGAGAAATAAGTTGTGGAAGAAGAAGTCAGTGTAGTGAAAAGCAGAAGAGAAAAGCAGGGTGTAAGAACTAAAGAAAACACAAAAGAGGTCAGGAAAAGTGTGCTGATAGAAGGAAGGGACAGAGTCCTAGGTGTGGTGGAATGACAGGCGGAGTGAGTCTATAACTTTAAGCCTACTGTGCAAGGTTGTGGCCAATGTTGAGAGGTTTAACAGGAGACGAGGGAGCTTAGGTAGCTTTAATGAGTGCCAGGGGGCAGGGATGGGTGGGCAGGAGAAAGTTAAAGTTGCAGAGAGAGCAGGCTGAGCAGTCCATTTGCCAGAGCAGGATTTGTACCTGTCTTTTGTGGCTTGAGTGCAGGTGTCAGGCTGCTTCTTTTCACTATGGGAGGGGTGCAGGCAGCTCTTTAGATGCAATCATGGTTGTGGTGCTAGCCCCATTGGGCTGAGGGATGCCTGAGGAGAAGGGTCAAACAGGGGATAAGTTTAAGCACACAGGGATCAGGCAGGAGGGTTAGGAGAAAGAGCAATTTACCAAAAATAATGGAGAAAATGGCTAAATCTGTGGCTGTGGGTTGCAGATTAGAAGCAAGGTGTCAGCAAGTTCTGCAGTGCAGGGGTGACAACAAAAGAAAGTAAATCGAGAGACGTGCAAACTACCCAAGACAGAGACAGGGCAAAGAGAAAAGTAGAGAGAGAGAGATGAAGTAAAGTAATTAAACACTTTTAGTGGAAAATTAATTCAACAACTTTAAGTTCTCAAGGAATACAGTACATAATTAACAAGCTTTGCTTGAGAAAATTCGGGCACAGTAGCACACAATGCAGAAGGCTAATCCTAGCAACACAAAGTTCAACTAGGCAGTAATTAATGCAGAAAAGTCTTAAAATAAAAATCTACTGAAAATTCTGGGTTCCCACTATTGAAAATAGCAAATAAAGAGTCTGGTAGTGCTGCTTAATGTACTGGGCAGAAGTGGCCAACAGGACAGCTCCTGGGTCTGCAATAACTAGTGGGGCTCTTTTGGGAATATGTGCCAGTCTATTTAAAAATAAAGAAAAAATCAAGTTGCAGAGAGAGAGCAGTCCTAGCAGTCCATTTGCCAGAACAGGATCCGTACCTGTCTTTTGTGGCTTGAGGACGGGTGGCAGGCTCCTTTTTTCCACCGTGGGAGGTGGGCAGGCAGCTCCTTAGATACGCCACTGGTTGCGTGCTAGCCCGCTGGGCTGAAGGAGCTGTCTTTGTGGCTTGAAGGCAGATGGCAGTTTGCTTCTTTTCTCTGTGAGAGACAGGGAGGCGGCTCCTTAGATGCAAGCACGGTTGTGGTGCTAGCCTCATTGGGCTAAAGGATGCCTGTCTTTTGTGGCTTGATGGTGGGTGGCAGGCTACTTCTTTTCATTGCGGGAGGTGGGCAAGCGGTTCCTTAGATGCAACTGTGGTTCTAGCCCCACTGGGCTGAGGAACACCTGTCTTTTATGGCTTGAGGGTGGGTGGCAGGCTGCTTCTTTTCACCATGAGAGGTGGGCAGGTGACTCCTTAGATGTGACTGCAGTTGTGCTGCTAGCCCCGTTGGGCTGAGGTTGTCTGTGCTGTCTTATTTGGCTTGAGGGTGGGTGGCAGACTGCTTCTTATTTATGATGGGAGGTGGGCAGGTGGCTCCTTAGATGCGACCGTGGTTACGGTGGTAGTCCAGTTGGGCTGAGGGATGTCTTGTTATCAGTATGTTCCTGTGCCTACTTCATTATGTTACATTCTGGTTGAGTGTAACCTAAGGTTTATATGTTAGTGTCTTGCCAGATGAGCTTTCGATGTCATGTATTCTGTGTACGTGTTTCCATGAACTATATTGTTATGTATTCTGTGTGTATATTGTGCTTACTCTCATCTGTCACACATGCAAATGCTCCTTGTTGACTTTAATTTGTAAAAACCTCCAAGACTGTGCCTGAAAATAAGCATTTACTTGTCTTGTGCACTTACCTGGTTATCAAAAACTAAATAAATAAAAGTAAATATAAAAATAAAAGAAAAGAAACCACAAACCAGGACCCCAAAAGCATAGCAAACACCGTTAATAAGGCATTTACTGACTTAAGTGATGTACTTCCCCCTGATTTCCTAGACCCCCCCAAGTGGTACAAATCTAAATAACAGGCAGAATACCCATACTGGCACTGCCCCGCCTTTCTACTTCAAAATTATCTCTCAAGCCAAAGCCAAAAAATACCTTTTACAAATTTTAGGAAAAACTAGAATGAGTCGTGACATGCTTGACCTCAAGTTCATTGCTCTCACACTTGATGAGTTATTGTCACCCCTTGACAGCATTATGAATCTCTCTTATAACTGGTAAATTCCCACAGCTATGGAAATCAGCGGTGGTCACCCCTTTTTTTAAAAGTGGTGACAGGGCTAGTCACAACTACCATCTGTTCTCCATACTCCCTCAACTCTCAAAAGCGCTGGAGCATATTGTCTATGACCAGCTTGTTGACTACCTTGACAAATGCCAGTTGCAGTGCCTGGAACAGCATGGTTTCAGGAAGCAACATAGTACTACAACAGCATTAGTGGAGTTCACAGGCTACATACATGCTGCACCTTATCGGGGGATTTTGGTAGGGGCAACTTACATAGACCTCACCAAGACCATCGACATGGTCAATCATGACCTCTGCTGAACCAACTAACTTGCATTGGGTCATCACCTGAATCAGTGGGACGGTTCCAGAGCTACCTGGGAGAACACAACAAATAAAAATCATTGATACCTTCTCTGAAAGTATGAATGTCACCACAAGGGTCCCCCAAGGTTCAATCTTTGGTTCACTACTCTTTAGCCTGTTCTTAAACTGCCTCCCTCTAGTGTGCCAGGATAAGGTCCTACTGTATGCTGATGATGCGGTACTCTACACCAGCCACACAGACCTAGAAGCACTGGGAAAGTGAATGCAGGTTAATTTCTCTTTAGCTGAGACCTGGTTTCTTGATTCAAAGCTCTTGCTTAGTTATAAGAAGACCGAGACAATGCTGTTTGCCTCACAACCGGCAGAAATCCCATCTATTAAAAATAGTAAACAACCAAAACGCCTCACTACAAATGGTCCAAAGTTCTAAATATCTTGGGGTTTCTCTAAACTGTTCGTTCACATTTTCACGGCACATTGACCTTGTAGTCAAGGTTGCAAATGTCAAAACTGACCCACTATTTAGGTATAAACATTGCCTAACCAATGAGGCATTAAAACTCATTGCGTGCAGCTTGGTGTTATCCATGATTGACTATGGGCTTGTAGTGTTATAGTGCGGCAAGTGACACAGCTCTAAAGAGAATAAAGCTGGTCCTAAACAAATCCTGTAGGCTTGTCCTAGATGCGCCATGCCTAAAACACAACTGCAATCTCTATTCCCAGTCTGGGTGGTTAAATCTGCACTGTAGAACTCAATACCAGGTCTGCCTACTGGTTAAAATGTCCAACCAAGGTCTAACGCCACTTGGCATTCAGAGTCTCCTCTGCCCCACCAACAAGGCTAGACTTACCAGAGGGACAAATAGCCAACCACTAAAAGTCCCTTTCCACCACACCTCCCAGGGTCAGTGGTCTTTTGAGTACTGGGCACCCGCTTGACTCAACTTGTTACATGATGACCTGATGGCAGAATCTAAACGTTGTACTCACCTAGCAACACTTAGTAGGTGTGATTTTAACTTTTAAATTGCACAAGCCAACTTCTGTCTTCTTTCTGTTCATTACAGCACTTACAATCTCCCCTATCAAACGGCCTTGTTATTTTCCCTCTCCTCTACTGTCCCACTCGGCCTTCATCCTCCATTCCATTCGTCATCCGTTTTCCACCTTCCCCCCAACTAATCTGCTTCCCCTTCCCCTCACTTTATACTCCCACTCCAAAACCCCACAGAATTTTCTGATTCCAGCAAACCAATGACAAGGCCCTATGGCTGCTCCAGTTTTCTCCACCTATTCTCCCTTATACCTTCCTCACCAACTCAATACTGTCTCAACACCCAGCCTCTGTTGCTACCAGTTTCTCTCTCCATAATAAGCTACCTTTCCACTTTGTTTACCCTTCGCAATTTAATTATTGCTTAATGTGATTCTGTATCCAATGTAATTTTTTAACCTCTGTCTATAATGTTTTGCTGTATTTGTCTTGTTTGCTGTTGACATGGAGCCTCTGTAAACAAGCTTATGACTCAAAGTTATTAATCTGAGAACTGAATAAAGAAATACAAATATATAAAAATGATATTTTCTGGGTGGGGCTGCAGTAGACAGTCAGCGGCTTTGGCTTCACATGGAACTGAGACCATGATATTAGTAAGTTTAATAACTTACTATTCCCTTAACAAAAATATTCTAAATGCTGCTAGTTTACATCCTGGAGCACACAGCTACTGGGCATGAGTTACTTACCCCAACCAAAAGAAGGTGTCAGCAGTTCTTTAAAAGCTTTATTATTTAAAATATGTTGTAGAAATTGGTCACACAGTAGTCTGACTCACCACATCCAATTGGTCATTACTTGTGAGAGGACAAGACTGTTGTAAGTCACCTGTGGCTTCACCACTCATGAATTATGATCCTTCTCCCTCGCTCATAAAGATAAACTGAATATTATGAGATGGGCTGCCTTGCATCCCATTTTTATTTGCTATTTGTTAATAGGGAAAAGCACACTGAGTCAAGTCCTATTTCCAGGTGGGACCTAGGGAGGATACAGTTGGTAGGACAACAGTGACAAACACTGATAAAGTACAATGAATGTGGCCAGTGATAAATAAATATACAAGGTGAATAGTGCAAAATTAGGGAAGCAATACATCTACAGTAGTAAAAAGATACAGTGTACTATATAAAATTTTGAGAGGTTAAAGATGCAAACATTTAGTCCAGCCTAGCAATGTGGAGGACTGAGGCATTGAATGCCTTATCTCCTACCATGCCAGCAACCTGTGTTCAAGAACAAGCATGGGTTGCTGGGGGTTGGTGCAGTGGGAGAGGACTGAGTGTTGCAGGTACTGGCATCCTCACCTGGGGAGGGGTCACCAGTCATCTCAGCTTCTGACTGCTACCAGGTGTAGTCAGGTGGTAGTGCAGGTTGCGAGAGCAGCTCAAAGTATGGGGCCATGGTTTTGCAGGATGTGTGCAGCTCTAAACAACTGTACTGACATATTGCCATGGCAGGGTTTAGGGCAGATCACAGAAAGGGGAGAGGATAAGCTTAATGAAGCCCTGGCCATTCCCTCATGGCTGAATCACCACTCAAGTCTGGGGGCCCTGGATATCAATACAGTCACAGCCAAAGATATGGTCAGACATTTCCTGAAATTTCTGTGATATTTCTAGAGAAATATCCTGCTCTCTGCAGTTCCATAGTAGGGGCAGCAGATAGAATCTCTTTAAAAATATTGCAAAATATCTGGAAATATCTGACTATGTCTTTAGCTACAACTGTATGTTGATAGGGGGAGGATGGCCCTCCCTCTTCTGCCCCATCATGGGTGGGGGCATTTGAGGGAGACTTATACCCTGGGGTTCAGAGAGGTGAGACACAGTCATGCGGAGTGGGGACAGGGCTGACGAGCTGCTCATCATACCTGGAGGTAAAAAGCTTTAAGGAAAAAAATAGGTGAAAATGTTCAAATAACAGGGAACAATTTTCCATAAAGGAACAAATACCAAAAAATACAGTAAGAATAAACTGCAAATACAATACAATAAAGAGGAACATTCCAAATATGAGCACTTCAACCAGTAGTCAAAGATTACATGTGAGATAGGGCAGGTGAAAAAAATGCCCATTGTGGTGATGGGAAGCTAAAGCCTGGGAAGCAAAACCCAGGGTGGGGCAGTGATGCATGGGTATAAATATAAAGGAAATGGTGAGGGGAAAGATGAGGCTGGGTATAGCAAAGCAGTTTTATTTTGACAGCACCTTATCCCAAAGGCTTTCTCTTCTTATACTCACACTCACACTCTGCCCCTCATACTGGATAAAAGTTTTTGTCTTGATAATTGACAACGTGTTTAGACAATTCATTTGGCAAAAGAAGAGCTCAAGAGCTAGTCTGGAAAAACTATCCTCATCACTTTTCCAGGGCAGATTTAGTCTTCCTAATTTAAGGTTATATTTCTTACCTGCACACCTTGAATAGACAATAGGTTGGTTCCCTGAGCAAGAAGATGCTGCATCACCATCAAGTTAGATACAGATAGAGAAATACTTTACTCCATTAGATCATTGACGCAAGTTTTATGCGTTGATTGAGAGGGGAGGGAGGGAGTGATAAAAAGTCATTGATCACATAGGGTCAGTGGCAACATACAATATATAGGGCCTACAGGCAGACTGGATGGGCCTAGCGGTCCTTATCTGATGACAATTTCTTTGTTTCTATGATTGCCATAACACTGATTTATACAAAAATATATTACATTTTATGTATTTTCAACTAGAAATACTTCTAAAATCTGGAAAGAAGCATATATCTTTTTAGGCTCTAATGTTTCTTTGTCAATTAACTCCCCTCTTTACATGAACAGTTATTTAAAATTTTCATATAAAAATAAAAATGTTCACAATTGGCAAAGCAAAGGTTTGTTCTCTCTGAACCAATGCTTACAGAATAGATTCTTAAGCACATTTGACTCTAAAAACAGAACATAACCTTCCAACAGGCAGTTTCTTAGTTTACCTACAGCTGACAGATTACAATCTCTAAACCTTCATCAACAAGGAACATGATTTTGCCAATCCCCTGAAGTTATTAATGAACAACAACACTGATATGACTAAAATGCTCTCAAAAATCTATAAGCTATTACTAGATATGAAAAACTGAATTTATCACAGTTAAGAAATTCATGGCAGAAAGAACTTGGACAAGATATTCAAACAGACAATTGGAAAGAAATTTTAACTTTTACCAGAAATAATCCAGAAAAACAGTAAAATGAGACAAATTGAATTTAACGTAATTCATAGATTATATTTCACACCTTGCAAAATACATACATGCAGTCCTAACTTGTCAGACTTATGTCTTCATTGTAAAACAGAAAAAGGCTCATTAATCCATACATTTATTACATGTAGTGCGTTGAAAACATATTAGAATAAAATACAATAGATTTGCAAGGAGGTCCTGGATTAGACAGAAAAACAATTTGAAGACAACAATATATACATACTGTATAGTTCTGTAACAGCTTTCAAAACACAATGACATCTGGAAGTGCATTTTACATAGAAGGCAATTATACATGAGTGCATATTGAAAGGCACACTGTCCGTGAACATGGAGAAAGAAGGCCATACAATTAAAGAAAAAATTACAGAAAAATATTTTCTAAACACAATAGCAATTAATAACTGTATTTCAAACGATAATTAGACCTGGATTTAGCAGAAAACTACACAGCAAGATATACAAAAAGGAATAATGAGATTGTTACATATACAGTGTAAAGATAGAAACATAAATACTGCAACATATGGCACAGCTGATATCTGATGTTCTAGTGTCACCTTGCAGTCCATAGTGACTGCCAGATTTCTAATCCTATCCACAGCTTCAAATGCAATATACGAACATATGAAAATGCCAGCAGAAAATGTCCCAAAGGGTCTATCAAGTCTGTTTGCAGATATCATGCTCGTTTACTACATGCTTCTCAGCCCCCAACTGTCACCCTAACCTTACTCTTGTCTTTACCCCACTCCCTTTTGAACCCCATCAACTGAGTTGTGACTGCCCTCAAGGTTATGCATTCTACCCTGTCACTACTCATTCTGTACAGAAGTTTCAACAGACCTTCTTCCTGAACTTACCCTCCACCAGTTTGTATCTGTGCCCATGGTTGTTTTTGTTTTCATGTATGCTAAAAAGATTTCCAAGGTCAAAGTTGTTTATGCTTTTAAGGTATCTAAAGGTCTCAATCATGTCCCCCTTCTTTCTTCTCTCCTTAAGTGAGTACATATTCAATTTCATCAGTCTGAATTCATACCAGATATACTGTTGCCCTTGGAACATCTTGGCAGGCCTTCTCTGCACTTCCTTCAGCTGATTTATGTCCTTCTTGAGGTAGGAGCTCTGATGCTGCATGCAGTATTTCAGGTGCAGTTACGCCATGGATCTGTATTGTATAAGGGCAGAATGACCTCTTTCCTTCTGTTGGTGAATTCCCTTGATATGTAACTCAGCATCCTGTTCACTTTTGCTGCCACCTTTGTGCATCACATTGAAGGTTAACGGTTGCTTGTAATTACTATCCCCCATATCATTTTCCTCCTCTGAGACAGTGATTGTCACCACCCCAAGTCCGCACTCAGCACTGATGTTCTTCCACCCTATGTGCATTACCTTGAATGTCTTTGCATTGAATCCCAGTTGCAAGATTCCAGACTGCCTTTCCAACCTTACCAGGTCCTCCCTCAGATCTTTGATGCCATCCTCAGTGTTCACTCTCCCAGACAGCTTGGTGTCATATGTGAATAGACATGTTTTGCCTTTGATGCTGTGCAAAATATCATTAGTTAATACACTGAATAGGACAGGACCAAGCACTGAACCCTACAGAATGCTGCTTGTAAACTCCCTCATCCTTGAGTGCTCCCCCCATACCACCAACTGCATTCTCCTTCCTAGTCAGTTTTCTACAGATCCTGATCATTTTCTCCCCTGTCCCATCCCTGTCAATTTGTTGAATCTACCTCTTGAGGAGGACTGAGTCAAAGGCTTTGCTGAATTAGATATAGTATCTCTACTGCCTGGCCCCTGGCCCCTGCCCCCTGCCTTAGAGAACCAATCGAAGAAGCTGGTCAAATTAGTTTGGTAAGCCCTCCCTGCCATATACCCATGCTTCCTGCTATCCTGGAGTCCTTTCAGCTAAAAAAAACTCAACCAACCCTTCCTTTAGGATGGTTTCTATCAGCTTGCCAACACTTGATGTAAAGATGACTATATTGTTCCCTGGTTAGTCTCTTGGACCACTCTTATGTAGAGGCATCACATCAATCATCTTCCATTCATGCAGCAGCATGTCTGTGTCCTGAAAGCAGCTGAATGGTTTATCCAGGGGTGCCGCAAGATCTGTCACCAGCTTTCTCAACACATTTGGGTGTATGCTATCTGGCCTTGGCAACTTGTCCACTTTAAGGACCTTGAGCCTTTTGAGGAGTCTGTCCTCCATAAATGCTTCCTCACTCATCACCACTGCCCTCAATCCCTGTAATCAACTGTAGAATCATCACCTGTAGAATTTGCCCATCCTTCTACATGAAGACTGAGTAAGAGTACTTGTTTAATACATCTGCATTCTCTCTGTTCCTCTCCACCCACTCCATCCCCCTTTTTAACTTCACTATACTATCCTTTATCCTTTTCTCCCAGTTGTATTGGAAGAAGATCTTATCTCACTCCTTAACCCTTGCCTTACTACCTGCTAGTTGACTTCAGCTTCCCTAAGTATTTAACCTTGTCTTCCTCCCTCTGGATCTTCTTGTACTTCCTGTATGAAGCCCTTTCATCTCTCACTGTTCTGTCTACCTCTTCTGTAAACTACAGTGGCTTTCTCTTCTTATTCTTTTTTCCCTTCTGTTTAAGGCAGGTTGCAGTGAGACCACCTTTTTTCCACACCCATGTCCATCCTGAGCTCAATCAGTTGTTCCACTAATATCACCCCCATGTATGCAAAGGCTTCCTTCTGGAAGTGAAGAGTATGTGTTTTCATGTTCAGCACTTCACATCCCATATCCACCTGAAACCATACAGACTGGTGATGCTCACTGCCTGTGGCTCAGGGATGCTGATGCTTTTTAAGTGATTGCTATTTGTCAGCACTAGGACCAAGGTGGCCTGATCCCTTGTCAGCTCCATCACCCCCTGAGTCAGAAACCCAACTCAGACTGCACCTAGGATCACTTGGCTCCTACTACTGCTGGACTGTGGGATGCTTCAATTCATGTCAGGCATGTTAAACACCCCTGCAACTATCAGTTCCCCTGCCTTGGCAGCCTTTCTTATTTCATCCCCTAGCACTCAATCTGTTGTTTCACCTTGACTTGGCTGTCAGCACACTACCCCTACCCTTACTTTCTTCACCACCCTGACTGGATCTGCATCCATAAAGTCTATATACTCTCTCCACACATGTCTTCCTTTGTGGCCATTATTCCCTCCCTGACATAGAGTGCTACCCCACCTGCCTTACCTTTTCTCCTGTCTTCCTATAGAGAGTGTATCCAGCAATAGACAGATCTCAGCCATGGTTCTGGGTTGTCCAGGTCTTGGTGGCCACCAGCAGATAGCTCGACCCCTTTGTCATCATGGCCTGGAGGTCATTCATCTTGTGCCCCAGACTGCTGGCATTTGTGGATATCACTCTACTCATCCCATGTTTCCTTCCCCCTCTCTGTTTCCCATCCTCCTTCCTCCCTCATGCTGCCCCTCTTGTTTCTCTTCTTCCTGTCTTGTCCCTCTTTAACACCATCCTCCCACTGTGCTTCTGACACTTATCTCTATCCCTTTTCTCCGTTTTGTTCAATCCACCCTTTGCTTGGGAGCAGGTCTTATTGCCTTCTTCTCTTGAGATTTGTGGGTTCTGTACCCCCAGGTAGTTCCTACTGCTCTGTTTAAAATTAAGTTGTCCACAGTCTATTTCCTAATTGTGTCGATGACCACCCTGGTCCCCCCCAACTGCAGAACTAGAACCTGTCTGATGAATATAAGGATTTATCTTCCCAGACATATCCCCAGTTCCCCACACAGAGTTCTGTTCACTGGGGACATGATTGTAAAGGGAGACAAATGTCCCAAGCAGAGACTGGAACCACAGGGAAGGAGACTACTGTGCTTTCCTGGTATGACAGTTGAGAGGATCATACTAATGGTACACACGCTAGTGCAGGGAGAGGGAACCAAATGTGGTCCTCCATCTGGTATGAATGACCTGGCAGTGTGTAAGGTAGGGGTAGTACAGGGTAGCTTCAGGGAATCTGGGCTAGAAATCATGGGGGTGACAAGGTCAGTGGCATTTTCAGAGATGCTGATAGTCCCTGGAGCCAGCAAGGCTAGCAAGATAAGGATTCCTGAGTTCAACAAGTGGCTTAGGGACTGATGCAAGGAGAAGTACTTTGGCTGTGCTACTTCCTTTCTACTCTTTATCCACTTCTACCTTCCTCTCCTGCTGCTGTTTTCTCTGCTTCCTACCTCCTAGCTCACAGTAGCGTACCCTGAGAATCCTACTTAGCCAAGCAGAATCCACTTCAGGCCTGTAGTTTTCCTTGTGGATATCTGCAGATGTCCCATGAAAGACAGCATACTCCAGCTTCATCGTATTCACACTTCAGGGTTTCACATGCTTTGAGGTTGCTTATACCTTTCCAAAATTTATTCCAGCTTGCTTGATTCTCCCATGTCCTCTGAGTAGTCAATAGTCATCAGTGGCCTTACTTCCCTTAAAAAGAAAGAAGCCCAGAACCTTCTTTCAGAGTGTTTGTGTTTGGTTCTGTTAAAAACACTTTACACACAAAATGACAAGAAAAAAAGCCTCCCTTATCTTTCAGCTGAGTTACCCTCCCTCCGAGACACTCCACCAACTCCTGCTGAAACAGGTCTTCCTTTGGATAAAACAAATCTGCTTGCAGACCCTCCCCTACTCTCAGATTAGTAGCTAGTCCTCAGTGACCTCCCATTTACCAGAAACAAATAAGTCTAGACCTTATTTTAGAGTGCTTGTGTTTGGTACTGTTAAAAATTCTTTACACACAAAATGGCAAGAAAAACGGCCTCCAGCACCTTTTAGTTGAGTTCCCTTTCCTCCCAGATACTCCAACTCCTGCTGATACCATTAGAAGATGGTAAGATGTTATTATCAGCCATTGTTGCTGACCAAAGGAACCCAATCTGATGAGCCACAACTTTGTCTTCCCTGGTTAAAACTCAACCAGTTGAAAGTCATCTATCCATTGCTTTCACAGGGACAATGACACAGCACTGAGACCACATCATTCCCATTAGGTCACAAGACGGGCAGAGCTGGGTGTCATCAGCATAGCAGTGAAACTCCAGACCATACCATCTTATGATCTCACTCAACAGCAGCATGTACAGTGTGAACAACATGTGAGTGAGAATCGAACCCTGCAGTACTCCACAGTCAAGCACAGCTGTTCCAAAGTAGGAAATACCCAAAACAACTTACTGTTCCCTTACCATGACGTAGGACTCAAACCATTGAAATACCATCCAGTGAGTTATTCCCAGTGCCTTAAGCAATCTAGCAACACCTTATGGTTTATCATATCAAACGCTGATGAGTGATCAAGAAAAAACAAGATTGACCAGTACCATCTGTCTCTTACAATAAACAAATCCCTGAATACTTTAATGAGGACAGTCTCTGTCCTATGGTAACATCTAAATCCCAACTAGTAATGACAGCAGTCTCTGTCCTGTGGTAAGGCCTAAATCCCAACCAGAAAAGCTTATATATTGTTACAGCTGAGCTTTCAGCTGTGCTGCCAAAACCTTCTCGACTACCTTTCCCAAAAAAGGGAAGGTTATAAACAGGCCTGTAATTCACAAGCATGTCAGGGTCCAAAGTTAACTTAGGAGGGGTCTCACCACCACCCTCTTCAGAGCAGTTTTAAATACCTCCCTTCCAGGAACACTTGATAGTCTCAGTGATAACTGTACTCGGGTTCTCTTGGCAGCTCAGAAGCAGCCAAGGCCCTGACTCCAATCTACAATAAGTGGGGTATAACCCGAAGATTATATGAAACACCTTATCAACCAAAACTTGGGGGAAATGGTCCCATGTTGGCAGATCACAAAAATCCCATCCTCGACTGGGCACTGCCAGCTCATTACAGGTCACTTGTGGAGATCCCAGCATGAACAGAGGACATCTTGCCAAGGAAGAACAGACTGAACTCTTTGCACCTTTCTGCAGAAAATACTCTTTCAGACTGGACAGAGGATGGATTTTTAAGAAAGCTGTCCACTGTGTGAAAGAGTTGAGTTGTTCAATCTTCCCTGCAGCAATCACCTTGATCAGAATGGTCTTTTTCAGGGTGATTGCTTGCTAGTACTCATTAAAATTGGCCCTTTGCACCAACCTATCCTTCAGCAACCTAGCACCACCAAGAATACTCAAACCTCCATCCCTTAGTCTTCAGCTGGCTCAGTTTGTCATAATGCCATGAGAAACTGCAGTGGGTGGTCAAGGGACAGACATGGCAAGATGCCGTGTAGTCCAAGGAGGACCTAAGAGCCATATTATAGCTCTCCAAAGCTTTCTCATCCCCCTTAGTATAAGTTGTCAACATGCTGAAGATGTCCAATCCTGCCATGAGATTTCCAGACTCCAGACTGGGCTTAGGATGGTATCAGGTCATCTCTACAGGGGGAAGTTAACCGGAGCCCCATAAATGAACCATATAGCATGATCTGATCAACAGCTGGATCACTCAAGTTGTCACAAATTTCAGTACACAATGAGAAGACCAGGTCTAAGGCATGGCCCTGTTGGTGGGACCCACAGGCAACATACTGTGCAGAGCCTAATGATGTCATCAGCTGGTGGAAATGTTGTCCAAAGTGCATGGCTTCATTCTTAACACAGACAATGAAGTCCCACTGCACAAGATGTCTGGGGGTGTCCAAGATCAGGTCTGCCATGAAATCCACCAGGTTCTATAGAAATTAATTTCCTCTCCCCAAGGGATGGTATATGAGAATGATCCTACAACCTTGCACCTAGCTCACACCCAATTGTCACACATTCAGATTGCCTGGTTACTCCAATGAGGTATACCATAAACCCCAGTGAAGATCTTAAACAGATGGCCACACAACCCCCTACACTCATGTCTCAAGCTATGCACCACTAAATACCCAGCTGGAATAGACACCCTGAGCACAAGTCCAGGGTCATCAGTCAGTCAGGTCTCAGTGATGCATACAAGGTTAGTGGAGAAATCTGCAATGGAATCCTTCATCACCATGCTTTTATTTCCCAGAGACATTGTGTTATATAAAACTACAAAAATAGGAGGAGCAGGGTAAGTTGACCCACTTGGCATCTGACTGCTGACACTATCTAGGCAGACTCCTTGAGATTAAAACCAGACAGGGAGGCCCCTATCTCAGTTCCAAATCTTCTCAGGATGTCTCCTTGTCTTCAGTTCACACCACCCCTAGGGGCCAGGGGCTCATCTCAGGTTATGGCTGTAGGCATAGATCTAGCCTGGTGGCTGACAGGCACAGTGGGATTACTCTTCCCATCAGTGACCAGACCACATCTATGCCAATGACCATAACTTCAGATGAGTTCCCAGCCCCTACAGGGAGAGCTAGAGGGAAGGGTTGGGAGAGGATGGTGGCTCATGGCAGGAGCAGGTATATATGTAAAGGTCTCACAAAGGACTTGGGAAGCATTTAAGGAATATGTCAAGTGGAGAACATAAATGAAGGTGTTCAGAGGATAGAAAACCAGGAGGAGAAAGCTGACCATGGGATTCAGAAGGGCAGATAGGATAGGAAAACATGAAGGGGATGGAGAAATGTGAGGAGTGGTAACATGGAAGTGAGCCAAAGCAGAATTTAGAGAGGAAGGAGGCACAGCAAGAGAGGCACTATTTTTTTGAGTGAAGAGAGGGATTGGTTATAGGGAGCAGTTGTGAATGTGAGAAGGATGATTGAGAACAACACAACAGAAGGAGCGAAACAGTGGGTCTAGGCTGGCTAGGGAGGATTTAGGGGCATCACTGTTCAACATATCTGCATAGTCCAACACTGGGAAGATCATGTTGAGGACAATCTCGCAACTGGAAGACAGTAATAGGGAGGATTTATTACAGAACAGTGTGCCAAAGTTTGGAATTAGTTGTTTATGGATTTCATAAATGTGAGTGGAGAACCTGAGATTATGATCCAGCTATGGGATTTAAAGTGTGGCACTTCTTCATAGGGTGAACCATTCAGCGTCCTATAGACAAGGACTTTGTGTAGACTAATGAGTCTTACTTGTTTCAAAAAGACATAGAGACTTTTATTTTGCCATTAAGCAAGAGTTAATTAAACAGAATTTATAATCTGGAAGACAGGAGGGAGAGAGGAGATATGATAGAGACCTTTAAATTCCTCACAGAGGTACATGAGGTACAGGAGGGAGGAATTCTTCAGAAAAACAAGGTACTCAAGGACAAGTGCACGTGACAAGAAGCTTTAGGGAGGTAGATTCAGAAGAGATGTGAGGAAGTACTTCTTCATAACAAGAGTGATGTATTCCTGGAACAGTCTTCCAGCAGAGGTGGTGGGGCAAAAACAGTGCTTGGGTTCAAGAATGTATAGGATAAGTGTATGAGATCTTAGGAAAAGGGAAGGAGGGGTGAATGTGACAGAGATCTAGTAGAATCTGCAGTGACACTATAGGCAGGGAAAAATGGTCAGACCAGGTGGGCCAAGCAGTCTTTATCTGCCAGCAAATTCTGTTTCTCTGTTACACTGGATGTTACTGAAGTCCTGATGCAAAAATATTTTAAACTTGGAGACTGAGTCAACTGATGCATAAAGTGTTGGTTCATCACTATACATGTCAATGTGCGAAGATACCCATACTGAAAGAAAGTTACTTAGGAAGACAGAAAACAGTTGGGCCAGTCTGGTGGCGCAGAGGGTTGAGGCACTGGATGCCACACCTTGTGCCATGCTGGTGACCCGGGTTTGGAAATGAGCCTGTGACATTGGAGATTGGCGGGAGGAAGATGTGAATGGCTGCTGGCTGGCAGCTGTCCACCTCGGGATGGATTATGCCGCTTCCTCGGAGCATGGCTGCCCCCTGGTGGTGGCCAGAGTGGAGGCATCGCTCCAAGGAGTGCCAGTGCTAGGCCGAGAGAGGGTGGAAGAGGCTGGTACTGGAGCTGCAGTGCACATGTGTGCCTCCAAGCTCATGCATCACCGATTCCAGGGTCTCGGGGTTAGGGCACCTAGGGGGGAAAATGGAGGAAAATCAGGGGCCACCCAATGATGATGCCTCTGGGTCAGGCTCTGGGGTTTCACAGGGGCACGCAAGGCACTACAAGCTCCCAAAAGACCCTGAGTTCTGGTAGGTTGGCTGACAACTGGGGGGCCCACTAAAGGAGGATAAATATAATTGCAAAAAAAAAAAGACAGAAAACAGGACTGGGATCAGGGTGGAGTGCTGGAGACACCTAAGAGGTTGAGAATTGATTGGAACTTACTATATCTGGCAGATGCATGAAACCAGTGGATTGAAAGCCCAGATAAACCCACTCCTACAGACTACTTGAGTAGAATAAGTGGGACATGGTGTTAATGGCCTTATCAAGTCTGACAAAGATGGCAGAGGTAATTTTGCCCTTATCTGGTTAGCTTTTCATCTGAATCAGTAAACTATATAAGGACAAGACTGATAAATGGCATTTTCAGAAATCAGACTTGAAGGAGCAGAGAAGGTAGGATGAGTTAAGGAAACGTGAAGTTTGACTTATTACAAGTTGTTTTCAATTATATATTTTATTTTGCAACAATGCAACAAAAATCCCAAAATTTGCAGTATAAACCAAACGATGTTCTTCTAGTAGAAATTGTACACTTTTCTTATAACTATGCTAACAAAATAATCTATCTATGAATTTAAATATATGAAAAAAATAAAAATATGTAACTGAAAGATAAGCAGGATTCTGAGATTCAGAATCTTATGCAGAAACAATGTAACTAAGATTATCACTGCACTGGCTGATAATTCAGTGGTGGATCACCTTCAAGGTCAGGCTTCTGACCTTTAAGGCCCTGCACGGACTGGGCCCAGACTATCTGCAAGAGCTCCTTTTGCCTTACTGCCCCGGATGACCACTCCGCTCAGCTGACGAGGAGTTGTTAGAGATTCCCAGGGTACATCTTAAAACATCAGGGGCCTGTGCTTTTATGTGAAATTCTTTACCTCATCAGATATGTGAGTGCATGACTGTGGAGGGTTTTACGAGGGCCTTGATGACCCATCTGTGGCACATTGCCTACCCAGATTGATTAGTTCTTAGATATTTATCTACTTGGCTAACATGCTGTATGGATTTTATGTTTTATTGGATTTTATGTTATAAATTGTACAGTGCCTTGGTTATAGAAAGGCACTTTAAAAATAACATTTATTATTATTATTATCTTAGAAATGTCCATATATGTGGTTTCAAATAAAGCATTTATATTTATCTTTGCAATATACCCTTTGAAAAAGGGACAGAAGAGAAGGAGACAAAAAAGAGAAAAGACAGATCTATAGTGAGAGACATAATTAGAGGTGTAGTATTTAGGACACATTTTCCTTGCCCATATGCTACAGTGAGAAGAATGAGAAGGAAGAAGGGGGCAGTTCACTGGGTGGAGGTGTCTCCCCCTTTGTGGAGTCTGAGGACTGTAGTACACATCCAGGACCAAGGAACCTTGATGAAAGGGGAGAATGAGAAGAGAGGAGCTAGGGACAATAAGTTAAGATTCAGACCATGAGGGTTATTACACTTGGAGGGGTTGAAAGAAGGATGGATAGTATGTATATCTGCAAAGGAGAGGTAGGAGAAGAAAACAAAAGTGCCCCTATGTTTCTGAAAAGTGCCACTATGTTTTTGCACTTTTCAAAAGCAGCTTCAACATTGTGTGTGAGCGCAAAACATCTTAATGTTCAGTGGCCTACGCAGCCAGTATAGTGTTATACTTGTGCAACTGTGTTAGTTTGGTTTGGGCCATTCACACTCTCTATTCCAGAGAAATTACCACCTTGTAGGGGTACCAAAGACAAGGAACCCTCAAAGAGGGTTCCACCACTAGAGGTGCCGCGGGACGATTCCTGTGGCTACAGGTACCTTAGGAAGGATCCCAAGGAGAGAAGTGATGCTGCTGGAGAAGGAGAGGAGGATGGTGGAGCAAAGAAAAAAGTGCTTCAGAGGATGCTGAGAGGAACTGCTTATATAGCTCAGGAAAGTGGGAGTGGCTGGCTGCTTGTCCGTTGAACTACAGGCCAAGCCTTCCAATTCAAAGGCTTATGCAGCCAGTATAGAGTTATGCTTGTGCAACTGTGTTAGTTTGGTTTTGGCCATTTGCACTCTCTGTTCCAGAGGATTTACCACCCTGTAGGAGTACCAAAGGCAAGGAACCCTTGAAGAGGGTTCCACCCCTAGATGTGCTGTGGGACAATTCCCGTGGCTAAAGTACCTTAGGAAGGATCCCCCAAAAGAATGAAGTAGTACGAAGCATATAAGCAAACAGTAGCTGTGATGTAGTAGTAGATAAAGCATCAGGCAGCTTGATAACATAATGAGATGCCTTGATAACATAATGAGATGCACAGGTTAGCAATAGCATGACTTTGGTGGGTAGCGCTAGAGAATGAGGGGACCTCCTAAGGAGAGAGGGAACGGCAAGTAGGGACACCATCCACCTCCATCCAACAGTGGAACCTACCTAATAAAACTAAGAAACACTAACTACAGCTAACTAACTTTTATGACCTGAGGCATGGAGGAAAGAAAAAAAATCCTTTGAGGAGGAAATCTCTGGGGAGCCAAGGCCTAGGTCGCCTTCCCTCCATGCTGAGATATTTTATTTAGTGACAGCTCTGCAGCTGCAATTTGGAAACTTAAAGGGAGGTGGAAAATATTCCAATTTGGTGGAAAGCTCTCTCTCTCTCTCTCTCTCAATCCCTCTAGTGGGAATGCCATGGAAGGTTGCGAGAGTGCTCTGCAACATTGGGGGCAAATAGGTGGGAGGAGGAGAGCAATGACTGCTGAGGCACTCACCTGGCCTACTCACCCTAAACACAAACCAGGTGACCCAGAGGCAGTCGTAGGGAGTAAACGGTGAAGATGCCTTGCTAGGGAAACCACCAAAGCCAATGGATAACCGTTGTAGTGGAACCACTAGAGTCTAAGGAGATCAGAGTAACCACCCCTCACAGCTAGTCTTAAATTCTACACCAGGAGCTGCTGTTGCATCAGTGAACAGCCAAAGCCAAGCCTGGAGTGAGGACATTCTTAGCTATGGGTCAGGTGAGAAGGGCCCCACCCCAAGTCATGCACACTCAAGATGCAGACTTAAAATGCAGAATGAGACCATCAGCTGCAGGGAAACCCTGTTCCAGAATGGTATGGCTGGCATGCCCCAGAACTGATAAGGATCTGAATGAGTGTTAAGTGCTGAGACCTTGTAACGGTTGGATGCAGTAGTGAGCGCAGCAGACATCCCAGAGGCTGAAGCCAAGGGGACAGTGGTAGACATGAAGCAAAGATTGCATAAGCAAGAGTGGACCTGCACATAGGTCAGTAACAGTGTAGCAACAGTAGGACCTGCACGTTAGGTCTGCAAAACATAGTAGCAATGAAGCAGTACTGTGAATAGTGGGGGAAGCCAGCCAGGCATTCAAAAAAACCAATAAAGGTAACACATACTCTGAGGATTTGTCGGCAGCGGAGACAGGATTTAGAACATAAGTAATTAGCCACACAGGGCCATGACTCCCCAAACACCTCCAAGTCCCTGCCATAGGAAAAACAAGAAAGTGATGGAAGGGATGAGACCCACATGCAGGTATTGAAACTAGTTGACAGCATCAGCAGTAGCTTAGCTGACCTCAGAGTATAACAGAGTGTACAAACATAGAAGCAGCATCTGTACTGAGTACACTGGGTTGTAAGCTTCAATAAACATAGAAAGAAAGGAGACACCATGCTCTGAAGCAGCTATCATGAGGCAGTGCAATGAAACTGCAGCAATGAGGTAAGTAGAACGAGTTGAGGCAGCATGATTGCGCTGAATAACTAGGGTTCAATGTGAGCCTGAATCAGGTGAAAACAATTAAGTGCAGCATGGAGAGCAGCTATGGTTGAGCTGAAACACACAGATAATTGTTGCAGTTGCATTGCAAGTAATTTGAGAGTTATGAGTAACTGACAGCAAGTAATATGAGCTCTGGAGTAGCAATGTGCTAGGAGCTTAGAAACAAAGCCCCAAAAGACAAAACCAAAACACATAAACACAAAGAACAGGGAAGAAGGCCCAAAACAGACACAAACACAGAAAACAATGAGTAATGACAGAAAGGAGCACACAGGCAGAGGCAAAATACAAACCAGAAGCAAGATAACAAATGCAGAAGTCCAGCAGAGACAAACAGAAGCAACAAGGTGGGGGGGCACAGGCTCCAGGGTAGGCCCCAGCGAGCTGCAGAGGACAGACAGACAGAGCCTCCGACCAGCAAAAAAAAAAATGCTTCAGAGGAGGCTGAGAGGAACTGCTTATATAGCTCAGGAAAGTGGGAGTGGTTGGCTCCTCGTCCATTGAATTACAGGCCAAGTCTTCCAATTCCTGGTCACTTTAAAAAGCAGTCACAGCACTCAGAGTGCAAGAATCAAAGGACCCCTATGTTTTGACACTTGTTCCAATACTTTATACCACAGCACACTATGACTGAAGGTCTAAAAGAGACTCTGTGTTTTAATACTTTTCAAAATCAATCACAACACTCTATGAGTGCGAGCGTAAAACAGCCCCTACTGTATGTCTGATTATTTTTCAAAATTAATCACAGCACTCAATAAGTGCAAGTGTAAAAAAACCCTTCTGTATGTTATCCTACTTTTAAATACCATCACACCGTACCATAACCTTCCCACACTGTGAGGGTAGAAGCACTATGCTGTGACAGTAAAAACATTCCTATGTTTGGGTACATTTACTACAAGGCCCCTACTTTTCTGCAGCACTTTGGGACCAAGTTCTGTGGCAGGATTAACATTTGGCAGAGAACTTCTGCTGCGGTGGTTTGTAATTTCTGTGGAAGTTCTATGGCACCAATGAACTGCCACATCACAGCATCAGCTTTTCATCCTGACTTCGCACCCACGACAATGGCTATGGCAGCTGGGATGGGGAAACACACAGTAATGTTAGTTAAAAAAAAATCCCAGACTTTTAGAAATAATTTCATTTTTAAACACGCTAAACAAATCTATCACTTAATGTTCTATTCTATTGCATAAATGAAATATGCAGAGGGGACCTTATATGATAAATAAGTTATCTATATACTCATACCGTTTACACCACTTGTGAGGTCTCACTGTGTATCACTTATGTATTTATAAGTAATCTGTAACATAGTTTAAAAAAAAAAAAATAGATTTCACTTTTTGTGACCACAAAATTGTGTCCTCATTCATACAGGTCCCTTTGGAAGTGGAATAAACAGAACAGAGGAGATATTGCAAGACTCATTTTTCATGCCAACCCACTTCTCCTAACACTACGTAACCCCGTCAGGTCATGACATGCATGTGAACCCCTTGTGAGAGAAGGCTCCCCAGACCATCAGAAGGTGTCACCCATGTGACAGAACACTGTGCCATACCTTCCCAGACCCAGAATGATGGTGTGTGAGAGGGCTGCCCAGCCAGCCACCAGAGCTCATCCCTGAACCTGAGCAGCCAGCACAGGAACACAGCATACTACCTGCTGGCCCAATACACGGCATTTCGCCATAGCTTTTCAGTAATTCTGTCATCCTGTGATAACATGCAATCAATAACCCTGGCAAAAATGTGTACAGCACAATTATCTGCTGGAGAAGGTCCCAGAGGAGGGCTACAAAGATGATAGTGGGTCAGCAGGGTAAGGTATATGAGGAGAGGATGAGGGCACTGAGCATGTACTCCCTGGAAGACAGGAGAGAGAGAGGGAACATGATTGGGATCTTCAAGTACTTGAAAGGGATAAATAAGGTTGATAAGGACAGTCTCTTTAAGCTGAGTGGCAACCATAACCCTAGGGGGCACGGTCTTAAGCTGGAGGGTGGGAGATTTAGGAACGAGGTCAGGAAGCACTTCTTCACAGAGATGGTGGTGGGCACTTGGAATGCACTGCCAGAAGAGGTCATCTCATTGCATTCCATGGGCATCTTTAAAAGAGGCTGGGATAGGCATAGGGGGAAAGTAAGGATCATGGGTAGGGAGGATGAGAGGAATGGGGAGGTAGGGCAGGGACATTAGCTCAAGCTTTGGACCCTGCAATATGAGCAGATTTGATAGACCCAATGGTCCTCTTCTGCTGGTTTCTTCGTATGTTTGTAATTATTCATTTAGTAAATTGGTTCTTTCAACAGGTCTACACATTATTATATTCCACATTTCTGGGCATAATTACTATATTTTTCTTAAAAAATGACAGGTTAATTCATTTTACCAGTTATTCATTTCAGAGGGTTTCCCTATTCCTTAATGGCATAAATAGATCTGTACTAGGTAAGGTATTCAGTTAACAGGTCTATTCTATTGGCAAGTATTTGTTTAAGTTTGCCCTAGTGTAATAACTTAAAGAGCAGCTGACGTGTTCATAAGAATTTCAGCAAAATATAATATTTTGGTACAGTTCAGCTTGCATTTCACATTAGTTTGGTATTACACATCCTCATTATTTATCACTGCATTAAACTAGGACCTTTGCTCCTGAAGAGTTCATATACTCCCGTTGCTTTCTCCGTACCTGAGGTCATAATGTACTGCTTGTGACATCATAGTTAATCCCATGACAATGGAGTGTGATGTTACAACAGAGGGTTATGAACTGAAGTAGGGAATAAGCTACAGAGTCAGATGAACTCCAAGGGATAAATATTAGGTATTCATGTAAATTTCGTCAGTAATACATAATGGGTAGTCGAAATCCACAGAATATAAATAGAATGCAAGCTGATTTGTACCCAAGTATTATGGTTTTAAAAGTTTTCTTTGAGGTGTCAGCAGCTCTTTAAGACTGAACATTTTATTAGGCTGTAGTACAGGTTGAGCAAATATCACAGTACCTGATGTGCTGTGCCACCACCTCTAGGAGTGGGAGCTATGGTAGATAAGTGACTATTCATTTCTCTGGCAGAATGCAGCCCTGTCATTAGCTAATGTTTGATGTGATAGCACTGATAACATCACATACTGAGCATAGAGGTGTTTTGTATATAAAAATAGGGGAAGGGAACCAGGTGTTATGGATAAACTGGAAATATTAATAAAGAATCACCAAGAACAGTGAATTCTGTGGCACTGCAAATATTCTGTAGTAGATTGCAAGTTCTGTGCAAAATTGTGCGGCCACAGAATTCTAGGGGGGCCTTGATTTACTAATATACAGCATCACAAAGCTCAAAGTGAGAGGGTCAAACATCATGTTTTGGTACTTTTACTGATATATCAGCACTCTAAGTGTGAGGGCAAAAGCATGCTTATGTTTCAATGCTTTTACCATTATATCACAGCATTCTCTGAGTGAGAAGGTAAAAGCACCCCTATGTTTTGGTAGTTTTACATACACAATATATTATATCACTACACACATGCAAGTGTAAAAACACTCATAGGTTTTGGTAGTTTTACTTACATATCACCTCACTCTATGAGTGAGAGGGTTAAATAAACCACTCAACCATCTGTCTTGTGGTTTATGTGTTGTAACATGAGCAATGATGTTTCTTTGATCTGACTGACAGAGATTGATCAGGTGACTGTAGAGTAATCTCTGTTAATCAGTCAACTAGTTTGCTTGTGGTGATCAGTCTCATCTTTAAAATGCATACACCATGTCAGATCTTGTAAATCGGAGTCCAAAAAGTTTTTAAACATAGCCATCTTTATTATTTTTTCGTGAGAGTGGAGCTCCTCTGACATTTCCCACACACTCGGTGGACACTGTACTATTATCGGGCAATTTGTGTACAATTATCCTAGCCACTGTCCTGATGCACAGTATATGTGTCACAATGCAGTTTATATATGTTTCCTCACAGTTGCACTGTCATAATATCCATAGTCATCCTCCCCAAGTAGTAAAACATAACGGCATTACAAGAGATCAAAGGGACTCACCCTCCTGATGAGAAGTTGCAGAGCACGGTGACAGGCACACAAACAGCTACTGTATCCATGTTCCATGCACACCAGCATTGCAATAATACCCATTGGCTCAGTTATTTTCAGCATGGGAGTCACTGCAGAGTTAACTATGTGACATTGTAATACCAGAAAGAATAATCTACATTTTGTGTGATGTGCAGTATGAGACAATGATGTTTCACTGTGCTGACCCCACAAATTCACCGGGCAAGTAACCACTTAATATAATGTGTCCTGCCACTGAATGTAAGAAAGCAGCACGTCATATTATTTCTGCTCGCTTTTGTCATCAGGAGTGTGAGTGTGTATTGCAACTGGCCCCCCCACCCTCCGCTAACTTCCCTGCCAGTAGTTTCAGCAACACAGATATCACCAATCTGCCCTTAAGGAGTAACCCATGAGAATTCATAGTAAGGTAGGCAATATTTGTGAATGTCGATGTATTTGTCACAAAAATAACACTATGGCCCGGATATTCAAACTGCGCCCAAAATGTGCGCAACAGCAGGAGCAAGCACAAACCAATTGCGCATATGCGCAACAGGTGCGATATTCAAACATGGAGCAGAACAAATTGCGCAAGCAGCCAACGTCTGAATATCGCACCAACTGCGCCATAGCGTAACCAGGAAGGAGAAGCTGAGCAGAAATGTTGCGCTATAGCACAACCAAGGCAGCCCAGCTGAGCAGTCCAGAGGTGCCATAGTGCAAGCAGAGCCCCCCCCCTCCAGAGCAATGAACTGCACATCCAAGGAGGCAGGCTGGGGCCCACCGCCAGCCATGCCACACATGGGCACAGGAACACACTGCAGAACCAACAAGACACCTGCACACCCCAAGCACAGCATCACTGGGGGTGTGACGGATGATCTACTGGCCCATGGGGACAAGCCAACAAAGCACAGCAGAGCCATGACACCCCAGCACAACCACTGGCAGGCTGAGAGTGCCACACACAGGGGTTGACAACCACAGTGCACATCAGCCCCGATCGCACAGACACACCCTGCACCGTGACCCCAAGACACCACCCATGTGCAGTGACTGGCACTGCGGAAACCATGCATCCCCAGCACACGTCAACCCCGTGCAGCACAGAAGCATACAAGCCAGACACACCCTGTGCACCCAGCAGTGGGTGGCAGCAGATGGCAAGACCAACAGAAAGTCACTGCCATGCTGGAGATACCTCCCCATGCACACACACACACACACACACACACACCCCAGGACCATACCACCCCAGATGGCATGTACACCACTGCAACTGAGCACCCATAGCCAGCTGCAAATCAGAGACCAACACAGTATTCATATCAAAATATAAATATGTATTTTCAAATTTTCAAATAGTAAATAAAAAACAATAAACAAGAACTATTTACAAGGAGGGGTACAAGGTAGGGGTGTTCAAGGGGTAAGGATGAACAACGGAGAGGAAGGCAGGGTGGTAGGGATGGGAGAAGTGGGAAGGGTATTGTGGCCTAAGGCCCAGCTGACTGGTCATCCTGTGCCTGGTTCCGCTGTCCCCTGCGATGCCGCCTCCGTAGGCCATGTCTCCTAATGGGCTCCAGGATGGCCTGGTTATCCAGGGACACCTGTGTCAGGCCCCGTATGTCCCGATGTATCCTCCGGAGAACTTGAGGCCTAGGAAAATGGGAACACAGTCAATGGCTGTGACTGACCACAACCCTGAACACCACCCAACCTGCAAGCCATATGGCCAATGTCCCGCACCTGTGATGGCATGCACCACCCACAGTGAACATGCACATGGCCATCACAAATAGGTGGCACCAGCTATGTGCACCACTGCACACACACACTGCCCATGTCCATCACAGCACAAACAAGGCTGTCAAGTGGCGTGGCAATGTGGTGCGATGCCAGTTACACAGCTATGTGCCCAGTGCATGCATGGACCACCAGTGGCGATACACAGGCGTGCTGTGATACTGGACAGTGATGCATGTCACCTGTGTCGCACATACATACATAGATACATAGACAGTGTCGGCAGATAAGGGCCTATGGCCCACCCAGTCTGGCCATTTGAGCTTGTAAGTTCACTTTGTTTTCTTATAAGTCTGTTGCACCTTACCCCTGACCTCCAGAATTCCTTTATGTCTATCCCGTGCATTCTTAAATCCCGTGATTGTTTCAGCCCCCACCACTTCCTCTGGCAGGGTGTTCCACTTGTCCACCACCCGTTCTGTGAAGAAAAACTTTCTCATGTTTCCTCTGAATCGTCCTCCTCCAACTTCATCCCATGCCCTCTAGTCCTGGAACATCTTTTCACTTAAAATAGTGTTTTCCTGCACCCTGTTCCTCCCTGTAAGATACTTGTATGTCTCTATCATATCCCCTCACACCTCCTCTCCTCCAGGAGTACATGTTCAGTTCCTTCAACCTGTCTTCATCGGACTTGTGATGCAATCCATGCACCATCTTTGTTGCCCTCCTCTGAACCTTCTCTACCCAGTCTATGTCCTTACATAGGTATGGTCTCCAGAACTGTACACTGTACTCCAGGTGGGGCCTCACTAGTGTCTTGTATAGTGGAATTATGACCTCCCCTTTCCTGCATGGTTGTGTTGTACATGGCTGGTGGTCTTTCCCCCCCCAGCATGCAATAGCATCCATGAAGTAATGATACTCACAGTCCTCAAGCAGCTGGGTCTGCCGCTGATGCTGCTGCTGCTGCTGCTGGGGCGCAACACCCACTGGCACCGGGGCCCTGGCACGGCCCTCCTCACCCCGTGCCTGCATCCTCACATCCTGGCCTGTGGGAGACATATGTTGAGACAAACATCAGTGTGACTCCAAAGCAGACTGCCCCTGCCCCAGTGAGAGTGTCTGCCCACACAGCCAGACCCATGTATCTCAAACCTGCACACACTGACACAGCTAACCATGGCAGAGCCATCACCTATGCACAGCCACCAAAACACACTCACACCCCTACAGAGAATACAGGTGCATAGATGGTACACCCACCTGGCCTAGGCACCACGCCCCTCCTGGCACGTGACCGCAGCCGATCAAGAAGATCCAGATCCCTCCGGCAGAGGTCACCGTACCGGTGCTGGCACTGCTCAGCTGACCGGCACCATCCAGTGACCCCCACCAGGTCAGTGGCCACTTGCTGCCACACCTGTGTCCTGGCAATGGTGAGGGCCACCTCACCATAAAGTGCCCCATATTGGGGCTCCACTAGGGCCACCAAGTTGGCCACTTCGACAGGGCTCCACTGTACTGCTCTTCTGCGAGCCATGGTACCAACTTTACAGCAGGCAATATGGCGCCCCGCTGCGCCGTAACCCCATGTGGAGATGTTGTGCAATAGACCACCACAGGTTCCAATCGCGCTGTTCTAACAGTGCCGTCACTTCACATAGCACTGTCACCAGACAGTGCAATAGGGCCGTACACATGGCAGCCGAACAGGGCCAGGGGGCAAAGGTCAGACACAAGGTCATGGGCAATGACGCAAGGCCACGCACAGTGCTATCTGATGTATACGCATCCTGCGTGACTGACCAGCTGCGTACCAGTGCCACAGTGGACTATTGAGCAGTAGTGCCACAGCGCCATATATTGCCCAGTGCTGTAGCGCCACTGGCACAATGGTGGCCATGGCCTGAATTGCCGATCGCGCACAGCACGTCAGCAGCACGGCAGATGCCTGCGTAAGCTATCTGGGCATGCGCAATGCAGTGTACCACACAGTCACAGATCTGCGCCATTGGCTCAGCTGACTCAACCGTATTGCGCAAAGCACAAATTCGCGATATTCAGCCGACACATGCAAATCATCTGATCAGCCATTCAAAGGTGCAGTGGCGCAATTTGCATGTCATTATAGTTGCTCCACTCCTAATTTGCATGCATTGCGCTATAAATGTGCGACATTGGGCTGCACTGGCCAGATTCGGTTACTGTAGGTGAGAGGTGAGTTGCATGCTGTGTGATGTTCTGGACAATGGTCATGGGAAAATGCTGTAGACTGCACAGTGACAGGTGTCCACTTGCCCCCATACAGATCGCCATGACCGAGCAGAGCCAAGGTGAGGGTGAGGATGGTGGGCGTAGGAGGAGGCCCAACTTTACCCCAGCAGAGACAGAGGCCCTCTTCCAGGCCTACCTGGATGAGGAGCCAGTACTGAGTGGACGGAGGGGCACCCCTCAGTCCCGTGCGGCTGCATGGGAGGGGGTAGCTCGGGCTGTGAACCTGCATGGAAGCCACCAGCGCTCCGTGCAGGAATGCAAGAAGAAGATGGGGACAGACCGCAGGAGGTTGAAGGAGAAGGTGGCAGCCTTCAGGGCGGCACGTGCTGGCACTGGCGGGGGCCCGTCAGTGGTGTTGGAGATGACCCCGGCTGAGGAGACACTGGTTGCATCAATGCAGCAGAGTGCTATTGAGGGCGTACCAGGAGGTGGATTCCAGACAGGTGGAAGCCCATCACTGCACGGTATGACATGGTGGTGGTGTTGGGGGAGGGGGTTGTGGGGAAGGTTGTTCACATGCACTCACATGTACTCTCTTTCTGTTACAGATCCTGTTCGTCTTCAGGAGAAGGTGGTGGTGGGTCCAGGCAGTGATGATGACCTGCTGGACATGGAGGAGGGTCCATCCACCTCTATCACCAGCCAGCAGGCACTGCAGCAGCATGCACACTGGGCCGCCAACTCTGATGTCGGTGATTCGGGTGCGGTTGGTGCACAGCCTGTGTCTCAGCAGTCTGGCATGCAAGCATGCCAGCACGCTGTGACTATGGCTGTAGCATGTACCTACACCATTGATGATGCAAGGACTGCAATGGGCAGTGATAGGTGTGTGTCCCATGACAGACACACAGCAGGCCAGCACGTGTCCCTGGGCCTTTCTGGTTCCAACTTGTGTACCAGCATGCTGGCACAGTCCCAGGCTGTGCCTGTCAGCACCGGTGGGGCAGTACTGATGGCTGTGCAGGTGTCTGGCACTGTTGCTAGCACAGCGGTGGAACGAGTGGACCCTGGGGCACAGCAGTTGGCGGGGCAGCAGCAGCAGTCACCCACCAGGTCTGGGGGTACAGTGTCAAGTGGTAGCACATGTCTGCCGCCCTTTGATCCGCCCATTCCTGGTCCTGGTGAACAGCGCCCACCCTCAAGGGGTGTTGTGCATCAGGACCTTCCACACCCTGGGGGACAGGATGCCGTTGGGGCACAGTGCCCATTGGATGAGCACACCCGCCTGCTGCGGGAATCAGTACAGCTGCAGAGGCGGGTTGCAATGTCCGTGGAGGCACTGTCTGTGGCTGTGGAGCGGCACAGCAGGGAGTGTGCTCTGGACCGTGCAGAGCTGGTTCCGTATGCGGATGGATGTGACCGCCACCATTGACAGGCTGACCCAGGCAGTGGTCTCTGTCGTGGCGCATTGGGCACACAGTCAGGTGCCCCTGTACTGCACACCCACACAGTTCACTCTCCACTCCCGTTCCCGGCATCGTGCGACACCAGGCCTGTCGATGCCGGGTTCTGCTGTGGCCATCCCGAGCACCCCTGGTGCAGGTTTGTTCGGCATGCTGCAGACCCCTGTGCGGGCAAGGTCGTGTTCGCGCAGTGGGACCCCTGGTGGTGTAACAGTGCCACCCCATGTGGCCCCTGCTCAGCCTGCTAGTGCTGTTGGGTCATGGCGGGGCCGCCCACGCATCCGCGGTGGCCGTGGGACAGTGCTACATGACTGAGCTGCCTCCCAGTGCGGGCCCTGTCTGGTGCTGCCATGTGTGCAATGTGAGTCATGGTGGGCAGTGCACTGCTGGGTGCTCTGCTCACCATGCCGACACACGGACCACCTGCACACCCTCCCAACTGCTGTCCACAGGTGCGTGTGCATGATGATGCCTGCATTGTACTGTACAGCAAAGTGCAAGGGTGCCCAGCATCTGACACACGTACTTGGACAGTACAGGTGGTGGGGGTGGTCGGTGGTGCTGTGTGTTAGCAATGTCGGTTCTACTGTGCTGTGCATCTGCCCATGTACGCTCTGTGCCTGGTGTGTGTGTGTCCATATGAGTGCTCACCCCTCCCTGATGGTGTGTTTGTATGCCTGGACCCTTCCACTCCCCTGGCCATCATGCACCCCTGGTGTGTTACCCTGTGTGCCTGTGGTTTGTGCATGGACAGTGTTGGTTGAACATGTCCCCTTGACTTACCTGTTTTCTGCATAGTGCTCCTCTGTGATGGTGTCCCAGTGCAGCTGGGCCTGCCGGATCAGTCGGGGGTCCCGCCGTCCTAGGGGGGGCTGCTCATCACCATCAACACCGGCGACACTGGCGGCCCCATCGCTGTCCCCCTCTTCAACCTGTACGGCTATCCCATAGTCTTTGGCCATGTTGTGCAGGATGCAACAGGCCAGGAATATCCCACAGGCCTTTTGGGGGCTGTACTGTAGGGCACCGCCGGAGGTGTCTAGGCATCGGAAGCATGCCTTGAGCATCCCAAACACCCACTCTATGATGTTGCGTGTGGAAACATGTGCCTCATTATAAGTGTTGCTGCATGGGGTCATGGGCTACTGTATGGTGTGAGCAGCCAGAGACGGAGGGTATCCGCTGTCACCTGTGTGGAGATAGTGGAGATCAGTCTCATGTTCAGGTCCATATTGCCCATATCCCTGTGTGCCACTACCATGGCACCTGTGGCATTCCACCCTTGCCCGAGTTTGCATTCCATACATGTGTACTCACCCACTAGATGTCCTGTGGGGATGTCACCACTCTCGAATCGATGGCACAGTGTGGACTGATACCATATGAAGGCATCATGTGTTCCACCAGGGTGTGTGGCACAGACATTGATTATGCGCCCAGTGGCATCACACACTACCTGGCAGTTGACACTGGAGAAGCCCTTTCTGTTCCTATATGCGACCCCATCGGGGCCAGGTGGCGTGCGAATGGCCACATGGGTGCAGTCTATGGCCCCTAGCACGCCAGGCATACGTGCTACCCTGTGGAACTCCTGCATGTTTGCTGTACACTCTGCCACGGTGCTGGGGAAATGGATGTACTCCGCAGCATGTGGCAGCAGTGCGCTGAGGAATTGGGTGAGGATGCGTGACGTGGCCGACTGTGTGATGCCTGTGGTGTCCCTTGTCAGCCTCTGGAAGGTGCCCGTGGTGAGCAGGCACATGCAGGCTGTCACCTTGGTCTCCACCGACAGAGCATGACTCCGTCGTGAGGGTGCCTGCATCACATCACTGCACAGCTCACAGAGCCGTCTCAGTATTGCCCTGTTCAGGCGGTACCGGCCCACGATCTCTACATCTGTGTACAGCTCAAAGCTGATGCGGGCACGGTACTGCCTGTTGGGGGCATACCGCCGATGGGCCCTTCCACGGCCACGTCCCCCTGCAGCATGCATTCTCACCCCCCTCATTACAGCTTCCATGTGGAAGCTGCCACTGTCCATCTCCCTGGCTTCTGCCCCCCCCGGCTGGTGTTGCTGTGTTACCCCCGCTGTCCTCATTGCTACTTCCACTGCACCGGGCACCCCCCGCTGCCCTCTACAGCCTATGGCCCACGCTTGCCTTGCCTGCCCTAGCCTGTCTCTGTCTGTCTGTCTGTCTCTCTCTCTCTCTCCCCCACTTGGAAGTCTTGTAGCATTCTTGCGCCGCTTCCTTGAGCCTTTTTATTTTGGCTAATTTCCGCTAGTGCGCAATTTCCGGCTGTGCCGCTATTGCGCATCGCGCAAGTCTTTGAATATCGCATTGCGCTCTTTATGCATGGATCCACCCCCTTCAGTTGCGCATGCCTTCATTTTCATTGCGCTGTTGCTCAGCATGTTTTCGGTGGCGCAACTGTCTCCTTCTGAATATCGCAAAATGGCGCATTTTTGGACTTGTGCATGTGCAACCCTGTTGCGCATGACGCAACCCTTTTGAATATCCGGGCCTATGTCAGTAGAATAGCTGAGCTGGTGCAAGACATAAATGCACCTATGAAGTATGATGGCACGGACAGCTAGCATGTTAATTCTTGGTTTTGCAAATACTAATGCTGTAAAATTAGGCAGAGAGAGAGAGAAAGCAGCAGCACATTGACAGCACAATAACAAGATTGAGCTACTCCTTGATTTCAAGTACTAAGTCTGATTAAACCAAACTTTTGTTAGTTCAACTATTATAGCTGTTTCAACTGTGGCAGAATACAAAAAAGTGTGGTATTGCAGCCAGAAATTGTGGAAGAACACAAGAAGAGTTTACACATTTTCTTACTGTAATTCCACTATTTTTTGTCCATTTCTCTCCACATATGGCCTACGTTGTAAGCTCAATAACCCACTCCAGGGTGTGTGGTTATTGGGGATTAATCAACACCCCGGGTGCTGAGAGAACACTCATCCTGTGGCCACGTGCCTCACAGCACACCCAGGGAGCTGATTAATCCCCAGTAACCACACACCCTGTCATGGGTTATTGCTAACTTACACACCTTGGATGTGCAAAACAAGGACATCACTCAGTGTTGGCCATATATGATTCTCTGTATAATCCAAATTCTCTATAAAAACTATGGACCTGATTTTCAGAGTCCCTAGACTGCCACATGCCCATGGTGCAGCGATCATTTGGGGCACAGAGCTTGTAGCATTCTCCCCAGCAGTGACTGGGATTTTGTATCCTATTCATTGATTGCCACAAGTTAGACCAGCTTTTTGCTGGTCTAGCTTGCATCACTCCCAGGTACCCATTTCACAGGACTTGCACCAGATATTTGGTCAAGCTGCTGTAAAGTAGGAAAAGAGCTGTAACTGCACCCAGTGTGCTAAAATTGGGTATAGTTGTGGTAAAGATGTTGGCGTAGCTGCACTAAAAAATGTGGTTGGCACATCAAGTCCTGCGTCGCCCTTTAAAAATCCAGCCCTATGTGTTTTCAAAGTTTCCCTGGGGCATCAGAAGCTCTTTAAAAAGAGATTTAAAATACTTGTTTTGGGGATGAATATCTTTTTTTGGGTTCAAGTAAGTTAGCAGTGTCCCATTAAAGAGTCAGTGCCAAAATCTTCATTCTCGTTTGACAGTTACCTTGAAGGAGCATAACTCAAAGTGTTACTCAGGATCATTATGCATCCCAGATTCTTATAATATTAATGCAGTCCTGTTTAATATTATTAGTTTTACAGCCTTTCTGAACTTAATTGTTTAGGAAATAAAAGCAAACTAAAACCCCAGATCTATCGGGGACAATTTTGAACTATAAAGAATATATTCTGGGCTGAGTTTCAATTCTTGAGTTATTTATATTTTTTTTGTGTTTTTGCTCAGGACTTTTATCTTTTACAGTGTTATGTAGAACAAACAGAACTGAACCACTTCAGGGAGGCAAGTTATGTCTAAGTCTGCTATTTGAGTCAAACATCTCCCTAAAGGCTGTCAGAATGAAAAGAAACATAAAAGGAAAGAAAATGTTTGGTAGTAAAATCTTTATTTTTATACAGGAAAACAGCTGACAATCACACCATTAGTACCGTAGGTCTGGTTTACAAGGTGGTTCTGTGCAAAGTGGAAGATTTCAAAATAAATAAAGTTTCCATACATACAGAAAAATTCCACACTATCCTTTGGGGCAACAAGCAGTAATAAACAAGATTATAGACAAGGGCCCGGATATTCAAACTGCGCCATTCTGAGGCGCAAGCCCTTGCGCTGCTCAAAATAGTTGGCAGGGGTGTGGCCGGGACGATATTCAAAGGAGTTGCGCTATTGAGCAACTCCTTTGAATATCACCCGCCAGCCACAGCCACTGTGCATGGCGCAGTGGAACTTGTGCCACTGCAAGTTGTCAGAGTTGAGCATTCAACTTGTGGTGGCACAAGTACCATTGCACCATGCGCAAATTTCCGATATTCAAAAGGTGACAGGCAAATGGGGCCATAATTCATGCAAGGCACAGTGGGGGCCATTTGCATCTGATTATGGCCCCATTTGCATGCCATTAGCATGTAGGTGCGCCGATCCCCGAGGACTTGTGCCTGGCCGCCCTGCCAGGCAGCAGCCGTTGGGGACCGACACACCCTGCAGCCCGATCGCGGGCAGAACATGAAAACAACCCCCCCAAACATCTCCCAATGCCCGATCACGGGCAGAATGTATAATGACAACCCCCAAACATCTCCCAATGCCCGATCGCGGGCAGAATGTATAATAACAACCCCCAAACATCTCCCAATGCCCGATCGCGGGCAGAGCGATGGCTCGCCCCAGTGCCCGATCGCAGGCAGAATGTAAAAGACCCCCAACCCGAATATCTCCCTGGTGTTCAGTGGGCGCGTAATGCCCGATCGCGGGCAGAATGTCAATGACAACCCCCAAACATCTCCCTGGTGTCTAGTGTCCCCCCACCCACCACCCGAAGCCCTACACCCGCTCCCCTGGCAGCTGGCGGGCGGCAGCATCCCACCACCTGCCGCCCTGCCGCCCGCCGACTGACTGTCAGTAGGGCTGCACCCATTGGTGCAGAGCTAGAGCCAATGGGCGTGCAGCCATACCATACTGACAGTCCAGATTTGTGAATGAACATCATTCACAAATCTGGACTATCATCTCTGATATGGCTACGCGCCCATTGCTCTACTCTGCATAAGCTGCATCTGCGGACAGTCAGTCAGTCGGTGGCGGCGGACGGCAGAGTGGGTGGGATGCTGCCGCCTGCCGCTGCCGGGGGAGCGGGGTGGTGGGGCTTCGTGGGTGGGTGGGTGGGGTGGGGACACTAGACACCAGGGAGATGTTTGGGGGTTGTCACTGACATTCTGCCCGCGATCGGGCATTACGGTCCACTGGACCACCAGGAGATATTCGGTTGGGGGTCTTTCATTCTGCCACGATCGGGCACTGGGGGTTGTTTCACATTTCTGCCCATGATCAGGCATTGGGAGATGTTTGGGGGTTTGTCAGTATACATTCTGCCTGCAATCGGGCATTGGGAGATGTTTGGGGGTTGTCATTATACATTCTGCCTGATCGGGCATTGGGAGATGTTTGGGGGTTGTCATTATACATTCTGCCTGCGATCGGGCATTGGGAGATTTTGGGGGTTGTCATTATACATTCTGCCACGATCGGGCATTGGGAGATGATTGGGGGTTGTCAGTATACATTCTGTCGCGATCGGGCATTGGGAGATGTTTGGGGGTTGTCATTATACATTCTGCCCGATGATCGGGCATTGGGAGATGTTTGGGGGGTTGTCAGTATACATTCTGCCAGCGATCGGGCATTAGGGAGATGTTTGGGCGGGGAGTTCTTTTCACGTTCTGCCGCAGTCAAGATGGTGGGGGCACAGGGACTGGGTTGGGGGCCAGCCACGGGTGGCAGCTGCTGTGTTGCGCCCTGCAATACAGCAGCTCACCTGTGGGTGGCCCTCAACTTGATCCTTTTTTGTCTCAAAGTTGTGCAGGCTCAGGTTGGGGGTTGCGCCTGCACAACTCTGCACAACCCGACTGAATATCGGGCTGTGCAGTTTATGCATGGTTCCTCCCCCTCCTGTTGAGCATGCATTCATTTGCATTGCGCTGTTGCTCAACCTGTTTTCAGTGGTGCAACTGCCTCCTGCTGAATATCGCAGAATGGCGCAATGTAGGACTTGAGCATGCGCAACCCTGTTGCGCATGGCGCAACCCTTTTGAATATCTGGGCCAAGGACTACAGACAAGATTTCCTCATTCAGTTATGTACAGTCATACTTCAATGATAGTAAAATTCCATACAATCCTTGGGGCAACAAGCCATTATAAGCAAGATGATACACAGGGATTACAGACAAATATTTCTCATTCTGTATTGTACAGTGCTACTTCACTAACTTATTTATCCACAGCTTTATAAAAACATTTTAGTTTATCTATAGCATGTACTTTGTATTTCAAGTTCCTGTTTTAACTGAGTAATAAAATATTTTTGGTTTCCCACCACATCTCTTACAGTGTGGTTTAGGGAGTCCCACAAAGTTAAAGGAACACAAGAAAATGCCATGTCACCATATTTATTTAATGACCTAGGGAGTTTAAACATACTTGTTTTACTTCCCCTTAAGACATATTTATGTTCTCTTTTGTGTAGTTTCTCTCTACCTGCTGAGGTAAAAGCTCAGATCATACAGGTATGTATCATTACCTGTTTTACCACTTGCAGACAATCAGCAATTGGATGCCAAACCAGATGGCATGACCAGAGTTTAAACTATTACTTCTAAGCTAGAGGAGACAGGAGCTTTTGTGTCAGGAGATACAGCAGGGCTCCAGAGCTATGAATATCTCTCTGTCAGATATGAAAGTATCTATATCTGACTTAAATAAAAGTCTAGAGAAATGAATCATATTGCTCTTGATGGAGATGAAACAAAGTGACTCAGTGATGCAGACAATATTGCTTTTGTTTAGAAATCCCAACTGGGAATGCATAAGCAAAAGCTGAAACAGGTGCACAGAGCTATCGGTGACCTGAAAAACAGGTCACAGTGGGACAGGGAAGGGGGAGAATCAAGGTCTTGGAGGGAAAAGAATCTCTCAAGCTTTTTTGAGCAAATGTCCCAGAGACAAAGTAGAACCAGACAGGGCTTATCTGGCTGTTTCAAAACCTCCTCCAGACAAGGTTTATATTAATTCTCAGTGCTTCCAAGAAAGGAAACAAGTACTCAGCAAGATGATGCAAGATGGGGTTCTCTTTGTTGGAAATAAAAGAATCCTGGGTCCAGTGGTGGGCACAATTTCTGAGTGTAAACCTGCTTTATGACAAAGCATGTCTCCAATAGCCATGTTCCTTAGCATGAGGGAGAATATGCCAGAGGATATGTTTAATGACAATTTGAGTGTGCAGTACAGTAAAACAGATTATTGATGTGATAGAAATAACTGTTTTGAAATTGTGGTACCCTGAAGAACTGATTTTTTTTTTGAATAGAAAATGTTTGGTTCACAGGTCTATCTGGTTTTTTATATAGGAATGCTTAGGGAACACAGAATTGGTTTGGATTGAACAAGGTAGGACTGAGGTAGCTGGTAGTATTATATAACTGCTTGCTCAGCATACAGTATTTGAACTTTTGGCTTATGCTCGTTATGGTCCTGCTACAGGGACAACCACCCTGCTGGGGTGCCATAAAGAAAACACTCATGAGAAGGTTCAGCCCTTTGTGGTGTCAAAGTGTTGAGGTCCATGAGACCACAGGAACCTCATGGAAGAAGAGGAGAGAGGTGCTGCTTGAGGAGGGGATGGGGAAGATGGTGTCAGCAAGAAATGTGACCATCCCTTACAGGAGTAGGGTGTCCTACCCATTGGATGGTCACTCTCTGGGTTACTTTCTTACTGGATGACATGTTCCACTGCTCAGACTCCAGTGCAAATAAGGTTATATACTTTATATGTATGTAATAACCAGTGGATGCTTTCTCTCATAGGAGAAGCGAGTTATAATTTGCTGTTATAACCTGTGGGTTATAACGGCGAACATGCGCCACCATCTCCTTAGATCTACACCTGCTGACTCACTGGCTCTGCTCTTACAATTCCCTCGCATAGCTCTCTCAAACTATTTCATTCAGCATTTTACTGTCAGTGGAATAAAAAGCAGTCATACAAAAATATGAACCCCTCACCTAACATTTTCCAGCAGTTAAAAAAAAGCAATTTTCTCTCTTGTTCTCGCTTGCTACTGTCGCCCTACAAGCAGCTGTAAACCCTGACCTCGACCTAATTTACATATAGCCATGACAATGATGACATCAGAAACATTATTTTGAACACCAGCTGTAACATTGTAGCAGTTTTTATACATGTTTGCATAAAAGTAAAAGCATAAAACTATTTCACAGTCTGAATTTACTGTTTCCTGGAGATGTAATAGCTTTCCTGGGGGGTTTCAGTGTAGGAACAAAGCTGCTCCCCTTCTGATACTATCTAAGTTAATGTAACCTATGTTTTGCCAGTTTTATTTTTTTTAAAGTTGCTAAACCAAATATGACTTTTGAAACATGATGCCCTTATTCACTTGCTTTATTATCATGCCACATGCTATAACAAATTAAAAAAAACATGTTTTTAAAAATGTTTTTTAATGGAATCTGGTTGGAGAAAAAATATCCCCCAGCAATTACATAAAACATCAGATGGGGAGTAGTGCAAAACTCAAATTTAATGCACACCTGAGAGGTGGGATTTATTTATTTATTTATTTGCTTTTATTAACCAGGTAGGGCACACTAGACACCAAGTGCCTATTTTCAGGTGCAACCCGGGAGGGTTACAGTGGTGGAGGCATACAGGAATCAGTTACATACAGTTGGTGGAAAACCGGAGTCAGTTACATACAATAGAGCAAACAACAGGATTGACAGAATATGCTAGCGGTAAAGTACAAATATGGTAATCAAGAAAAAACAATGAACATTACCTGAAAAGAAAGAGGAAGCAATGCATCATTAGAAGTTGAGGTTGGGAGACACAGGTACACACAATTGGGGAGTAAGGCTAAGAGAATTAAAGGTAAAACAAGATGTATTCAGTACACTTTGTGAGGTTAATTGGTGCTAGCACTAGTAAGTGCATTGAGGGGAATAAGGACGGGGGTGAGGAGTGGGTGGGAGGAGAGGTCAAGTTGAGAGGGAGGAGGTGGGGGAGGGAGTGATGTCAGTAAAGTGTTACCAGGTATGGAGGGGTACAGAGCAGAGAGGCCCTGGGAGCTCAAGACACTCGAGTGGGAGGGGTAGAGCTAGGAAGTACAGGGGCAGGCAGAGGAGGGTTTCAGGTAGTGCCAGAGTGAGGTTTTGAAGCAGGAATGAGAGGGGGTGGTCCAGGTAAGGATTGGGAATGAGTTCCAGAGTTTGGGGGCAAATGAGGAGACGGCCTGGTCCTCCATGAGGGAGTGAGTTCTAGGAACAAGTCGATCGAGGGCCTCTCTTGATCTAAGCTGATGGGGGGGGCAGGGTTAACGGGAGGGACGAGGGAGGGGTGTGTGGCTGATCTTATAATGTTGTCAAGGAAATTACCAATCATGAAGGTGCGATGTCATTCAGGAGGGAGCCACTCCAGTCGAGAGTAGAGGTCGCACCAGTGAGTGAGGGGTGGAGCAGAAAGGGCAAAGTGGCAGATGTTATTATAATCTGTGTCCCATTTCTGGAGGCTGGAAGGGGGCATAGGAGCGAAGGTAACCAGCCCGTAGCAGACAGTAGGGAGGAGAACCCCTCTGGCTAGCACCAAGCGAGCTGCAGGGGTTAGGCAGTTTTTTGCCTTGTAGGCAAGGCCGAGTTTAACATTTGTGGTCCTGCAGATGTTCTGAATATGCTGGGTGAGATCAAGCTGTCGGTCCAGAGTGACACCCAGGTACTTGAATGAGGTTGTGGTCTGTAGGGGGGAGCCATCTCTGTCCAGTATTTGGAAGGGGGAGGGGCAGGACTTTAGCTTGTGCCGTGAGCCGAACAGCATAGCTTGGGTTTTTTTGAGGTTGATGGAGAGCCTGTGATCCACTAGCCAGGATTGGATGTGATGGAAGTTGGCATTAAGCTGGGCATTAATGGTGGCAATGGTACGAGCACTGGTCAAAAGGACCAGGTCATCCTCGTAGAGAGGGGCACACCCATGGATGGTGGAGGACAGGAGATCGTTGATGAAGAGGGAGAAGAGGGTGGGACCAAGAACGGAGCCCTGGGGGACCCCGCAGTGGACGGGAGAGGGGGAGGAATGAGTGCGATTGAAGTTAGTGAACTGCTGCCTGCCAGAGAGGGCTTCACCCTCGGGGTTTATGTAGCATCCCATCCCCCCGGGTGTGTATTAAATTCTCATTATGCACCCCCCATGTACTATTCTGTATATTATATTCTTCAGGCTCAGTTTTTGTTCTTGTATTCTGTTCCCATTGTTCCTCCCTCTCCTTTACTTACTCTGGTGCTATTTTATGCACCACATGTGGAACAAATACAGGAACCTGTCTGGAAGCTGTACTTCCTTCATGCAGTACCAGGACTAGGATACAGCTGCTCCAAGTTGCATCTATAATCAGTGGTCTCAAAACCACTACTTATATCTTCTAAACTTACAATGCCTATATCATTACTGGTTAGAAGACTGTTCTGTCTCTATTCAAGTAAATGTACAATTGGATCCCATTTACACTACTGCATGCCTACACAAACCTGTTATATTATGTACTGAAATCAGGTTTCCTGTATTTATCCTTTGTGTTCATTTTCTTAAACTTCTTAACAAAAAGATTAACTACAAAAAAAAAAATGAAATCTGACCATCCAAGGGACACTTAAGCATGCATGGTTTAAATACCTCTCAGTGGGATGGCATGCCAAAAGTCACCTGCTGTATCCTGTGAACCATTCCCAAAGTCATTGAATTCAAAGGGTCATCTGGCACTTTATGTAGGAATTCTTAAGGAACACAGAATAGGTTAGGATTAAACAAGAGAGGACTGAGATAGTTGGCAGTATTGTATAACTATCTGTGCAACATATTTGAACTAGGAACAAGAAGAGACCCAGCACTCAAGTGCAGCCACAAATTCTAGCAAACTCCAATGCCATTGCAGAAATGCTTTTTATTGTGAACCACAAACAGTAAACCAAGGAAAATGGTGTAGCACAGGGAGGCTACCCACTACCCCAACATTTCATGCCCAAACTGGATGCTAATCATAACTACACATGGAAAACCACAAAAAGTCAATTTAAGTTTATATTAAAAATGAAATAAACAACTTAACATGCAACTACCTGGACTATCCTAAAGGATCCCAACTGCATAAATGGAATACATAGCAGGAACCTTGTGGAATACACGATTTATTTTCACTTGAACTGTTTGACCTTGGGCACATCACTCAAGGCTTACTCCACTCGTGAGGCTACAGACAGCAAACAACTGTTGTAAAAATAAATAATATATTCAACAAGTTCCTGCCAAGACATTTTTATGATACCTAGGATCATGGTCCTGTAGAGACATGCACTATAATAACATTGTCTATTCTCATGGTAACACCTGAACCGTTTAAAGATTATGATGGCTATATTGGATCTTTCTCTATATACATAACATTTTCATCCTCAAACTTTTAACAAAACAAACTACAAGCATTCAACCATGTTGTAGAGTCATTATGTTTGTCCCGTGTCTGTTGCCTATTCAACACAGGACACAGGACACACATAGTGACAGTGATGCTTTTTAAATATGTTTTACCTGGGGCATACCTGAAGTGAGTCTGCAGTTGTTGTTTTTTCTGCTGATCTGTACTTTACAGGGTACATTACATAAATCAAACAGGAATGATCCAGCTAGCCAAAAATAAAACCACCAAAATAGAAACTGGTTCCTAGAAAATCACAACTCACGATTTAATGCACACTCTCATTAAATAGAAACTGATCATGTGAAGCAGTGAGGACACTGTTTTAACAAAAGCCAACAGCACAGCTGCCTCATTTATAGTGGCACCTTCCAGGATGAAAACCACTTTTAAAGCACTCTGCAGTATGCTGCAGCAGACCTACTGAATAAAGCAATGTAATTTCAATTGCCCATTTTGTTGTTGGAAGTCAAGGTAAGTACTGTAATCTCCATAGAAGAATAAAAGAACCACCTCCCCACACCTTCTCCTTAGCCCCTCCCCTTTCTACAAGGCAGCTAACAGATGGTTCCTGTAAATATAATGCTGCCATGTGAGTCACTTGGGGCTCTTGTAGTTTTAGCACGAAGGTTATGTTGGTGTGAAATTAAACTGTCAGCAATGCTGACACAACATAACCTTAGTGATACAACTACAAGAGCCCCCTGTGACTCACATTCCAAATGTATTAAATTGATTGAAAGACACTGTGTCTGTCTTAAGAGCAAAAGTCACCACAAACAATGCCAACAGATGATCAATAATTGAATACAGCAATCTTTACCTGATGCACAACAAAATGAATGTCCAACAGTTGCTACATGTGATAAAACCACAACCCAGCTTAATATGCAACATTTATTTCAAAAACCTGTCAACTGAGTTTGCAACCTTAAACTGCTTGCCACAAGTCATTCTTGATATTCAAGTACATATAAGACTAATCATAAAATAGATACAATCAGAAATGAATAACACAGGGCCCTAAGATCAAAGAATCCGAAACAAGGTAGTAAGACTGCTACGTACTGAAAGAACAGTACACTGAGAAATGTGCCATCATTTGTTTGTACTTTCATCTATCTCCCCCATGCATGCATGTGCACATTTTTACCTTGCAATAAAGCCGTGTTAGAAAAGCACACCCACACACAAACACGACTGTCCTTTCTTTGTTTGACCCAGCTTTTAAGTTGCTTTTTAGAACTTACTTCAGCTGTTTTTGGCTTTCTGAGTGCAAGTTCTGCCTGCTTATGTGTTTGGATTTAAAGATTCTTGTGTCGATATTTTAATGAATATTAATAATGCAAGCTCCATGTGACATCACCCAATTTGCTGTTTTTTTATAATTAAGTGAACTTTATTGGAGAAAAAATACCACGAACAATGACATACAAACAAATACAACAAAATGCAGAACAAGATAACAATACTAACAAGAAAAACGAGAAACAAACTCCTCCCACAACCCCCACCAATCTGGTGCACAACATCAAGAAAACTTTTGATACCCCAGGGAAATACAATAAAAAGGGGATGGTACAGTATATCAAACCTAGGGCCCAATAACAGTCATAAAGAACAATCACTACATAAAAAGACTTCACAGAAGAAATTAGACAGACAACAAAGGATAAAGCAATTCCCATCTGGTCCAAAAAAAGAATGCCTCTTGAAGAAGGGTGTTTGCACCCAAAGCAATGGGGCTGGGTTAGTTCACACTAACTGTCCTCCCAACTATCTGTCTGTTGTACTAAATAAAATCTACATTTTGAGAAAGAACTGGCATTCTTCTGAGCATCATATCTTGGCTTCTAAGAACTGTTATCACAGAAGCTGCAGGTATTTTGACTTGTATCATTAACGGACAGAGGCAAATTTGTTGTGAAAAAAACTCCGCCGTTCTGGAGTGCACTCACCTGTGTGTTGTTAGTCCAAAATGAGGTGGGGCAATTATGAAGAGATGCAATTTGCTTCTCAATGTGCAATGATTGCATAACTTCTTGATGCCACTCCCTCTGAGTAAGTGCAGTATCATCCAGCCAGCGACACAAAATCATGATCTTAGCTACAACAGCTATTAAAGTAATATGACCTTTCCATGGAACAAAGACCTCTGGAGGATAGTAGCCAAAAAAGCTAATCTCTGGGGAGAAACAATCCTCCAGGCCTAAGAAGGGTTCGAAACATTTTTTAATTGCCTCTGAAAAAGGAATCAGTTTAGTATAATCCCATAAAACATGTTTTTTAAAGTACCATCAGCAAGCCACATCCAGTACAATTCGGGGACGAAAACTTGCCCATCTTGAACAATCAATGGGGATAGTGCTGTGCAGAATTTTCTAATTCCAGTGGAATGAAATTCGATGGAATTTTCAAAATTCTGTTGAAATTCCATCAAATTTCACCAGAAACAGAATGGTGGAATTCCATGGCAGAAAACAGGTGCAGAATGATTTTCCACAGAAAAAATGCTGTTCCACAGAATATTATTCAGTGGATCCCAGTAGGCAGAATTCTGCTGAAGAACCAGTGAAATTCCATCAGAAATTCCACCAGAAGAATGGTTATTCCACATTAATTCTGCCAGCGAAATTCTGCATTCCGCATAGCACTAGATGGGGAGTAAAATACAGGTTATGAAGAATCTTGAATTGAACCACTCTGTACCAGTCCTGCTTAATATACTTGTAATGGTTCCTCCAGATAGACTGCCAGACCTCAGAAGACCATTGGACCCCAGGACATGCTGCCAATACATGTATAAACCAGTAGAGGTACGGGGTCCAACATCTGAAAAACCTTATAAAGACCTGACACAGAGTGAGGCTGTGTAGCAGAAGCAATCAATGCATCCAAACACTCCCTTGCAGTTCTCATTCAGGGGTGGGGATCAAGACCCATAATTATAGCATGGGTCAACTGAAGATACCTGAAAATCATATATATAATACCATAGCATTCTTCAAAAATAAGAAAAGGTATAACCTTGCCATCTTCTATAACAGATTCCACTGCTGAGATGGGGAAGTGTGGCCAGAAAGAAGGACAGTTAATTCAAAAGTTCAGATTATAGAAGATTGGCTGTGAAATAGCAGTGGACCAATGGACTCTATAACATTTACAGATCTGGGAGTGTGCTCTAAGAGGTCAATAAATTGAGGATTGCCTAAAGGCCCCTCCAGGCAACTGCCAGGGCTTCAAGAAAAGAAGACTTCCGAGATGGAGTTGTGCCACATGGCAGAAATCTTGCTCAGTATATAGACACAAGGGGGTGCATCCAGCCCCATCTACAGCATCAGGAGACAACCCTCAGAAAAGGTATTTGCTGCCATACATGGCACTGTAGTAAAAGAAAAAATTTGATAAAAAAGGCCCCCCCCAGGCATTGAGGACCTGTCAACTTAAAATAGGAACATCAAACTGACTTCCACACCAGAGAAAATCATTGAGGAGAGTTTGCAACCTACTAAACCAGTATTAAGGAAGAAAAATGTTCAACATACCCAAAGGATAAAGAAGGGTGGGGAGAAGATCAATTGTCACTATAATGTAAAAACAAAGACAAGGTGCTGCATCAGCATGTAGTCTGAAAGCAAAACAAAATGGTTATATTAAATGCATGCTGAAAATAGAAAACGGAGTTAAAACTATATGTTTTGACCTTAGGTCTTCTTCAGGAAATATCTAAAAGAGAAAAAAACAAAGTTAGTGACTAGGGGAGGTAAAATAAGGGATATATATATATATATATATTTATAAAATGGGTAAGAAAAAAACAATCCATCGATCCATAGCATTGGACAAACACCATCACATGACCGTGCGTTATATCAAGCGCGACATGCGCCTGCGCCTTTACCCCCCTCCAAAACAATTTTGACGTTTTATAAGCTAGATATACCACTCTGAGGTGTATATGATGGCGCTCTAATACTCGCACACCTTGGGCAGTTAGCCTGTACACTCAGCCTTCTTGACCCATCACATGTACAAGCAACACCAAAGGATGTGTATAACAAACGCACACCTCAAGTAATATATCTATCACATATATATATATATATATATATATATATATATATATATATATATATGGAAAGAAGAAAGGGGAAGGCTCAGGAAGAAGTGATAAAAGGCAAGATTAAGAAGGACTCTGTGAAACAAAAGGGTGATGATGAGAAAGACAAGGCATAATAGGAGAAAATTAGCTGGATAAGTCCCCAGGTGGGACTTATTAACAGAGCCTAGTAAGAACGCTGAAAGGTGAAAAATGTGGGGAAGGAGACAGAGATGGAGACAAGTGGTGAAAATGAAAAGAAGTTAAATGAGTACAGATGCAAACAGACTTTAGGGAAAACAAGGGCTGAAAGATGTTAGTGGAATTTTCACTATGTTTAGATGGCCCCATAAGGTCAAAGGTAATGCAAACCATGTCTGGAGATCCAACTTCAACATATGTAGAAGATGATCCAGATTAAATCTGACCAATTTTCTGAGGTACTGAGAAAACTTAATACCCAGGTAGGTAAGGACATACTGTAAGGCTCCGAGGTCAGTCCCATATCCACAATGGCCTGTTCATTAAGGAGGTTATTCAGGGTAAGAAATTTCATTTTACTCAGATTAAGTTGATAAGATAAAACTTCTGCAAATCTGTGGATAACTGTCAGAGCAGCAAGAATAGAGGTCAATGAATCCTCGATGTGAAGCAAGAGATTGCATATGTGGAAAGCTTATATTTGGCACCCCCAATAGAAATACCTTTAGTGGAGGGACTGCTGTTCAGGGCCCAGAGTAAGGACTTGATATACAGATTAAAAAACAGTGGAGGCAAAGGAAAGCCCTGGCGAGTTCCCAATTCCAAAGGAAAATGGTCAGAAAGTACCCTATTACACCAAATACGGGCTGATGGACATTAGTAAAGTATACAAACTCACTGTATAAACTCATCTGGTATCCCAGATTTGCATAGAGTTGCAAAATGAAAGGGCCAGGAGACATGACCAAATATTTTTTCCACATCCAGGTAAACCAGAGCCGCTGGGATGCTGACCTTTCTGGTATTGGACATGAGATGGTCAAGTTTGCACAAATGATTGCTAGAAAGTCCCCCCCTCATAAAGCCCACATGTGTCCCTCCAATCAAACCAACCCACACCCCAAAGAGCCAGTAAGCTAAAATTTTAGTGAGTATTTTGAAGTCTGAACTGATAAGTGAAATTGGACAATAACTCTCAGCCAGCAACTCATCTTTATCAGGCTTAAGTAACAGGGTGATCTATGCGACGTCACCCAATTTGAACAACAGTATATATAGTGATTGGTGGGCTGTAACCTGCCAGATTCCCACAGTTTGCCTAGATGTTATGTTATGGTTGCTGGTTGTTTAGTAAAGTTTTGGAAACTATAGTAATTTGCCTCTGTGTTTCATTGCATGGTGTCAAAGGATGGAGCAGCTGTCATCACATCTCACACTGGACCACATGGGCAACCATGCAGAAAACTGGCACTGCTTCAAACAGCAAGTGGAGATTTGTTTTGTGGCCTCAGAAGTTTCTGAGAAGTCCCCAAAGATTCAAGCCATGACATTCCTGCATGTGGCAGGCCATGCAGCCCAGAGGTCTATAATACATTCAAATGGGCAAGGGAGAAAGACAAAATGAATTTGACTCTAATCATGGAGCAGTTTAAGAAATACTGCAACCCATGAAAAAACCTTACCTATGAGAGACATTTGTTTAACCCTCAAAACCAGCAACCAGGTAAAACCTTTGATGTTTATCTTACTGAATTATAGTTGAGAGCTAAGACTTGTGAGTTTGTAAGCCTGACTGATTCATTAAGCAGAGACAGGATTGTTTGTGGTATTTTGGATGACCTTGTCCGGTGCCAACTGCTCCACAGTGTAGATTTGACTCTTGCCAAAACCATTGACATATGCGGTGCCACTGAATTCGGCGAGAGAAGAATTTAAACCATGACTGAGACCCCTGTTGAAGAAGCTGCTGTGAATATGACTGTTTTCAAACAAAGGAGGATGATAGAGAATGTGCAAAAAGTTAACGGGACTGAGCCAGCCAGCGAGACCAGATTGCATGGATGTGAAAAATGTGGGAGAGAGCATGGGCCAAACAGATGCCTTGCATATAGGCAAAGATGTCATGTATGCAATAGACAGAATCATTTTGCAAGAATGTGTACTGCAAAGCAAGGTGCAAGCATATGTAGTTGAGGAAGACTAGAAGTGAAAGTGTGAATGTGTTTGCTGTTGAAACACTAACTGGCACAGTAGGGGACAATGACTAGAAAGTGCACTTAAGCATTAATGGGACAATTGTGACTTTCAGATTGGACACTGGGGCTAAATGTAATGTTATGCTTATCAGCATGTATCAAACTGTTTCCAGAGAGACTATTCAAAAGTCGAAAGCACAATTGGTTTCTTATTCTGGCCATCAAGTGACTGTGCACAAGAAAGTTGTACTGACTGTGGGATTCAAAAATCAGTATCATGTAGTCACGTTCCAAGTTGTTGATGCCAGTGTAATGCCTGTATTGGGACTGTCTACAGAAACTTATCAATAAATTGTTGGCAGATAATGCTGAGAGTGCCTGAGCTGCAGAGATATTGTCTGAGTTTACTGACGACTTTCAGGAGCTGGGGCGTCTCAAGGGAGAACACCACATTAAGATAGACAAGTCTGTTAATCCAGTGATACATCCACCTAGTAAAATACCATTTGCTTTAAAAGATAAAGTTAAGTCTGAGCTGGACAATATGAAGAAGCTGGGTGTTATTGAAAAAGTTGAGAGTTAGGCAACCTGGGTTAATTCAATGGTGGTAACAGAGAAGTCTAATAAGGTGAGAATATGCATTGACATCAGAGTTTTAAATAAGGCTATCAAGAGAGACCTATCCTATGAAAACAGTAGAAGACGTAGCTTCATGGCTAGCTGATGCCAAAATCTTTTCAGCGCTTAATGCAAGTCATGTGTTTTGGTAAATAAAACTGGATGGGCCCAGCTCTGAACTAGTGACATTTAACTCACTGTTTGGTCATTATAAATTCAAAAGAATGCCATTTGGAATATGCTCAGCTCCAGAAGTGACTCAAATATTTGAAGGCCTAGAAGGTGTAGAGACTTATATGGATGAAGTACTGATTTGGGGATCACATTTGCAAGAACATAATGCAAGATTAAAAGACGTGCTGCAGAGAGCATGAGAGCACCACCTGATGTTGAACTTGAAAGAATCCAAGACTGGGTTGAAAGAAGTTCCTTATATTGGGAACATATTGCCCCAGAGTGGATTCGTTGTAGACCCAGAAAAAATGAAGGCTGTGGTGAACATGCCCATGCCCAAAGCAGTTACTGAATTACAGAGGTTTATGGGGATGGTTAACTGCTTAGCAAAATTTATTCCCAACTTGTCAATTCTGAACAAACCTTTAAGGTAGTTGTTGGAAAAGGAAACAGCATGGCATTACAGAGTAGTGGCTCAGAAGGTAGCACACTCGCCTCTGAGGCCGGGAGATCAGAGAGCTGTGGGTTCAGTTCCCACATCTGGCACTTGGGTTATTATCCCAGTACTGACACTGTAGTGCAGCATGAGAGGGGTGCTGTCTTTTGGATGAGATGTTAAACCGAGGTCCCATCTGCCTGGATTGGTGGTAGTTCAGGTGGATGTTAAAGATCCCATGGCACTTATCGAAAAGAGTAGGGGAAAATTTTATTGAAAGTAAACTGAACAAGTATTACAAATGATCACAATTAACATCACCACATACAACAGGATATATAAAGAAGTCAGCAGTGCAACAAGAGTAGTCAAAATTATCAGAAATAATTAACAAATTACCCAATTTTATCTTTCATGAAAGGAACATTCAACCATCTAAGTTTCCAAACATCAGCTGGCAGATGTTGTTCAAAATAATATTGTTTACAAATTTCATTTTCTATAATATGAACAACTGTTCCTGGGTCTTGTAAGACTTGCTGCAATAAAAATTTACATCTCACTTGCCAAAGAACAAACTTGATAAATGATAATATAAGTCAGACCATATTAGTTGACAAACCTAAATCTAACATACTAAAACCACCCACTACTTCAGGATAAGTAAGTCTCTTCCAATTGGATTGATTCCATTTTATAGCTAACAACTGCCATACTTCCAGTACAAAAGGGCAAGTAAGTAAGAAATGTTGCATAGATTCTTCTTTTTCCATGCCACCCTGTCTTGGACAGAATCTATCTTCACATTTTTCATGCTTTGCATTTCCCTTAACGTTCAGACAGCCATGTGCACTAAACCAAGCAATATCCCATAATCTAGGTGGAAAACTAGGATCTGTCAAAGTATCTAGCAAATACAAAACATATTTGGAGTCTACACCCTGAAACATCACCTGTGGAACAGGAATACTTTGTTGCAGAGTTTTATACATCATTTTGTTTGAAGAAGATGTAAGTACAGTTAAAAACACTTTCCACAATTTCAATTTCCCCAAAGCAGGCCTAAAAAACACACAATTAGTCTTAACTTGGACATTCAGTATTCCCTTCTCTTTCCATTTAAGATATATAGGTCTCAACCAATGGTCTGCAAAAGGGATCCACACTGCAGGTTGTGGTTTGGACATATCCAGTAAATTATGGTGAAAAAATATAGTAAAGATATAGAATATGGGATTGGTCAAGTTCAAACCACCTATATCTATGGGATGGTTCAACCTACAACCCCCCATGATCTGAAATACCAGGCCCAAAAAACATGATTCCAAATTCCTAGGAAGTGGATAGACCAAACTCAAAAACAAAACAATTGGTAAGAGATAGGTTTTGACCATCATGACTTTCTTTTTTTTTCATTTGCTTCCATGACTTCCAAATAGCCACTTTAGCAGAAGCTTCCTCCAGCTTTTTAGTCCAATTAAGCATGCTGTTATCTTCTTTCCCAAACCAAATACCCAAATATTTAAAAGACATATGTGACACAGCAATATCATGCCAGTCCTTTTTGTCAGAAGATGACCTTCCCAAAGGATAAATTACACTCTTATGTCTATTCAGGCTTGCACCTGTAGATTTAGAAAGTTCATCTAATAAGGTCAATACCCTCTCTCCTGACCTTTCATCTGCCACCAATACACAGATGTCACCTGCATAAGTGGTAACACATACTATATCTCCTCTCCCCCTTGTGGTTTTATACCTTCCACTTGTGGGTCCTGCTGAATGAAATGTAATAAGGGATCCAGACAAAAAACATAAAGTAGGGGACTAAGCGGACAACCCTGTTTTACACCCCTGGATATTGAGATATAAGTGCCAAGATGACCATTTACCATTGGAATTGCATAGGCATGCGAATACAAAGTGGCTATCCATTGCATGAAGTGCTCAGAGATACCATTGGCCTTAAGGACATGAGAGATATGAGAATGTGGGACTTTATCAAAGGCCTTTTCTTGGTCTAAGGCCATAATATAACCCTGAAGGTGGTCCATTTTACCCTGTCCTACAAGTTCCCGGATTGACAGTAAATTATGCTATATGGACCGTCCTGGTACTGTACATGTTTGAGCTGATGAAAGTAAGTAAGAAGTCAGAGGCAATAGACGAAAATGTAATATTTTCATTAAAATTTAATCATCCGAATTTAAGAGACTTAATGATCTCCAATTGTCAAGGTTAGTTCTATCACCTTTCTTGTAAACCATTATTTGCACTGCTGTACAAAAATGAAAATCTGCCCAAAGAGTTAATAAAACCCAATTAAACACTACTTTCAAAACTTGTACTATTAATCCCATAAATGTTTGGCAGAATTCCGCTGGTAAACCGTCAATACCAGGTGCCGTATTCTTTTTAAGACATGTAATGGCCTGTTCAAGTTCTTGATCCTTAATAGGTTCAAAAAGAAGCCTTAATAAATTGCAAGGTACTGTAGGTAACACAAGGGAGGATAGCATATTTTGTGACTGATCCTCTTCTAGTAGAGAAGAAGTGTACGTGGTCTGTAAGTAGTGCAATACTGCAGCCAGGATACCTGGGCCATCTGTGACTGTCTCACCAGTAGCCATCGCAATAGAGGACATAAAATAATGCATTTGCCTTCTGAGAACTGATCAGAAAGGGATCTCCAAATCCTGTTTTCCCTGGAGTACAAATTTTATGTTCATGCATCAGAGCAGTAGCCCTAGTATTCTGCAAAACGAGCATCTCCTTTTTCACATTAAGAGCCTGCTCTGTTAAGGGGATATGATATAAATTAGTATTAGACTAGATCTTACTCAGCTGCATATGTAACTTCAGGTACTGTCTATACCTTCCCTGACACTTGGTTGAGGAGTATTTCTGAAAAACTCTCCTCAAGCCAATTTTAGCAGTTTCACACCACGTACTCATGTTTTCCATCAACCCTGCTACTGACATGTGAGCCCTAAGAAATTCCTGGATCTGGGTCTGCAAACATTTCTTAGGTAGAAGTGCTGTATTTAATTTCCAATACCCCTTCCCATACGTTGGATCGTTAACTGTACCTAAGGTAACCATTAAGCTAGCATGATCTGATACTTCAAAAGGAAGCATATGTGCATTTTCCACCCCAATATTAAATTTAGTAAACACAAAATCAGTTCTAGTGGAAAGGGAACCATGGAAATATGTATGACTTCTGTTCTTATGAATTGCTGTATAAGCACCTATCAACTGACTTTGGGACAATAATTTGAGCAGAACGTTTGTATCACAATACAGTTTGGTCATCTTAGCACCTCTGTCACCTATATCCATGACACAATTAAAGTTTCCCCCCAAATTACTGGTTTGGAGGTGAATAAATAGGCTTAATCAAACCAAACAACTCCGTCCGTCCCTTTTTTGTAAGAGGGGCATAAGAATTTATCAGTCGCCATCCTACATTATCATATATAAAATCTATTATTAAAGCTCTCCTCAAGGCAACCTCGATCAATTTCAAAATCCTGAAAGCATTCCCTTTAAATAGAATACCCACCCCCTCACAAACATCAGTGCCATAAGAAAAAAAGATGGTCTCCAAAACCACAGTTGTTGAGCTGATTTGACTAAGGAGGTAGTATTCAGCCTTGTGTCCTTTAAGAGATATACATCACAATCTAACTCCTTAAGCACAGAAAGGGCAACTAAACATTTTTTAGGATTTTTTATGCTGTTGACATTTACAGTAGCAATCTGCAACCGGGGAATTAAGGAAGACATCAGGGAAGTGCGGTATAAGATTCAGGGAAGATTCTTTACTTTGGTACTTCTACGTACTTGGGATTTAACCCGAGATTCACCACTCACTAAGGGGCCCTTATCCTGGGATTCACCATCTGTGTCAGAAGAGGGTGGGGCCAGGGAAGAAGCTTCAGAATCTCCACCAGGTTCAGAATTCAGTGATTAAAGCTTCAAAATCTAATATTTATTGGAAAGCAAGATTCCCTCATCTTTCTCTATTGTAGCTTTGGCTACCTTAGATCTGGGTTTAGTTTGTTTTAAACTTCTTTTCTTTGCCACACTTTTGGCTTTGGGGGAGCATTTCAAAAGGGGCATCCTCCTGTACCTGGGTGAGGGTTACCGAATCAGTCCCGGGTGTCTCAACCTCTTCCAAAACCAGCCCATCCTTGGCTCTTGATGGGATTCCTTTCAAAACTTCTACAGTTGGGGGGGAGGTGGGGAAGGATCTGGACTGGTATCTGGGGGAGATGTTTCCTGAGTCTGGGCCCTTCTTTTGGACATTTCCTTTTTCTGAGCATCTTGTATGATGCTGTCTTGACTTTTCCTATCTGTCCAGTTATAGGTAGCCCATGGACAAGATCTATAGGTATGCTCAGAGTCATAACATAAATTACACTTTAACTCCACCTGACACTCAGAACTATGATGACCAAAATCAAGGCACAGATTACACCTTAACCTGTCACACGTGAAAACAAAATGTGTAAGGGCCCCACATTTGAAACATGCCTTACGTTGACCTGGATAAAAACAATGCTCTCTTTCTGTGCCCAGAAATATGCTGTTAGGTAGATGTACTGGTCCAAGGTTGTTATTCCTTAAACAAACCCGAAACACCCACCACCCATTCCATATGCATTCTTCGTCAAAAATACTTCACAACGTTTTTGCAACCAAAAAACAATATCATGTACTGAAACTGATTCACTATGAAACAACACGGTCACTCATTTAATAGTTGGTTTTGTTAAGGGGATAACCTTAAAAGGCATCCACAATTCCATATATTTCAGGATATCTAATTTAGACCAAAAATTATCTAAGTTTTGAGGAGTTACAAAACGTATGTCATAAACCATAGATCCAGATACATGAATGAGAGCATGTATTTCATTACAGAAAAAAACACATAGAGTTCTTTAGCAAAGTTTTCCCCACATAGAGATGATCAGGTGCTAAATCCAACCTGCCCTGGTATTCTAAGCGCATCGCATTTCTCCGCTGCAAAGGCGGCGGGGAACCTGAAAAAGGTTCTCTATGACAGAAAGTCTCCCAGGTAGTTTTCGCTTGATGAGAAAAGTCAGGTAAAGGTCCTGCATGTTGAGGAGAATTAACAACGGAGTCACCCCACTCCACATGTTTAGGAACTGGGCCTTCAGACTCCAAGGAAGAAAGATCAAGTTGGGCCATATCACTAAGCGTTTCACCAACAACAGAGTTTGGGATATCATTCTTCTTTTGTTTAACCCCTGCAGTGTCCAGTTCTGTTAGTGTTGCTGTGCATTGGACAGGTATGGGACTGTGGGCTGGGTCAGGAACCCAGACACTGGCTTCACCTTGCTTCCAACCCACATTAAGCAGGGAACATTCTAATGAGGTTACCGAGCATTTGCTCGAAGGTAGGAGAGGATTGTCATCAGTTCTTCCTTTCCATAAGGAAAGGCCTCTTTGCTACATTTCAACCTGCTCATTCACATTAGAGGGACATATACTCACAGGCTCATGCTGAAGGTAGAGTGAGGCATCCAGAATACCGGAACTATCTGACCGTGACTCAGATGTCAAAATCGGAGCTTCAAAGGGCTTGTCTGTCAAAACACTACCCTTTGATTGTAGTGCATCATTCAGCTGACTCACACAACTACCCAATTGATTTCCAGCCATAGCACCCTTTGCAAGTTCAGCCTGAATCAGCTTTGCAGCATCCCTGATAAGATCAGAAGCAATACTGTCCCTCTGTTCTTTGACAGAAATAGCAGGAAGCTGACTTGGGAAGTTTCCATCAGTTTGAAAACCATCCATTTTTAAACTAAGGTGCTGATTTTGTTGAAGAATGCTGTCCAACCACACTACATCTGGGCCAAACAAACCTTTTGTTGCACATAGTGTCGTTGGGATCGATTCAGCTATGAATTCTTCCATTTCTACACATTGTGATATCATTACAGTGGTCTCCAAAGCTGGATCTGAAGTCAGAGAGACCTGCTCTCCCTCAGGTACACCAGCAGAATGAACATCCATGACATCGGCCTCCATGGTAGCAGCGCCCCCACTGACAAGAGTAGAGGAATTTCCCCAGTGTCCTGGCCAAATTTCCCTCATTCACTAAAAATACCACCAACAGCTTAATTTGGTTCATGGTCAGTTGGCATTCATCTGTATCCCCCTCCCCTGGGTCGTGCCCGAAAATAGGCAGGATTTGTCTAGTGCACTTTCCCGGTCAAGAAAAACGAAATAAATAAATAAAAATTGGGACCCAAGACATGAACAAGTCTTTCACAGACTAAATAGAGTCATTACACACTCCCCAGTGCTAGTCTTCTTTGACCTTTACAAGTCAGTGGTTCTGCCTGTTGATGCCTCCTCCAAAGGACTTGGAGCATGTCTATTGCAAGCTAACAAACCTGTTGCATTTTCTTCAAAATCTCTTAACAAAACAGAGAAAAACTATGCAGAAACAGAAATGTTGCCTATTGTGTATAGCCATACTAAGTTTCACCAGCACATATATGTTAAAATAAATAAATAAATAAATAAATACTCTGTATTACTCAGTTTTTAAGGCAGAAGGAATCAGAAGCCCATTGAGACTACCTTCCCAAGTCATGTAGGAAAATTATGTTGATTTAAGCCCTAGCAGATGTTTATCCAAGTTTGATTAAAAGCTATTTGGGTTACAAGAGTCCACAATATACTGGGGGAGCCTATTCCAGGCTTTACAAGCCCTGACTATGAAGAAGTTTTTCTACTATTTATACTTGCTTTAAGGATAATTAACTGTTTAGTGTGACATCTCAGACTGTCAGGTTTATGAGCATATATGATGTTACATTCCTTTATCAAATCAGTGTCATTTAGGACAAAGAGTAACAAAAGTATATTCCCTCTTATTCTCCTGTGTGATAACTCATAAAAGTTCAATTCCTTCAACTTCCCCTGGTATGTTAGGCTGGTCACTTGTGGAATAATCTTAGTCACTCATCTCTGGACACTATCCAGCATCCTGATATCCGTAGACAAATGTGGAGCCCAAAAGGATGCTGCATAGCCCAGATGTGGTCTATAGATAGATTATATAAAGGTAATAAACAGAAATTGCTCATAAAGACTTACTACAAGCATATTCAAAAAAAAACTGCACACTGCCCCACCTTGAATACAGAGAATGATGCTTAAACTACAGAAATATAATTTACAATGTATGTACAAAGCAGAAAGAGAACTGCACATTGCTGATGCCCTCAGTAGGGCAATACAAAAATGAACTTTACCAGAGACTGACATTGATAAACATGAAGTGCATACAATTGCTAAAATTCCAATTACTGATAAAAAATTGAAGCAGTTTCAAAAAGAACCAGCACAAAACCCAGAATTGTAAACATTAAAATTGACAGTGTTACGAGGTTGGCCAGCTTAACTGTCACAAGTAGATGCTGCCATTAGACCATATTGGTATTTCAGGAAGGAATCATAACTGAGAGTCGGTTACTTTTCAAAGGTGAGAGACGGATAGTGCCTGTTTCACTGCAAAAAGAAATGCTTATGAAAATACATGGCAGCCATCTGTGTACAGAAAAGTGCAGGAGACGAGCCAGAGATGTTTTGTTTTGGCCAGGAATGATTAGTCAGATCAGTGATTTGGTCACCAACTGCGGCATCTGTGCAACCTACAGAAATGTTCAACCCAAAGAACCACTGAACCCTCATAAAGTACTGGAGTGGCTTTGGAAAAAGGTGGGAGCTGATTTATTTGACTTTAACAGAGAAACATACTAGGTGATGGTAGATTATTATTCAAAGTTTATCAAGATGTCCAGATTATAAAATACCACAAGTCAGACTGTGATTAGTCATATAATATCTCAGTATGCATTGCATGGAATTCTGGAGAGTGTCATTACAGACAATGGGCCACAGTTTCTTAGTGCTGAGTTTGAGACTTTTGCAAAAGCATACGAGTTCAAGCACTTCACGTCCTCACCCACATACCCCCAGAGTAATGGAATGGTTGACAAAGCAGTACAAACTGTAAAAAACTTACTAAAAGCAATGAAAGACAACAGAGACCCATATCTAGCACTACTTGATTTGAGAAACACACCTATCGAAAGCTTGGGGTCCCCAGCACAGTTACTCATGGGCCGTTGTACCAGAACACTGTTATCCACAAAACATAAACTATTGAAGCCTAGGGTACCAGAGTTGAATATCTGTGCTATATTTGAGGCTGCTCAGTGAAAGCAACATCATTATAATATCAGAACTATGTGCATACCTTACCTCTGTTGCTTCCAGACCAGCAGATATACATGCATACTTACCAGCATGAATGGACTAATGCAGTTGTTGTTTAGCTGCCACAGACCCCTTGTTCCAAAGTTGTCACCACCAATGGGAAATAGTACTGGTGTAATCTTTGAGACTAGACAGGCTCACTAGTTCTGCAGATCACATGGCAGTGGCTACAGGATCTTCTCTGGGGAGGAAGAGAAGGAGAAGTGGACACTAAATTGGGTGAGGATTTTGAAGCCAAGAGAGCAGAAGGAGAAGATGCAGCCACAATAGCAGCGCAGCCAAGCCAGGACCCCAGTGAGGACCTGCCACCAGTGACACCAGCAAAGATAGCAGCTGCCCCATGGCCCTGTGCAGCCAACTGGAAAATCCCATTGGAATTAGTAGAATCAGTGGACATTTGATAAAAAAGCCTACATGCTACAGGACATAAAACAGGTTTTGATAAAGTTAATATTAATGTTTAAAGGACTATTCTAAAGTAGGCTATGAGATGATATGTTATTAATGATCCATACTCTGCGTGACATCACCCAATTTGAACAACAGTATATATATATATATATATATATATATATATATATATATACTATATATATATATATATATATATATATATATATATATATATATATATATATATATATATATATATATATATATATATATATATATATATATATATATATATTAGTGATTAGTGAGCTGTAACCTACCAGATTCCTGCAGTTTACATGGGTGTTGTGTGCTTGCTGATTGTTTAGTAAAGCTTTGGAAACTACAGTACTTTGCCAGTTCTGGCTTCTGACATTGCACCAACTCTGCAACTGTGTGTTCACATAGTTTGTTTGTGCTCCTGAGATTGATATAAAGTTATAGAAAAAGTATTCTCCACCAAACACCCAAAATCTATACTTTCTTTGGTACTGCAGAAACAGTGACTGCACTTGTGAACAGCCCTGACTGTACTAGGTCTGGGTGGACTGTTCCACCCAAAATCTGAACTCCCTAGTTCAAACCCAGGAACCACAGACCCAGGTAGATACAGACTTTGCTGCTGAAGTCTGGTTCCAGGTCCATGATAAGCCACAGAGTGTGCCTTTCCCCCTTTGTGTTGACTTATGCCATGGGGATGCCATCAGTATGCTCACTTCACATACAGGTGGCTGGCAGCATCCAGTCATGCAAGAGTCACATGCTGAGTGGCATGCATTTGGGAGCTGGAGGGGAGGATATTTTTGCAGCATGACTTTGGTTGGGTGGCTGACTGATGACAACAGTTCCCCGAGGGCAAAAAAATTAACAAGCAGAGAGAGACAAAGAGAATTTCTGGGGTGCGGGGGCAGAGATAAAGTCATCATTGTGGGAGGGAGAGAAGAGGAATTGGATGGATTGAGAGAGTGGGTGGGGGGATTAGAGGTGAAGAAATAACAAAGAGACAAATGAAAAATACATCACCGTTTAGAGTGTGTGGAGTGCAGACTGGAATGGAAACTTTGACTCTTTTGTTCCATACCTTATTTGACTGCAGACTAGAGGAGAAAAAGACAGACTACTGGGGACCACTGATAAATTTTACAGTCACAGAAATCACAGATAAAGTTTATTCTTGGCCTCAGTGTGACTTTGCATGTACGGGGAAAGGGCATACTGGCAACATAAATATTTGACTTGTGCCATCCAGAAGAGAAAGAGAGAGAGAGAGAGAGAGACTGCAGGGGCCAAAGAGAAATTTTACAGTCACAGAAATCACAATTAATGTTCAGCTTGGCCTGTGTGGCTGTGTGTGTATGTGTACATGGCAGGCTGACAAAAACATTTTTGATTTGTGTCATCTAGAGGAAAAAGAGAAGGGCAGGCGAGCAAAAAAAAAATCATTGATGTGTGCCATCCAGAGGAGAAAGAGAGTGACTACTGGGGGCCAAAGAGAAAATTTACAGTTACAGAAATCACTAATAAAATATATACTTTTTCTGTATTTTCTTGTTGTTCCACCAGGAAAGAGACTTATGGGGTGAGGGGTACATAACTTATCACAAATAAAATAAATCTGTTTTCTTGTTCCATCCACTTCTACTAGAGGAGTCACTCACATCACAACTCTGACAGAGAGACAGAAAGGGAGAGAGACTCGCTGGAGGCCATAAAAAATTATTATTATTCTGACTGAGCCAAAGGCTGACCCTGTTGCAGGGCAGTTACACTGCTATTGACTGGGGTGGCCCTGTGGAGGGCAAAGTGACAGACTGGTACTGTTGGGTGTCAGAGAGACTGGGTGTTGTCTGCTGTGGGCCATCATGATCGTGTTAACATTCATTCACATACAAAAAAACACTTTTCTGACAAAAAACAGACAAGTTGCTGCACCTGTGCTGCTGGCTGTGGGGGTCCCAGCAGACACTGTGAATTTGTGACTCGTAGCAGTCTATTTTGTTCATTTTCTTTTGTTTGTTTAAGTCAGAGAATGAGAAAGCAAAAGCCACAAGGTGTTTTCATTCATTAATTTATTGCTACTAAATAGACACAACACACATAAAGTAAACACAAGTGTCATCATCACTTATTCCATCCATTATTCTTCATCCTTATCTTTCTTATATTTACTGTATATTGTATAACTATTAACCAACCTCAGTGTGTGACTGTGTGTGTGCCAGATGTGTCTGCATCACCATTTTAAATTCTGAGGCACACGGTTGAGTAATAGTTGCTGAATATAGTTGGTCACTGAACAGTAAGAGTAGGAGTCACTAAATGAGCTAAGCTTGGAAGGAAGTTGTGGTGGACTGCTGTCAGTAGGATATGTACAGTAAATTTGTTCTTGGCCTGTAGGTGTGGGTGTGGGAGTGGTTGGGAGTCAGAGGGCATTAGGCAGAGGGATGTTTTTACAGGTGAGAATTCAAAATAAGGAAAAATGGATCAAAGTGTCGATAAGGCACATTCTCAGGTAGGCAGTGGTAATGCAAAGAACAGCAGTCAGCCTGCAAAGGGAAAATAAAATCAAACCCCAAAAAGTGTTTTTTTTACATCTGAAGTTTTGTCTTCCAAGCAAATGCATGTATCCAAAAAATGTGCATCTGTTGGATCAGTCCCAAGCAAAAAAAAGTTATGTAGTTAAAACCAAAGGGTTGGTGGATACCACCCACAGAGGTACCCCAAGGTATGGAACAATTGCATACTGTGCTACTGCCAGTCCCTCACAGCCATCCAATTCTTATGAGGTTGAACCCAATGAGGGTAGTAATAAAGATGAAGATGATGGAGTGACTGATCAGGCAGCACAAGGTTTACTGGAGGGTATGGAAATTGCAGAGGAGAAAGAAATAGAAATAAATGTTTTGGTTGAGGAGGAGGGCAGTGGGAATAAATCACAATAGGAGCAGGATCAAGAAAAATCCGGGGGGAGGGGCCCTGAAAAGGTGACTGAGGTGCAATGCCTTCCTGGGAAAAAAGCTAAAAAGATATGCTCTTTTGTCTGGTCATTTTTCTCCATTAGTGATTCTAATGAGTTAGTGACAATATGCACTATTTGTAAACAGCCAATCAGTAGGGTTAAAAAGAAATGAGCATTGGAAACTTCAGCACTGAAAAGGCACTTAGACATACGTCATAACATTACTGAGAACTCCAGTCATGACACTCGAAGAGAAAGTGACAGTGATAGCTCACTACACTCAGTCATAACTCTGATAGATGACAGCAGTGCCAGCCAGCACAGCACCACAAAGACATCTCCACCGCTGCCTCTTATTTGAAGGACTCCTACTGTTACTGAAAGTGACTATGTGTTCAACAGTCCCCTTCTTTCAAGGATACAGCTTACCATCTCAGAGATATATGAACGTAAAACCAAATATGCCTCAACCCACCCTGTTGCTGTTACAATAACCAAGAGATTTTCAGAAATGATAGCTGTTGATTTGCTGCCATGTAATGTGGCTGAACATGCAGGATTCAGAAGGTTGCTTGAGTACCTCAAACCTCAGTATAGTATACCATCAAGAAAATACTTCTCTTGAACAGAGATTCCAGAACTCTATGATGTTCTATGTAAAAAATTGAGATGAGTTTCATGCAGTGCTGTTAGGAGGGTGGTGCATCTCACAACAGATACCTGGGCAAGCTGTCAGCCTGACCCTTCATGTCTGTCACTGCACATTGGGCATGCTTTGATAATTTTTGTGGGAACAGTGAAACAATGTTTGCTCTTCTAAGAATGTTTAATTTTCCATCTGAACATATCTCATACAACATCAGTGAAGAGCTCCAAAAACCAATACAGCAATGGTTCTCTTCACAGGGACTGTCAGTTGGCTTTATAGTTGCAACTAATGGGGCCAACATCAGGAAGGTCTTGAAGGAGGGGGGGCTTTGTTCACATTTGCTGCTTTACGCATTGCTTAAAAGTAATAGTTCACAGTTTTCTTGATGACGGGGCATTAAGGCTCTTGTTAGTGCTGCTAAAAGAATATGCTCTCACTTCAGTCACTCAAGCAAAGCCCATCACTTGTTTGAAAAAAAAATACAGCAGGATCACAATTTGCCTTTGCACAGACTGATCCAAGACATTTCTACTCAATGGAATTTGACCTTTCTTATGTTCCAAAGGCTGCTGGAACAAAAGAAAGCTGTTAGACAATACACTTTAGAAAATACAATTGGTGATGCAGATGTCAATATTACTCCACCACAGTGGGCTATGCTGGAGTTTCTAATTTCACCTCCTCAGCCATTTGAGGAAATCACCAGAGAGGTGAGTGCAAACACAATAACTCTGAGCAAGGTGATACCCATAATAGCAATTTTAAAATTCAGATTGAATCTGATTTGCAAAAAGTTAGAGAACCAAGGCAGTTCTATCACACGGGCTGCCAGTGGTGGTGCTGACACATACAGCTTGCCCTCCAGAATATAAGATCTAAAGAGATGTATGATCAAAAAGTTGATGAAGATGACAAACTACGTTAAAGCAACAATCCTGGGCCCACAATACAAATCAAAGCAACTATTGAGTGATGATGACACGTCTTTCAAGTTAAGCAAACAAGAAATAATTGATGAGGTGCATGTTGTCATGGAATAGAGTACAACAGCAGCAGATTCAGAATTTTCTTCACAGTACAGCACAGCATCAGGTGGCCCATCCTGTAGTGTTGTGGCATTTTCTCCCTCTTCCTCCTTGGTCACTGTAGCAGGCTCTTCTTCTTCACCACCATTCAAACAGCACAGTGTCCCACAGTTACTTTGTTCAGCTTCCTGTCTCTGGAGTCACTTACAAGATGTAATTGTAAAATCTTCATCTACTTCCTCTAACACAGACCTCTGTTGAAATGTACCTGGCAGAGCCCAATATCAACTGGAATGCCGATCCTTTGAAATACTGGAAATCCAAACAAAGTATGTGGCCTGCTTTAGTAAATATTGCAATGAAGTACAGTTATAGTTCCAAAAAAGTTGACCATTACCACACTATTCATCATCAACTGCGGAAAAAATACATGGATTTACCACTACCATGTAAAAATAACCCAATGTTATTCCATGTGCTTTTTGTACCACAGTAGTGGTAAATCCACAGTATGTTTTTCTGGTGTTGATGATAAAAACTGTGGTAACGGTCAACTTTTTTGTAACTACCATTGTACATGAATTGCCTTCTGACTAGCAATTGTTCAGAATGATTGTTTATTTCAGCTGGTAACATTATTACTGATACATGATTCTGTTTGACACCAGAAAATGCTGAGCATTTGACATTTCTGAAAGTCAACATTCCTCACTTTAATTTCAAATATGATACCTGAATGAAATGTATAGTCTGAGTTAGCAGACCCTATTCACAAAACACTTTCAAGAATTTATTTTGTGCCTGTGCTGAAAATCTTTTGTGAATAGGGTCTACCATGTGAGGCAGCAATTAATTGTAACAAGTAAGGTCAGGTCAGGAGGATGGACTAGGCCAGAATTACTTGAATGATCACAATGAGCACAGACACATGAAAAGTAATAGCATCAGTGAGTTCAGAGTCCAATTATAGCAAGCAACTGCATTTCATGTCACAAATTTACTTGGTGATACTAGGTACCACTCTGATCTGAAAGGTAGGGTACTGCTGTCTACTACTACTACTTGTCACTGTTTGTCCTAATTACTACTACTGCTACTTGTCACTTTTTTGTCCACAGCAACTGATTAAAAAATATTATTTTACCACCTACATGTCTGCACTGTAGTATTACTGTTTTTTTAATTTTTGTACAACATATGGCTTAGCAGAAGTCTGAACACTGAAATTGAATGCTGTTGACCCCCATATTTGGCTGCAATTACTTCCCAGAGAAAAATGTAAATTCACTTCTTCATTGTGTGTGTATGGTATGCTAGTCTGGCTGTAACAACTCTACATCTCACTTACAGTAACTGGGCTGAGATTATTATATTTTAATTTTTATGTACTTAAATTACTTGGCACTGATTGGCAGCAATTGTGGAACTATGAAGGATGTAACTGTGTGTCATCAGGTCTTCAGGTGGCAGTAGCAACCATTATTTTATGACTACAGTGCACTTGACTGATGTGATGTGACTGACAGGCTGCCTGGATGGTGATCAGTTTATGTCTTTCATTTCTTGTTTAATAAATGTATTGCATGTTGATCGGTAGAAGTAGTTGTAGGAAACATTACCACCTGTTGGACCAGGCAGTGTATTATACCACAGTACACTGGGACATGAGATACAGCTGCATCATTCACATGAGCAGAGTTGGTGGGCTCTTACTGATGCTCATTTTGATCATTCATTTCTTTTACCTGGTTTGCTCTGACTGGAACATCTATCAAAATAATACCCACACAGCAGCATTAATAAAATATATCTTAGCTGCCTGCAGTGCGTGCTATTGCACTGTGTTACAATAGTACTTGCATCTGTCTGTCTGTCTCTCTCCCAGCACACCCATGCCATGGGCCTGAGCAGAATATGCCACAGTACAATCCAGCAAAGTAGTAGTTATTGCTTTTATTTAGCAGTTTTACCATAATTTTTATACAAATAATGCATTAAATTATTTCCTTTCAGCCTCTGTTAAATATGACCAACTTTGGCCACTTTTATGCATTTTATCAAATGTTTTCAAATATTTATAAATATTCAGAACAAATCAGAACTCCACTGTCTTTTGATTCTTATTTAATAAGGGTCAGAACTTCACAGAGTTCTTGCAGCCCTAGACTGTACCATCCACGGAGGTCTTTACATGGCCCTAAACCATAGAAGATCCTCTGGTACATTTCTCTATTTTTTTAGTTTTTGTTGCCCGGGTAAGTGCACTAGACAAATTCTAGCACATGGTGCTACAACTGTTCCCACTCCCAAAACACACACACACATACATACACCATCACTCACACACAAAAATGCCTTTCTAAGCCCATTGCAAGCTGGCACCTCCCATGTGAATGTTACATCCAGATTTTCTTAAAAAGCCCAGAACTTATAGGAATCCAAGGGATTTCTCATGTGTCCAAGGTTACAACTCTTAGAAAAGCTCCGAATTTTTCAGAGCATAGAAATTGTTGAACTCTTACCTTTGTTTACTTTTCTGAAACTTGGATGTCCAAAAACAAACATTGTTCTATGTAGCTGTTGGACATTAGCTGTGAGATAACTGGAGGATGGTATCAGCAAGGAAAAGTTTGGGTAAAATCTTTGCACTTCAGCAGCTTGTGATAAATTTAGTGCAAAGTGCTGAAAGAGAAAAGACTACAAGAATCAAAAAGATTGCTACAGTTTATAGAAACATAGAAACATTAAAGACGTCGACAGAAAAGGACCTCTTGGCCCATCTATTCTTCCCTAAAGTCCGTTCCTACTGTGCTACTGTAGATCCTAATTAACCTCTGGCCTTACTCCCCCCTGCCCTGTTACTAAGGTCCCCCTTTGTCTATCCCCTGCATGTTTGAAACCTGTTACCATTTCAGTACCCACCACCTTCTGCTGGGAGGCTGTTCCAGGTGTCCACTACCCTTTCTGTGCAGAAATATTTCCTCACATCCCCTCTAAGTTTCACCCCTTCTAAATTCATATCATGCCCTCTCATCCTTGAGCATCTCTTTTTGTGCAATACACCACCCTCCTCAATCTTTTTGATACCCTTGAGGTATCTGAATGTTTTTATCATGTCACCCCTTTCTCTCCTTTTCTCCATTGAAAACATATTTAATTCTCTGAGTCTTTCCTTCCTAATAGGCCTTCTGATGCAGACCATGCACCATTTTGGTTGTCCTTTTCTGTATCACCTCCACCTGGTCTATGTTCTTCCTGAGATGTGGCTTCCAGAACTGGACACAGTAAATGGACACAGTACTTCGGAGTTGCCTCACCATTGATCTATATAGAGGTAACATTACCTCCCTTTTAAAGTTTGCTTGTGCACACGTGCAAGAAGCAGTATGTGGCAGCTTAGGAGAGAAGCTAGTTTTGGAGGTATGGCACTGTGGTGGCCAATGCGACCACTGCATTCTTAGGCTTGGACCTCATTTCTCAATGTGGTGGCACACTGCTGCTGACACTAGTTCAGCAAGCATGCCACCAACTTGAAAGGAATTAGCCCCTGCAATGAGGGAGTGATCCGTCATTGCATGGTGGTGCCTTGCCTGGTGTAACATTTCAAAAAAACATGGCAGCAGCTGTCATTGTCTGACTCTCACAGTCCCCATAAAAGCTGAAAGGAGCGCCCAATCCCCATGTTGGCATGCCCCATCCCCAGTTCATTTGCCGATGGGGAGCCCAATCCCCGTCGGCATAATGTTCCCCCATGTAACAGTTATGAATGCCGCCGGGGAGCCCAATCCCCCTCGGCATCATGCGCCCCCCCAAACAGCCACATTTTCTGTGCCGATGGGAGGACCAACCACCGTTGGCTTCAGTCACACTCCTCAAACAACACAGGTGGCACACTGGAAGCCCACCCCAGTGTGCCAAAAACAAACCTGTGAAGGAAAAACCATTCCACAAAGTTTGTTTTTTTTTTTTACCGTGAAAGAAAACAAGCATTTGTCAATGCCGAATGTTTGCTTGCTGGCATTGGCAGTGGTAGTGTAGAAGTTACAGAGCTGCGTAATAGGAATGGCAGTGAAGTATTGAACTGAAGCCAACCCCACCACCACCCTGCAGAGAGTGACAGGCATTGGGGCGTGCCTTTGGGTCATCAGGCATAACGGCCATGCCATTTCACCACACCCCACCCTGCAGACACTGACAAGTGTCATGGTGTTCCTTGGGGTCTTTGGCCCTTATGCGCACCACCCCATTCCATTAGGTAATACGGTGAGATGAGTGCGATATAGGAGAATGGGGTGAACTTTGGGACCGAAGAGTCCAAGGCATACCTTGATGCCTCTCACTGCCTGCAGGGTGTGAAATGGTATGAGCATTACAGGCAAGAATCCCAAGTCACACTCCAGATGCCTGTCATTCTCTACAGGGTTGGGCGGTATGGTTGGAAACCCTAATACCTCAGGCATTCGTTGGTATTTTCACTCCAAATGTTCAACATAGTTTTTTTGTGACCCCACCTCATGAACAGGGGGGAATATCAGTTTGTTAGCCAAAAGCTGCTTATGCACAGTGACTACGGCATTTAGCACCACAGGTGCAAAAACATTCCGAACAGGATGTAAAAAATGACAATTGTACTGTTCATGGGGAGGTGTAAAAAATGGTAATGTTGCAAATCTGCAGTAAAAATATTTAAAAAAATGGTGAAGTCACGAGCGTACATAGAAACTGTGCAACGCACACCCATAATATAATTAGGTTGGGGATTTTTTACAGCAGATTGTCAACTCAGGCATTTTGGTGCCTCCGATCATGAACAGTGTCACTGTGATTTTCTTTATCTGTCCCGAACAATGATTTCCCACAGTGACCACGCATCTCTGTGCTGAAAGTGTGAAAACACACTCCGGCCATGTTGTGAAAAATGACAGCTGTACTGTAAATAAGGAAGTGTGGAAAAATGCCACTGGTGAAAATCTGGACTTAAAATATTACAAAGTCATGAACTTACAAGGGTGCATGGAAACTGTGCAATGCTGACTCGAAGACAGTCATTTTATGGACTTTGTCACCAAATTTTCAACATAGCCATTTTAAGACCTCTGCTCATGAACAGTGTAACTGTGATTTTCTTTAATCTGTCCCAAACATTGCTTTCGCACACCAACAGCACCATGGTGCGCTACATGTGCGAAAACACATTTTGGGTGGCATATGAAAAATGGCAGCTGTACTGTTCATAAGGAAGTGTAATAAAATGGCAATGTTGAAAATTTGGAGTGAAAATATTAAATTCACAAACTTATGAGCATGCATAGGAACTGCGCAACGCACGCTCGTAAAACAGTCATTTTTAGGAATTTTTTCACCAAATTTTCAACATAGCCATTTTAAGACCTCTGCTCATGAACAGTGTCACTGTGATTTTCTTAATTTGTCCCATACATTGATTTCGCTTTGCTCGACTGCGCCATTGTGCTTCATAGGCGGAAACACATTTTGGCAAGATGTGAAAAATTACAGTTGTACTGCTCATAAGGAGGTGTGGTAAAATGGCAATGTTGAAAATCTGGAGTGAAAATATTGAAAATTCATGAACTTACGAGCCTGCGTAGGAACTGCGCAACACACGCTCGTTAAACAGTAATTTTTAGGAATTTTTTCACCAAATTTTCAACATAGCCATTTTAAAACCTCTACTCATGAACAGTGTCACTGTGATTTTCTTAATTTATCCCGTACATTGATTTCGCACACCGACTGCACCATTGTGCGCTACATGAGCGGAAACACGTTTTGAGTGAGATGTGAAAAATGATAGCTGTACTACTCATAAGAAGGTGTGGTAAAATGGTAATGTTGAAAATCTGGAGTGAAAATATTGAAAATTCATGAACTTCCGAGCGTGCGTAGGAACTGTGCAATGCACACTTGTAAAACAGTCATTGTTAGGAATTTTTTCACCAAATTTTCAACATAGCCATTCTAAGACCTCTGCTCATGAACAGTGTCACTGCAATTTTCTTAATTTGTCCCATACATTGATTTTGCACACAGGCTGCACCATTGTGCGCTACATGGGCGGAAACACGTTTTGGGTGAGATGTGAAAAATGACAGCTATACTTCTCATAAGAAGGTGTGGTAAAATGGCAATGTTGAAAATCTGGAGTGAAAATATTGAAAATTCGTGAACTTATGAGCCTGCGTAGGAACTGAGTAATGCATGCTCGTTAAACAGTCATTTTTTATTTTTCCACCAAATTTTCAAAATAGGCTTCCTGAGAGCCCACCTTATGAACACTGGCAGTGTCATTTCATTAATCGGTCCCGAAAGGTGATTTCACAGAGTGACTGTGAAATCACCCTTCGGGTCCGAATAACGCCATGACAGTGACAGCATTCATGAGAAGGGGTCCCAAAAACCCCTTGTTGAAAATTTGGTGCAAAAATTCCAAAAAATGCCTGAGATATGCAACAAAGTTGAAAAAGCCCTATCTAGACCATTATACAGCTTACCGGCATTTCCTCAGTTCACGGTCGGCTTTTGAAGAGTGTAGACATGTTCCCCAGTCACGAAGATCATGCTCTGAGCTCCGAGGTAGTATGGGGTGAGGGGTGGGAGGCAGGGTGCGTAGTGGGTGGGTGTGGGTTGTGGGGAAGGGGTCAGGAAGACTGAGTGGGACTGTTTTTACATTTCAGGTATTTAAAAAAAAAAAACGATGCGGGACGTTTGCCACGCTAGGGTGGGCTCCCAGCGTGGCAGAATGACGGCTGGGGGGGCGTGGAGCCAATGTGGATTGGGCACCCCCATCGGCCGTGGCATTTGTTGCCACGTTGGGGTGGGCTCCCAGTGTGGCACCATGTACTCGGGGAGGAAACAGTGGCGCGGCGGAAGTTAGGCACCCCGTCGGCTATACCAATCGAGTTGCCATGCTGGGGTGGACACCCAGCGTGGCATTAGAAAAGCTTTGAGGAGCGCAGCAGAGCCAGCGGGGATTGGGCACCCCACCGGCTATAAGAGTGTGTGCGTGGGGGAGCATGCGGTATGCGTGCGTGTGTGTGTGTGTGGGGAGAGCTGCGCGGGCGGGCGATATCTTATCGCTGCTTCACTGAAAGCGTAGCTCCCCCTTTCAACTGTATGCCACTGCATTTTGGAGCTTGTCATAGACAGCTCCAGCATGCATTGGCGGACAGGGGCCATGCCTGCCAACACACTGACTGAATTGGAAGAGGGGGTGACACACCTTCGAAATCTCGGATGATGGCACTATGTTTCTTGCACATGCGTGCAAGCAAACATAAAAATGGTCCTTGTTATCTCCGGTGCCCCAACGTGCACCTACCCTCTATGCAACCGACCTCCCCACACACACCCACCCCATACTTACCTCGGTAGCCCCTCACAATGATCTTCGGTGGACTAGGAGCGCATCTACACTCTTCAAAGCCGACCATGAACTGAAGAAATGCCGGTAAGCAATATAATGGTATAAATGGGGGGGTGTTACACGAGGTCCTTGCACCCTAATTGATACCCTCAGAGGTACACCGTAGACAGCTAATGCTTAGGTATAGGTTATACTAATACTTAGGGCTAAGGGCATCTACCGTATAAGAGTAGATGTCAGGATATGAATGGATATTGTTGTAATTCACTGTGCTTGCTAATGCACACATATTATACCATGTATTTTCTGTCTATTTCTTACTTGTCAGATGCCAAGACACCTGTCCTTGAAGTAATTATAATATGTAAGGCAACATTGCCATCCTTGGTGATGTGCACCACTACACCTTGTTATGTAAGACTCTGTATAAGAACTTCTTTGTTCTAAAACTGATGACTTTACAGAATTATATAATGTTATCTTGGACCGTGAGCCACCTCTAATTTAGCCAATAGGGCTCATCTCTGTAACTAAAAATGTTTCTATCTTTTAGTAACCATAGTAATTATCACAGGTATATAATGTTATGCACAGGCTTTACACCTCGGAGACCCGAGATCCCAAGAGACTACAGAGAAACCTCGGGGTGTAGGAGCCTAGCACTGGCTCCTGGTTTGTATTGGTAAGAACTGCTTAGGGCAACTGTGATTTATCCCTTTTGTAGTAATAAACTTGTTTATTACTCGAATGCAACTTGTTTGTGATTATTTGCATTCCCAATATCGTCAAGAATCTGAAAGCGAGGTTTAGACCTCTTACAAATTGGCGACCATGTGCAGGTGATATTTGGTGTTTGTAAGTTTTCACTTGTTGCTGAAACTTTTCCCTTCCCCATGGGGACTGTAGGTGTACACTCCTGTATCACCTCTCCTGTTTTTCCTACCAGTTTGTAGTCACTTGTAAAGTCTGGCTGACTTTTTGGGTGTGGTCGATGCCGTCTCGACCCACTCCATAGCAGCTTTGAATTGCAAGCCTGCAACTTGTACAGTAGCCCGGCTGTGTTTAAAGTACTCGTGTTGTGTATCGATACACAACACGCTGTCTTTTTCATGGTTTGAATTTTTGTTCCCTCCCACACAATGGCCACAGTATCAGATATCAGTGCAGAACTGAGACTCTATGTCTCTAATTTCCTTACTTCCCATGAAGGATGGGCTGACTTCGCGCGGGACGCAAGTCAATCCGACAACCCTGTACTGGGGATTTCAACCCAGTACGCAGAGATGCGACAATCAACCAATAAGCATTGCGCTAAAGGGTTGATGGTCGCCACTCTCTACGCTGCTTTGGAGGCCTCCGAAGTGAGTTTTCGCACCCTTGATCTGCAGATCACATGTCTTAAGCAAGAGATGGGTTTACAGGAAACTGAGTGTGTTAGAATACAGCAGAACTTGGAGTTGGAGCTCCAATCTCTGCAAAATGAAAAGGATTCACTATTGCATCATTCAGCACAGGCTGGTGAACAAGAAATGTGCACTCTGAAACAGGAGTGTGAAAGTTTGAGACAGGATAAGAATCAGGGTGTGCAAATGAATGATTTGTTGAGTGCTGTGAATGCACAGTTGAGTGATGAAATGAGTGAGCTTCAGGATGAGATCAACCAGGTACGTAATGATTTAGAAATAGCCTATAGGGACAATCGCGAATTGAGTGCCGCGTACCGTGTTTTGCAGAAGCAGAAGCAGGATCAGGTTGATATGGATGTTGCAAGTGTGAATATTGATGAATGTAGAGCTAAGATGGATAAACTGCGCCATCAGTGAGAGGATTTGGCTGGCCACGTTAAGGCAATGGGAGGCGTAGCCCCTTCCTTTCACTCGTCATCAGAAGGGGAGTTATCTGATGATGACATCTCACAGTACAATGCCCAGTCATGCCCCTACTATGGCCCAGAATCCCCCCCCAGCCATCCACAGTATGGCAGGTCCCCGCCCACTACTCCTCAGGTCACACGTCGACGACGTCGTGATGCTCATCATGGGAAACGCCATCATGGCGGCGCCCATGATGGGGGGGGAGCAGGCCCAAGCTTGGTCCCGACGGCGCCTCCGGTAGCCGTTATTAGTGTGGAAGACAGGCAAGAGATTGAAACCATGAATGATAGAGCATTAGGTAATGTTCCTCTTCCTAAAAGGAGCATGAAAGCCATTAAAAGTCAGATTCGACAAATTTTCCAAGAAGCTGGCACTCAGGAAGGTATTGTCCACACTGCAGCTGAAGCTGCAGATCATGCAGCATTGGACAGTGCGCGAGACGCGTTACCTTTGCCTGGTGGACCACCTACTAATCCCCTACAAATGGCCTACTCTGTTCAGCAAATTGCTGACAGTATTGGTCGGATGAGCCCGTCCGACAATCTCAGCTGTCACTTGGAAAAGGTGTGCTCTAAATACGAGATGCTCAACCTCGCTGCAGAATATCAATCCAAATACTATGCCAGACCATTGATCCTGGTTTATGGGCCAAACTCCCCAAAGCAGCTCGCCAGGATGGGAACGCCACCTTTGACGAGGTTGCAGCTGAGCTCATCTCCGCTCATAGCCCAGGTGTAGTAGGAGTGATGCTGGCATACCCCGTAAAGCAAAATGCAAAAGAAAGCCCAGCGACCTACCACCAGAGACTCTGGATGGCCTACTGAGTGGGAAAACACTTGCCACAAGAAGCTGTGGATGTAGATCTTATTGAATATAAGACCTTGTTCCTTAGGAACATGATCCCAGCCGTAAGAGAAAAGGTAGAGCCAACCACTTACCCAAATACAGATAGGTTTGCCGATATTCTTTGGAAAACTGAGAGGGTGTATTAACTGTACGTCCATGATTTGGGTTCTGGTTCCAAGAAAGCTGCTGCCGTGGAACCCGCCTCCGGGACCACGACACACTATACCGTGGAAGGGCAGGCCCAGCAACAGCAACCCAAACATCCGTCGGCCCCTCCAGCTAGTAACCAACAAAACCCCCAACAAAGCCAGCAACAACAGTGGGGTGGGAACCAGAACTGGCCCAAGAACAGGAGGCATAAGGGCAGAGGGAAACCATTACAGAGAATGGTTACCTCATACAAGGAGATAGCTGAAGAAAACTGAAAATTCCGAGAGCTCCTGGGGCAAGTACGCTCCGTAGCGGATGCTGTCCCTGCACAGACCCTTGCCACAGTACAACCGGTGACCCATGCCACTACTGGCCATGGAGACACCGGAAGTACAAGCCCTCAGGCCCATACAAGCCTGAACCCAGAAGCTCCTCCCTATATCGCATCAGTACAGCACAGCGAAGTCATTCATCCGAGTCAGGCCTAACCTCTGCATGCCTCCGGCAGTACGGATTGACAATTACAGGCCCCAGTCTGTATTGTAAACAAGCTGGTCTTGGATACAAATGGAAGGCCCTGCACCGAGGCCGAGGTTGGGGGCCGCCAACTGATTGTCTTGCTAGCTACAGGTGTAGCTGTATCTGTGTTACATGACGAACACCCGGACACGTCCCCTTGGTCTACCGGATGGAAGACCAATATGTCAGGAGTCGATGGTACTAGGCTACCTGCATACCGTTCTCAACACTTACCGGTGGAGCTAGGCCATTTGAAGGCCTCACATGCGTTTCAACTAATGGTACTGCATGATCATCCTAGTATCATAGGCATTGATTTCCTTGCACCACACGGCTGTGTGGTGGATCTAACTAACATGCTGCTGATACAGCTCTAGGGTCAATACCATACCATCTTGATTCCTGATGCACATGCTGCGGCAACAATATCTATCAATAACAAAGAGTATGACGTCATTGATTTGTTCAAGAATCACAAACTTTTCCCGAAACTTTTACCTATTCTGCAATGACATTTAGAAGCATTTGCAGTTAACAAGCATGACTGTGGCAGAATGCATACTGTCATTGAGGTGTCAGGCCTGGCACATGAAAGGCAAAGGCAATACCCCTTTCCGACTGAGGCCTTGCCCTCCCTCCGAGAAACGATCAAGTGACTCCTTAAACAAGGAGTAATCAGAACTTGTGTTTCTACTGCCAACTCTCCTGTTTGGCCCGTGAAGAAACCCACAGGCACTTGGAGACTTACTATCGACTACAGGAAACTGAATCAGGTCACTCCCAGTTGTTCCCCAACTGTGGCATTGGCACCAGATGTGCTTCGACTTCTAACACCGGATCAGAAATGGTTCAGTGCCCTGGACATTTTCTATGGTTTTTGGTCATTACCATTGGCCCTTAAGAGTCAATATAAGTTTGCCTTCACCTTTGAGGGACGACAATACACTTGGACTTGCTTGCCACAAGGATTCCATAACAGTCCATCCCTCTTCCATCTCCACATGATGGATGCCCTACAGAGTTTCTCAGCCCCCAATGTCTCTTACAATATGTAGATGACCTGTTGTTGGCCACAGCCATGCAGGAACAACATCTGGATCTCTTGGACGAACTACTGACTCTCATTCAGAGAGCAGGTCTGAAATGCAACCCAGCAAAAACACAGTTATGTCAGAAAGAAGTACTCTTTCTGGGTCTGAAAATAACTGGCCAAGGCTGAAGCCCTACCTGGAAAAAGATACAGGGATTACAAGACTTGCCATTGCCCACCAGTGTGGCAACTCTTCGAAGGTTTCTAGGTATGGTAAACTATTCAAGCGATTTAATTTGTGATTTTGCTCAGAAAGCCACTCCTCTGTATGATCTACTCTAAAAGGATGTTCCATGGAATTGGGGTCCTGCCTCCTGCCACACCCAGGCTGTGACGTCACTGAAGCAGGCTTTGGCCTCCGCTCCAGCACTGGTCAACCCCAATCCAGCACTACCATTCCATCTGGAGTGTGCCACCTCTGACATTGCCTTGTCAGCAGTGCTGGCCCAGAAGGTGCATGGCACCTTGAGACCCATTACATATGCATCACAGCTCTTGACCCCAGTGGAACAGAAGCATGGCCTTTGTGAAAGGAACCTTCTGGCCATCTACTGGGCTGTCAAGCACTTCCTGTATATCATTGGGTACTCACCACTGATCCTCAACACTAACCACATGCCTACTACTTTTCTACTCTCAGATAGAGTGAAGGACGGGTCAGTCTCTAACACTAGGCTGACACATTGGTCACTTCTCCTCCAGGATAGAGATATCCAGGTCCACCAGACCAAAGTTCTGTCTCTACTAGCTCATGGTCTCCTTTTTCAGGGAGAACCCCATGACTGTACACTGCAGTCACCTGACCTCCCAGATCCAGGTCCTTTCCTCCCTGCCACGCCACAGATACTCGAGAGTACCTCTCTGTGCCGTATTTTCACTGATGGCTCAGCATCATACTATCAGGGAGAACAGATTGCAGGGATGGGTATCTTGGTAGTCTATCCTTATGGGAACACTGTCACGATATCTAATCGCTGTAGTGTAGCTTCATCGCAATATGCAGAGATGGCAGCGATGGCCTGTGCCCTTGAGTTCATCCAACATGCAACTCAGGGTACCATCATTTTTACAGACTCTAATTGGGTTTGTTGTTCCCTTACAGAATTTCTCCCCTTTTGGCAGAAGAACTCCTGATGACAAGTTCATTTGGTTCCAACCAGATGACACTACCACCAAGTTGTGGGTAGTCCCCAGACACCTGAGATCTGAATTTTTATACCAAGTACACGATACTCCTACTGGTGGACACCAAGGAGCAGAAAACACCTTCCAATGCCTCAAGACCACCGCCTGGTGGCCTGGTATTACCAAAGATGTTAAATAATACATCGACAATTGCCTTGTTTGTGCACAAAACAATCCCATACCTACAAAACAAAATGCCAAACTTTTACCACAAAGACACTCGGCCTACCATCCAAATTGATTTTATTGACCCTCTGACTAATACCAGTAGAAACAACAAGTATGCTCTTGTGGTAACTGACCTATTCTCTAAATGGGTTGAGGCTTTCCCCAACTAAGACATGCACCGCAAAGACAACTGCCAAAATCCTGGTAGAACAGATTTTCTCCAGGTGGGGCCTGCCTCTTAAGGTAGACTCCGACAAAGGAATCAGTTTTACAGGTGAGTTGATGAAAGAGTCCCTTGAACTCCTTGAGGTTCAACAAAAGTTCCACATACCTTATCATCCTCAATCCTCAGGTCAAGTAGAAAGAGCCAACAGACAGATTAAGCAAATGCTTTCCAAATTCATTGAGGATAATCCCAAAACCTGGGATTCCCTGTTGCCTTTACTCCTTATGGCAATCAGGGGCACACCCTCAGCCACTACCCAGCTGACACCCTTTGAGGTGATGACTGGAAGACAAATAAGATTACCTGAACACTTGCTGTTTGACCTGCACACCCCCACCACAGACCGTGTGTCTGTGGATCAGTATGTGGAAAAACTCAGAAAAGACCTCATACACACACACTTGTATGCTGCAAACTGCATTGGCAAAGCCCAGCAACAATCCAAAATACAATTTAACAAGCATGCACAAGAAGTGATTGGCAGGTTGGAGATCAGGTAATGGTACTTCGATTTGCATATCCAACCCACTCCTTCTCCAACAAGTGGGAAGGCCCATACCCCATTGTCAACAAACTCAGTCTGGCAGTCTATCAGGTTAGACTCCTCCACAACAACAAATTGACTGACAAATGGTTGCATGCAAACCAGCTGAAACTGTAGTAAGGAACTTAATTTACTTTCCCCAACCCCATTGGGTGGAATTGTACTAATATACTAATCTTTGATCTTCCTTTTCAGATACACTGACAAGATGGCTATCTTGTTCCTATACCTCCTCCTTGCAGGAGTGATCCCCTGCGTCCCAGGCACGGTACCGGACCTCCTTCGACAACTGGATCCTCCAGCACCTCCTACAGAGGGAATTTCCATCAAAATACCAGATACTATGATCACTGTCAGGAAGGTTCCAATGCTTACCTCACTGCCTCGGTCGTTGCTCCTGACAAATCTACCCTTCAAATTGGTGGCAAACCACATCACAAGGACAAATTCTCCCTGTGGCCAAACTCTCCGAAGGAACTTTTCAGGGTTGGCCAAACGCTAAATTATCCTCAAATGGTTCACTGTCCTTGTTACAAACAGCACTAAGACACTCTGGTTTGTACAACATCACTGCTTTAATAGATCCTTCTTATTGTAACTGTCTCTCCAAAAAGTCTGCTCGCAGATTCTGTGTTGCACACCACATGGCCTCTGCTGCCATGTATCTCTCTGTCTTACTGCCCACTGAAAAACAAATTTTGGAATGTCCAAAACATAACCCTGGTCCCCGTAGTGGTCTCACAGCCACTGCCCTCCCAGGTTCTTTGATTAATAATTTACAGTTTATGCATATACCTGTTTTGTTTAATCTTACTTACTGGAACATGAAAGAATTTGGTATGTGTCACAATACTAATACATCTGCTTTTTACAGTACATTATTACTTGATAGTTTAGCTGCATTTCAGATTTGTACTAAGGATCCCTTTACTGGGGTTTATTCTACTGAACATAGAGGTAATTTTAGGAGGAAAACCCCTCCTGGTACTTTCAATCATAAACGTAATAAATGTGAAGTTGACAGTTCTGATGTCACAGGTGCTACAGGTACTGTCACAGGTCTTTTTGGTACTGCTATGTCAATTTGGAATAAAGCAGACATTGCTGCTATCAAAAGTCATTCTTTTACCTCCATTATTGCATGGTGTGGATGGCCTTAGTCAGGAAGAAAGATACACTGTACACAACATGCACGATATTGCTAAAGCATTCACTGATTCAAAAGATAAGATTAACGCACTCATACAACAGAATAATAGAGAAGCTGAAAAACAATATATTGGTAGGGAAATACTTTGTTCTGCTTATGGCTCATACATCCTCACTACCATCAACAATCTTTTCCGTGATTTAGAAACTGGAAGAATCCCTGACATCATACATGATAGATGCATTTCCAAATGGTATTGTCCCAAATGTAAACTATCTACTTATGTTTCCCTGTGTATGCAACAAACTTTGTCTATTCCTCTTTCCACAGCGAGAAATTTTGGGTTTGTGACCAGGCACCCTAATACTGGTCCTTGTTTCTCTACTAAGAAATGTTCCATAACAGATACCATGTTTGTCTCTTTTACTGTCTCCTTACCACATTTTGATCCCACTACAGCTTTGTTTGACAAGCTTGCACTGGCGCACTCCATAGGGCATTTGGATGAAGACATCTACAGAGAATGCCTGGATCTACCACCTCTACTGGTCTATCATTCTTTCCTGGATGCCTGGGTGGCACCACACATGGACTGCTGTGCGAAAAAGTAATACATCTACTTGTGCCGATTTTGTGGCCACTCTCCAGACAGCATTGATTGGACTTTCACTATGGATGATGACATCACTGATAATGGCACCAACTCTTTTGACTTGACTTTGTCTCCTGATCAGCTCTACCAGTCCTATTGTGAGGAAGCTCATTGCCTGTCAACGCGGATTTTGAAGACAACCTACACATGCCCTGTCCAGTTGCAAAAGTGGAGACTGTCTACTGTACGCTCACAGTACAACTCTGATGGTGAGTAGTGTATCGTCACAAACTATAAATCTTATACATATGGTTCTGTTACTTGTACTATTGATTACCCCAATTTCTGTTTTGTTCCCCACCAGAAGACTGTTATTGGACATACTGTTATAACCCCCGTCCCCTTATGGATGCAGACATTATTGATGGTAACCCAGATTATTTACTCACACTGTCAGAATACCTACCATACTTTAACGTACACATAGACCCACTTGCACTCACACTGAAATCCCTTTTAGATGGAAAGGACACACACCTCTTCCACATCAGCGATAATATAACCAAAGCCAATGAAGCTGTTCTTGATTTGATTAACGATGGAGATATGAACAATGCGTTAACTAACACCTGGTTAGAGATTACTTTTAAAGGTTTTGTTATTATACAAGCATTTTTAATATTCACTTTGATTATTATGCTTTGCTGTCTATGACGTACACTACGCCGACACCGTGAGCAGCTCGAGTTCCTTTACAAGGTTCACGCGTCGGGATTGTAGACGACCAACTGCTCCTTTCCTTTCCCTGGATTTTCCTGTGTTGCCCTTGGAGGCAACAAGGGGGGCAATTGTTACATGAGGTCCCTGCACCCTAATTGATACCCTCAGAGGTACACCGTAGACAGCTAATGCTTAGGTATAGGTTATACTAATACTTAGGGCTAAGGGCATCTGCCGTATAAGAGTAGATGTCAGGATATGAATGCATATTGTTGTAATTCACTGTGCTTGCTAATGCACACATATTATACCATGTATTTTCTGTCTATTTCTTACTTGTCAGATGCCAAGACATCTGTCCTTGAAGTAATTATAATATGTAAGGCAACATTGCCATCCTTTGGTGATGTGCACCACTACACCTTGTTATGTAAGACTCTGTATAAGAACTTCTTTGTTCTAAAACTGATGACTTTACAGAATTATATAATGTTATCTTGGACCGTGAGCCACCTCTAATTTAGCCAATAGGGCTCATCTCTGTAACTAGAACTGTTTCTATCTTTTAGTAACCATAGTAATTATCACAGGTATATATATGTTATGCACAGGCTTTACACCTCGGAGACCGAGAGATCCCAGAGACTACAGAGAAACCTCGAGGTGTAGGGAACGCTTAGCACTGGCTCCCAGTTCGTATTGGTAAGAACTGCTTAGGGCAACTGTGATTTATCCCTTTTGCAGTAATAAACTTGTTTATTACTCGAATGCAACTTGTTTGTGATTATTTGTATTCCCAATATCGTCAAGAATCTGAAAGCGAGGTTTAGACCTCTTACAGGGGTTCAACTTAGGTGGATATCTCAGACATTTTTCTGACTTTTGACTCCAGATTTTCAACATGGGGTTCTTGGGACCCCACCTCATGCATTCAGTTACTGTCATTTTGTTATTCGGTCCTGAAAAGTGATTTCACTGTCACTGTGAGAATCACCTTCCAAGACAGAGTAACGAATCAACAGTGTCACTGTTCATGAGTTGGGCTCCCAAAAAGCCTATGCTGCAAATTTGGTGAAAAAAATCCAAAAAATGAGTGTTACAAGCGTGCGTTTTGCAGTTTCTATGCATGCACGTAACTTCAAGAATGTTTAACATTTTCACTCCAGATTTTCAGCATTGCCATTCTTTCACACCTCCTTATGAACAGTACAGCTGTCATTTTTCGCATCCTGCCTGAAATGTGTTCTCACACATGGCACACAATGGCTTGGTCACTGTGGGAAATCAACGTTCTGACAGGTTAACAAAATTACAGCACCACTGTTCCTGAACAGAGGTCCCAAATGCTTTCATGAGGTGGGTGTCACAAAAAGGCCATGTTGAAAATGTGTAGTGAAAATACCAACAAATTCCCAGGGTGTTAGGGGTTTCTAACCATAACATCCCACCCTGTACAGACTAACAGTTGTCAGGGGTGTGCCTTTGGATTGCCAGCTGTAATGCTCATACCATTCCATTCCACCCCCACCCTGCAGCCAGTGACAGGCATTGAGGTGTGCCTTAGACTGTTCAATCCCAGAGTTTATCCCGTTCACCTATACTGCAGCCATTTCAATGTATGTCCTTATGGAATGGGGTGACTGTAAAGCAGAACACCCCAAGGCACACCTCAACATTTGGTGTTGTCTTCAGGATAGGGTGAGGTGAGGTGAAATGGTGTGAGCGTTACAGGCGATGACCAAAAGGCATACCCCAATGCCTGTCCATCTCTGCAAGGTGGAGGTGGGATTGGTGTGAAGTTCAATACTTCACAGCCATTCCTATTCAGCATCTGTCTAACTCCTGCAGTTTCATTGCTAATACCAGCAATCAAACATTCAACATTGACAAATGCTTGTTCTGCTGGTGATACATCTCCCTATGCAACCTGGCATCCTATTAGCCTTTCCTACTGCCTTATTACACTGCTTTTCTACATTCAGATTATCAGATAAGATGACCCCCCAATCCCTTTTCTATTTTGTTGTTGTTAACCCCACCCTAGAATGATATGTTGGTATTGGGGATCTGTGCCCAATGTGCATAATGTTACATGTTTTGTTGAAGCCCAGTTGCCAAACCCTCGACCAGTCTTCCATTTTTTTTAAGGTCTTTCTTCGCCTCCCCATTGTGTCCATTCTGTTGCAGAATTTTGTATCATCTGCAAACAGACATACCTTTCCTTCCAGCCTCTCTGTGATGTTGCTAATAAAGACATTGAAAAGGACCTGTCCCAGTACTAACCCCTGTGGTACCCTGCTGGTTACCTTACTTTACAACTAAAAGGAAAATGATTAAAACAATTATGAGGAAGCATTTCTTCACACAGAGGGTGGTGAACCTATAGAACAGACTTTCACTGGAAATAGTGACAAGTACAACTAAGGATACATTTAAGAAAAGACTAGATAATTACATTGCACATGGTAGGGACATAACATATTATATGGAATTTTAGAGGGGGTACTAATGAGCCTTGTGCCTCCTTTTGCTCCTAAACATCAGTGACATTCCTCCATGTGAACTTCATTTACCACCACACTCAGAGTTCAGTTACTTAACCAGCTTTGTACCCAGTTTACTATCTTTCGACCCACTCCCAAGCTGCATAGCTTCTTTACCAGTCTTCTGAGTGGAATGGTGCTGAAAGCCTTATTGAAATCCAGGTAGGCTGCATCCACCGCTCCTCCCTGATCCACCTCCCCGGTAACACAGTCAAAAAAACTCTTTCAGATTTGTTTGGCAAGATCTACCCCCTGTGAACTCATGCTGTCTTGTATCCTGCAAACCACTAGTGATAAGGTATTCCACAAACCTTTCCTTCAGTAGAGTTTCCATAACCTTGCTCTGCCACCAAAGTCAGGCTTATAGATTGGTAGATTCCTGCCTTCTCCCTAGTCCCACTTTTGTGTAGTGGGACCACATCCGTGCCATTACAGTCCCCCAGAACTTCCCCTGTATCCAGTGATAGATGGAACAGGGCCATCAGAGGTGCAGACAGTTCCTCCTTTAGTTCCTTCAGTATCCTAGGTGAACACCATCTGGCCCCATAGCCTTGTCTACTTTTAGTTTTGCTAGCTCCCTGAGGACTCTTTCCTCTGTAAAAGGGCTAGTGTCCACCTCCATTATCTTAATGCCCTTCTCCACTATCTGTTGCCCATCACCTATCCCTTCCTTTGTGAATACTGAACAGAAGTACTTATTCAGTACATCAGTTTTCTTCAGGTCCTCGTCCATACTCCCCCCTCCCCTTTTAGTCTTAGTATGCCAACTTGCTTTTCTTCTTGCACTTATATACCTGAAGAAAGTTTTATCTCCCTTGTTTGCTGATTTGGCAATGTTTTCTTCCATTTGTGCATTAGCTCTCCTAAATGCCTTCCCTGCTTCCCTTTGTTTCTCCTCATAACTCTCTCTATTCTCTTCCTTCTGTGTTGTCTTGTGCTATATGAATGCCTGCTTCTTTTCCTTTACCTTCTCTGCTACTTCCATGGAAAGCCATAGTGGTTGCTTCATTCTCTTGCTCTTAGTAACCTGATTGACAAAGAGGCAATAAGGGGTAAAGAGTTAATTTTATATGCCTTGCTGATAACTTAGAAATGCTGAGTATGTGAGCAAAATATACCATTGGACCATCCAGTTTGCTCTGCTTTACCCCGTTCGACCCAGTAACCTATTGTCTAGACAGGGGGGTTACCATCACTTCCTCCCTTGCTTCCTACCTCGCTGTTACCTCCTGAGTGACTATTACACCCTTAACTGTCCCAGCCATGCATGAAGTCAATAATGTTTTTGTGACCCCCTCCTGAGTCACCAGGCTGCTCCATGACTCAACTAACTTTCTCGCATATCTCCTGAATCCCCCCCACCACCAGCTTCCACTCATGTTTCCTTGTTTTTGAGTTTCTATGAAAGCTGTATAGTTCCTTAAAAAGTACTTTGTTCATTCCTTTCAGAACCTTGGGGTCTCTATCATGTCAGACCTTTCTGTTGTAGCCTCTAGAGAGTGTCACAAACACACTCTGCAGGTCAGGCCCTCTGCTCTCACAGTGTCAACCTCAAAGTGCAATAGTGTAAACAGGAGACAAACAGGGTAACCCTCCTGCCTGTTTTGGGTCCGAATCACGTACCAGCCTTGAGTTCTGGGGGTCAAACGTGAACCTCAGGAGGTACAGTACAGTCCTTTACCCAGTGGCACCCAGCCAGGTTCCCACAATTGCACCCTTATGACTCAATATGAGACCTAGGTATATTCTTACCTTTAACAAGATTAGTAACACATTCCAGCCCTGTTGAGCTGTTAATAGCTGTCAGAATTAAACACTTGTTCAGCATTCACATGCAAAAGAAAACTGAGAAAACACAGGCAGAATTTCAAGGAAAACATTGTTTACTAAAAATTGTTAAATAGGTAAAATAACAAACACAGAACATATACATTAATTTAGTCAATAAAATAAATGTGGAAATTACAGAACAAAGAAGGCTACAAAATGCTTAAGTTCTTGCCTAGCTAGATGTTACCAGAAGTGCCTTGTTTTTGTCTAGAGACAAAAGACTCACTCCTGTAAAATCCAAAATAAAAAGCAATGTTTCCCTAGATGCCTGGACCATTTCAAAATCCATCTCCCCACCCCCTTGGTGAGGTCACAGCCCACATGGGCCACTATCAGATCCTGCAATAAAATGTATTTCTACAGAGGAAATCAAAGTTAGCAATTTTTTAAATATGAGTCTCTTTGATCAAACATTTCTTTTGATGCTTCATAAACCCACAATCTGTCACTAGTTCTCCTCTAGGTGAGAAAACCAAGAGGAATCAGCCAAATGACTTTCCTTCCTGCTAGGGTCATAAAATTCATATTTAGTTTCAACTTCAAAAGCAGGAGCAGGTTAAAGGGGTAATAAACTGTCCCTCTGGAAGGAAGTCTTTAATTAGTGGTTCCCACTGTCCAGTTTATGACATCCTGTTGCTTCCTTCAAAGTAACACTTTTGAGGTTAAAGGTCAAGCTTACTTGCTGACTGGTGTGTCTTAGGCAGACAATCACAGATACATTTATTTGTAATACAAATATTATACAATATAACAATATTAGAGGGTTTATCACGTTACACTCCTCCCTCCTTAGACTGAATTTGGGGGGCTCTATTCTGGCATAGCATGAGTTCCCCAAATTCAGTTCACATCTCAATCTGATAGGATAAACCATCAGCATTTTCATTCACTGCCTCTGTCCTGTGGGAGACTGTCATGTCATAACTTTGCGAGGCAAGGCTCCATCTTAATAGTCTACCATTTGTTTTATCCATTTCTGCCAGCCAAACCAGGGGGTTGTGGTCAGCTTTTACCTTAAAATTCTGCCAGTATAGCTATGGCTCTAACTTCTTTAGTGCCCACACCATGGCAATACACTCTTTTTCCATAGTAGAGTAAGTCTGCTCCATGGGAAATAACTTTTTACTGAGGTACACTATGGGGTGATCTTTCCCTTGGTTGGATATTTGACTCAGCTCTGCCCCAATACCTACATCTGAGGCATCAATCTGGACTACAAAGGGTCTGCTATAGTCTGAACTTGTCAATACAGGAGCACTGCACAGTGCCTCCTTCAGTCTGATAAAGGCTTGTTCACAGGCTGGTTCCCAGGTAATTTTCTTAGGCATCCTTTTCTTTAACTGGCTGGATAGGGGAGCGGCCAGGGCACTTTAATTTGGTTCAAATTTCCTATAGTACCCTGCTGTCCCTAGAACACTCTTGACCTGCTTCTGAGTTTCTGGTCTGGGCCGTGCCTTGATTGCCTCTATTTTCACTTGGTTAGGACGGAGCTGTCCCTAGCCTACAATGTGCCTGAGGTATGCCACCTTAGCCATGGCCACCTGGAACTTCTCAGCTTTTACAATGAGTTCAGCCCTCAGTATCCTGCCCAGCACTTCTCTAAGGTGGGACAGGTGTTCCTCCCAGCTGGCACTAAAGATGGCAGTGTCATCCAAGTACACCACAGTGTACTCCTCAGCACAATTTAACACCTGGTTCACCAACCTTTGGAAAGTGGCAGGGGCATTCTTCATTCTGAAAGGCATTACTTTAAATTCAAACAACCCTATTGGAATGATGAAGACTGACATCTCCCTAACTCTGGCAGTTAACTCTGTCAATACCCCTTTGTCAGGTCAATAGTTGTAAGGTGTGTCACCCCTCCCAACTTGTCCAGGAGTTTGTCCATCCATGGCATTGGGTGTGTGTCTGACTTTGTGACTGCACTGAGTCCATGATAGTCTTCACAAAAATGAGTAGAACCATCTGGCTTGGGAACAAGGACTACAGATGAGGCCCATGGGCTGTGGGATTTCTGGATTACCCCTAAATCCAGAATTTCTTCCACCTCCCTCCTAATGTCCTTTTGGACCACCTCTGACACCTGATATGCTGTCTGCCATATGAGTGCCTGCATCTCTCTCTCCACATCATGCATTGCTAAAGGGGTTAGTCCAAGCCAGGTACTAAACAGTGTGGCAAAGTCTGCTAAAACTTCCCTTACTTCATGGATTTGGTCCGGGATCAACTGGGGTGACATTTTAATTGTATCCACAGAGGACTCCTGCTTGATTTCTTCCAGTAAGTCCAGAAGTGGGTCTTCTTCATCTGTTCCTTCCCCAGGACACTACAAACACCATGTCAGCCCTATTAGCATATGGTTTCATCATGTTGACATGGTACATTCTTTGTGTATGACTTCTGTCAGGTAACTCTATAATATAGTTCATGTCATTTACCTGTCTGACTACTTTGTATGTTCCTGCCCACTCAGCCTGCAGCTTGTCTTTCCGGACTGGGATTAGAACCATGACTTCCTGACCCACAGTGTGAAAGTGAGCTCTGGCTCTGCTGTCTTACCACACCTTTTGTTTTTGTTGGGAAGCTACCAGGTTGCTCTGGGCTGTCCCCATAAGCTCCTAAAGCCTTTCCCTAAACTGAAGGACATAATCCACTATGGGAGTTCCCTGGGTGGCATGCTTGCCTTCCCAGTCCTCCTGGATCATATTTAGGGGCCCATGTACCCTGCATCCATACAAGAGCTTGAAGGGGGAAACCCTGTTGACTCTTGGGGCAACTCCCTGTATGCAAACAACAGGTGGGAAAGGTATTTCTCCCCATCCCTCTCATGCTGCTCAGCAAATGCTTGGAGCATTGACTTAAGGGTACCATTAAATCTTTCCACAAGCCCACTGGCTTGTGGGTGGTAAGGTGTCATGTGTCTCTGCACCATGTCACACTTCTCCCACAAACATTTCATCAGGTGTGACATGAAAGAACCACCTCGATCGGTGGTAACCTCTTGCAGAAACCCAACATGGGAGAAAATCCCTAGTAAGGCATCTGCCACTTTGTCTGTCCTCAGTGAGCATAGGATGACTGCCTCTGAGTACTGGGTGGCATAATCCACCACAGTCAGGATAAATCTCTTCCCAGAGGAGCTGGGGGTATTTAAAGGCCCCATAATATCCATTCCCACCCTCTAGAATGGTTCCTCCACTATGGGTAAAGGAATTAGGGCAGCTTGGGTTTTCTTACTTGCCTTCCCTATTTCTTGGCACCAGTGACAAGACCTGCAATACTTCTTCACCTGCTGGGTGAAGTTGGGCCATTAGAAATTCTGAGCCAACTGCTGCAAAGTGCACACAATTCCCAGATGACCCAACATGGGAATATCATGTGCAGTCTTGAGCAACTGCTCATGGGTAGAAATTTCCCTGGTAGCAGTTAACAGAACAGCTACAGAGGGTTACTCTGAGGAGGAAGTTGTGACCCATAGTCAGAGGGTTATGGATGGCAGTGATCCTGAATGCCCTGAAGCTAGAGCTAGGGACCCTAGCTTAGACACTGAAGAGGACCTGTCCCATGACTTGGGAATGTGTAAGAAGTTTGCAGCTGCTCAGAAAAGTGACCCTAGTCTAGGGAAACTGAGGGCTTGGGCAGACTCTGACAGAGCACAGGGAGGTGACAGAAAACATAAAGTTTATTGGGACAATGGACTGCTGTATACACAGGATGCTAAGACAGAGGGAGGGGCCATGGGCAGGCAGCATGTCATTCTCCAGAGGTACCATTTTCATAATCCTCCATATCAGGAGACACGGGCTGGGGAACCAGGATCCCAGTGTTGTCCACAGGGCTTCTATGGGATCCAGGGAACTACAATTTTCCTTTGCCACTTGGCTGCGGGTAACTGCACACACCATCCCCTGTTTGAGGCTGTTGCCAATAATTACATCGACAGCCAAAGTTTCTGCTATGGCAATCTTTTGTACAGTCCCCCCTGTCTCACCCCACTCTAGTAGGACACTAGTGAGTGGCAATGTTTTCTCCTTCCCAGTTAATCCCCGTACAGTTACAAATTGATTGGGTATAAGCTGATCAGGCTCTACCAAATCCCCTTTTACCAAAGTCAAGGATGCCTCATGTACCTTAACCCATGTGTCTGTACACCATTCACAGTGACTGGATGTATGTGTTCCCTCATGTTTACTGGCATGCTATCGGGGGCACACAAACAACCCACTTCTTTCCTAGCTCCACTCTGTGCACTGCTTGCCCTTTTAGGACACTACCTTGCTATATGTCCAATTTCTTTGAAAACCCATCATTCAGTTCTCTCAGGTAAATCTTTTCATTGTAACCTTGGGCTACCTGGTTTTGGTGGAAGCAGGGAGTGTTTTAGCTGCCCTGAAAGCATGCTTTTTCCTTTCTGTACTGCCATGCCCACCCCATTCCCTCTCAAAGCAGGTCTGCTCCTGGCATAGCGATCCAAGAGTTCAGCAGCCTTTTCCACTGTTTTTGGATCTCAGTCCTATAGCCAGGTTTTCAGCTGTGCTAGGCATACCCCAAAAAGCTGCTCTAATAGTACAGCATTTTCAATTTTCTCTACAGAGTTTGCTTCAGTTCCCTCCCACCATGTTAAAAACTGACATTGGTTAGTGGTTAGCTCCTCATAACTCATGCCAGGGCTTGTTCTGAGCTTACAGAATTTTACTCTGTATGCCTCTGCTGTTAGCTCATATTTTTTTTTAAAGTGCAGCTTTAAGTTTACTGTAATCATTACTGTCTTCATTGTCCATTTGACCCAATGCATCCAGAGCTTTCCCGGTAAGTAGCTGGGATAGCTGGAAGCTCCAGGATTCTCTAGGACTATTTCCTGAGTACATACATTTTCAAAAGAATTTAAAAAGACATCCATATCTTCCCTCTCTTTAAATTCAGCTATCAATTTAGAATTTAATTTGTAACCCAGTCCTGTAGTTCCAGTTAAACCCAGGCCACTTACCTGCTCTGGTGCTAGTGTTTGGAGTCGTAGCTTCTCCAGTTCATGTGGCCTCTGGAGCTCACGCTCTTCTCGCTCAGCCTCTTACTGAAGTTGTCGCTCTTTTTTCTCAGCCTCTCTCCAAAGCTGCTCTTGCTTCTCTTCTCTTTCCATCTGCAGCTGGAACTTCTTCTGCTCAAATTCCAGCTCCATTCTCCACAACTCCATATACAGCCTGATCCCTTCTGGCTCCAGAATGTTGGTGACTTTCCCCTGCTGCTGTGGCCCTTGGCTTGCACTGGTCCTGCTGTCCTCCTCATTGGATCTGGACACTGCACTGGCCCCTGGCCCCTCCACACCCAAGGTTCGGTCCTTTTCAGTCACAGACTGTGACTCGAGGCTTTGGTCATCGGCTGCCACAAGAGCCTCTATGAGGTGTTTTTTGGTTATGCCCTCATGTTGGACTCCTCTCTCTTGGCACAACTGCCTCAGGTAGTCAACAATGTGCTCACTGTAGTTGGAAACCATCTTTTTCACTAACTGCAGCTACACTAACTTGCACTCAAAAAAAAATAAAACAGGTAGGGAACTTAGACTGTAAGCACAATTATATAGTTCTGTTTACTTTTTAAAAATCACTGCCTTATTTTGCATGTGAGCTGTACAGTATTATTCTGATACACTGAAATGTTAATGCTCATGTTACCAAATACTTTTAAATCCCACTGCTGCCAACCAAATCAGTCACAAACGCACTCCGCAGGTCAGGCCCTCTGCTCCCACAGTGCCAACCTTGAAGTGCAATAGTGTGTACATGAGGCAAACAGGGTAACCCTCCTGTCTGTTTTGGGTCCAAATCACATACCAGCATCGAGTCCTGGGGTCAAAGGTGGACCTTATGCTAGCATGCCCAGTTAACAGGCTCAGATATGTACACTCTTTGGGGGATGCAGTACAATTCTTCACCCAGTAGCACCCAGCCAGGTTCCCACAATTCTATCCTTACAACTCAATATGATGCCTAGGTATATTCTTACCTTTAACAAGATTAGTAACACATTCCAGCCCTGTTGAGTGCTTAACAGCTGTCAGAATTAAACACTGGTTCAGCATTCACATGTAAAAGAAAACTGAAAAAACAAACAGGCAGAATTTCAAGGAAAACATTGTTTACTAAAAATTGTTAAATAGGTAAAATATCAAACACAGAACATATACATTAATAATTTACAGTCAGTAACATAAATGGGGAAATTTTAGAAAAAAGAAGCCTATAAAATACTTAAGTTCTTTCCTAGCTAGATGTTACCAGAAGTGCCTTGTTTTAGTCTAGAGACAAAAGTCTCACCCCTGTGAAATCCAAAATAAAAATCAATGTTTCCCTAGATGCCTGGACCATTTCAATATCCATCTCAAGTGCTCTTGGTGAGGTCACAGCCCACGTGTGCCACTATCAGATCCTGCAATAAAACAAATTTCTATAATGGAAATCAACAGTTAGCAATTTTTTAAATATGAGTCTCCTTGATCAAACATTTCTTTTGATGTTTCATAAACCCACAATCTGTCACCAGTTCTCCTCTAGGTGAGAAAACCAAGAGGAATCAGCCAAATGACTTCCTTTCCTGCTAGGGTCATAAAGTTCATATTTAGCTTCAACTTCAAGAGCAGGAACAGGTTTTAAGGGGTAATAAACTGTCCCTCTGGAAGGAAGTCTTTAATTAGTGTTTCCCATTGGTCAGTTTATGGTATACTGCTGCTTCCTTCACACTAACAAGCTTACTTGCTGACTGGTGTGTCTTTGGCAGACAGTCACAGACACATTTATTTATAATACAAATATTATACAATATAACAGTATTAGAGGGTTTATCAGGTTACAGTGAGTTCATACTCAGTACCTTTAGCCAGTCCTTATAGGATTGGCTTGGTTGGCCCAGAATCATTTTGGTTACACTGCACAAAAGTGTCTCCAGCCAGTCTTTGTCTTTCCTTAGGTGGGGTCTTCAGAGTTGGGTACAGAATTTCAAATGGGGTCTCACCTGTGATCTATAGAAAGAGGTAGTATTGCCAGTTTCCTCCTGCTATCAAAACCCCTCCCACTACACCCCAACATTCTGATTGCCTTGCTGTACAGTAGGCCTTGTTGTATTGGCTAGTTTGTTTTAGAGAGCTACTTATGATGACTTTCAGGTCTTATTCCTCATATGTAGTAACCCCTTCCATCCAGTATTCTGTCCTGCTATATTTGTTTCCTGTGTGCATCACCTGCACTTTGTGGCATTAAATTGTAACTGCCAAACCTTAAACCATCTCTCTCTCTCTGGCCTTTACTGGGCCCACTGTAACTGTCTTGCCCCTTTCTTGCTGTCTACCCTGCCATGGAGCTTAGTGTCATCTGTAAATACAGTAGATGCTATTTGTTCTGTATTTCTTTTCTTATGTCACTGATGACTATATTGAAAAGAACTGTTCCGAGACCTGACCCTTGCATCACCCCACTTGTGACCTCACTGTCCCCTGTTTGATCCCACTTACCACCACCCTCTGCTATCTACCTCAACTAACTTCCTACCCATCAAACTTGGTAGACGAAATCCACTGCTTCTCCCATATGCACTGCCCTTGTTGCCCAATCAAAGAATACTAATGAATCCATGCTACTTACTATCCAGGAGCACATTTCTCTCTAGGTAGTTCACTAGGTCCTCTTTGACTAATTTCTCCATCAGTTGACCAGCTATGGAGATACAATTGATGGGCGTGTAGTCATTCAGTTGCCCCTTCTTCTCTCCCTTGTGGAGCAGAACCAAGTCCAGTACTCCCCAATCTTTTGAAACCACCCCTGCCTATAGAGAGCTTTGAATATCCCTGCTAGGAGTTAATTCAGTTCAGATGCAAATGGAGTGCATCCCATCTGGCCCTGGAGCCTTATTGATGTTCAGGCTGCAAGCCTTTTTTTAACCCTTTCTCTTGTAATAACCACCTGATGCATTTCTGGGATCCCCCTTGACAGCAGCTATTATGCCACTTTCAAGCAAAGACTCATTATCCCCCACTGTGAATACTGAGTACAAGCATCCTTTTCTATTACCCTTCTCCCCCTCCATCATCCTTACAATTCCCAATCTCATCTTCAGATTTTACAGTACCTAATGTACCTTAAGAACTGTTTTCTCCCTTCTCTACAATATACAGCTTTGTGTCTGTTTTTGTGTCTTCACTACCTTCTTGGCATTCCTCATTTTCACCTGCTATTTGCTCCATTCCTTGTCACACTGTTTCTCCTTCTAGCTAATGAATGTCCTTTTTTGGTCCTTACTGCCTCCCTGGTCTTCTTAGAGGACCAGATTGGTCTCTTGTGCCTGTTTCTGTTGGTAACTCTTCTCAAGCATAACTTTAGTTATCTCAAAAATTATCCCTTTAATAACGCCCCTCTTCTCCACCACCCTCTTGATTCTGTCCACTCCAACTAACTTATTCTTGACTAAGTAACTCATATTTATTTATTTATTTCGTTTTTGTTTTTTTACCGGGTAAGTGCACCAGCTAGAGAGACTATTTTTAGGCATGAACCAGGAGAGTACACTATTATGTGAACACTAATGAATACAAAACACAAGTTACAGGCAAATATTAAAGCATGACAGTGGTAATTATGACAAGGAATTTTAGGTAGCAAATCAAAATACACAGGGATACAAAATTTAGGTAACATAAGGCAATACAATCAGGCAAAATTAAGTCATCCAAACACCATTTTAAAGTGGGATAAAGTGCTGTGAGAGCAATACCAGTTTGGCAGAAATAGGTGAAGGGGGAGCGAGAGAGAGAGAGAGAGAGAGGTGAGTGGAGTAGAGAGACAGCAGTGCTAGAGGAATAGACAATGAGTGATAAAGAGTTTGAATGAAGGGAGTAGATATGTTTATGCTGAAAATGGGAAAATAGAGGATGAGAAAGTAAGAAATAAGGGAGTGAAACTGGAGGAAGTGTGTCAAGTTTGGGGTAGACTCCAATCCCCTAAGGTAACACCTGAGAGGGGGTGGAGTGGAAAAGAGTAAGAGCTAGGGTGGTTGAAAATAGGAGAATATATGGGAGGAGATGAGATAGTGCCTAAGTTCTCTCTTAAAAGAGATGTGGGAAGCAGATTGATGAAGTGTTGGAGGGAGTGAATTCCAGAGAATGGGTCCATGACAGGCAAAGGCATGACTACCTTTTAAGGTACAGTGGCTCAGGATAAAGATGGGGCATTTTCAGCACAGCATAATGCATATTTGGATTTCTGGTAGGGAAGGAGACAAGCCAGAGGTTTGGGTGTTTAGGATCTGATAATGTTATCAGTGATTGATCCAAGAGCATATGATTTAGTTCTTTAGGCAGGAGCCATCCAAGATCTGAGTAGAGAAGGCAGTGATGTTTAATCCACGGGGAGCTGGAGGTAAATAACAGACATTATTATAAGTAACATCAAACTTTTGAAGACTCGAATTGCTGGCTGTTGCATAGGTAGCAGCCCCATAGGTGAGAGAGGTAAGTAATATACCACGGGCAATCGCAAGTCTTGCGGCAGGAGTGAGAGCATAGCTTGTCCAGTAGGCAACCCCAAGCTTAGAGTTAACTTGCTTGCAAGTAGACTGAATATGGAGGTCAAAACTCAAGAATGGGTCAAGAGTGATCCCCAGATATTTGAAGGAGGTTACCACCCCAACAGATGTACCATCAAAGGGGGAGACATTTATTTGAGTTTGGGAGTGTTTGAGTTTGATACTGGAGCCAAATAGCATAGCTTGTATCTCTGATTTATTTAGGACAAATTTGTGATTTGTTTGCCATAGTTGGATCAGCTGATAATCACAGGAGAGTTTTGAGTTTATGTCCTCCATACTATTTGAGCTGTAATACAGAATGATGTCCTCTGCATAGAGTAAAGAGGAAATACTAAGGAGATTAGTAGTAGGGCTATTAATAAAGATAGAAAAAAGTAGAGGACCCAAGATAGACCCTTGAGGTACCCCAATATTAACGGAGACCTTGTCTGAGTAAGTGGAGTTAAATTTCACGTATTGGGACCTGTCAGATAGCTGTAGACCATTTTACTACATTTGGTGTGAAACCTAGAGAGCTAAGGGTAGTAGCTAGAATGGAATGGTCTACTAAATTGAATGATTGGTCACGTCAATAAAGATGGCCCCAGTTAGTCTACCAGAGCCCATAGCCACAAGGATGTCAGATGATAATTTGAGCAGGGCAGTTGTAGTACTATGGCCCTTGCAGAAACCATGTTGAGCTTCAGTTAGTGGGTCATGTTTCAAAAGAAAGGTAGCAGTTTGGGTAGCAACAAATTTCTCAAGAATTTTACTGAGAACAGATAGGATGGCAATGGGTCTGTATTTAGATGAATCAAGCGGGTCTCTTTTTTTGAACACAGTGGTAATTCAAGCAGATTTCCAGATATCCGGTACTGTGCAGTGACAACGGGAGAGGAAAAAATCTTATCAAGAGGAGCCGCTATATAAGGGGCAGCCAACTTTAGGAGCTTGGGTTCCAAATTATCAGACCCAACTGCTGCGTGCTCTGAGATGTAACTAAGGAGTCGAAGTACATCATTTTTGGAGATAGCCTTGACATGGAGAGTAGCTCCTGTGGTATTCCCTGGAGAGATAAGGTATGATAGGGTAGTGAAGGTTGAAGTGTAATGGTTAAGATCAGCAAATTGCCTATTAAAGAAATTTGCAGTTGTGAGGGGATTGTTCCAGTGGATGCCATTGAGAGACATGTTATTTGGAGTGGTGGACTGGCTGAATCCCAGGAAGAATTTTATATGGGACCAACATTTTTTAGGGTCTCCCTGGGAGTCAGTTAGGAGGTCACTACAGTATGAGCTTTTTACTTGTCTGATCTCACATTACAAGTATTTCACAAGGATCTGTAAGAATTAAAGTCAGCAGAAGAACCATATTTCTTGTAATGGAGCCATGCTTTGTCCCTCTGCTGTAATTTAGATAGTAGGTCAGATTTTAACCATCGGGTCTGTCTATTCCTAACCCGCCTGGTAGCAAGTTTACAATGGAATTCTTGTAATGCTAGGAATTTAGACAAGAAAATATCTGGAGCAGTTTGAATGTCAGATGAGCTATAGAGAGAGAGAAAACCAGTTGATGTAAGCGATGTCAGACAAGAAGGCCTCCTGTTCAAAGTTAGCATAATCATGAAAAGTATAGATGTGGGGCTTCATTGGAGCCTACCAACTTTTACCACAGATACAGAAAGTAGGAGAGTGGTCTGAGATGGCATCTGCTAGGACTCCAGCGTCTACAATATTTTCAAAGCAGTTTGTCATAATCCAATCCAGCAAGGTGCTGGTACTGGAATGAGGCACAGTCCAGGTGGGTACAGAGATGAGCTGATGAAGGTTGAAACTCTAGTTTAGTCAGGGCCTTCATTTGTGTATTCCCCAGCCAATTTATATTAATGTCCCCTAATATAAAAATTTCATTATTTCCAGAGTGAATAGCAGATTGTTCAGGTAGTTCATTTAGTCCTTTCAGGCCATTGGTAGGGGATTATATGCACAAATGATATTCAGTTTCTTGAAGCCAAGGGTGAGGAGGACATGAAGTGCCTCACAGTGGTTTAGGGAAGGAGGAGGAGCTAATCACTGAGAGCTGTAGGTGTGATTTGAAGTAAATGGCTGTACCTTCCCCCCTTTTCAGGGCAAGTCTATCAGTCTGCAAGAGACTATAAGATGGCAGGGAGTACTGGGAGTCAGGGATGGATGGCTTTGGCCAAGTTTCTGTAATGCACAGTATATCTGGTTTGTAGAATGTTGTCCAGGATTCAAGTTACAAGAAGTTTCGCTCCAGGCTCCTGATATTATGGTGGGTAATTAGTAGGCCTTAAGCATTAGAAATAGGATCTAGAGTAGGAGTCAAGGGCCTTGGGTTAGGCTGAACATCCCCAGATAGCAGTATGGCTAGTAGGAGGAGGTGAAAAAAAGTTCCTGGAGACCAGCCACTCAGTTCATCATAAGAAATCTGTCACAAGACACACCTGAACTGAAACTGCACCACATGCTATTTAGCTTAGGCAAGAAATGAGCATTGTAATGCTAGAAATCTGAGTGAAAGGAGGTTTGGAATGGTACCCCTGGGTTGTCTGAAATGAAACTAAGCACAGACTCCAAGTAGTTGTAACTTCTTTCAGATAACAAGTTATAATCTGAAGCTAAAAATAAACAGGAAACTAAATCCTAGTTGTTTTAAAGCCAATAATGAAAGAATTTATTTAGGAACACAAGATCCTAAGCCCCTGAGGAAGCCCGGTGTTGGGTGAAATGTTGAGCGTACGTAGGGGATCATGGTGTTCTAAGAAAATATCAAAATAAAACTACATTTCTTATGATGAACTGAGTGGCTGGTCTCCAGAAACTTTTTTTCACTACATTGAAGTCAACCGTTCAACTAGCACCCAATAGGAACATTTGGTCTACTTTATACAAAGGGCACCCACCCACGTTCTCTTCCTTAGCAGTAGGAAGAGGTACCAGAGCTTACGATATAGGAATATATATACGAATTCGCAGGGAACAACCTTTGATGGCATAAGCAACCAGATAGGTCCAGATTTTGCTTAGGAGTAAAGGAGTGGGATCACACCAGGTTGCAGGAGCCACTAGTAGATTGTAGAATGTAAAATCCTGTTCTAGGGTAGGTGAAAGAGCGGAATCAGCATAGGAGATTCCTGGAGTAGATAGCAGTAGAAGAGGCAGAGTGGATAGGAGACACATTAGCAGCAGCAGTTTATACATTTTAATATGCCCTGGGAGTATTGATATGGTTAGAAAATAGGTCTAGAAAGGGCAGGCAACAGCAAGGGGGAGAAAGGTAACAGACAGAGAACAGTAAGAATTAAAATAAAGTGGTGATAGAGGAACTATGGGTGCCTGAGCAGGGAGACAGCGTGAAAAATCAGGCAGTTGTAGAGGAATAAAGGACCAGATTGCCAAACTTTAGATAGGTAGGACAGAGCTGTGAGATAGGACGGAGCTATGAGATAATCAGGACAGAGCTGTGTGGATGCTGAATCAGTATACAATGTCAGTAAAAGAATATGTAAATATAGTCAAAGTCTGCTTGTATGAAATCCAGAACCTCAGACTTTTGACAAGGGGATTCTAGTAACCAGGCCAGTTCAAACCATATAGTATTATTGTCACTGGGCCCCATTAATTCCTCAATCTGCACTTTGCCTTCCATTTCTGAGTTGGTGAGCATGACATCAAGAATGGCAACCTTTCTTGTGGGTTTCCTGGCCATGTGCACCAGCAGACATTTCTACAATGTACATAGTAAGGCCAAACTTCTGGCACTCTTATCTGTAGAATGGTCCAATCTATGTCTAGTAGACTGCAATCTCCCAACATCAGTACCTCAACTTTGTGGCACACTTCTCAGTTTTTGCCCATAGTTTACTATTGTCCATGTCGATCTGCTCTGGCAGTCTATATAACACACCATGTGCAATTTTTTACCCAATGCTGTTGTGAGTTGTACTCGCAGTTATTCTGTCTTCCTGTTCCTTTCCCTGATAGGCACATCCTCTACTATCTCTGTTTCTTCTTTGAAATAGAGGGCTACACTGCCTCATTTTCCCTTACTCCTGTCTCACCTATTCATGATGTAACCAGGTACTGCCAGGTGTCAAGTGATTATTCCTAGCGTCTCATGTTTCTGTAATGGCTATGAGGTCTAATCCTGCATCCACTATGTAACAGTGTTGTAGCCATCCAAGACTTTAGGGGGAATAGCCCCCAGAAAAATCTCCAGGCAAACAAAGTTCAATGAAACAAAAAGTTGCTTTACTTCAGCACCAAACAAGGGTTCAAAGCAGCTTACTTTGTGAGAAAATGTGAAAATAAGTTTTACATGTATTAAGCTCTCCAGTCGTTACTCCTAGTGGCTCATGTTTCTGTAATGGCTATGAGGATTAATCCTGCATCCACTATGTAACAGTGTTGTAACAAGCCAAGACTTTGGGGGGAATAACCACCAGAAAAAAACTCCAGGCAAACAAGGGTTGATGAAACAAACAGTTGCTTTACTTTAGCACCTCTCTCTCCCCCCCCCATCAAAAAATTTTTTCCTTCTTGCTCTTTCTAGTTTCCTTTCTATGCTTGTCAGCTGAGGCTCATTTGTGCCCATGCCATGCAAGGATTTCCAAGCTTGCATACAACCAGTGCCTATGACCTTTAAAGGGCCAGGCCAGAAATCAGCATGTCTCAGTCTCAATACACACTGTTCTTCTGCTAGTATCTTAGTGGAAAGGTGGTCCGGGGTAACACCTTCACATACCACCATTGCCTGGAACTCACTAATTTTGCTTCCTAAGCTCCAACATTTAGGCAGATTGCCTGCCGACTTTTGCTTATACCATTCCCCTTTTAGTCAGCTTGTATCTCTTTGTTCTAACTTTCCAAACTTAATTTTCTGCTCTTCCTGCTCCTTGCAGGTGGTGTGATTCCCCCACACTTGCACACATTTTAAATTATTATGGAATCTTGCCTTGCTGCTTTCGTCCCCACTGATCTTAGCCCCAATTTCTGGAGGGGTCCTAGATGGGTTTCCCTTTTGCTTTCCATCCTCTTTGATTGTCTCACCCTCAGCCACCACCCCCCACTCAGTTTAAATGTCCATCAATGTAAACTTCAAGATTCTGCCCAATCATACTAGCCCCCTCTCTTGTTCAGTGAAGGCCATCACACTTGAGACTCATTTCTCTGAAGTCTCCCTATCTCCCACAAAATGGTACCTGTATTCCTGACACCATCTAGTCAATCACCCATTAAACTCCTCAATCTACTCCTTGCTCACTCTGCTCTTTCCCTGCACCCACAAAAGGGGACCTCAGAAAAGGCCAAAGAACCTAAGTGTGTCTTCAGTCTCTCCCTATGCCTCTGATAGTTGTGCTTCACTGAATCAATAGGCTGGTTTACAATATTGTTGGTAACCAAGTGTACCAACTCCCCAAGCTCCCCTTCCACTTCCTCTACCATCCTCCCTATCCTGTACATGTCCTAGACTGCTGATGCACCTGAATGCCTTCTGACCATTCCTTCCACATTCCCCCCTTCCCCACTGCTTTCTCCACCCTTCTAATCATAGAGACCCTTACTACTTGCAAACTCGTTTTTGCCTTCTTCCTGTTCTCTACCATGGATGCTACCAAGTCATCCTGTTCTCCCTTCCCAATTGGCTCAAAGCCTCCATTGAAGGAGTCTGACACCTGCTCCTCCTCCAGTGGTGCAAAGTGATTTGCAGCCAGGATTTAGTGAGTTGAAATGATTTCCTTGTGACTGACCCTGCTATCTCCACCTTCCCTCCACCCTCCAGCCCCCTGTGGTAGTGGGCCTCTAGGGCAGTGGGGTGAAGGGGGTGCCAGTGAGTACCAGCTTAGTTGGTGAGGCAGCATTGATAGCTCTACTCATGCTCCTACCAGCTCTGCTTGGAGCTCCAAAATTCTACTACATATGGTGCAGTGTCCTCTCCTCCAGAATGTAGCTTGGGAAATTAGTGCCCTAGTCCCTGCAGCTGACTCTCTCCCACTGATCCTGTGTGCCATACTGCCTGTTGTTGCCCCTTATAAAATATCTAATATCTCCTTCCTACAATGTATTACTCCCTGTTCTGCACTAACCTCTAACTTCCTTATTCCATTTTAGATGCTCCCTTTAACATCATGCTCTAGATATGGTATTGTTCAAATTACAGAGTTACGCTGTTACACAATTGCAGTTATACAGCTGCACAAGTGCACAATCACTACACTGTATATGCAGTATTGGGCTACCATTGATAGGGTATCTCTAGGGTTCCTTACACAGCCTGCTTTACCACTTGGAACTTTACTGTGCTATCAGGCACTTGTAACTTACAGAGTTCCTTGCAGAACTGCAAACCTACCTATGGATTTCCCACAGATGCCGCTTAGGTAGACATCACACTCCTACTCTGTGACACTGATATGATGGACACCACACAATGGGATGTTTAAATGTGTGGCTTAAATATCTAGTCTCCTTTAAGCCTGCTTCAGCTCCTTCCCCTAATGAGGCACTTGTTTTAGAGGTTGTAATTAACCACTAAGCCCACAAGAGACTACAATATTCTTTCAGCTGTGTTCCTCTTTCTGACTACTAAGACTTATGGACATTTAAAGAACAGCTTCAAAACACCCCAAATAATGTATTTCTGCCTAGACACTCACACAGCCCCTTTCAGTATTAACTGAAACAAACTACCTTTTCTCTTCTCTTCTCTTCTCTTCTCTTCTCTTCTCTTCTCTTCTCTTCTCTTCTCTTCTCTTCTCTTCTCCCTGTCAGATCTCCCAAAACTGGACCCACAGCAAGCTCTGATTTCAATCTTCTGCCTCCTGTAAGTCTGCTTCTTTCCTCCCCCACTCAGATGCATGTTTCACAATTAGTAAATAAGCACTCATCCCACATGAGACTGTACAGTTCTCCCAGATAGGATTCCCCCAACTTGTAAGAGTTATAGACATTTAAGAACAGCCACAAGCACTGGCCCCAAAGCATTTACTTCCTGCCTACTCGGACAGCTCCTTTAAGTCTTACATGAATTACCTTTTCTGATTTAGGCTTGCTGTTATGTTCTCTGTTGTCTCTCAGCTCCTGACACTTCCCTAGCTCAGAGCTCCTACCGTCCATGTTCGGGCCTCAGGCTGGGTCTCACCTACCTGCATACTGATTTCATTTTCTCACCACCTCTGCACTTCTATCCACCTTGGGGTTAGACATATACCTACCTTACTTGCCTTTCAACTGCTTCAGCATTGTTTCTTTGCACACTGTGTCATATGTTGTTTTATGTCCACTTGTATAGATGTTCCATATTGTACTGTGACTGTACTGTATTTTTGTATCAATTTTCATACCAAATTTTTGTACGAATGATTTTATTTGGTATATTCTTCTACTACTTCTGGTCCATTTCCCTTGTGTCCAACCTAGAAACATACCTTGGCTCAGTGTGCCTTTCCCATTTACCAATTTTCAAATAAGTAAATAAATAAAAGAAATCAGCTCTCCCAGAACTGGGCCAACATCTAACACCTCCTTTTAATCTCCAGTCTCCTGTAAGACTACTTTCATGTCTCCCCCAATCAGGTAGCTGTTTCACAGTTTGTAAATAACCACACAACCGACAAGAGACTGCAATATTCTTCCATCTAGGTTCCCTTCCCTGACTACTAAGAGTTACAGAAATTTAAAGAAAAGCCCAAAACACTGACCCAAATGTACTTACTTCTGCCTTTTTGCATGTACATGGACTCTTTAATTTTATGGTATTAAATTAAGTAACTTTATTTTCTGATTTAGGCTGTCTGTTCTCTACTCTTTCTCAGCTCCCCAGAACAGGGGGCCCATGGTTAACATCTTTTCTGTAACATTCTGTCAGTCTCTAAGCCCTATTTTATACAGTTTTGACTGTGATTGGTCCCATATTAACTTTAACATCAAGAATCTAGGCCTTTATGCATTTGTGGCAAGTTATTTAGAAAATACAAAATCACACATGCCCCCACAATGCAAAGCATCATGGGCTACATATGCAAATCACCACAGAATGTTATGCTGGTCCAACTTTAAGCAGAATTGCATGGTGCCGTTATTTAGAGTTGAGGACACATTTAAGAACAGGTTTTGAAAATTACGTTGCATATTTTAGAGATGGGGTGTGGTTTTGTGATGTGTCGTAACTGCTGGACATCTGTTTTGCTGTATATCAGATAAATAACTGAACTACTGGTCTACCTTTTTTAACACTGCATTTATGACTCAGACTAATGAAACATCTGAATAACATTGTTCATATCCTTAAATTTGTGTTGTAGCTTTAGCTTCAATGTATGAGCAGAGAAGCTCAAAGCTGATAATTCTATAGGTTCATTTGTTAAGATATTTAATAGATAGGTAGATGCATAGATGTTGTCGGCAGATAAGGGCCTTGTGGCCCATCCCATCTGCCCTATCCCTCTTTCTAATGCTTAAGGCAGGGGAGTAGGCAGGGAGGACGGGGGGGCAACCGTCCTGGGCCCAGTGGCTCAGGGGCTTGAGGGAGCCCAAAGGAAGGCCCATAGGGGGACCTGTCAGGGGATGTGAGGCTAAGGGGGGCCCAGTCCTAAAGGTGTGTCCCAGGTGCAAGAATTTCTACTGGCACCCCTGGCTTAAGGTATCCTAGATGCTACAAGCACCCCCCAACCCATAGATTAATAATTCCCATGTGTCTATCCCACACATTCTTGAATCCCTGAACCATGGCCACCCCACCACTTCCTGGGGGATACTGTTCCATCTCTCCACCACCCTTTCAGTGAAGTAGAATTTCCTCAAGTTTCCTCTAAGTTTTCCACCTTTTCGTCTCATGCTGTGCCCCCTTGTTCTGCTATTTCCCTTCATGTAAAAGATGCTCCCCTCTGGTACACTGTTGATCCCCTTTAGATATTTGAAGGTTTTTCTCATGTCTCCCACCCTAATTTCCTACACAGAGTACATACAGGTATGTAGAGCTCTGAGTTTCTCCTCATACGACTTATGCTGCATCCACAACACCATTTGTGTTACCCTCCTCTGTACCATCTTCATCCTGTCTATGTCTTTTTGAAGATGGGGCCTCCAGAATTGAACACAGTACTCAAGATGAGGCCTTAGTAGTGAGTTGTACAACGGTGCCACCAGAGTGCAGAGGGCTAAACAGAAAAGTGACCACTGAAGGAACAAAAGAGCTATAAAGAGAAATAACTGCAGGAATAAGAACTGTGGACATATGTAAGTAAATGTAAGTCATAGCTGTGCAGATAAAAACAGCTCTGGCTGAAATACACAGAGGGTAAAAGCACAGATCTATAAATCAATGTATTACTTGTTCAGATCTCCTCAGGGACACATATCTTCTTGCCCAGGAAAATCTGAGGTACTGCTAGCAGCAGAAAACTTTTTTTTAATCAATCTACTACCATAGCTCAGGAACAGTTAGACTGACAATAATAATTGATCCAACCATTTCCTAAAAAATCTGAGTGCCCATACCACTGTAGTTTTTCCAAACCTTTCTCTCTGAGTTCATAGAAAACATCTAACCTTCTAGAAATGTTGAGCTTTTACAAGCCAAGGTTTTCCTTGAAGTTCTAAGAATTTCATTCCTTGAATTGACATGGACAATGTGAATTTTCTTGCTAAGTGCAAGATGCTAATGGTGGTCCGGTGATTCCCCTCCCAGCTCATGTGGATTCAGGTCTCCCTGGCATTAGAGGAACCATGTGCCTAGTTTCCTTCCCTGGGACATGTTTTGGTTTTTTTATAGGTCCCTTGCTGAGCTCTTTCTCTTGTCAGAGCTTGTGCTCTGATTCACAAACCTGCACCTGAAGACTTGCTTGACAGAGTTCTTCAGATCTCAGCAATACAGTGGCATGCCACTGTGTGTGTGTGTGTGTGTGTGTGTGTGTGTGTGTGTGCGCGTGCTGGCCACCAACTTAATACTGTATGGCCCAGTAAATCATTTACATAATGGCCCTTGCATTTAATGACTGCCCCATGCCTTTCTCTGTATGGGAGATCCCCATATCAGTAAATGACTTTACTGCAGACAAAAAGTCCAGCCCAGTTAAAAAGCTCCTTAGTGACCAAGGTTTATAATTCACTTACTAATACCTGCATGCTTCATGTGAGCATAATGGTGGAAGAAAAGATGCACTCCCCACTCGTGTCAGTTTCCACTTTTAATCTTGAAGCGGGCAAAGATAAGGATAAAGATAAAGACAAATGCAAGAACAGAGAATGTGAAATAATGTATGACTATATGGATATAGAGAAACATAAAGATTAGAAGAAGGAATTGACAGAATCCCACACAGAGGGAGCTTTGAAAGGTACTGATCACAATGGTTAGATATCTTCTTACTCTAATGCCACATGTTTAGTACAAAAGAGCAGTGGAACTCTGATGAATTCACAAGCTATAGCTTTCTGATACTTTTTTGCAATGTGCTATTTGTTCTGACAAGATCAAACACGACTCAGTTAGTGGGCTGTTTCTTTTTTGTTTCTTTTGTTGGGATCAAGCGGAGCATTCCCACTCCCCTTTCATTATTATTTCCTAAGAGAGAATGTTTGCAGCCATGTTAGTCTTTGAAATACTGGATTCACTGCAGATTGTGGTACATTTTATTAGATCAATAAAGGAATTGTACATAGATAATATGGTAACACAGGCTTTTGGGGCCTCAATGGCCAACACACCCAGTGGAGAAAATTGTGTGGCCCTTAGAGCTTGTGTACTGAAATATCTATGCACAATCATAACTCAACTTTGTTTCCTTTTTATGTTGGCTTGCACTTGCACGCCAGCCAACATATTGCAGTAGTAGCAGATTTGGAGGTGCAGTCACTGTTGGCAAATGCAGGACACATATCAGTAGGTGCATCCCTCATTCCCCAATAAGCCAGCATGCAGGCACCAACATCAGCAATATGTAAAGTGGCCACCAGATCTAAGAAAAGTGCCACTGCAATGAAAGCCAAGCTTTTCATGCAGTGGTACAACAACACGCATCCCAACATGCCTTTACTGAACATTCTCCCTAAACATGGAGGCACTGACTGCCACCACTGACTTCAGGGGTACCCAATCCCTCTGTCAGCATGCCCCAACCCACTTCATTTGCTGACAGGGATCCCACTCCCCATCGGCATAATGCCCCACCCCCTCCCATTTCATGTGGGTGCCAAGGGGGTGCCCAATCCCCCTTGGCATCATGTGCCCCCTCAGACAGTCTTTCTTTGCTGATAGAGATCCAGTCCCCATTGGCTTCAGTGTCCCCTTCCCAGTTCACTTTGCCAACAGGGGAGCCCGCTCCCCTTTGGCATAATGTCCCCCCCACTTCAGTATGTACTGATGGGGGTGCCCAATCCCCCATCTGCTGCAGGCCCCCCAACACACTCAGGTAGCATTCTGGGAGCCCACCCTAATGTGCCAAATGTCACTGTAAAAAGAAAAACTGTCCCACGATGTTTTCGTTTTTTGTTTTAGCCCTGTAAAGTAGAAAATGGTCCCTCACTGTCTGAAGCTCCCCCAACCCGTGCCCACCCTCTGTGTACCCTGCCTCCCTGCACACCCCTTCACCCCGTACTTACCTCCAGATCCCGTCGCGATGATCTTCTGTGGACCGGGAACACATCTGCACTCTTCAAAGCCGACAGCAAAACTGAAGAAATGCCGGTAAGCTGTATAATGGCATAAATAAGGTTTTTTAAACATTGGTGCATATCTAGGGCATTTTTGGAAATTTTGACACCACATTTTCAACATGGGGTTATTGGGACCCCTCCTCATGAATTCAATCACTGTCATGGCATTATTCAGTCCCAAAAGGTGATTTTGTGGTCACTGCGTGGAATCACCTTTTGGGACTGATTAACAAAATGGCAGTGCCACTGTTCATGAGGTGGGCTCTCAAAAAGTCTATGTTGCAAATTTGGTGAAAAAATCCCAACAATTACTTTTTTACGAGCATGCGCTGCACAGTTTCTATGCACTCTCATAACTTCATGAATTTATAATAGTTTCACTCCAGAATTTCAACATTGCTATTTTTCCACACCTCCTTGTGAACAGTATAGCTGTCATTTTACATATCCTGGCTGAAAAGTGCTTTCACACTTCCGGCGCAGAATAGCGTGGTCACTGTTTGAAATCAGTTTTCGGGACAGTTTGAGAGAGAATGACAGTGGCACTGTTCATGAGCAGAGGTCCTAAAATGCCTATGTTGAAAATTTGGTGATGAAAGTCCATAAAATGACTGTGTTACAAGCATGCATTGCGCAGTTTCCATGCACCCTTGTAACTTCGCAAATTTACAATAGTTTCATACCAAATTTTCAGCACTGGCATTTTTTCACACATCCTTATGAACAGTATAGCTGTCATTTTTCACATCCTGCCCAAAATGTGTTTTCACACCTGTGGTACACAATGACATGGTTGCAGTGGGAAATCAACTTTTGGGACAGATTAACAAAATCACGATGCCACTGTTCATGAGGGAGGTCCCAAAATGCCTATGTTGAAAATGTGTCTCTGCAGGGTGGGGGCGAGGTTGGCATCACTTCAGTACTTCACTGCCATTCCTATTATGCATCTCTAACTCCTGCACTACCATTGCCAATGCCAGCAAGACAACATTCAGCATTGACAAATGCTTTTTTTTTAACTACACTGTGGAAACGCTCTGAGTCAGTCATGGCCCATTCCTGATTACAGTGGCTGTCTCCCAAAGCCCCATCGAAATGAAGCAATACTAGGATCAACCAGATAGATTTTTAAAAATAGAAAGGCAGGATCAACCAGATAAGTACTGTTAAGAAAGAAATACCATAACGCAGGGATTACTGTAAATTAGGCAGAAGCGCACAGGAACTCAGTTCCACCACCTCTTAAACAATTGTATGAGAGTTCCACCACCTCTGTCATCTTTCTCCATTGACTACTACGGGAGAGTGCCACCACCTATAAATCCAAATGTCAGAGTTTCCCCACCAAACCATTTTCATTTTAACCTCTGCCTTAATGGAAGTGTGGTCCTACTCCTCATTAGCAGAGAAATTGCCACCATGTTTGTTGATGTGTTTGGCACGCTCACACAAAGAGCAAGAGCCAGAGAGGTGGCACACTAAAGAAGAGTGACACACACTGCTGTAATAACTGGTAGTATGGGTTATTATGGCATTTGAAACATGGATCTAGTCCATGGTCACCAGTAATTATAATACTTTTAATACCATTAGTTCACACAGGATTCTGCGGAATTTCAGGTATTCTACCTAACTGCACAGAATTCCATTGGCAGTGAAATTCTGAAAGAAGTTTGCTGTGTTTTTGTTATTTAAACTACAGATTAGAAATTCATTATTTACATAAACCATGGATTAGTGTTCCTCGGTTTATGTAAAATACAGATTTGTTTTCCATAAACCACAGAAAATTAATCTCTGTCTTATGTAAACTGTGGAAAATTAATCTGTGATTAAAACTGAAACACTTCTGGAATTCCACAAAATTTATTCTGGAAAGGATTTTAGAAGTGGATTTGCCATTTAACCAGAATTCTACAGGTGAAATGCCACGTTCTACACATCTCAGGGCTCTAATTACATTATGTTACTGTGGCTATAACTGTGATATAATAACTGGGGATCATTTTTCCCCATAGGGAAACCCGGTTATAACTCACTGTTATAACCAGCTGGTTGCCAGTAGTGTTCTTGTCTTCCTCCTGCGCACACTTCACTGGCTTCTTCAACTCAACATCAGCTAACAGCTTGAAGATCAATTATTATTTATATAATTAATGTGGTGAAAAAATGCTTCACATCAATTATATAAAATAATACATGGGGTAGTGTGTAAAAACTCAAATTTTACACACCACCCTCAGTGTTGGATGCTTGTATAAATCCCTCACTCTTCACTCTGGAGGTTTATGCAGTTCAAACACCTCAGGTTTGTATAAAAGTCTTATTATACACACTACCCCATATATAATTCTATATGTTATAAACAGGGAATTATTGTATCAGGTGTAGACATATAGACAGATCTAATAAAGTCGCTCTGCTTGTTAAAACATAAAATATGTTAGTGAAGGACTAAGGAAAGCAGCTTACTATTTTACATTCGTTTATGGTATTAAAATATATTAGTTATTAATACATGGGGGTGTGGAGGAAGAGCCCCTCAGAAACAAAAACAAATAAGCTACTCTTATAACCTAACACACTAAATAATAAATATTAGAATTAATACAGTAAAACATGTCACATCTCTGCTGAGGTACACTGAAGCTAGGGCAGAGGCATCAGTGGAAACAGAATCAACAGATGAGTGATTGGATTGGTGGATGAATGTTGGATAATTATGCTAGTTACCTTTAATTGCCTATAGCTATGCAAGCTCTTAAAGTGATCACTTAGGCCTCCACCAATGACATAAAGTCTGAGGGACAGTGATCATCATTTGATGCAACCTGTCAGCAGAAATAAAAAGGAAAAGAGGGGAATAATTATAGAAAATACAGGAGGCTATAACTGACATTGTCATCATCATCCAACTCAATATTTATTTATTTTATTTATTTAAACTTCTGGTGACATGGAAAAGCACACTGAGCTGAAGCTCATTTCCAGGTGCGATCTGGGGATATGATCATGTGTCTCACTCACACAGAGTTGCCAACAGTTGAAGAGCTACAGCTGGGGTGGAAGAACAGGGAGTGAAGCTAAAAAGGGCCATAGTGAAGGCAACAAACCTCTGCATCAAGCAAGTGAGCAATAGCAAGAGGAAACACTGACCACTAAGGTTCTTGAAAGAGGCAGTGGAAAAGGTAAAGGCTAGAAAGGTGTCATTCAGTGGTATAAGGAGACACAGAGGGAGGAGAATAGGGAGGTGTATCAGGGGAAACTGAGGGAAGCAAGGAGAGCTGTAAGGAGTGCAAAGTTGCAAAATGAAGAGAGAATAGCCCAGGTGGTGACAAAGGAGGACAAGACATTGTTTAAGTATGTAACCAAAAGGAGGAAGACCAGGAAGGGGAAGGGGAGGCACCACAAAAAGTAACAGGATCATTGGAGGGAGGGAGGAAGGTTGACACTAGCCATTTTTAGGGGGGAGAGAGAGTCCTGAAGGAACTCACTAATCGGAAAGGTGACAATACAATGGGGCCAGACAGAGTGCATCCTAGGACATTGAGGGAGCTCAGGGAAGTAAACAGTGGTTCCGTGAGGACTGGAGGAGGATAGGTGTAGTCCCACTTCACAAAAGTACCATGGAGGAGGCTGACAATTATAGGCCAGTCAGCCTGACATCAGTGGTGGCCAAGTTAATGGAATCACTGCTGAAGGAAAGGATTGTTGAATATTTTGAATCTAATAGGTTAGAAGACCCAATACAACATGGATTCATGGGGGAAGGGGGTTCATGTCAAATGAATCTGATAGATAGTTTGATTGGGTGACCAAAGAATTAGATCAGGTGGGAGTGGTGGACATGACCTACCTAGATTTCAGTAAGGCTTTCAGCACTGTTCCACATAGAAGACTAGTAAGCAAGCTGGGCAGCTTAGGAGTGGGCTCGGTGGTGGTAAACTGAGTAAGAAATTGGTTAAGGGATAGGTGGCAGTGGATTGTAGTAAACAGAGTTCAATGCAAGAAAGGGAGAGTGAACAGTGTGGTGCCTCAGGGATCAGTGCTGGGACCTTTGCTCTTTAATATCTTTATAAGTGACATTGCAGAGGAACTAGAAGGGAATGTCTGTCTCTTTGCAGATAACACCAAAATTTGGAGCAGGGTGAACACTCCAGGGAAGGTAGGAAGGATGACTAGAGACCTGAGAAGACTCAAAGAGTGGTCAAGACTATGGCAGCTTGGTTTCAATGTGAAAAAGTGCAAAATAATGCACTTAGGGCACAAAATTGGTGGAGTGGCATTGACAACTACCAAGCAGGAAAGAGAACTGGGGGCTATCGTATCTGATGACCTAAAGGTGACCAGGCAGTGCGACAAGGCAGTCAGGAGGGTGAGTGGGATGCAGGGGTGCATAGGGAGGGGTGCCATCAGCAGCAAAAGAGAAGGGGTGTTGCCTGATTGCTGGTAAGACCCCACCTAAAGTACTGTGTCCAGTTCTGGAGATCACATATCTGGAAGGACATAGACAGTGTGGGAGCAGTCCAGAAAAGGGCAAACCAAGTGGTGCAGGGTCTGCATCAGAAGCCCTGCAAGGAGAGACTAATGGACTTCAGTATGTACACCCTAGAAGAGAGGAGGGCGAGGGAGTATATGGTAGAGGCCTTTAATTACCTTACTTGTAAAGGTGGGGGGAGGGAGAAAGAGCTGTATATCAAGTAGGGTCTGCGATGATAATGTAGATAGAGAAAAATGGGCGACTGGGTAGGCCAAGTGTCCCTTATCTGCTATCAAATTCAGTGTTTCTATGTAATAACACCAAATATAGCAGACAGAAAATGCCATAAATTTTTAACAGCAGTCACTGATTACTTTCGCCAGTCAACATATTGCAGTAGTAGCATTTTGGAGGTGCGGTCACTGTGGGTGACTGCAGGGCATGCTTCAGTAGGTGCATCCCTCATTCCCCAATAAGCCAGCATGCAGGCGCTGTCTCCAGCTATACATAAAAATGGGCCACCACATCTAACAAAAGTGCCGCTGCAATGAGAGGCAAGCTTGTCATGAAGTGGCACAATAATACACCTCCCAACGTGCCTTTACTGGTGGAGGTTTTTATTAAATATGCTGGCACTCACTGCTGCCACAAACTTCAGGGGTGCCCAATTTCCCTGTCAGCATGCCCCAACCCACTTTATTTGCCAACAGGGGAGCCCACTCCCTGTCAGCATAATGCCCTCCCTCCCATTCCAACTGTGTGCTGATGGGGTGCCCAATCCCCCTCGGAATAATGTGCCCCCCAACAGTCTTTCTTGGTGACAGAGAGGCCCAATCTCCATTGTCTTTAGTCCCCCCTGCCCAGTTCAATTTGCCAAAAGGGGAGCCTGCTCCCTATTGACATAATGTCCCCAACCCCCAATTTGTGCTGTGTGCCAAGGGACTGCCCAATCCCCCTCGGCATCATACGTGCTCCAACACCCATTTATCTGCCAATGGAGGGCCCAATCCCTGTTGGCTATGGTCCCCTTTCCCGTAATGCAGGTGGTACACTAGGAGCCCACCCCAGTCTACCAAACAACACCTTAAAAAACAGAAAACCAACCCTCGTCTTTTTTTTTCCCTGTGAAACAAGAAAACAGTCCCTCTTGGTTTCCCATGCCCCTTCCCCAACCCACACCCACCCTCTGCATCCCTGGCTCCCTCGCCCCTTACTCTCATACATACCTCCGGAGCCTGGTGTGATGATCTTCGATGGACTGGGAACATGTCTGCACTCTTCAAAGCTGACCATGAACTGAAGAAATGCTGGTAAGCTGTATAATGGCATAAATAGGGTTTTCAACTTTGGTGCATATCTCAGGCATTTTAGGGAATTCTGGCACCAAATTTTCAACATGGGGTTATTGGGACCCTCCTCGTGAATTCAGTCACGTCATGGCATTATTCAGTCCCAAAAGGTGATTTCGCAGACACTACATGGAATCACCTTTCAGGACTGATTAATGAAATGACAGTGTAACTGTTCATGAGGTGGGCTCTCAAAAAGCCTATGTTGCAAATTTGGTAAAAAATAATCCCCCAAATTATTGTTTTACGAGTGTGCTTTGCACAGTTTCCATGCACACTCGTACCTTTGCAAATTTGTAATATTTTCACTCCAGATTTTCAACATTGCCATTTTTCCACACCTCCTTATGAACAGTACAGCTGTAATTTTACATATCCTGGCTGAAATGTGTTTTCGCACTTCCGGTGCACAATAGCACGGTCGCTGTGGGAAATCAGTTTTAGGGACAGATTAAGAAAATGACAGTGACACTGTTCATGAGCAGAGGTCCTAAAATGCCTATGTTGAAAATTTGGTGATGAAAGTCCATAAAATTACTGTGTCACAAGCATGCATTGCGTAGTTTCATGCACCCTTTGTAACTTGCAAATCTGCAATATTTTCATGCCAGATTTTCAAACACTGCCATTTTTTCACACCTCTTTATGAACAGTACAGCTGTCATTTTCACATCCTGCCCAAAATGTGTTTTCGCACCTGTGGTGCACAATGGTGTGGTCACTGTGAGAAATCAACTTTTGGGACAGATTAACAGAATCACAGTGCCACTGTTCATGAAGGGAGGTCCCAAAATGCCTATGTTGAAAATGTGGTTAAAAAAATCCCAAAACTCATTGGGTTATGGATGTGTGTTACGCAGTTTCTTTGCTTGCTCATGACTGCATGAAATTTTTCATATTTTCACTCCAGATTTTCAATGTTGCCATTTTTCTACACCTCATCATGAAAAATACAGTTGTCATTTTTCACATTCTGCCCAAAATGTGTTTTCATACCTGTGGCGCCAAATGGCACAGTCACTGTGCAAAACCACCTTTTGGCTAACAAACCGACAGTGCTGCTCTTCATGAGGTGGGGTCACAAAAAGCCCATGTTGAAAATTTGGAGTGAAAATACCAACAAACACCTACGGTGTTAGGGCTTCCAACTGCAACACCCCACCCTGTAGAAACTGACAGGTATCGGGGCGTGACTTGGGATCATTGGCTGTAATGCTCATGCCATTCCACCCCACCCCCACCCTGCAGCCAGTGACAGACATTGAGGTGTGCCTTGGAGTGTTCAGCCCTGAAATTCACCCCATTCTACTATACTGCACCCATCTCAGCATATTTCCTTATGGAATGGAATAAATATAAGGCCCAAAGACCCAAAGCACACCATGACACTTGTCAGTGTCTACAGGGTAGGGTGAGGTAAAATGGCATGACTGTTATAGCTGATGACCCAAAGGCACACCCCAACACCTGTCAGTGTCTGCAGGGTAGGGATGGGCTTGGCATCAGTTCAATACTTCACTGCCATTCCTATTGTGTGTCTCTAACTCCTGCACTACCAATGCCAATGCCAGTGAGACAACATTTGGCATTGACAAATGCTTGTTTTAACAGCTACCCAGCACATATAAAGCCCACTTATTTTCCCTTTTGCACTACCTGTGTCATTCATTCAGTTCTTTTATTCACAGTCATTTACTGTAATGAAAGAGAACATAATGTTCAGCAATGACAAGGTATAACAGTATAGATTAATTTTTTGTGTGCCGTTATCCATTTGTTCTAGAATTAGCAGTATGAGTGGGTGAGGGCAATGCACTACCTTTCTTCCTTTTAAGGCTAAATACTGCACAATATCAGAAACATCAATATAAAAAATTACATTTTGAGCTAGTATGCTAACTTGATGGCCAAAACAGTGACTCATGAACAGTTACCATTGAATAGATTTTAACAGGCATAGTTAAACTGAATTTTGTGGGAACAGTTTTAAGGTTAGATGCACAATATATAAGTGAAAAAAAATATTACATTTGTTTAGCAGTAAGATTGCTAGGTTGGTGCTATTAGTTAGACAGATATTTAGAGACAAGAGTGACAGAGTTATTTTTAAGCCCAGTAAACAGTTCTCATTATATAATGCATGCATAACCCAGATTTGAAAAAAGACAAAACTTTTCTGTGTCACCTGGAAATGAGCCTTGGCTCAGTGTACCTTTTCCAGTTGCCAGTTTTCAATAATTAAATACATTTGAGCTTGGTACATCCTGCAGACAGACTTAGGTTTGATTTTCACAACCTCCACTTGCATACTATGTGACTCTGAGCAAGTCACTTAACCTGCCCACTACTCCTGGGTCACTCCTGAAAACAGGCCCCGGTGCCTAGTGGGCCTTACCTAGTTACCAAAGAATAAAATAAAAAAAAATTCTTAGGTAGGTGAGAATGTGGAGGGGATTGTAGGATAGGTTTCACAGGGGATCATGGAAAAAGAGCACAGATGAAGAGAATAGCAGACACAGAAATATACAGATTCAGAGATCTATTCACAAAGCCTATGCACGGCATATATGCAGCTCTTAGGCTTCTGTACATTCACTTGCCATGCACTGAGGATACTGTTGGGCCCATGTGCATTTATGACAGGGACTTGCATCCCTTCTGCACCTTCACCCCTGTCCAACCATTGGGTAGGCACAATGACAGCAGGGAAGGTGGCTGGGACAGGCCAGTGGTGGAGCATGGCAATGGACCATTCTGTATGCCCAATTCATGGTGTGGAGCCCTGGTACAGAGTGGGGGGGCAGCTATGCAGGCACGGACCCTGTCATAACCCATATGTGCCCCCTCCCATTTGCTGCATGGAGAGGTGGCCATGGAGCCATCTACCCTGTCCTTCTACCCATGCCCTCTGAGCATACTGTGAGGGCAAGGGGCATGGTAAGGCAACATGAGTAAACTGGTAATTCCCTTTATGGGATACATCAGTCCCAGGAGGACTGTCCATGTTCCATAATCCCCCACATTGTGCAGAGAAAAGGATCCAGTCTGCTAGAAGGCAAAGTATCTGGTTGGATGTCTGCTGCAATTGGCAGGCTGACCCTGCAGTGCCTTCTTTCACTCCCTATGCTAGCACACATATAAGAGACAGCAACAGGGAAGTACAGCTATGCTTAGTGCATAGCAAGTGTTGTGCCCTGTAGAGCCAGTGTGGATCACCTCAGACAGGGTATGAATATTTGGAATGTATTTGGGCCATCTTCACAAATAGGTCCCATAGTAAGCAAGTAGATTATGTTTTAGATTATAGTTAAACAAAAACAATAAGACAAACAAACAAAATAAAAAAAGGTACACTGATGCACTGTAGATTGGGCTACCAGGCCAGCGAATGGCCCATTTTAAGTACAGTAAGCAGTGAGTAGCAAGATAAGAATATAGGTATACAAGATAGTTAGGGATAGGAGCTAGTGGGAATCAGATCCAAGCTAGGGAACAGGGTCATCTTTTTTGATGCATGGGTAATAGGAAGGAGGTGTCCTGAAGTATAAGGCTGGGAGTAGGGAAGAAGACAAGGATCAGGAATGCATGCTAACATATGGGTCAATTAATGTAGGTAGAGCATGCCAGTGAGAAAATTAAATGATGTTCAATATACACTATGAGTACAAATGCATCATGGTTATGTAAAAAGTTCAACAAATTACAGGAGATATATCAAGACATGGAGGACAACAAGAAATACTGGAAAATACAGGATAAATAAGAAAGCTTATAAAAGGCACATAATGCTATGGTAGGATATGATGAAGTTGTTGCATGTACTTTGTATAGAAAATAAATGGTCTCAAAGATGCCATTAAATGGGGATCCCAGCAAAATTTTCCAGCATCAATAAACTCAGCATTTGGATCAGTATATACATAATCAGCCTCATTCCAAAACTGAGATCTTTGAGTTACTTTGTTTAAAAGTTACAAGATAGTTTGTAACCTTAATTTCACTGCCTGGTCAAAAAAGCCATTTTCATTGAAGAGCTATTGATGATGTCATAACCAAAACTCACAGCCTGGTCCTCCCAGCAGGCAACCTTGTTAGACTAATTTTCTCCATGTTACATATAACTGCTTTTGTACTAAACATTTTAAAAGGAAGCTAACAATGGGTAGGTATAGGACATGCATTCCCATAACATGCAAATTCAAGATACTTAAAGCAGTACTGCAACAAAAATGTTATTCCAGAAAAGCTAGTTTCAGCTAAAGTTAACAAAAATATTAGCATACCTGTCATATGAACTTGTGACTTGTGTAGGTGCCTCCTATGCTCTGCACTGTGAGTCTTTTTTTCATTTTCTCAGTCCTAACCTTTGCCTGATGTACAATGTTATTTCTTTGCAAAATGCAGTGGCCAACTTTTTTCTTGAGAAAAAAACTAATAAAATAGTCATACAATACTCACATTTGGGTGGAATTAGAAAATTGTACAACCAAATAAAACTGGAAAATACCTGGAATATTTTATAGTGAAAAAACGGTCAAATTTGTTGACAAATTTAGTTGCATTGCTGCTTTAAGAATTTGGCGGGGGGGAATGCAGTGGTTAACATGGCTTAAGAATGCCAAAGTTGTGTGCAATTTTTAGAATACTGCAGGGATGGGATTTCAGAATACCACTGGAATCTGGAACACACAATTTTGGAATGTGGCAAGGATAGTAAAATTCACAATGTGGAGGAATCATAAGTTTTTAGAATGTGACAGAAGTAAGCAATTTTGAAATGCGGGAGACACGTACTGTAGTTACAGAATATGGCAGGGATCTGCAATTTTGTAATGTGTCATGGATGCGTAATTTCAGAATGTGGTAGAGATGCTTGATTTCAGATTGTGGTGACAACATTTAATTTCACAATGTGGAAGTGATACACAGTTTCAGGATTTGGCAGTCACATGCAATTTCAGAATATGACAGGGTTGCACATTTTTGGAATGTGGTGGGATGCATAATTTTGGAGGATGGCAGTGAAATGCACTTTCAGAATGTGACAGGTATGCACAATTTTGGAATGTATCCGGGATGCACAATTTCAGAATGCAGCAGTGATCCACAATTTTAGGCTGTGGCTTGGACATGCAATTTCAGAATGTGTCTGGGATTCTCATTTTCAGAATGTGGTGGGGATTGGCAATTTTAGAATATGGTGGGGACAACAATTTTCAGAAAGTGACAGTGACACACAATTTTGGAATGTGGCAAGAAGGTACAATTTCAGAATATGGCAGGGCACACAATTTTCAGAACATGGAGGGTGCAATATTGGCACGTGTCTGAGAAATGCAATTTCAGAATGTGGCAGAAAATCATAAATTTGGAATATGGTGAGGATGAGTATTTTTGAAATGTAATGGGGATGCACAATTTTGGAATGTAGTGGTGATACAATTTCAGAGTGCAGCAGGGATGCAAAATTTTAGAATATGACCAAGACACACAGTTTCAGAATGTGGTGGGAACATGCAGTTTCAGAATGATGGTGATGCATCACATCAGAATGTGGCAGGGATACACAATTTCAGAACGTGATGATGACATTATTTTGGAATGTGATGGTGACACAACTTCAGAATGTAGCATTGATACACAACTTAAGAATGTGGCAGTAATGAACAATTTTGGAATATGGCAGGGTTGCACACATTTGGAATGCAGTTGTGACACAATTTTGGATTGTGGTGGTGATACAATTTCAGAATGCAGGAAGAATGCACAATTTTAGAGTGTGACCAAGACACACAGTTTCAGAATGTGGTGGGAACATGCAGTTTCAGAGTGTGACAGTGATGCATAATTTCAGAATGTGGCAGGGATGCACAATTTCAGAATACAGTGATGACACAATTTTGGAATGTGATGGTGATACAACTTTGAATGTGGTGGAGACATGCAATTTTGGAATGTGTCAGGGACATGCATTTTGGAATATGGTAGGGATGCACAATGTCAGAATGTCACAAAGATATGATGCACAGTTTTGAAACGCAATGGGTTATGCGGCAGAGACAAACAATTTCATAATATACAGAATAATGGATAGGCAATAGTGAACAACACAGTGTTTACTTCAAGAGGTTGTCATGACAACTATCAAACCTTGAGAGCAAAGCTTAAGAGGTCTCTGGTTGTCATGCAACTTCAAGAAGTAAACTCAGCATTGTTGTCTACTGTTACCCATCCATTGACTTTTCTAGAATGTGAGCACCTTTGCTCAACAGCAGAGAGTTTCACAATTTGTAGTATTGTGTGATTTAAATTTGGTTTTCAATGTCTACCATTCACATACCATGTCCTTAAGCCCTGCCAGTCTGGATCACATAAGCAGAGCACACAGCATGGACAGCAGCACTCATTGTCTGGACAAGACATTTTTAATACAATTAGAAAAATAGCATTTAACATAAACAGTGTGACTTGCAAAATAAAAAATTCATATTAATGAAAAGTCTCAGAGAACATTATATCAAGTGACATGGTGGGTGGTTTCAGCGACCACCATAAATGTCATATTGTGAACAGGAATAGTCATTAAATGGCAAAATATGGAAGTTTTTATCCCTCCTGCAATTATTCCTCAATTTTGCACCTTCAAGGTAGCACTGACAAATCTGTCACTGATCACTTGTTTTTTTTTGTTATCACTGACAGCTGAAACTGATGAGAAACAAATGAGTGATTGGTGATGCTGAAAGGAAAAGTGTAACATGACGACATTTTTTGTTGTTGTACCGTAGTACTGTACTGACATACACAAGATGGTACAAAGGTCTAACATCACTACTAGTGTACAACAACACTGGGAATTCATTGAATTCCTTTCATAGTAGCCCTTACCCATATATTATAAAATAGTGTGTCATGTCACATTCCAAAAATGTGTACCTTCACTATGCTCCAAAATTGTCATTCTTTGACAGTTTCCAAGATGTGTGTCCTTGTTGCATTCCAAGATGAAGTGTCCCTGCCATATTTTGAGACTGTGCATCACTACCACATTTAAAGATCACACATGCCCTCCAACATTCTGAAACTGTGCACCACCTTGGCATACAATAGCTGTATCTACTGTTACATTCCAGTACCATCTCCTGCCACATTCTAAAGCACAGTACCATGCATCTGTACATTCGGGAAAGGTATGCACTGCACCCAACCCTGTGGCAGTTATTTATTTATTTTTTGTTAATGATTACTATAACTACAGTTTCTTAAAGTTTGAAGAAATATGTCCTATAAGGTTACTGACATGGAGGACTAGATTGTGAGTTCTTGCTATAACATCATCAGTAGCTGTTCCTTGAAACCGTCTTTGTTTTTTAACAGGGAGTGAAATCAGTGTTACAAATGACCTGTAACTTTTAAATGTGCTAGATCTATTTTTTATTTGCATGAGACTTATTGGGGATATGTTGATTCTAATTCTACAGTGTAGCACTTTTGGCTAGACTCCTGATTTAAGCAGAAGGTTATAAATTATATCAATCAGAAACAAATTATTAGCTTGCTGTTGATGGAAATGCATTTTGTAGAGGATTGGAATATTTTTAGGCATCTACGTGTGTGCCTTTACCTCATACAGGGAAAGTGAGAGGTATGGCAGGGATAGTTATAAACATGGTATGCAATGATACTCATGGAAGATGTATTCTTGTAAAGATTATAATTGGCAACTAGTTACAAATCTTTTCTAATCTGTATACCTCAAGTAAGAATAATTCAGAATGTTTTACAGATTTCTTTCTCAATTTAGTTCCGTTCCTGTCTCCATATGCTGTAGGGTAAGTTTAATTTAGTTTTCAACGAATAGCTGAGTAGACTGAGTGTAAGTATATATTCAAACCATGTGTGATGGGGGGGGCAGAAAATGTGGTGAGCAATATGGTGCAGTGCCTAGGCTAATGGATCCTTGGAGGGGTAAGAATTTAGGATGTTAGGGAATTCCTCATCTATTACAAAATGCTTAACAGTGGCTCAAGAACTGACATGATCTTCCTTAACACTTAATACTTTGGAAAACTGATTTAAAAATTATTGTGTATCATGGAATATCAGTCCTAAATCCTGCCCCAATAATATACAGTACATCTGAGTATGAATGGAAATTCAAATAAGTCCTTTATATTGGTGATTATACAGTATATTGTATTACTCAGTGATTCAGAGTTCATTAGGTTGATTTAAGAAGCAAATTATGACATTTATGGATATATACAGTAAATCTAACATCTGAATTTATCTTAAATGCACTTTGGGATAGATTGAAGGCTTATATTGGGGATATTATTATGTTTTTTGGTTTTATTGTACAAAAATAAATAGAAAGAGAAACCTGGGAACTTTAAACTGGAAAATGAATTAAGAACAGATGAAAATAAATATGTCATCTCAGGCTCAGTAGAAGATGTGAATGGACTATTACTGGTCAAGGAGCAGCTTAATTCCTTAAACTCGATCCAAGCAGAAAGGATGAATTGAGCTTCAAGGGGACAATATTATGCATTAGGAGACAATTGGCTAGGATACTTGCTATACAGCAATGTAATGAAAGGGACTAAAGGGAGATATATAAAATACAAGATCACCAAGGACATATTATAGTGGATTAGGGGGATTTTTTTATTAAATTTATTTAGGGCTGAGTCGAAGCACATTTCCAGGTGTGACCTGGGGGGTCAGAGAGGATTCAAGTACAATTAAAATAAGTAAAGTAATAAAAACAGTATAATTAAAGAGAGGAGCAAGCAATGCAGAAATATAATAAGTAATTATCAGCAGTGCAGAGAACAATAGGAATGTTATAATCAGCAACAAGACAATGTTCAGCTATGCAGGCAGTGAATCTGTTAACTTTGAGGCAGGGGACAGATGTAGTCCTGTGTGAAAATGAAATTCTGCCAGAAAACTTACTGTAAAAGTCTGAATTTCACTTCTGTAAAATTTCAGAATGCATTCTGGCAGCTTTCATGAGATTCTAACCTAGAATGGCACCATGAATCTATATGTTGTGGATTGATGTATTAAACTGCAGAATTGAATTCCATAGAACTAGAACATGAAATAAAGACTGATGTATAAAACAGCAGAATGGAATTCCACAGAACTGTCATTCCATAGTTCATTGGTATCATTCTGCAATTCAGACAGAAATTTTCATAGAAGGGGCTAAACTTCATGTAATTAAAAACCAGCAGTAGGCTGCTTTGGGCCCTAAAAAGCCTGGATACTCTAATCGACACACTGTATTTCTTTATTTTTTAAGCCCCAGTGTTTCATCACTTGTCATGTGGCTTCTTCCAGAGGATTCTACAACTTAACGAGAGAGAAAACATATAATAACTATTTACAATATTTGCACTATCATTTATGCATCAAAGTAATAAACTAAAAGTCTGAATCAGTGTTTCTTAACATATATCCTTCTTGAACTTTATTTGGTTAGTTTTGCCCCATGCTAATTATTGCTGCAAAGCATAAAATAAAACCTTTTATTATTTTAATATTACACTGGAAAATAGTCACCATAACATATGTGCCACTGCATATTTTTCTCAAAATGTGCACCACTAAACAGTGCTGCATACTCCTCATAACCCACCTCTGGGGTCTGGCTACATTATGATTACACTGCTGATTGTTTATTCTTTCCTAAAATGAATGAATGCATGTCCCATTAATTTCTAATTTATGATGCTTATTATACTGTGCATTCATAACACTTACATAGATACATAGATACATAGACAGTGTCAGCAGATAAGGGCCTATGGCCCACCCAGTCTGCCCATTTGAGCTTGTAAATTCAGTTTATGTTTTCCTAGAAGTCTGTTGCCCCTTACACCTGACCTCCAGAAATCCTTTATGTCTATCTCATGCATTCTTAAATCCCGTGATTGTTTCAGCCCCCACCACTTCCTCTGGCAGGGTGTTCCACTTGTCCACCACCAGTTCTGTGAAGAAATTCCTCCTCATGTTTCCTCTGAATCGTCCTCCCTCCAACTTCATCCCATGCCCTCTAGTCCTGGAACATCTTTTTTGCTTAAAAATAGTGTATTCCTGCACCTGTTCCTCCCTGTGAGATACTTGTATGTCTCTATCATATCCCCTCTCCCTCCTCTCCTCCAGGGAGTACATGTTCAGTTCCTTCAACCTGTCTTCATAGGACTTGTGATGCAATCCATGCACCATCTTTGTTGCCCTCCTCTGAACCTTCTCTATCCTGTCTATGTCCTTACGTGAGGTATGGTCTCCAGAACTGTACACTGTACTCCAGGTGGGGCCTCACTAGTGTTTTGTATAGCAGAATTATGACCTCCTTTTCCTGCTGGTGATGCCCTGCCTATACATCCCAGCATCCTATTTGCTTTACCTGCTGCCTTGTCACACTGTTTCCCTACCTTGAGGTCATCAGAGATGATAACCCCAAGATCCCTTTCCTGCTTGGTGCATGATATATCCTCACCCCCCAACTGATATATTGTGCCAGGGTTTTGTGCCCCATATGCATTATCTTGCACTCTTTGCATTGAATTTCAACAGCCAAACCCTGACCATTCTTCAAGTTTCTGCAGGTCCCTTCTCATTCTGTCTACACCATCTGGTGTGTCTACTCTGTTACAGAGCTTTGTGTTATCAGCGAACAGTGAAATTCTGCCTTCTAGGTCCTGTGCAATGTCACTGATGAAGATGTTGAATAGGACTGGTCCCAGCACTGATCCCTGTGGTACCCCACTTCAAGAGTTTGTGTGTAACATATAAGAACACCTGAAACTTGAGTGACAATGAAGCTAACATCACTACCATGACAGGTATGAAAGCCAAGAAACAGTAGCTAATATGCTAGATCAACAGTTTAATAGCTTCCTTGCTCTATCACAAGGTAAACAGTATTCCCTTGGTAATCATATTATGCCTGTCCTTACTGAGCTAAAAAGGGAACAACCCCAGTACTGCAAGTATTAAACATTTCCTCAGAACAGAGCAGCCTTGAGCCAATCCTGTGGTGTGGAGGGCTGAGGCACTGGGTGCCTCACATCCTGCCATGCTGGAGATCTGAGTTCCCAAAATGGAGGTGGGTTACTTGGGGGTCTACTGGGGAGGGAGGATTAAGGGTGCCCAGGACTGCTTTCTTCCCTTGCAGTGGAGGGAAAAGATGCCTTAACTGATGGCTGCACCTAGTAATTCTGGGTGGCATCAGGAAAGGTGATCCACACATCTATGTTAGGGGTTGCAATGGTGGAAGCAGTTTCCTTTCAATATTTTTTTTTAAATAAGTAACTAGGTAAGACACAGTAAACTGAAGGTTGTTTCCAGGTGTGTCCAACTGGAGGGGGTTATCTAGGAAAGCATGGTCAAAAGACAGGACAGCACGCAAAAGTCTACCACTACAAAGGGAGACTAAACCCTTACAGTAGTACAGCAACTAGGAAAGGGTACACCTTCCAGATAACAATAAATTACTAAATTGCTAAGCTGCTAAAAGAGACAAATGGACCAGCATTCAGAAAACAGGGCAAGCACAGCACAACTGTTTGTGCTGTGCTAGCCCCTGCACTGCCCCCCCTTGCACCTGTGATATTCAGATGGATAGTGAGCAGTGTTATTGGACTGAATGTTGGTCCATGTCAGTGCAGAGCTAAGTGAATCTGTGATGCCACAACACAGACTAGTGCTGGTTTTGGCCCACAGGGAAAAGAGCTGCCCAAAACAGGACAGCACCAAGATCCTGTGGGCTATATTTAGTCCAAGAATTCAAATAAGCTCATTAGGCTTGCAAGGTGCTAAGGGGCCATTTGCATGCACATTATGGGCTTATTTGCATGCACAGTGGCCCCTTAGTGCCACTTGCAATGTTTAAAGGAGTTCTGGTTGCATACCCTGATTTCCCCCATACAATAATGTACCTAATCCTGGTGTCCAGTGGTTCTCCCAACTTCTCAATCTCCCATTGTCCTCACACAGCCAAAACCACACCGGGGGACAGTGCAGGACCACGGGAGCCATTAAAGGTAATTCAGACTCCGTCCAGGGACTTCAGCTTGTTTGGCAGCGGTGTTAACCTGCTGACACTTCGCGTCGACTGCCCCTCCCACCCAGAGGTGTGTCTACCTATATAGTCGTCATCATGTCATGTGATCTCTCACGTGACTGCCCTGCTTGCCCTGCTTTTTTCTAAGTCCCTGTTTCTCCCTTAGCCTGTTATCAGTGATAGCCATGAGGAGTCAGTGTTGCACACCCCAAGCTCCTATTCCCCTCCCCTCTCTTCTGCTCTAGCTTTTCACTCCTACTTGCTTATCCCTCCCTCCCTCTCCAAGTGCCTTCTAAGCCATTTTTTAGCCCTCCTTACTAATCTGCTCCCCCAGGATTCAAACATTGCACCTTCAGCCCCAGAGGCTGTGACCTTACCACTGTGCTAACTGGTCACCCCTACTACAGGGTATCTCTTACAGCCCCTTATCCCTGTAGCACTCCCTCCACACTTCTGCCATCCACTCCTCTCCTCCTACACTCATTCCAGCATCTCTCTCAATTTGTTGAATCACCATGACCCCTCTACCCACCCTGCTCTCACTTTTACTCCTCTACCACTGCCTCTTCTCCCCTGTTGGTACCCCCCTAGTGTCACCCCATCCCCCGCACAATCTGTTGCCCCTTCCCCTCACTCAACACACACTATTGCATCTCACTCTCAATGATACCCCCACCCCCAGCCAATCCCTGCTCCCCACTGTACCCACTCCTTCTAGCAGCACCTCACATCTTAACATTCCCTGTACCTATCACTGCATCCAGTCACACTCGTATACCCTAACAGGCTCATCAACTCCCCAAAATGACCCAGCTTGCTCTTCTCAGGGCTCTCCTCCTTCTCCTTCTCCTATCCGGAAATATCCATCCCAACCAGGGGCCCATACCTGCCACCTCCGCATGCCCCCCATCAAATGATGGTCTTCACTTTGCATCCATTAATATATGCAGCTTACTAAAAAAGTTTGACATCTTTCAGGGGTGGTTGGTACAACACCACCCTGATGTTGTCACCCTTGTTGGGACTTGGCTTTCCACCTCTACCCCTGATTCTGTCATGGCAATCTCTGGCTTCTCCCTCTTTCATGCCAACAGACAGGGTAAGCATCGAAGTGGCTGTACCCTCTATCTTAAGAACTCAATGCAAGGTCAACCTCTCCTCCCCAAATGGAACATGGGGCACAGACCCTCACTATAAAAGCTACTATCAGGAAGACCTCCGCCCCTCTCCTTATCACCACATACTACATCGCCCCCAGGGACCAGAAACTGTCATTCCACTCTGTCCTGAACTACCTCTCCCTTCTTCCCACATTAATTGAATGCATAATTATGGGGCATTTCAATATTAACTGGCAGTCCAGATCCGCTGCACCAAATAAAGATGCCACTGCCACCATGGGTCTGACTCAGCTAGTCACCAATCCCACGTGGCAAAACCCCAACTCTAGCTCCACCACTCTCCTGGACCTGGTGTTCATCAACCATCCTTACAGAATCACCAGTGTCTCAGTCCTCCCTAATGCCCTAAGTGACCACTTTCCTGTGCTTTACACCTGGTCCTGTAAGTCCCAGAAGCCCCCACCAAATATCATCCTCCAGCATAAACCTAAACTGGGCAGACTTGAGCAATTAAGACTCCTCCTAATGCTCTGGGATTGGTCACCCTTAAAAAACACCCCTGCTATAGACTCAGTACTCGACCTATTCATCCACACATTTAATGTGGCCTGTGATAAGTTTGCACCTCTGACCAAATGTGTGGTCAAAGGCAACCCTGCACCTTGGATTTCCCACTGTCTCCTTGACCAGATGCGCCACCATGACTCCTTCTGGCAAATAGCCCTCAAAACAGGTCTGCCAGCTGACAGACCATGTTACCAGGAGGCTAGGAACAAGTGTACCTGGGCTATATGCAGAACCAAAGTAGAACACTGCAAAGCATCATTTATGTCTTTCTGGGGCTCAGGCAGAAATTTTTGGAATAACCTAAAGGAGCTTAGTGGAACGACCATAACACCCACCCCCCAAATTAATATAAATGGCAACTGTACCACCGACCCCAAACTCATTGCTGATGCCTTAACTCCTCCTTCTCAGACCTCAGCAACATACTCCCCCCCACTTTTTTGATCCTCCCCCTGCCCCCAACACCCCCTCTCCTCACCTCTTTTCACTTAAAGACCCATGCCCTATGGGAAGCCAAACCCTATGTTCAAAAAGCCCTCCATAGCTGCTGGATCAGTAGTGACTCTCTGGACCTAAAACTCCTCCACCTAACCCTGCAGGAAGTCCTTGTCCCACTAACCTGCATACTCAATCGCTCCCTGTGTCTAGGCAAATTTCCATATCGCTGGAAAGTGGCCACCATAACCCCCATTCACAAAAGCAGCGACTTTAAGGCCACTGGCACCTATTCCCTTATCTCTGTCCCCCCCCTCCCCAAAGCTCTGGAAAGCATCATCTCTGATCAGCTCACTGACTACCTCACAAAATACAATCTCCTCTGAAAGGAACAACACAGCTTCCACAAAGGCCACAGCACCACCTTGACACTCCTGGAATTTACCTCCTCTGTTCACTCAGCCCTGCACAGAAGTCATCTGACTGGCGCTGTCTTCATGGATCTATTTGAAAGCATTCAACACTATTAACCATGTCCTCCTCCTATCTACCCTTTCTCTGCTAGGTCTTTCCCAGAAGGCCATTAATTGGTTTTCTGACTATCTTATGAGTAGAACCCAACAGGTCAAGATAGGCAGCACCCTCTCTACCTGCCTCACAGTTAGGTCAGGGGTGCCCCAGGGCTCTATTCTGGGCCCACTGCTATTTAGCTTATATCTAAACACCCTCCCCATGGCTTGCTCTGGTAACCTGTTACTATATGCAGATGATGCTGTTCTCTGTTCCTCCAACCCTGATCCCTTCATACTCCAGCAGTCGCTCCAAACCTCCTTCACTGAGGATGAACAATGGTGCACTAACCAGTGTCTTGTTTTAAACTACAAAAAGACGAAGGTCATGACTTGTGCTCACCACCAGAGCACTCACAAAAATTGCTGTCCCCAAATCTTTAACTCCCACGTGACCCTCCTTGAACATGTGGATACCTTCAAGTACCTAAGCAACATGCTTGACTCCACCCTTAATGTCCACCAACATATCCATCTCCTCTCTATGGCTGTCAACACCAGAATCGGCCTCCTCCACAGGTACAAACACTGTCTCACTCCAGATGCCCTTTGACTAGATGTCTCCTCCTCAGTCCTCTATCTAATTGACTATGGGATCCTTGTCTATTTGGCAGCTGACTCCTCCTTCCTCAGCAGACTCCAGCAATCTCTCAACAAATCCTTGGTTGTGACCATACTACACACACTTGCACCCTGTATAGTGCTACAAACTGGCTTAACCTTGAAGATAGACTTAAGTTCCACACCTGTCTCATGACCAAAAAGATTTCCCTTGGCCTTCCCCCCCCCCAGGTTTCTCAGCCCTCCTAAAACCAGTTCCTGTTATTAGAAACACTCACAGCTCCACCAAATCTCTGCTCTGTGTCCCCAGATGCTGGACCTCCCTATGCCAGAGAACTTTTAGCTACAAGGCCCCCACCTGGATGAATGCTCTCCTTAGCTACATTGTAACAGAAAATAAGATCGACCATTTTAAATCCCTTCTTAGGAACCACCTGCACTCTGCCAGTACTTGTGACTGCTACTGAAACTGCTCTGCATACCCCACTTGTAGTTGCACCCACTCCTGCACCCCACCCCATTGAAAATGGACTTTGTCCGGCCTCTCCCCTGTCTTCCTTTCTGCCCCCCAGGCCCCTTCCTACTATAGGCTTCTGATTTTTACTATGTGTATTGTATATCTGTATATTGTATATTGCATCTGTTCTGTACCTGTTTGTTGTATCCTTTATCCATTATGTTACCTTCTCTGTATATTGTTCTTGTTACTGCTCCATCCTCTGTTTAAAATCCTGTTGTATTATTCCTGTCAACTGATGTTCCCATGACGTGGAGCTTTTGTAAATGAGTCTCTGACTCAAAGGTTGTTTCCAAAACTTCAATAAATAAATAAATAAATAAAATTCCCTGGTGTCCAGTGGCTCCCCCACCTCAATTTCCCATTGTCACTCTTTAAAATATTCTGGATCTCTGGAAGTCCAGTGGTTTCACCACCCCCAATCTGCTGTTGTCACTCTCTAAAGTATTCCCTAGTGTTCAATACACCTCCCACCCCCTGATTGCCCATTTCCTCACTTTAAATGACTGCCTGGTAGTCCAGTGTCCCCCTACTCGACCCTCCTGGCCTGCTCACTCCCCAACTCCCTGCACACCCCTTACCCAGGTGTTTGTCACTCTGCACAGATATGTAGGGTGACTGGCACAGCCCTCCCCTCACCCCCACTGCCAGCTGTCATATGAGCTGTCAGTGAGCACATGTGCTGTAGAAACAGGTGTTTCTATAGTACCCATGCCTACTAACTGCTCATACAGTGATGGCCATGGAGTTGACAGGAGGGCAGTGTCAGTCACTGTATATAGCTGTGGGGGGGTCACAGACACCCAAGTAAGGGGTTATAGGGTGGTGGTATGTGAGTGGGTGGGCCTGGTGGGGGTCTGTTTGAGGGGGATCACTGGACAACCAGAGAATTATTTAAAGTGAGGAAATGAGAGCTTGAGGAATGGGGAGCACCAGACAAGAGGGAATACTTTAAAGAGTGACAATAGGAAATCAGGAGTGGAAGAAACCACAGGACACCAGAGAATACTTTAAAGACTGATAACAGGAAATTGGGGGTGGGAGGAACCACTGGACCACTGGGGATTAGATAAATTATAGCACAGTGGCGACTGGGGGAGAGGGAACAGCTGGACCACCAGGGAGTTCTAACATGAGGGGGTGCTTGACATCAGGGGTGGTGGCTACAGTACAGTCACCTTGTCTTTGTGGGGGTGCAAACTTAGTGCCCAGTTAACAGAAGGTTTAATGTGGTGATAAACAGCACCACTTGGGGGGCAGTTTACTGCTGCAAAAAACCTTTGAATATCCTGCTGTGCCAGTATGCAGGAGTAGACCATTTCATTTGCATAGGCGCAACATTATTTTAGTGCCTTGGCAATGCCACGTTTGGGGGGGGGCACTGACAGTGCCTCTGAATATGGCACCACCAGGAGCATTCATGCAAACCAGGTTTAGCGCCTGCACTGACCATGTTAGCGCAGGTATTAACCTTTGAATATTGGTTCCAACATACTGTGCATTAAAATGACATGCTAGAAAACAAGGATACTAGTTCATGTTGATACAGATGACTCAGAATTGATTTGCCTTTCTAACCCTGGAACATAGGGTGGCCAAAAAGAAGCAGTAGCTGTCTTTTCCCTTGCTGATGACACTGATGATTATGAAGAAATTGTAGATGTGCTTTTGTCTGTGCCAGAGGCATACTCTGAGGGTTCATCAGTTTTGACTAATATCAGTGAATGACAGAGCACTAGGCTGAACATCTCTCCAATAATCAATGTCTTGCCCTTCAGGAAGAAAGGCTTCAAGTTTAATGTTACCGATAAAGTGGGGATCTGGCAATGTAGGCAAAACATAGTTGCAGTTTAAGACTCATATCTGCCAGAATTACAGCAGCAGTGCTGTCTTCTTTTGACTGGTACTCTTTGTAGATATCATCCAGAAAATGTGAAGAAATCTTATTTAAGGAAGACTTTGACTCAGAGTTGCAATGTCCACACTTACAGTACATCATGTAAGACAGCCAGAAAGGGCTCCAATATTATGATCAAAGATTCAACCAGACTCCAACTGCTGGAACAGAGCATGAGGTCTACTTTACCTATTATATTCTGCATGGTGTAGTCATGTACAGCTTTTTTTCTGCTCAAGAATCCTTTCTAATGTGTAATATATCGAATTCCAAAAGGGTAGAACTTCCTTCATTAGTTTACGTAGAGGTCAGTTGTTTGCCCTTTGAAGCCCCTTCAAGATTTTTTGTGCATTCACAGAGTGGCTGAAATGAACACATATTTTTCTTGCAAGACCTAGCAGATTCTCAACAATTCTGTTTCCAGTTAAGGAATGATGGATGAGAAGATTTAAACAATGAGCAAAATATTATAGGTGTTGGTAGTTGCCATCTCCAATGCCTTGCCTTTGACTATGTTGGCACCATTATCTGACATTATGTACCTTGAAGACAGGGTGAGTCATTGGTTCAGTAGCTCCTGCAAAACATTGATCATTGTATGCTTTTCCTCAGAAGTGATGACACACTATACAGCCTGCTCCCTAGTGGTTACAGTAAACCTAAAATTATTACTTTCTGACTGAAACCTGAGCCAGACAGCTCAGGGGTTTAGTTAACTGTATTTTGGATGTATTTACATCCCACTATTAGGCAAAAATGGCTAAAAATAGACTCACTGGAGTCTGTTATGTCCACTATAATCAAGGGAAAAATGTACATCCATTTTCCTTGCTTTAGATGTCTTTTTACTTGTTGAAGACTCAGTGTTCCCATTCATGTATAAATGTGCATGAATCACATGAAAACTATGATATGATATACCGCAGCAGCAGGAGAAGGGAGACACACGATGGGGGGGGGGTATTACAGTGTCCAACAGGTACACTTCTCTGGCAGACAGAATTGGGAAGGGAGTTCTGAAAGGATCAGAGGGATCAGCAAGTATGGCCCAGCATACCTCTCAACTGTACCACATTATGAGGAACGCTCCTCATTTTACTTCAAAAACGCTCCCTGTTCCACATTGTGAAGACTTGTTCCACATTCAAAGTCAACATTTTAAAGCAAAAATCCATAGTAAATGATGGAAAAAATAAATTATTCAATTAATAACAGACTTTCTGAACATAAATGCAACATTTTAACAGTGTTTTGAGCTTCTTAGGTAAAGATTTGATTAAGTATTCCACATTTTGCCCATTTGTTCCACATTTTGATAGGCAATGTTCCACATCTGGGGGACAAAAGGTTGAGAGGTATGTGGTCCAGGGAACAGGGATGAGCAGAAGGGAAGAGAGAGATAGAAGCAAGGGTAGGAAGGTGGTCATAGGGGAGGGGGTATGAGCAAGGAAGGAAATCAGATGATACATAGGGAGCAGAGAGGCAATGAAGGGGAGGAAAAGGGTGAGGAGGAAGAAAAAGGGAAGCCAGCAGGTAAGCAAGAGTCTCAACTAAGCACTGGCCTAGAGGGCCAAACCGAGGAGGTGAAGGATGAGGTTATCAGCTCAACAAGGAAATATGAAGGAACATTGGCAAAAGAAGGGCATAGGGGTGATAGTGCTTGCTGAAGGAGAGGTGGGGGAGAGCAGAACAGCAGATAACACCAGAGGGAAAGGTAAGGGGAAATAGCACAGGAGGGGGTCAGGGCCCAAGATGAGGAGAGAGACAGAGAAGATGATAAGACAAGAGAGGCAAAAGGGACACCAGGAGCTAGGAGAAGGGTGAATGGAATAAAAAATAAACAGATGGAAAAGGGGGACAGGGTCCTACTCATTGGGGACTCAATTATAAAGGGAATCAGATGGGGGTTAGGGAGGCAGGAGTAGTGCAGTTTGGGTGGAGTGCTTGCTGGGTATGATGGCACTAGAGGTAATACACCATATTCCCTCATGGGGTAAACAACAGGATAGGAAAACACACCTGGTATTCCACCTGGGGGCAAATGATTTGGAGGGGAACAGTCTATTGGAGGTGCAGGTAAGATTCAGCGAACTAGCTAGGTTTTGTAGGGTTACATGTCATAACGGCGATCACAGAAAGGCGATCGCCATTAGGGTGAGTGTGCATCACCAAAAATCAATCTTGGCGACATACACTCATGGTACAGAGCAAAAGGGTGGTGAAGACATAGATTTTTTGTTTATGCAGGGGGCTGTTCCCCCTGCACCCACCCACATGGGGGGCTTTCCCCCCACACTCCCTGCTAAAAGATTCTCAGCTACAGGGGGATGCATGTCAGGGAGGTGCAAAACAAAAAAAAAAGACAAAATCCCAGACTGATGCAAAAAAATCAATGCGCCCGGAATCAAACCTGGCATCCTCTCAACCCTAGCCTGCCACCAACCCCCCATGCCACTTGGCCAGCATGGCAGCCCACCACCATTCTACACCTCACAAACCCTCCCTCCCCTTCTACCCAACGCATGGCGTGCTCGCTCACCCCCCAAGTGCTCGTGTACATATAGTGACATCCTGTTGCTATTTTTGCTGACCCTCCCCCATCCAGTCATTCTCCCTGTTCATTAGCCCTGTGAATAGGCACCATTACTTAGTCTCCCTCTTTGAAAGCACTCAATAGCGGTCACCCTCATTACAGGATACCTTTTTTTAGCAGTCTGTGCTTCCAATCTATAGCTTTTTTAGAGGTATTTCCTGCTCCTAAAGTGAGTACTGCAAGGAGACAGAGGATCAAGGAGTTTAATCAATGTCTAGCAGGATGGTGCAGACAGATAGGTTGGTGGGGGACTGGGGTCAACATGGATGGATGACAGCCTATTTGCCCCAGACAGGCTGCACCTAAACAGGGAGGGAACAGCTGTACTGAAAATCAAATTAGGAGAGTTCATAGAAAAAACATATAATTTAAGCTAAATCGGGTTGGGGGGGAGTTAGGAAAAAAGCCACACCAAAAGACAGGAGAGATGGGAGGCTTTCAGCCTCCCCCCAGGAAAGAGATAAAATGTTAGGCACAAACATGCACAAGGGTAGGGGGGAAGGGGGGATTTGGTGGCAGGGATTAGCAGTCAATGTCAGGAGCTTGGGAAATAAGATAGTGGACTTGGAGGCCATCATGGGGGATGAAGGACTGGACATAATAGTGATAAGCGAGACTTGGTGGCCAGAACATTACACCTGGCAGACAGCCATCCCTGGCTGCAGGCTGTTTAGAAGAGACAGAGCAGGTAGGAAGGGAGGATGAGTCGCTCCATACATCAAGGATAAATTAGGGTAACAGAGTGTCAGGAAGAAGATGGAGAGACAGAGCTCCTGTGGTTAACACTGGACAAAAGAACAGGGGAATCCTTGAGACGGGGGGTGGTATACAGACCACCTACACAGGGGGAGAAAGGGGATAGACAGCTGATACAAGGAGTCATGCAGATGGCTCTCAAAGGGAAATTACTCCTGGTGGGGGACCTAAACCTCCCAAACGTGGACTGGGCCATCCTGGATGCAGTATTGGCTAGAAGCAAGGAAATACAAGAGGTGCTGCAGGGAGTATTCTTGCAGCAGCTAGTCAGGGAGCTAATAAGGGGCAACAACTTGCTGGATGTGGTCCTGACAAATGGGGAGAGTGAGGAGGAGGTAGAGGTGGGAGAAGTACTTGGCACCAGCGATCACAGGATGGTAAGGTTCAGGGTAAGGACAGGGAAGGAGGCAAACCGAATCAGCACAACAGTTCTGACTTCAGGGGTGTAGATTTCCACAAGATGAGAAGGATAGTGAGAGAAGAGGTAGTGGGAAAAGAGAATATAGGGGATGTGGAGGAGTTATGGAAAACTATTAAAGGTGGGGTGCTGAAAGCAATGCAAATATGTATGAAGAAGGTAAGGAATGGCGAAAGAGGAGGAGACCACTTTGGTTTACATGGGAGATGGCAACAGTGGTCAAGGACAGGAGGAGCGCTTTCAGACATTATAAGATGACAAAAAGAAGGGAGGACAGGGAGGTTGATAGGGAGAAGAGGAGGCTAGCAGGGCAGAAGATAAGGAAGGCAAAGACAGACACTGAGAAGAGAATAGCTAAACAGGCCAAAAGGGGGGACAAAACTTTTTTTAGCTATGTGGGAGAAAAGAGGAAGGCAAGGCAGGGGATTACAAGGCTAAGGGGGAAGAGAGAGCTAAACCTGGAAGGGGACTATGAAAAAGCAGAAGAGCTAAACAAGTACTTTTGCTCTGTATTTATGGAGGAGGAGGAGGGTAGAGGGCCCGAGCTTAGGGGAATGGGGAGGGAGGAAGGAAGAGTGAATCTGAGCCTGTTCAGTGTAGAAAGAGTTAGTGAGGAACTATGTAAGTTGAAGGTGGATAAGGCTATGGGGCCAGATGGGTTGCACTTGAGGGTGATCTGGTAGCTGAGGGAGGAGTTGGCCGCTCCACTGATGAGGCTATTCAACTTGTCTCTGGATGCGGGGAAGTTGCCAGAGGGCTGGAAGAGGTGCAAGTGGTACCGCTGCACAAAGAGGGTAGTATGGAGGTGATGGAGAACTATCATCCAGTCAGCTTCACCTCAGTGGTGGAGAAGGTCATGGAGGCACTCATAAAGGAGAGGGTGGTGGACTACCTTGAGGATAGTGGCTTGCAGGATGACAGACTGCATGGCTTCACAAAAAGGAAGTCATGCCAGATTAATTTGATTGTGTTCTTTGATTGGGTGCTGTAGGTGGATGACCGGGGGGTGGACATAGCCTATCTGGACTTCAGTAAGGCTTTCGGCACCATCCCTCACAGAAGGTTGGTGAGCAAGCTGGAAAGTATAGGGGTAGGTAGGAAAATAAGCAGGTGGGTGGAAAATTGGTTGAAGGGCAGAAGCCAGAAAGTGGTGGTAAATGGGGTGTACTCTGGGAAGGGGGGGTGATGAGCGGGGTGCCCTAAGGGTCCATGCTGGGACCCCTCCTTTTTAATATCTTCATCAGTGATATAACAGACGGGCTGAGGGGAATGGTGTGCCTGTTTGCAGATGATATGAAAATCTGCAATAGGGTGGACACTGCAGGTGGTGGTGGAGGACACGAGGCAGGGCCCAAAGATGCTAGAGGGAGAGGCAGAGACATGACAGCTGAAATTCAATGCCATAAAATGTGCTGTGATGCACCTGGGGCACAGGGACCCAAAAGCAAGATATACCCTTGGTGGTGAGGTCATCAAGGACACAGAGCAGGAGAAGGATCTGGGGGATTATAGTAATATCGATTCTTAAGGTGCTAAACCAATGTAGCAGAGCAGTTGGGAAGGCCAATGGGATGTTGGCATCACCAGCAGAAGGGGGGAGGTACTGATACCCCTCTACAAAGCCATGGTAAGACCGCACCTTGAGTATGGCATCCAGTTCTGGAGGCCACATCTACATAAAGACATAGATGGGATTGAGAGAGTTCAGAGAAGGGCAACCAGGATGGTGAAGCAGGAGTGTAGCCAGGAATTTCCATTTTGTACACAATCTCCAACAGTTACACCCCCCAATTAAAAAATGTACATATCCCTTCCAAATGGCAACCCCTTCCAAACAAGTCAGATTGTTGTCAGATGATTCCTCTACTCTCTAATGAGGTTATATATGTATCAGACCCTCCTCAGTGGCCTACACTAACCCAAATACTACAGATAAGAATGATAATATTAACAGAGTGGCTTATGGTTTGTGATAGGCACTCAACAAAACTGTACACAAATGTGTACAGTGAGTATGCCTGTCTACACCCTTGTGGTGAAGGGTATGTAAGGGAAGACATACGAACAGAGATGTAAGAATTTGAATCTGTACACATTGGAGACTAGAAGGGAGAGAGGGGACATGATTGAAACTTTTAAATATGTCAATGGGATCAACAAAGTAAAGGAAGGGTGTTTACTCAAATGTAAGGAAGGGTCTGGGACTAGAGGGCATAGCCTAAGACTTCAGGGAGGAAGATACCAAGGCAATGTGAGGAGACAATTCTTCATGTAGAGAGTGGTGAAGGCATGGACCAGGTTTCCAGAGGAGGTAGTGGGGGCTGAAACCATGGAGGGATTCAAGAAAGCATGGGACAGGTATTTAGGGCTGTGTAGTGGGGGGGTTCCAGAGGGGGGAGGGATAAGGAAAAGGGGGGTAAGGGGCAGACTAGATGTGGGCTGATGTGCCTTTTTCTGCTGCCAAATATCTATGATTCTATGATATGAAATTCACACATATCTATGTGTGAAGTGGGTTTACTGCACATAAAGGACCCTATGTGAGTTTCGATGTGTGAGCTTCTTTATGTGCAGACTGTACAGACAGTGTGTTTTTTATGCCCATCTTTTAGATACATGATCTAGCAGGTCACCGATTGGTCTCCAAGATCTCTCTCTCTCCCAGTTCCTCAAACTGAGCATGTCATGCTGTAATCTGCTGTGCGGAATCGCAGGATTCATGTGATGTGTTGAAAGATGAGGGAGAAAACAGATTGTACAGAGCCTCTGCAGGAGAGCCCAGAGGGAAGTGGAGTGTAAACTGCAATCTAGAGTCTAATTTTAGTGTTAATACAGTGCAGACTGACAAACCACTGCTTTTATTCACTACACTGTAAATGCACTCCTTTAGCACTGCATTATCTTTCTTACTTTTAAATGCACACTGAAATAGCAATGCCAAACATTACAATTTTGTGGTCCCCTTCATAGAACGATGCAGGCTGTCTCCCTTATAGAGGCCCATATTCTCCCAGACTGGTCCCTGGTCCCCAGTCCCCAACATAGGCAAAGCCCTCCTCCATCCTGTTGCTAGCCTTGCTTGTAGAGCAGAAAGCAGCTAACTAAAAGATGCTACATTTTCTTATTAATTTAACACTTATATCTTAGCAGGAGTCAGTGTCTGTTGAGTTTAAGCAAACAGATACTTTATTAGAAGTAGAAGGGGCCTTATTTAGGGTTTAAAAAAAAAGAAAGAAAAGAAAGAAAGTCAGTGTGTGTTCTGTGCTGGGAAGGGTTCTGTATCAGTTTACCTTGCTAAACCAGTAGGAGGAGAGAGAGCTTAATTGGGGGAGTGTCTTAGACACTATAAAAGCAGGTGACTCAGGTTGCAACTTCCTGTTGCTAACCTTTTTTCTTACTAGTTGCCTTCCATCCCACCCTCCACCCACCCACCGTAAGCCAGTTCTACTTTTATAGCCACTGGATTTGACTGTCAACAGGAACCTTGCTCTTAGTAGGGAAGGAAGGGAAGGGTCAAGAGAAACACTGGTTTTGTCAACCCTAAAGGAAAAGTAGCTCACCCCCCCCCCAAGCTGCTGGTGGTGGTCTGACACTGAGCAAGGAAGAAGGAGGCTACTGAAGAATATAGGAAGTTACTGTCCCAGAACAGGAAGGGTGAGAGTTGTAAGGAGAGGAGAGAGTAAGCATACAGAGAAACAGGAGAGGGGACACAAAATAAGACATGATAGGAGTGGTGCAGTGCAATGGCTGTGGGCGGCAGTGTTCTGGGAGACATTTTGGAGGCTGCGATGCTGCCCTATTTGCAGGCATCTCTCTGGTCTGAGGGAGGAGGTTGCCCTGCCTCCAGGCTGACCTGGCTAGGATTTATGAAACCTCCTCCCCCACCCAGGGACCACCAGGGCCAATGCCACTACCTCAGAGGTTGCCAAGAAAGAGGAGAGGCTGGACCAGGGTGGGATCAGGGAGGGAGAGGGTGGTGGAACAGAGTTGCATCCCTCCAGTTGTACCTCTCCACAATTCATTTGCTCTTTTGGTGGATGGTGGTTCCTCCACGGAGGCACCTGCAGCGGAGACCAAGGAGGATGCTGGGAACCTTCACAAAGGAGACCCACAGGAGGGTGGCCTGAGACCCCACAGGGGAAGGAAACAACTTCTGGTGGAGGACTTAATCATTAGGGAGGTAGAAATGGGGGAGGAAGAGGAGAGGGAAGTAAGATGCCTGCCTGGCACCACGGCTTGGAGGGACAGGAAGCGAATCCTCAGGATCATGGGAGCAGCTGCACGAGGGAGGGAGCTGGATGTTATTGTACACCTAGGGACAAATGACCTGGCTAGGAATGGGATCACAGCAGTGCAAGAGGAGTTTGTAGAGTTGGGGAGGGGCCTTAGACAAGTAGCGCATACAGTAACCTTCTCAGAGGTGCTGCCTGTTCATGGTGGCAAGGGTACGTTAGGTATCAATCAGGAATTCAATGAATGGTTGAAAACTGGTGTGGAGCCCAAGGTTTTGGCTTCATTGGGGACTGGGGAGTCACCTGGAGGGATACAGACCTATACAGGAGTGATGGCCTGCATCTGTCCGGGGGGGGGGGTGGACCCAGGATCCTAGGTGAGAGTTTTAAATGTTCATTGGCAAGCATTTAAACTAACCAAGGGGGGAGGCACTGAAAAGGAGCAGGGAAATCCCAGCCTCATCCCACAAACAACAGTAATTAGTGAGGTAAACACCAAGGTAGAGAAGTCATTAGGGAGCAGGCCAGAAGTAAATGTAAAAAAAGACAAAGGCAGTAAGGACAGGAATGGGGCTAAAAAGGGTAAGGCCATCAAAAAGTGGAGGGTGATGAGTACCAATGCCCGTAGTCAGTGTAACAAGTTCCTTGAACTAGTGGCCTTGATGGAAGAGGGTTGCCTGGATATTGTGGCAGTCACAGAAACATGGTACACAGAGAATCATGACTGGGATGTCAACATACCAGGATACACAATCTACAGGAGGGACAGGGAGGGTAAAAGAGGAGGAGGAGGAGTAGCTCTTTATGTAAAGGAAGGGATCAAAGCAACAGAACTAAAGAATAAACAGGGAGCAGATGAGACACTCGGGGTCACCCTGGAGACAGGAAATGACACCACAATCCGCATATAGACACCAGTACTACAAATTAATGTCATCACCTAATGTAGCAGATGTAAGGACAAAAGAACAAACTGAGAAAATTAAAACTCAAATGAGGACATACCAATATGACAGGGTGGTCTCCTTACAGGCGGAAATGAATTATGGCCTAAACAAAACTCCACATGCGAATCCTTTTTCTGCATGTAAACAAGGAGTAGAAAGTAAATTAATGGAGGGACTCATGGATAAGACAGGGCAGCTTAAATATACAAATGTAGAAATGCTTGATATCATACAGGATACCTTAAAAGAGCAGCATGGTAAAACTTTTAAAAGGTCAGTAGATTCGAATGATAGTCTGACTTTTGAACCACCAAAAATAACTTTAACAGAGGGTTGTGATTTGGAAAAAACCATCACTAAGGAAAAGGTCAGAGCTGAGATAACACATTTGAAATTAGGGGTATCCCCAGGGGAAGATGGGCTCACAAATGAATTGTATAAACATTTTCAAGAGGAATGGTGCAAAATATTACAAAATGTGTTTAACGAAATTCTAGATACTGGAGTTTTGTGCAAAAGTTTTTCTGCTGTAATAGTGATATTCTTGCATGAAAAAGGACTTGGGCAGTTGGAGGCCCATAAGTCTGTTGAACACAGACTACAAGATATTATCATCTATTCTATGCCATAGGTTACAAAAAAATAACTTCTTCATTAATACACCCTGTACAAACTTGCTCTATCCCATCTAGAAACATTCAACAAAGTCTCTCTTTTTTAAGAGATATTTGTGAATGTGGAAAACAAAAGAAATTGACAGGGTATTTGTTTGCTTTGGATCAAACAAAGGTCTTTGATAAAGTTTCACACGCATTTTTATATCAAGTTTTGGAGAAGTATGGGCTTTCACCTAAATCCAGATCCTGGCTTAACATTTTATATAAAGAAGCTGTAATGTATCCAACAGTTAATGGAATGGTAGAGGAGGGATTACAGCTTAAATGGGGAGTGAGACAAGGTTGCCCAATTAACCCTTTATTATATACCTTTATATTGGATCCAATAATTAGGGAAACATTGAACAATGCTTCCATACAAGGATTATTACCCTCTATAGAGTAAGAACCCCAAAAACTTGTGGTTTACACAGATGACATTTGTCTCCTAGTGAAAAATAAGGAATCAGAGATGAAAGTACTAAATGTGTTAACGCGTTGTGCATCATTAGCAGGGACAGAAATAAACCTAAAAAAAAGCACAGGGGTACACATGGGAGAAGGGGAATATGGTTCACATGTTGGACAGATACAAATCTCGGGTGGTACAGTTAAAATATTGGGATGCTATTTGGGGAATGGGGACTTAGCAGGCCTCAGTCAGGAAAAGAAACTCAAAGTAGGGGACCAAAAGGTACAAATATGGAAAGCTTGGTCTTTTTCAAAGAAAAAAAGGGTTATGGTCATTAAAAAATTCATACTTCCAATATTTTTAAATCTCAGTGCCATTTTCCCCATACCAGGGGTTTTAGAGACAAGGCTTTTTAGCTGCTTTTTCAGATGTTGTGGGGAAGCCAGTTTAACCCAGTTAAAAAAGATTTTACTTATTTAACACTGAGGCAGGGAGGGTTGGGAATGATTCATCTGCTTGTCTTTTATTTTTCTTTCTTTTCCAAAAACATTTTTGAGAAGGAGGTGAATAGCATCAGGCAATGGGACAAATGGATGGCAACCCTCTTCCGTCCCTTTGTACAAAAGTGGGGAGAACAAATTCCTAGAATACATGCATTTTTGAGGTTCCTGGGTATGCAGTAATGGCTATTAAAAAACAGAGACTATGAGGACTTAAAAAGACACGTATACAGGACTTACAGAGGAGGACCCTTTATGCAAATGTAATGGAAATACATTTTTCAGCACAAATAGATTTTCCAAAATGTATACCTTCTAAACTAGAAAATGCTTTACACATTTTGATGATAAAAGAATTCCAGTTTCAATGTGGGATGTACAATGGTTAAGCTGTCATGGGAAACTAGGAATGAAAGAAAACTTAAAACATAAACCGGTAACAGAAAGACAGTGTATTAGATGACAGTGTGGTGGTAAAGAGGACTATATTGAACATTTTTATCTGGACTGTGTTTATGCTAAACAATTTTGGATATATCTGGCCACTAGGTGGCAGTGGGGGTGCCTGCAAAACATGTCACATATGAAAGTCTGGTTTGGGGGGAATACTCTGGCTTCCTGTCACAGTATCATCTAAGCACATTCAATTTAATACTTGCCTGTATTAAATATTTCATATGGCAAACTAGGTTTCAATTTTCCCTACAGCACATTAATACATCAACTGTGGTATTGATTACACAGATTGAAGTGGCTTTTGTTAAACAAAAAGAGATAGAAAAATCTTTGTTAGAGGTAAAGAAATTTCAGAACTTCTGGAAGAACATATGTTGGATAAAGTGATACACTAATTTTATGGATTTAAAACAGGGAAAAAGGGAGAAATAAGTACTTAAATTGTTACAATAAAACAAATATAATCATGGATTTAAATTGGGACAAGGATGTGCTATAGGAGGGAGCTTAGGAGGGAAAAAGGGGCTATTTGAGTTTGGGAATGTAAATTTAAAAATTCCTGGATTGCGTATGTTTTTTGCTTTGTTTCGCTGTGAAAGTTTGTTTCTTTTATTTGTTTTTGGTTCTGTTTCTCTACTTTTGAATTGATTATATGTTTCATGAAATAAAACATTCTGATATTCCTTGGTAGGGGGAGCTGCTGTCTAGTTGGCTAGGAGTCAATCAATTGGATGGAGTCGAGAGGAGAGGAGAGGACAGGATGAACTGGAGCAACCACAAGAGGAAGGGGAGACAGAGCTCCGTGTGTCTGAGGATGAGGAGCATTCTGTGTCAGCCCCAGTATCGGAGTACTCCGAAACAGAAGGTGATGTCTTAGAGATAGAATTGGAAGATGAAGAAGTACAACATTCTTTTAAGCAAGACATCAGGAAAGCTGCTGAGGATTTAGAATGGAGGACTGAAGAAAAAAGACTTATGGTGCAAAAGATATTGGAGGAAGACAATGACAGGAGGCTTGAGGAAAGAAGAAGAGAAGCCTCAAGAAGGACAGAACCAAAGATGGACGGAAGAAGAAGCAGTCAGGAGGGTAGCGAGCTGGAACAAGTGGAGGGGAGCAGGTCAACCAGGAGAGAAGAGAATCCAGGAAGCTTTACACACCAGATACTAGTTTGGGCATTTGGTTTATCTGAACCTGACAACACAGACACAGAATGGGCCCCAGGCATCGCACTGAAGGGTGAAGGATGGAGAGAGACAGACAGAGAATGGGAGATGGGAGCCAGGGATCACCTGGGTGGACTTATTGCAAACCAGTAACAGAGAAGTGGAAGAAACAACAGGTCAGGGGGAACCAGCTGAGCAGGTGAAAAAAAGCTTATTTGGGAGTAAACTGTGACAGGAAAAAAGAGTAGAAAAAGAAAGGGAGTCTCTCTCCAGAAAAGGAAACTGATCGGGGTGTTGTATATGAAAATAAGGAACATAAAATTTTAAGGATAAAGGACTGGTTGATGGACAGGGCAAGAGAGCATAAAAAGGAAAAACTCCAAGGGAGTGGAAGAAGAAGAGACCAACCCCAACAGATGACTAATATAAGGGGAGGAGGGAAGAGGTTATACTCTATGGTGTTAAGAAGTGGGGGCAACAGAAAAGATGAGCAAGGTCCATCTGGGAGTGCAGGCCCCCCTCGGGAAAGACATAGTGGCACAAGGGCAGAGGACTATATAGACCCCACACCTAGAAGATTTGCGATTCACATAAGATATAAGGGGGGACTGGAGCTCTTCCCTGATAGAGTATACATAGGAAAAATGTTATTAAAGGAGTCAATGAGGTTTATGGCCTCAGAAGTTTACACTCTCATTCACTTATCTGGAGAGGACATATTCGATATAAATTTCAAGACAATACGAGGGTTGGAGAGGTTCTGGCTCAAGCATGACCAGCTAAAAGGTACCCTCTTATGGCTGCCTTTTATAGCCATCCCCATAACCAAACCAGCAATTAAAATAGTGACAGTTATGTTCAGAAATTAATGTGTTCATGTGGGAGACTTTGTGCAATGGTTATCTCAAAAATGTGAAGTGATAAGCCCTCCAGAAGTAATTACTGACTCCAACTTTTTTGGAAGGGGGGTAGAGATTTAAAGTGAAACTATTAATGAGAGGATGGTATAGTTCATGTCCCCATTAGCTTCTTTATGGGGAGAGAAATGGGAGTGGTTTTCTACTTGGGGCAACCAAAAGTCTGCTACAGGTGTGGGGCAAGAGGGCACCTCTCTAATGTGTATGATACGATAAGGTGTGGGCTATGTGTAGAGTGCGGTCACAGTAACTCCCAGTACAGAATTCATGTAAGGTGCAACTTGTGTGAGGAATATGGCAACAAGATTATCCATGGGCTGCTGGGAATAATGCCAGGAGTATTAACCCCGAGGAGATAATTAGAAAAACCCAACAAGAAAGGCCAGTTAGACACCCAGATCCCCCAACAGAAGAGAGAGAAGATCAAGACCCACCCAAACAAATAAACCCTACCATCACCATACTAGGGAAAGGGGGAACCCTGGAAGAGGAGGAAGAAGAAGGAAGAAAAAGGAAGAATGAGGGAAGAGTCCTTAGCTGGGATAATAGCTGAGGTGGAATTAACTACAGAGTAAGACAAGGAGAAAGAAAGGGGTGTGGAAGGAGAGGAGTCTGGCATAGGACAGAATTTGGAAGAAATGCCCCTCCTCCCCAAACTAACTCTCAGAGAAATGGCTTAGGGGAGGAGAGAAGAAAAATTTGAGGTGTAAAAAAAAGTATAGCAGAAGTAGTCCATTACAATCTATATGAAGTCCCTGGGTCACAAAAGGAGGGGGGAACTCAGTTGGAGGTTAATGACTCAGAAGACTTGTCTATGTAATTGTCTCAACCAGGATCACTAAATAAAGATGGCATGGAGGGAATGAGAAAGAAAAAGAAGAAAAAGAAAAGAAGGAAAATCACTTGAATGCTTTATTTTTGCAAGGTTTTTTTGGGGGGGTTGTAAGATAAAAGGACACAATTTAAAAGTATGGTTTTGTTTTCAATCGCATCTGCAAATATATGCAGTATTTTAAATAGCAAGAAGAGAGAGGTGGTATGGGTTAAGTTAAAATATTTAACATGCAAAGTGATTTTCCTACAAGAGACATGGTTAAATTCAATAAATATAATCACACAGACACAGAGGGGGTGGGTCTGGGGACCCTTGTATTGGTCCATAGGGATGGACAGAGCAGAGAATGTGGGTATATTGTTTTCAGAAATGAGTTGAGATTTCAAAAATTTGTCGATATACAGCCAGGGAGAGCATTGTTAGTAGACAGTCTGTGGTATAATCAGCCACCAAGGTTTGTGGTAATATATGGCCCTCAGGTGAATGCATGAAGAGTGAAATTAATAGAAGCAATTCAGCCGTATTTATGTACCAGTAGAAGTGTTTTTTTTGGGGGGTGACTATAACTGTACTTGAAACAAAAGTGTACTGTGGCTCATATGCCTTGAAAAAAATGTGTGGAAATAGCAGAACTGACAGACTGTTTAGATAGAGCAAAGACACCTGTATGCTAGAGGGAGGGTATTTTCTAAAATAGATTATGTATTTATTTCAAAAAGGATGAATGTAGTAAGAGTTGAGATATCAGCTTTAGGATTTTCTGATCACTTAATGATCAAAGTAGTGGTAAACACAGAGACAGACATCAGCCCAGAATAAAGTGGAAACTGAATACAGCCTGTTTGGAAGAAGCTGAAGTAAAGTTGGGATTAGCATCTCTATTTGTGGATAGAGCACATGTAGCAGGGATGTATGAAGATCTGTGTCAATGTTGGTTAGACACAAAGAAATAGTTGTATATCTGGCTTCAAAGATATGGGAAGACAAAAGCAAGGAAAACCCTTTTTGAATACTTGGGGCTTAGGAATAAGCTCTATAAAGAGCTAGAAGCAGTATATATGGGAAATCTAGATCATAATGATCAAATAGAAGAAAATAAAAATAAAATGAAGAGAGTACAATACAGAGCAGCAACTCTAACATCTGAGTTAAACTACGGGACACAGAAAATGCCTCTTTTCAATCCACGTGATGCATGCAAAGAAAGGAAAAACAGATCAAGAATAATAACACTTAGAAAGTGTGAAGGAGAGGAAGTCAAGGATACAGAGGGTTTAAGGAAGATTATAGAATAACACATATACAGGAAACCATGGAAGGTGAAAATGTATCAGATACAGAGGTAGAAAAAATCCTGCAAGAAGTAGAAATATCCAAACCACAAGAGAGGGAAGTTCTTGGGTTACAAAACCTTATTACCAAAGAGGAAGTATGTGAGATAATAAAATAGCTTAAACAAGGAGTAGTCCCAAGCTTAGATGGGCTGCCTAATGAGATATATAACACATTTTCAGTTTTTTTCTCAGCTTTCTTAGTAAGAGTATTTAATTTTTTATGTAGAATGAAAAAAGTACCTCCAGAAATAACAAAAGGGTTTGTAATTTTTCTCCAAAAGAAGGATATAAAATGGAAATATGTAAGTGGAGGCCTATAAGCATTTTAAATTCAGATTATAAAATATTAACACAAGTTTTACAGAGAAGAATAAAAAAAATATGCATCAGAGGTACTACACCAAGTCAGATGTGTGCCATTCCTGACAGAAGTATTCAGGAAAATTTAGCTTTGATAAGAGATTTAGTGGAATATAGTAACAGAAATGGGACAAAAGGAGTGGCGATCTCACTCGGTCAAAATAACGCTTTTGATCGGGGGACCCACAAATACCTATTTATGGTACTGGAGCATTATGGGGTGCCAAAAAAGACAATAGGGTAGATAAAGAAGTTATATGAAAGTGCAGAGAGCATACTGGAAGTAGAACAAGGGGGAGGTGAGCCAATTAAAATAAAGGCAGGTGTGAGGTAGGGATGTCCATTCACTCCATTATTATATGTTTTTAGTATAGATCCATTGATAAGACTATTTGTAAATCAGAAAAAATAAAAGGAATAAGGGGAAGGTGTGAAGGAGATATGGGGAAAATTACAGAGTATGCAGATGATTTAGGCATACCTCTATTATCTGCTCAGGAAATCCAGTGTTTGTTGAGAGAAATGAAAGTGTTTTCAGGAATATCTGGAGCAAAACTTAACAAGGGAAAAAGCAAAGGGATGTGGTTAGGGGTCCCAGAAGAAGGAAATATTGAGGAAGAAATAAAAATAGTGGATGACCCAATCAAGATGTTAAGAGTCTGGTTTGGGAAAGGGGGTATGGGGAAAAGAAACTGGGAAATATCAATAGTAGAAGGAGAAAGAAGAGTGGCATGGCAGAAGGGATAAAAAATGGGGAAACTTAAAAGAGTATTTGTGGTGAAACAATTTTTAATCCCTTGTTTCCTGTATGTTGCAATCAGATTCCTGATGCCTGTAAGTATGGAAATGAAAAAACTTTAGTATATTTTATCAAATGATTTGGGGAAGTAGGTTGAACCTCATAAAAAAAAACACATTTCCTTTTAGGAATATTGCATTCTTATCTCTTCCATTGGCAGCAGCCATGTAGAGTGCCAAATGAACAGTGCAATCTTGGGGGGTTAGACAGAAAGTGCCAGTATAGGAAGGGTGAGTGCACAGAAACAGAGAACCACAGCACAAGAGCGAAAAGCTCTGCAACCCGATAAGGGCACCCCCACACACAGCAAGCAGCAGAACCATGAGCCCCAGCAGACCCACAGGCAAAGGTGGTGCCACCGAGAGACAGACACAACCTGACAATGAGTACAGGACACCTTGCATAGCAGGCCGCAGCCGCAGCCAGCAGTGGCAGCAGAAGTTAATGGGATAGCAACCGGGAGACAGCACAGATGAAAGCACCGCTGCTGAGGCACACAGAGATAGGTTATACAGGCTGTGCGAAAGGCAGAGGACAGCATTGTGAGCCCACATCACCCGTCAGCAACAGGGCCAAACACACAGACAGGGTGCAGTGCAACACCCCCAACCCCTTGGACCCCACAGCACACACTGACATTTACCGCACAAGGCAGCACATGGAAGGAAGGAGCCATAGGGAACTGCAAAGGCACAAAGGCGACACAGATGACAGAGTTGAACCACAGTGAGCATGGCCCAAAGGCATGGTGGAGTTGAGGAAGGGGGTGTGGCATAACACTACCTGATATGCAGCACAGGCAGGAAGGGGGTGTGGACTGGCGGACAATGGGTGAGGGCACACAGTGCCTATAACACTGGCAACCACAGCACACCCAGCAGATGTGACAACATCTAAACCATGGAGGTGCATTATGTGCAAAGCCAGAAGGGCAAGCCCATGCCTGTCCACAATGGCTTTGTATACCACAAAGATTAGGAGGGACCTGACAAGGTTTATTGGAGGTGTACTGCAGCGAGGAGATACCACTGCATGGCCCGCCAGCATATGGCTGATGACATGGTGGTGGCCACCATCAGGGAGCATAATCACACCTCCAATGTGGCAGATGTGGGTGTGCGGCACTTCATGGGAACACTGCAGGACAGAGCATGGCATACCATGGATACCTCCTCACAAGTAGTCATGGCAAGCATGTCGGGCATCCCTGCTGCTGCGGCCGGTCATCTGCGGGGAGAGTGTCTGCTTTGTCTGACAGTACAGCATGTGCGACACATTGCCCATAGCTGGCCGACCACCCCACAATCCGTGGATAGTCTTATCATCCTGGAGGAGTACACCCTTGCGGCAGATGGCACGTGCTTCCTCCTGTATGACAGTGGGGTAGTGAGACCGCATCATCTTATATACCACAGACTGTGGCCTGCAGCAGCTGGCCAGCAGCATGGACTGGTTCATGGATGGCACATTCAGGGTGTGCCCAGCCCTGTTTGATCAGCTCTATACAATACACGCCATCCAGTCTGGCACAGTCCTACCGGCCGTCTATGTCCTAACATGCACCTGGTGGGCACAGACATACATCCGACTGCTGGGCCAGCTCAAACTGCACAGCCAAGCCATAACACCTGCCATGGTCTTGCTGAATTTTAAGCGTGCCAGCTGGTGAAGGGTCACCACCATATTCCCCGAGGCATGGATCGGGGGTGCTTCTTCCACTTCATTCAGGCCTTGTGGCGCAAAGTGCAGCAGCTGCCAGATGTCCTGGCACATGTGACAGAAATGGGCAGGAAAGAGTTAATTGCTTGGATTCTGTAGGTGCCTTATTTTTTTAGCAGTTTGGAAAAAAATACAGTCAGGCTGAAATCCTCTGTCCAGCAGCATCCAGCTTGTGGAATTCCTAGCTACTAGATAAGACCTGGGTCATAAATCTCGAGTGGACATCTCCAGACACACACACAGACCTGCAGACATGGACACAGAGCAGTTTGAATGGATTGGATCATTCAAATATAATCTTAAGGTGAAAAGGTAATATAATTGGTCACTGATAGGTGTTCACTCTGATTGGGACAATTAAATACATACATGTTAGTTGGTTGGTGCATTTAAAGGGAGAATAGGAATGACCTATTCTTCACACAGTATATAACCTTCTGAAAGGCAGAGAAGGCTTTCTTGTGCTTTGGAAGCTGGGAGGGGAAACATAAGCTTGGAGCCTACCTTGTAGCTATGTCCGTAGGAGCTGGCAGTTAGAACAGGGTCCAGTGTCTCTTGTAAGGACAGGGAAGGGTAAGTTTAGTGATAGCATATTTCAGTAATAGCCTTCTTCTTTTGTCATCTGTTATTTAAAAATATTTGTTTACTTTTCCTGTATGAGTGTTATTCTCTTGTGTTGTAAATATATATCCTGTAAATGCTCAGTGCACTCTCTGTTAAGTAAAAGCTATTTATTTGCTCAACAGTTGTGACTGCGATGTCATTTTTCTAAGGTAATATTTGGTTTCCACTGGCTGAGGTAAACTCTGTGTAGCATCCACCACCCAAGAGAGACACACTACCAGACTTCAACTTGTGCAATTGCATGTTTGATTATTCAAGTCTGTGCACTTGAAAGAGGTGCCAGAAGGAAAGTCTGGCAGGTGGCAGTGAATACCCGAGGACAGACACCTCTCTAAAAGCTGTTTCAGCCCAGAGGGAGAGGTGGGTTGTCACAGCACGATACACCAATGACCCTGACTTTGCACTGCATGTACAAATGCTGCTGTCTTTGGCATTCCTGCCACCTGCTGACATGCCAGCAGTCTTCAAGGAACTTCAGGAATGGGAGTACAAATCCACCAATAAGGACATCCTCCAGCCAATGCTGGACTAGGTGGAGGACACATGGATCGGCGGGCCCACTGGGTGTTCAGGGAGATGTCGTGCCCCATTCCCAATCGAGCAGTGGAACTGCTATGAGTCAACCCTCCAGGGCCTAGCGAGAACAAACAATGTGGTGTAAGGGTGGCACAGGGCCTTTAACACCTGGGTCAGTGCCTGCCACCCCAGCATCTGGTGCCTCTTCGATTGCCTTAGGAAGGAGGAGCATCTGACTGCTGTGAGATCCAAGATGCTGGTGTCTAGGGTGGAGGCATCACAGCCCTGGTGATGGTATCGGGACCTTGATGCCAGGATCTGTGCCATCATGGACGAATATGCGACCAGAAGCCACTCTGACTACCTTCATGGTCTGGTGCACAATTTCGTCTTTCATGTGTGACCTGCCTCAAAGTGGCCCCTGGCATGCACCAGCCCCTGCAGTCGATGTCCATCTCAGCACTGCACAGTGCACAGTGTGTGCCCTCCAACACTACCCTGTGTGGGTATGCCCTTCCAGGGTTGCCCACATGTCCACCACCTCCACTGTAGTTGCCCTTTTGACCTAACATGCATGCCAGGGCCCTCTTTTGTCTGCCACATACTGGTGGCCCCTGTGGCCCCCCTGCTGGCCACCGGCCTCTGCATGGTGGGCTACTGCAGTGCCCTTGGCTGGACCCTCTGGCATTCTGGCCATCCCCCTGTCCCACAGTTCCTGCCCGTATTCTGGGATCTCTCTGCCCCTGTGTGCCAGCCCCCTACCTCTGCCACTGCTGTGCCTCCCATGTGGTTTTGCCCAGCCCTTGGCCATCTCTGGCTCTGCTGGCTGCTCGTGCACCTGGCCACTCTCTCTGTGGGCCGTCCTTCCTAGCTGAGCCATGCCCTGGCATGCATTGCCCCCTCTGCCTTGCAGGGCATGCCATGTGCTCAGCACCCTTCCAGCCGTCCCCTGCTGCAGTCACCCTTTCAGGCAGTTGGTGCTATTGTGCAGTCACCCTTGTGGCATTCGCTTTTTCTCCCTCGCTGTTGCAGGCTATGAGATTGCGGATGCACCCTTGTCACATAAATCCCTTCCATTTACTGTAAATCTGAATTTATTGTATTTGTAAATCTGAATTTATTGTATTTTGCAACCTTGTAGCTTATATAACATTGTATTTTGTTTTGTCCTATTGTTTCTTGCCTTCTGCTCATTGTACTGTACTTATAGTCTACTTCTGTGCCATTGTATGTGGCCTGGGTCATGCCTGAAAATGCCCCTGGGATCAGTGCACTTACCTGGTTGCCAAAATCATAACTAAAAAAAATAAATAAAGAGGGAGATCACATATTTGGCGATAAGAAAGGGAGGACTGAGAAGAGTAAACCCTGTGGCTTTCTTTCGCACTCTTTACTGGCATAAAAACATAAGGGTAGTGTTAGGGGAACAGGAAAGTTAAGGAAGTAAGTGGGATTGGAATGTAATGAGTAATTTTTATGAGAACTGGAGAGAAGAAGTGCCTAAAGGATTTAGGAGGCTGGATGTACCACGGTTTAATCAGGACTCAATAACAAAACCTCAAAATTGGAAAATCAAAAGGCAACAACTAAGTCAAATAACAAGGAAAGAATTGTATAAGAAAATTGTATGGGGGAAATGGTATTAAAGAACCTAAATTTATAGGAGGTACACCACAAAATAAAAAATTCACAGTTGGAATGTTAAATAACCCTAAGATCCCCAGAAAGATGTGGGACACTCAGTGGCTGATGGCTTATGGGAGAATAGGAGTTTGGGGAAATCACAAACATAAAGCTGTAGAGGAAAGAAACTCTTTGTACACAGGATGCCAAGAACAGGAGACTCAAGAACATTTTTATGTTGGTGTGCTTGCGTAGCCAACATCTTGGGACAGTGCAGCTTTGGAGGCGCGGTCACTGTTGGGCGAATGCTGGGCATGCACCAGTAGGTGGCTCCTGCATTCCCCAATCAACCTGCATGCCGGTGCCACACCATACATACATAACGTGGTGATCACATCTAAGAAAAGGTCTGCTGCAATCCGAGCAAAGCTTGTCAGATGCAGTGGTCCTTTTCTTGCCATGCTTGCCACCATTATGTACATGGCAGCACACTGGCCGCCAAATTGCCAACTTCGGGGTTGCCCAATCCCTCTGTCGGCTGCCCCTGCCCCCTGTGAATGTGCCGATGGGGGAGCCCACTCCACATTGGCATAAAGCATCCCCCCCATTTGTGATATGCTGAGGGGGTGCCCAATCCCCCTTGGCTCTTACTCCACCCCCCTTTCCTTGTGTGTCAACGCAGGAGCCCACTCCCTGTCAGTAGAAATAACCCCCCCAATTGTTTAATGCTGAGGGGGGTGCCCAATCCCCCTCGGATCTGCACCCCCACCCTGCTTTGTGTGCTGACAGGGGTGCCCAATCCCCGTTGGTATAAATTCCCTCCCCCTGTGTTGTTTGCCAATCAGGGTGCCCAATCCCCATTGGCTACAGACACCCCCCCTCCAAACAATTAGGTGTCATGAAAAAAAACTGTCCCCGATGTTTTTTTTCTTCTTTGACCTGTAAAAGGAAAATGGTCCCTCGTAGTCTCCGTGCCCCCTCCCTCACCGCACCCACCCTGCTCTCCCTCCCCACCTCCACACCCCATACTTACCTCTGGAGTCCGTGCGATGATCTTCAGTGGACCAGGAACATGTCTGCACTCTTCAAAGTCGACTGCGAACTGAGGAAGTGCGGTAAGCTGTATAATGGAAGAAATAGGGTTTTCAACTTTGCTGCATATCTCAGGCATTTTTGCAAATTTTGGCCCCAAATTTTCAACATGGGGTTTTTGGGACCCCTTCTCATGAATTCTTGCACTGTCATGGCATTATTCAGTCCCAAAAGGTGATTTCACAGTCACTGCATGGAATCACCTTTCGGGACCCCGTAATGAAATGACAGTGCCGCTGTTCATGAGGCGGGCTCTCAAAAATCCTATGCTGCAAATTTGGTGGGAAAAATCCAAAACATGACTGTTTTACGAGTGTGCGTAGCAACTGCTCAGTGCACACTCATAAGTTAGTGAATTCACAATATTTTCATGCCAGATTCTCAACATTGGCATTTTACCATACCTTCTTGTGAACCATACAGCTGTCATTTTTCACATCCAGGCCAAAATGTGTTTTCGCACTTCCGGTGCAGAATAGTGCAGTCGCTGTGTGGAATCAGTGTTCAGGACACATTACAAAAATGACAGTGATACTTTTCATGAGCAGAGGTCTTAAAATGCCTGTATTGAAAATTTGGTGACAATACTCCATAAAATGACTGTTTTACGTGCGTACGTAGCAACTGCGCAACGCACGCTGGTAAGTTAGTGCATTTGCAATATTTTCATGCCAGATTCTCAATATTGGCATTTTACTATACCTTCTTGTGAACCACACAGCTGTCATTTTTTACATCATTGCTGAAATGTGTTTTCGCACTTTCAGCACAGAATAGCACGTTCACTGTGCAAAATCAGTGTTCGGGACACATTACAAAAATGACAGTGACACTGTTCATGAGTAGAGGTCTTAAAATGCCTTTGCTGAAAATTTGGTGACAATACTCCATAAAATGACTGTGTTACGGAGCGTGCATTGCGCAGTTTGCACGCACACTTGTACCTTCGCAAACTTCTAATATTTTCACTCCAGATTTTCAGCAGTGCCATTGTTCTGCACCTCCTAATGAACAGTACAGCTGTCATTTTTCACATCCTGACCAAAATCTGTTTTCGCAGTTCAGGTGCAGAATAGCGTGGTCACTGTGGAAAGTCTGTGTTTGAGACACATGATGAAAATGACAGTGACACTGTTCATTAGCAGATGCCCTAAAATGCCTATGTTGAAAATTTCGGAACGAAAGTCAATAAAATGAGTGTTTTCTGAGCGTGTGTTGCTCAGTTTGCATGCACGCTCATGACTTTGTGAATTTGTAATAGTTTCACTCCAGGTGTTCATCACTGGCATTTTTCCATACCTCCTTATGAACACTACAGCTGCCTGAAATGTGTTCTCGCACGTCTGGCACAGAATTGCACGGCCGCTGTGTGAAATCAGTTTTTGGGACAGTTTAAGGAAATGACAGTGACACTATTTATAAAGCAGAGTTCCTAAAATGCCTTTGTTGAAAATTTGGTGCCAAAACTCCATACAATGACTGTGTTGCAAGCGTGCATTGCACAGTTTCCACGAACCTTTGTAACTTCTTCAATCTGCAATATTTTCATGCCACATTTTCACCACTGGCATTTGTGCACATCTCCTTATCAAAAGTCCAGCTGACATTTTTCACAGCCTGCCCAAAACGTGTTTCTGCAGTTGTGGCGCACAATGGCATGCTTGCTGTGCAAAATCACCTTTTCAGACACATTCACAAAATCACAACACTATGCATCTCTAGCTCCGCCACTCCCACTGCCAATGCCAGCGTGACAACATTCGGCATTGACAAATGCTTGTTTGTTTAAATGTGAATGTGTTAGACAAGTATGGGTGTTCCTAACTGATAAGTGGCAGATGCTGTGGCTTAAGAATGTAAGTTATGCAAATGAATGTTAGGAATCTTTCCCACATAGTTAAGACAGTGTAATAGCAACATGTTACGGTGCTTTCTGCATGCTTAAAGTATTACCTGTGGCAGAGTCATTGTCAGTTGCTGCTGCAACAAAAAGAGACGTCTTATGTAGGGTTCAGTGCACAATGAGAAAAAGCTATGGTAGAGGTATTCAAAAAGGAGTGGAGGGCACATCCAAGAGAAAAAATGATGATGTGGTGGAGAGGTTTTTCTTACTTTAAAAAATATGCATAAGGCAATATGGTTTTGGAAAATATGAGTAATAGAAAATTTGCATGGAATCTAATGACAAGATGAACGGTAAAGAGATAGAAGATCTAAAAAAATAAGAAAATATAAGAAACAGCATGGTTAGATATGACAATAATGAGTTAAGGTATAATGGTAATAGGATAGGGTCCAAGCTTTGGAGGGGGTAGGAGGGGAGGGATAGTACTATGAAACTAGATAATTCAGAGGTTTGAAATTGATGTTATTTTTGTTGAAAGGTGTGTATTGTTTCTTGTTTTATTTTCTTTTTTCTTTTCTGTATGTATTGTAATTTGTGGTTGTAGATCTTGAAAGAAAAGATTATGAAGCGTTCATTTTGGGGCTATACAGCAGAGAATTGAGTAAATATGAACTGGACACTATACAACTCATTGGTGCCTTGATAAAATATTATACAAGACAGGCCAGGTGTACATGGGTATTGCAGCAAAAACAAGTAATGAAGAATTGGCTACAATGATTAAAAATGAATTGGGGAAAAATATACTGTCAGGGATTAAGAAAAGTAGATAGATATAAACACAAAAGTGGTGGCAACACATAACCTTTGTAAATAACTGAAAATTGAATACATTATATAAAGGGATTCGTGGGAAAATAATGTTTTAAGTACTGAAGAAATGAAATAATGTGAAAAGATGGGAAAAATGTACGAAATGTATTTGTTGGAAAAATGTTTTTGATTGTTTAAAATGTATTTGTATTGTGAAATAATTTTGTAAGAATGTACAGTTGGTATACCAAATAAAAATTTCCCTACTCTTTTCAAGAAATGCCATGGGATCTTTAACATCCACCTGAACTATGTAGATAGAACCTCAGTTTTAATACCTCATCTGAAAGACGGCACCTCAGAAGTGCAGCACCCCCTCATGCTGCACTACAGTGTCAGTACTGGGATTTAACCAAAGTGCCTGGTGTGGGGATGGATCTCCCAGCCTCAGAGGTGAGTGTCCTACCTGCTGAGCCACTGACACTGTGGATAGAACATGCTGGACTTTTGAAGTTAAGTAGGGGGCCCTGACTTTCTGGTGTGATACTACTGGCTCTCTTATGACATATGACACCCTCAACCCTGTCTGGCCTTTCAATGTACTTCCTGCTGCCCTGCTGGCTTTAAAAGTAAAAAAATTAATAGCTAATAGCAAAATCAATAGTCACACACTCCCCAGAGCCTTTTACAGGATAAGTGTGCCTGGCACTACTGCTTTGCACTGTTTGCTGCCAAAGTACACTTTCACCCAATTTTTAAATGCTGCCTGGCATCCTGTTGTGATGCCAATGGCTGTCTCATGTGATGTGATCCCTCAACCCCATCATGCCTCCCAATGTACTTCCTCCTGTCCTACTGGCTACAAAAGTAAAACATTTTCATTTAATAGTAAAATCAACAGTTACACACTCCCCAGAGCCTTTTACAGGATAAGTGTGCTTGGCACTACTGCTTTGCACCATTTGCATGCCAAAATACACTTTCATGCAGTTTTTAAATGTTGCCTGGCTTCCTGGTGTGATGCCATCTGCTCTCTCATGACATGACCCCCTCGACTCCATCAAGCCTCCCAATGTACTTCCTCCTGTCTTACTGGCTGCAAAATTAAACCATTTTCAGTTACACACTCCCCAGAGCCTTTTACAGGGTAAGTGTGCTGGTGCTACTGATTCACTCCATTTGCTCACCAGCTGAACAAGGCTAAATAGTGAGTAAGTGGTTCTTCTGGGACTCAGACATGGAGTCTTTTATTTATTTCAGTTTTTTGTGTTGACCAGGAAAGGAGGGCTAGAAAATACTGCCTGTTTTCAGTCTTGTCCTGTCAGGGTGGAGGGCAGATAAAGATGCAAACCAATCAAAATGAAATCAGAGTAAACTGTTGGTGGTATTGTAGAGACTGGGGAAAATTGGACCAGGACACTGAGGAAATTCCTTTACTCTTTTCTAGAAGTGCTGTGGGATCTTTAACATCCATCTGAACAACCAGCAGAAAAGGAAGAAGGAACCCAGGATTAACTTCTCGTCTGAAGGATGGCCCTTCACAACAGTGCAGCATTTCCTTAATACTGCAATCTGGTGCCAACATTTATGGTATGAACCCAGTCCCAATGTTGGACTAGAACCCAGAACCTTTTAGCTCAGAAAGCTGAAGTGCTACCAACTAGAGATGTACGAAGTGCACAAACTTCGATCCGTGGAAAATTTCATAGATTACGCTCAGTCAGCGGAGCACAATCCACAAAATTCGCAGATCATGTGGCACAGGATCAAAGGTGAAGTGTGGAATTTCACCCGTGAAATTCCACACTCTGCACAGTCAGAGACTTTGCCCATGCCCCCCCAAATATAAATCCGTAGTGTGTACTAGTTGCCCCCATTATCCCCAATCACACTGTTTCACTGTTAGTGCCCCTCCACCCTGCCACCCATTGTGTCCACAGTACACACACAAATTAATACAAAAAAATATATATATATATATACATATATATATATATATATATCCTGGTATCTAGTGCCCCCCCAATTACAGGCCTACCCCTGCACCAATTTCCAGCCACTGGTACCCATCTCACCCTGACCCAAGCAGCAGTATCCTCCCTAATAATAAAAAATAAATTATTTAATCCCTGGTGTCTAGTGGACCCCCCACCCTGTCAGGTAGTGGTCTCCACCCCACTCCCCACCCAAACCCAACACTGTGGGGCCACTGGCACAGCTCTCCACTCACCTCCATGGCCGGAAGCCTGACTGAGCTCAATGAATGAGTACATGCTTGAACAAGCACATGCTTCTTTCATTGACAGCTCCCATTCTTCAGTGGCAGTTTTCAGGGGGTAGAGAAGGGCAGGGGGCTTCTATGGTCACCCGCGGGGGGGCAGGATGGGGGGAATGGTGTTCTGGACAAGATGGTATCCATGACCATAGCGATCTGTTTCTGTACCCCACTAGCACTGTCACATTCCTCAACATGCACTGTGCACTTTATTGTATTCTTGCATGCTTATGCATATATCATTGTGATACTCCATGCTGCTGTTCGTATACTTAATCACCACATTGCTCCTGCATCTGTAATGTTGCCTATGTAACCACACTCTGATGTTTTGAAATGTTATTCTTTCTGTACTCCCCTTCCCCCCTTCCCCAGGTCACACCTGTAAATGAGACTTAGCTCAGTGAGCCTTTCAAGGGTACCAATTTTTTAATAAATCGATCAATCCCTGATTTCAAAAAATGGCCCCTTACCATATTTTAAAAGATGCGGGCATCTGAAAACTCAGATTTATCATTTGAAGCCACAACCAATGTTTGTACATTCTTTTGAATAAAACTAACAGAAAGGTATTTTCTTGTAAAATAAGAAATAAGAAAATGAAGGCTAGTCTAGAGTTTATATTTAATATATGCAGCACCGTGACTGTCTAAATCATTTCTGAAGGGACAATAATGTCATAAAATCCTTTATTACCATTATGTCTCTATATCATTTTTAATTCCATTATCTTCTGAATAAAACACACATCACATCAGCCTTGAATTCTGTCAGTGACAAAGCACTGCTAATGGCTGTTTTGTATGAATAAAGCTGACAGCTTGTAAGACTCCAAATCAAGGAGAGTTCTAGTGCTGTTTGCCTTTGGAATTCCCTCCAGGCAGTCCAATTAAGGTTCAAGATTTATGGAGAATGGTGACACCTGTGTTAATAATCTACCAAGTATGTCCTGCTCACTGAGTTACAGCATGAATATTAAACATGGGATTTATCAGCTAGCAAAGATTGTGAAATTCAATTCGTTACCATCCATATTATGTAGAAACATATATTTCACATTGGCTTAAAAATGTGAGCAAACATTTATTAATTTTACTCTGCACTGTTACTTTCATGGAACAACTAATAATCTAGGGAACACTTCAGTATTATTGGCACGAAAGTCAGCATATGTGTCATATATGCACAATATATGATATACATCATAATATGATAAATATTTTCTATGTTTATCTCCCTATCATTCTCTACTGGTATGGGCACTTGCATGGAAACAAATGGCAGGTTATTCAAAACAGTTGCATATGCAATATGATTGACCATGCATATGGAAAAAACATCTTTGGGAGGGAGGCAGAAGAATATCTGCCAAGACTTTCTAGGGATTGCACCCAAATTTATCATGTTTGTCAGTTCTGATGATGATCATAAAACATTCTGCTCAAGCCTTTTTGTAATGAAAAAGGTATTCAGTTGCCAAGTAGTACATGCAAACACTTTTTCCATCTTTGAGGTATTGCTTTCCTTTGTTCACACCTGCTATGCTGATGGTCCTTTATCTGACTCCCCCCCGGGACACTGGTATTGGAAGTTAGGCTCCTCTGACACAGACATCACTTGCCTTTACCCAACCCATGCAGTCCTCAGCTCTTTGATTAAGACCTGCCATGTTGAGTTGGGGGGGATCTGGATCACCTGGGCTATGACTGCTGTCAGTGGGGGAGGGAACATCCATTTCAGATGTGTCTTGAAGGTATGGGTAGTGTTCAGATCAACCCCTTCATGCTGCTTCTACTCAGCGAGGACTTACCCCCTTTTTCTGCCCTCAGCAGCATGCATGCACATACAGCAGTTATGATGGAATACAAAGCAACATGTGGTCACCAACAGTGCAAATGGTGCTGCTGCATGCTTCTAGCAGGAGTCACTCCACGTGTGGTTTGGCACATCCACCCATCCTAGGAAAAGATCATCCAAGACAGATATTCTGAGCCTTTTCTGACAATCTCCAGTCCTGAAGCCCCAGCTTAGGGTGCAAACTCTGGTCACCAGCATGCCAGAGCGATCCCCAACTCTCCATTGCTCAGCATTATGGAGCCGATATGTGCAAACATTTCAAGTCAAACAGCTGGATTTAGATATTTATTCCCATGGTAACCCCTGCTCTAAAGTGGCGTTTGTTTTGGTATGGTCTATGTACCCTCCATTAGCATTAACTTGAGGGATGGCCTAGAGCATAATGGGGAGGTTCAAAGGAATCAAGAAGTTGCAAGAGAGGGGAGTATGATTCATCCCGAGGATGCCAGAGGTATCTGGAGGCTCCAAGACTTGACTGTTTCCTAAGCAGACCAGCCCTGGTAATACCTAAGGGTGGAGTGAAAGATGTTACAATTTAGATTGCCCTTGCAGGGGTCAAGCACACCCAGTCTGATGTCCTGACAATAACAGATGAAATGGGAGGTCTGATCAAGACATATACTGTAAGTGTTTATTGTGTTAATGGTCCACCTGGGTTCTTAGAAAGATGTGAGGAGTTTGCAGTATGGTCAGAATCACCATAAGTACTCCTTTAGCGAGGACTGTTGCCTCCCTACACCAGCCTAAATGTAGTTCCCATTGTGCCAAGGCAAATACTTACTGTATGCAGTGCCGATCATCAAAGGTTAATGAGAGTTTGAGATCCCAGGAGACAACTAAAGAGGCAGAGGACTTCACAGAGTACCACCATGTGGGTATTTACTTCCATAAGGAGCAAGCAGTTTCTAGATAAAAGGGCTTATACTATGACATTTACTGAAGTTTAAAAAAAATGTTAACTTTAGTGTTTTCTATCTTATTTTTTATTTCTTCTGTTATTGGTCAACAAACTATTTCAGATAATGCTGTTCTTATTTCACTTTGTCTTTCAAAGACTTTGTTCCAAACTGACCACATAAGTCCTTTGTCTCTGACATCACAGTCTGTTATATTGATAAGCACTGTAATGTCATAAACAATGGCACGATGCTGGCCCACCAGCACAGCAGTAGGGCTACCGTTTGTGACTCCAATGACCAGAGGTCAGGAATGACCTACAGAGTTGGAGGGTCTGCCAGGAGGGAGGAGGATTGAGCATCCCAAGGACTGCTCTCCTCCTCTGGGGAGGAAGGTGATGAGTGGTTGGTGTTAGGACTGGCCCCTAGTAGAGGCTGGGGGGCTGGCACACCAACACTGCAAATGGGGGCGTGGAGGCTGGGCAAATGCCCAGTGTGCTGCATGTGGGATCATGCATGGCACTGCTATTGGCATCATTGCAGAAAAACAAAAAAACAGGCACTGTGGGTAACAAGTGAAAAATTATTTTATTTCACAAACCACATAAATAGTTGCAGCCACCCTGCAGTACAAGGACGCTAACCTCTACTGGTTTCACACGTGCGTCATCAGGAGGATCCTCCTGATGATGCACAAAGTGCAAAACTGGTAGAGGTTAGCGTTCTTGTACTGCAGGGTGGCTGCGACTATTTATGCGGGTTGTGAAATAAAATAATTTTTCACTTGCCACCTGGGGTGCCCATTTTTTTGATTTCTGCAATTGTTTCTTCCAGATGGCACGCGTGGTTGGAGCTGAGGTTGTTTTTTTGCTTATTGGCATCATTGCATGCTACCTCCTATGCACCAGGGGAGATAAAGCGTGAAAAAGGCTGCCATCCAGTAGGATGAAACTGGTCCCTCTCAGGATCCATGCCCAGCTAGCTGGGCACCTCCAGAGAAGTGGATCCTGTCTTTGTGGGGCTATAGGGTGGCCCTGCTGACCCCACCAGAGAAGGTAAGTCCCATTGGACACCAGGGTGACAGGACTGGGGGAACCGGTGGATGGAGGCTGGTCAGCAAGGGGGAATAAAGAAATGAAAAAAAAAGAAATAAACAAAGAGCACTATGAGGTCAGTTTGGAAAGTGAATTCTATATGCACTTAGCATGCAGTCAGCTAAGATATGTTTAAAACCATAGAAAGAAGTCCAAAAAAAAAGCAAAAGTGAATGGTAAGAGATGAAATAATGATGTTTATAAAAGTGCATGCTGAAGTGTAGAGTTACTCTTGGAACAAGGAAGGGTTAATTTGTCTGGGTCCTCACAGATCTTGAAAGACCTCTTCTGTTTCCAGGGGGAGCAGTTATTGCTGTAACTACCATCAAACAAGCATTTGTCAATGCTGAATGCTTGCTTGCTGGCATTGGCATTGGTAGTGTAGGAGTTACAGAGCTGCATAATAAGAATGGCTGTGAAGTATTGAACTGAAGCCAACCTCACCACCACCCTGCAGATACTGACAGGCATTGGGGTGTACCTTTAGGTCGTCAGGCATAACGGCCATGCCATTTCACCACACCCTACCCTGTAGAGACTGACAGGCATCAGGGGTGTGACTTGGGGTCTTTGGCCCTTATGTTCACACTATTCCATCAGGAAATACTGTGAGATGGGTGCTGTATAGGAGAATGGGGCGAACTTTGGGGCTGAAGAGTCCAAGGCACACCTCAATGCCTCTCACTGGCTGCAGGGTGTGGGTGGGTGTGGAATGGAATGAGCATTACAGGCGACAATCCCAAGTCACACCCCTGATGCCTGTCAGTCTCTACAGGGTGGGGCATTATGGTCAGAAACCCTAACACCTCAGGCATTCGTTGGTATTTTCACTCCAAATTTTCAACATTTTTTTTTTGTGATTCCTACCTCATGAACAGTGGCAATATCAGTTTGTTAGCCGAAAGCTGATTTTGCACAGCGACTACGCCATTTGGCACCACAGGTGCAAAAACACATTTCGAACAGGATGTGAAAAATGACAGCTGTACTGTTCATGGGGAGGTGTAAAAAATGGAAATGTTGAAAATCTGCAGTGAAAATATTAAACTGGTGAAGTCACAAGCGTGCGTAGAAACTGCAACGCACACCAGTAATATAATTAGTTTGGGTATTTTTTACAGCAGATTGTCAACACAGGCATTTTGGGACCTCCTTTCATGAACAGTGTCACTGTGATTTTCTTAATCTGTCCCGAAGAGTGATTTCCCACAGCGACCACGCATTTCTGTGCTGGAAGTGCGAAAACACATTTCGGCCATGGTGTGAAAAATGACAGCTATACTGTTCATAAGGAAGTGTGGAAAAATGCCAGTGGTGAAAATCTGGACTGAAAATATTACAAATTCATGAACTTACGGGGGTGCATGGAAACTGTGCAATGCTTCGCTCATAACACAGTCATTTTATGGACTTTTGTCACCAACTTTTTAACATAGCCATTTTAAAACCACTGCTCATGAACAGTGTCACAGTGATTTTCTTAATCTATTCCGAACATTGATTTCGCACACCGACTGTGCCATTGTGCACTACATGCAAGGAAACACATTTTGGGAGAGATGTGAAAAATGACAGCTGTACTGCTCATAAGGAGGTGTGGTAAAATGGTAATGTTGAGAATCTGGAGTGAAAATATTAAAACTTCGCACACTTACGAGCGTGCGTAGGAACTGTGCAACGCATGCTCGTAAATTAGTTATTTTTGGGAATTTTTCAAATTTTCAACAGATGGTTTTTTGGGCTCACTCAGGAACTATGACACTGTTGTTCGACAAATCAGTCCCGAAAGGTGGTTCTTCGCAGTGACAGCAAAGTCACCTTTCAGGGCTGATTAACACCATGACAGTGCCAGAATTCATAAGGAGGGGTCCCAAAAACCCCATGTTGAAAATTTGGTGCCAAAATTCCAAAAAATGCCTGAGATATGCATCAAAGTTGAAAAAACCCTATTTATTCCATTATACAGCTTACTGGCATTTCCTCAGTTCACGGTCGGCTTTGAAGAGTGCAGACTTGTTCCTGGTCCACCGATGATCATCGCACCGGACCCCAGAGATAAGTATGGGGTGAGGTGGGGTGCACAGAGAGTGGGTGTGGGTGGAGGAAGGGGGGGGCAAGATAAGCAATGAGGGACCATTTTTGGTTTTTAGGTCTTTATTTCTTTTAGGAAGACGACGCGGGACTTTTGCCATGCTCTGGTGGGTTCCCAGTGTGGCAGCTGGAACTTTTGTTTTTGGGGGGTCAGTGGAGCCGACGAGGGATTGGGCACCCTCGTCAGCCATACAGAGGCTTGCCATGCTGGGGTGGGCTCCCAGCATGGCACCTGGAAGTATGTTTGGGGGGCCAGCAGACGGACATTTGCCATGCTGGGGTGGGCTCCCAACATGGCACCTGGAAGTGTGTTGGGGGAGCGCTGAGCCGACGGTGGATTCGGCACCCTCATCAGCCATAGTTCACTTCAAACTGAATTTATGTTCAAGGAAGAGAAAGCAGAGATGTATACAAGCAGGATTGCTGGCAATATGCTAATCAACACTTATCTTATCGCTGCTCACTAAAGAGGTCTCTCCCTTTCAACTGTATGCCATTGCATTTTCAACTGCTGTCATAGACAGCTGCAGCATTCATTGGTGAACTGTGGCCACACCTGCAAACACACTGACTGAACTGGAAGACAGGGAGCCACACCTACAAAAACTCAAATGAAGGCACTATGTTTCTTGCACATGCGTGCAAGCAAACATAATAAATTCAAGACTGCTTGATTTGAAAGCTGATGTGTGGTTATTTAAAGGGAAAGGGATTTTCAGTGTGGTACCCCACATCCCCTGTGCCACTGAGTCCAAATTTACAAGATAGAACTCTGGCTGACTCCCTCCTATAGCAAGGTCCCCCTACTTACTTCATCTTAAACAACTGGCTGCAAAATGGCACATGGTCAAGGATTCACATGCAGATAAAAGCCACTGTGGCTATGAGGATGAAGTGTTTGTAACTGTGCTGGCAAAGAAGTACTGAGACTGAAGAGACCAGCTAGGGCACGTTTGGAATCAAAAATTGCCTTGGTGCCACAAAGTCTGAGCAAGGCATGTAAGTATGCAAAGCGGGAGAGTTTGCCCAATGAACTTTGAACATGGGTTCAGCAGGTTGGCCTTCTGAATCTAAAGAAGGCTACGCTTGAAAGCTTAATAAAGTAAGAGGGACAGAATCTGGAGTGTGGAGTGTGCAGCCAATGTGTGGACACTCAAGTGTGAATGTGTGAGCCAGTTTCACATCAGAAGTGAAGAGCCTGACACAAACACAGGAGGTAAACCCTGGAGAAAGCAGCTGCAAGAAAAGCCCCTTCAGACAGTAATGTTACTGCCAAGTGTGCTCAGGTAGCAGCTCTAACTACCAACAACATTATCAGGGGATGACCATTTCACTCTATCTCAAAATCTGATATGAAGTCCGAGAAGAAAAGATTGAGCAATAGCAAACCAAGGTGAAAAAAAAATCCATGCAGATTTTGATGCAGCTGCCTTAAAATAATGCATCCATGCCGGCAGTGCAGCCAGAAGTTATGGGTGGCATCACCCAGAAGAGAAAACAAAGTGAGGGCATGGCTGGCTAAAGGGATGTGCAGGAGGAACAGCAAATGCCTTGTTAACAGGCTTAGGGAGTGCTTCTGCCTTTTGAGGGAGTTGGGGAGACTTATTTGTGATGCATGTGGTTGGCATTGAGAAGCTAGAAAACTGTTTTAGTGTGTACTCTGCCTTGCACCCTAGTCTTGTCTGTCAGGCCATTACCCCACAAAGGTGTAGCACTGAGCTGTCTTGTGGCCCCAAAATTCAGACTGGTGGCTGATGTGAAGGAGTAACTGCAGACGTGACTGGTCCCCAAGATGTCTATGTCCAACACACACTAGGAACACTGGTAGGAAGTGTTGTTTGATACCCATGGTCAGGGAAAGGGCAAGATAACATGTGTTTGTCCACCTCAGAGGTTGTGCTGGTCAGTGAGAAGCAGTCATTGTCATCGGAGAGTCTAGACATGGCTATGTCAGAAACCAGCATTGCTGTGGGCCTATGAGGCCAGCAAGAGTGTGGAGCAAAAACAAAACTCCGCTCAAAAGCTGATACTGCAGTAAAACATGGCTTTATTACCTAACTCAGAGACAAAAAAGACAATCAGCAACAGAAGTCTAGCAGTTCGAACCAAATAGTTCTTCCTCAGGGGGGCAGAGTCACACATAAAGTATCAGTTAAGCAAGCAATAATACCCAACAGGGTGGGCGGTATTGAGCAATACCGAACTGCCCAGGGGCATAATGAGGCCCAACGCCACAGGCGAAGGGCCTTATAGTCCCTGGAAGGTCCGGTATTGCCCATACCGCCGACCCTGGAGGGTATTATTGCACTTAGAAAATGAGCTCTGTTGCATTTTTATGTGGGAACTAAAAAAATTAAGAAAAAACATTTACTAACAATACATTCAAAATGCAGATTAACTCTGTGTTGTAAAGTAGTTCCTGTGTTTTGTGCTGTTCCATGTCCTGACCACACTCCCTACACAGAGCAATTCTCTTATCTACCCCCCCACCAACACCTCCAGCAGAAGACATTGCATTTTATTAAATTCCACCACTGTCACAACAGTTTCTTTGCATCATTTTTATGTAAAATTAAAAATGCCCTTAGCCTTTCCTGCAAGTCATTTTTTTTGTTATTATTTTGCTGTCAGAATATTTAACAGTTAAGTGCGCCTTCGACCTTGTGTGACACTGCAACACAAAATCAGGAAGTAGAGTTCAGAATGCTACGGTGACAGCGCATCGAGCTACATTTTTTTATTTTTTATTTTAAAATATCAATAATACAGTTTCTGGGGACATATATGAAAACAGAAGCCCCTTTGCTAAGATGTTGCTTAGTGTTTACGAGTTTTTCCCTGGAGATCGCTATCAGGGAATGTGCCTCATCAGGATAGACTTGTGGTGTGAAGGAAATGCTGGGAAAAAAGGTGAAAGTCTTTCTGTTTTTTCAGGTTGCTTTATTTAAAACTTATTTACTGGAACAGAGACTAAGTCTGACATGGGGGGGTGGGGGGCTTGGACGGCCACTGCGATCTCACCTGTTATGTGATAGGAAAAAATGGTGGTATTTTTAAATTTAACATTCTGTGGCATCAGGATACAAGTAATGCTGCTGGCATGCCAGGCACGTGTTTTTAGCAGGGCTCTACCTGCTAGTTAATGTACCCCTCTGGCATGCCTGGCAGCCGGTCATATTGCTTATATTTTTAAGCCCATTTTCTAAGAATACATTCAAACTTTGGTTCTGTGTGAAAAGCATGTTTTCATACCAGGTAACCATGGACATATAAATGGAATTGGAACTAGAATGCTGGGCACAAAAATAAATGAAGTAATTAAACTACATGTAAACTGGACAGGAGGGGAGAGGTTCCCTGTTACTTAACAAATAATCATCATAAGGAAACAAGTTCTAACAAAAGAGTATGGAATGCTGAACTGCTTAATGCTAAGAGTTTGACGAATATGCTAGAAGAATTTAAATACCTCCTAGATTATAGGAATATCGAAATAGCAGTAGTTACTGAAACTTGATGGGGGGAAAATGACATATTTATGAACAATATTGCAGGATGCAATCTATATTCCAACTCTAGGGCACATAAAAGGGGTGGAGGCATAGCTGTCTATATAAAGGATACAATAGACAGTGATGAAATTCAGCTCGAACAAAATAACATAGAGATGCTATGGATTAAGCTACTGCCACCAAAATCTGCTAAAATAAATCTAGGAATAATTTACAGACCACCCTCAGTTACATTCGAAATTGACAATACAATACTTAAACACATAAACCAATTAAACCCAGCAGAAAGCAATACTATTCTGGAAGATTTTAACTTGCCAGGGATTAATTGGATGAATTTACAAGGAAGTTCTAGAGTGAAACTAAGTTACATTGAAGCTATGGACCATGCTGGGTTGGAACAGGTGGTGCTGAATTAGACATGAGGGACTAATATTCTTGACCTCATCCTAACTAATATGGGAGATAGGGTTGGAAATGTGGAAGTTATGAGTCCACTAGGAAATAATGACCATTGTTCAGTGTTCTTTTGTATTAAAGAAGCTTCAGATATTACAAATGTCACTGGCAACACATGTATGTTAAATTTTAGAAAGGCTGATTTTGCAGTATTGAAAGCAAATATAGACAAATGAGATTGGGAGTCCGAACTAAGTGGTATTACCATAGAAAATACCTGGGGAGATTATTATATAAAATATCAAATGAAGTGATTAAACATGTACCAACTAGAATGAAATACAATAATAAAAAAACAGCCCCAGGATGGTTTAATCCAGAACTCAAGAAAACGGTAAATAAAAAAACTGATTGTTTAAAATTGTCCAGAAATCTAAGGATACCCAGGGTATGATAGTTTATAGGGAGATGGCCTATAAGGGTAAGAGAAAATAATAAAAAAGCAAAAGCAAATTATAAACTATCATTAGCAAAAAAGGTAAAAGATAATAAATTGTTTTATGCACACATAAATACAAATAAACAAGGATATAGTAGTATTGGATCCTATATGAATAATGAGGGTAAATCCACCACCAATAAGAAAACAGCTGACGTACAAAACAACTATTTCTGTTCGGTATTTAATTCTCCTAATCTGGCCAAAAATAATGGTACAGACCACAATACTAAATCAATGCCTGGAAAAATAATAATTGACCAAAAAGATGTAAAAGATAGGCTTTTGAAAATTAATATTAATAAATCCCCTGGTCCAGATGATGTACATCCCATAATCTTGAGAGAATTGGCTGATCAGTTGGCACCTCCACTTACTTACATCTTTCGGGAATCTTTGGATACAGGGGAAGTGGTACAGAACTGGATGGAGGCCCTAGTAGTGCCTATACTAAAGAAGGGACCATGGACTAACCCAAAGAACTTCACACCTATTAGTCTAACTTCTATCCTGGTAAAGATTCTGGAAGTGATATTAAAGGATCTCATTATAACACATTTGGAGACAAGGAAACTCTTGGATCCCATACAGCATGGGTTCACTAAAACAAAATCCTGTCAGACCAATATGTTGGTGTTCTATGAAAAAGCAAGTCATGCACTGGACCAAGGGAATGCTGTGGACATAGCCTTTTTAGACTTTTCTAAAGCCTTTGAGAAATTATCACATGATGAACTAATACAAGTCCTAGATCAATGAAGTTGGACTCAAACATTATAAATTGAGTTAATTCTTGGCTGAGTAATAGAAGGCAGCGGGTGACAGTGAAGGGAGTCCTTTCAGAATGGGCAGCGGTGACAAGCGGAGTGCCTCAGGGCTCCGTGTTGGGGCCATGTCTCTTCAATATCTATGTCTTCTCCTTAATTCTTACCCACCCTAATATTTGGATTATAAAATTAGCTGATGACTGTAGAATAGGGGCAATATTTAATACAGTCAGAGATGTAGCAGTCCTGCAAGCTACCCTAAGTGATATCTATGCATGGACAGCTAAACATAAGTTAAAACTGAATCTAGATAAGTGTTCCAATATGCATCAGGTAGAAGAAATTTACAATTAGCATATATCATGGGCAATAAGGACCTACCAGTTACTACTGAGAAAAGAGATCTCTGGATAACTGTTACATCTAACCTTCAATTGAGTACCCACTGCGATAAAGTGGTTAGAAAGGCTAACCAAAATCTAAACTGTATTTTGCGTAACATCAGCAGCAGAGATAGGGAGGTGATAATGACTCTGTATTGTTCACTGGTTAGACCATATTTAGAATATGGGGCCCAGGTATGGTCATCTTATAAAAAGGCAGACATTATCAAATTAGAGAAAATCCAAAAGAGAGCAACACAGACAGTTATTGGATGTAGGAACCTCAATTATACTGATAGACTCAAAACCTTGGATAAATTTACCCTAGAGTATAAAAGAACAAGGGGAGATATGTGCATGGTATATAGAGCACTCCAATATGCCACCCTAGCAGATAGTTTTGGTCTGATATTAAATAAAAAGCCAATACATCAAACTAGAGGCCACCCTCAGCAACTACTAAGGGGAAAATGGAATTTAATTAAAAGGAAATTCTGGTTCAGCCAGAGGGTAGTTCCCTTGTAGAACAGTTTACCAGTGGAAGTAATCATTAGTGATACAATCAAAACATTCAAATCATGATTGGATACTTATGCTGGAAATAAATATGAAATGGTATAATTTGGTACATGGCAAGCACTCATGGATGAAAGTACAATACATAAGCTTGTGTAATCTATGAAATCTATGAATTCACCCAGCTCTTGGACCCTGTTGGCCGCCTTTTCCCCCTGTGGCCAGCTTCCTCTTAGCATAACTACCCTCCTCCCTGGCTCCTTTTGGCCCCCTGCAGAAATCCTCCAGGGGGTCCATTTTGTAGCAAGATTGCCCCCCTTCCCCTCATGTGTCTGCCATCCTACTGTCTCCACTGTCTCCTTGCCTACCCCTCCTCTCTCCCTCCTACAACTTCCTCTTCTCTCCTTCCCACAGTAGTCCCCAAACCTACCGCAAGGGCCTGACTGTGCACGTACACAGTCAGTATTCAACAATGTCTAGATATTAGTTGCAACTGTAATTTATGAACTTGTCTGTTCCCTGTATGTTATGTTATGGTTTGAAATTGTTTATTGTAATGAGTCTGTACTGTGTGCCCAGGACCATCTTGCAAATGACCTTGCTCAACGATGTAAATGCATGGTTAAATAAAGTTTGAATGATTGATTGATTGAAAACCGCACCATAAAAATGGCTCCCATTGAAAACAGCACCATAAAAATGGCTCCCTACAAAAAACAGCGAAAAAATAACAGCACCAAGGAAAAAAGTGCAGAGCACTACAGCATGCTCTAAAATCAACACTGCTACACTGGCCATTTTTTTCGGGGGGGGGGGGCTATGCCCCAAGCACCCTCCATCACTAATATGATCATCACTGGAAGGGATGACAATGAGGGACAGGGAAAAACTCGGGAGGGAGCTAGTCCACAGGGGGTACACAAGTCGGCATGGGGAGGATGTTGGGAGGGCATCCTGTGGGCAGGGGGGAACAAAGTCAGGAGGGCAGGTGGAATAGGAGTTGAAGAAAAAAAAAACTTAAACAAAAGCAACATCCAAAAACAAAAATCTCCCCAGAGCCAGTCCTGAACATGGGTCCGCCAGAAACATATTCAGTGATTGCAACCACAGCACCAGCCAGCCAGCTTGGAACTGGCGCAACGAACATACAGTATGCCTATGTACTTCAACCAATAACTGCCCCAAGTCACTCACAACTGAAACGATAGTGCTGTACTTACAATGTGCTCTTAAAAGCACATAGCCCATTTCACAATTGCTATTGTTACTTTGCCCAAATTGACTCGCTGTAACTGAGTCACTGTATTCATGGGATACCTAAAACTTTTACAAAACTTCAGGCTCTATGTGAGGTGGAAACTATATTCATTTACACAGAATAAAGATGTGTTCCTAAATGGTCTAGGCTCTGTGTGGTATGCTTAGTTGATTTAGGAACTGGTCCATTTTCTCTATGGAGAAGTCTCTAATACCTAACTTGAGATGTTAAGGAAATTATAGCACTTTTAAAGACTCATTCACTAGTTGCATTATTGTTACCTCCTTTTCCTTACCTTCCTTAAAGAGTGAAGAGAAAAACATATGTCTTTGTCCTTCTGCAACTGTCTTCCCTGGTTTAAGAACCTTTTAAAATTCTGCCTCCACTAGGATTCACCCTTCCCAGCCCAAGTCCATGCTCTGTGCAACTAGGGTTACCACATCTCCTCACAGGCCAAAAGGGCTCCCCTAATCTTGTATGGTACCTGTAGGAAAGAGGCTACCCTAGTGACCCATGTTGCCCATTCTTCAATGATTGTTGGTTGACCTGGCCTCCATCTCATCAGGATTTGTCTTTTTGCTTCCACAGCTATGACATGTATCAGCTGGCAATATCTAGCCTTGAGGCCCTGCAGTTTTCCTGGGTCCTCCAGGAACCAAAGTAAGGGGGATTACAATATGTTACCCCCTCCTTAAATTTGCTTTTACCACTGCCTCAACACATCCCAGAATGCGGTGATATTTTTGCAGGACCATAAATTGTGTTACGTTCTGCTGTGCCACCTGACACCTCCAGCATTTGTTTGGAATGTTGATTCCCATATGTACCAACTTGCCAGGGGTTCTCTGCCACCTTCCTAGAACCTTTTTGTATGAACTAGTATTTAAGATTTGATATACCTTGATGAGACATTCTCCAGCACCTTTATCAGGTTTCTGGAGGTATATACACCTGTAGCTGCAGGTTCCATTTGGCTCAGTGTGTCTCACATTCGGGTAGGTGTAATTCCTGGAATCGCTTGCATACCAAGCTCCTCCTCATCTTTATTTTGGTCATCAAGAAGTTTATTTTGTTTACCATCTCTGAGGGGGCAGCCAGTAGTCTCCATCTAGCCAGGGTTTCAGAGCATGCCTGAGTTGGAGGTACTTCCACTACTTTGCAGATTAGAATCCATACTCCTCCTTCAATTGCCCAAAAAACTTTACTACTTTGTCACTGGAGATATAATGTATGCTAGTTTTTGTATCCTTTTTTAATGCTTGCCACCCTTCCCATGCTATCACTCAAAACCCTATTTTAAGCAGTGGGTTATACTAAAGCTGCTCATGGTGTCCCACCATGTTCGTGTTCCACTTATTGAACTGCTTCATTGTCTAACATGCCTTTTTCACATATTTAAAAACAACTGGGGGGGCTATCAGAAGGGGTACGTTGTTCAGGCAGTATATGAGTTTGGGTAGTGTTATCATTTTATGTGCTGCTATTTTCCCAGATATGGAAAGAGTTAACTGCTGCCACCTCTCCATGTCCATAGTTATTTGTGATAGTTTTTCCAGAGCCGATGTCTGTCTCTGAGAGGAGTAGTATCTGCATAGCTAAGTACAGTATCCCTGTTGGGGACCACTGGAGATCCTGACCTTGTACATTTGCTATTTGTTGGTTACACCCCATAAGAGGGAGGGGCTCCATCTTTGCCCAGTTCACCTTTAGTGCTAGCAATGCCTCAGAAGAGGATAATGTCTCCACTGCACAGGTAATGCTGTCCTCATATCTGAAGGCGTTAGAAGAAGGTCATCTGTATGCAACAGTGCTTTACAAGTCCCCAAGGGTCTGTCCTAGGCCTAAGTCTTTTCTTCATTTTTCTAAACAACCTCCAAACTGCCTGCTGCTCTGTGTCCATTCATATGTATGTAGATGATATGGTTCTCTTTACCTCTGGCTCCTCTAGCTCTGACTTCATGAACAATCTCTAACTTGACTTTAATATGCAGGATTGGTTTAGAGAAAATCTATTATCCCTCAATGCAAAGAAAATGGTCTCTATGGCTTTTGGCACCAGGCAGAGGCTTGTTAGAGTCTCCCTCCTTCCTTTCATACTATCTATGGTGCAACTGTTGAAGATGTCTCTTCCTTCAAGTACCTCTGGGTTTGGCTGAATTGTCTCCTTAGTTTTTTTGTTCATGCAGATTCTACACATAAGAATCTCCACCCTAAACTTGGAACACTTTACAGAAGTAGTAGATGCATTCCAACTTTTGTTCAAGGAGAAATCTTCATTAAGATAATTCTCCCAATTTTCTTACTGTGGAGGCACTGTTTGTAGAGCTGATCCAAAATCCACTATAACTAGACTGGACCTCCTCTTTCACCCCTCCTGTCAATTTGCCCTTGACAAACCCCTGCATACTCACTCTGTTCTTTGTATACCACAATCACCCTCCCCTGTCTTGATGACAGGCGCCTTTCCCACTGTGACTCATTTATCTCCAAAGTTTGGTTTGACTCTCTCCAGTCATATATTACTTCTCTTCTGTCTGTCCCTCCCCCAACATACACACACATCTTACTCCCTTCACAATGCTTGCATTCACTCTCATTCTGTCCCACCAGTGAATCTACTGCAGGCTAAGCTACCTTTTGGTTCCACTTCCCTAAAATTTGGGGCTCTTCCCCCTTTTTCATTTATTCATCTCCTTCCCTTTTCATTTTAAAAATCTTTCCTCTGTGATTTCTCTACTCATTCATGCAGCTGTTCCTGATACTGGGGTGAAATTCTGTCATCAGCCTTCCTCCCTACACTGTCACTAGCTTATCACTTCTCCAACATTTAATCAGTCACTACTCTGTACTCCTCATACTATTGTTTTGTTGCTCACAGTTTAATGTTCTTTTGCCTGTTTTGAAATTTACTGTATGGTAATTTTACTGTATGGCAGTTTTTATTCAGTAGTGTTTTCTTGTAATTTGAATGTATTGTTTTACTTATTTTGTATTGCTGTATTACTTTTGTACATTGTACCTTGGACTTGCTCCATTCTCTTCTCTTCTCCCTTCCCCCAGGCTGCATCTGGAAATGATCTGATACTAGCTCAGTATGACTTTCCTAGTAAAACATTTGAAATAAATGAACAAATGATAAACAAGGAAAAGTATCCATGCTGAGTCCTTTAATGTCCATATGTTGCCTCTGAGTCTCTGCTAAAGGCTCCACTGACACCATAAATAACAAGGGGAGAGTGGGGCACCATGTATGGTTCCCAGTATCCAGTGAGGACAGTGAATGAATATGAGTGACCATCAAAATGGTGACTCATAGTCAGTGCTTCCCCTTGGGCTATCCTGCAAGGGTAGTGGCCCTATGTGAACACGAGGGTAGTAAAGGGTGACAAAAAGGGGAATAGCAAGGGGAAGGGGAGGGACAGGGAAGGGGTTTTGGGAGACTGGTGTGCCTGTTGCCACCGAGCTAGCCATGTGGTGTGGTGGTATGGGTGGCTAGCTCAGGTGCAGCAGTTACTGGGTTTGGGACTGGTGCATGGAAATGTTGCCACTGTCTATGGCTGTGGCACTTAATTTTTACATGGTATAGGAATTTTGCCCCCTCCTTGACATGTATCCCCCCTGCTGTTGAGAATCTATATTTAGAGGTGTGTGGGGGCAAAGCCCCCCGTGAGAGAAGGGGGGCATGGAGGCATAGCCCCCGTTTTTCATTGTCGGGATGTCGGGTCGTCTGGGAGTGTATATCACCAATTTGCTTTTTGACAATATACACTCGCCATAATAACGATCACTATTTTGTGATCGCTGTTATGACACGGACCCATGGTGCCCCAGTGGAGTGGAAATGAAGGCAATAGAGTACCATTTTTATGGACTGAAACTCATGGTAAGGTGCATAGATCCTGCACCCTTTTTATAAAATTTCGATCTACTCCAATGTAGTTCAAAGTCCTGAAAAGGTATTCCCATTCCACCAAGTCAAAGGCCTTTCCCAATCTATTGCCATGAGGGTCACTGACCCTCTATGTTGCTTTGCTCAGCCCAGAAGGGCCAGTACCATTCTCATGTTGTCTGGCACATGCCTCTCCTTCATAAAACCTGACTGTAAAGATTGTGAAGAGTGTATTATAAAATGCAGGTCTCCTTTCAACCTAGTGGCCATCGCCTTTGCCAAGATTTTGGCATCCATATTGAGGAGGGATAAAGGCTGTTAGTTGGCACATAGTGAGCTATCCTTGTTTGGCTTGGGGAGAACTTTCATAGTTGCTTCTTGAATAATGCACAATAGTGGACCACCCTCTAGCACATTCTGTAGCATTCTCAATAACTGAGGTACTTTGCTTGGGGCAAAGGCCTGATAGAAGTCTGCACTCTGGTCATCTGAATTTGGTGCCTTACCCTTTGACAAAAACATTAGCATGTCTGACCTTGTCTAGAGTTAGTTTTGTCTCTATTGTCTTGGCAGTATACTCCAGAATGTTCTTGAGAGAGACCTTGTAGAAGCTGAGTTATTACTGTTAGTGACACCTTTTTAATGGCAGGGTGAAATGGGGAATAACATTCCTGGAATACATTATTTATCTTAGCTGGGTTGGAAGAGATTTTCCCATGTCAAGCTTCATATGTGGAAGGGCCACATTCCTTCTCCTCTTCAGTTTGTGTGCTAGTAATTTGACAGCTTTTTCATCACTTTCCCAGTAGCTTTGCTTGGTAAAGAACATGGCTCTCTCTGAATCCTAGTGGAAAAAGGTTTTGAATTTATATTTCCATTAGGAGACTTTGTGAAAGTCCTTGTTCTTTTTTATATAGCAGCTCTTTCTACTTCTTTTTTTTATATGTAATTATTATGGTTTTTTTTTCCCTGTTTGCGCTTCAAACATGGAACCCTGGCAGACACATACAAATATGTACGTGAAGGTGCATATGCATTCCAGGTACCAGCTCAGTCCCTTCTGCCCCACCCCTGGCATTCGCCACCACCCACCCTCGCTTACACTTCCCACCGGAGCTCCACCTAGTGGGAATGGAACTACAGGGGGAATGGACAACCACCTTCAGGAGGGGAGAGCTGCCTATGGCAGCTCTGTCCTGCTCTGACCCTCCCCCTGTGCCAGCTCCTCAGCAACTCAGGTCATTCCTGAACCTGAGTTGCCAGCATAGCATGAGGTAAGGCATCCAGCAACTCAGCCCTCAGCACCACCAGGCCAGCTTTCTGCATTATTTAACTGGTCTATCAGTTCAGCCACCTCTTGTCTCTGCTGCCTGCTAACATGGGCTGAAGAGCTCATAAGTCAGACTCTGCATCCTAGAGCACTTGTTCCAGAATGTCAGGTTGTCTGTTTATTTCAAAATAGTAATGTTATGTTGTGTTGTCGTGACCGCAAACAGGGCAGCACAGTGCAAATGGTCATTAAATGTAAAGTGCAACGGTAACACTGTGTGTTTCCTCAAAAAAAAAGCAAGCAGAGTACTGTTCACTCTAAGTGCATTACTTTAATAAAGTGAAAATTCAAGCCAAAGAACACTTACAGTACATGTCAATACTTGCTGTGCAGTTCAGTCAGTGTCCATAAATCCACATATATAATGAAAAAGCAGTAAAAATACACCAGCCAAAAGATCAGCCGGCAAACATCTTAGCAGCCCAAAGTGGCAGAGCCCTGCCCCTAAACGTCACCTGATGCGTTTTACACATCACTCATGCTTTCTCAAAGGCTGATGTTAATCATATACCGTCGCATTAAAAGGGGGGAGGGTCTTAAAGTGATAGTGCTTTAACAAAGAGGTTGCAACTGTTGGAAAATCAATATTATAAGACCTTTACACCTTTTATCTAAGTAACATAAATGCACACTTTATGTTTACAGATTCCCTAGAAAGTTTTAGAAAAATTTAAAAACCTGTGCCAACCAATACGAGCACCAGGTAATTGCAGTAGTCCCATGGAATCAACAAGACAGCAGTGTCACCATATGTGGACATGACTCACTCTCTTTGGTACTAGTCATAAAGTGCAAAATCTGCAAGAAAGAGACAGCAAGAAAATAGTATTAGTAGATGGATACAAAAATACGCATTAAACACAAACCATTCATCTTTTCTTTAAGAAAGGCATAATCTCAATTCTGTCATTCAGACCTGGGAAATGTATTCCTTTCATGGAAAAAAATCCAGTACTGTTCACGCATTAATAATAAGTTATCATAGAAGTGGTATTGGGGTTGCCTATCTGCTCTGGTATAGCTCTCTGGGAATCTATAACCCCCCCACCAACACTTCTAGTGGCCTAAGAAATAACACAATAATACATTCACAATCAATAAGCTGTAGTAATAATGTGCTCACACCCTTTTCACTTACCACCAGGGCTGGATCTGCTGCAACTGCCCTAAATAGCCCCTGGAAAACAAGGTCAGCAATGCAACAATACAACATTAACACTGTAATCCAACTAATAACATGCACACTAGCCAGGTTAAATGTGAAAAAAGACAATCAGGTTTATTTAGAGACAGTGAACAAGGAAGGGGCATGAATCTAGCAGAATGATTAGCAATCTGATTTAAATCAGGGTTGTCTGGCATGTGCTTTAAGGCCCAACCTGACAGTTCAAGAACCCTGGGTACCCAGAATGTCATGCAGGCTAGCCTGAAACATTGACCAGGTTGGCCAGCATAGCTCAATCCGCTGCAGATAGCTCAATCCGCTGCAAGAACCCAGTAAAAGAAACAATTAGATGGTACCACATTGATTTTTTGCTTTCATTGCAGGGTGCTACCCTGATTTGTACTCATGTTACCAGGATCTGGATTCAGTGCAGGTGAGATGTAGACCTCATGGTGGTGATCAAGGAGGCTTGGGGAAGCTGGGCCGACAAGAATCACCTCCGGATGGTCACTACCTGCTCAATGTTGTTGGGCAGGGGGTCAAATCCACAAGCCGGTCTTTTCCCAAGAAGGTCTCTGAAGCAACAGTTGTGGCCTAGGCCAAGATGGCAGGGTCCAGGCTGGATGAACAGTTCTGAGAAAGTTCTTGATTTTCTGCTGGTGAAGCCTCCAGTTGGCATAACAGATTCTACCATGGGGAACCAAATCGCAACCCATGAAACACATTTAACACATTTATATCACTAACTTCTTTGAACAACAGTTCGGATACCGGCCGGTTGCAAATTGACAACTTTACTGTGCAAACCTTCCAATCCAAGGGTACTTCTCTCACAAGCTGGGCCAATCACTTCTGGAACAAGTCTTCTGTCCAAATCACACCAAATCTCAAGTTGCAGTAACACTTCTTCTTTTCTTCTGCTGCAGTTCCAAGTTTGGAAACCGGACAGGTCCAACTTCTACAATAGGCAGTTCGAATTACTGGACAACGTGGCAGGAAGGCCAGTTTAGCCTCTTCCCACCAATTCCCCAATGCTCCTACTCGGAGCAGCTGCTCGAAAGCTCGACCTATTCACTCTTTCACTTCCAGCTCTAACTGATCCACTGCTTCAGTCAGTTCTGGGCACTTTTCTTGTAATCCAAAAGGTTTGGTTGGCTGAGGGAACTGTCAGTCACCTTTGATAAAGGATGAGTTACCATCTGAAACATGTCAGGTTTGGCTCTTAAATACGCCTATTTAATACATTTTTGATACAGAGACCAGTGCCCTTGTTCTTTAACAGGTGTGTGGGCTCTGCTCATTTTTGTTGTCTTTATTGTATTTATTGAGTATTGTAGCACCACGTCCTTGTGCCCACTCCAATCAGTTGCAACTGTCAGTCACAGTAGGGCTCCCCCCTCCAGGTCCATTTAGGTGCCAATATTACAAAACTACAGAATTTTCTTCTCACAAGATCCCTTGGGACAGGGTCCATTTTAAGTCCCCAGCAATTCGATTGGTCCAAATACTGGAAGTCCAGGACCCAACATGGTGGCTCCCATCCAAATGTTTGAGCTGCAATAAAAGCAGGTTATACAAACTTCTCTATCTTTACTATAATAGCAAATAAGCAATAATCAATCACAATTTCTATGAGAGCTCCATCTACTCAAATAGTAACTGCAGAAGGGAGCAAAATAATACACTGTCTGGCTGGTCGCAAGCCCTAAATCACTCAGACCCAGCCCAGACTAATTTCTAAGCACAGATTAGCTATGCTCTTAAAGAGACAGGCGTGGAAGCTCACTAAGGCACTTTCACACAAATAGATAGAACGACTTAAGACAGGACACCAGCCTGACAGTGGGCATTAAGGAGCCCAGGAAGATATTATACTAAACCCCAATTTGGTAGGAGGGTACAAATAAAAATCTTAAAAGCACTAGATCTATGCCAATTGTGTGTTAATGTATTGTTTTCTAATTGTTATTTATTTATTTAACTTTTCCCTGCTGTTGGTCTACTAATATTGTAGATAATGCTGCAATTATTCCACTGAGTCTTTAAAATGTATCTGACTCTCCCCTGCTAACCACAGAATTGTTGTTTGTGACATCACAGTCTGTTGTCATGGTAAGCACTATGATGTCATAAACAAAGGCACTGTGAGATTAACTGGGGACAGGCAAATGTTTTTAAATGTTTTCTGTATAGACTTTTTAGGTGGACTACTAAGATGGGCTGTAAACCTTGGAAAGGAACATTGAAAATGAACAAAGATATTCCCTACTAAATTGCAACGTATGAAACATCTTATTTATGAAAGCGCATGCTGAAGTGCAGAGTTGCTGTTTAAATTCTGTAATTGTCCCAAAACTTGGCCCAGAGAGTGTAGATCTCTGTAACACAGTTGGTTACATTAAACTGTAATCAATTCAACAGATGATTGCATTTGATACTGTTAACATATTGGAAAAATATACTAAGCCACATGTATAACACCTCTAGAGGATGTGCGGATAGTCCGAAGGTTTGATGTGCTAACAGGGGCTACATGCTTGAAAACTATAGGACTTTTTTAACATTCAGGGGTATAGATAAGAGCATTAGAGTCGCATTTTCTGAGGTATGCCTAGTGTACATTTCATTCAAGCATATTTGAGAGCTTTTTTTTTATAGGTGGAAGGTCTTTTATCTAACCAAAGTCTTAATATTTGTCTCTTGGATGTATTAGACACAAGATGTATGCTATGTTGCTTGCTGAGTGCCACTCTGGAGTGTCCAAAATTGTCTGTTACACAGCTGTCTGGTTCAAATACATCATCAAACCCCAGTAGTGGGTTCAGTTTGGATTTAATCTCCTGCCAGAAAGTCTGGATCAGGGGGCATTGCCAAAGCAGGTGTATAAGGGTACCATCTGGATGGTCACATTTGTAACATTTGAAGTTTGGAACCACCTCCATCTTGTGGCACTTCTTCAGTATGTACATGTTACCCTGTGTTACAGGGTTGGGTAAGACTTTATCCCATTTGTTATGAGGAGAGAGAGTTAAAAGCAAGGATTTATTTTGTCCTCTCCCTTTCTGCTACTTGTCTTTCTCTTGCCTATCTGAATGCGCATTCAAATTTTTCTTGTGACGCCTAGGAATTGGCCACTCCAATGGTCCCACAGTTCTGTTATCTCCCTTCTTTCACTTGCTGTTTTTATTCTTTCTTTCTACCCTTGCTTCTCTGTGGTTAAAAAATATATGTGAATCTTAATGTGAAACTGGGATCCCTTGGTTTGCAAATGTATATACAGTACTTACATTGTTGAAATAATTGCAGAAAGCTATTTTTTTTAAATAATCTGTAGTACAGGGAGTTGACCTTGAGCTGTATTTTGACCTCCACAAACTTGTTTACAGAAATGTCAGCAGGGGACCAGCTCTGGGACAGAATGCTCTATTTTGTGTTCACCTGTTAAAGACCAGGGTCCTGATTCCTGAAGCTAGTATGGCAGATGCAAGGCGCTTGTGACAAAGAGCAATGTCACAAGCCACACCTTCCAGCCCCCATTGCATCATTCCCCATTCCAGAATGCAGCCTGCACCAAATGGGGAATCCACTGTGCCGAATGGGCACTGCACCACCCTTGTGAACTGCGACTGGGTATGCAAGGTTGTAAGGGAGCTTGCACCATGGCGAGGCTCATAATTCTGATTCCAAGAGACCTACAGTGGATGGTGCAAGGGGTTCCACTTAGACCTGCCAAGAGATAGTCTAAGCCCCTTGTGATCAACTGGCCCCCCATAAAGTGAGAGCTACAGGTGGGGTCCATGGGCAGGAGGGACACAGAAGGGCATAGGGAGGATCTGTGTGGCTGCTGTGATGTGTGGGATTGCTGTGGCACCTGGTGAGTTCAAATGCCCCAGATGTTATTTATCATGGGCATTTGCACCATGCTGGTTGCCACAGCAATACCTGACCAGCCTGCTGGCACACCGACCCTCCCTATGACCCCACCTGCCCCCACATACCCACTGGGCACCTCTGACCCCACCTGCCCCCACATACCCACTGGGCACCTGTGTCCCCCCACACCACTGCCACCAGTGCTGGCCACACCTCACTGCCCCGCTGTAAAGGGTGCTGCAGCCTTGTGGCAAGTGCTACCACTGTGCCATTGGTCAGGTGCAGTCCTGCATGTGGGGAAATCATGGGGCATTTGGTACAGGAATCCTGCAGTCTTTCAGAATATGACGCAGGGTTCCTGGTGCACACCACATTGCCATAGACCTAGGAGTGGCACAACTTGCATTGTTCCAAGGGCTCCTTCTGGAATCAGGCCTCAGATGTGCTCTTCAGGCTGACTTCAGGAAAAAAACTGGCAAAATTCTGGTACACTTTGTGAGAAACAGGAGATGCAACTTACATCAGGATGCAGAGTTTAAATGGCAAGGAAAAAGCATCAAGTATAAAAGCAATGTTTTGTTTAGAGAGAGAGAAATTGAGATTGGAACTGAGAGAGAGAGAGACTCTTAGAAGTAGGACTTTGTACTGTCTGTATGAAGAGCTATCCTGTACAATTTATTTTATACTGGGTATAATACAGAAGAAGGCGAGTAGCCCATCATGTCTGTCTACCCACATTAGCAGGTCCAATGCTCACTTTCTCTAGGCAAATACTTATCTAATTTGTGTTTAAATACTTTTATGTTATCACTCTGTATTAAATCATGTGGTAAACTGTAATTTGTTTTATTTTACTGTTATTGATAATAATAAAATGCTACCTGCAAATTTTTTACCTTCTTCTGGTTTGCCTATGTTTCCTGACCTATGCTGCTACGACACCCAACATTTTCAAATCATTGTGTTACAGGGTCCATTAGTGAGGTGGCTTGCCACAGACATTTCCAAAGTTTGACAAGTCCCAACCAGCCGTATCTGTTCCCAACTCTCTACTCCACAATTGCCTTATTTCTGCTGCATTACCTTGTATTTGGGGAACCAGGATGATGTCCCATGCTGATGCAGATGTCTTATTTTTCAGTTGTGTTAAAAGGTTCAGCTCTCATTCTGCACCAGTTTGCTTTGGGATTGTCATTCTCCAGTGCTGTGAAAGGGTGTGTTGCAGTTGAATGAGACTGTATGCATCTGTCAGTTTCAGGAGTTTGTGTAGTGGCCAAACATTCTTCCTTCATGTAATGTTCATACCTCTCAACTGTCCCTGATTTCAGGGATGTCCCTGATTGTGCCTCAAAATGTTACTCTGTCCCTCTTAAAATGTGTGTTTCCGTGACCAAACAGTGGGTGTTGTTACCATAATATAATGTCAAACATTAAAGTTACAGACTTGTTCTTTCTTAGAAAATGTCTTTTACACTAAGCCCCTCATTCTGCCAGCTTCCTAAGTGGATATCACCAATTTTGAAGATGTGTCCCTGATTTTGGACCTTTGTCCCTGATTTTATTAAGCTTTGTCCCTGATTTATGAGATAGGAGGTTGAGAGGTATGGTAATGTTGGTGTGCTGTGTTTGCCAGTTATGATGCCAAATAATATAAGGTGATGTTGGGTACCCTCAAACTGCCCTTGTCAGTGAGCCTTGCCAGTCTTGTGAATGAGCATCTAGTTTTTTTGTGTGCCCATATAGACTCTGATAGCATCCTTTGCTTATCTTTCAGCCACCTGACTTGAACTGAATAGTATGCATAGGGCAAAGAATACCATTGGTGAAGCATTTATCTTAATGGGAGCTATTCCGTGGCCGACTGATAATGGAAGTTTGTGCCATCTGCCCAGGTTGGTTTCAAGAGTCTATGTTATTGATTTTATATTGTTATTCTGTGCCTTCACAACAGTTGGGTGAAGAGAGATGCCTAAATACTGTATTTAGTTTGGACTCCATTTCATACCAAAACCATTTATCATGTTTCAGACATCTATGATTCAGTGGCAGAATTTCTTATTTTCCGTTGTTTAATATGTACCCTGAGAAGGATCCAAACTTTTGTACATCATCCAAAATCGGAATCATTAACCTGACCAGTTGGTCAGATCAGCAGGACATCATTCACATAAGCCAGCAATTTGTGTTCCTGCTTGGTTAGGCATATGCCCTGATTGTTCCAATCATTTTGGAGTTTCTGCAACAGGGGCATCAGACCCAGGTTAAATAATGTTGCAGACAGGGGGATATCCTGTCTGGTTCCTCACTCTATAATGAAATCTGGAGAGATTAGCCCATTTGTACTGAAGCATACAACTGTATTCTCCCCAGTGTTACCTTAGTTAAGTTAAGTTAAATTGTTAGTCTAGTTAAGCAGAGAGACAGCTCTTCCTCTATATTAGTGCTAGCCAGGAGCTACTTTTAACAAAATAATTATAACTACTAGTAGGAGCCAGGAGTGTTTGCAGTGACCCCCAGCCCAATATGGCTGGGAGCAGTTTAGCTAAGGCAGCCTGACTGAGTTATTCTTGGATTTGTTGTGAAGTGATGTGCACTTTTCTCCCCTAGTTAAATACTTAATGTTGATGTGGTGGCATCATTTGTTTAATTATAAACCACTTTGTATTTTATGTTTAAAATGTTGATTTGCTTCTGATGAATGGTGACAAGTATTAATGATCCAAGTTTCTGCTGCCTGGGAGAGGGCAAGAACCAAGAGCTGGGGGGCATGGGCCAAGGCAGGAAGGAAGAGAGATGAGGGCTAAGGTGGGGGGTGGGCAGAGGCTTTGGGGTTTGTTACAACACATCACTGCTTTGTTCCCTCCTCCTTACCTGTCCATACCATGATGTTACAAATGCTTGCAGTCTGGGAAGCAAGCCATTAGCGGGATATGGTTCAACAGTAACTACACTTGGGAGACTTCAGTAAATGGCAACGTACTGTTCAGAAGACACTGAGGTTCAAAGAGGGGGGGTGGAGGGGCCCTTTGTGTCAATGAAAATATCAAGACTACAGAAATTCAGAATACACATAAGGAGCCTTAAGAACTGTGGTTCACTGAGGAAACAGGAAGTGGGATTGCCATACGAACTGGGGTTGTCTACAGGCCTCCAGAGCAGGGGGAGGAGATAGACATATTACTGTTAGAAGATGTATAAAACATGACTGCTAAATGGAAGGTTCTGATAGTGGGAGACTTCAACATGCCAAATACAGATTGGTCAATACCAGCAGGAACATCTGCCAGAACTAGACATATAGTGGATTCCCTGCAGGAGGAGGGCCTCAAAGAACTGGTAGAACAACCCACAAGAGACAGGACTATCCTAGATCTAGTACTGACTAATGGAGAAAGGATCACAGATCTCCAGGTAGAAGTTCGCCTGGGGACCAGTGACCATCCATACTGCATTGGATAAAGGCCACATCACAGGCGCGATCTTCATTGACCTCACTAAGGCCTTTGATACCGTCCACCATTCACTACTCCAGACCTCCTTGCTTAACCTAGGTCTCTCACAGGAAGCAGTGGGATGGGTCACAGATTATCTTACCAACCGGACCCTTCAAGTTAAAATTGGCAATACCCTATCCTCCAAATCTCCAGTCCTCTCAGGGGTCCCTCAAGAGTCCATTTTGGGTCCCCTCCTATTCAGCCTCTTCCTTAACTCCTTCCCCACATCCTGCACCTCTAACCTATTACTATATGCTGATGATGCTGTCATCTTCTCCTCCAGCCCAGACCCCTCTCAACTCCACCATTCCCTCCAGTCCTCCTTCAATGCTGTCGAAAGCTGGTTCACCTCACAACACCTTATTATTAACTATTAAAAAACCAAAGGTATGCTTTTGGCACATCCGCAGAATTCCAGGATAGGGCTTTTTCCACAAATACTATTTGCATCACAGACCCCCCTGGAATTTGTGCATTCCTTTAAATACCTGGGCATCACTTTAGACACTGGCCTTACCTATTGTGAGCATATACTGTACATCAATTATCTAAGGCCCTAAATATTAGGTTAGGGCTTTTGCACTGCTTTAAACATTGCCTTACCCCTGAGGCCCTTAAGCTTGCTATCTCCACCTTGGTACTTTCCCTGCTTGACTATGGCCTTCTGATTTTTGATGGCGCAAGCTCATCAGCCCTTGATAGTTTTAGACTTGTCCTAAACAAGGCCTGCCATCTTATATTAGGATGTGACAGACTCACTCATACCTGTGCGTTATATCAAGACACCAATTGGCTTAACCTTGACAACAGCATCAAATTCCACACTTGTGTCTTAGCAAAAAAAATCTCCCTTGGCCTCTCCCCTGCAGCACTCACCCCTTTAATCACCATGGACTCAAAAGCTCAGCACACCCATAGCTCAGACACCCATCGTCTCTCCATCCCTTCCTGTCGCACAACTCAATTCCAAAGATCCTTTTGCTACAGGGCACACTTGTGGATGAATAACCTACCCTCCTCCTCCTTGCGTCTTGATCAAAGAATTGGTCAATTAAAAATGCACCTTAGGGCCCATCTTCGGTCCACAAGTGTCTGCGACTGCACATGAACCAGTGCCCCCTGTCCCTCTACTATTGGCAATGGACTCTGGCTTGCCTCTGCATACAGCTCTTAACTCTGCCATCTCAGGGATGTTAAGTTCCAAGTCTTTTTAACTGTCTCAAACTGCACTAGTTCCTGAATGTTTCGCCAAATTGTTCCTGTTATAAACATATCTTTACTCTGTAACAATTTACTGTATTGTGTATTTGTACTAACTGTATTGTGTATCTGTACCTATTGCATGTGACGTGGAACCTTTGTAAAGGAGTCTATGACTCAAAGGTATTTCTGATCTCTGAAATAAACAAAATAAACAAAAAATAAACAGACATGGTATGGTTCAATTTGGCATCTAGAGCTAGCCATCCCATTCCAAGGCAAACATATGGGACTTCAGAGGAGCTGATTTTGATAAGATGGCCAACAGAGTTAAGTTAGTCCTGGCAAGAAGAATCACAGGTGAGGGGGTACAGGCAAAGTGGGTAAGGATTAAGGGTGCAATACTTGAAGCAACATCCCATTGTATTAGAGAGAGAAAAGCAAGAGCAAAAGAAGAAGGAAACCACTTTGGTCCTCAAGAACAGTAGCAGAAAAAGTCAGAACCAAAAGGCTGGCCTTCAGGAAATATAAGGAAACGCAGCAGGATGGAGATAGGGAGACATACCAAACTTCCCTAAGGGAAGCAGGGAAGGCAGTAAGGCAGGCAAAGGCTCAAACTGAGGAAACACTAGCATGAACAGTAAAAGAAGGTGACAAGACTTTCTATAGAAACATTAATGAAAGGAGAAAATCCAGACGGGGTATTACTAAGATCAAAGGGGATAAGGGGGAGTGTGAGGAGGAGGAGGAGGACCAAGGAAAAGCATCTATCCTAAATAGATACTTCTTCTCAGTATTTACTGAGGAAAAGGTAAGGCAGGACGCACAACTCAGCACCATGGATACAGGGGGGGAGGGAGGTGTGCACTAGTCTCTTCACAAAAGAAAGGATCCTACAAGAGCTCGCTAAGCTCAGGATGGACAAGGCAATGGGACCTGATGGCATACATTCCAGGGTACTAAAGGAGGTAAAGGTGGAACTAGCAGAGCCATTATCAGAACTGTTTGGTGAAACTCTGAGCACAGGAGAGGTCACAGAAGACTGGAGAAGGGCTCACATGATCCTGCTCCACAAGAGTGGTAGCAGGCAGGAGGCAGGGAACTACAGACCAGTCAGTCTTACCTCAGTAGTGGGCAAGATTATGGAGCCACTCCTCAAGGAAAGGATAGTGCAACACCTGGAATCTATAGAAGCACAGGATCCAAGACAGCATGGGTTTACAACAGGAAGGTCCTGTCAAACTAATCTCATAGATTTCTTTGACTGGGTAGCTGGAGTGGTGGACCAAGGGGGAGCAGTTGATGTCACCTACATTGACTTCAGCAAAGCTTTTGATACTGTTCCACATAGAAGATTGATTAATAAACTAGGTAGGCTTGGGCTGGGTCAGAAGTTGGTCAACTAGGTGGCAAACTGGTTGGTGGGTAGAAAATAGAGAGTGGTGATAAATGGTATAGAGTCAGAAGAGATGCAAGTGACACATGAGGTACCTCAGGGATCAGTCCTGGGGCCCATCCTCTTCAATATCTTCATCAGTGACATTGCAGATGGACTGGAGGGTAAGGTTTGTCTGTTTGCAGATGACACAAAGATCTACAACAGCGTAGATGATCCAGATGGGTGGACAGAATGAGAAGAGATCTGGATAAACTGTCAAAATGGTTGGAACAGCCGCAACTGGGATTTAACGTAAAGAAGTACAAGATCATGCACATAGGGAAGAGAAACCCTGAAGCCACCTATAGGTTAGGAGTGGAGTTACTGTCAATCACAAGGGAAGAAAGAGACTTAGGCATCGTCATCACAGATGACCTGAAATCATCCAAGCAGAGCACTAAAGCAGTAGGCAAGGCTAGAGGGATGTTGGGGTGTATTAGTAGGGGTACCACAAGTCAAAAGAGGGAGGTAATAATCCCTCTTTACAAGACACTGGTTAGGCCCCATCTGGAGTACTGTGTGCAGTACTGAAGGCCACACCTGCACAAGGACATTAACAAAATACAGGCAGTCCAGAGAAGGGCAACCAAAATGGTGCAGGGACTGCATCAGAAAACATATGAGGACAGATTAACGGAGCTCAATATATATACCCTAGAGCAAAGGAGGGAGAGAGGTGATATTTTATTCATTTACTTATTCATTACAAATCAGGTTTTCAACCTTTGAGTCAGAGACTCATTTACAAAGGCACCTCGTCGCGGTGGGGGGGGCAGACATCAAGACAGTTATTACAGTGCAGATTAAAACAGAGGATAACATTACAGGTGCAGTAAAAGGAACATTTGGCATAGATAGACTTAGGTTACATAATGTAGTACTTTGTATGTTACTTAGGTTACATAATGTTACAAAATTGTGAGTTACACTCATGGATATAGTAGGTCCTCAGAGAAGACAGCGGGTTACATCCCTGTTTGGACCTAGTAGGGAAGGAGGGTGTCTGGGGGAGGGATAGGCTGTCCAGTGGACGTTGTTGAGACAGGGGGCAAGGCGGGCAGGTACCACAGGTTACAACAGGGGGTTAGTTGCACCTACAACAGCGGGTATCAAAGATATGGTTCCAAAGGGTTGTTTTGAAGAAACCAATTTTTAGCAAGTTGGAGATGCAGCTAGGGAGGGAGTTGAACCAGGTGGGGGCTCGGTAGAGGAAGGATCTCTGGGCAAGAGAGGTCTTTGTTCTTGGCACCTTGAAAGTGGCCTTAACAGAGCTATGGGTGGTGACGGACAATGATGACTGCTGTAGGGAGGTGGAGACCCCAGCGGGGAGAGTCCTAGCAGTGATTCCTTAGCAAGAAGGCAGGTCTGATAGAGCAGTCACTCCTCAAAGTTGAGCAGATTGGTGATAGTATAGAGAAGGCAGGTGTGAGTTTGGCTGGGGACACCAGTCAGGAGCCTACAGACCTTATTGATGGAGAGTTGGATTTTGGAGAGTGCAGTGTTGTCAGCTGCAGTGTAGATGGGCAAGCCATAGTCCATCAGGGACAAGACAGAGGAGGTGATGGCCAGCCTGGGGGCAACCTGAGGCAGGCAGTCCCTGTGCCAGTATAGCAGGCCAATCTGAAAGTTAATGGTGGCTGACAGGGCATTAATGTGGGTGTAGAAGGAGAGGGCAGTATCGAACATGATGCCTAGGTACTTGTATGTGGTCACTTGTTCTAGCAGGTGCAGAGTGCTGGGGATAATCAAGAGGGGGTATTTTTAGCTTGATCAAAACATTCAAACATCTTAAGGGCATTAGCAAGGTGAAAGAGTCTAACATGTTTCAATATAAGAAAAATAGCAGGACAAGAGGACACAGCATGAGATTAGAGGGGAGGCCGATTAAGGGGGAATGTGAAGAAGTTCTTTTTCATAGAAAGGGTGGTGGATGCATGGAACAGCTTACCTCAGGAAGCAGTGGATATGAATACAGTGCAGAACTTCAAACAGGCATGGGACAGGCATAAGGGAGCAATACAGATGACTATGAATAGATAGGCCATTGACAGAGTACAGGCCTATGGCACATTCATAATGTTGAAAAACTGGGCAGACTGGATGGGCCTTGCGGTCCTTATCTGCCATCAACTTTCTATGTGTCTATGTTAGCTTGAATCCCATTGTGCCCCACTATGTGGGAGAGAGGATAGCATGGTATCCAGCATGGGATCCCAGTTCTCATGTGCCATGATTGTTGAAGAGTGAAGGCAGGTTCAGGTGGGTCTTGCATCTGGGTGTCCCTTGTAATTGGACACTTTGATGCAAAGCCTACCCCAAACTACACTGCTGTCAATTACACTCAGCATGGCATATGGAAACAGTGGTCTTGTGCTGGATAACATGCTTCTACTCACCCACATTATGGATGTCATCAGGCTAGGCTAGTTTGTACAGTTAGAGCAGGAGGAATGAAGGATAGGCACACATACAGCTGTGTCCTCTGAAGATTAGGCCAATTAATTTTGTTTTTATTTTAATAGTTCAGCAGCCACACTGAGAACCAGAAGGAAGTGACAGGAGGACCATAGTTGTCAGTATCAGTGGCTCAGCAGGTTGCACACTCTCCTCTGAGGCCAGAAGATCAGAAGGTTGTGGGTTCCATCCCCACTCCAGGCACTTGAGTTAAATCCTAATGCTGACACTGTAGTGCAGCATGAGGAGGTGGTGCCGTCTCTTGGATGAGACATTAAACTGAGGTCCCATATGCCTGTTCAGGTGGATGTTAAAGATCCCATGGCACTTCTCAAAAAAGCAGGGTTTTTTTATTGAAAAAAAAATAAATACAAAGTATACAATAGAATCAGGGAAATACAAAAGACATCCGGAGACTACTGTGAAAATTACAAGAAGAAAGGATGGAGAAAAAAACAAAAAAACAAGAACTATACAAATTATGTCATAAAATACAGTTCATGTGACAATATATTTACATTAAAAACAGTGAAAAGCATATAAAACCAAAAACAAAAAAAACCCCATCAAAAATCAGATCGCCAATGATGAATAATCCCAGTCCTGATCTGCACTTCTACCAGTGCCAGAGGTCAAGGGACATTCAAAATATTCATCAGACCTTTCCACAATATGTGGGCTGTATCATATGATAAAGCAATAAAATCTTTCCGAAAAACCTCAAGACAAGTAGTTTCACATAACTTCCCTTCTGTCAGATAAGGCAGCCTTAATTGCTGGAGTACATATTTGCTCCTTACCTGTCATAAATAAAATTTCAGAATAGCAAAAAGAACCTCTAAGGTCCATCCATGGTAGTATATTAATCTCCCAGAAAAATTTCCTAGTACAAATTGATCATAAGTTAAATTAGGAAGCCAGGACAAAGACCACCTGGCTGCTAAAAATTTCCATAAGTGAATGGAATAACTACATTCAAACAAAAAGTGAGTCATTGACTCCACTGGATTACCACATTCAGCCTACTGACAGCATCTCTCATCCAGAGGTTTGTGTCTCCAGTTCCCTTGAACATTAACCTTCCCATAAGTACAAAGCCATAAATTGTCCCACATATGCAGTGGAACCCGTGGATTATTCAGCTGATGAAGTACCCTTGAAACCCTATCTGGGGAACAGTGTTTAATGTCAGGTTCTACTGGCCCTATAAACCCCAGAATCCTCTCATATAATTATCTCCACATCAATGTGGAAATATGTGATCACTTAACCTGCTAATTTCTCATTTTGACAAGAGTTGGTTTGATACAGGTAGACAGACAAACCGATTTTACACGTTTGGGAACCTCCTGATGCCACTTATCCAAAAATGGTTGCAACATGCTTAAAACCCATTCCTGACATAAATTGAGCTCATCCAGATGTAAAATAACAAAGGTACCTGACCAGAAAAGAGTGTGGAAGAAGACTAGAGGGTGTATCATGTCCACCCCACCCTGTTTCCGTCGGAGATATGTGAAGTCTCTCTTAATGGGGTTCAATCGACTGCCGCACAACATCTGAAAGTAAACACCATAAACCCATGTCTCTGATTCATGAGGGATTGGGAACACCCAGGCAACATATTGAATAATGGGAATCAAAAATTGCTTTACCAGAAAGACCTTTCTCAATTTACATAATTGCCAGTATTCCACCATGCAACAAGGGCTTCACATTTCTTCTGGGACTTATCCCAATTCAGGGTGGCCACATTGCTGGCCCCAAAACATATACCCCAAATCTTCAAAGGTCCATTTGTGATTGGAATAAGAGCAACACTCTCTTCTGGCTCCCCCAATGTAGACCACTACTTTTATCTTTGTTGATTCGTGCTCCAGAAAGACTGGAGAAGAGCTCCAATTCTAACATTGTCTGCACTACACTTTCTGTATTTTTACAGAACAGAATAACATCATCTGCATAGACCATGGATTTTAGTAGAACCAACCCAGTAGGGTTCTGCATTCCAGAAATATGGTCATTAAGTCAGATATGTCGAATGCAAGGATCCAGATACAAAATATACAAAGGAAGACTAAGGGGGTACCCTTGTCGGACCCCACAATGTAGTCGAATTGTACCACCCAAAACCTTCCCTAAGATTGGCATTATCTTAGCCTTAGCATAAAGGTTCTCTATCCACCCAATAAAATCTAGTAGAAGCCCAAATGCCCTCATTACTTGAAACAAAAATTTGTGAGACACTCTATGAAATGCCTTGCTCTGATCAAGTGACCAGAGATACATGAGAAAGCATGTTTACTACAAAACTCATAACAATCCCTAATAATGAACAAATGTTTCTGAATTATTTTCCCCAGAATAGTACAAGACTGAGATGGATGAATCAAGTGAGGCAAAATGTATTGCAACCTTTTGTTAAAAATGATAGTCAAAATTTTCCAGTCTGAATTAAGTAAACAGATTGGTCTCCAATTATTCAACTGTACTTTATTGCCACCCTTAAATAGAAAACTCAATAAATCTTGGGTAAAATTAGGGGGAATCGTGCCCCGAATTGTAATTTCTTCAAAAACTACGAGCAGCATAGGCGCCAGTTCCTTCATAAGTAATTGATAAAATTCAATAGGTAAGCCATCCCATCCTGGGGAAATGTCTTTCTTCGGGGAACTAATGGCCAATTCAACTTCCTTAAGAGAAATCAGCACAGATAATGCAACTCTGTCCTGCTTTTCCAGAAAGACCCCCACCTCATGTAAATAATCGGTAAGCTCTTGTCTACTCTGCTTCAGTTCTGGAACCAAACCCATAAAGTAATTTTCAATAATGGCACTTAATTCCACAGGGTCAGAGCACAATTTCCCAGTGCTGTCCTCCAACTCCAATAGAGTGATAGAATCCAATTTAAATTTAAAGGCCGCACAAGGATCACCCTGGGGCATTTTCTGAGTCCCAAAACTTAACTCTGATGCTAAGGTGACTGCTCTATTATATTGAAAAAGTTTCATTTGCTGCTTAATCTCAAAAATTTGGTCCAAGTAATCAGCTCCCATAAGATTGGCTGAAGAAAACAGTTTTTGCAATGGTTGTTGCAGAGATAATACTGCATTTGTTTGGTATTTTGTTTATAGGTGCCTGCACCTGTAGCCATTTCTGTAAGGCTTTCTTGGAATCAGCCCACCACTGACCCACTGAGTCATACAGACAAAGAACAGACTGCCGTGCTTGAAGTTCATACAGAAGGCCCTTCTGAATGGAGGGGTCTTGCAACAGTAAAGTACTTGTCCTCCAATGACTACTCTGTTGGGGGGTAGGGGCTTGAATACCCATTTAAATTTGTAATACAAAGTGGTCTGAAAACTCAAAAGGCAGTGTTTGTAGCTGTAACACCCTGCTACTAGTGCATAAAAAAACGAAATCTATTCTCATGGACAGTAACCCCCTGTAATAGGTATTCATGGGCCATAGACCCCTTAAGTTATACACCTCACACAAACCAGTGTGGGATACACAATGAAGCAAAGCATTAGTATCACAATAAACTTTCTGTCCCCATGTTACCTCATCTTGAATATCAATGGGACAATTAAAGTCTCCCCCCAAAATTATCATTTTGTTCATTGCCAAATATGGTTGTATGGATTTAAAAAATTCTACTATCTCCAGTTTCCCCTGTGGAGCACATACATTAATGAACCTGCATGGGTGGGTATGCCATAATCCATCAAGAATAAGAACTTGACCTGAGCATAGATCAATCAATTTAAGCATTTTAAAGGCCTCTCCACAGAAAAGATTTCCCACCCCATCTGCCTTATCCAACCCAAAGGACCAAAAGGACGGTCCCCACACCCATGCATTTTGTGTACTTCTCAAATAATAATCATCAGCCATCCAGGTTTCCTGCAAAAAAAAGACATCCTGCTGTAATTGCTCTAAGGTGGAAAAGACAGCAGCCCATTTCACTGGATTCTTGATACTGCAGGTATTAATAGATGCCGCCTTAATAGAAACCATGTCTTAACGAAGCGCAGGGAAAAATTAACCGCCTGGGAAACCAGTAAAACTCAGTCGTCTACATTCTCCTTCGGGCCAACATGTTTTTTCTTTTTTTTTTCCTCATAGTTTTCCCCTGCTAAGGGCAATGATGTTACTTATGGATCTGATTCCATCTCATCCGGATCCAAGGAACCCCAATGTTTAATATGTGACAGAGAGGAGAATTTATTCATCAGAGGAATCAGGGAGGCCTGTGCTGCTTGTAGCCTGGCACTCTATCTGGATTACCTAGAGAAATAAAATTAATACATGGGCATTCTCAGTTTAAAAAAGCTGTGAAAATGTACTTATATGTGAACTGTACTTGCTTTAGATAGTAGATAGCTATTGATTCGATATCAGTTTATTTTATTGTTTTTATAAATCTTATATGTAATTTGTTTGCCTAATAGTGTGAGTGAAGAGTTAGAAATGTAGGTTGTTGACAGTTAGGGAATATGTCTAATATATGTATTATCAAATGTTTGTTTGTTAAAGGAGTATTAATCCACAGGACACTGTTGAAAATAGACTTCAACCTAACAGTTTGTATCCTGTTTAAAAATAAAGTTTTTATCATCATTATCGTCTAGACGGTTTTGACCAAGTCATTGGCAGTGGGGGCATCTCCTTCTCATTTGTATCCTGGGTCATGGGACGCACTGGGGGAGCCTTAGGTAAAACTAGAGGGGCCACCGGTTCTGCCGTGTGACTTGAACCAGAGGTCCAGCCACCCAAGTCCTCGGTGCCTTCTTCCGTAGGAGTTGTAGGCCCTGTGGGGTGAACAGAAGCATCATCATCCGGGTTGGCAGGCCCAGCCTGTCAGTCTATGTCATGAGTATTGGGGGGGGGGGCTTTCTGTCGTGCAGTTTTAATCAAGCTATCCTGATCAGGCCCATCTGCATGTTTGTGCACTGCATATGGGCATTTTTGGAAGACATGTCCCCTCATAACACATAGTTTTCATTTGGCGAAATTTTGGCATGCTGTACTGATGTGATTGTATTCCCCACAGAGTATACACTTCAACTTGTCACATGTACTAGCCAAGTGAGTCTGATCCCCACACTTGTGACATGCCTTAGGTTGTCCTGCATAAAAGCAGATGCCCCTGTCTTTTCCGATAAAAAAGCTGTTGGGAATATGTTGCACCCCAGTGACCATTTGGCTCAGTTTAACTCAGAAATGCCACCCCCTCATCCAAAACAATTCAGAGTCTATAATAAGATCAGGTGCACTGAGAACATCATATTTACTCTGCAGCCAATGGTGAATGTCCCCAGTACTGACACTTTCATTCTGAAACATGATGGTAATATGTTTGATCAATGGTAGGGATAAAGGAATAATCATAAACGAGGTCCAAAGTGGAGAAAACTTGACTTGGTTATACATAAACCAGAATCTGTCCAGACCCATAGGGGAATTAAAACTTACATTGTAGTTTTCCTCCCCCAGTATATGTATCAGGGCATGCACTTCTCTGAGAGAGAAACCTAAAGAATCCTTTATCAGCCTCTTTTCAACTTATTCCCAGTCTGGGGTGGTCTCCAACCCTCCACGGTATCTGAGTCAAACCGCATTTCATCATGGTTTAGGTGTGGATTTATCAAATGAATCAGAAAATCTTGGGTGCATAAGGGGTAGGGGTGTGGAAGTCCTGGAGCTCTGCTGGGTGTCCTCCTCACTGACATTATCTGTGCTATGGAACTGTGCTGTCCCACCTGGGGGAACCCCTGCCGAGTCCTGTTCAGGAATAGGACCAAGTAATCCTCCACCCCGGGGTACTCGGTTCATCCGCATGCAACTGTGACCGTAGCAGAGCACCTGTAGCCTGGTCCCGAGGTGAGTCATCAGATTGAATCAGATTTTCCACCCTCAAGTGCACCATAGGCCTGGATTGTGGCAAGATTTCAGATGGGGAAGTAATAACCTCCCCCTCAGTTGGGTCCATGTCACTTGCACAGTCAACCAGGCTAGAAACAACCGGAGTAAAATGTAGACTTTCAGGGGTTAGTACAACATTGCTGCCATTTGGCACATCACAGTCCATAGTAGAAATACAATTTGTGGGGCAGTCACTTACCCCAGCAGGGTCCCCCTGCTCCCCAGGCATCTCCGGTTTTCTTGGCAGTAGATGACCACCATCCTGACTTGCCAACACGCTGCCAGAGTCCTCATATGCTGGGTCTGGGGTTCAATCCCCCGTGTCAGTGTGTTTCCAGCCTGCATTAGACAACGCTGACTCCAGAGAGCAGTTTACGGTTGTGTCCACAGGCATAACTACCTGAAATGCTTCCTTAATGCGATCTCTTGCCAAAGGCCCTCTTGAGTTGCTCACAGACTCGGATGCCTGAGGCTTCCATTTTGTAGTTTCAGCCACCGATTTATCTAACCTGTGATGTTTGGATTCCTGTTTACTCTAAATCTGTTTTCTTCCAGAATAGAGTTCTTCTGCCTTCGCCATATCCTTGGACAATTTTATTCTGTGTTCATGAAAGTTTTGTTACAATAAAACTTCCTCCATTCACAAAATAGCCTCAGAAACATCCATATCAGAAGTATAATTCACATGTCCCTCCTTTCCATAACATCAGAGAGTTCTTCTCCAAGATGTTTACAACGCATACTTGCTCCAAACCCAGCTCTATGGGCTGTAGGGGAGACCTTGTCTCCCTCAAGCTGCCACTCCTCCACAACTCCAGCCATGTCTGAAACCTCCATGTTCAAAATAGGGCCAACAGCATCCCCTTCACCAGAGTAGGGACATTTTTCGTGGGAATAAGGGAAGTATAATTCATGTTCACATGTCTGTCCATCTCTTCAAATCATCAGTATCCACATTATTCTACACACTATCTCCATTTCTCCCACTTTTTTATGTTTTACAGTATCCTTCCTAACCTGTTGCGCTATTCTAATCCTTAACACCTCTTGTTTGTGATTTATTTACACACATTTCCTGTTTTTTTCTCTTTTTTCCTAGAATACTAGTCCTTTTTTATCCTTATCCTGTATTCTCTCTCTCTCTTTTTTCCTTTACTTTTTTTTGTGTTTATTATCACCAGAACAAGTGTACTTGTCCATTATCAAAGATCTGAAGACCTTCCTACCATAATCTTAACACTTTTTGACTGTTTCCCTTTTGGATGTCTTTCTTATATACCTGCTGCAATCCAAAACACACATTATGCATTATCACCTCCTGCTGTACCTTCTGTTGCTGCAATACTAACATGCATCTTGCCTGCCATATCTGATATTTACACACTGTTAAAAAAACTTGTCTGGTGCTTTCATGAAATCTCTGCCATTTTTTGTATGTATAACTAACACCAATTCTTGGTATGTGAGAGACAAAACTTCTAGCATTTTCCACCCTACCTCTACCTGTTTCCAAAAGTCTTTTACATACCTGCAGTCTAAAAAATGTGTTCTTGTGTCTCAAAAATCTGGTAGCATCCTTGTCTGGGGCAATATCTTTCATCAGTTGGCTTGTTTATTATTACTATTTTTGACACTTAACCTCCCATGTATTGTCAACCATATCAAATCCCACACAAACGAAGGCATCCCATTATTGGTCAACTGAGATATTGCCTTCCCTGCACTATTTACTGGGAAGAGGGGAGAAGAACTTATTTCTCCATTGCACTAATTCTGATACACTCATAGACCTGTTGTCTAGTATATCCTATCATCCCTTGATAAGGAACTTTCCATTTTATCATTTTCTGTATTATGGTTTTTACATGAAGTGGGATAATATTTGTTCTAGTCAGTTGTCTAGCATTGCCTTGCAACCATGCTGTGACACAACCTGTCACCCATTCACTCACTGCCAAATGCCAGGGCTTAGAGACATTCTTTAATCCCTCAAGTACATTATAATACAGGTAAATACTATAAAAAACCCTATTGGATGAACCATATCTAAGCCTCCCTCCTTCAGGGGCCTATATGTTACATCCCGCTTTACTGGGTTTAACCGACTACCCCACAATGCCCTAAAAAATACACTCAACAGCCCAGTGTCTAGTTGTAAAGGGGGGGAATATAACTTAAGTATAAAAAGACTGGAATAATCAAATGTTTTATCAACAAAACTCTTTTTTGGCAATCTGTTTATGCATCCATCCCAACATCTGCAGTTTGGCCTTTTGTAATTTGATTTCACAATTAAGTTTTGCTAAATCCCCAGGTCCAAATAATATTCTTAAAATAACTATAGGCTCTGTCACTATTGGAATTAAAGTATAACTTTGTCTAGAAGAGGCCTGCCATCCCATTACTCTTTTCCAGGTTAATTTTTGATATGGAGATTCTTGGATACTTGTCACATTGTTGTATAATTTCACCCTCTTCTGTAGTTCCTTTTACGATAATTACAACATCATCAGCATATGCCAACATCTTAACCTCAGCGGTTGCCATTGCCAAAGATACGCCCTGAATGTGAGGTGTCTTCATTATAGATCTTAAAAAGGGATCTTTGCAAAACACATAAAGCATAGGACTCAACGGACATCCCTGCTTAAACCCTCTTTTCACCTGCACTATATCTTCTTTCCTTCCATTCACTCTAGACTGCAACTTTGCCTTATAAAATATTTCTAACCATCATATAAATTGTTTGGGAATCCCCAAACTGTCCAAAGTTCTATATATATAAGTATGCGAAACTGAGTCGAAGGTCTTGTGGTGATCGAGGCTCAACACAATTCCTTCCTCACCTCCTTCCTGATATTGGCCAAACATCTCTCAGATCATAATCAGGTTATCCTGAATACCTTGTCCTGGAACTGAATACGCCTAGGCTATGCCTATCAATGTTTGTGAAACTTGTGACAATCTATTAGCCAGTATCTTATTTAATATTTTAAAATCACAATTGGCCTCTAATTTGTCAATTAAGTCGTATCTCCTTTTTTATAAAGAAATATCACATCAGCTATCATCATTGACTCAGGTAATGTATATGTCTGTAATATTTCATTTATCAACTGCATAAATTCTGGGAGAATGTATTGGGCTACCCTCTTATAAAATTCTGATGTAAGTCTGTCCACCCCTCGGGCTGTATCATTTTTCAAAGTTGCTATAACTTGTCTGACTTCTACTATTCCTATAGTTTGGAGTAATAGTTCAGACTGAGTTCCATTCAGTGATGGGTCCTCCAAATGTTGCAGGTATTCCCACAGAGAATATACCTCTAGAGTGGCTCCAAAGGCATCTACCATATATTTATCTATAATTGCCATCAACTTCTCTTTACCATTCTGGAGTCCACCTGACTCATTTTCTAATTGTCTAATTACTTTTTTTTCTACCCACTTTTGAGTATCCTTAAATGGTTCAAAAGTTTGTTTTTCACTTTCTGTTCCAAACTTCAGCTCTTGCTGAAGTGTTTTTGCTTTATTATACTGCAAATGGAACATTTCTTTTTTTATTTGTGTAATCTGCTGACTTAGATCATGTTTCAATGTTTCCATTCTGGATATTAAGGAACGTAATTGTTTCCTTAATGTCAGGTTTTTTAAATATGTGTTAGTTGATTGCTTATGTGCCATTTTTGGAAAAAGAACTCTAAAGTCACTTTTCAAATCATCCCACCACTCCTGCAAAGTGTCATAAATACAAATAACAGATTTCCTCACAGTCCACAAGTTTGTCCGTGCCTGCAAAATTTCCCTAGAGTCTAATAAAGATACAGTCAGTCTCCATGGGCTTTTCCCAAAAGTATTCAAGTCTTTACTAGCTATGTGGATTTCTATACCCCTATGATCTGTAAAGTCCCAATCATGCATCATCACCTGTGCTATGTCAACCTGTTGTGACACAAACAAAAATTCAATCTGTGATTGTAGTGCTCCTCTATAATATGAGAACCCAACCTGTGCATGTACCGACCTATATGCATCCTTTAAACGTGCTATCCCCACTATCTCCTTAAGAGTGTTTGCATCACAGAATATTTTCTTAGTTTGTCCACCCCCTATCATTCTGCTGTATGCCACAATTAAAATCCCCACCCCAAACCACCATATGAGCTGTACAAAAATATGGTTGAATTTTCCAAAATAGTTCAGTCCTCTTTGTTTTCATTTGGGGAGCATATGAGTTTATAACTCGAAGTCTCAAATCTTCCAACTGGATGTCCAACATTAAGGTTCTCCCTGGCTCTATTTCTATAAGTCTAATGACCTTTAAGTTTGGGTTTGCAAACAAGATTCCTAAGCCATCACATAAAGCTAGACCATGAGACCAGAAAGACACCCCTTTAGACTACAACTTTGAAACAGTAGCCACTTCCTTTAAAGTTTTTAACCTTGTGTCCTGCAGGCATATTATATCTATCCCATGTGCCTGTAGTTCTGCCAAAATGGTCAGTCTATTTTATTACTCTTCATACTGTTACCATTGACTGTGGCTATTTTTAAGTTTGGCATTTATAAACACAATGAAGGTGAACCCAAACTCTTCTTGATGATATTACTGCTGGGATCTAGTTCTCCATTTTGTTTTAACCTTACTACCTAAATCTGGATCATCTTTCTCTGAGGAAGGGTCTTGGTGTGAGGAGCATAAAGAGGAAGAGTCTGAGTCATTGTCCTCATCATCAGTCTCAAGAGTTGTAGGTTCCACAGGTAAAAACTTGTATTTGTTAGACTCAGCCCATTTTTTTTCTCCATGCTCACTTTCCTTTCTTTCCATTTGGGTTAAGTTTGCTTTTCATACTTCATCCTTGGTAGCTTTCTACATTGCACTTTTTGAACGATTGTCTCTGTCCCCCTTTTTTTGGGGGGTGGGGAGCATTGACTCAGAATCACTGTGCATTGGGCTCCTAGAATCCATTGTAATAATATCACCATCTCCTGTTCCATCTCCAAAAAGAGTAGGGGAATTTTTTATTCATAACTTAAAAGAACATATAAACAAATGAGTATTTCTTCACACAAAATCATGAAAAAGTAGAAAACATAAACACAAAAGAGTATAACTGCATGTTTTAAGCCCAAAACACAAATAAAATACCGTAAGCATACCCCTCCCCCTCCATACTAAAAGAGTAGGGGGATTTTAATTTTTTTTAACTCCAAATTAAACTGTATAAAACTGTACAGATAACATACAAATCATAAAAAGGAAATATCAAAACATAAGTAGGTATTACATCATACATTGAAAAATATAAAATCTTATTTTATTATTTCCTTTAAGCATCCCCACTTCTTCCTTAAAAAACAATTATTTTGTAAACCCAAAGCACAGTGTACAGAGATGTAATTAATCATAAAAATTAAGTATTACTGCATACATTTAATCTTTTAAAATAATATGGGAATTGTCATCTTTTATCTATACCTGTCTAAAAGAAATTGTATGAAAACTGCAACCTTTAGACAAATCCAAAATATTGGAGAGGAGAATGTAAAAATTAAAAAGCAGTTTAGGACAGTAGGATATTTTACCTGTAAATATCACAACTGTTCAAATTTGCTCATAAAATATCCTATCTCTTCTCTTATACTTGAACAATTAATTCAATTATGTCTTACAGGCAAAGGTTTATGCTTCCTTTTCCTTTTCATTATAATGAAGATGTAATGGTCATTTACCACCATTTTATTGGAGCTCAGTAGCTATCGGCTAATGTCACCCTGTATCCAGCCAATGTAATAATTTTCACCTTCTGTTACAGAAAGAGGTAGGCAATTGTATTTGTTCTTGCCTTCTGATGGCTAATACAGCTTCTTGAATGGATCAAAATAATTGTTCTTGCATCATAAATACTTGATTCAGTGACCACCAGCATCTCACTTGCCAGATATGGTATTTAATACACCCTAATAACCCATGCATAAGATCTACCTCATAGGCCTGCCACTGTCAGGGAAAAATACCTAGTAGTAATATATCAGCAGTAATATTTACCAAGGGTGAAGCTCCCCAGTACTGCTTTATCAGCATCCAGAAATGATTAATATATGGACAATCAGTAAGCAAATGTTCCATAGTTTCCACTGGGGCTTGGCATAAATTTGATTTAGGACATACTCTGGTTTCTACGCTTTTGTGCTTATGGTTGCCCTTCACGTTTAGTTTGCCATGCACTCCAAACCATGTGACATCCCACATAAAATTGGGCATTTTGGAGTGCATGAGCATGTTCTTAATACATGTGTTATCTTGAGGAGATCTGTGAGCATAGTGTGGTAGTTGCATAAAATATGTTTGCTGTAAATAGTTAAAAAATTCCTTCTTAGTTTTATGAATTATCATTGATTTGGTGATTTTCCAAATCTTTAATTTACCAAAACATTCATAAAAATGAGTAGGGAGTCCCTGAATGTGTTTCTGTTTGGCTATCAGTATGTCCCACCCCCAGTCATCTAACCAAGGAGAAATAGCATCCAAGACCTAAGGTGACCATATACAAGGAAGCTATAATAATAAAGGCTAGATGTTGACAAATAAATATAGTGAGTAAAAAAAAAGGAGATGGGATTGACCATATTAAGCCCCCCTAGAGCTATTTCAAGATTCAAAATCACATTTTATGGGGTTTAAATGACTCCCCCAGATGGCTAAAAAAAGACACTCAGTAGTGAGGTTTCCATTTGTTTTGGAATAGGATATATGGCTGCTAAGTGTAATAAACCACTAAGCAAAAAGGTTTTAACCATGAAAATTCTTTTTAATTTCAACACCCTCCATTTACTCCAAATGTTGACTCATGTCTTCGCTTCTTGTAACAGGATACTCCAATAAAATTAATCTATTTTGTCTACCACAAAATAAATTCCTAGAATCTTAACTGCAGACTATATTATGGGGATCCTCATACCTGAAGTGTATGAAACGTCTTCAGTATCAAGATAAAGGCACTTCCTCTTATGAAGATTTATCCTTGCTCCGGTGCCTTCCATGAAAGCTATAATCACCTCCTTTGTAGCCTTACTGGATGGATTATCTGCCAAAAAGATACAAATATCATCAGCATATGCTATAGTTTTGAGTTCTGTCATACTACTATTCAAAGAATGACCTCTGATACCCACCATATTATTAATTCTAGCTAACAGTGGTTCTAAGGTTAATATGTATAAAAGGGATCAAAGGGACAGCCTTGCTTAACTCCCCATGTGTGTTTGCCAAAACAACCCACCCACCCATTTACATATGGGGCAGCCTCTGCAGAATGGTAATATAGTTTAATCTAGGTAATAAAGGTGGACGGTAATCCAAATTTTTCTAAACATTTCCAAATGTATGGATAAGGAACCCTATCAAATGCTTTCAGTTGGTCTAAGCTAAGCAAAACCCCTTGTATTTCCCCACTGCTGCTCTTGTCCATTACTTCTCTGAGTAAAATCAAAGCATCTGTGATTTTTTTACTTGTGCCTAAGCAAAAATGGGAACTGCCAATTACTGATGTCAATACATTAGAAACCTATTGCTCAAAACATTAGAGAGGATTTTACTATCTGAATTTAAAAGTGTAATCAGTCTCCAATTATAAAGATCTTCCTTTGGACCTGATTTATATAAAAAAATCACTAAGCCTTGATTGAAACTCGGTGGAAAAAGTCCAGTGTCTAAACAATTATTTAACATCTGTACTAATTCCATATGTAAACCCTTATAAATGTGGGGATACAGCTCATTAGGTATACCATCAAATCTAGGCGTTTTATTTTTTGGTAATGTTGTAATGATCCCTTCCAGTTCTTTTGTTGTGATTGGAGTTATTAGAGATGGATTTAAATATGTGGGAATGGTTGGCAATGTACATGACAGGAGCCACTGATTTATGCTGTATTCTGAAATCTGAGAGTTTAAAGTTTAAAGAGCTGTGTGAGATATGTATCTAGTTCTTTTATTATTTATTTTTGTGTTGTCACCAGATCTCCTGAGGATGTCAATAATTGTGTAATATCTTTTTTGGATCTTTGTGATGCACAACATTTAAATGGGTTTATAGCTTCTCTACTTCTTGATGTTCCAGAGCATTGTTCAACCTCCAGAAATTTACGCCTGTCATATTGTGTTTGTGCTATACTGATTTTCAACTCCTTATCACTGTGGTATCCACTATTTGTTGAATTCTGAATGTTGAAATCTCCAACTTCCTGCACTCTGCTCTTGATGCCAGAAGTCCTGCCGGTGCCGTGTTCATTGACCTCTCCTAGGCTTTTGACACAGTTTGCCATCCTCTCCTGCTTGACTCCCTCAGATGTCTTGGTTTCTCCTCCAGCCCCCTTGCATGGTTCACCAGCTACCTCTCTGCCAAAACTCAGTGTGTAAAAATCAATAGCACCCTATCTAACACATGACCTGTTTGCTCTGGGGTTCCCCAGGGCTCCATTTTAGGCCCTCTCCTCTTCAGTCTCTACCTCAACTCCCTCCACTTGGCCTGTCCAAGTAAGATTCTCCTCTACGTGGATGATGCTGTGCTCTTCGCCGCTGACCCCAACTCCAACACACTCCAGGCCACCCTCCAACAAGCTTTTGATAGAGCTGAGCATTGGTTCACATCATGAAGGCTAGTCCTGAACCTAAAAAAGACCAAAGTTAAACTGCGTCAACACCTCATGGCTAGTGCCTTCTGTGATTGCTTCTTATAATCTCCTCCAGCCATACTACCCTCAAGGATCCCTCCTCACTGTTTCAGCTCCTCCTTGTCTCCTACCCCCCATTACTGGGTATAGGATGAATCTTTCTCCTTTTCTTTTTCATTCCCCTTCCTCCTCCCTTGCTGATTCCTATCTACCACATACCCAACACAATGCCTTCCCCATTTCTCCCCTCCTCCATCTCTCTCTCTCTCTCCCATACCACCCCACTAACCCACTCCTAACAAAGCTTCACTAAACCGCCTATGACTTGTACTGTATAATTAACTCGCAACACAATTCCTTGACAATGCCTTTGGCTGATATTATTGTAACCTCATTTGTCTTTTTTTTTTTTGTAAGTTTCATTGTAATGATCATGTTATGTTTTGTACCTTATTGTCCTTATTGCCTTGACATGGAACCTTTGTAAAAGAGCCCTCAGCTCAAAGGTGTAATCCGAAATACAAATAAATAAATAAAGCTATGCTCTTCTCACATCGCCAAATCAAAGCCAATGGTGCCCCTCTTGTGATACTGCCTAGCACACTAAACCCCATTGAGCAGGTTTCTTCCTACAAGTATCTGGGCATTACCTTTGATTCGGCACTCTCCTTCCATTCCCATATCAATGCCCTTTCTGCTGTCGCCAATGTTAGGATTGGACTGTTATACCACCATAGTGACTGCCTACCACAAGAGGCCCTTAGATTGGTAATCACCTCCTTTGTCCTGTTGCTAATCGACTATGGGCTGCCCATCTATGCTGCAGCCAACAACACTGCACTTGCAAGAATCCAGCTCTCCATAAACAAGGCCTACAGGCTAATGCTGGGAGCCCCTAGGTGCACCCATACATGCCTGCTGTACTCTACCACCAACTTGCTCAACCTTGAAGAAAGACTCCATTTACAAACCTGCCTTCTTATAAAAAAGGCCCTGCTAGGGCTCTCCCCCCCCCCCCGGTCACCACCTCCCTGCAGCGTGTCTTCCCCTCAGTTTCCACCCGCAGAACTGTCAAAACCTTCCTCATTGTCCCCAGGGTAAGGACCTCTATGGCCCAGAGATACTTTTGCTATTGGGCTCCCTCTTGGTTCGATTCCCTCCCAGCCAATATAGCTGACTCCACTAAGCTTGGTCCTTTCAAGGTCTCCCTCAGAAGCCATCTGACAAGCACTTGCAGCTGCAACTGCACACAATCCCCCACCTGCCCCTTACCTTCACCCCATGGCTGGGTCTGCCCTGTCTACTTTTGCTGTATATACCTGGAGTCTCATGCAACATCTGCTGACTAATGTAATAAAATATCTCTGGTTGCTACCTGATGTGGTACTCGTGTACCTATATTATGACTACTGTGATCTACCTATTACCAAGCATGTACCACCAGTGAATGCCTGTAACACTGGTTGCTTTTTTAATCTAAGCGTTATGTACTGTATTGTACTGTTTGTTTGCTGTGTGCTGTGAGGTATTGCTCTCTTGATGAGGTGCCTTTGTAAATGAGTCTATGACTCAAAGGTCTGTAAACCGATGATCTAATAATAAATAAATAAATACTTCCCCTTTGGACAATTTAGTGTATACCTCATGTAATTGAGAGCATAAATGTTTGGCAGAGTTTTGTTTTGCATGACCTAACAGCCATCCCACTTGCTGGAAATATTGTCTTATGTCTATCTTGATATCTTCTTACCAGTGTTGTGAGGAATCATATCAGAAATGGACTGATTTCCTAGCTTGAAGCAAGGAAAGAAAACCCTTCTGTACTTCTGGTATATCTAGTAGGGAAAGGTTAAGTTTCCAGTAGCCTGGACCCTTAGACATGGCTGGGAAATTGGATAATATTGGATAGAATCTAAATCGAGATCCTCCATCTACTCATCGGTAGGCAATCCATCAAACATGTTCCAGATAACAATGCTTTCTTTTGAAAATACTGCTACTTGTGGTATGGTCAAGGAATCCATCATTACTACCTTGCCTGGGTTAAAAGGCTCCAAGGCAGGGGTGGTGGTGCCATAATACCCTTCTCCTGAGAGGGTGCAGTCTGTCAAGTGGATCTAGCCTCACTCCGAGGCCTGGTTGATGTAGCCTTTGTGTCAACAGTTAATGCAGGATAAACTATATCCACACTGGTTATCTGTGTCTGCGCCATTGGTGCTGGCGGCACTTCTGTTGTACCAGATGCATGAGACCCTCTAGGAGGTCTTGAGTCAGCAGTATTTCTACATGATTCTGCAGTATTAATGTAAAAGTTTTGCATTGCAAAGTCTGGATCATCCATGTTATGTGATGCGAGGGGGCACTCTGAAAGTGTGACCTTGTTCCTCACAAAAGTTACAGTTAGGGGCATTTGTGCAGTCCATCCCCACATGCCCCAACTCCCCAAAAAGAAAGCATTGGACTTTATCACATGTTGTGCTAATGTGTCTTAAGGAGCCACACTTGTGACATCGATGGGGTTGACCTGAGTGAAAAATAAAACCTTTGTCACTGCCCAGGAAAAAGCAATTTGGCAAGTGTCGAAAATTGTTACCTATCTGAAAGAGTTTTACCTTTAGACACCCCCCCCCCGTTCCAAAAATCTTCTGAGTCCAGGATTGGGTCTGGGGAACCCTGGATGTTGCATCTTTTTTCCAACCATTGCATGATGTCTGTAATGTTGGCCCCTTGTTTTGGAAAATAATTGTAATGATTTGAAAGGACTGTTTAGTTAAGGGTATGATCTGAAAGTGTGCCCATAATGGATTGCTTTTTTAAGAGGAAATATTTGGTCCAGAACCTTTCAAGCACCACCTGAGTGTGAAAGCTGATGTCAAATACTGTATATGCTTTTCTGGAGCATGGAGCAGTGCGTAAACTTCATTAGTGGAGAATCCTAAAGACTATTTTAACAGTATTCTCCCAAAAAAGAAACAATCTGGGACTTCCTCCATACCCTAAGATAGCTTAATTAAATAGCATTTCTATGCTTTGCCAGTTCTTCTGGTTTGTGAAATAAATCTGCAAAAGTTTTTTTTTTGGGGGGGGGGTCCTTGTTCATGTACTGGAGCAGTAAAATCTTGAATTTTTTCTGCATCTGCTGGGTCCTCAGTCAATAATTCTTCAGGTTCATTGGTAGAACCATCTTGGGGTTCTTTTGCAAGGACTACAGTTATTAAGGGAGAATAGGAAGGTATACCTGTTTCCTCAAGGTGTGCTCCATATTGTGATGCATCCTCCAGGTCAATATCAATTTCTTTTCTCTGAAAAGGATTGCTTGGTGGTGCCACTGATAGTGATGTCAACTGATTTACCTCATTTGAGGTTTCAGCTTCTGTATCTGCAATCCATGTATCATTCTCAAGTTTTTTCCAGCTGACTTGTATTAGGGCCTCCTCTGCTGACCAGCCTTCTTCTCCTGGTACACTCACAGAAATTCTTTAAAATCTCCTGTATCTCTCACTGGCACATCCTCTGAATCCTTTCCAGGAGTAGCAGCAAAAACTTTAGAAGCAGTTGCTTCTTGCTCAGGTGATAATCCTGAAGTCTCTTTCATTTGTTTTCTTGCAGTTTACCTGTTGCAGCCTCATAATCCAACTGGGCTTTTCTGATCCTTTCTTGCAGGGTTTGCTGCAACAGTTTTTCTTGTACTGTGGCATCCTCCACAGAATCTGTAGCTTCTATCATTTTTTTGCCCGTTGTCTCCTCACATTTGATACTAGACTGGCCTATGTCCACATCCTTGCAGCTCCAGATTTGTTCTGGCTCCTCACACACTGCACACCTTCGAGACAGCAGCCCCTACTGAAAAAGTAAGGGAATTTCCCCACTGTCCTGGCCAAATTTCCCCCATTCACTAAAAATACCAACAGCTTAAAATCTGGTTCAATTTCAGTTGGCATCCATCTGTATCCCCTGCCCCACCCCCCAGGACAAGGCTGAAAATAGACAAAACATTGTGTAGTCCTCCTTCCTGGTCAACAAAAACTAAACTAAAATAAAAAAAATTGTTAAAAGTTAAGGCTTCTTCCCTCCCTTGAAAGCAGGGGTTGAGGACAGATAATGAGGGTACACAGTGCTGCTGTGCCTCTGAACACTTCATTCTGGAAAGGAAGGGGCAATGGAAGGGGGTGGGTTAAGGTAAGGGGAAGGATTTATGATGTGCTGTGTGGCTTTGGCCAGGTAGAACTTAGTTCTACCAAACTGAACCAGTAGAACCTGATAGAACATTTTGGGTTCTATCCACAAAGCTCACAAAGTAAACCTTTCAGAGGTTTACACTAGTGCATTCACACTAAGCTTTTTCCCTGCAAATTATGTTGCCTTCCAGAGGGTCCAATCTAGAATTGGAGAGATATCAGCTGTTCCCAAGACCAGAAGGGGGGAGGGGGGAGTGTGAGAGAAAGAGATACAGCAAGGATGGTTGTCATTGTAATTAGGTAACTGTATGACTGTATTTGTTACAGCAAGGACATTTTATGTCACAGAATAACATAATACACCAGGAGGTGTTTTAAAGGGGGTGCTTTCAGTCCTTTTCTGTATCTGACTAGGCTGCCTTTTTAAAGGTAGCCTATAGCTATTCTCCAGCCCCATGGGGAGGTAATACAGCGGGGAGGTGTCACCATAGCAACAGTGACATCACCGTCAGGTACCCCATATAGTGCTTGGCTCTAGCAAGCACATTTTAAGCATTTTAAAGACTGTGGAAGGAGGCAGCATGGTTCCTCGGGCTCAAAACAATCCCTGCTATCTAAATAAAGCACTAGAAAGGGGTTTACAGGGGACCACTTGGTGAAGTTACTGGTCTGTACCTATGTTGTGGTGTTCCATTCCCCCCACTACCTGAGGGGAAGGCAACTTGGGCAGACACCTCCAGGAGATGTTTTAAAGAGGAACTTTCAACCCTTTTTTGAACCTAACTAGGCTGCTTATAGATATTGTCTGGCCCCACAAAGAGGTAATACAGCAGGGAAGTATCACCATAGCAACAGTGGCATCACCATCGGACACCCTGTATAGTACTCGACTCTAGCAAGTGGAGTTGAGCATAGAGCAGAGGCAACATGGCAGAGGCCAGTGGCATCTGATGGTATCAGACAGGGAAGAAGGGGAAAAGAGCCAGACAATATACAGGATAATTACTAGAGAGTGAACTATGGAAGGTAAATACTGTAGGCTGGAAAAGTAAAGATGCACAACATGGATAATATATACGTTACTTTGATGGGGGGAAATTGGAGTAAAATGCTGTATATGCCACAAGTTTAGTATCTTGGAGACTAATGAATTATTTAATTTTATGTGTGAACAATATCTGGAGTTGAAAGACTTGCGGATAAAAATGAAAGGACTAGAATTGTAAGTTAAATGTTAAAAACAACACTAACAGCAAGCAACAGGCCAAGGACACTGAGGAAGAACAAACTGATAGAGGGGCAGGGTCTGGAAGAAAATGACAGAGGGACATGGAAGAGGACATACAGCAGGTGCATGCAGAGGCAAACAAAACAAAAGAAAGGTAGAAGGGCAATGCAGTTCACAGTCCCAAAACAAAACCAGTTTATGCAGCTGGAACAGTTAATGGAGGGCATAGAAACAGAAACAGACAATTTAATGGAATTAGTATGGGAGGTATACATAGATACATACATAGACAGTGTCGGCAGATAAGGGTCTATGGCCCACCTAGTCTGCCCATTTGAGCTTGTAAGTTCAGTTTGTTTTCCTAGAAGTCTATTTCCCCTTACCCCTGACCTCTAGAATTCCTTTATGTCTATCCCATGCATTCTTAAATCCCGTGATTGTTTCAGCTCCCACCACTTCCTCTGGCAGGGTGTTCCACTTGTCCACCACCCAGGTATGTAACAACACAGAGACTAACTCAACACAAGGCCATATTGAACCCATGGTACCAGAAGCCAGCATATTAAATAGAACTGTATACATTCTAGGTGACTCCATAATAAGGTATACTGATCACACAACTATAAAGATCAGCAAAGAATATGTGATCAGCAGTTGCTTCCCAGGAATAGGAGTAAGGGACATGATCAGTATAACTGGGGACTTAATGGCAAAGGCACCGGGTAATTCCCTAGTACGTATTGGTGCATATAGGGGCTAATGATGTTAGAAAGCATGCGGCAAAATATATTTTAACAAAATTAAAGAAATACATAAAAGGATTGAAGAGAATCTCTGTGAATTAATCTTCTCAGAAATTTTGCCTATACCTAGAATAAACCACAAAATTAATCCTAAAATCAAAAAATAAACAACTGAATAAGGCAATGGCATTTGATCAGGGCTATCAGATGCATTAGAAGTTGGGAACAGTTTGAAAACCAAAATCATTTGTTTAGCCACAACAAACTATACATTAGCAGATCAGGTGGTGACTTACTGGGAAAATTGTTCTCTAATGCAATTAAAGATGCTTTAAACTAGAAGCATGGGGGAAAAGGGAATCAGTTACTGGAGCAATCAATACCAAGACAGGAATATTAAAAAGAATAAACAAGAAACCAAAAAACATAAACCATAACAATACAAAATATAATCAAAACAATAAACTGAACACCCTTTTAACAAATGTGAGAAGTTTGAGAAAAAAGATGGATGAACTTAAATATACACTAGTTTCCCGGCATATACAGGTGTGTGCAATCACAGAAACATAGCTACAATGATGGGGATTGGGGTTTAGAAATCCCTGGTTATAATCTGTTCCTGAAAAACAGAGAAAAAAAGGTGGGGGTATAGCTATGTACACAAAGGAGGATTTAATAGTGCATGAGATAACACCACAAATAACTGATACACAAGATACTGAACTACTATGAATAGAAATTCAAATGGCAGGGATGGGTATAACACTGGGCTTGGGATATACACACAACAAAAGTTAAATAGTGAGGAAAACAGTATGTTTCTGTCAGCTCTCAAAAATATGATAGTAACAGGTGATTATATTCTTTTGGGGGATTTCAATTTCCCAACCATTAACTGGGTCACATTTGAAGGAAATACCAGTCATGAAAACAAAAATTTATTGAAATAATAGCACAAAAAGTTCTTGAATAGTTTGTAACAGAGGAAGCAAGGAGTAATAATATACTCACTCTTGTGTTAAGTAATATCGAACCAGATGCTATTTACACTAAGATATCTGACTTTGTAGGAGGTAATGACCACAACATAATACATATAGAAGCAAATAGGGAAACTGACAAAATCAAGGGTATAACTAAATTAAAGAACTACCATAAATCAGATTATAAGTCAATAAAGCAGTATTTAGGTAAATGGAATTGGGAAAACGATCTAAAAGACTCCGATATGAATACAATATGGGCAAAACTTAAGAAAAGAACAGATTACTATATTAAAACATGGGGTGCCAGAGATAAGTAAATAAAACAGGAAAGGAAGGGTACCTGCATGGTTGGGTAAATCGATAAAAAAATAGTATTAAAAAGAAAAAGAGGAAATACACAAACTATAAGAGGAATCTGACTATGGAAAAGTAGGATATGTACAGAAAGAAAACAAATTAAACAAACAGGTTAATTAAAAAAAGAGCTAAGTAAAATGCAGAAGTGCAAATGGATAAAGCAGTTAAGGAAGAAGTTCTATGGCTATGTGGGATCACTTAAGGGAAATCAAAAAGGTGTAGGACCATTGCAGACACAATTAGGGATAATAAATAATGAACAGGATATAGCTAACGAGCTGAACAATTATTTTCTGAGTATATATCAATCCAAAACCCACAGGATACTCTGATAGCAAATAGTACAGAACCAGAGAGAGAGTAGTACAGTTTTCAGAAATGGAAGTGTTGGACAAAATCAATAAACTAAAAATAACAAATCGATGGGCCCAGATGGAATAAATCCAAAATTCCTCAGGGAATTAAACAAAGAACTTGTAGGACCTATTACAAAGTTGTTTAACACATCCGTTAATGAAGGAGATATACTGAGGGAATGGAGGGAAGCTACTGTAACACTGATCCATAAAAAAGGGGACAGAGAACAAGTCAAACACTATAGCCCCTTTAGCCTTACATCTATATTTGGTAAACTGTTGGAAGGACTAATCCAAGAACATACAGTCAACCACATAAAACTACATGGGTATACAGACATATCCCAATATTGTTTCAGCACCAGATGATCATGCCTCACCAATCTATTAAAGTTTTTTGAGCCAGTGAGTGCAGCACTCAATAAAGGTATGCCGGTTGATGTTATTTTCTTGGGCTATGCAAAAGCGTTCAACTCAATCTCCCATGACGTACTACTGTAACAGTTAAAGGGAAATGTCCAGGTAGGATTAAATTTGCCAGTATTGTTACATATGGAGATCTGCTTTACATAAACTATTGACCGAACCTGTAACACTTTTAGGGCCAGAATTATAACCCATTAAGTTGCCCCTCCCTTTATAGCTGCAGGCATCGATTTTCTAAATCACAGGCACAGGAAATCCCATCACATCAGGGGAAAACACATATAGCCAATAAATTGTTTAACCAGGAAAGGCACTCTAAGCTGAAGTTTGATTCCAGGTGTGATCTCAGACCACAAGAAAGTTAAGTGACTTGCTCAGGGTAACACAATAATGCAAGTGGAGACTGTGGGATTCGAGCCAATGTCTACAGATGAGCAGCTCAGAGCCTTAAACCACTGTGCTATACTGTCTCCTTGAAGCTTAGTGAAATGTTTTGTGCCTGTGTGATTTGTAGAATATTCTGCTACTGTGGTAACACTGTAAATCATTTTTATACCTGTACCTATTTAGCTCCAGTATTTGTTAGCACTGAAGTAGTTGTGTTTTGCTTTTTTTGTTGGCATCATGCTCTGTCATTTGTAGTAGTGTGGTCCAGTGACTAGAGCACAAGCCTGGAGCCCAGGAGATGGGAGGTTCAGACCTCAGTAAAGTCAAATACTGTGTGACCTTAAGTAAGTCACATAACCTCCCAGTGCTCCTGTCCACCTAGCAGTAGAAATGAATAGCAGCAGGACCACACTGGAAATAATAATAATAATAAATCTTTATTTATACTGTGCCTTTCTTAAAATCAAGGTGCCTCACAATAGTTACAGATAAGAACAAGATGAAAACTAAAATTACTGAGCTCATAAGAATACAGTAACATATCAATCAGAATAAATCTTAGACCATAAATAGGTCTTTAAGGCCTTTTTAAATTCCTCCACAGATGCACACTGCCAGAGTGGATGGGGTAGAGAATTCCAGAGGGTAGGGGCAGCATACATAAAAGCCCAAGCCCCTGAAGATTTTAAAGAAACCCTCGGAATCTCTAGCAACCCCTCATCTGCCAAGTGGAGTGATCACTTGGGGCAGTAAGGTACCAGAAGCTCTTTCAAGTAGTCCGGGCCCAGTCCATGTAGGGCTTTGTAAGTCAGAAGACCAACATTAAAGGTGATCCACCACTGTATTGGCAGCCAGTGCAGATCGCACAGAACTGGAGAAATATGACAGGCACAAGAAGCACCTATCAATAACCGGGCCCCAGCATTCTGCACGAACTGCAAGAGGCGGATATCAACCCCAGGAAGCCCTAGATAAAGGGAGTTGCAATAATCAAGATGTGGGGTCACAAAGACGTGGCCCAATGTAGGCAAATCGCTGGACAGAACAAGGTGTTTAATCCTGGCGATGTTCCTCAGATGGCAAAAGGATGATTTGACAACCGCCTACACCTGCGAACACTGTGTCAGCTCATTGTCAAAAATCATCCCCAGGTTCCGCACCCATTCAGAGGTAGGGAGCTGGACACCTCCCAGAAAAAGTCCTGAGGGTAAACAAACTCCTGTCCCCTCTATCCTGTGACCCGGATCCACAACCATTACCTCAGTCTTCTCCGAATTCAAATTCAGCCAGCTTGAATTCATCCAGCACTGTACTTCCATGAGGCAGCTGTTAAATACCGGGAGAGCTCTATCCTGGTCAGGTGCGAAAGATAGGTAAAGCTGAGTATCATCTGCATAGCAATGAAACCTCAGCCCATACCTTCTTACAATGTCTCCGAGGGGTAGCATGTTCATTGCGAACAACTTGGGGGACAATACAGAACCCTGATGAACCCCGCAAGACAGAGAGACTGGGTGGGTAGAATTAGTCCCCAACACCACCTTCTGGGTTCTGCCTGTGAGGAAGTATCTAAACCACCTGAGAACTTTACCAGACAGGCCACAGATGAACTCTAGGCATTCGAGAAGTACCCCATGGTCCACAGTGTCAAAAGCTGAAGAGAGATCGAGAAGAACCAAGATGGAGTGGCTTTTGGTGGCACATCTCAGTTGGACTATCCTGGGCAAATACGTTGTAAAAAAAATAATTGTTTTGTGCTGGTGTATGATAGGATAGATGGCTATCAGTAGAGGACCTTTCTGAACATAGGTACCAGAACCTATAGGTGTGTGGGGGTTGGACACTCCCCACTTTTGCCCATGAGCATTCAAAGTTCCCCTTTAATGCATGCATCGTCAGACGGGAAGCAATCATTGTCTCCAATATCTACAGTGCCCCAACCCGCACCACCACACACACACACAAATCCACACTTACAGTACTTTCCCCGTGTTACAACACTACTCCTTCTGAAGGTTACAAAGTAAAATAAAAAAATCTTTATTTGAACACCATCCAGAAATAGGTTTTCTTTCACCAAAGTAAAACAGCAGATTTTTTTTTTATTTCATGATTCCAACTGTTTCACTCTGTCTTTCCAGCAGGAGATCTCCAGTAGCATCCTTCTTTTTGAGATAAAACCTATTCACTTCCCTGATGCACCCTGGTGCAATCACTAAATTATTAGGTGGCTGGTTGTGACAGCTCATCAAAAGGCCCAATCCCTTCAGGATTAGAGACAAGTTCACATCCCCAGGGAGTGTTTTTCCTTTTCCTATTACCTTCAAGGAGGCAGTATAGTGCAGTAGTTAAAGGCTGTGAGCTGCAAACTTATAGACCTGGGTTTGAATCCTACAGTCCCCACTTGCATTAATGTGTGACCCTGAGCATGTTACTTAACTTTCTTGTGCTCTCAGGTTGCACCTGGAATCGAACTTCAGCTTAATGTGCCTTTCCTGGTTAAACAATTTATCGGCTACATGTATTTTTCCCTGATGTGATGTAATTTCCTGTGCCTGTGATTTAGAAAATGAATGCCTGCAGCTATAAAGGGAGGGGCAACTAAGTGGGTTATAATTCTGGCCCTAAAAGTGTTATGGGTTTGGTCAATAGCTTATGTAAAGCATATTTTCACTGGTAACAATACTGATAAATTTATTCCTACATGGATATTTCCCTTTAACTCTTTTACAAATACAATCAAACATACAGTAATTGCATGAGTGAAATTATAGCTAACAAATAGATGCCAAAGGGAAGGTGTTAGAGATTCTTATTCAGATTAGGGTGAGGTGATAAGTGGAGTCCATCAGGGCTCCATTTGGGACCTACACTTTTTAATGTAGTGGTCTCAATTATGAACGAATCTGATAGAGCTTGGCTAAGAAAATATGATGACGATAGCAAAGTGGGAGCTATTATAAACAACCAGGATACAGCAAGGTCATGCACTTGGGTTCAAATAATCAGAAAATCAACCACAAACTAAACAATACCATTTTAGGGGGCACTACCAATGAAAAGGACATGGGGTTATTATAACAAACAACCTATCCTTTAACTCTCATTCAAGGACCAAAGTCAAATAAGGAAACAGAATACTAGGATGCATCCTTAAGAACATTTAAAGTAGGGATGCATCAGTGACAGTGCCTTTGTATACATCACTTATGAGACCAGATCTTGAGTACTGCTCACCCTTCTGTGCCCCACAAAACAAGAGAGGAGAAGTGCTGATTGAGAAGGTACAGAGAAGGACGACAAAACAAATTGATGCAGTACAGCAGAAGAGTTATGGTGAAAGACTGAGGGACTTGGCTGTGTACTCTATGGAGTATAAATGGCTGCAGGGAGACCTATGCCTGGTAGATAGTGTCCAGAAACAAATATATGTGGGAAACAATTGGATTATTATTGCTGAGTGCAAAGAGATGTACACGCATATATGGGCGGAAAATAAAGAGGAAGTAAACAGAACCACCAAGAAAATTAGATTGTTCAACAGGAGGGTGGTTACAGCCTGGAATACCTTACCAGAGGCTATAGTTATGAGTACAACTATGGATTATTTCAAGAAATTATTAGACCAGTACATGGGAAATAAGAAATATGAGTATCACCACTGAATAAGTAGTGGACTTACAAAGGGTAATATGACCTCCTAGCTCATACTATCCTATGAATCCTATGAATATTTTAAAATGCTATTCTTCCAGTTATTATGTAAAATCACTGAGTCAGGTGTTGTACTTTGTATGTTAAGCATGTTTTCCTAAAAAGTGCTACAGGGGTGAAGACATGTTCACATAACAGCCTTTGTGAAGTACGACGAGTGATAGAGCAACTTCCGAAGAAAAAGGCCCCTGGCCCAGATGGGTTCAATAACTCCTTTTATGCCACATTTATAGATATCTAAGCTCCATTTCTTACAAGGTTATTCATCTATCTATACATATTCAGTCTCTTGGACTGCTCGTTCACCCAAGCATGGATCACCGTTATCTCCTGGCCTGATAAATCTCACCTATTACTGGGAAACTATTGTCCATACCTCTCCTAAATTTTTATCTGAAAATCCTGGCCAAGGTTCTGCTAACCATCTCTTAAAGACATGGCAGGGCCTCATCAGCCTGACCCAGGTCAGATTTGTGGTGGGACATTTGTCCTCTGATCACATGCGTAAGGTTCATCACCTAATATCGGTGGCAGAAGAGAGGCAAATCCCACCAGTCTTGGTTTCTTTAGATGCGGAAAAGGCCTTTGACCGTATCTCCTGGTCATTCTTGTTTGCCATGCTGTGGAGACTTGGTTTCCCTTCCCAGTTCTGTGACTAGCTCAAAGTCATCTATCATCAGCCCTCAGCCAGGATCCACTGCAATGGTGCATTTTCCACCCCTTTCCCTTGTTGTGAGGTACCAGGCAGGGTTGTCCTCTTTCTCCTTTCCTTTTCAATCTTTATCTAGAACCCCTCATTCACTCTCTTCAGAACAGCCAAGATATTTGGGGAATCCAGGTAGGTAATGACAGGTATAAGCTGTCTGCTTATGCTGATGACCTATTACTGCACCAGGAGATCCCCAAAACTTCTATACCAGCAGCTATGGACATTATAGTTAAATTATCTAGAGTGGCGGGATATAAACTGAACTTGGATAAATCTAATGTAATGCCTCTTAATGTGCATGTACTGAGACATTGGACTGAGGATTTAGGTCTTGCCTGGAAACCTAAAGTTGTCACTTATCTGGGGATCAAGGTCTCTCACTCTATTTCTGCCTTGGTAAAACTCAATCTCTCAGCTACCTGTCAAGCTATCCAGGCAAACCTGCAGAGATGGAGATCTCTCCCATTCTTGTAGTAGGGGTGAGTGAATGTGATTAAGATGAACATCTTACCAGGGTTACTCTAGCCATTGAGCATGATGAGCCCATACCTTACCAAATGCTGGTTTCTCTATCTTCAATCTTCTCTTTCTGACTTCCTCTGGAATGGTAAAGCTGTTCATAGGGTGTACTGTAAGCTGGCCCATCGGAAAGAGCTGGGTGGACTGAGAATTCCTAACTTTTCCCTCTATCATTGGATGATACACTGTTGTAAAATATTCAGGTGGAGCTCTTATGCTCTTATGCTGATGGTTTTTCTAGATGATTCTTACTCCCCTTTGTGGCTTTCTTTGGAAGAACATCTCTGCCTGTCTCAGGGTATTGATACAGGTAGTCTTATTAATGCCAAACTCTTTGAATTCTGTAAATCTCTTTGTGACTCTCCAGTGTGGTGGTCTCTCAAAGTTCTCCACCAGATCTGCTCCCACCTTAGCCTTTTGCTATATAAAGATCTGTCTCAACCCTTATTTAGTAATCTACATTTCTGAATAGTGAATTGCACTATTCCTTTGAGTGTTTGTTCAGCTCTTGGTTGGGCTTTAGTCTCATCCCTGATCTCTAATGGGAAGTTTAGTCCTGAAAATGTAGTTCAGGAGAGGTTTTCTATACCCACTTACCATTTTTTTAAACATTTGCAACTGAACAGTGCGATTAATTCCTTTTTGGGCCCCCCCCCCCCCCATGGCAAGACTTTCCCAATCCCTTACTAAAATCTTTCATTAACACAGCCATTCTACCTCACATGATTTCCAAATTAGATGAACTTTTACAATATCATGACCCTAATAGACCACAGGGAGCATGATTCTATTGGAAGCATGAATTAGGTCTTAATTTGGATGTTAAGGACTGGCAACAAGTTTGGAAACATCTATAAAAATATGTAAAGCAGAATCACCTTCATTTCTTGCAATTCTGCATTTTACATAACCTTTATTTCTCTCCCACAAACTTGTATAGGATGGATAGGTCAGTGACTCCTCCTTTGTATCAGATGTGGGAATTCAGAAGAATCATTAAAACACATCCTCTGGGACTGTGCCCTGGTGGCTCACTTTTGCCAATCAAATCAGGGTGCTTTGGACCTAATGTTGGGCTTGGATTCTTACTTCACCCAGCAGATCTGTTTGGTGGGCCACTGCCTAGGGAAATGATAGATTGCTGCAATGCCTTTATGTCTATAATTTTGGTGGTGGCTAAACTGGTTATAGTAAGACATTGGTTAGATCAAACCAGCCTCTCTCTTAGAGAATGGCATTCCAAAGTCCTCCAAGTTCTTGAAATGGAGTGACACATTGCTAGATGGCTGAATCACCAGGAGGCATTCAGTAGGAAATGGGCCCCTTTACTGGCTCTTTTACCTCTTATGCACTGTACTTAAGTGAATCCAAATTTATATGGGGGAACGGGGTTTCTCACTTGTACCTTTGTTTAGGTGGTACAAGAATTGGGCTGTTGTTCTAGTCTCCATCTGTCTGTTATTCATCTGGAGGATTTATTTTGGATGGGTTACTGATTTGTTTGCAATCCTGTAGGTGCTCTGGGGGGGGCTGGGTGAGGAGGCTTAGGGATGGATAGATAGGCTATAGATAAGTTCAATCAGCTACCTGTAGGTCTTTTCAATGTTAATTATGGATTTCATACAAGCTAGGACTTGCAGAATTATAGTCACAGCTTTCCATACACTTGTTTGCTTCTTTGCCATTACTTGGATGGGAGGGGGAAGCTGTTGATTGACTGTATGCATTTTTGTTATGTGAAAATGTTTAATAAAGTATATTAAATTTAAAAAAACTGTTAGACTATTCAAAGCAAGAAGCATAAAGCTGGGCACACACTCATGCCAGGAAGTGGACATCACTCATAGAAATAGAGGTGCTTAAATCCTTTAATTTTTGTCAGCCTCTCCTCCACCATCAAAAGACATGAACAGGCAAACCTCAATGTTTCGCGCATGTTTCACTGCTCTTTGTCAAGAGACTGAGGAAACATACAAACCATTCCACTCAAATAGTGTTCAAAATCATTTACAGGTGTGGTGCATAATTAAATGAACAATCACATAATTACGATAAAAGGCTACATAGCTAGTACAAAACTTTTGAGGAATTTGACGTTTAGATTACACTCGACATGGAGTCACTTTATACAAACATACCACAGAAAGGTGGTTTGAGTGCATTGGCATACTATTTGGACAAACGCAGTAGTGATTCTCCATCTAAGGAACTCATTATGAAGTTATCACAATTTGCGCTGGAATGTAAGTATTTTATGGATCAAGGTAGATATTATTCACAAACCTCTGTTTATATGAGTGGTTTATACTTCTTACTTTGTGTATTTTTTGCGGTGAGCATCACGGACTGTAGAGCAGCTCTCCCTGCTACATATAGTTAGACTATTCACTTCACAAAAACTATGTAGTGGGAAAATGTTTTGCCAAGCTAGAGGCCCTCTACAGGGTTACAGATGGTCTCCTTTATAAAACCAGAAAAAAACTGTGGTTGAGTGCTGGATCTTCCCATTACTTGACTATGGGGATGTAGTTATCTCTTGAGTCTCCTGTTCTGCCCTAGCTAAGCTCACCTTCCTCTTCAACTCACTCTGTAGATTTGTGATGGCATGCCCTTCCCGTACCCATCATTGCACTATGTAGAATGACCTAGACTGGATCCCCCCTCCCTATGAGGCCATATTGCTTTACTAGGCACCAAATACTGGCCCAGCAAACAACTGGCGTATCTTAGTGATATTTATCCCTTCATGCAATCCCCCATGCTCCTTACGGTTAGAGAATGGAAAACGACTACAACTTCCTAGGTATGACTCTCTGTGGGGCAAGCCTTTACCAGTTTCCAATCTATGATAGCTAAACTTAAGAGCACTACAAGGCCCCTTTGCCCTGCTCAAACTGCCCTAGAGGTATTTCATAACTTTAGTATGGGCCTTGTCCTGTTTGGCTTACTCCTACCCTGACCATGTCTGAGCTGGGCCATCTTTGGAGGTATTCTACACAACAGCACACAACATCATCGTATTGTTATGAGACTGTGCTCCCCTTGTACTTTAAAATGATTTGACTTTACATATACACTCTGTAAACTGGTGATATTATATATTTTTGTTCCTGTATATGCAGTAGGATGACTTGTATATATGTTGACTTGTACATCTTTACTACAGGATTTCTTGTATTGTATTTTCTGAATTTGTTTCCTGTCTCCCCACCCCCTCCCCAAGTTGCAATTGGGAATGAGACAATTTTGGACTCTGTTTGCATCATGTACAATGTAGTAACAACAGTAGTACACAACAGTTGTCTAGAAGTACAGCAGTAAAATGTCCAGCAGAAACTGAATTGGCAACACAGATGCTGGCATTAACAGTTCAAAAGATAGGCAAGGCCCTCTAGTGCTTTTGAGCCTTAGGGTTAAAAGCCATCTGGGGCATATGTTGAAAAAATCCCCATTGCACAGATATAAAACTCCCAGACCCTCTACTCTACCCCATGTGGCTACCTGTTGCTATGAGAACATTCCACTAACCTTGTGGGAAAGAATAGGGGAACAGTAAAAACAAGCAAGAGAAAAAAGTGTGTGTATGTGTGTGTGGGGGGGGGGTAAAGGCTTTTAGCAAAAGAAATCTGGGAGGAAGGCCTGGATATGTCCCAGAGAGTCCCCTATCGGCATGCTTCATGAAGGTTTAGTAAGGTCTTTGCTCTCCCCCAGGGGATATCTAGGATCCAGAACATGCAGAGAGGATGAAATATGAGGCACCCATGATAAATATTAATCACTCAGGTTACCTTTTGCTAAACATGACATTCTGGCTATCATTGGTAAAGAGGAGAGACTGTTCCTCCATTCTTGTATGGAAAGGGTCTCCAACTTTCTCCATCTGTGTAGCAGTAAGTGCTTAGCTTCACCCCTGCTGCTGTCAGCCAGTACAGTTGGGTCCAACTCCTATGGGCAGGATGCTGAGGAGCAAGAGTTGAGGGTCCTGGTGTAGTACGTCCCTAGAACTCAGGTGCAATCTATCTTACCAGCATCACAGAAGGGTTGTATAGTGGGGCATTACCTAAGGGTATGGAGTAGGGAGCCTCCTGAGGCCCCACACCTCCAACAATCATCATTTAGCATCAGGCCCAGTTTGCAAAGTTGCATTGGAGTTCAATACCATAAATGAAGGATTTTGTTCTGGATTAATAAACTATGGGGGTCAGAACAGGAAAAGCAGGCTACTTTCCAGCAGGCTGACCAGATATTTTCTGGGATGGAGTCTTGTCGGTAGGTTTCCCCATTTCTGCCTGGTCTTTAGAGTCTGGTCCAGCAGAGCATCAGTGATACATCTATAGAGTTTACGCACCTTCCGTCATGGGCCTTTGCAACAAAGAGTGATGGCAGCACTTCCCTTGGCCTCCTTGAAGCTAGGAAAGTGGCTATGGCACTGCACACCAGTAGGTAACTCCAACATTCCTTGTTAAGCAGAGGAAAATGGGTTCTAATCCCTTCAAATGAGACAATGTGCCTAGTGCCTGGGTTAAGTAGATCCCTAATATAGAAAATCCTTGCTTCTTTCCAGACCTGCCTGTGGACAGTTTTGTATCCCACTAACACTTCTGGATTCTCCAATGAGGGGGCCCAGTTTATTAGGGTAAAATTATATTTGATCATCCTTTTTTTTTCATAACATTATTTGTACCACCTCCACAGACCTGACAGGGGCTATGACCCCCCACACCTTTGAAGGGGTACATCCTCCAGCCCATCATGGGTCCACTGGGTCCCTGTATTTTTACACCATTTTCTCCCTTGTGCCCTCGCCCATGCAATGGGTGCAGCAGCTGTCTCCACCTCCGCAGAGGCTACCAAGCACCCTGGGTAGGGGCTGAACCCCTCTTTGTTTTGCTGACACACGCAGCATAAACCACCCCCCCTACCCCAAGGAAGGAGAGCAGTCCTCTGGACGCTCAATCCTTACCTCCCCAGCTGACCCCCAAATGACCTGAGTCCATTCCTGAATCCGAATCAACGACATGGCATGAGGTGTGGTGTCCAGTGCCACCAGGCAGGCATATTTGATCATCCTAATCACTTGATGCCAGGCTTTTATACTGTCCTGTAGGGTCTGCCATATGTGAAGCTGTAGAAGGTGCAAGAAAAAAATAGGGATGCTCAGGGAACACTATCACAGAGCTCAGTTTCCATTTGCAGTCAGTGGGTGGAACAATTTTGTGACCTGTTCTCCCAAATAGCACATATGGTATGCATATAGCCACAGCATGTTCCAATTCCCATGACTCCAGTGAGACTGGAGCTTAGGTCTAATACAATATAATGAGGAGGTTTCCATTCCCACAGAAAACTAACCATAGATGAGATTCATAGATCAAATTAGAGTTTATTGAGCACCATAAAAAGTTATTACTAATAAAATACAGTAATCTAAATTACAATACTGTACATAATAAAACACTTTCAAGTAAAACAATCCATATAGTTGCAATAAATTAATATCAATAAATTCAATAAATTAGTTATTAATCAGGTGCAATTTTTTCTGTTCAATTATGTTTAGGAAGGCGGTCACAGCTTCTAGTATTAGTACAGAAAGTGATCTGAGTAAGTAGGTTACTTGATGTCTGGGTTCTAGTTCCAGTGAAGCTAGTATTTTACCCACATATTTTCTTTATAGCAATTATATAAAGGGCAAAGAATCACTATATGAGTTAAGTCATTCATACCGAACTGACATTTGCATTATCCTGCGGATGTATTTTTTACAAAATATTCAAACCTAAATTGTGTTAATTTTCTTTTTTGAGGATTTTTAATAAATTCAGGATAACATTCTAAGATAAAACTTCTTTTGTTACTAGAAAGCCACTTACTAAGTTTAAATTGGGCACATAAACCAGTTTCTTTTTGGATATATATGCCCCCGAATTTAGTCTTAATGTAACTTCTAACTTCATTAAAAGGTTTAATGAATATATCTGCCAAGTACATTGGAAGACCATTTGGTTTTACATAGGTAACAATGAATGATGTACTGGAGAAGAGGACATTTTGGAGAAGATAGAGTACTTCTTCCTCTATACATTTTCTAGGTAATCTATTCTTGTTCATACTATATGCTTTTAGCTCATAAATCCAACACTATAAAGGTAAATGGCCCAATGTGGCATGTACTAAGGCTGATGGTGCTCCTAAGGGGAGTCCTAACAGTTTTTTATAATATACTGTAGATGCAAGAGTTTTTCATTACTACATACAGATTGCTGATCCCATATTTCAGCTTGGTATAATGGCTGACTTTTAATTTTGGCATTAATAACCCTTATATAATCCCTTACTGAATTACCACCAAATATATATGAGAAGCTAGACATAACTGGAAGGAACTATGTTGTTTCTATTTCTAGTTCCTTTAAATGTTTATTCCATTTAAAGTTATCAGCTATTGTAATACAAACGTAACGACAACTTTTAACCACATGTAACTTATGATTGTTTATACTGCATTTATATGACTTTTGTTGCCCCCAATACCATTACCTTAATTTTTTTCATGATTTATCATTAGCATTGCCCTGACACACTCCAAATAAAATGTGTGTAATATTCCTTTTATTCCAATATAACTTATAGGGAGCAGCACAATATAGTTTGTGTAAGTCAAATATGAGCATTTAGAATCTCTGATCCTAGGTATATGAAATTGTGGATCATATAATGTTTTAAGTAGATTATTCAAGTAAAGATTGAAAAGGAGTGGTGACAGGATACAACCTAGCTTAACCCCTTTCTTAGTAGCAAACATTTTACTCTTATTTCCCCTAATATCATACCTTTTTGTGTACTATTGTCCAGGTATGACACTCTTATTATATTCAAACCCAAGGGCACCGCCACTAGTAATGGTGGGCAGGTGGCTGGGGGATCCCTGGGATTCTGTCCAACTTGGGCAGTTTTATGCAATGCCAGATCCGTTGTAAACAAGACTGCCATTGTGGTGGACTTGGTGGGTACAGCAGATCTGGCTTGAATCACCGAAACCTGGCTGGATGGTAATGCTGGCCCCGTTCTTGAGGCAGCGATTCCAGACGTGTATTCAGTGATACACCACCCAAGATTGGACCACATGGGCGGGGAGGTTGTGGTCTGTTTCAAGATCGAATTGGGTCTCACCAAGGTTCCAGTTGAGGAGACCAGATCTGTCAAATGTGTTGTAGTGGCAGGTGGGGGCTATAGACTGGCTCTCATCTACCGTCCACCTGGGGATGAGAAGCCATTCCTTAAGGAAGTGGCGGACTTCATTGTTGACCTGGTATTGGAGTCCCCCAGGTTGATGGTGCTGGGCAACTTCAGTGCTTGGATTGATGATGAACTCTCGCAATTTGGAGAGCACTTCCTCCAACTGATGAATTCATTGGGCCTCTCACAGGTTGTTACCTCTGCCACTCATAAATGTGGCCATTCACTTGATCTGGTTTTTCTCCTGGGGATGGAAGCCTCTGGCATGGGGGTGGAACCTGTCAGATGGTCTGACCATCACACTGTGAGATTCAATTTTAGCACCCCCCTGCATAGACCTACCCCTGTGGGGATGGTCAAGTACCGCCCTTTATGGGATGTGACTCCCAATGGTCTAACTGCGGTACTTGACCTATCAGAATTTCTTGTGACGAGCTCGGATCCAGAAGCTTTGGTTCTGGCCTATAATAAGGCCATTACCAATGCTCAGGATTCTATTGCTCCCATCCGTGTACGTCCTCTCTCCCTTTGCCCTCGGTCCCCGTGGTTCGATGGGACTTGAGGGAGGTGCGACGACTAGGACGCAGGTTAGAGAGGTGTTGGCAGAAATCCGGCTTAGATGCCGACCATCTTAGACTGCTAGAGCACTATCAACTCTATCAGTCAGCAATTGCCCGTAAGAAGGCAGTATTCCTGTCCGGGGAAACTGCTGCTGCTCAGAACCAGTCGGCCCAGCTCTTTCGAACCATAGACAGACTGTGCATCCCAACCTGTCTGCATGTTCATAGAGCTTTTTCACAATCCCAGTGCAAGGAGCTCGCCCGGTTCTTTGCAGATAAGGTGGATGACATCAGGGCAGAGACCCGCACAATACTCTCTATGGGAACGGCCGTGGACCAGTCCCCGGTCGCACTCCATCTCTTTTCCTGGAGTCTCTTCAAAAGGCTGAAAATTGAAGATGTTATGAGGATTGTCCAGGGTATGTGCACTACATGCTGTAGTTTAGATCCGGGCCCCACAGCCTTGATTATGGACTGTGGGGAGATTATCATCCCGGTTCTGGCGAGGATAGTCTGGTGCTCCTTAGACTCTGGTGAATATCCTTGCTCCCTGAAGGAGGCAGTGGTGACACCAGTGTTGAAGAAGGCTTCTTTGGACCCCGACTCCCTCGGTAACTACAGGCCTATCTCAAACCTTCCCTTTGTTGGGAAAGTAATTGAGAAAGTAGTGGCTTCTCAGTTAGACAACCACTTGACCATCCATAGCATCTACAATCCTCTTCAATCAGGTTTTTGAAAGAGGCACAGCACCGGGACTGCACTGGTTCGGGTGCTCAATGATCTCTTGATGGTGAGAGACCAGAAAAAATGGTCCATTTTGGTCCTTTTGGATCTGTAATCAGCATTTGACACTGTAGACCATGTGGTTCTGCTTGAGCACCTGAGAATCATCTGGGGGCTTTCTGGTTTGGTCCTCAGATGGTTTACTTCTTTCCTCACTGGTAGAAGTCAGAGGGTGATATTGGGGGTGTTTTCCTCTGATCCTATCTCTCTGTCTTGTGGGGTGCCCCAGGGCTCAGTGCTGTCCCCCATGTTATTTGCCGTGTACATGCTTCCGCTCGGAGACATTTTAAGATGGTATGGGCTGGAGTTTCATTGTTATGCCGATGATACCCAGCTCTACCTGTCTTTTGCACCTGACCAGAACAGAGCACTCTCGGTGTTTAATAACTGCCTTGGCAAAATCCAAGGTTGGATGCGGTCCAGCTGGCTGAAGTTGAATTCTGGGAAGACGGAGGTAATAGTCGTGGATCCTGGTCGTCAGATAGGGGGGTGGAGGACAACTCATCCCTCAGGTTTATTCCTGGGGGATGTTGATTTCCCTATCTCTGAACAGGTACGGAACCTAGGGGTGATTCTTGATGATCAGCTGACACTACGTGCTCAAGTGTCGGCCGTCGCTAAAGCTTCCTTTTACCATCTTAGGAACATAGCTAGGATCAAGCACCTTGTTCCGTCCAGGGACCTACCTACATTGATCCATGCCTTTGTGACCTCACATTTGGACTACTACAATTCTCTTTATTTTGGGCTTCCAGGGGTTGATATCCCCCACTTGCAGCCGGTGCAGAACTCCACAGCCCAGTTGGGACGCCTCGTTCTTCTCATGTTACACTGGTGCTGCGGAGACTGCACTGGCTGCTGGTTCAGTGGCAGATCACCTTTAAAGTCGGCTTGCTGACTTATAAAGCCCTGCACAGTTTGGGCTCTGACTACCTGAAAGAGCTCCTGGTTCCCTATCTCCCGGAGTGACTGCTCTGCTTGGCCAACGAGGGGTTGCTGGAGATTCTGAGGATTGTTCTAAAATCTTCGGGAACCTGGGCTTTTATGTTCATGGCACCGACCCTCTGGAATTCTCTATCACATTGGATTAGAGAGGGTGCGACAGTGGTGGGTTTTAAACAAGCATTAAAATCCTTTCTGTGGTTTAAGGCTTTGGGGGAAGATGTTGATCTGGTTTGATTTTATTGTTTCATCATGTTGTTTGATGTGATTTTTTTTTTGAAATTTAAGTTTATTGATTTTACACAAAACGAAAACCACCATGAGACAGGCAAATATACAATTCACGAATAACACATGGTGTACCAAAGAAAAGAAAGAGAAAAAAAAGGACAACCCCCACCCACCCAGCCCAACCGAGCGTGCCAGGTAACTCATATCAAAGTTGGATAATTAGAACAATAACCATTCAGAAAACTTTTGCCCCTTGTTTGGCAAATATCAACTGACAATATGTGACAGAAACAAAGTGCCTACACAGGCATCAGGCATAAGATCAAGAACTCATTGATGTAGATACAATGCTTGCAACCTACCCCATCTTTTCTGGAACAAATCCATACGTTCACACATACTAGCCACTAGCTTTTCGGAATTGAGGTAGGCAGAGAGCTCATTCAGCCATTCGGCATAGGACAATGCCAATTGGTCAGTCCAATGCCTAAGAACCAGCCTCTTAACTGCAACCGACACTAGGGCAATGTGATACCGTCGCTCCACACTTTTAATACTAGCATAGTCCCCCAGAATGCAAATCTCTGGGGTAAAACAATCCGAGAGACCTAGTAGGGGATCTAAGTTATCCCAGATGGAAGACCATAACGGTGCAACTTTATCACAGGACCAGAAAATATGTAGGGAGTCCCCATCCCCTTGCCTACATCTGGAGCAAAGAGAAGTGGGAAGCTTTTTAAGTTTAAAAAGCTTTTTAGGAGTGTAGTACATATTGTTCACTATATAGTATTGAGTAAGCCTAAGTCTGTCCTGTGAATGGTATTTATGGAGGCTCTTCCAGATACGAGACCAGTCCAGAGTAGAACTGCAACAGAGAAGACCAGATATTAGAGCCCTCAACAGGTTCCGGAGATTTATCATTTAAAAGAAAGGAGTATATTAATGAAATAGAATGCGGCTTGGAAGCAAGGGTTGCTATTTGGTCGAGGAAGGGGCGAATCTTCGATTCACTAAAGGAGGTACCAAACTTCCCTGCAATGAGATGTCTCAACTGGTAAACTTTGAAAATCATAGAATTGGGAATAGCATATTTATTAAGAATATCCACTGACGAAAGGAGAGATCACTGATCGTAGAGATGCTCTAGATTAACATCTTTAATATGCGGGAGCCACTCGGGGGTAACCACCGAATTACCCAATTTGATGTTGGGGTTACTCATAACCGGTTGTCCCAAATCCTGCATAGGGAAAATATTCATATAATGCCAGCACTGAAAAAGGGACTTAAGGGATCCGAGAGTTGTAGGATCCTTTATCCACGGTGAAAGCACTGAAGGGGGGTATAGAAAACTGCATAAGGATCCATCTTAGCCTCTGAGAGAATCCACCTTTCAATTTGAAGCCAAACCGGGCAGAAGGAGTCCGGATTTACAGGAAGCCATCTCCCTAACTTTGCAAGATGGGCGGCCCAATGATAAAACAAGACATTAGGAAGCCGAAGGCCACCTTTATCTTTAGGAAGGGAAAGCTTACTAAATGAACGCCGAACTCCCTTTCCCTGCCAGATAAAATTTGAGAACATCATGTGAAACTGCTGGAAATAGGAGATAGGCAACCAGAGATTTAGTAAGTTAAGGGGATAAAAGATACATGGAAGAACATTCATTTTAATAATGTTAATCCGGCCCCAAAGAGAAATGGGAAGAGCGGACCAACGTGACAGGTCTTGCTGAATGAGACTCTTAAGATCATCTAGGTTAAGCTTCTTAATAAGAAAGGGCTCCGTTGTATAGTGGATCCCTAAATATTTAATCAATTTAGGAGACCATCTCATGCCCAAATTAACAAAATCCTGGCTATACGTGTGAGCATTTAAAGGAAAGAATTCGGATTTAGAAATATTCAATCTGTATTGAGAAAAAACACCATATTGTCTGATAACATCCAATGCAGATCTAAGGGAGTCGGCAGGAGATTCAATGTGTAGGAGTATGTCATCCGCATAAGCAGACAAAACCAGTTTCCGCTGGCCCACCGAAACTCCCCTAATAAGTGCAGAGGATTTAAGCTTAATGAGAAGGGTCTCTAAGTATAGATTAAAAAGAAAGGGGGAAAGACGGCAACCTTGTCTAGTACCTGTGTACAATCTAAACAGTGAGGAAAAAACCCCATTACAATATATTCTGGCCGAAGGAGCCTTATAAAAGATCTGAACCCGCCTCACGAAAGAAACTGGGAAACCCATGCTGGCCATCACAGCCCAAAGAAAGGACCAGTCGACCCGGTCAAAGGCCTTCTCTGCATCTAACAAAACTAAGGCCATGGGGAATCAGGACTCACGGGCGTAATGAGAAATATGGGAAAGTGTTCTTAAATGGTCTGATGAGGATCTAGAGTGAACAAAACCCACCTGTTCCAGACTAAGTAGATGATTCCAGACCATCTTGATCCTCTCGGGCCAGAACCTTAGAAAGAATCTTCATATCATAGTTTTGGAGGGATATGGGTCGGTAATTCGCTGGATCTGTAGGAGTCCTTCCTGGCTTAGGTATTAAAATAATAGTGGCTTCAAGAAGAGTGGGATCTATGACACAAGAGGAAAAGAGACATTCATAAAGCCTAAGAAGTATAGGAGTGAGATCCTTGGGAAAGAACTTTATAGAAATTGGCAGGGAACCCGTCTGGCCCAGGTGTCTTATCTGAGGCCATAGAGGCAATGACTTTCTCTATCTCCACCAGAGAGAGAGAGGGGCGATCAAAATTCCTTTATGAGAAGGCAATAATTGAGGGATATCGATACCAGCTAGGTATGTCTCAATATCCGAGGGAGAAGCAGGAGATAGGGGTGAGCTATATAAGTCCATATAGTACTTCTCAAAGATTTGCACGATTCCTCTAGGAGAGGTTTCTATGGAGCCGGTGGGCGTTTGCATGGTTGGGATTAACCTAGAACCTTCCAATGCACGAAGACGCAGAGCCAAGAGCCTCCAGGCCTTCTCTCCATGATCAATATATTTTGCATGGGTTCTAACAAGGCAATACTCGGCTTTCTCTTTTAGAAGATCAGTATATTCGTTTTTGGCTGCTACAAGAGCCTCTAAGGAAGGTAGCGAGGAGGTCGGAGAGTAAGCAGCCTCTAGCTCTTTAATTTTATTCATTAGGAAAACTGCACGCACTAACCGGGCTTTCTTCCTTGCTGCTGCTAACTTAATTAGTTCACCCCTAAGGTAGCATTTTAGCGCACACCAAATAACATCGAACCTCGGGGAAGAGCCTAGGTTTTCGGCCATGAAAAAAGAAATCAAGGACCTTATATGCTTCACCATATGAGGATCCTTGAGCAACTGGGTATTGAGTCTCCAGGTGGTATCCCGATAGAACTGAGGATCCGGAGAAACTTGAACCCAAACCATTGCATGGTCAGTGAGAATAATCGGCTCGATGCAAGCCTGACGGAGATCTGAAAGACGGGATTTACTAATCAAGATATAGTCAATTCTCGACCACGATCCGTGAGGTTGAGAGAAAAATGAAAAGGCCCGAAGGGAAGGGTTAGAGAGTCTCCAAAGGTCGCACAGCCCCAACATCTGTGAGAAATCGAACAAAGCCCTTTGCGTAGCTGTTGGAGGTTGACTATCTTGGGGCTCTTTGTCCAGAAGATAGGAGGGTGGAACATTCCAGTCCCACCCCAAAAAAAATTGCAAAGGAAGGAGAGCACTCATTTTATCAGCAAGGACCATAAAAAACTCAGGACTGCCCCCAACTGGCCCGTAAACGGAGCCTAATACTACCGTGTTCCCATTAAGGGTACCCCTAACCAAAATAAACCTGCCATCCGGATCTTCCACCACTAGGTCTCTCGTAAATAAAACATGCTTTTTAATTAGTATAGCCACTCCCCTACTATAGTTAGATCCACCCACCATATACACCTGCGAAAACCAGATCGAGATAACCATTTAGCCTCCATACCATTTAAGTGGGTCTCTTGGAGAAACAGTATATCTATTTGCATCAGAGTACAGTGATTAAAAACCTGAGTTCTCTTGATCTTTTCCCTTAGCCCGTGTACATTCCACGATGCTATTTTAATATCACCAGTAACCATTTTAGGTATAGTGTGAAAAGGGGACATATAGTAGAACATCCAAAGTTGAAACTGAAATAAAGGCACACTCGAGCCCCCCCCAGCCTGCCAAAGTATATCCATTGGTAACAGTGGCAATCCAAAGGAACTAAAATCATTAAAGAAAGGAACATGCCCATGCATGACTTGGCAGGCCAAGATCCCACCCCCAAACTACTCCCCTAAACCCCAGTAAGCAACTATATACAATATGGCACCAGAGCTGGGAAATGTCAAAACCAACATGCCAGATCCAAAGCTCTGGAAACCATCCTCCCCATGCAAATCCAGAATCCCCCACCATACAAAGCCCAGTTAAGGAAAGAAGATACATACCAACTATCCTACTAAAAGAAAAACCTGTCCCAACCCACCCAAAAACAGTCAGTAAGGACTCTGCAGATGGATCTGGATTGGCAAACCCCCCATCCATGGGCTCGCGACTCAGCTACCACAAGGAGCCGGGCCCAGAGAGACATCTCCCGCTCATCGCCCACTGCCACCACTATCTAGGAGAGGAGGGGAGAAAAATAGAGGGGAGTCCCCTACATCAGAGCGACTAACGATCCGTACTAGTTGAAGCATCCTCCCCATTTAAACTTTAAAAAAAAAGGGAAAGAAAAAGCCCCCCCAGAAAACGATTTTATAACTCACCCCCTGGATAATATAGGGAGGGAAGAGTGTCATCACACGCCAGGTAATCCCGAATGGGAATCTAGCCATCGACCAGGCCGCTTTGTTTCCGGGGGCACTACATTACCGCCGGACCGAAACCCAGTCCCGCGCCTAAATCGGAACTTCTGGGAAACCCCATCCCTATCGCCTAGTTCCAGGGAGGGACCTAAAGGTCCTCGATCGCAGCCTAGTCCATTCCTGCACAGCCCACCGAGACCCCCATCCAGCGAAGGCCCAAGGACTGACTAAGGCAGGTAGGAACCATCAAGGACAATCGGGGAATTAGACAGCCAAGGTATTGAAACGTCTATCTGAAAGACTAGTAAGAAAGTAACCACCCCAAAACTGATTTAAACCTAGACCCATCAAAGCATCATCCAAATACAACAGCCCTGCACGTTTCAACCATTCAGCTTAAAAAGATCAGGGAGTTTGGTCGAAGGTCCTTTTGGCCCAATCTGGCAGTCGTAGTTATAGTTGACGCTGGCAATTGTAACTCTAAGAGTAGCAGGATAAACCATCCTGAAAGGTATAGACGAGCGATCAGCTTTGAACTGTTGCATGGAAAGCTGCCCTTTGAGTCTCGCTTTCTTTGGGAGATCCTGTGCGATCCTCAGCCTCGCTGATCCCATGTAATTTCTTGTAGGTCTCGGATTTGGTGAAGATATGTTGCCGCCGATATAACTCAGAAATTTATAATTATGGGTCGGGGGAACCGGTGGCGGTCAGCCTCAATGACCTATGTGCTCTCTCAAGGTGAACTCGGGTTAATCGGTGAGAGCCCGACTATTTTATTAAAAATCGCTGCAGAAAAGCCAACAAGTCCGGTCCTTCTTCCAGTTCCGCAGGCCTAGAATGAGAAGATTGTTCCTCCGTTATGCCCTCCAAATCTTCAGCTTTCAATTGGAGTTTCCAGACCTGTAGGCCAGCCCGGACATCTCAGCTTCAGCCTTCCCCCTCTATTGCTCCAGGGAGAAAATCCTAGCCTCTGAGTCGGACACCCTCATGGTGAGGGAGGAAAGGTCCCCACGCAGTGATTTCAGCTCCGTTGTGATATCCTGCAGAATAGTCTTAATTGGGGCCATCTCCTGCAAGAACTTGTCTTCGGTGAGCAGGCTCAGCACCTGGGACTTGTCTCCGGATTTCTCAGTCCCGGTGCTTGCTTGATTCCGCGGTTTCTTTGGCTGCTTCTCGGGGGTCGCAGGCGGGGTATGCCTGGATGCGGCCTGTTTCTTATCAACATCCATCTCTTCCCAAAACCCAAGGGCTAGCAAGAATCGCACTCTAGGGCCAGTATTTAGAACATAGGTGACCCAGTAGTGGCTATTTAGCCCGTTTTGGTATTCTGAGGGCTGTAAAATGTGGCAGATAGTACGTTTGTAGGAGAGATCTCAAGCCCCTGCTGCCATTCAGCAAGCTGCCATCACGTGACCTGTTTGATGTGATTTATTTTATCAGTTTTTATTGTAATGTTTTATCTTGATGTGATTTTACAATTTGTTCTGCACCTTGATTTTTGAAAGGTGCTTTAAAAATAAAGATTATTATTATTATTATTATAAAAGGGGTTTATCCATTCCAGTTGTCTCCAAAGATTCCCATAATACTGATCTATTAATGCAATCAAAAGCTGCTTTTAAATCAATAAATATGCATTAAAGCTTTAATTTTTTTGACTATTTTATATTTGTATACCAAATGTGCAAGAACAAAATACTGGTCTGTTGTAGAGTATTGGCCTTTAAATCCCGCTTGTGCTTTATCCAGGATATTTTTCTCTTCCACTCATTTAATTACTCTGTTATTGATAATTTACACTTTCTGCATATAATCAATTAAACTGATTGGACAGTTACAACTGGGGTCTCTTCTGTCTCCTTTTTGTTTCCATTAGCGTGCCCAAGAAATATTTTGCTTTGCTCTAGAGAACGGCATTTCAGAGGTGTGTCACAGACTAGTCCAATGCAGAGCAATCTACATTGGGCTCGTCCTGACAGACCAATGACCATGCAAGCCAAGTATGATGGTGGTCACAGTTTCATGGATGTAAACTCTGTGTACTTGAAAGGACTGAAGTACTCCAATGACTGAGTGCTTCAGTACTTTAATTTGCATAAAGGCATCTGGCAAGCAGCTGAGCGGCTTTATGTACATCACTGCATGGGAGGGCTGAAGCCTGAGGTTCAATGTGTTCCCCCTTCTTTCCATTCCCACTCCTGCCTTTTGTGCCCCCCTTTTTCCCATGTTTGTACTCTGTTCATGGTTTCCCAAATTCAGCCTACAAACACACCCAAATTTGGAGAATGCCAATGTTCTCAGCATAGTATCCATCAGTCCCAACAATGAATTCCTTTTTTTCAAACAGTCATGGCATCTGACATCATGCAACCATGCAGCAGCCAATAAAAGTACAGCTCTAGGCTGATGCAGTAAAGTTAAAAAATAAGCCCATTAATGGTTTTCCCACTGTGACTCTGAGTGCAGTGAATTTGATTAGGGCATCCTCTCCCTAGGACCATCCCAAAATACAAAAGCAGTCAAGTTGAGGAGATGACCTGGCTCTTGGGCAAAGCCATCGTTCCTTCCAGGTCAGGATTACCTTTCCCCTTCATGAGTCCATGATGACATGATAGAGACAGACAGATGACAGAGAGAGTGAGAGAGAGAATGCAGTCATTGACCCACAGCAGCACCAGAGAGCACAGTCCCCTATCCTGCTCCATGACCTGTCATCAACTGGATCTGTCCAGCAGAGCACTCTAGCCAGACTTCAAAAAAACTGCCTTAGAGCAGACAGGTCAGCACCTCTTATGACAAACTCAAATTGGATAACTTGGAGTCTGCTTACCAAAGTAATTCACTGCTGAAGCTCACAATTCAGTCAGTATTTACTTGTTTATTTCACAATGCAGCAGCTCAAATGTTAAAAGCAAAATGGTCCAGGAGTATACATCCACATAGTTGTTTGCTTGCTAGTGCGGTCAAATATAAAAACCATGCTAGCAAGCAACAAGTATGTGGGCATTTTGCTAGTACTGTTAGAGCTGCTGCATTGCTCTGATGAAGTTTGGCTAGGTTCCAAGCAAAACGTAAGCAGCAGCTATTTTGTTGCCTGTTGTCAGCCACTATAGGTGATGTTTTAGCATCAATGTGTTTTTGCACTTTGCAGTAAAATACACTTTTAAGCCTCATGGCCCTTGGTTTGGGAGCTTGTATTTTGCTGCATTGTGAAATAAGTAAATAATGAACTCTGAGCTTCAATTGTGAACTAGTGCAGTAAGTCAGCTCCAAGTGAATATACATTAAATTTGTTCAAGTTACTTCAAGTACCCAGAGCAGAAACTAATGTGTGTCACTTGATCCTTTTAATGGTATCCTCATTTAGATGCATGTGCATTGTTTAATTGATGTTTCCTCTGCACATGTCTGCCAAGAGCTAAATTCTTATGTAGCCAAGATTGAAATATGTATTTGTAAGCACCTGTAAGATGTATTTTCAGGATGGTAAAATATGAAAGAAAAAACAGTTACATGTGGCAATGTCCTGCTGCCCACAGGGTCATTTTAAGAATAAGAGGCTGAGGTTGAATCTTATTGTATGTGACTTATTCTAGTGAAGCAAAATAAATAAATATCTGATGGCTCTATAAATGATCTCATGGTTTAAAAAATAAAGAGTAGGAGATAATAGCTAACATTCATCCTTCTGTAAAGACCTGCTATTTCATATACAATTGTGTATGGATGTGTGTGGGATGAATCAGACTGCACAAAGGCAGCTTGGCACATCTTACTCTAGTCACTGTATAAGGTATATCTGTGGCATGTAAATCTTCTTGTGGTATTTTATATACTTTAACTGAAATTGTTTAAATAAAAATTGGTATTCTAATGAATACTACAAGACTATATAACACTACCACATGAAGCAGCCTTCTTAAGCAATATCATTACCATGCTGTTAAAGCTTTTTTCACACTTTTTTTTTACAGCTTAAGCATTTTAATGTCTCCTTCAAGTTTGGCTTCTTAATTAAGGTTATTAGTTATGGCCCATTTGTCTTTGGGTTTGATTCCCTCAACCTCCACTTGCATACTGTGTGATTCTAAGCAGGTCACTTAACATACAGCCCTCACACATACACCATGCAAGGAAACATTCGGCATTGGCAAATGCTTGTTAAATATAGGAACTATTATACTTTCCTTCCATGATTTTGGTGTCTAACCAGTTCAGTTTATGTACCTAAATAATTTATACAAACAAGGGGTCCATATTTCCATTTGTCTCATTATGACATCAATTGGTATCCCATCTAGGCCTGGTGCTTTATAATGTGAGAAAGTAGATATTACCATGCTAATCTCTTCCACGGAAAAATCTTTCAGTAATGGGGTCCATATTTTATTTTCCTGTCTCCATTGTAGTGCATGAATATAGTTTTCATCTGGATTGTAAAATAAATCTTGAGAGTACTCAAACCATTTATCTGGTTTAATATATACCTCTGGATCTTCCAGATATTTTTCAGTCCCTTTTGCTGCCAAATTCCAAATTTTGTATTATTTATATCTAGTACTGCTTCTTCCTTCCAAGTCCTTCCAAAGCTGTTATCTGTATTCTTCTCTGTTTCAATTATTTTGTTATATATTTTCCTTAACTTGTTCATTTCTTTTTTATTAGCTATGCCGAGATTAGCTCTAACCTTCCCCAGTTGTCTGTTTAATTCTGTTTTAGCTATTCTGCTTTACTTATTAAACCAGATGACTCCTTTTTCCCATAAACATCAACTTCAGGGGATATAAAATTAGCAATTTGCCTGTTTATATTTTCAACATTGGATATTACATTAGTGTTTTCATGCTTCTCCCTTGCCAGTATCATCTGATCTATTATACCAGTACCTTGTTATTTATTTATTTAGCTTTTGTTAACCAGGAAAGCACACTAGACAAGAACAGATGACTATTTTCAGGTGTGACCTGGGAGGTAACAAGGAGATAAGGACACAAGTAACAATCAGGTAATACAATGCTCAGGTTAACAATAAACGGGCAGTTCAGAGATGAGACAGAGAGGCAAATTCAAGGTAACAGAGTGCATGCACGAGGAACAGGTAAACAATATACAGACATTTCAAAAACAGACAGAAAAGCAATTAAAAAAACAGAGTACCTACGTGAGGAACACGGTAAGTAGGTATGGCAGGGAGAAGCAACCAAACACAGAGTTCTGGCAGGTGCCCCTCAAATGAGAACCAGGGTAATGAGTGTGGCACTTGTTTGGAGGGTCATTTTAATCTCTTCATAAAGTTTTTTGCTGTGTATTCTATTCCATCCTATGCATTTTTATTGCTAATTCTAATAGGGGTGCCCCTTCTTAGTTTTATCTTGGTTATGCCACATCTGGAGTACCACTTCTATAGGGCAATGGGAGCTCTCTGCTCTATTTTTATAGCTAAATATGTGCATATGGGGACTATGTTGAAATTTATCCAGTTCAGATCAATTATGGAAAAGCCTATTGTGCATATTATGGTGAATTCCCCCATTTTGTCAGTTTTAGTTCTACCATTTAATGGAATTAAATTCCTGTCTGACAATAACGTGTACATTTTCTTCCCATTATCATTAGAGTAATCAAGTCAGGAGCTTCATTTGTGGAATATATTGTCACCACTATTGGTACAAAGAACATCAAGTAGACTCTCTTCCAATTATAATTGCTTATCTACCCTTATATTAAAGTCATAAAAATTACATAGAAACATAGAAATTGTTCGCAAATAATGACCTCCAGGTGCACCAAGTCTGCCCAAGCATTCTATCTCCATGTTACCCAAGGACCATAGGTGATCCACCTACTGAACCACAGAGGTTTCCATTTTTTCCTGTTCATGCTGACCTGTCTGATGCAGAGATTTGTGTCATCTACTGTAGCCCCCTTTAATTTTTCCCATTTTTCTTTCACCTCCTCCAGATCTCCTGCCCCTACAAGAATTTTCTTGAGGGGTCTCCCATACTCTTAAAGTCCACTTTCCGGAAATCTAGGACTTTACCTTATGGCGTTTCCTTTCTGGTGCTGTCCTTATCATGAACTACACTTTATTATGGTCACTTGTGCCTAAGCTTTCCCCCACTGAAACTCCTTCCACTCTGTCTCCATTTGTGGAAATCAGGCCCAGTATTGCCCCTTCCCTAGTAGGTTCCCTGACTAGCTGCCTCAAGAGTGTCCCATGTAGGAAGTCAATGATATCTCTACTCCTGGTAGATGCTGCTGCTGGGGTTCTCCACTCCACATCTGGTAAGTTGAGTCCTCGACTATAAAAACTTTAATCGCTGGGTATCTGTCAATGAGATTATCTAGTATATTTTCCATGAGAGCCCAAAAGTCTTCTTTATAATACATAGATTGCTTGGCAGGTGATAAACATTTAAGTGATAATCCTCAGTGTTATCAAATATTGAAATTCCTAGCATATCATCTATTTCAATGTCTAATTCCAATGTATGTATGTTTCTTTGTGCGCCATAGTGTAAGTAAACCACCTACATTCCTGACAAATTTCTTAAATTTCTTAGCAGGCTTCACAAATGATTTGTAAACATTAAAGTTAACAGTGTCTTCACCTATTTATGTCTCCTGTAAGCAAATTTATTTATTTATACATTTGTTTACCGGGTAGGTGCACTGGTCCAATGGACTGTTTTCAGGCATAACCTGAGCCATAGAAACAGAGAAACATAGAAATTGATGGCAGATAAGGACCTCCAGGCCCATCCAGTCTGCTCATTTACCCTACCTTTACTTAGCTGTGCTGACCTTACTGGTCCACCGCTGCCACCTCTTCTTCCCCCCGCTTGGGTTCCCTTATGCCTATCCCATGCCTGTTTAAATCCTCCCACTGTGCTTGCCCCCACCACCTCTTGGGGCAGGCCATTCCAAGCATCTACCACCATCTCTGTGAAAAAGTACTTTCTCACATTGTCCCTTAGACTACCCCCTTCCAGTCTCATGTTATGTCCTCTTGTTGTTTTAGGGCAGCTTCTCTTCTGAAAGATGCTACCCTCCTGTACTTTATTAATCCCCTTAAGGTACTTGAAGGTCTCTATCTTGTCTCCTCTCTCCTCTCCTCTAGAGTGTACATATTGCTGAAGTCAAGGTAGGCCACATCCACCGCTCCCCCTAATCCACCTCTCTAGTGACCCAGTTAAATAAATCAATCAGATTAGTTTGACATGACCTTCCTGCCATGAATCCATGTTGCCTCAGGTCTTGTGCTCATCTTGATTCAAGGTGTTCTGCTATCCTTTCTTTTAGCAGTGATTCCATCATTTTACCCACCACTGAGATCAGACTGACTGGTCTGTAGTTCCCAGCCTTTTCCTTACTCCTACTTTTGTGGAGAAGGACCATGTCAGCCCTTCTCCAGTCCTCCAGAACCTCCCCTGTTTCCAGTGACTTGTCAAAAAGGGCTGCCAGTGGTACTGCCGGTACAAGCGTTAGAGCCCAGTGGTACTGTGAGCCTGTCTTCTAGTTGCATGCACACTGCTGTAATCTATATGGTCCTAGAATCATCAATGTCACCTACTACTAATCTTTTCCAGTCTTGCTGATTCACTGCTTATGCTATCAATCTGCATCTCTGCCTCTGTGGTTTGTAGCTCAGCAACATCTTGGAATAGTGACTCTCTTCCCATTTCCCTCCAGATAAGGGGACCCAGGCAAATGCTGCTGCAGCTTGGTAGCTGTCCTGCCATCCCCTTCCAGAGATGGGGATTCAAAGAATAGGTCCAAAAGGCACCACAGCTCAGTGGTTCATGTTCTCCAAGGAGAGGATACATGATTCACTAAGTGGTACCTCTGCCCCCTCCCCTACAAAGAGAGGCCAACCCAACCACAAACTCCCTCCCCTGTGGCAAAAAGACCCACTCACCACCCATCCAGGGCACCAGACTCCCTTCCACTGTAGCAGGCAGACCTTCCCACCATCTAACCAGGGAATCAAATTCCCCCCTGCTGCAGCAAACAGACCCACCCACCACCCAATCTAGACAACAAACTCACTCTCGCTGTGGCAAACAGACCCACACACCAACTGACCCAAGCAACCAACTGGCTTACTCCAGAAAACATACCCACCACCCTAACAGGGCACTAAGCATTCTTCTGGTGTGGCAAACAGATCCACCTGACCAGTTCCCCAGCTCAGACAGTGGTACATGCCTGGCTGCAGAGGGTGGTAGCAGGGCAGTAGGTCCTGACAGGCTGGCTGCAGCATAACTATAGCTATATGTGCAATAAAAAGAGCCATGGGACAGTATGATGCCTGTCAGAGTCCATCACAGAAACATAATAAATCTCCAGGCCCAGACAGGCTGACTGCTAATTTTTACAAAACCTTCTAGGATTCCCTGACTCCACTCTTACAAGATTTTCATAACTTTATTTTGAAAAAAGGGTTGGTCGAAAAAACTCTGTTGTAGGACCTCTTCATTTTACTTGCTAAGATGGGCAAATCAAGAGATAGGGTTGATAATGACAGACCCATTTCTTTGATTAACTACAACATAAACATTTTGACCTCTTTCATAGCCCAAAGAATTAAAAGAATTTGGTCTCTGCTGATTTCTAGGGAGCAAATAGGTTTTATTTCCCACAAAAAAGCCTCAGATCATATAAGGAAACTTTTTCATATCTTCTCTATGTCCAGGGACTACGGCGCTCCAGTGGTGTTGATGTCCCTGAATGTGGAGAAGGCATTCAACAGGGTCAATCATGAATTTCCTTTTCAAATTATGTATAAATCTGGCTTCCCTACACCTTTCATCAATTGGTTGAAAATTCTTTATTTGCCCTCTTCAACAAAAATCTATAGTAATGGTATTATATCCAAACTGATTTCACTGCACTCAAACATGTCAAGGCTGCCCTCTATCTCCTATTCTTTCAATTTTTACTTATAATGACTGTTGTTCTTCTTAAATACAAATCTGCTATTATCAGGTGTTACTGTAGGCAAATTACAACTAAAAGTCTCAGCCTTTGCCGATGATATTCTACTCCATGTTTCAAATCCTGTCATGTCTATTAAAGCAACCCTGGATACCAGGGATGGACCAATATCTGACCCGATAAATAAAACCAATTGGATCTTACACTTTTTTTGACCCAATCTGACCCAATTGGATACTACTGTATATATCGGGTTGGGCAGTGGTTGATTCAGCAGTGACTTAAGAAATCAACATTATGCTTTGTTGCTAAATTATGTAGAAGATGGAGGTTTCAGCCTGCAGCGCTGCCAGCAACCACATTGACTAACAGAGTCACTTCGCAGGTAAACAATGGAGTAACATCAGACATACATTGGTCAACAGTACTTGTAGTCTACTCAGAGCTGCACAGCACTGACTTCTATGGTCCTGTTGCTGCTTTTACAGACTCTCACATTGGGACAGTACTGACTGGAGCAATGTGACATGCAGCATGGTGAAGGAGCAAGCAGACTGTAAGGGGAGGTTACACATTGCTGCAAGGGACGGACTTCTATGGTATGATCACTCAGTTGCTGCTGCTTTTCACTTTCATTCTGAGCTCACACTTCAATGGTCCTGCTACTCCTTTTATAGAATTTCAAGTCAGGACAGTATTGAGGTTTGATCTCTCTTATTGATAACACCAAAAAAAGAGTAATGTTTAAACTGGGGAAGGTTTATGCAATATCCTTGGAATGGCATGCCTTCTTCCACATAGTTGTAGCACATGCTGGGTGCAAAAAATGCTCTTGGAAAAAGATTGATGTATACTACTGTCCAACCCATTGTAAAAACCGATCCAATCAGATAGCAGTTACAGTGTATCTGGATCCGATATCCAGGCAAATACCTACATCTGCCCATCCCTACTGGGTACTATATAAGAATACAGTAAAATTTCAAACTACAAACTTAACCTTGCTGAAACAGAAGTTTTACCCCTTAGCAATTCAGTCTTTAAAAGTGACATTATAAAACTAGGTCTCACTTGGTCACCCACTAAACTAAAATACTTAGGAATATACTTAACACCAGATCATTTCCAACTAATTAAGTTAAATTTAGACAATTTGCTATCTACAGTCGAGCAAGACATGGAAAGATGGAATAGCCTTCCACTTTCATTCTGAGGGAAAGTAGGTATAATCAAAATGAATGTTTTCCCTAGAATTTTTCACCCAATAAATATGTTGAACAAATTAATTCCCTTATCATGGCTTAGTAAATTCCATTCAGAAATCTAAAACTTTTTATGGGGAGGAAGGACAGCAAGAATAGCTTCGAAAAAACTATTTCTTCTGAAAAACCAAGTTGGGGTTAAATTACCAAATAGCATTATATATTACATGGCTACTCATGTTAATGAATATATATAAAATGACTTTTATGCCAGCAGACTAGGGGCACTATAATCCTATTTTGGTAGAATTAGAATTTAACCTGATGGAAAAATATAATACCTCTCCAGAAGCTATTCTGTATTGTAAACCCAGTGCTTTACTTCTGGAATTAAAGCATTCAGTAATAGGAAATACTCTCAGGATTCATCAACAGATTACATCCTACTTGGGCCTAAATTTACAAAGGAGCATTAATCAGCCCATTCTAGGTAATCTTAACTTCAGGATAAATGGTAAACTGATTCCCCTTAAATGGCTTCCTAATGTTAAAAAAACCTTAAGGTTAGCTATTTTGTAAAAAAATGGCATAATAATTTCTTCCAAAAACCTACAAGTAAGAGAACAATTTAATAAAAAAAAAAACACTTACAAAAAATATTACTAGTTAAAATAGCCCTAAAGGCTCATTTTGGAGTTAACTTGAGGACAACAGATTTTAATGATATATTAAAAGTTATGAGACAAAGAATCTTAAAATCCCATCCGATAGTGAATCTTTACCAAATGCTATTAGAGTTAAAATTGTTGTCAGACCTTGTAATCTCATCATTTTGGCAGAAAGAGACTAAAGATTACCCACAGAACTGGACCATTATCTGGACCAACGTTTATAAATACATTCCCTTAAATAACTTTTGATTAATTCAATTCAAAATTTTACATAATGCATATTTGACCCCGTATAAATTATACAGATTTGGTTTATCAGACTCAAATAAATGTATAAAGTGTGGGTCAAGGGAGGGATCAGTCACTCATATTTTTTGGTTTTGTCCATGTGCACAAAAGGTCTGGAATATGGTGACAAATAATTTAGGGACAAAACTTTCCTTACAAAACGTACTAAACATGGAAACGTGTATACTGGGTAATCTTAATTCGGTAAAGGGTATAACCGATAAGACAACTTTAACATTAATACCTATTTCTACAAAGCAACTTATAGGAAAACATTGGTTGGATCTGAATGACTTTGGTCTGAAAGAATGGACAGTGAATATTTTATTTAATTTACAAATTATAAGATTAATATATATATTTCACAACAAGCTTAAAATATTTAATGATAGATGGGGTAGGATTTATGAATTATTAATTTAGGTTAGCCTGTAGTCAGAATTATCTTTTGGTGTAATTTGGGAACCCTGAGTATGTTTAATTTACTTCAAGCCAATCAGATACATCCAAGTTATTTTCATAAGTTTCTCTGCAGGTCATGATGACTAGTTATAGATGCGCAAGATAGCTAGCTGGGTGGGGAGGGGGTATAATAGAGTTTGGGGGTTTATGAGATATTGGAATAATTGTACACATTTTGAATTTGTATTGTAGTATTATTGTTAGTGGTGTATGTTCTTGTATTGTTTGCATTATTTTAATGTATGAGGAAATATTTAAATAAAGGAAAGTTCAAGAAAAGGAAAAAAGATACATAGAAACAAACTTTGACAGCAGATAAGAATCACTTGGCCCACCCATTCTGCCCATTTCCCAACCTACTGAATAAGTTGCAGATCCTACTTAACCAACAGCCTACTTCCTCTTACCCCCCATTATAATTGCCTTATGTCTGTCCAACGCATTTCTGAATTCCCTCACAGTTTTTGACCCCATGTCCTCTTCACAAAGACTGTTCCATGCATCAACCACCATCTCCATAAAAAAAATTCTTCCTCACGTTGTCCCTGAGCTGTCCCCCTCTCTATTTTCAAATTGTGCCTCTTGTTCTTGCACATCTCTTTGTCTGAAAGATGCTACCCTCTTGGACTTTGTTGATTCCCTTGAGGTACTTGAAAGTTTCTATCATGTCCCCCTCACCCTCCTTTCCTCGAGGGTATACATAGCAAGCTCCTTTAGTCTCTCTCCATATGGTTTCTGGTGCAGGCCCTGCATCATTTTAGTTGCCTTCCTCTGGACCACCTCCATCCTGTCTATGTTCTTGTGGAGATGGGGTCTCTGGAACTGCATGCAGTACTCCAGATGGGGTCTCAGTAACTGTTGTTGCCTCTGTGATGGTAGTTTTGATTTTTCCCCATTGTTCCTCAACCTGTCCTTCCTGCCCATTTGGGTAGCCTGTGACATGCACAACTGCGATTGAGTGAACCACAAAACAGTGACTCAATTGTAGTGCATGTCATGGGGGCTACTGAAGAGGTAGGGTGACTGGATAGGGTGGGTTCACGCATGTAGCAACAGGATGTTGCTGCATGTATGCACATGGGGGTGGGAGCGAGCATGGTCAGTGAGGGGCAGGAGGGGTTTTGAGGGGTGGTGGCATGGTGGGCTGCCAAGGTGGCCCCATAGTGTGATGGGTGGGTTCATGGCTTGGGTGGACAGGGTGCTGGGTTTGGGTCCAGGCTCAGGTACACTTTTGTTGTGCCCAGCCCCAATTATTTTTTTAATGTTTTGCAACCCCCCACCGGCATGCACCCACTGAGCTAAGAATCTTAAGTAGGGGGTGTTAGGCAAAGTCCTGGTGCCATTTTGTTGCACCAGGAGTCACAGCATTAAATTTTATTTTCAGCTCCTGTGACTTTGCTATAACAGTGATCACCTCGCGATCGCCTTTATGACATAGAACCCCCATTTGCTAGTTAATTCTTTAAGTACTCTCCCATTTTGCCAAAGTCAGCCCTACTAAAGTCCAGTACCCTCACTTTTGTATGGCTTGACTCTATGGCTGTGATTATCATGAACCACACTGTTTGGTAGTCGCTTGTTCCCAGATGGCTACCCACTTCTAAATCTGAGATCCTCTCACCGTCCCCATTTGAGAGTACCAGCTCTAAGACTTCTCCATCCTGAATGGGTTCCAATACTAGATGTCTGAAGCATGCCCCCTTTAGAGCATCAAGAATGACCCTGCTCTTGGATGTGACTGCAGAAAATGTACTCCAGATAACATCTGGCATATTCAGGTCCTCCATCAACAATATTTCCCCTTTTGCTGCCATCCTAAGTATATCTCTTATCATTTCCTTGTCAATTTCTTCCCCTGAGTTGGGGGTCTGTATACAACCCCCGTGTGAATTATGGTGCTATATCCTGTCTCCAGGGTGACCCACTGTGCCTCCTCTCCTCCCCTCCCTGTTTACCCTTTAGTTCCATTGCCTTGATCCCTTCCCTTATGTAGAGAGTTACTCCTCCTCCTCTTTTATCTTCCATGTCCCTCCTGTAGATTGTGTACCCTGGTATGTTGACATTCCAGTCATGGTTCTCTGTGTACCGTGTTTCTGTGACTGCCACAATATCTAGGCATCCTTCCTCCATCAAGGCCACTAGTTCAGATAGCTTGTTACCCAGACTATGGGCATTGGTACTCTTCACCCTCCATATTTTGATGGCCTTACCCCTTTTAGCCCCATCCCTGTACTTACTGGCTTTGTCTCTTTCTCCATTTACCCCTGCCCTGCTCCCTATCAACCTCTCTACCTTGATGTTTACCTCGCTAACTACCCTGTTTTTTGGAGGAAGGCTGGGAGTTCCCTACTCCTTTTCAGTGCCTCCCCACTTGGCTAGTTTAAAAGCTTACCAATGAAACATTTAAACCTATCAGTTAGGATCCTGGCTCCCCTCCTGAACAGATGCAGACCATCTTCGGGTATAGGCCTGTATCCCTCCAGGTGAACCCCCAGTCCCCAATGAAACCAAAACCCTGTTCTGTGCACCAGTTTTTCAATAACTGATTGAATACCAGGGTGTAGTGTATCCTAGCCTCACCCATGCCATAGACAGGCAGCACCTCTGAGAAGGTTACCGTGTATGCTACTTGTCTAAGGCCCCTCCTCAACTCCACAAACTCCTCCTGCACTGCTCTGATCCCATTCCCAGCTAGGTCATTTGTCTCTAGATGGACAATGACATCCAGCACCCTCTCCTGTGTAACTGCTCCCACAATCCTGAGGATTTGCTTCCTGTTCCTCCAATCCATGGTGCCGGGAAGGCACCTTACCTCCTTCTTCCCTCCCCTCCCTCCCTCAGTTCTACCCCTAACAGTTGAGTCCCCCACCAGGAGCTGTTTCCATCTCCTGTGGGTCCAGTGCCACCCTCTTGTGGATCTCCATTGTGGAGGTTCCCAGTATCCTTCTTGGTCTCCACTGCAGGTACCTCCATAGCAATACCACACTCCACTAGAACAGCATATGAATTGTGGAGAAGTACAACTGAAGGGGTGCACCTCTGTTCCACCACCCTCACCCTCCCTGAATCCACTGTAGTCCAATAACTCCTTTTTCTTGGCAACCTCTGAGACAGCAGCAGGGGCCCTGATGGTCCACTGGTGGGGGAGGAGGTTTCCCAACTCCCTGTCAGGTTCTGGATGAGGGAAGAGATTCCCTACTCCTTGCCAAGTTGGCCTGGAGATTGGCATCCTCCTACCTCAGAGCAGAGAGCTGCCTGCAAATAGGGCAGCATTGCAGCCTCCAGAATGTCTCCTGGAGAACTGCCACCCCACCACCAGTGTATTGCACCACTCTCCATATGTCTCTCTCCCTTCCTGTTGAAATTGATATTTTTTAAAAATATAAATGTTTTTAATTAATGTGTGTGAGTGTGTTGGGCTGTTAAGGATATGGCTGGTGTATGTCCTTTCCCTTTTGGGGAAGTGATGTCAGAACCTCTGGTATAAGGGAAACAATGCCCTTGGGGGGGGGGGTGAGGGGCAGGGTGGTGGGACCATGCCTGTGCTCTCCAGAAACAATCAGCTACAGCTATGACCACCAACCCAATGAGTGCTCTCCTTCCTTTCAGCAAGACAACCTGCACAACAATTTAACAGAAAATCAGACACCTCAGGATAGAATTTGCTGGAAAATTTGGAATGCTGGTTTCAAACAAAGCAATTCCTTGAATGGCCTGGGACAAGAAAATCAGCCAAGTGAAGCAGTCTTAGCAAGCACAAACAATTTAACTTGCCACTCCTGTAATCTGATGCTAGCTGAAGGGAGACACCTTAGGATAGAATTTGCTGGAAGCCTTGGAATATTGGTTTCAAACAAACCAAGCCCTTGAACAGCCTGGGACAAGAAAGCCAGCCAAATGAAGCAATCTTAGTAAATACAAACAATTTGATGGCACAATGATTAGGTGCAAACAATTTAACTTCCCGCACCTGTAATCGGATGCTAGCTGAAGGGAGACACCTCAGGCTAGAATTTGCTGGAAGTCTTGGAATGCTGGTTTCAAACAAAGCAAGCCTGTAAACAGCCCAGGACAAGAAAGTTAGCAAAATGAAGCAATCATATTAAACACAAACAATTTAACTTCCAAAATCTGTAATCTGATCATAGCTGAATGGAGACACCTCAGGCTAGAATTTGCTAGAAATCTTGGAATGCTGGTTTCAAACAAAGCAAACCCTTGAACAGCCTGGGACAAGAAAGTCAGCCAAATTAAGCAATCTTCATAAACACAAACAATTTGATGGCACAATGATTAGGTGCAGGTACATAATACATAACAGTAATGTCATTAGAAACAAGTACTGCATTCTGAGTCTGAAGCAGAGAGCAGCTACATAATATAGACAGTAATGCCATGGGAACACGAATGACAGTCTAGGAGAATACAGTACAGAAAACACAATAGTGTGCATAGAAACAAATTAAAATAGTGTAAAAAACATTACATGGTTAAACATATTCAAAATAATGCAGGATAGTATAAAAACAGCAATACATAACTTGAACATTGTATGCATAGAAGTGCACAGGACACAGTGCATTTGTGCAGTAATGCCTAATTACATTGGGGGATCAAAGGTAAGAGTGCAATCACATTGGAGTGAGCTAGGTTTCTGGAGTAACACCAGTGATTCCTTAAAAGCCTAGGTGAAAGTCTAGGTGTGGCATGGGGGGAGAGGCACCCTGGGGAGCAGGCACAGGTGACATTATCCATTAGGGCTGATTTGTAGTGAGATTTAAATGAGAAGTGGGAGTCCAGTGAGCAAAGGGTAGGGGTAGGCTGTTCCACAATTTTAGGGTGGCTGCATAAAAGACTTTGCTGCCGAGGTAGGTAATGATCAGGGGAGGTCTAGCAGGCAGCTGGAGGAGTATCTGAGGGTTCTGGGGCACATTGGTTTGAACAGAGGGAATAGGGGTTATTTGTCCCCATCTCTAATAGCCATGTTGATGGTGCAGCTGAGGCCGTAGTCTGTCTGAGCCTGGGGTGGCCAGCCAAGGGACTGTTATAGGGTACAGTGGTGGGTAGTGTATTGTGCCATTAGTGCAAATCTACATATATTATTATAGGTTGCAATTAGCCTATTGAGTTGGTGGGTGGAGGTCTGCATATATATGGGAGTGCAGTAGTCTATTAATAGGAGGAGATTACCTTGGGCTATTGCAAGATATGCCTCAGGAATCAGCAATTGTATTAAATGGTATCCCACTGCCAGTTTTTGGTGGATGCGCTGACTGGTGGAGCCTAAAAGCTCAGGGAAAGTTAGTGCAGGATTTAGGGTAACTCCCATGTACTTGAACGAGGGTACCATGTCCAGAGGGAGACCACCAGGAGTAGATACACATAGGGAAGATGGTGTACTTGTGTATCTGGCTACCTTAGGCTTGGATCCTAGGAGCATAGCCTTCGTTTTGTTAGTCATGACCAGGAGCCTGTTCTCCAAGAACCATTTAAGGGCTGCACTGTAGCTGGAGCAGAGCATAGCGGAGATGTCATCCAGTGATTTGTCACTGTGGTACAACACCAGGTCATCTGCATATAGTATGGAGTTACAGGTAAGACTGTCATTTGGGAGTGCATTTATGAAAAAAGAAAACAAGATGGGGCATGGGAGAAAGCCCTTGGGGACACCTGTGGCTACTGTCTGAGCCATGAAGGTGGCGCCCTCTACACATACGGTTTGGGAGCATCCTGCGATCTAGCTCCAGAATCAGGCAGTGGTCCCTGTAGTGCAGCCAAGGCTCCTCAGTTTACTGTGGAGAGTGTTGTGGTCCACCAGGCCAAAGTTCTTTGTTAGGTCTACAAAAACAGAACCCGTAAGGTTCCCTGCATCCATATTTCTAAAAAAGGCCTTGGTGAGTTGGGAAAGGGCAGAGGTCATGCTGTTGTTTCCTAAAACTGTGCTGGTGAGGGCATAGGAGATCATACTTAGTGACATGCTTTGAGTGTTGGTGCACAACCTTTTCTAGGAGCTTGCTAAGGTGTAGTAGGATGGAGATAGGCATGTAGTCATCTGTGGATTGGGGATCCCTAGATTTGAAGATAGGGACTACCATGCCATTATTCCAGATTTCTGGCACTGAGGATGAGGAGAGGGAGAGGTTAAACACTGTGGTCAGCAGGTATGCTATATGCTGGACTACAATTTATAGAAAGCATGGGGAGAGCACATCACTCCCTGGGCTATTCCTGTTTGGGAGACTCCAGAGCAATTTATATGTTTCTTGGAGGAGATAACTTTGAAGAGGAATAGAGGCATGTCCATGCCAGCTGAGGATGCAAGGTGGGGCGGGCTTGCCATGTTTAGAGGAAGCAGTTTACTGAGGTGGATGGACAAGTCTGTAAATTTGATGTTGAGGACATTGACCATGTTGGCAGGGTCAGTCAAGGGGCCAAAAGGGGTGTTTAGTTGAATGACTGACTACTGGGATTTTGGGGTGGTCATTGAGCCTATGGTTGACCAGAACTGATGGGGGTTGCTAAGGTTATCACATTGGGGCTTGCAGAAGTAGGTCACTTTGTGCACTTTAACCTGTTGTTTACATAGATTGCATATTCTTTTATATTTGTTCCAGTGTGTGGGGTATGGGGAGGCTTTGGAAGCAGTTCATTTGCTGTATCTCTCCTTCATCATGGCAAGTAGGTTTTTTGTGAGCCAGTGGGTATTCCCCCCCCATCCGATGGTAGGTTAAAGGGATATTCCTGTCCTGTATGCTTAATAGGGCATCAGTGAGGAAACAAGCAGCTGAGTTAACATTTCTTTTTCTTTTTTTTTATTATCCTCCAGCCCCACACATCCCTGCTCATGTCAACCCTCTGGTATTTCCCCAGTAACTTACCCCCTGTGGTGGGGCCAAGGAGGACAGCGCCAGCTTTCTCCCCCCCTGAGCACAATCCAGAAGCTGGGGGTGACACAGGGATGTGGGGCCATCATGGAGCCTGCCATCTCCCTTTTCCATGTTTCCTCCCAGCCCTCCCTCCCCACTGATATGAGGACACCAGTACATGCCTCCTGACCCATAGTGCCCTGCAGCTTCCACCAGGGGACAGTCAATGAGTGAGATGACAAGCCTCCCCCCAAGAGAAGAAAGCAGTCCTCTGGATGCTTGATTCTCCCTCATCCCTGCTGACTCTTGATGATCCAGGCTCGTTCCTGAACCTGGGTCACTGGCATGGCATGAAGTGTAGCAACCAGCCCCTCAACCTCCAGCACCACCAGGCTGGCCCATGAGTTTACATTTTGCAGGGAGAGTAGGGATACCCAATTTACTGCCCTAATGTAGGTGAACAGGTGGGTGGTGTTGAAGCTGGAAAAATCTATAAAAATTAGATATTTGGGGGATGGATGCTTGGGCTTGGAGGACCAGATGCAATACATGGGGGAGTGGTCACAGATGGAATCAGAAACGGTCCTTGCTTGGGAGATTCTGGTCTCCCTGTTTGTTAGAATACAGTCCAGGAGGGAGTGGTTTGAAGCTATGTTGTTTATTGGGGTGTTTAAGGTTATTATTTGGGTAAGATTATGCTGTTAAAGGAGGTAATTGTACTCAAACTGGGCAGAACTCAGCCAGTTTAGGTTAAAGTCTCTCAATATAATGGTTTCTCAGTGAGGGTTGAACTGACGCAGGCTGTTCAGCAGGCGTTTGAGCCCAGGTATGCTTTCCTTCGAGGGTTATAACAACAGCCGATATAGGTCTTTTTGGCCTATCGTAATGTGAGCTCTGTGAGTAGCCATTCACTGAGGGAGTTATAACTTGAGTAGAGGGGTAGGGTTGCCCTTAGGGGGGTCTCTAAAATACAATAGTACCCTGTCACCTTTCTTTGTACTGCTCCTGTTGCATCTTGGCAATGAGTAGCTATGCAGGTGGCAGCTGGAGTCTGGGGTAGAGGGCTTAAGCCAGGACTCTGTGATCACAAGTATATCTGATTTGTAGAGGAAGACCAAGGCTTCTAGTTCAGTTAGTTTGGAGTGGAGGCTGCAGATATTTAGCTGGGCAACTCTGAGACCATGAGCATTAGCCCAGGTAAGGTTGAGTGATCAGTAGGTTTGAGGGACTAGGGTTGCTGTCCACATCACCTGCCACAAGCAGTAGAGTGAGCAGAGGCATGCAGCACCAGCATATGGATAGAGGAAGAGGAGAAGGGAGGGACAGAGAATTGAAGAGGAATTCAATGAGGAGAATTTATTTAAATATTTTATGATGTCTGGGTCTGCCAATTTATTTTCAGGCATGAGACATTCCAATTCAACATTTTTGATGTCATATTAAAAGTATGCTGTGGTAATATTGTTGTTGCCAGCCATGGCCTACTTTCCCTGTTTGAAACCTTTTGTCAATTTGCTGCTCCTTGTTCACTGAGTATCTTAAATCTATTTGTTGTCTCAACCATTTATCTCTGTTGTGGTGATGATATTCTGATCTCCAAATTTTATTTATTTATTTAAGAGTTTCACCAGGAAGGGCACACTGAACAACAAGTTTCTCATCTCACAGTGTGTCCTGGGGTTGGGGGAGTTGGAAGGCATACAATAAAACATAACCAGCACAACAGTATGCAGTGCCAATATATGGGAATTGAAAGACATGCAAATAAGTCATTGGCAAACAACAAAACAGTATATAGTGCCAGTTATGCATAGGGTACATTACCAAGTAGAGAACAATTAACAAGCAGTAACAGGCATCAAGAATTACAGTTGGTATGTATATTCTATTACACCATAGTGAACAGAAGGCCCGCAAGTGCGGTAATAGGATAACTTTTAGAGCCCATTTAGATGCAACATGGTCTGTTCACTTGCAGTTGCAGTTCACAGATAAGTAAGTGTGTAAGGCTGAGGAGATAGAGGAAGGGGTAGAAGAAAGGCAAGTCTGGAGGGGGAATTCCACAGTTTAGGGAAGCGGTATGAGAAGGACGCCTAGGTGACAGTTGTCATACGGCATGGGACACCTAATGTATGGGACACTGAGGACCTAAGTGAATGGGTGGATGGTGGGGTGATTGTTAGGGAAGAGATGAGATAAGTAGGGAGGGAGCCAAATCAGAATTTGGAGAAAAATTTATCACAGTGGAGAAGATGTCTATTATCAAGAGATGGTAAAGCCAAAGTGTGGTAAAGTTGGCAGTGATGAGTGAGGGTAGGAGTGTCGAGTGCTAGGTAGTAGAAGGAGTAAAAGAGGATGTCCATTCTGGCTAGGGAGGTCTTAGATATGGCACTGTAGACTACGTCACAGTAGTCAAAGATGGGGTGATCATCTTCTGGACAAGTTCGCACCTAGCCGGAAGAAGGAGGCAGTTCCAATTCCTAAAGAGTGCGCCTAACTTGGGGCACAGCTTTTTAAGGATGGCGTCCACATGCCCAGAGAAGGTGAGATGTTGGTCAAGCCAAACCTCAAGATATCTGAATGAGGATGTGTCCTCGAGGACCGTCCTGTTTAGGATGTGGAAAGTGGGTAGGAAGGGGAGCCTTGAAAGTCTCTGCCTAGTGCTGAAGGTCTTGGAGACAGTCTTCTTGGCATTTAGGAAAAGTTGATGTAAGCAAAACCAGTGCTGAACGTTATTGAAATTGTTCTGAGGTCTGGTTGCAACATCGGTGGGGGAGTGGCCGGAGGTGTAAAGGACCGTGTCATCTGCGTACATATAAATTGAAGTAGATGTGCAGACAGAAGGCAAGTCATTGAGAAAGATGGAGAAGAGTATGGGGCCCAACACTGATCCCTGTGGGATTCTGGTGTCGATAAGGAGGGGTGAGGATACAGAATCTTCTATTCTAACTGACTGGAACCAATCGACCAGGTAGGCACAGAACCAGTTTGTGGCAGCAGCTGACTAGCCTACAGTGGAGAGAGAGAGTGTAACTGGATAGAGTGGGAGACAGTGTCAAAAGCCATGGATAGGTTGACAAAGATGGAGGATGTGATTTGACCACTGTTCATCCCAGTGAGGATGGAGTCAGTGAGCCTAATCAGGGAGGTGGTGGTGGAGTGGTTTTTATGAAAGTCAGATTGGAAGGGGGTGAAAAAGTTAGGGTGAGAGAGATGGGCAGAGAGTTGGGTAAGAATTAGGTGCTCTTGCAGCTTAGCGAGGGTGGGAAGCAGGGATATGGGATGATAGTTCCCAGGGAAGGATGGGTTACCATGCTTAGGAAGGGGAAGAACAATGGCATGTTTCCAGACAGAGGGGATAGCTTCCAATGTGAATGAGAGGTTGAGTAGCTCCATCAGTGGGGCAGAGATAGGCATGGCAGAAAGGTAAAGCAGCTTGGGGTCCAGACCATCAGGCAAACTGCCTTTAGAATGGTTTAGGATAAGCAAGTTGGGGGAAGATTAGACTGAGAAGATGGTGAGGATAGAAGAGCAGAGGAACAGGAGGTGAAAAAAGAATTAAATTCGAGGCAACACTCAAGTGGTGAGAGGTAATAGTGTGGTTTATAGTGAGAAAGGGGTATGGAGGAGAAGAAGGGAGGAGAAGAAAGAGAGTGAATGACTACAAAATTTTGAGGGGCTGTTTATGTTCGATTGAAAGGTTGAGGTAAAGTAGTCAGCTTTAGCCAAATGAGTGATTTTGGTGCATTTGTTGCAAAGCCGACGATAGTTATCGTAGTCTTTCTGGAGCCTGGAGATTTTGTGTTGCTTCCAGGCTTGGTCCCTTGCTCTTAGGCATGCTATCAGTTCCAGTGTGACCCATGGAAGGTGGTTCCCATGGACTTTAACTTTGCATAGAGGGGTATGCTGGTTCCAAACTTCGAGAAATTTACCTTTGAAATATTCTGCCGCTACATCGATCATGTTCACTGAGGTTATAGGGGACCAGTTTGTGCATGATAGGTCAAGTAGAAGTGGCCCAAGGTGCATGGATTTGTATGAGCGAGTCACTAAGGTTTTATGGGGGACTTTGTACAGTGGATTCTGAGTACTAGGAAGGTCATGCAATGGTCATTCAGAGCATCTGATAACACTCCAGATTTGATGACTCTGTGTGGGTGGAAAGTGAGAGCCCAGTCAATTAAGGATGGTTGCTTGTTTTTGGGTTTATCCTAGTAGGTTCAAGGATGAGCTGGGTTAAATCATGGGCAGCAATATTGTTTTTTACTTTGAGCAGGGAAGGGGTAAACCAGTTTAGGTTAAAATTGCCCATGATATAGACTTCACCTGAGGACATATGGGAAACTATGGTAGAGATGAGATCAGTAACCAGGGAGGGGTTGAGGCCTAGGTGGCAGTAGGCCCCACAATAAAAATAGGGATTGAGAATGGGAGAGATAATTGTAGGATGAGTACTCTGTATGCTTTGGAGACAGAGGTGGAATAAATGGTAATGAATTGGATACCTGAGGAGATGTATATTACCACACCTCTGCCCCTCCTGGATCAGTCTTGTCATAAAATAGAAAAGCCCAGGATGGCAAGTGAGGGGTGGCCTGTTTTATTATTTAGCCATGTTTCAGTCAGAATAATTATGTCAGGGCCTGGTGAAACAACAATGGGCTGTAGTAAGACAATTTTAGGGAGAAGGCTACTTAAGTTTAGGTGCAGAGTTTTCAAACCTCAGGGCAAGGCAAAGAGGTGAAGTAGCGGGGCTACAGAGCTAGCAGAAGGAGGCATTGTGCCATTTAGGGAGAAAGGCTTAGGGATAGGATTTATAGTGCATGTTATAGAAAAGTTTAATGTTACCATGGTATTTTACAACAACTGTGGAAATATTACGATGGTAAAAAACCTAATGTTATTCAATGGGATTTTTTCCGCAGTAGTGGTAAATCCATGGTATTTTTTATTGCAGTTGCCGGAAAATACTGTGGTACCATTAAGCTTTTCAATAATTAGCTTTTTTGTTGACCAGGGAAGTGCACTAGACAAATCCTGCCTATTTTCAGGCACGACCCGATGGAGGGGGATACAGATGAATGCCAGCTGACCTTGAACCAGATTAAGCTGTTGGTGGTATTTTCCATGAATGAGGAAAATTTGGCCATGGCACCGGGGAATTCCCCTACTCTTTTCGAGAAGTGCCATGGGATCTTTAACATCCACCTGAACTACCACCAGAACAGGCGGATGGGACCTCACTTTAATGTCTCATCCGAAAGACTGAACCACTGTATGTCTCCAGATGATAGGAGCAGGAGTGCAATGAGTAAATAATGGAGTTTAGCACTCTTATACCAGGGTATGTTAGAGGCTCGCCTAGTAGGAAGGGAGGGGGGCTCTCAGTAGGAAGGAGAAAACTAATGGTGTGTACAAGTGTATAGTAGAGAGGGATGAACATGAGAGAGGCACAGGGGCAAAGACAGAAGTGATTCCAAGAAAGATAAGGGAAAGAGGGGAAACAGCATTCTTAGGGACCAAGTAGAGAAGTGTGGGAGGACAGAGGGGCTGCTGGTGAGGGGGAGAGAGTAGGAGTTGTTATGAGGAGGGGGAGAGTTATGGAAATGAGGAGGGTTAGAAGAAAACTGAGAGAAATTTAACTGTGTAACATTTTCTTGTCTAGATTCTTCATACACAAAAATCCCCAAACAGTCTAATTCTGTAATTTTAGACATCAGTTTTCCATATAATATGGTTTCTTCCAACCATACTGTGATTTGCCTATCTTTTTCCCATCTGACAACCCTTTTGATTTTGGATTTTCAGATTGGTATTTTTAGTAGTAGTCATTGTGCTTCTGCCATTTTGTTTTGCAAATTACTTATATTTTCATTACACATCTGATTCCAACAAAATATAGACAAAACTTTGATAACGTCATTTTGAACTGATTGAGTATAACCATTGGAAATTCTAGAAAAAAATGTGACTAGAGTAATGATTTCATCTAATCCCAGTCCCATACTATTGAAATCATTCTTCTTTTTCCCTGCTAAAGCCTTAAAGGTGTAAAACTGGCTGGCCTGGTGGTGCTGAGGGTAGAGGCACTGGACACCTTACCTCACACCATGCCAGCAACGTGGGTTCGGGAATGGATATGGGCCATCGGGGGTCAGTGGGTGAGGAGAGGATTGAGCATCTGGAGGACTGTTCTCCTCTCCTGTGGAGGGTTGGGGTGCATGCCCACCACTGTAGAGATACCAGTGGAGACTGGGGTTGCAGCAGTAGGGGGGCACCTTCAGATGGGTTGGGCAGCAGTGGACATCCTGTGGTGAGGAAGGGAGCGTGTTCGCCGCATGCTGGATATCATTGAATGTCTGCACCCTAGGGAATCTGAGTTAGAAAACCACTCTCCAGCAAGCAGGATGACACCTCCGAAGGGTGACCTTGCCATGCCAAACACAGCCTGGTGTAAGTCAGGGCGGGGGTTCCAGGATGATGTGGTCTCTCCCACTGCTTCATCCCCCACCGAGGGAGCTCCTCTTTGGGGAGTAAGCCACAGTCCTCCCCAACCCTGCAGCTGTGAAGGAGGCTAGCTGTCAGGACTGTTGAGTGCCCTCGTACAAGGCTGAAGGGGCTAAGTATACCCCGCCACCAGAGAGGAGTGAAAAATAGAGTTGAAAAAAATGGTATAAAATTGGCTTGAAACCAACAATACCCATTCTACATTTGACTCTGACCTGTTTGTACATATCTCATCAATCAAATTATTATGTCCTCCCGAAAGGGTTGTCAGTAGGTGTTTCATAATCATGCTCAAAGCTTCAACATTTACATTAGGTAATTTGCGGACATTAAACATGGGCAGCACAATATCAGAACACTTACAGTTCTTTAAGAATTTTTTAGTTATCGTAATCTACATCATTAGATGTTGTAGTGTTCCATGTTGTCATTTGTCATTCCTGATGACTCTTTACTAGGCTCCAACATTTCCAAGCCTAACGTTTTTATATTCTCTTGAATCCTTTTGTCTTCCTGTGTTGCCTTTTCATTTTTGTGAGTTTGAGTTCCAGCTGTATTTGCGATTGTCAAAGGCTTAATGGTTTCCTTTTGCTTCTTCCTCCCTTTTTCAGCTTTAGATGTAACTGTGCATGTTTTTACGTTACCCTTTTGTTTTACTCTCTCTTGATTCTTATCATATCTTTTCTTTTTCCCTTTTTCCTGTTCCTTTTCTTGCTTTCCTTTTTAATCTTATTTTCCTCCTTGCTTATTTCAGGTTCTTTTTCTGTTCCATTCCCCTTTTCATTATAGTCTGTGGTGTGACTGTTTATATAAACTAGACTACAGAATACTAGCTCATTTTGTTCTACATCTGCCTCATTATTCTTTTCTCTTGATTTCTTTTTCCCCTTTCATTTTTCTAGCCTGACTCTTTCTTGTTCTTCCCTCTTTTTTCCATATTATTGAGTGTTGCTCTTTCAGTTCTTTTGCTACACTGTCTTTTCTATTTTCTTATTGGGGCAGCATTATTAGTTCTTGTATATCTAACTCATCTTCTTCTTGCAGTATACTCTCTTCTTCAATTAAAATTTGTATATCTTAATCAGGGGGTGCCAAATTTTCTTTATCATTAACAGAGGATGTCAAATTAGATATATTGGGGCTAACACCTCATTCTTTCATTTCCAAAAACTGTCTCCTATTTTCTAAGCAGATTTCTTGCACAAAAGCAAGGTCTTGCTTTATAGTTACCAATTGTTCATATAACCCCCCTCTCTAGCTGGGGCTTACTAGAACCTCCTCCTTCCACCTGGTCCTACCAGACCTGGGTACCTAGTACTCCTAAGAAGCTCCTGCCAGCCCTTTTTTGCTTACCAGCTATTGGAGGTGGGGGAGTTGTATGACTATGTGAAGATGTGCCACATATTGGTACAGCACGGCCCACACCGATAGTGGGCTGTGGCGAGAAGTACAGTTTAGTATGCACAAAATCGAGCTGTTTTCCGATCAGAAGTGTGAGCTGGCATTCAGTGTTGGGTAAGTTACTTTTTCTATTACTTTTGAAACTTGTTCCAGCAAGCTCTGTGCAGTCACTAGCAAGGATGGAGAAGTATTGAAATAAGCCATACACCTTTCAGTTATGAAAAGTTATGTCTTTTTATACAAAAGTAATCTGTAACTGTAACTCATTGCATTTATTTGAAAGTAACTAGTAACTAATCTATTACTCTCAAATAAATGTAATCTGTCACATTTATTTATTATTTTTGTATTGCTTTTGTAGAAAAAGAAAGAAGCAATTGTAACTCTAAGGTGTATTACTTTTTCTAGTACTTCTCCATCCTTGCTAGTGACTGCACAGAGCTTCCTTGAACAAGTTTGCAAAAGTAATAGAAAGTAATAGAAAAAGTAACTTACACAACACTGCTGGCATCCGCTCACCTAGCCAGGTGAGTTCTGCAGCATCATCTTAACTCTGCATTTGCAGCCAGTACTAAGTATCTTTGTGTCCTGACTTCTGAGATCCCAGAACCACATATAGGGGATAGGACACACATACTTTGGGAGAAAAGAAATGTAAACTGTGTATATAAATGTTTATGTGTACACTGTTGCTTTACGACTGTTCAGCGAATGTTTCTCCTTAATGCAGTGAGATGTAGTGCTATGGTGCTAACAACAGGCAGACCAGAACTCTTATAAAGCTCATTCAATAACTGGATAATAGGATGAAGAGCAGCTATCGAACTCTGGGACAAGATTTGTTAAAACTGCATAGTTTGGCTGTAATAAGACTTTAAACTTGAAGCAAATATAAACTATTTACAATGGACACCATCTTTGTGACCCCTGACCATGCTTCACCCAATAAGGAATCGAAGAGCTCTATGAACTGCAACTATGGCTCCTGGGTAGGGGGACTGGACAATGTTCTTGGCACCTTCATTATTAACCAATTGAATGCCAAATGAGCCTAATGCATATTAATTTTCCTGATGGGCATTGTTCTGACTAATGGAAGCTGCAGGCTGTTCACATGGATGGTAAGAAAGAATGCATCTTGCAGGTAGTTCTGGCTGAGGCCCTTCGAGTGAGGAGGGGAGCACTTAAGAGTGAAAGAAACCATTTAAAAGTGACCAAAGGTTTCTGTAGCCACCAGTGGAGACCTGCTTGTTTTCCCCTCAGTGGCAGACTAGAATGAGGAAGTGTGCAGCATGTTAAGAGAGACAGTTCCTGTGGCACCTGAAAAGATTACTTTTGGTGGTGACCCAAGTGAAGTGTTTAACCAAGAGCCTGACTGTTGCATGAGGGCAGAAACTGAACTGGGAGAAGCCCGCTGAGTTCTCATTTCCTGTGATGCCAGAGAGTGAGAGACCTGAAGCTAAAGCTGGACAAGCACTAGAGAGACTGTTCACACCATCAGTCTGGGGGTGAACCAGAACTGCTGCCACAGTGTTTCTGCCTGCTGCCAGTTAAAAGAGAGATTCTGTGTCAACTTGAAGCCTGAGAAAGTCTCCATAGCAGATAGGATGAACTGTGAAATCAGTCAGGTAGTGCTACCAGTAGGCATTACTAGATTACCTCTCCTTGAGGTGTGTGGCCATGGTCCCAGGTACTGACCTGATCCAGAATCTTTACCATCAGCCCAGAAGGTGACTAGATGCTAGATGCCTGCAACTAAAGAGAAGTCACCATTGGCTGTATAGCCAAGACCTCAGCCTATAGACTGCACCTGCTACTCTGTTTAAACCCTGCAGACCTGGACTCCAGAACCAAGAGTAAGCATGGGGCCTACCCTGTCTGGGAAATTTGTACAAAGCTGTCAGCCTGTTCATTAACCATTCATAAGTGCACCAAAGCCAGTCAACCTCTGGCAACATATGGGCCTGCTACTTTCCTGGGTACGCACTTAGACACTAGCGATACTGGTACCAGTGTGGAGATGGACACTTTAATGTGGTATTGTTACTGGAATGCTGGGGGGGGGGGCACTATGGTTTATATATTGTTGCTGTATTTCAACTTACTACATCAAATAGTTCAGTTGTTCGATACTACTTTTCCATTCCCATTTCCCTTCATTAATAAATCTGTTATTGCAATCTGTCTGTGAGCATATTGTTAGAAATAGTCATTATTTGCATGTACAGCAAAACCATATAGTTTAAAGTGGTATTTATTTCATGTGTTGGGTGACTGGAAAGGGAGGTGGATAGGTACGGCATCCCAGGGAGATGTACCGTTTAAACATCTGGCCCACTATAAATTACTCTGGGTGGAGGCACCACGCTACTTACTTTTACTTTTGGAAAAGGATCCCCAACACCATCAGAAGCTGAGCCCAAGCCCCTCAACCTGGTTGAAGTTCAACAGGCGGGGTAGCAGCCAATTGTTACATGGCGTCCGGGTTACATTCATGTAACAAAATATTTGCTGAAACTTGGTTACTTAAAGCTATAATCACATCCTTTGCAATATTTTCTACATATGGTATATACATACTTTCAGGGCTCATTAATGGAGTGCAATCACTTCTGCACTGTGAGAATAATCTAAATAATTCTGATTGTCCCTTTCCCCAGGTAAATCCAGCCCCTTCCCTGATTCATTATTTTCTTCTAGTTTTATAGATTTTCTGATATCTTGTACTGTCTTAGTTAGCATCTCTAAATTGTGAAAGACATCCAAAAATCAGTAATTGTGTCTATATCCTTTACTTCATTTTCTTTTAAGCCTTTAATTATGCTCTGAGGCGCTGTTTGACATGGAGGTGCTTTCATGCTTTCTTTTTTCTTTTTTCTCAGCAACTCCTCATCATTTCTATCATCTGATTTTAGGGGAAGAGGTATGTTTAATTTGAGTGGTTTTGCTTTTCTTTTCCTTTTTCTGTCCCATCTTTCTAAGATCTATTGTATTTCATAATTTGTTCAGAGTGCTTAATGTCAACTGGTTTATGGATTTAGGGTTATATACCTTTTTATTTTCCATCATGTTCATATCTAATTTCCCCACTGAAGCTACTGTCTCTTTACCAATTCTAGTAGTCAGCATACCTTAAAAATCCCCTAATTTACCACTATCTTAGGCAAGAAAATGGTTTATCAAAAAATATATTAATAAATAAAATTAAAAAAATACAGTATTGTACACCAGTAAATAATGTTGTGCTTCAATTCTAAATAAGTAAGCTGTCAGTATAGCTGTCAGTATAACCTAGAGGTTAGAGTAATGAGCTGTGAATTAGCTTGGTGCACCCAGCAGACCTGGATTTAATTCCCACAACCTCTGCTTGCATCAAATATAATCACTGTGTGATTCTGAGCAAGTCTCTTAATCACACCAGTGCACCTGGGTCACCCCTGAAAACAGGCATCTGTGCCTAGTGGGCCTCACCCAGTTACCAAATGAATAAAATAAATATAACAACAATACTCTAGGTTTACTGATAAATAACTAATGTTGAGACTAGATTTAAAAAATTGGCTTGTTTTTTAGTCCAAAATGAGGTAGTCACCTTAAAAATGTTCCTGCCAAACTAAGCAACCCAAATAAGTCTAAAAGTCTTTAGAAAATACTTTGAGTGCAAAAAAGTGCAAGTCAGGCAAAAAGTGCTGGAGTGCATAGCAAAAGAGATGTTCTTATTCAGTAAGATCATCCTGTGCTTGAAAAAAGTATTCTTGGCTTGCTGGTAAATATTTGTCAAAAAGTGCACCCAAAACATACAAAAGTATTGGCAGAGCATAGATTTTGTACTTTTTCATTTTTTGAATGTCCTTATAGCATTATTTTTAAGTCCCAAAGTCATTAGCTGTGCACTAAATATGCCGTCAAGCTATGCCAGCTGTACCAAAAATATGGTTTTCTCTTTCACTGCAAAAACGTTACTTCGGGACCAGCAATGCTGAGACCTCTTTTCTTGCCCTTTTCAAATAGTTTAGCTGAGTACAGCTGTGTTTTTTTATATGCATCCCAGTGCTAAATGTCAGAAGGATCATAATTCGTGTCTGCATAAACAAACTAAATTAAATGAGTATCAGTTCATATCTAAACAAGCATTTGTCAATGCTGAATGTTGTCGCGCTGGCACTGGCAGTGGCAGAGGTAGAGACGCATAGCACTGTGATTTTGTTAATGTGTCCCAAAAGGTGATTTTGTACAGTGAGCACGCCATTGTGCACCACAGCTGCGGTAATGCGTTTTGGGCAGGGTGTAAAAAATGGCAGCTGGACTGTTGATAAGGAGGTGTGCAGAAATGGCAGTGGGGAAAATGTGGCATGAAAATATTGCAGATTGACGAAGTTATAAGGGTGTGTGGAAACAGCGCAATGCACGCTTGCAACACAGTCATTGTATGGACTTTCGGCACCAAATTTTCAACATAGGCATTTTAGGACCTCTGCTCATGAATAGTGTCACTGTCAGTTCCTCAGACTGTCCCAAGAACTAATTTTGCACAGCGACTGTGCAAATCTGTGCTGGACATGTGAAAACACATTTCAGCCAGCTGTACTGTTTAAAAGGAGGTATGGAAAAATGCCAATGACGAACAGGTGGAGTGAAACTATTAAAATTCACAAAGTCTTGAGAGCGCATGCAAACTGCATAACACATGCTCATAAAACACTCATTTTATTGACTTTCATCCCCAAATTTTCAATGTAGGCATTTTAGGACATCTGCTAATGAACAGTGTCACTGCCATTTTCATAATGTGTCTCGAACACGGACTTTTCCACAGAGACTGCACTATTCTGCTCCGGAACTGCAAAAACAGATTTTGGTCAGGATGTGAAAAATGACAGCTGTACTGTTCATTAGGAGGTGCAGAACAATGGCACTGTTGAAAATAAGGAGTGAAAAAATTATAAGTTTGCGAACTTAAGAGCGTGCATGCAAACTGCACAACGCACTTTTTGTAACACAGTCATTTTATGGAGTATTGTTACCAAATTTTCAACACAGGCATTTTAAGACCTCTGCTTATGAACAGTGTCACCGTTATTTTCATAATTTGTCCTGAACATGGGTGTAGCCAGGCATACTCCAAGTACTCCATGGTGTGCAATTTTATTTAAGGGGGGTAGCAAATAGTCTCTGAACTACTTGCTTTTTCCATGCAAACTAACAAAGAAAATGCTGAACTTTTCTGAAATGTTATTCATAGGAGTCTAAACTAAAAGGACTGGTCACTAATATTGTCTTTGCATCCCAAGGACAATACAACTTTACAGGCTCTGGGCTGGTATGTAGTGTCTTAGGGAGCAATGCATCGTATTAGTATTTACCCATGCATGGGGGGGTAGCACACCCTAACAAAGGTGGGAGGGGTAGCAGTGAGTCCACTTGGTGTGCAGATCTGAAATCCCTGGCTACACCCCTGGTACTGAACACTGATTTCACACAGCGACCACGCTATTCTGCGCCGGAAGTGCAAAAACACATTTTGGCCAGGATGTGAAAAATGACAGCTGTACGGTTCACAAGAAGGTGTGGCAAAATGGCAGTGTTGAAAATCTGGCATGAAAATATTGCGAATTCGCTGACTTATGAGTGTGCATAGCAACTGCGCAACGTATGCTCATAAAACAGTAATTTTTTTGATTTTTCCCACCAAATTTGCAACATACGCTTTTGGAGAGCCCCCCTCATGAACACTGGAACTGTAATTTCATTACTTGGTCCCAAAAGGTGATTCTGCGCAGTGACTACGAAATCACTTTTTGGGGCTGAATAACACCATGAGAGTGCATGAATTCATGAGGAGGGGTCCCAAAAACCCCATGTTGAAAATTTGGGTCCAAAATTCCCAAATATGCCTGAGATATGCATCAAAGTTGAAAAAAACCCTATTTATTCCATTATACAGCATACCGGCATTTCTTCAGATCACGGTCGGCTTTGAAGAGTGCAGACATGTTCCTGGTCCACTGAAGATCATCATGCCAGACTCTGGAGGTAAGTATGGGATGAGGAGGGGGGTGTGAGGAGGCAAGGTGCACAGAGGGTGGGTGCGGGTGGGGGCAGAGAGACTACTAGGGACAGTTTCGTTTTACAGGTTAAAAAAAAATTAGACATTGTGGGACAGGTTTTTTTTTAAGGAGATTTGGCTTGCTGGGGTGGGCTCCCAGCATGCCACCTAAGTGTTGGATAGGGGTCTGTAGCCGATGGGGGATTGTATACCCTCATCGGCACACAACATGGGGGGAGGATGTTATGCAATGGGGATTGGGCACCCCCATCGGCACACAAAGAAAGCGGGGGAGGCTGAGCTGAGAGGGATTTGGCACCCCCCTCGGCATTTAACAATGGTGGGGGGGTTCTTTATGCTGATAGGGAGTGGGGTCCCCCATCAGCATATTCCCTCATTGGCACATACAGAGGGGCAGGGGAAACTGACAGGGGGATTGCACCCCTAAAGTTGGCAGTTTGATGCAAGACAAAGGCCATGTCATAATGTCAGTGTGAGCATGTCCAGGAAGGTCCTGTTGTGTCTGGACAAGCTTTGCTCAGATTGCAGTGGACCTTTTCTTAGATGTGCTCACCACATTATGTATGCATGGTGTGGAGCCGGCATGCAGGCTGATTGGGGAATGAGGGACGCACCTACTGGTGCATGCCCTGCATTTGCCCAACAGTGACTGCACCTCCAAAGCTGCACTACCACAAGATGTTGGCTGTGCAAGCACACCAACATAAAAAGTAGAACAGTTTAAGTTGCCAAGCTGTTGAGTTAATAATAACCTTATGCATTTTTAACATATATTCACTAACTTGAGGTTCTGAAATCTAACCACGAGGGCATCGTTTTTCCTGAACCATTGATGGGGATACACACTGGTAAATGGGACAGTCTGTGGAGGAGTTTATGGGTGACTGTCATCTTTAACATAGAGATCTTCCCCTGAAGGGATAGATTCAGTTTAAGCCACCTATCACAGTAATAGTGTAAATCATCCAAAAGGGTTTGCAGGTTAATCTTGCAGATCTGTGAGAAATCTGGTGTTATCTGGATGCCCAGATACTGAATTGTACGTGAGGACCATTTAAGTCCATGGTTTAAGAAGGGAGTAGATGGGCAAAAGTTTGGTAAGGAGAAAAACATCAGTTTTGGATTGGTTCTTTTTGAAACCAGATATTTCCTGGAAATCTTTATGGAGATTCAAGAGTGGATCAAAACCCATTGGGGCGTTGAACATTATAACCAATAAATCATCTGAATACAATTAAGTTACTCTAATGCTAGATATGAACATGATAGCAAAGGCTAAAGGCTCAATAACCAGTACAAAAAGGAGAAGAGAGAGAGAGAGAGAATTCTTGAAGGGTGCCCTTTTGCAGGTGAATGGGGGATGAAAGGATGTTTATCAGGACCCTAGCTACTGATCTGACATAATTGGTACTGACCCAACATTGAAAGTTGGCCCCCAACCCCCATCTAATTCAACATATGAAGGAGGTACCCCACTCCACCAAGTCAAAGGCTTTTTCAAAATCAGTAGTTACTGCTGCTGTGGGGCTGGGGGCAACTCTCACTGCATGTAGAATGTTTATAAGGAACCTCAAGTGATCCATACTCAGGTGGCCTTTAATGAACCCCACTTGTGTGGGGTGAATAAGAGCCAGCAAGACACTGTCCAGTAGATCCCGGAGCAGTGGTCGGCAGTTGAAATAGTCAGTTGCAGTTCAATGCAGTTGCAATCAGTTGTAATTGCATTGGATTGCAGTTATAAAATAGTGGAGTTGAAATCCACTGCAGTTGACGATTCCATGACCCATCCAGGTTTGTTTTTGTGGTGCACTGCAGTGTGTTTTCTCTTTTTTTCTTTCCTGGGGGGGAGAAGGGGGGGGCCAGGGGGACCACAAATATTCAACGGTCTTCAACTCCCAGCACCAAACCTTAGAGCCAATAAAATGCACCCCTGGCTCCTGGACATGAAGCATCCACCAATTAGAAAAGCTAGAAGGAGGAGCCAGGAGCTTGGGAGTGTCTGTGACTGGCTGCACGAGGTGGCGGGGAGAGCGTGTCTAGGTTGGAGAGGAGACTGTCAGGATAGGAGGCATCTGTGTTGTTGTGTAGGCAATGGAGTGAGTAGAGTTTTTCTGCAAGGACAAAGTTTGGTGGTTTGGCCTTTAATTTAAAAGTAAGTGACCTGTGTCCACTGTCCTAATGTGTCCAGTGTCCAGAGAGAGACTAGTGTGTGGCTGTGCAGGTCCCAGTCAGTCCTCCAGCAAAGCCAGGCAGCAATCGTGTGAAGGCAGCACGTCAGTGGTCTGGTCATGGTCGGGTCAGTCCATGACCCTGTCGGCCGGGCCCGCTGGGTGAGTCTCACTCAGTCTCAGTCAGGTCTTCTGAGTCGGCAATGAGGAGGAGTGGTAGGTGCACTAGTTCCAATGCGTGGAGTACCGGAGTGGGGATGTGGGTCTGGGTTGGGGACTGACTGTGTGGGTTGGGAGGAGGGAGCACACAGCTCTAAAAAAAAACACCAACACCGTAGAAACATAGAAACATAGAAACATAGACTTTGACGGCAGATAAGGACCGCTAGGCCCATCTAGTCTGCCCATTTCCCTACCTACAGGATAGGCCGCAGATCCTAGTTCCACAGATCTGCAGTTAACCAACAGCCTATTTCTTCCTACCCCCCACAAGAATTGCCTTATGTCTGTCCCATGCATTCTTGAAATCTCCCACAGTTTTAGACCTCACAACCTCCTCAGGAAGGCTGTTCCATGCATCCACTACCTCTCTGTGAAATAATACTTCCTCACATTGCCCTGGAACCGCCCTCCTTCTATCTTTTAAATTGTGTCCCCTTGTTCTTGTAAGTCTCTTTTTCTGAAAGATGCTACCCTCTTGGACTTTGTTGATTCCACTGAGGTACTTAAAGTTTCTATCATGTCCCCCTCCCTTCTTTCCTCAAGGGTATACATATTAAGCTCCTTTAGTCTCTCCTCATATGGCTTCTCTTGCAGACCCTGCACCATTTTAGTTGCCTCCTCTGGACTACCTCTATCCTGTCTATGTCCTTGCGGAGATGAGGTCTCCAGAACTGACACAGTACTCCAGATGGGGTCTCACCAACTGTCTGTACAGAGGATAACAACTTCCTGTTTTCTGCTGCAGATGCCTTCCTATACATCCCAGTATACCCCCAGCCCTCCCTACTGCCTTCTCACATTGATTGCTAACCTTAAGGTCATCTGATATGATTACCCCAGGTCTCTTTCCTTTTTGTTGTTGTTACTACCTCCCACCCATTGTGTATTCTTCCCTGGGTTCTTGTTTCAGGTGCTGTTTTGCACTTCTTTGCATTGAATCCTAGCTGCCATACTTGACCATTCCTCCAACCTTGCCAAGTCCCTTTTCATCCTTTCCACGCCTCCTTGTGTATCAACCCTGTTGCAGGTCTTTGTGTCATCTGCAAAAAGGCATACTTTTCCTTCCAGTCCCTCTGCAATGTCACTGATGAAGACATTAAAAAGGACTGGACCCAATACTGAACCCTGCGGTACCCCACTAGTAACTCCTCTTCCTTCAGAGTGGACTCCATTTACAATTACCTTATGTGTCCTGTTGTGCAGCCAATGTTTTACCCAGGCTACCACCCTGGGACCCACTCCCAGGCTGGCTAATTTGACTATTAATCTTTTGTGTGGGACTGTGTCAAATGCCTTGCTAAAGTCTAGGTAGGCCATGTCCACAGCCCCTCCCTGGTCTACTACTTTGGTCACCCAGTTAAAGAAATCTATTAGATTCTGCCTGACATGACCTTCCTGTCGAACCCATGCTGCCTTGGGTCCTGTGCTCCACTGGCCTCTAGGTACTCAACTATTCTTTCCTTCAGAAGTGACTCCATCACTTTCCCTACCACAGAGGTCAGACTGACAGGTCTGTAGTTTCCTGCCTCTGTCTTGGTCCCACTTTTGTGAAGGGGAATCACATCCACCTTCCTCCAGTCCTCGGTACCACACCATCCTCCCATGATTTATTAAAAGAGTAGCCAGTGGTTTCACTAGTTCCTCCTTAATCTTTTAGAATTCTGGGTGAATTCCATCAGGACCCATTGCTTTGTCCACCTTCAGTTTTAGGAGTTCTTGCAGAACCCTTTCTTCATGTAAGGACTGGGATCGACCTCCATCAAGAGTGCTTCTGTTAATTGGATTAGGCACTTCCCCTCTTTTGTGAATACTGAGCAGAAATATTCGTTCAGTATCCCTGCTCTTTTCACTGTCCCCTCTGCCCACCCACCGCTCATTCTATTCAGCCTCACTATCCTCCTTTGTCTTTCATCGCTGATGTACCTATAAAAGGTTTTATCCTTCTTAACTGAGTTGGCGATCTTTTCCTCAGTTTGGGCCTTTGCTATTCTGACTTTCCTCCCTGCTTCCTTCTGCCTTAACTGGTACAGCTCTCTGTCCTGCTCCTTCTGTGTTTCCTTATACTTCCGGAATGCTATCTTTTTCTTCCTGACTTTCACAGCCACCTCTTTTGAGAACCATAGTGGCTTTTTCTTTCATTTTGATTTGTTTATTTGCTTCACACAAAGGCTTGTTGCCTCTGTGATGGCAGTTTTGATGATTCCCCATTGTTGCTCCACACCTCCTTCTAGCCTGTTTGCTAGTGCTTTTCTGAGGCACTCTCCCATCTTGCCAAAGTCAGCCCTCCTAAAGTCCAGTACCCTCACTTTTATATGGCTTGACTCTGTAGCTGAGTTTAATGTGAACCACACTGTTTGATGGTCACCACCACCGAGTAGAGCAGCAGTGGCAACCTGAGCCGTGGAGACACCCACTGATGCCGACTGAATCATCACCCGACACCTGACCGAACTAGCAACAGGCTATTACAGTGAGCAAGGTACTGTATGAGATGTTTATGTAAGGCCCACCAGGGCTGGGCAGTGGGCAGTAGGAAGGAGGAGGAGGAGGAGGAGGAAGATGGTCTCTCACAGACTACTCAATCTGTCTGTGTGTCTGCTGTGTGTGGGGCTGGCTTGTCTGGCTGGTTGAGGGCTTGGGGGCTGTGGGGCCCAGGAGGCCGAACTTGAAAAGCCAAGGAGACCAAAAATCATCGATCTACTACTGGTGGCCTGGCTGGGCTCTCTATGACTGAGATGGCATTGTGAGTAAGTCAGACTCCCCATGAGGTCGTGGAGCAGGCCAGGTGCAGGTGGTTGGTTGGTGAGTTCCTGGACCCACAGGAGGCCAGAGAGCAGAGCATGGTCAATCGTGTCCAATGGATAAAATGTTTGTTGTTTGCCACTGTAGGAATCAGATAGACTAAATATTAAGGTCCTCATGACAAGACAAACAAAATTTAAAAAAACACATTAGTGCACATGCTGAAAGCCGAAACAAGTTCAGAAACTGTGTCAGAAAATGTTTTTTTAATATGCATGAGTTTTTTTAGCTTTAAATTTAAACTATGGATACATCTCAGTTCTGGTATACCATACAGGAGGTATTTCTAAGGGTCATCCCTTAAACTGTTTTTAGTCTCACAGATTCTATGACTACTAGTAAACTAACATATATCGATGGTTAGCTCTGTTTGGAAAAGGGTACCTTCTAGCTTCTGTGGGGTGTTTAAGAGGCCCTACCTATACTGTATTTTAGACTCACAGTTCTTTTTCTAAGTAACAAGCATTATTGCTGCTTATTTTTCTATACCGTATATTGTTTTACTGCCTTGCTTCAACTTCTTATTTTCAGGGACTTAGTATATTTTGTTGTTGTTTTGACTGGTTATTGTGCTTTAGTGGGTCCCTACAGTGTGTAGATTTGTTTCACTGCACGCTGTATTTGCATTTTAAAGAGCAGCCAGCTTCTTAGCTGCTGCTGACTAGTTACTGCTCCCTTCAACATATGCAATACCTCACCTGCCCCAGAGCTGAGGGGCATAAACAATTCCTTTTGTTTCTGCCCATTTATGAAGTTATAATGCTGCTAAATCCCAAATGCTAAAAACGGAGCTGCTTCCTGACCTTAACCCACCAACACCCACCCACTTAGGCACATGTAGCCCTGTTTTGTGATGTCAGAAGGCAAAGGCTGTGTGTGCGCACACCTCACTGATTTCAAGGAGGAAGGACTTTTCCATACATTTTATTAAGCTTTTATAGTCAAAATTTTAATTAAAAAAAGATACAAAGTTAAAAAAGTATGACAAACTACTACATAATAAAATTCAACGATGGTGAGAGTTGAAAAAACTGGTTGGATTTTCTTTGGTTAGTTGAATTCAGAAATTTCAAACTAGTTTAAAAAATCAGTCATAATGTGTGATAAGTCAGTCATAACTGTTTTTTCAACTGACTCCGGGGTCTACTGTCCAGTCTGGAGTCAAGGGTCTTAGCTAAACTTTTTGAGTCAGAATTTATAAGGGATATGGGATGGTAATAAGCTGGAAGCGTATGATGATTATGCTAATTGGGCAGCACCATAATTACCCCCTCATTCAGTATGGGGGACAGAGCTCCCTCTGTGTGGGCCTCAGAAAAGACCTTGCTAAGCCTGGGACACACCAGGGTATACAACATTTTTGACTTTAGCTGAAACATAGATACACCGAATTTGACGGCAGAAGGAAACAGAAGATTGATAAAGTCTGCCCTTAGAAGCATACAGTAAATGTTAATATCATTTGTAATGAAAATGTTACCTGCTATAGGAATTGGACTCTCAACCTTCTACTTCACAGCTCAGTACTCTAACCACTACACTACAGATGGCTGATCTGCCTTTGTTTCATGGGAGTTAAATATGTTCCATTCAAAGTTAAAGACAGAAACAGAAGTCAACACCAACTGCAAATAGAATCTGTGTGGATCATGGAGTTACAAGCAGTCTCTCCCTAGTATTTAAAGGATTTAGTTTATTTTGTCCCTTTGACAATGGAAATTCAATATAAGGAGAGCACTGTGCAACTGAGACACCACAAAATGAATCCTGTTACCTGTGAATGGCTGGGGTGAGAAAAGGGGACTCTGCACCATGGCATTTAACAGTTTTTTGAAGGCATGGTGCATGGAAGAGGACTTAAGCTACTTTGGGGACTGAGGGCAAACATGGGAGGATAGGATCCTGTACAGGAAAGATGCCTTTATCATTTTGGGAAGTTGACCACAGTCCTTAGTAGGAGGTTTAAATGCTACTTGGCTGAGCTTTTAAATTAGCCAGTTGGGGGAGGCTGTAAAAAACAAAGGAGGCAAACATTGCCCCCACTGGATGATGTAGCATTGGGGGGATAGCCTGAGGGGATCACATTCTCCTAGGGCAGAGGCAAGAGTGCAGGAAGACAAGGGTGGGGACACGGCAGAGGAGAAGGGTAGTATATAGCAGGTAAGCAAAAATAAAGGAATAAAAGTGACACAGAACAGAGATGGTGAAAGGGAAGAGGTGAGTCATGGGGAGTTCAGGAAACAGCACAGTTAGGAATGGGAAGCAGGGAAGCATGCAGGGAGAGAAAAATGGTACAGAGAATCATGTGTGTCAATGCAAGAATCTGGGAAATAAAATTCTGGACCTGGAAGCCATCATGGCAGAGACTAGCATGGATTTTGTGTTGAAGGAAAAAAGGGTGGCATTCAAGAGGTATAAAGAAACACTGAAGGAGAAAGACAGGGAGGTATACCAAATAAAACAGAGGGAAGTAGAAAAGGTGGTGAGGGCAACAAAGGTGGAGACAGAGGAAAGGATAGCCAAAATGGTACCTAAAGGGGATAAGATATTTCTGACATACATACATGAGAAGAAGAAAGAAAATAGATTATAGTAATGATTATGAGGGAGGCAGGGGAAGACTGTTCAGAAAAAGGACCAAGAAAAAGTTGTCATCCTGAACAGGTACTTCTGCTCAGTCTACACAGTATGGGGTTGCGGACCAACATGGAGTAGCAGAAGCAAAGTGGGGGTGGACGCACGTACACTTTTGGAGGAAAGGGTACTGAAGGAACTTGCACCTCTGAAGGTGGACAAGGCTTTGGGACCAGATGGAATACACCCAAGGGTACTGAAGAAACTCAGGAATTTGCTAGCTGCCTGAACTAATGGCTTTTTGCAGCAGTTCACTGGAAATTGGTATGGTTCCAGAGGGCTGGGGAAGAGGAGATGTGGTCCTTCTACATAAGAGTGGCAGCAGGGAGGAGACTAAAATCTACAAGTTGGCTAGTCTAATGTCAGTGGCGGGGAAATTAATGAAAACTATGCTAAAGGAAAGGCTGATAGTGTATCATGAATCCAGTGGACTGCAAGACCACAGGAAACATGGATTCACTGGGGGAAATCATGCTAGACAAACTTGATTGATTTGTTCCACTGGGGGACCAGAGAAATAGATCAGGGTAGGGCATTGGATATGGCCTATCTGGATTTCAGTAAGGCCTTCAACACTGTACTGCACAGGAGACTGATAAAGAAATTGAGTAGACTAGCGCTGGGATCCAAAGTGGTGAACTGGTTAGAAACTGGTTAACACACAGGCAACAGAGGGTGGGGGTAAACAGCACTCACTCAAATGATGGGAGAATAACCAGCAGAGTGCCGCAGGGCTCAGTACTGGAACTGGTTCTCTTCAATACCTTCATAAGTGACACTGCAGGTAAACTGAAAGGGAATGTAGGCTTAAATGAAAGGGAAGGTGTGACTTTTGGCAGATGATATCAAAAACTGTAACAGGGTGGACACTTAGGAGGGGGTAGAGAAAATGCATAAAGATCTTGGGAGAATCAAGGAATCGTCAAGAGCTTGGCAGTTAGGGTTCAATGCCACAAAGTGCAAAATCATGTACCTAGGGCATAGGAACCCAGGATCTAAATATAAGATGGGGGAGGTACTGACAGTCACTAAGCAGGAAAAGAACCTTGGGATTATCATAACTGATGACCTGAAAGTGGCAGAGTAGTGTATTAAAGTAGTCAGTGAGGCTACTGGCCTTCTGGAGAGCATAGGGAGGGACTCTCCAACAGAAGGAGGGAGGTGGTGTTGCCACTGTATTGCTCACTGGTGAGATCCCACTTGGAGTGCTGTGTCCAGTTTTGGAGGCCACACCTCAGAAAGGACATAGACAGGTTGAGGACACTCCAGAGCAGGGCAAGTAAAATGGTGCAGGGATTGCACAAGAAGCCCTATCAGGAGTGACTGAGGGATCTCAAAATGTACACTCTAGAAGAGAGGAGAGTGAGAGGAAACATGATAGAGACTTATAAGTATGTCAAAGGTGTGAACAGTGTGCAGGAAGGGATTCTCTTTCAGATGAAAAAGAACACCAAGACCAAGGGGCATGCAATGAAGCTGAGAGGGTTAAGAAGGATGTGAGAAAGTATTACTTCACTGAAAGGATGGTAAATGCCAGGAACAGATTGCCAGCTAAAGTGGTGGAGGTGACAAGAGTACAGCCCTCCAGCATGCATGGGACACTCCTCTCCCCTGACATTTCCCATGCTTGGAGCCTATACTGTCCATGTGTCAAGCCTCCTCCTGTGTTTAGCAATAGCTTGAATCCAGACTCCCGTTCTCTCAAACTCTGCACTGCCGTCTTTCCCCTGCACAGGTTTCTCTGTTGGTAGATTGTTACTGCTCACTGTACCTTGTTGCTCTATTGTGCGCTTGTAACTGTCATTATTGTACTTGGTCTGCACTTTATTTTGTATCGAGTAATGCAACTGTGAAGTGTCTTATTGTATCCTCTGTTCCTTTACTCTCAGGTTGCACCTGGAAATTATCCTCAGCTCTGTGTGCCTCTCCTAGTTGTCAATTTTCAAATAAATAAAATAAAATATTAACAAATAGGAAGGAAGGATGGAGGGTTGCCAAAGACCAATTAGGGTCTGCTGAGACAGATTAGTTTACCAAACAGGAAACCGCACTCTTCATCCTGGGTGTAGAAATGAAAAGTTTATTTAATAGTAGCAAAAAAGCACTTACAAAACAGCTTACCGCACTGGAGCCTACAAGACCATGCTAGTACCCTGACCGGTTTCATAATCACTACATCATCAGGGGATGGTTCCTTGCTGTCATAGTACCGGTTAAATAGGCAAAGCTTGTACACATTTCAATAGTGCAACAAGTGCACCCCAATCAGTTCTCATACAAGAAACTAGCGAAACTAATTGCTCAGATAAGCCATAAATAGCATTTCCTATACATCACCATATACATTATTAACATCTGTATAGTTACATAATACCTTAACCATCTTGAAAGAAAAAAAAACATTTTTAAAAAACAACATGTCACAGCAGTTCATATTATTAGACTCAACGTTTTTCATCAGTTACTGTAACTGTAGTGGACAAAAAAGACTAACTGTAATGAAAAGACACTTACTTATTATTAGACAGCCTCCATAGGAAGGTAACTGGTGGCAGCAAGGCAATCCTATCCTGTACATCCAGTTCTGGAAGAAAAAAATATTTTTAAGTTCATCTCTATATCTAATAATAAGGCTTTTATCCATACAGTGCAAAGCCTAGCAATCAATACCTCGCAGTGTTGTGTATCTAAGCATTAAAAATAAGGCAAGGCTATATATGAGCTACAGCAAACTGGAAATAGGAAATGTGAAATGATTTCCTAAGGCAGGGCATCAGATCTATTTTATCATTAAGCCCTGGTGGATGTAAGGCGCCCAGCATGAAGATCCAATAAGTCTCTCTCTCTCTCTGATAGCTTGTCCTCCATACAGCCCCCCAGGACCAAGTTTTACTTTTTCCATACCAAAAAATGTATTGATTTGGAAAGGGCTGTATTATGAGGACTTCAGCATTACTGGGGTAAATTAACCCTAGAGGCCTACCTGAGGGTAAGGAGGTCATCCAGGGACCTCAGAGTTACCAACAAACCAGGATATTATGTAACTATAAAGATGTTATTAATTTATAAGGTGATGTACAGGAAATGGTACTTATGGTTTAATTTTCACATTTAGTTTCACTAGTTTCTTGTATGCAAACTGTTTGGGGTGCACTTGTTGCACTATTGAAATGTGTACAAGCTCTGTCACTTTAAGAATATGCCTATTTAACCAGCACTGTGACAGCAAGGAACCATGCGTCGATGACATAGCGATTACAAAACCAGTTGGGGTACTATAATGGTCCTGTATGCTCCAGTGTGGTATGCTGTTTTTAAGTGCTTTTTTGCTATGATTAAATAAATTATTCATTTCTACACCCAGGATGAGGAATGGGGCTTCTTGTTTGGTAAACTAGTGTTTGGTTGTTGTACGCACCCTCCGTGCAGTGGAGCTGTTTTGCTGACAGTTGGAGACAGATTAGGCAGGGAACATCTGAGCAGACCAGATGAGCTAAGCAGTCTTTTTCTGCCAGCAAATTTTCTTTTTATGTTTTAATGAAAATACACCATATGAGAATGTTTATTTCGTACATGGAATTATTTTTTTCAGTCCTTGCTTCTCTATATAAATTGTCCTTAAAGATTCCACATTTTATGTGTCAGTAATCAAGGAGGACTTACTTGGGATTATTGTATTGTTGCAGACTTCTTTGGGACCATTTTTTCTTTACGTTTTCTTTTCCTTTTCATGTAATCCCTTTTTTCTGTTTTCTCTTTCTCAATCCCTCTTTTCCACTATTCTACCTCCCATTACCCCCTTTTTTCTTTATTCCATGGCTTTCTCTATATTTTCTTTGCTGCAGACTGGGGAAATGCTAGATCTTAAGAGTAGGAGGACATAGGTCATAAAATACTGAAGGTCATTATTGTTCCAAAGCGATGAGATGAGTCAATAAAAAAGTAGAATTCTAGGGGGGTTCCTGTCCCCTATGCCCACCCTGGAGCCACCCCTAGTTGCAGATAGGTTCTTGTTTGTGCTGTACTTGTACATACAGTTCAGGCCACTTGGTAACTGTGACTAGGGTTGCCACGTATCTGGTTTTTGATAGGATAATCTGGTTTTTAGGATCCTAATCTGGTCATCTGGTTTTGATTAAATGCAGTCCAGTTTTTGGGCTATTTTTTGTGCTCATATACTCTTAAAACTGATGCACCAAATCATTCACTGTTTTGGCTGCACTGCATGTCCAGGTTGCAAAGAAGTTCTGATGTCACAGTCATTCAGACCTGCCTTTGTTTGTAAAACCAGACTGTCTGAGAGGTGTAAAGCATGGCTATTAAGATCATTAGCAGTAAATTAACCTAATCTTTTCCACTCTGCATTTTAAGTATGGTCTTTTACTGCTATTACAGGAAACAGCATTTACACCATTATGTGCTGTCATGTGTTTCTCTTTTGTTTGTCCGATATTCTGGTATGTTTTTGATCCATTTTTGTTAAATTAATAATCTAACTTTTATTACCTTTATCACTACATCTGCTCTCATTTTTTGTATTACCTGAACATTCCATGATATTACCTACACTTTTACAGGTCATTCAGATAAACAGCATGGAATGGTATGTCTAAAATTGTGGAATGTCTTAGAAATATGAAAAGAAACAGTAGTAGCTGCTGAGGTAAAGGGGAACACAGTGTAGTATTAAGGGTACCACACAAGCATCGATAATTCAGTTATCAAAAAATTGATCAAAGCATACATGAATACATGACTGACATGGAAAGGAAAATGGGAGAATGTTTAACAGAGGGCTGAGCAATAAGCTGTGGATGAGCTTGGCACATCCAGCAGACCAGATTTTTTTTTGTTTAACCAGGAGAGACACACTAAGCTGAAAGCTTGTCTACAGGTGCGACCTGGGAGCACAAGGAAATTAAGTAACTTGCTCAAGGTCACACTGTGTGCAAGTGGGGGCTGTAGGATTCAAATCCAGGTCTCTAGGTTTGCAGCTCAGAGCCTTAAACCACTGCGCTATACTGCCTCCATTTAATTCCAACAACCTCCACTTACATACTGTATGACCCTGAGCAAGCCACTTAACCTTCTTGTGCTCCTGGGCCACTCCTGTAAAATTGGCTATTGGCCTGTGGGAGTTAACCTGGTTGCCAAAGAATAAAAATAAATAACTGAATAAATAAATCAAATAAATAACAGTATACAAATGATTTCCTATCACTAGTAATGTCTACTCCAACATTATAAATGGCTTTGGAGAAGGAGCAATATACTCGCCAGTCATAAAAAGGGGGTGGAGCCAGAGGTGGAGTTTGGGGTGAGGTTTAGCATCCAGTATTTACCTCATCCAAAGGTGGTAACCCTAACTGTGACTGCTTTTTAGGTTCCATAAATAGGGCCCTTCCTTGACTGTTCAGTTCTGTACTGAATTCTGCCTATTTTTTCCCTACCTCTCCTAGGGGTTTCTAATCATTTTTTGTTATCTTGTTTTCTCCATTGGTGATAGTGACCTAGTTATTTGTTTACCCTTTGTCATTTTCTTTCTGATGCAGTAATTAGTTTTTACTTTACACTTTCTACTTTGTTACTTTATTATTTTTATTTTTAGGGGAGTTTAGTTGTGTACTTACTTGATTATGATTCTATTTTTGTGGTACCTGTGTCAAATGAATTATTTATAGGTGACCACTATTAGATGTGAAGAATAGCTTTAAGACAGACCTACAGTACATATGAATGTGCCTGTTAACAGGCTTCACCCACTGAAGAAGCCCTATTTAGGGTAAAACACTGGTGAGTCTGCCTTGTGACTTGTCACTGTCAGGGCATGTTTAGTGTTTGATTTGAAGTAAACTTGCTTTATTTTTTAAAATTCCTCATATATGTGTGTCTACCTATATCCTTTGATTCTCTGGGTGGAGTATGTCTACAACCCATAACACTCTGTTGAAGGTTACAGGCTATGACTACTAATATCCTCCCATGATCAAGAAGGCTAATTTGCTAAGGGACCCTTGACTTCCATTTTCTTACCCATGTGGGACACTTCTGATCAGTGGTTGCTCCTGGAATATTCTTCTGTTTGTGTGGGTCACAGACAAGAAGAGAATTCTGATCACCCTCCATTGGATGGAGTATGTAGGTTGCTGGGTGCACCACATGCATTAGGCTAAAGGCAGCAAGGGGTTCAAGAGAGGGAGAGTGTAGTCTCTGTCTCTAAAGTGGGTACTGGGTATGGTCCACCTACTTTCAGTTAGCCTTGCCTTGCTGGGTAGCCCCTGAGTATAAACAGGGAGGCACCATGGGAAGGGAAAATAAGGTAAAATAGCCAGAGATGAGAGTGATACATAGATACATAGATACATAGACAGTGTCGGCAGATAAGGGCCTATGGCCCACCTAGTCTGCCCATTTGAGCTTGTAAGTTCAGTTTGTTTTCCTAGAAGTCTATTTCCCCTTACCCCTGACCTCTAGAATTCCTTTATGTCTATCCCATGCATTCTTAAATCCCGTGATTGTTTCAGCCCCCACCACTTCCTCTGGCAGGGTGTTCCACTTGTCCACCACCCGTTCTGTGAAGAAATTCTTTTTCATGTTTCCTCTGAATCGTCCTCCCTCCAACTTCATCCCATGCCCTCTAGTCCTGAAACATCTTTTTCGCTTAAAAATAGTGTTTTCCTGCACCCTGTTCCTCCCTGTAAGATACTTGTATGTCTCTATCATATCCCCTCTCTCCCTCCTCTCCTCCAGGGAGTACATGTTCAGTTCCTTCAACCTGTCTTCATAGGACTTGTGATGCAACCCATGCACCATCTTTGTTGCCCTCCTCTGAACCTTCTCCACCCTGTCTATGTCCTTACATAGGTATGGTCTCCAGAAACACTGTACTCCAGGTGGGGCCTCACTAGTGTCTTGTATAGCGGAATTATGACCTCCCTTTTCCTGCTGGTGATGCCCTGCCTATACATCCCAGCATCCTATTTGCTTTACCTGGATGCCTTGTCACACTGTTTCCCTACCTTGGGGTCATCAGGAGATGACAACCCCAAGTCCCTTTCCTGCTTGGTGCATGCTGTATCCTCACCCCCAACTGATATATTGTGCCAGGGTTTTGTGCTCCATATGCATTATCTTGCACTTCTTGCATTGAATTTCAACTGCCAAACCCTTGACCATTCTTCAAGTTTCTGCAGGTCCTTCTCATTCTGTCTACACCCTCTGGTGTGTCTACTCTGTTACAGAGCTTTGTGTCATCAGCGAACAGTGAAATTCTGCCTTCTATATCCTGTGCATGTCACTGATGAAGATGTTGAATAGACCGGTCCCAGCACTGATCCCTGTGGTACCCCACTGGTCACTCTTCCCTCTGTGGAGTGACAGCCATTTACCACCACCCTCTGTGTCCTGCCACCCAGCCAGTTACCTACCACCACACTACTGTCCTGCCCACACCCATATTCCCCAGTTTGTGTAATAGTCTTCATGTGGCACAGTGTCAAAGGCCTTGCTGAAGTCCAGATAGGCCATGTCCACTGCCCTCCTGATCCACCTCCCTAGTCACCCAGTCAAAAATTCAATGAGGTTGGTCTGACATGACCTCCCCTGGTGAAACCATGCTGCCTTGGGTCCTGTAGTCCATTGACAACCAGATGTTCCACCAATTCTCCTTCAGTAGTGCTTCCATGATCTTTCCCACTACCGAGGTGAGGCTGACTGGTCTGTAGTTCCTGCTTCCTCTTTGTTCCACTTTTGTATAAAGGACTACATCTGCTGTCCTCCAGTCTTTGGGTACTTCCCTGTTTCCAGTGATTGGCTGAACAGGATAGCCAGAGGTTCAGCCACCACCTCTCTTAGTTCTTTAGGGACCCTGGAGTTACCCCATCTGGCCCCATTGCTTTATCAGCTCTTATTACTTCCAGTTCCTTCAGGACCCTTTCTAGGTGAGGGACTTGTGTCCATTTCTGTACCATTCTCACCCTTGTACTCCTTCAGACCCATTACCTCTCTTCCTTAGTAAAGACTGAGCAGAAATACCTGTTCAATATGTCAGCTTTACTGTTGTCATCCTCCACGGATCCCATCCTCCCCTTCAGTCTCACTATCCCTCCCTTTGTCCTTCTTTTTCACTTATGTACCTGTAAAGGTTTTGTCCCCTTTAACCACTGATTTTGCAATGTGTTCTTCTGTCTGAGCTTTGGCTTCCTTACTGACTTCCCTGCCTCCCTTTGTTTCTCCTGGTACTTCTCCCTATCCCTTCTGCCTGTGTCTTTTTGTATTGCCTGAATGCAATCTTTTGGCTTTCACTTTCTTTGCTACCTCTTTGGAAACCATAATGGTCTCCTCTTTCTTTTCCTCTTGCTAACCTGCTTAATGCATAATTCTGTTGTTCTTATAATCCCATTTTAAATACTGCCCACTGTTCCTCAATCCCTGATTCCTGTCCCATTCCCTTAATGCCTCTTTCAAGCATCTCCCATTTTCCCAAAGTCTGCCCCCAAAATCCAGGATACGTGTTTTGTGTGGTTTGCTTCTGCTCTTTCTGTGATTTCAAACCACAATGACTGGTGGTCACTGTTACCCAGGTGCTCCCCACGTTACCCCCATCACACTGTCCCTGTTTGTGAGCTAAGGTCCAGTATTGCCTTCTGCCAAGTTGGTTCCATGACCAGTTGCTTGAGGAAGGCACCCTGAAGGGAGTCCAGGATAAATCTGCTCCTAGTTGATGCTGCTGCTGGGATGCTCCAGTCCACGTCTGGTATATTGAAGTCTCCAACCAGTACTGATTCAGCTTTTGAGTACTTCAGGTGCCTGAAGGCCCCAGGATCTGCCTGTTTACTTAAGTAGACCCACTCTAGTGGCAACTAGGGGTGTCTGTCTAAGGGTCTGAGTCACACAGTCAGGTGTCCCAACAACAGCTGTAATGGGAGGTGAGACTGAGCCATATACTTTAGGTAATGTACTGTAGGTAACTGATTGTGCTAATGGTCCTCCAGGTCCTCAGGAAGACAGAAGGAGTTTAACAAATGGTCAAAACTACCATGAGTGCCCCTTTAGTGAGAGTTGATGCCACTATGTACTCAAAAAAGTACAGGTCCCCCTGTGGCATGGTAAATGCTCAGTCCTTGATACCTGCCACTGAAGATTCCATGAGGGACACAGATCCCAGAAGACAGTCAGGAAGGCTGACTACATAGAGTGTCCCTGTGTGGGTGTTCACATTTTTTTTTATTATCCATTTTTCAGTGTCCTTCATCTGGCCAATGCACAGATCGACATGAACAAACATACAGTCTCTTCCTGGCCAGTCCCCTCTCTAGTTCCTCAAGGGATTTCCACCCATGGCAGGGTCCTCATGGTGAGAGTGCCCCCTCACCTTCAAGCATCTGGGATGTTCAGGTGTACCAGCCTAACCTTCAGTTACAGGGCCTAAAGCATATTTTTATCCATTTAGTTCTTGACTGCTACCCCTTATCCTGTCCCACCATCCTGGCATCATGCCCACGAGGCTAAGCATGCAGCAGCATCTCAGTGAATGCATCCCCCGTGAGGGAGTGAGCTCCCAGTCTTAGGTAAGGGGTCATTGTTGCAGTGAGTGATGGTGCCAGCTCTCCAGGTGCAGTTTTCATCATGGCAATGCTCTTCTGAACACTCACCTCCAAATTTGGGTAACCCACACATGTTTCCTCTGGACTACTGTGTGGATATTAGATGTTCACTTCTTAAAGAATAACTTGGAAAGGGTTGATTTGTGTGTATCTCCCCCAGGCCTACTAAAATTAATTGTTTGAGCAGTACCTGTTCTGCTTCCAGGAGGGAGCAGTAATTGCTGTAACCACCATCAAATAAATTCAAGGCTGCTGGTAAAGTGTGTGCAGTTTGATACCCTCACAGCCCCTCTGCACCAGAGCCCAAATTCACAGGATAGACCCCTTGTTGGCCCTCCTCAAATAGAACAGGGCAAGAAGCACCACACTAAGAGTGACCAACTCCAACTAGAATTCATTTGCTCATGTTACTATAATACTTTATGCCTGAGATCATAATTCTCTGCATATTAACTATCATTTCCTTTGAAACAGCGTATGGTATTGCAAACAGAAGATTATGACTACTGATGTAAAAATCAGCAGTAGGATCAAATGAAGTATAAGAAACAAATACAGTATTTTGTTTTCAGTCAAATGTCATTTGTAATATAGAATATAAGGGGATGTAGAAAATATTTACAATTACAGGATGTGTGTCTAAATATTATATTTTCCAAAGCTTTCCTTGTTGCATTGGTACCTTTTTAATGGAAATGGAGTTTAATCAGTAAATGTAATGGAATTCACTATAGTAATGAAATTGCATACAGCAACGTGTGTAGATGTGTTTTAACTTACTGAAAATAATACAAAAGCACAGAACTGAAAAATCAATTCAGTAACAGTCAGGTCTTCAAGTTAGCATTCTTGTACACAAAAGATATTCTTCTCAACAAATTGCAATCCCACATTGTTTCATGGAGAGTGTGTAATTAGATTATATGGAAATCCTTTTTTATTCTTCAAGTTATTTTAATAATCTTTTTAGCCAGCCACAGAAGAGATTAATTTTGAAGGGTAGGCAATCTAGTATTACCCTAGATTGTTGATGTTTTTTATAAAAAGTTCCAAAACTAAAGTGAAATAGATTAGATGCCCACGTGTGCTTTTAAATGTATCTGATATAAGCTCATGATTAGAAAGACCTGTTCAGGCTGGCACAGCAGTTGAGTAGCACCATTATCACTTGCCAAGCCAAATATACCAGTTCATATACAAAACTCATGCCTAGTGTGTGGGCAGGCAAGAGGTACATTGATTGCCTGATAGAACATGTTCTCTTTGTGGGAGAGTAGGGGTTCAGTATCAGCGTTTGATCCTTCCCTGGTGTCCTAAGGAATTACAGTAGATAAGCTGTGAATTCTTGAGTTGGTGGGGGGGGGGGAAGGATATAGAGTCATGTCATGATGCCTACCAACCTGACATCCGGGGGACCATCTAAAACTCGCATAGAAAATTATGGGGTGGTTCAGGTGCATGATGCTGACGTAGCCACTATATCCAGTAAGGTGTCAAGACTGTGAGGATATGAAGACAATCTGGATTTATAAGACTGGACTGACTTCCTCATAAGGAGGCAGTATAGCGCAGTGGTCTAAGGCTCTGAGCTGCAAATCTGGTGACATCTAGCAGACCAGACCTGGGTTTGAATCCCACAGCTTCCACTTGCATACTGTGTGACCCTAAGCAAGTCACTTAACCTCCTTCTGCTCCCAGGTCGCTCCTGTAAAAAAGCTTCAGCTTAGTGTGCTATACCTGGTTAAACAACCAAAATAAATTAATTCAAACCAATACATTCTCTCTTGGCTATGCCCTAATTCTTGCCAGCATTTCATTTTTATGTTTGCTTGCACGCATGTGCAAGAAACATAGTGTCTTCATCGGAGATTTCGGAGGTGTGTCACCTCCTCCTCCAATTCAGTCAGTGGGCTGGCAGGCACGGCCCCTGTAAGCCAATGCATTTTGGAGCTGTCTATGACACGCTCCAAAATGCAGTGGCATACAGTTGAAAGGGGGAGCTACGCTTGAGTGAGCATGATAAGATATCGGCTGCTCACGTGCAGCTCCCCGCGCGCCTGAACAGGCGTGCGCACCCCCCATTGCTGTATAGCCAGCAGGGTGCCCAATCCCCGTCGGCTGAGCTGCGTCCCCCACCCCCAGTTGTAGGTGCCACGCTGAGGCCCACCCCAGCGTGGCAGCACTGTAGTCCTTTGGCGGTGGGGTGCCCAATCCCCGTCGGCTGAAACGCCCCCCAAGTCCTTGTGCCACGCCAGAGCCCACCCCAGCGTGGCAAAGCAGTCACCCATTTTTTTTTTTTTTTGCCGACAGGGTGCCCAATCCCCATTGGCTGAATGCCCCCAAGTCCTTGTGCCACGCTGGGGCCCACCCAGCATGGAAAACGTCCCACAAGGTCTTTTTGTTTTAGACCTGTAAAATAAAAACTGTCCGCAGCTGCCTCCCAACCCCTCCCACAACCCGCACCTCACCCATGCGCACACCAGCCTCCCTGCCCCTCAATTCATACTTCTCCGACTCCAGCGACGATCTTCGGTGGAGCGGGAACACGCCTGCACTCTTCAAAGCCGACCGCAACTGAGGAAATGCCGTAAGCTGTATAATGGGTTACATGGGGGTTCAACTTTACTGCACATCTCGGGCATTTTTGGGAATTTTTGCACCAAATTTTCAACATGGGGTTTTTGGGACCTCTTCTCATGAATTATGTCACTGTCATGGTGTTATTCAGGCCCGAAGGGTGATTTCGCGTAGTGACTGTGCAGTGACTGTGAAATCACCCTTCAGGCCTGAATACTGCCATGACAGTGACATTATTCATGAGAAGGGGTCCCAAAAACTCCATGTTGAAAATTTGGTGCCAAAATTCCAAACAATGACTGTTTTACGGGTGTATTGTGCAGTTCCTACGCAGGCTCGTAAGTTTGCAAAATTTCAATATTTTCACTCCAGATTTTCAATATTGCCATTTTACCACACCTTCTTATGAGCAGTACAGCTGTCATTTTTCACATCTCACCCAAAATGTGTTTCCACCCATGTAGCGCAGAATGGCGCAGTCGGTGTGCGAAATCAATGTATGGGACAAATTAAGAAAATCACAGTGACACTGTTCATGAGCAGAGGTCTTAAAATGGCTATGTTGAAAATTTGGTGAAAAAATTCCTAAAAATGACTGTTTTACTGAGAGGCGTTGCACAGTTCCTATGCACGCTCATAAGTTCACGAATTTTTAATATTTTCACCAGATTTCCAACATTGCCATTTTACCACACCTTCTTATGAGTAGTATAGCTGTCATTTTTCACATCTAACCCAAAGCGTGTTTTCCGTATGCCAGCACAGTGGCACAGTCGGTGTCTGGCGAAATCAATGTCACGGACAAATTAAGAAAGTCACAGTGACACTGTTCATGAGAAAAGGTCTCAAAATAGCTATGTTGAAAATTGTGAAAAAATTCCTAAAATGACTGTTTTACGAGGTGCATTGCGAGTTCCTACGCTTACTTTCGTGGTTTATATTTCAAAATTTTCACTCCAGATTTTCAACATTGCCATTTACCACACCTCCTTATGAGCAGTATAGCTGTCATTTTCACATCTTGCCTAAAATGTATTCCCACCCATGTAGTGCACAATGGCGCAGTATGTGCAAAATCAATGTATGGGACACATTAAGAAAATCACAGTGACACTGTTCATGGAGCAGAGGTCTTAAAATGGCTATGTTGAAAATTTGGTGAAAAATTCCTAAAAATGACTGTTTTATGAGCGCATGCTAGTAGTTCCTATGCATGCTCGTAAGTTTGCAAATTTAATATTTTCACTCAGATTTTCAACATTGCCATTTTATTACACTTCCTTATGAACAGTACAGCTGCCATTTTCATATATGTCACCCAAATGTGTTTTAGCCATACATGTAGCTTACAATGGTGCTGTTGGTGTGCGAAAGCAATGTTTAGGACAGAGTAAGAAAATCACAGTTACACTGTTCATGAGCAGAGGTCTTAAAATGGCTATGTTGAAAATTTGGTGACAAAAGTCCATAAAATGACTGTGTTACAAGTGAGCAATGCACAGTTTCCATGCACCTTCGTAAGTTCATGACTTTGTAATATTTTCAGTCCAGATTTTCACCAGTGGCATTTTTTCACACTTCCTTATGAACAGTACAGCTGTCATTTTTCACAACATGGCTGAAGTGTGTTTTCACACTTTCAGCGCTGAGATGCATGGTCGCTGTGGGAAATCATTGTTCGGCACAGATAAAGAAAATCACAGTGACACTGTTCATGATCGGAGGCACCAAAATGCCTGAGTTGACAATCTGCTGTAAAATATCCCCAACCTAATTATATTACGGGTGTGCGTTGCACAGTTTCTATGTACTCATGACTTCACCATTTTTAAATATTTTACTGCAGATTTGCAACATTGCCATTTTTACACCTCCCCATGAACAGTACAGTTGTCATTTTTACATCCTGTTCGAATGTTTTTGCACACTGTGGTGCTAAATGCCGTACTCGCTGTGCATAAGCAGACTTCGGCTAACAAACTGATATTCCCCTGTTCATGAGGTGGGATCACAAAAAAATATGTTGAAAATTTGGGTGAAAATACCAACGAATGCCTGAGGTATTAGGGTTTCCAACCATAACGCCTAACCCTGTAGAGAATGACAGGCATCAGGGGTGTGACTTAGATTCTTGCCTGTAATGCTCATACCATTCCACACCCTGCAGCCAGTGAGAGGCATCGAGGTATGCCTTGGACTCTTCAGCCCCAAAGTTCACCCCATTCTCCTATATCGCACCCATCTCACCGCATTTCCTAATGAAATGGGGTGCGCATAAGGGCCAAAGACCCCAAGGAACACCGTGACACTTGTCAGTGTCTGCAGGGTGGGGTGTGGTGAAATGGCGAGGCCGTTATGCCTGATGACCCAAATGCACACCCCAATGCCTGTCACTCTCTGCAGGGTGGTGGGGTTGGCTTCAGTTCAGTACTTCACTGCCATTCCTATTACGCAGCTCTGTAACTTCTACATTACCACTGCCAATGCCAGCAAGCAAACATTCGGCATTGACAAATGCTTGTTTAATGTCCTTTTAGTTCATAATTATCTGAGTTTTGTGTGACTGTTCTGTGTGTAAACAATTTCAGTCCTGTAGGCCAGACATGGTATAGCAGCTTTTGCAAACTGTGTGTGAGTGTGTGTTTTGGTATAAATCTACAGCGCCAGTAATGGCTTATGAGTGTCTGCCATCAGTCTCTCATAAAGACATACTGTACTGTACTAGTCAGACCAGTTCTGCTGTAGAACTTTTCTAATTGATTCTGCATGATTTCCATTTTGCTTTCAGTTCACTAAAAGGGTTTTAAAACTAATGCCAATGTATATTGTTAACAGAAAGCAGAACATCAAGGTGTTTCTGACAGATAGAAAAATAAACAAAACCAAAAAGAAAAACTAACAAATAGGAAACGTTCTATCTTACTGTATTTAGTGTGTTTTAAGCCTTGTTCTTGGCATACTAAAAGTGTTTTAAGATTAATAGCAAGTTAAACTAGTTAATTTTTGGCTGGGGGTTGTTTATCAATATAAATCTTGTCTAAGGAGCTGTGTCTGAGCCAGACACAAGGGATTCAGTCAGGCAGAAACGGAAGAGGGGCTAGGGAAGGAGCAGAGGAAGAGAGGAGGGACAGGGGAAGAGCTTAGGATGAGTGACATGGGGTGGGGAGGAGTAAAGAAAAAAGGCAAGAGGGGATTGGCCAGGGGAGGGGTGAGAGAGAAAGAGACTTGGGAGGGTGTTTAAAGCAGGCTGTAAAGGCAGCTACTTCCTCACAAATCTTTTTTAGATGGTGTTTTTGGTTACACTAGCAAGCACGTTAGTTGGCAGATTTTATGCTTTAAATTGGTAGTTGGAATTGCTGGTGAGAGAAAATTGTTTTTTTTGTTACTGTTGGTAAGTATAATTTCAAATAAATTTTCAGGGAACAGCTGTGTTTGCTGGAATTAGAGCAGCTGGGACTAAGGAGGCAGCTTGGGCTAGCTGGCCTGGCATTTGTTAGTAGGCCATCTTAAGGATTTTCACCCAGGAACCCAAATAAAGAAAATAACTTAAATAAAGGCAGCAGGCAACCACATGATGGGGGCAAGTCATGTGGGCAGCCAGGCTGCAATTATAGGGAAGCAATGTGTTTCGGTTGTATAATAAATAAAACAGTTATTACAACTCCCAACTGATCCTAGCTTGCATTCAAGGGTACAAAACAAAAGAGGAGAAGTTTGGAAATCAGATGTTTTATAGGCCATTTACCTACTTATTTGTTTTTCAGATCAAACAGAATAAAATGGCACCAAGAGGGCACAAGAATGAGGAGGCAGTAAGGCAGGTTATGGATCTAGTAGAAAAGGCTCACAGAATGCTGGATGAGGTATAGGACACCCCAGTGGTGCCAGAACCCAAAGGGCAAGGAAAAAAAAATGGATGACAGTATAATGGGAGCAAAAGGTGGCAAGAAGCAACCAAGGGACAGCCCCATCAGATCTGGTGACAGCAGGGCCGGTTCTGCCCCAACCTGAGGCTCTGTAGCCCTCCCTCAGCCAGCACCACCACAGAGCCCCATTCTGCCACTTCCTACACCACCCCAGTCAGCTCCACCAGAACCACAGGCCCCCAATGGGGTGCCCCTGCCAATGACTCCTCCTTAACAGGCTCCCCAGCAGAACAACGGAGTGCCTGACAAACCCTTGCAGCTAGCACCAGTGCTACCACAGGCCTCAGCAAAGCCAAGTATAGTAGATGTGACACTGGAAGGTAACATAAAAGAATATAGTGTATAGTAGAGTGTTGTTCTGTATAGAATTTCATCCCTTTCAAAATGCTGTTCTACCACAGTTCCAAGGTCATGGCATGCTGTTCTACCCTACTGTGATAGAACTGCAGTCTAGAAGCTCTAGAGACTGCATGAGTCAGTTTCATTTTGAAAGCAAAACAACACACAGAAATTTTTCACACAGTACTATACACTATAAAAAATACTGGATGAGCAACTCTATGCACAGCCAGTGTGTTTTGCCACCTCGGGGTTCTGATTCCCATGGACCTCTTGAGCTTCACTCTCGAGGTCAGAGGGAATCAGAATCCCTCTGTGGCAGAACACACTGGTTCTGCATAGTTGCCCATCCAGTATTCTCTATATGTGGAACAAATGATAGGTTCCTTGGGAAGAATGGTGTAGGTCAATTTGAAAAAGTTCAGGGGGAAATCAAAAAAGGTAAGTCAGGGGAACAGGGCCAGAGGCAGGTGGAACATGGGCTACAGGAGAGTTAGGGATGGATATATATATACCCCAGGTGCTGGAATCAGGAACCATGTGCCAGTAGCCAGAAAGGAAAAGATTTTGAAGGGGCAATACATGGATATATTTTCCCTAGAGAACAAAGAAATGGTGAAGTATGAGGAGAATGATAGTTTTTGATAAGAAGGATAGAGCAGCACCACTGGTTTTATTGGGGAGAGCAGAAGAGACACACAGTTTATGGGGGAGAACATGGGATATGTGGGCAGTGGGTTTTACTTGCTTCAGCACCATCATGCAGATGAAGCAGCCAGAGCTGGCAACACCCCTGCTGGCCTACTCTCTCATAGTGTGCAGCACCTATAAGATGAGAGGGGAAACAATTGTATATAATATGATGAAATGTTCCAGCAGAGGATGGCATCACATGGTGATGTGAGATGGGACACAAGGCACTCTGATATTTGGTTTGAGAACATGACCGTGCCTGGTGGGAGAGAAGGAGAACGGGGTAAGGGGGCCAGAGGACCATAAAAATGCTGCTAGGGGTACAATAGAGAACAATGTTCAGGGCCAAATTGATGTTTCAAACATGCCTGCTCAAAATGTGGGGGTTCCCATCCACCCTCCAGATGTAGAAATTATAGGGAAGATAATAGAAGGTAATATTTTGTGAGTCAGATTTTTGGGCCAACTATTTGAGATTTCAGTGGTCAGCCTGGGGGCAGAGAGGGAGAGGGAAAGGTTTTGTTAGGGGAAGGGGTTCTGGGCAAAGTGGTAGAACCTAGGAGGGATAGGCCCAACAGAAAGCTTCAGTACAGGATGGCAGAGACACTTATTAGTTTAGAAGTATTACGACAGTGGGTATGGGGTTACCTGGATCAAGAGGCCACAGGGGTACTGGTGGAGGGTTTTTGCAGGGGTTTCAGTTTACATTTCCAGGGTTACAGGATGAGTAAAACTACCAAAAATTTGGGATCTATAAAGGGCAAGGAGGAGGTCTTAGCCAAAAAGATTAAGAAGAAATTCGATGCAGGGAGACTAGAAGGACCTTTCCCGGTCCCTTCATTGAACAAGTTATGGGTGTCCCCATTAGACTTAGTCCCTAAAAAACAACTGGGTTAGTTTCTGGTGATACACCACCTTTCATACCCATATGGGGAGTCAGTGAATGAGGGCAGCAGAGTGACCTATTCCACACTAAAGGAGGCTGTAAGAATGATTAGGGCAGTAAAGGGGTATGGCTGGGCAAGACCGACATTGAAGTAGCATTTCATTTGCTTCTGGTCTGGCCAGAGGACTGAGATATTTTGGGCTTCCAGTTAAAGGAGCAGTTTTATTTTGACAAGACCATGCCCATGGGATGCTAGGCAGTGTGCGCCACTTTCAAGACATTCAGCACATGGCTGCAGTGGGCATTTAGGGTGCAATATGGACACAGGATGGTCACACACAACCTGGCCAATTTCCTCCTGGTAGAGGAGGGGGAGGGGCATGGGCAGTACGTTCAGGCAGTTTTGGGACATGTGTAAATAGCAGGGGGTACACCTAGTGGAGGATAAGACAGAGGGACTGAGTCAAAGATTGGAATTTTTGGAGATTGAAATAGAATCCAAGGAAGGGCTGTTTTGTTTCTTGGCACAGAAGGAACAAAAGTAAAATGATTTATTGAGTACCCTAAAGGGCCAAAGATGGGTGCCCCTATAGCTAGTACAACAGCTTTTAGGACATTTAAATTTCATGTGCCATGCAATAGCCCCTGGAAGGGCATTTACACATCGATTAGCCAGGGCTACAAAACAGGCCACCAGGCCCCACCATTGGGTAGATATTTCAAAAGGGGTCTGGGAGGATTTGGAAATTTGGGATGCATAATGGGGTGACATTTTGGCAAGAAGAATGGGTTTTCAGTGCAGATCTGGAACTGTATACAGATGCTGCTGAGGGTTCAGCATAGGAGTATATTTCAAGGGTCAATGGTTTTCAGAGCAGTGGCCAGTGGAATGGGTACAAAGGGGTGTGACATGGGACATCACCTTTTTAGAAATCGTCCCCATTTGGGTAGCCACTCTGGTATGGGGGGAGGAGTTACACAACCAAAAAGTGATGTTTTGGTGTGACAACAGGGTAGTGGTATCATGTAACCCCCAGCCGGTGCTAAACTGAGAGGGCTACTAAAGCTGCCTGTGTGGCTAATGACAGGTTGAGGGGCCTAGGTCCTATGACGTGGTGCTTCCATTTTTATAACCTGAAACTTGGGGAGAAAGGTGTCCCTTGGCATGGTGATTAGGTTTGGCTACTCTGCACAGGGGCACCCAAGTAATCCAGACACAGGAAACAATAACTGAAATGTCCAGTACCTGAAGCTGGGATCCTAAAGTGTGGCTTTTATTCACAAACATCCATGAAAAATAAAGCATAGATGGACCCCCACAGGGCTACATTCCTGGTAAATGCAGATTTCTCCAGAGCTCACACACATCTTCAGTACTGTTATACCCTCAGGTTTAAGAACACACAGTTCACACTGCCCTAACTCAACTCTTTTTCAGTTTCCCTAGCTTGGCTCCCTTGCCTGCCCTTTGGACTACCTTTCTTCCATGGCTCGGCTCCCTTGCAAGCCCTTTGGACCACTTTCCATATAGCATGGAGCTATGTTGGTGGCTCCATAAACCACCTACGAGCACTTCTCCTCCACAAGGGAAATCTTCTTAAACAATCCCAAGTCTGGGTATTTTCCTCAGGCTCTGGCCAAGTACCTGAGAGAAAGCAACAGGAGTCCCAAAGTGAACCCGTAGAGGTGACTCTGGTCACGCCAGATGGGGGTCTCCCAACTCTTGCTACCATAAATCATACCCGGCCATTCCTCTGGACTCTTTTACCTTTTCTAGAAACACTTTACTTTGTAGATTCTCTTTAAATGTATGTCACATTTGATCTACTGCTTCTTCCATCCCACATGTTCTGAACTTGAAACATACTTAATGAATGGCTGCGTCCATTTCTCTAGACCCCCACAGAGTTAAGCAGTCCAATTCCCACAACTTTTAAAACTGTACTTGTCTGTCTTTTCCTGACCCCACCATAACAGTCACTTAAATTCGTCTTGTCCCAGGTGAAAACACATTGGCCCTTTAGCAGAGCAAACTCACCCCATATTTGCAGGTGCCCCACAGGCTTTTTTCTTCTTCAAAGAAATCTCAACAAAACTTCTGCTGCTTCAGCACGAACCTAGATTTAGGTAGCTTCTTCTTCCTCTAGCCAGGCCAGGGGATTGCTCCTGGAAGTAGGCTGAATACTTCCCCCCCATCCCCACAGGGATGGGGCCCTGAACCTTTGTAAGCAGTCTCTTCCACTTCACTTGGCTCTTCTTGTGTTCCTCTTCGGGTGAGAATACACACACCTCAAACAAAAATATAACTCTTTGTCAGAGCTGAGGGCTTTGAGGGCCTGCAGATGCAGCACACCACCTCCCTCTTCAACACTCTAGTATAGACTGACTAGTGACTGAAATCAAAACCTCCCAACATTCTATCCTAACTTCCCTAGCTGCAACATTACAATGTGGCTTATGCAGCTGCGACAGAGTGAGACAATGTGAAATCAATTTAACTGGAATTTCACAAGCTGCCTTCCATGCCTGCCACTAGGTCTAACTGGAATTCTTGTAACCCCGGCTAACAGGGGCCTTACACTCACCCTGGGACAGGAAAATGACTGTCCACAGTCATTAGTCACCCAGCTTAGGCCATCTCACCCTATGTGTTGACTATGGGGAAGTAGCGCTACCTTCTCCCCTGCCATGTGCAAGCACAGGCAGTCAACACTAAGGGCCTAGAGGCTTTCTGCTGACATATCAGCCTCTACCCTACCCGCTGACTATGGGTACCTAGTGGCTCTGGTAGAACTGTCCAGAGCATAGCCCTAATAGATCAGTACTGCGGTCCTTCTGGCTGGTCAGGACCACAGCCTGTCTATCCCCCCTAGACCTCTAGGGAAAACCTGTCTGCCTCTAACTCAAAATTCCCAAAAACAAAACAAGAGGGGACCTCCCCCCAACCCTGGACACCATGCAACCACACACCAGGAGCTAATACCATACACTATGCATTACTTCCACCCTCCCCCACAACCATACCTGTGGAAGGAAAATTACATACAGTAATCAACAACATCTTGTACTTTAATACTACAACACTTTTAAAGTACACCATAAGATCTCCGATGAGTTCCTCCTCCTCTTCTTGTCTTCTCTTCACGTCTTCTTCAGAAACCACCTGCAAGAAACAGAGAAAAACAAAAGCACACTCCTAATCTGCAGATACAGTCTATCCAACCCCTACCATCTAAACACTGGAGAATCCCAAAAAGATTTTTTTAGAAAAGTAAAAAACAGTAACAGTAAAAACAGTAGAAAAATAAAATATTTACAATACACATTTGCATTTTTTTGGGGGGGATGGAATGCCCTAAATGTCCCTTCTAGTGACTCACAACACCCGAAGGCAAGTCCAATAAAGAGTCTCTCCTGGGCCAGAGCCTGCCGAAGCAAAGTTCTAGCAGGCCAAATTCCTGAAGGGGAGAGTCTTTGAGGACAGTTCACACTTTTGGAGTCTGCTGATGTAGGGTGTGTACTGCAAAATAGAAATAGAAAAAGTCTGGACTTACCAGTCCCTTGAAGAATGGAAAACATATGACACCTGTGTCCCTGCCAAAGACTCTCCCTGGCAGCATTCTGTCAATACAGCTGGGCGGACATCTTCCGGAACATGAACAGGATGGCACATCTGGGAACAGCTGGGAGAGATGTCATCTCTGGAGATGGAACCTTGGAACAGGAACAAAAAGGAAAATAGCTGGTCTGAAGTCATCTGAAACCCAGGCGATGAGTCAGGATATAGCTGGGATGGTGTCCTCTCTGGATTTGAAGTCATCTGGTGGGCCACGTTGATGGATTCTGGAAAGCCAGTACACTGTAGAACTGTCGAAGGTGGGGCACCTGGATCCTGGACATCCAGACTGGCGGAACAACATAGGTATGGCATTGGCTGGAATAGCAGCATTGGCTACCACTGTTCTGCTCTCCACTTGGTAGGCATGGGCACATTTGCAGGATGTTCTTGACATTGTGGGAAATAGCACAATGGGTCACTTATAATTCACATTGTGAAAGGATTCATGTCCCTTGCTGTCCACGATCTGAACAGTGTCTATAAACAACGTCCTGACCACTTTCCATGTTTGGAACTTTTCTTGCAAAATTCTGTCTCTTACAAATCTGCTAGCATGAGGGTGCACATGTGTCATGACCTCTTCCATAATCCAGGATTTACTGCATCTTTCTATCTCCTCCCTGTTCCTTTGAGAAAAGGTAGGAAATTATTCTCCATAGATTTCATTCACTTTCCTATGAAGCAGTCTTTCCTCCTTCTGCATTTGGCCAACCTGCGACCTCTGGCCTGGATTGGGGGCAGCCAGTCCTGGTTCCGCCAGCTACACATACTTAACGACACACAAAATGGATCCCTGGCTCCTTCTTGCACAGCCAGGGCTGTGGAATCACCACTCTCTTCCATGCATTCCTCTAAGCCAGGAACTGGAGGCTGTGAACCCACGCCTTCTTTGTCGTGCTAAATGGGTTCCCCCTCATCATCTTCACTGAGAATCTGCACCCAGGAGTGAGCAGTCATCCTCACTCCTGAGACGGTCCACTCCTCACTAGGCTTGGAGGATGAAACTACCCATTCAATGGCCTCTTCTGTCTCATCTTCACCTATGAGACTTGGAATAGGCTCCTCTATCCACGGGTTGGCTGATACTCCCTCTGTACTGTGTCCCAGTGACTCAGACTCGGACACATCAGTCATCTGTGCTGTCTGTTGATCTGTACCCTCTAGCTTTATGCCACACTCCACTGAACTTCCCTCTTCAGATCCTTCCTGGTGCTGGGTGCTGCCCATTGTAGGTTCTTGTAATTTTGTCCATGTGGGAGCCAAATGAATCTTGGGCACTTTAAACAAACCATATGTCTCTAGGCACCCAGAACAGTGAGGTACCATGAAGACGTCCCTTCTAGCATTTAAGCACATTACACATACTTGTACTGGATATCCAGGAATTGCCACATGAGGAGGCAGTCAATCTCCATAGTAGTACTTGTCAATATTTCTCAACTTGTTAACTTCTCCTACGATCATAGCCTGGGCATGATCCAGATAGCTCGGGCTGGTCCTGAAGCCATGACTGCAGAGGAAACAAACACTCACTGTTATTACAAGTCCCACTTGGTTAAAAAACTTTTCACAAAATGGCTCCATTGCTGCTGTGTTTACATTATTGCCCCACCCTGTAATGGCGGCGGCAGCACTCCTGATGCATCAACGTTCTGTAAATAGGTCAAGCCACTGCGCATCCGATTTACACATTCTACTGATTACATTAGCTCAAACTGCACAAACTTGCACTGGTTGCTCTCTTAGCACATTTATATGATTTACCAAAGACTTTTTACTTGCTGAAGACACCGCACTAGCTTACAGTCCCATAAAGCCTCAGTATTTCATAGTACAGGATTGCCTGTATTTCTTGCTGCATCTTTCATACAACTCACAGTCTCTCACATGGCTCTGAAAATTATACTGTTGCTGAACCTATAATTATGCTCACAGTCTATTGCTTAGAATTCTTTCTTTAGCTGGTAAAACTTGACACAGTCCTTCTCTGCAAAGTAACTACACTGCTACATACAGGTTCAGCTTGCCTTTTGGTGAAATCACACAGTTTGAGCTATTTCTATTGGATGTTACTCACTGTTATCAGTAGCTGGTTGTTACGATGGAAAAACAGCCTACAGCCGATCTTGGAGGCCTCTGAAAGGAAGCGGGTTGGCAGTCCTGCTGATTGTCCCTTGGAACAGCACACTCACAGTCCATATGATCGAGATGCGGGTTGAGCCCAACTTTGAACAGAAAAGTCAGTTTTTAAACTTTTTACAGCACTTTCAGTCACCGCGATGCTCCTCCTGGCAAGCCAGTTTGCACATTCCACTCACTCTCTCTCTCTCAAATGCTGTGCAGTCGCTTTAGAGCTGGCTTGGGGGCAGGACTGATTAGTCTCACCAATCACTCGACACCATGCAAATGTGCCTCTTTCCTCTCGAATGCTCTTCTCCTCACGGCAATCGTCGAGCAGGCAAAATTTAAACTGCAAACCACACTTTTTTTTTCAACTGTAGCTCCTCGGTGGGAGCCCATTTTAACCATTTTTCATGGCCATTAAGCACAACAAGTCTCTCAGTCCACACAGAAAGCATTTCCAATGTCTAGGACACAATTTTCCTTTTGCTACACACAGTTTTCCACACTTTTCTTTGTCACAAACACTTTTAAAAGCTGGTAAATGCTGTAATTTGATGCTGGACAAGGGCATACACACTCGGGCTTTACTGCTCCTTGGTAAGCAGTTGGCAATATCACAACAGCACATAGACAGCAGCACACACTGGCACATTTAGCTGGCATTGCTTCAGATTTTAAGGGCTACCCTCTGCCAGATAGCCAAAACGCCAACCACCATCCAAGCAATCTTTCTTATTCCTTCTCCCAAATTTCAATAGAATCCCAGTGGTAGCCTCCAAGATGTAACCCCCAGTCAGCGCTAAACTGAGAGGGCTACTACCCCTGCCTATGTGGCTAGTGACAGGTTGAGGGGCCTAGGTCCTATGACGCGGTGCCTACATTTTCATAACCTGAAACTTAGGAAGAAAGGTGTCCCTCAGCATGGTGATTAGGTTTGGCTACTCTGCACAGGGACACCCAAGTAATCCAGACACATGAAGCAATAACTGAAATGTCCAATACCAGAGGTTGGGATTCTAAAGTGTGGCTTTTATTCACAAACACCCATGAACAATAAAGCATAGACGGACCCCCACAGGGCTACACTCCTTGTAAATGCAGATTTCTCCAGAGCTCACACACATCTTCAGTACTGTTAAACCCTCAGTTTAAGAACACACAGGGCACACTGCCCTAACTCAACTCTTTTTCAGTTTCCCTGGCTCGGCTCCCTTGCAGCCCTTTGGACCACTTTCCATATAGCATGGAGATTTGTTGATGGCTCCCTAAACCACCTATGAGCACTTCTGCTCCACAAGGGAAATCTTCTTCAACAATCCCAAGTCTGGGTATTTTCCTCAGGCACTGGCCAAGTACTTGAGAAAAAGCAACAGGAGTCCCAAAGCGAACCCGTAGAGGTGACTCTGGTCACGCCAGATGGGGGGGGTCTCCCACCTCTTGCTACCATAAATCATACCCGGCCATTCCTCTGGATTCCTTTACCTTTTCTAGAAACGCTTTACTTTGTAGATTCTCTTTAGATGTATGTCACATTTAATCTACTGCTTCTTCCATCCCACATGTGCTGAACTTGAAATATACTTAATGAGTGGCTGTGTCCATTTCTCTAGACCCCCACAAAGTTAAGCAGTCCAATTCCCACAACTTCTAAAACTGTACTTGTCTGTCTTTTCCTGACCCCACCGTAACAGTCACTTAAATTTATCTTGTCCCAGGTGAAGACACATTGGCCCGTTAGCATAGCAAACTCACCCCTTGGTTGCAGGTGCCCCACAGGCTTTTTTCTTCTTCAAAGAAATCTCAACAAAACTTCTGGTGTCTCAGCATGAACTTTAGGCAGCTTCTTCTTCCTCTAGCCGGGCCAGGGGATTGCCCCTGGAAGTAGGCTGAATCCTCCCCACCCATACCCGCAGGGATAGGGCCCTAAATCTTTGTAAGTGGTCTCTACCACTTCACTTGGCTCTTCTTGTGTTCCTCTTCAGGCGAGAACACACACCTCAAACAAAAAAATATAACTCTTTGTCAGAACTGAGGGCTATGAGGGCCTGCAGATGCAGCACACCTCCTCCCTCTTCAACTCTACTACAGACTGACTACTGACTGAAATCAAAACCTCCCAACATTCTATCCTAACTTCCCTAGCTGCAACATTCCAATGTGGCTTATGCAGCTGCAACAGTTCTGAAATGATGTCATCCCTCAGTCTCAGCTGAGACTGAGAACAGAGTGAGACAGTGTGAAATCCATTTAACTGGAATTTCACAAGCTGCCTTCCCTGCCTGCCACTAGGTCTAACTGGTATTCTTGTAACCCCGGGTAACGGGGGGGTTACACTCACCCTGGGACAGGAAAATGACTGTCCGCAGTCATTAGTCACCCAGCTTAAGCCATCTCACCCTATGTGTTGACTAAGGGGAGGTAGGCTACCTTCTCCCCTACCATGTGCAAGCACAGGCAGACAACACTAAGGGTCTAGAGGCCTTCTGCTGACATATCAGCCTCTACCCTACCCGCTGACTATGGGTACCTAGTGGCTCTGGTAGAGCTGTTCAGAGCATAGCCCTAATAGATCAGTACTGTGGGCCCTCTGGCTGGTCAGGACCACAGCCTGTCTATCCCCCCAGCCCTCTAGGGAAAATTTGTCTGCCTCTAACTCAAAATTCCCAAAAACAAAACAAGAAGGGACCTCCCCCCAACCCTGGACACCATGCAACCACACACCAGGAGCTAATACCATACACTATGCATTACTCCCACCCTCCCCCACAACCATACCTGTGGAAGGAAAATTACATACAGTAATCAACAACATCTTGTACTTTCTTTGGGAAGAGACACAATGGCATGGGGAAGGGCTGGGACTAAGACTACAGAGATCTAAAATGGATTAAGGGGGGTGAGAGGTGACAGTCATGCTACAAAGGCTTGACAATCCCGGAATATGCCCTGTCCAGAAATTACTAGCATATGCAACAGACAGACCTCTGGGAGGGGGCCCTTGTTCAGACACGGGAATGGAGCCCCAGTGACAAGTGCACAGATGATAGTGGTATTTAAAAAGGGTTTAGAGTTTCTGGGTGAAGACCCTGGCAGTTACTCCTCCCACTCGTTTAGAATCGGTACCGTGTCAGAGGTGGCTGCCCAAGGGGGATCCAGTGAGGATGTAAAGAGGGTGGGAAGATGGGCCTCAATTGTTAATAAATTTATGTGAGAAAACTGCGTTACTGACAATATTTTCTGTTTTACTGCAGGAAAAGCAACCTGGTTACAGGCAAGGATTGTAGCACAATGGTAAAAGGGGGGGTGGGGGAGAGGGGTTGTATGGATCAAAAGTTTTCATGTCTCTTCTGTTTTAATCACAGGTCATGGAGAATGGCTGGAAGTTTGGATATGTGGTCACTCCATCACCTATTGAGAGGAGCACAGAACGGCAGTGAAAGGTGGCGGGAGGCAGTTATACATGGACTGGAACAGCATCAGACTAAGCTAGAAAGGAATCTGGGGTATGCGCTGGGCACAGTTACTTCTGCTGCTGCTGGACTTGGAAACAACAAGGCCAGAGCCTCATTTACTAGTTATACATCTGGGAGACAATGACCTGGGCAGCAAACCATGGCTGGACATTTTTTTTCAAATCAAAGGGAACATTATGGAAATCAAAAAATGGTGGCCTGTAGCTGTAGTAGTGTGGTCAGAAATATTGCCGCAAAGGGTATGGAAGTATGCAAGAGATCACAAGGCCATTAACTAAGCCAGAAAAAGGATGAATAGGAGGACTGAGGCATGGATTAAGTCGGTAGGGGGAAGCGTCATAAAGTACATGGGGATAGAAGAGGAGGGCCCAGGATTAAATAAATCAGATGGGGTACATTTTTCTGATTGGGGATCAACCTGTTTAACTCAGAGATATGGACAACTATCGAGAGCTGGAGGAGGGAAGCGACCAGGAAGTGAGGGAAGGAAGGGGGAAGCCCATCTTCTAATGCAAGCTGGAGATGGGCTAGTGGAAGAAAAAGGGGGAAAAATGGGGAGGAGACCTGGACTGTGTATTTTGAGACTGGGAGGATTGGGTCTTCTGGGTGTATACCCAGGGGGTTTGCAGAGGAAGGCCATGGGTATACACCCATATACGGCAGGAGAGAGGGACACCAGGAGAAAAAGCAACCCAATTGTACAGCTGGGTAGAAGATAAAATGAGATCCAGGAACGTAAGTGTTGGTTATGATGATATTCTAGTTGGATGAAGACAAGTGTAAATGTTAAATACAGTTTTTTATGGTTAAAGTGACACTGTCAACCAGTTTTTCATCATATTATTTCTAGTTGAAACCCTACATTTTATGATTGCTTACCCTCTCTAAAATACACTGATGTTGCTGTTTGTTTTGTCAGTCTCCTAGTTTAGTAGAACTGAAATACATGGCAATGTATATTTATAAACAACCTTGTTTTTGTTAACAATCTTTGTTCTGTTCTTACTGCATATGTTCTGAGCATTAGAAACACACACAAACAGTGCAGTCACTCATAAGACAGTAGCCTCCTAATCTCCCAATGCATCATGAGGAGCTAGACTGTTTTGTGAGTGTTCCCAAGTCCAGGAAAGATGCATTTGGAGTTTATTTATTGTATTTATTTAGCTTTTGATTACAGGGTAAGTGCAGTAGACAAGATTATTGCCTATATTCAGGCACGATCTGGAGTTGATCAAGGAATGTAAACACACCTGTTTTGGTGTGATAAACACCAGTACATTGGGCAGTCTGTTTTTTTACTTTTTTAAAGAAAATAAGAGTCAGAATCAAACTGCCAGCTACATCAACGATCTTTACAGAATTTTGACAATCATAAAATGTGTTTTTCAAACTAGGGACACTTTAAGACCTAAGGTGGTCAATAGTGTCCCTTCAATAATAAAATATGGCTGACTGAGCACCCAACAAAATAAGGTGTGGTCTAAAATTATGGGGAAGGGGATCTGGGGACAAGGAGGTTTGCCTGACTAAAAGGCAGGCCCATTTGTCCCTGGTCACCTGACCCAGGGACAAAGGGTTCAGTCAGGCAGAATGAGGGGGAGGGGCTAGGAAAGGAGCAGAGGAAGAGAGGAGGGAAGGGATGGAGCTTAGGATGAGTGACATGGAGGGATGGGAGGAGTAAAGAAAAAAGCAAGAGGGGATTGGTCAGGGGAGGGGTGAGAGAGAGTGGTGAAGGGGTGTAAAAGGGGCTGCACAGGCAGCTCCTTCCTCACAAATCTTTGCTAGTTGGTGTTTTTGGCCAACCCACTCACCCACTGACAATGGGGACAGAGCTGAGGATAGGGAAGAAAAAATATAGATATATACTGTATATGTCTATATATATATATATATATATATTATATATATTGCAAAAACAGGGACAAAGAAGAATTGGAGACCGAAGGAATAAAATAACAGAGGACAAGCTCTATACTGCTGAATGTGGACAGCAGGTAGAGGCAGGAAAAGAAAACATATGGTGACATGGGACTGCCAAAGGTTGAAGTCAGAGAATGCAGAGAGGAAGGGGGACAAATGGGGGAAGCGGTGAACCCAGCCTGGATGTACGTCGAGGCTGGTGGGATAGGCTTCTCTGGGTGTACACCCAGAGGGTTTGCAGAGGAAGAGCAGGGTTGTGCACCTGTAGCCAGCCAGAGAGTTGAACACCAGGAGAAGGACGACCCCAGGTGTACACCCGGGGAGAAGATAAAATGAGATTCAGTTATGTAAATCAAAGTTGGTTTTGATGATATTCTAGTTGGATGAAGACAAGTGTGAATGTTAAATACAGTTTTTTTAAGGTTAATAATAAAACATGGCCGACTGAGCACCCAAAGAAATAAGGTGTGGTCTAAAATCATTGGGGAAGGGGATCCGGGAACAAAAAACCTTAACTGATCGATAAGGCCGACTAACAGACTGGAACCTTTCTAATTTAGTGAGACTAGTATCATTTTCACACAGTATAGCCCCTTACTTTAAACAGAAAATCCAAGCTGCATACAAATTATGCTGGTGCAAAATGACCTATCAGGTAGTATTTCCTGATGTACTGTAGCTCAGATTTGTACTTCCTACACAACTGGCCTCCCATGTGAAACCAACTGCATATTGGATGCAATATTTAAGCATGAATACTGTGCTTTACAGTACAAAATTTCCACCATGTGAAACTATTATGGGTGTTAACTGTGAAACATCCATGGTTTACTTGGCTTTGTGGAGAAGTGAAAGATCCTGAATGAGCTTCAAGGCCTCCCCCCCCCCCATACCTCTCACATTCTTTCATGCACAGATTAACAAAACAATACTTGTTAGCCCCTGGCACTATGCCAGTAGCCAACACCTCTTAATTAAACCCTCTACCCCACCCAAATTCCACCCCGGATCTAATATACAATAATTTACTAGCTGCCAATCACTGACCCATGATCCACTGTTTAGGCCAGGGGGGAATCACTGTTTAACCTCCAGGCCCACTCAGTTATCCCCTCTTCAGCTTCAGATACATGCATGTTCAAACCCAATCTCTCCCCCCCACCCAGCCACCCCTATGCCACCAAATACCTTTATTTCAAATGTGCCACACTTGCGATTCTCCCTTGATGATATAGGGGAGTAATCATTCTAATTCAGGTCAGGTTAGTTTGTCTAGCACCATCTCTATGGTCATTCTTCTACCCTAGACGGCCCCATCAGACCCACAACTACACTTTTTTAGAACAGCCCTCTCTGGCACTGGTTCCAGGTGCAAAATTTAGGGAAGGAGCAATACTGTTTAACACGCCTGCTGTTTAAATCCCAGCTCTCTGAACCCCCTGTCCCTACCCTGACTCCCAAAAGACCCTCACGTGGCTTTTTTTTTTTTTACACAGGGCTCCCAATCCATGATTTGGTGGGAGGACCAGCAGTCCAATTTCTAGTTACCTGTTGCCTCCCTCCTCATCCACAGCATGCATAAGTCACATTGACAGACTTAATGAGCACACATCCTATTAGGGAGGAAGGGGGCAGGCAGCCAGTTATGACTGGGTGCCCAGCAGATACAGGTAATATACACTGGTAATGGTTTGTGTTGTGTTGTGCAAGAGTATGAGACTGGTGGGCTTAGTATATGAATGCTTGAATGAGAGTGTGTGTTAGATGCATGCAGGTACAGTAGGAAGGAGTAGAACATGGCTGTATGCAGATGGCTAACAATGCATTACATTTATTTGCTGGTTGGCATTGCATGGTGAATCTATATCAGGATCATATATTGTTCTTCATTAAGAACAAATATTAATGTATTAATCCTCAAAGGCAAAAAGTAGCTCAGAAAACTCATTATCTGCACTACCCTCGTCTAATACTCAATATGAACAGCTGACTTCTCTGTTTAGAAATTTGTTGTCTGCAGCAATCCAACACATCTATGTCAGTGGACCCTCACCACAGTACAGTCAGGAGGTGATGCAAGCACATCATAAACTAGAAGCAGCCTTTTAAACACAGAAATAAATGGGCTATACAAAAACCCTATAGGTTCACAGTTTATTCTAAAGGTATCCCGTGTACAAGGCGACTGTGATTGAGTGCTTTCAAAAAGGGCAACTCAGTCACAGTGCCTGTGCACAGGGCTACCTGCCAGGGGGGTGACCAGATAGGGGGTAGGTGAATATAGTGATGGGATGGCGCTATGTATACATGTGGAGTGGGACCACACTGTGCGACAGTGGAAGGGGAGGGAGGATTTGTGGGATATAGTGTGGCAGTGGGCTGACAAGCTGGCTATGTAGTGTGGTGGGTTGGTGGCAGGCTGGAGTTTGGAGAGTGCCGGGTTCAGTTCTGGGCTTATTTGTCTTTTTGCGCTGGATCAGGTTTTTTTTTTAAGTTTTGCATCCCCCTTACATGCACCCCCTAGAATTGAGAATCTTTTACTGGGGATATGCGAGGGTGCAGCCACCCACATAAAATAATAAAACATAGATGTTGGGCACCCTCTTGCAGTTCACCATGAGTGTACATTGCCAAAATTCATTCAACGGCAATCACTATTCCACGATCACCATTACCACATGGAACCATTCTAAATATTTTTATGATTTTTATTTATTATTCATTAATTAAATTTTGGTAACCAGGTGAGCCCACTGGGCCCTGGAGGTCCCTTTTTCAGGGGCGACCCGGGATTTACATGGTATAAAATACAACATAAATACATTACATGAGATGCATCCAAACATGATACAGGGTTATACATAGATGTAAATCAGCTGGTTACATGTGCTAAGTTCGGCATTAGGTTAGTGCATTCATTATAGGTACTACCCTAGCTGTGGAGGGGTTTAGCCCCTGTTTCATTGGTGGGTATTGAGCTATGATATTTTAGGCTTACACTTGGGGGCCACATTCCTTTAGCAGTTGTACTTGGAGGTAGCCATCATATGTGCCTTAAGCCTTGTGCAAAAGCTGTTGATGGAGGGAGCTTCCTGGACTCCTGGGGGCAGGGAGTTCCATAGGGTGGGGCCGGTGTGGGTGAATGACTTTCCCCCCACCTTGGTTCTGACTCTAGGCACTGCTAGGAGTGTCCGGTCCATTGTGCGGAGGAGCCTAGGGTTACTCTTTAGGGCGATGAGCCTGGAGAGGCTGGGAGGAGGGGAAGGGCTGCGTAATTTAAAGGTTTGGCAGAGTAAAGGGTACTGGAGCCAGGCATCCCTGGAGGGCTAGTTTAGCTGGGACAGTGTCACAGTGATGGGTCCTGGGGCTGGATTGGGTGGCGAACCAGGCCACCTTGTTGTAGAAAACTTGGAGTCTATTTGTCTCTTGTCTGGCTACCCCCTGGACCACCGGGGCAGCATAGGTAATGGTCGGAAGTAGGACGCTGGTGGCACTAGAGGCTCTAGCAGCTGGTATCAACTGGTCTTTCAACCTGTATAGTGTCCCTAGTTTTGCATGTATATTTTTCGTTACCTGGTCTACATGGTCCTTGAGGGTGAAGCCCTAGTCCAGGGTAAGACCAAGGTATTTTAATGATTCAGCCACCTCTAGTCTGTTGCCTGACGCAGTAGTCAAGTTGCAGGTGTTGGCTTCTGTCTTGACTGAGGGAGCTTGGGCCAAACCGCATGGCCTTGGTCTTGTCAGAATTGAGGACCATTCTATTAGTGACAAGCCATTGCTCCAGGGATCTCAGCTCCTCTTGTAGACAGGAGCTGAGAGCTCCAAGATTAGAGGAGGGATGATAGATGATGGCATCATCCGTGTACTGTACCACAGACCTCCTGCCACAGAGCTTGCTGAGTTCATTGGTGAAGAGGGAGAAGAGAAGAGGGCCAAGGATAGACCCTTGGGGCACCCCCTCAGTTAATGGGAGAGGATCCAATAAGGAGTATTTCCATGTTACCCTCTGTGAATGCCTGGTAAGGTAGCTATCGAACCACGAAAGGGAGTGGCTGTCTAGCCCAACGTAGCTCAGCTTGGTCAGTAGCAGATTATGGTTGACCAGATCGAATGCCTTGGATAGATCAATGAAAACCACTCCAATGGGGGTCCCCTTGTCCAGTTCTCTGAGCACATCTGTGGAGAACTTGATAAGGGTGGTGTCAGTCCCGTGCTTGGTTCTGAAACCATGCTGGGAGGGTGCTAGTAGTTAATGGAGCTCTAGGTAGTCACAGATATGACCGTATATCAACCTCTCTTGTATTTTTGCCAGGCTGCAGAGAAGGGAGATTGGCCAGTAGTTGTTAGTTGACTCCCTCAGGCCTCCCTTGTGGACGGGGACTACATGAGCCCATTTCCATTGTTCCGCTATTGCACCTTCTATTAGGGATCAGTTTAGAAGCCAGGTTAGGTGCCTGGCTAGTGCCTGGGCTCCTTCCTTCAGTATCCGGGGATGAATTCCATTTGGTCCCATGGATCCAGATGTTTTGAGGGTCTTTAATAATGGGAGAACTTCACTGGGTTTTATTAGTCTGATATGGAAGGTTGGGTGGTCCCATCTGTGGTGAGGTGGATCATTCGGGACTTGGGGGAGGGTAGGCAGTCCTACTTTGAACTGGTCCAGGTTCGTGAATTGGCAGTTGAGAGCCATAGCAATGCTTGGGTTGTTGTTTGTTAGTTGACTGTTTACCTCGATGGGGCCGTGTACGGTCTTACCGTTCCCCATTATTAACTCATTTATGTGCACCCAGAAAATTCTAGGGTTTTCTAGATTCTTTTTCTGTAGTTGGGTGACATACTCTCTTTTGGCTACTTTAATGGCCAGTTTACACCTGTTTCTGAGAGTTTTATAGCTCATCAGGTCAGCAGGTAGGGTGGAGAGCTTGTACTTCTTCCAAGCTTTGTCCCAGTTTTTCATTAGGGATTTCACAAGGGGGGTGATCCACTTGTAGCAGCTCACCTTGGTGTGGAATTTCTTCATGGGGGTGAATCAGTCAGCAACCGTAGTGATTGTTCACTGAAAGAAGGCAGCTGCCTCATCCAGTTAGAGGAGGAGTTTAATTGGACTCCAATCAATGCTGTTTAGGCAGCCTGTTAGATGTTCGGGTAGTAGATGTGTGAAATCCCTTGCAGCTAGGATTTGTGGGTGGAATCTGGGGACCCTATTTTTTGAGGTGCAGAATATTGGGGAGTGGTCACTCAGGGCATCTGTTAAGGTGCCTGCCACCTGTATGTTAGAGGGTTTGCTCGTAAGCACCCAATCGAGCATAGAATGATTTCCCATTTTATAATTCATTTGAGCAGGCCCTGCGATGACCTGCTCAAGATTTGCTTCCTCAACCAGACTATTAGGGAGTGGTTATCATTTGAGGCCCAATTTAGATTAAAGTCCCCCAGAATGAGTATCTCAGAGGCTACCTCTTCGGAGATGTCCTTTAGGACTGCCTCGAGAGATGTACGAGCATTCTTTGGGGAGCTATATACGCATCCAATGTTGAGGTGTTTGCAGGGGCCAAGGGTGATGCGTACAAAGACTGATTCACCGTTCATGCAGGTGGAGTGTTGCAGGTTGACCTGCATAGAGTTAAGGGTATCTTTTGTGTAGATTAGGACACCTCCCCCTCTTTTGTTCACTTTGTCTTTTTTGTGGGAGTGGTACCCAAGGGCTGCAACCTCATAAGACAGTACTTGAGGCTTGAGCCAGGTTTCTGATATGGAAAGGATGTCTGGGTTGTACCAGTCCAACCAGCTTGTACTTCCTGCATCTTTGGTCTTAGGCTACATAAATTCATATATGCAATCCACAGGCCCTTTATGGATGCCCAATGAGGGTCCTGAGGGGAGGAGATCAGGAGATTGTTAGGTAGGGGTCCAGGGTTAGGCTAGATGTCCCCTGCCATAAGCAGGAGGGTAACAAGGAGGCAGAGTGAAGGGAGGTTACGGACGGGTAATAGCTTGGTGCAGGGTCTGCGCTTGGTGGAAAGTAAGGTACAGTACCAAAAAACTCCAGTAAGAGCAGGAGATAAATAGGATTCTGCAAAGCAGTGAAACCAAGCAAAAATTATATTCTCACCAACTCATCAACTCTGGGTGCCCTTCAAAAGAAGCTCCATAAATCCCTTGTGGCTTCTAGTACCTGTGATTGCCTTAGCTGAGCACCCATCATTTCTGCAGCTCCCCCACCCTCCGCTGCCCATGCTGACTCCGTTCCTAGCACTTCTTTGTTCCCTATTTTTTTCCCTTGCTCTACTTTACACTCAAATACTCTGACCTGACAAAGCCCTCTAGGCTGCTATACCCTGTACCACCCCCTTCTCTTTCTTTCCCCCCACTTATGTTTTAATACACCCCCTATTGTTATTGCAATATGTTGTGTAATTTGTACTTGAAACCAAGTTGTTATAACCACTTGGCGTCATGACTGTCTTACTCTGCAATTTCATAAACTGTATTGTCTGTTCTTGTGATGTGGAACCTTTGTATAAGAGCCTCGTCTCAAAGGTATTATTATAATCCTAGATTTAAATAAATAAAAAATATATATTATTTTAATATCTCATTTTGAAGCTAACAAACTACAGGGTACTTCTCATTACCAGACTCTTTTCTTAAAAGTTAAATCAACAGTTAAAAGTTCTGAAAGAGTTTCTTTATATTTGATGACTGGGAAAAGTTGTCTAGGAAACATTTTCTATTTTAAGTCACATCCTTGGTTTGATTCCAGTAAGAGCAGAAGATAAAAGACAAACATAACTTACATTTACGGAAACTGAAGCATGGACAAAGACAAACCATAACTTGAATTTGCAGAACATTATAAGTCATGGAATGATTACCATTATAAAATTTTGAGAAGATTCAGGGTAATGAAACATTTACAGTTACATAACTCACTAAGATAAATCAAAGACCGTGTTTTTTTTTCTGTTTTTTTTTTTTTTTAATTTATCCTGTACTAAAAGAATGACATTTATTACCAACTTCATTCTATGATGTTGAATTTGATCCTACTGATACTGGAGAGGAGAGTACTAGGTGGCATGATAGATACCCACAAGTACCTCACTGGGGTGAACAAGGTGTAGGAGGGAAAACTCTTTCAAATGAGAAGGAGCACTATAACCAGGGGGCATGCGATGATGCTGGGGGGTAGGAACCTAATGAGAGATGTGAGGAAATATATATATATATATATATATACAGCATATATAAATTTTTATATTTATTAGTTTTCCAAAAGCACAAATAATTAAACAACAATATAACTAACAACATTCAAAACCAATAAACAAATATACATACAAAAAAAATGATAACCCCCCAGGCTTAAAGAGTTGTTATTTAACCTTCATATGGAGAAAATGATTGCAAGCATACATAATAAACTTACTGAATATACTGAGCAAGGAAATATTTCTTTACTGAAAGGGTGGTAGACCCTTGGAACAGACCGCCAACAGAAGTTGTGGAGACAGAAACAGTTGGGAGCTTCAAGCATGCATGTGATAGACATACAGTAGGGTTGTATTAGAAAACAATCAGGGAGGAGGGAGGGTTGCCAGAGACCAGTTAGGGTCTGTGGAGATGTATTAGGCAGGGAACATGTAGACAGATTGGGAAGGCCAAGTGGTCCTTTTCTGCCGACAAATTCTATTTCTATGTTTCCATACTATGTGCAGTCCTGGTTGTGATTTCTGGCTTCACATATTCATGTAAATATTTGATAACATCACTAGCCATTTTTCTAGTTCTTCTAGAAACATTACCTAAGTTGCATGAATTGACCTCCTGTCTAGTAAAGAAGATGAGATAAAGAAATATATATTGTTTTTTAGTTTTCGTTTACATTCTCTGTTTGCACAGCTCACTCAGAGAAGATGGCACCTAAGAGTGAGAGTGCATGTTCTGTGGAGTATCTGATCTCTAAACTTTGTTTTGCCCAAGAGTATTTGTTACCAGGTGTGGGTACATACTAAGAAAGCCATCTGATTTCAATTTATTATCTGATCTTTTAACAAATTTTACTATGCTTATCCAAGCACTTTGTTTATATTTGTATTTTTATTGGAAAGGCTGAGATGAGAGGAGAAGGAGAAAACATAGTGATGGAGACAAAGAGTTGGAGAGGAAAGTCTAAGCTGAGTTGTGTGACCAAGACTGCGTTCGACAGGAGAAGCTCTGCGAGGACCTTAGTGAGGAGAGTAGTGAGCAGTTTCAGCAACCAGTTGCTGGAAGAGTGAAGTGGACCAAGGAAAGAGACATGATAGGTTCAAAAAGCAGACAAATTAGGGAGAGAAGTCAGGGAGAGCTAAAAGCTAAAAAGCTAGACCCAAAAGGGAGATGAAACAAGTCAAAAACTTGGTATACAGAGAGATAACAGTAGGGACTGATAGTAATTTACTCTGCTATTCCCTTTTTCCCAGTACAATCTTGCTATAATATTGTTATAAATTTGTCAGGAATATTATAGTTAGCCTCTGTTTGGTCTGCACAGTAGGGGCTGAACCGTAAACATTTAATATGGAATGTGAAGAGTTTCACTTTTTTCATATGAATACAAAAGTCACTTTATAAGCTAATTTTTAACTTCTTTAACTGTGTTGAATTAATTATACTCTTTGAAACTTTGATAAAGTGATAACGCTAGCCATGTGCTGGTTGTTTGACTGTGACTCTTGGTAAACTTCTTTGAAGGGTGACATTGTTTTCAGCAGGTACTTAAAGCAAACAGCTCAGGTTATCAGTTAGATGTTAAGTTCAACGAAGTAAGATGCAAACCCATTAGGTTTATTTTAAAATAGGACTGGGTTTCGAGTAGGGATGGGTGAGTAGTAAAATACCTGACCCCCAAGACTACCCACATTTACCCCAAAGATACCCTAAAAATACCTGGATGAAAACTGAGTAGTCCATTCAGGTAGTTACTACCTAACCCATTCTAATAACCAATTACCTGACCCTGACCATAACAAAAATCATGTGAGAAAAGGTTTTTTTCACTATTAGACTGTTTGTTAGGTGCCCTGAACCGATATACCCATGGGGGCATTGCAGAGGCAGGTATGAGAGGAACAGCTGCCCTCAGTGAGCCTGCTGCTGTTTCTAAAAATTATACCCATTGCTCAGGCAGGTATAAGAGGTGCAGCTGCTCTTAGTGAGCCTGCTGCTGTGTCCACAAATTATACCCAAGGCAGACATTGTTGAGGTAGGTGTGATAAGTACAGCTGCTTTTAGTGAACTTTCTGCTGTTTCTAAAAATTATACCCATGGCGGGCCTTGCTGAGGCAGGTACAAGAGGAACAGCTGCTCTTAGCGAGCCTGCTACTGTGTCCAAAAATTATACCCATGGTGGGCATTTCTGAAGTAAGTGTGAGAGATGCAGCTGCTCTGATTGAGCCTGCTGCTGTTTCCAAAAATTATATCCATGGCAGGCCTTGCTGAGGCAGGTACAAGAGGAACAGCTGCTCTTAGCAAGCCTGCTGCTGTGTCCAAAAATTATACCCATGGTGGGCATTTCTGAGGTAAGTGTGAGAGATGCAGCTGCTCTGATTGAGCCTGCTGCTGTTTCCAAAAATCATATCCATGGCAGGCATTGCTGAGGTAAGTATGAGAGATGCAGCTGCTGTGAGTGAGCCTGCTGCAGTTTACAAAAATTATAACCATGGCGGGCATTGCTGAGGTAGGTATGAGAGGTGCAACTGCTCTGATTGAGCCTGTTGCCATTTTCAAAATTATACCCATGGTGGGCATTGATGAAGTAGATACAAAGAGGTACAACTGTCCTGAGTGAGGCTGCTGCTGTTTCCAGAAGTTATACCCATTGTGGACATCGATCAAACTTGCATAATATAAAATGGATGACTGGAAAAAGAAAACTAAGAGTAGTGTGGCACATGTGGCTGGCATGGTGGCACTGGTGATGGTTCAAGTTGTTCCATACACAACCTAGCCATCATATTCAGTATCACTGTTTGCAGGGTGTTATTCATGTTCAGGATCAGACTCACATAATTCAGTGTTCATGACAACTGGGAGGTTGTCAGCATTCATTTTCAGAAATGTAACCATTCCACATGTACAGGACTTTGCAGTATTCTGTGTTCTGTGGTCAGTGACTATTCCTCCAGCTGCACTAAATATGCATTCTGAATATACACTTGAAGATGGACAACTGGGGGACATTATTGCAAGATTTGCTAGATCTGTCCATATTGTTCTGTTTTGTTTCCAATACAGTAATGGATCTTCCTAGAGGACAATCACAGAATGGTCTGCAAAGTTCTCCAGGATCATTGTACTGTGTGAAATGGTTACCAGCTGCACTTTCTTTACAGGATACCAGTCCATGTTGTTGCAGGTGATTCTCAGAAGTGATTTGCCTTTCAGACCCTGAACATACAATGCCCGAGAAGTAGCTGTAGATGTCCTTTCCCTTGCTGATGACACTGGTGATTGTAAAGAATTGATAGATGTGCTATTGTCTGTGCCAGAGGGGCAATGTGATGGTTCAGCAGGGTTTGACTGCTGTACATCAGTTAATTGTGTTTGTAGGGCAATGTGACATTTGGTTAGCAGACGATCTTTCCAATACTCGGTGTCTTCCCCTGCAGGATGGATGGCTTCAATGTTCCACTTAAAGCTGGGATCTAGCAATGTAATCAACACATAGGTGTTATTCTTAAACATGGCGTTTAGTCTCTGATCTTTCAACAGTCTGAGACTCAAGTCATCTGCTAGCAAAATAGCAGTGGTGTTGCCTTTTTGACTGAAAGTCTTTCTTTATGTCATCACAGAAAATGTGAAGAAATCTGATTTGAGGAAGAATTTGACTCTGAGATGTACTGTCCTCACTGACATCACATGTGGCAACATCAAATAGCTCCAGTAAGACGATCTAAGATTCCAGTAGAGTCCGGCTGCAGGAACTGAACATGATTTCTTCTTTACCTATATGATTCTGCATGGTATAGTCATGTACATTTTTTTCTGTTCAAAAAGCCTTTCCAACTTATCAAATGTTAAAGTTCAGTGAGTTGAAACTTCCTGCTTTAATGTATGCAAGGATAAGTTGTTTGAACTCTGCAGTCCCTTCAGGATTTTTTGTACTTTCACAGAGTGGCTGAAATGCCCAAATATGTTCCTAGCAAGACCTAAAAGGTTTCTAACATTTCTGTTTCCATTTAAGAAACTATGTATGAGGAGATTTAAACAATGAGCAAAACAAGGTATGTGTTGGTAGCTGCCATCTCTAAAAGTGTTGACTATATTGGCACCATTATCTGACACTATGAACCCTGGATATAAGGAATCCAGAGTAAGCCATTTCTGGAATTGATTTTGCAGCTCTTGCAGAATATTCACAGCAGTGCGGTTTTCCTCAAAGTGGCACCACGTATTACAGGCTGCTTCCTACTACTGATGGCAGAGCAGAGATTATTACTTTTTGACTGAAAACTTGTCCAATGAGCTATAACAGTCATGTAGTCATTTGTTTAGTTGCTGGTCCGTATATCTGTGGTTATGTGAACCTGCTTCACCTCAAAGAGTTTCAGCTGCTTAATGACCACACTACACACCACAACATAGAACTGTGGAGCAGCCATTTTTGAGAAGTACGTTCAGCAGGGAACAGTGTTCAGTCTGGTTCATGAACTTGAGGATACCTTTTTGGGCAACAAAAGCAAAAGGGAGTTGACAATCGGCCAACAGCTCTGCAATGGCTTTATTTAAAAGCTGGTATGTTGGATGCTTTCAGATAAATTTTGATGTCCTCACAACACTTTCTTTTAATGTTAGTTGATGAGAATGATAAGATATTTGTAATTGTTGTGCAACTGTATTTTTCACGCCTTTTTCATGTGATGTACTAGTGTGGGATTTTGCAGTACTTTGGTGTCAGACGAAAACAATCTATGTTTGTCTTGGAAGACTGCATGGATATATCAAGTGAATCAATGTCAGTTTCTGCTTCCAGTTCATTGTCACTATAATCAGCACCTCCACCACCTCCACTACCACCCATACCAACCACACTGTCCCTTGACCTGCCCCACATAATTGGGTGTTTTGACTTTGCACGTCATATCCTTACAGATGTTCCAAAATGTCCCGCTTTGCCACCACAGCTGACACTCTTTTTGTACAGACTGCATGCAGCTCGAGAGTTGTGTGCAGGGTCACTATAAAATAGATTCCACACTAAAGATTTACCTTTTGTGCTTTGTACTACTGTGCCTGGCACTATTTTATGCAGTCAGGGGACCTGGAGGATACCTTGCACTGCCATTTCCTTGTTCATATGAATTGTTCTCATTCATGCCCATCTTTGTATTTATAAATTTAGCATATGATTTATTATTCTGCACTTGCTTCTCATGCCTTACAGCAGCATCCTCTCCTGCTCACTCATCAAAATTATAAACCTTATTACCACAAGATTCAGAAGAACTGGAAGTGCCATCAGCATCACGTGGGACATAGTCTGGGCTATCCCATTCCCAGTCCCAACTATCACCACTATCTTTATCAGCATTCGCTGCCTCAGCATCTAAGCTTATACTTGAGGAGAATACCTTCTTGTCCTTGCATGCTTCTTTAGCAGCTGGAAGTATCCTGGTACATGTGGCAAAATGTTCAGTACCTTTATGCGTAACTCCTGTCAGTTCTTTCCAAAACTCTACTATCATTTCATTACTAACATGTTTTTGTGGTTCAGGAGGACATTTAGTGCCAATCCTGGTGATGTTCTGATTGTTGCTATGGCCTTCATTAGTGCTAGGATTCATATTTGTCCACATCCTTTTCTGTTGCACGTGCAGCAGCACTCTGCTTCCTTTTAGTAGATTTAGACTAGGAAATATGAGTCATAGTAGAAACAGCTGTGGATTCTGATATGCTACAGAAAGACTTCACACACAATGTAGCTGTGACAGGGCTTGAGGATTTAACTGGCTAACAGACAATGTAATACAGCCTAAATGGCTTTCACTAAGCTGCAGAGAGATGTCACACATGGCTAGCTATGACAGGGCTCGGGGCACCTAACTGGCTAACAGACAGTGTAATATAGCCTAAATGGCTGTCACTATGCTGCAGAGAGACATCACATACAGTGTAGCTAAGACAGGGCTCAGACACCTAACAGGATATCAAACAGTATAATACAGCCTAAATGGCTTTCGCTGTGCTGTAGAGAGATGTGACACAAAACGTAGCTATGACAGGGCTCGGGACACCTAACAGGCTAACAGACAGTGTAATACAGCCTAAATGGCTTTCCTTATACTGCAGAGAGACACAGAGTAGCTATGTCACAGACAGAGCTCAGGGTACCTAACAGACACTGTGTAATACAGGCTAAATGGCGTTCATATGCAGCAGAGAGACACACACATACACACACAAACACACACACACACATACACACACACACAGAGTGTAGCTAATGTCACACATACAGGACTTGGGGCACCTAACAGACAATGTAACACAGCCTAATTTGCTTTTGCTATGCTGCAGAGAGATGTCACACACAGTGTACATATAACAGGGCTTGGGCACCTAACAGGCTAACAGACAGTGTAATACAGCCTAAATGGCTTTTGTTGTGCTGCAGAGAGACATAGTAGCTGTGTCACAGACAGGGCTCGGGGCATCTAACAGACAGTGTGTAATACAATGTAAACGGCTTTCACTATACTGCAGAAACACAGAGTAGCTATATCAAAGACAGGACTCATGCATCTAACAGAGTGTAATGCTGCCTAAATGGCTTTCACTATACTAATGAGACACAGAGTAGCTATGTCACAGATATGGCTCAGGACACCTAACACAGTGTGTAATACAGCCTAAACGGCTTTCCCAATACTGTAGTGACACACAGAGTAACTATGTCACTGACAGGGCTCAGGGAACCTAACAGACAGTAAGTAATACAGCCTAAATGGCTTTCACTGTACTGCAAAGATACAAAGTACTTACTATGTCACAGACAGGGCTCAGGGCACCTAATGGACAGTGTGTAATACAGCCTAAATGGCTTTCACTATGCTGCAGTGAGACACAGAGTAGCTGTCACAGAGAGGGCTTGGGGCACCTAACAGTCAGTATGTAATACAGCCTAAATGGCTTTCACTATACTGCAGTGCGACACAGAGTAGACAGGGCTCAGGGCACCTAACAGATGGCTTGTAATAGAGCATTAATGGTTTTTGCTATACTGCAGAGACACACAGAGTAGCTATGTCACTGACAAGGCTCTGGGCACCTGACACTGTGTAATACAGCCTAAATGGCTTTCACAGCTGTTGCCAGAATTGCATGACTCCTCCACTCCACTTTCTTCTTCTCTCCCATATCCCAGCACCACACTGGATGATCCCCTGATTATTTCCCCTTCAGTTCATAACCCCTCGCTCCTTTGTGGTCTAAACTTTGTGCTTGTTTTTTTTAAGTTTTAAAACTTCTTTGGTGTTTGTTTTGCTGCAACTGCAGAGCGAGCACCGAGTCCTCCCTCTCCCAACAAACTCCACTTCTGTCTGTGTGCTCACAGTCGACATGGAGCACAGACACCAGCACTGACCAATCCGATTGTCAGGCTGGTTGTCATGTGCTCCTTTCTGCTGTGAGGACCACACAGGCTACCCTTGCATGCCTAATTACAACTTCAGAAGAGTCACAGGACTCCACAAGCTGCCTGTAATGGCAGTTTAAAAGATAAATTATCCATTGCTTGACCCGTTACCCATGTCAACAGTACCTGACCTGCAAAATACACAGTTATGTCAGGTAGGGTAGTAAATTAGTCGAACTAGCCTACCCCCCAAAAAAAATTATACCTGATCTACCCGCTTCAGCTACCCGACAGGTAAGCCCATCATTAGTTTCAGGTAAAGTTTTCATGGTCACCTTCATTTTTATAAACATAAGAAATGTAGCATGCTTGGTGTATGGAGGAGATGGTAGCCTAATGAACAGCTCTCCTGACCTGCAGTAGATGTTGCTTAAAATATGTGTTACTGACAGCACAAGCAACACAACATGCACATCCGTGGGTATAAAAAAATTCACCTCTTAATGAAATCCTAACTTTGGCAGAGATTGGAAGCAGCTGTGCAAAGTAATCACCAAAAAAACATGTTGGCTGAATTTGTCCCCTTACAGCACAAAGGTAGTGGTGACTCCTGCACAGGCATCCCTGACTGACACTGTAAAGATCACAGGCTTACTACAAATGGTCTTGAGGAAAAGAAACACTTTCAAGACTGCAGTGTATACTGTACCTTAGAAGAGAAAAGTCCAGACACTTGTTATGAAAGCTATGGACACAGCCATTTCTTTCATACGTAGATGATAAAGATAGCAGGCATGAAAGCAGAACTCAGGAGATGGTACAAGCGATTGGACTGCTTTGGAACTGTGCAGAGGATGCTGTAAACAGGAATATGAGGAATAATCTAGTTTATTGGATTCCCTGAAGGAGTGAAAAAAGGGACTTCTCTGGCTTCCTTCAAACTAAACATGTTAAAGCTCCTGAGGCATAACTGGAGGCAATTGACTGAAATGGAAAAGGCACACAGATCCCTCACCCCCCCCCCCAAACAGCGAGGGTGAAGATGACTGATTCTAATCAAGTACCTCAGGTTTCCATATAAGGAGAAAATCTTATCACTAGCCAGGGACAGGGAACTCCTCAGCTGGTTTGGACATAAAATGTTCATTTTTAATGATTTTTCTTCTGAGCTAGCTCTCTGCCAGAAAGCCTTCACAGAGCTGAGAACATACTTCCAAGTTCTGGGAGTCCCATACCAGCTTTAATACCCATCCTGAGAATTACAAGGAATGTCATCACCAATTAATAGGTCCCCAAAGGAATCTGCAAACTATATTAGGAGAAACTGAGGCAGTATAGCGCAGTGCTCCAAGGCTCTGAGCTGCAAATCTGGTGACATCCAGCAGACCAGACCTAGGTTTGAATCCCACAGTTTTCACTTGCATATTGTGTGACCCTGAGCAAGTGACTTAACCCCCTTGTGCTCCCAGGTCGCTCCTGTAAAAAAGCTTTCAGCTTAGTGTGCTATACCTGGTTAAACAACTAAATAAAAAAAAAAAAAACTAATCAGATAAAGACTTATCAGCCCTGACTGCCAGTTTCAGTGTACTCCAACTTAGAACTAGATCCAACAGATTCCCATGAGGCCCACAGCCAGGATATGGAGTGGCAGGTCTCCAAGTCCAAATGGTCCAACAGAAGTGGCAGAAACAAGATCCGAACGGACCCAAAGCACTCTGGATCAGGAACTCGAAATAGAGACAGCAGCTGAGGTTCAAGGGAATAAGAAGTCAGCTTAGACTCAGTGGAAGAGCCAATACCTAAAAAGATTGGGGTCCAACCCACTTTCCCTACCAAAGAAGGAGAATATCCCTCCACCTGCATTTGCATCCATAGGATTCCCATGTGCAGCCCCCATGAACCAGCCATGCCCTGAACAATCAACCACCTCCCATGCTGATATAGTGGAGGGGCGCACTGGCCTATCTAATACTGCATCAGAACCACATAAACCCAAAGTGGACAGCTACAATATGAACGTAAGCTTTGAACTCTTGTCCTAATGTTTACCCCACATCAATTCGGCACAGGTAAAGTCTCCTTCCCTTGATTCCCCACCTTCCCTCTCCTACCATATCTCCCTCCCAACTTCTTGCATTGTCTGGGGGTCAAGTGTGAGTTTATCAACTATTCTGCATATTCGTGATTAGCCTGTTTTTTAGTTTAGGCATCTAGGACAGAAAAACTGTGGAAATCTTCCACTGTTTACTTCACAGAAAATCCACTCATTATAATTCTATAGTTACTCAACTTCACTGGAGGCAGGAACCTCCGAGTCCTAACCAATCAGGAGCAGCTACGCTCACCTGCCAACATCCAAGCTGGCTCTTCTCTGCGATTATGTGGTCTCCCCTCTTGAAGGTGTGCACTTTTGAGCAGCTAGTGATTGCTCCATGCACAACCTAGCTGTGCTCTGGTGGACCAGAGTGCCCTTCTAGCTTAGTCAGGCATACTATCTCGCCCAGAGAGTGGCACTTTCACCAGCAGCTTATAAGCAACTCATTCTCATTTGAAAAATACAGCACCTTTTTTAGGTGGATTTATTAGACAACCTCCTAGCAGCACAACAACCTGCTCTGTTCATGAGTATCCCAGCAGACCTAGGGGCAAGTTATAGCCAATCAAGCTGGACATAGAGAGATGATATAATATGTAGATTGGTAGTGACTGCACAATTGATTGCATCTAATCCCTGAGTAATTATAGGGCCTGATAAACACAGCACATATCATCTTGCACCTCTCAGTTTCATATAAGCATGACCTAGATTTTCACTCTGGATGGCCTGACCTACTAATCCAGATGTTAGACTGCTCTCTTAAAGCCATGGCAGTCTTGGCAATGGAGCCACAGTATTGACCTTTGTTTACACTATACAGCACTGCTCCATTATTGCATAGCTGCTCTAGAATAAAGGGCCATTAGGGGATTACCCGACCACACCCTGGTGAGTGACACCTTTCGCAGGGGGTGGATCTACCCCCTAATCGACCCTCATAGCTACGACTGGCCTATAATGTACTGGCCTCAAGGCACCTTGCCTAGTCTAATCTAGCACTCATAATTTGCACCAGTAGTGACTCAGGCTGCTGCCGCGTAGCAGATTACTCCACAGAGGGGTGGAGTGGTTTAGAGGGCTCTCTGTATTCACTCCCCGGGACACTGTTGAGCATGGGATTGTTGGGAGGCATGCATAGCATTTCCTAGGGTCAGTTGTGGCCAACAGCTTGCCAACAGTAGCATGTCAGACTTGATGACACCTGATGGCCAGAATAAGGGGCACCAGTCTACCATCACTCTGCCAGGCTTATTCCCACGTCAAGCCGCACGCACTTCCTAAATCGATATATGGTTAGTAAGATCTCACAATATCACAGGTTGATCCTCATGAGCACCTTTCCCCCTGCGCTGTCTAGCTGTCCTGCCCCCCCCCCCACCACTACACTGATCAGCCTGAAACTTTAAGGGCTGCTCCGATGTACCTCTCTGCTCTGCCAGAGCCAATAGGACACCCACACACCAACTTTACAAGCCAATCTACTACACTAGTTTGGGATATACAAACCCACAGGATGGCACATAGCAGCACAAGCTTGGAAAAGCAAGAGGTACAGTGGGTAACACCCTTGCCTAACTGTATCTTTTGCCAGCACAAAACATTTACTGTATATAGGTTATCTCTGATTTATATTATAGGGTTACTATTACTTTTGTTTGCTTTGTTTATATGCTTATATGCACCTCACTAGGCATGAATATGCCTCTCCTATGGGTATGTTGCTGCACATGGTGGACTCACCAGAGGGGGGACTATAACTTTAGGCAAACCCAAGTTGCACTGGGATTGCACATCATGACAACAACTAGCAAAGCTACAGATAATGTAATACATCCAGGATATACTGCACCTTACATCATGAGGCAATGAATACAGTCCTACAACTAAGCTTACACATGGCTGCCACCCTGTTAAAATGTATTTCTTGGAATGTTAAGGGCATTCTCTCCCCGATAAAATGGCAGAAAATCCTTAACCTCTTGAATATGGAGGTAGAGGAGGGATAAGGGGGACATGATCGAAATCTTCAAGTACCTGAAAGAATCATCAAGGGGGAAGAGGACAGGGCATTTAAACTATGGAATGGAAGAGATACTAGAGGGCACGGGGTAAGACTGGGGGGGGGTAGATTCAGGAGGGAGATGAGAAGGCATTACTTCACAGAGACAGTGTTGTCGAGGTGGAATGCTCTACCAATAAGGGTGATATCAAGCAAAAAAATGTGGATGGCTTCAAGAAGGCATGGGACAGACAGTGAGGGTGGGTAAGGGTGGGTGGGGTGGTGGAAAACCAAGGGGGGAACAACAGGGTGGGGGAGGGGCAGCTGCAACCTAGGGAGCTAGCTGCACAATCAAGCAGACATTGATAGACCAGGTCTGTTTCTGCTGGCACATTCATATGTAATATGCTGGGTGCCAGTATAGCCTATCTATAAGAAACTCACCATGTGCAAAAATAACTGGAGAAGCTTAAAACAGGCTGGGTAGCCCATGCCTAAGGGAGGCCATACAACTCCAAAATCAAGGAAGTCACTACTCTGTTGCACAGAGGGCTAGAATTTAGAGAGGAAGGAATCATAAAAGATCCTGAGGGCAGATTCCTGATCATTAATGGAATGCTCAAAGGTAACCAAGTGACACTGTACAATATTTATGCTCCAAACTCACACAACTCAGACATCTTCCACTCACTCGTGCAACACCTCATAGAAGTGATGCAGGAAAGACTTTACAATGGTTGGGATGTAAACATCCCCCCCCCCCCAGATGAGTTCCTGGATAGGAACAAGCTCCTTGTTGTTCAAACATCCCAGGCCACTGTGGCCCTGAATGCCCTGCTCTAAGAGATAGGGCAATCAGGCATGTAGTGGTCTATCAACCCATAGGGCAGAGCATTAAGCAATATACCATGGCAGGGTATGGGTGATGCCAGGATTTACTCATACCTGATGTGTTGTTTGGTCACGAGGCCTCAGGCTGAGTCAGCAAAACAAACCAGGCATGGGCAAATCCTGGGATTACCCACATCCTGGAGTGGGATATTGCAATTATACAATGTCCCACTTTTTTTGGTTTGAAGAAAAAAGTAAACTAAAAGTCTTTTTTGTATTTTAAGGTATTTTTATTCATTTTATTGTTCTGCAGGAAGAAATAGTTCTCTGTGGATAGGGAGATTCTGTGCAGGGTCTATTATTTCTGCAGTGTTCCCCACACCTGATACCATCTCAGAAATACACCAAAAGTGTCTCATGCATTTCTCATTCCTAAATACTTTTATGAACTGCTCAAACTTATCCCTATTTGAAACTGAGTGCTAGTACTGTCGGATTTTACTGTTTGAAAATTTAAGCTGAGAATCTGGGCATGAGCAGTACTGCTGACGCTGCTGCACATGTCCAGATTTTCGGGTTGCATTTTGAAACAGTAAATTTCTACATTAATAGCACTCAGTTTGAAATGGGGATAACTTTATGCAGTTCAGAAAAGTATTTTGGAATGGTCAATGACATCAATAGGCTTTTGAGTTGAGAGGTGGCATTTAACTGCCAGGTAGTTTCCGCTTTACTTTCGGAATGTGGTTCACAAGTCGGAGCAGTGACCGGAGGTATAGTCGAGGAGGAAAGTTGGCACCAATGTATTAGAGGTAGTGTTTCTGTTATAGGAGTTTTGTTTCTGGCACAAAATATCTGTTGAAGTTTCTCAGGGTCCATTAAATGCAATGAGGTGTCCATTTTTTTGTGCCATGTTTTGGGGCATTGTGTTGTCAGTCAGCAAGATGGTAGCAAATTAGTTTTATGTGGGGGGGGGTCACAGGAATACAGGGCACCAGAGCAGGCTGGCTGGCACCTTTGTCCATTGGGTGATACTAGAATTCACAACACATAGAAGGTGCCAGACAGCCAATCAGAATGCTTAGTTTTTGAAGCCATTGTATAATACTCATTTTACTCTCACCAGCACTAGCTATACAGCAGCTGGACCTCTGGTTGGTCCCTCAGGAGACAGTGGCAGTGATGGTCGAAGCTGAAGTTAACCAAATACCGATCTTGGATCATGCACCTGTGACATTCCCTGAGTTATCAACTGGTACCTAACTTACAGAGAAAGAGCGAAAGAGGCTTATTTCTCTATGGAAAGATGTCACATTTAAGAAACAGCTAGCCAGTGACATACAGGGGTTCTTGAAAAGGCCAGGAGACACATCTGAAGCCATCTGATGGGATGCCTTTAAAGCCTTTATCAGAGGCCTCTGCATCAGCCTTGCTTCATTTATAAAGAAAGCTCAAATTTCTGAGGTTGAAACCCTGCAAGCAAAACTTAAAACACTAGAGTCCACATTCTGGGCAGAATCCTGTGCACATACAAATCTGCTCCCAGACATTACGTGTACCAGGTACAAGATTAATGTACGTTTGCATCAGAAAGCAGCATACACCCTCTTCAGGATGTGGCAAACCTTTTAGGAAGCTGGGGAACAGCCGGGCAGACTGCTAACCTACCAGTTTAAAAAGTGAGGAGAGCTCAAGGATTCCACCAATATGCAAGGAAGGTGGTACCTTAAGTAAGCACAATGCAAAGACCAATAGGGCCTTCCTAGAATTTTACAAGGAATTCTACACTACAGGAACACAGGCCTCCTCAATAGATACAGAAGCCTTCCTAGCACCACTGCACCTCCCACACATTGCACAGGAGCAGAGAGGTTCTTTAGACAAGCCCTTCCACAAGACTGAGCTAATAGCAGCTATCCAATCTATGCCAGGAGGGAAAGCCCCAGACATAGACCGTGTCCTGGCAGTTTTATGCTTCCTGCCAAACAGAATGTTGCTGACACCTTGCTAATGGTCTTTGCCAAAGCATGAGCACAGTTCTAATCACAATACCCAAGCTAGACAAAGACCCCATCACTCTATAGTAGCTATGGACCCATTTCCCTGATAACAGCAGATTGTAAGCTGTATGCCAAGGTTTGGGCACAGTGGCTGAAACATCTTTTCCCTGACATGTCAAAGGACAAGGTTGGCTTCACACCAAGCAGGAGGGACACAGATAACACCAGGAAGCTACTTAAACTCATGTGAGAAACCAAAATGCATGACACTGCTACCACTCTAGTGGTGCTAGATACAGAGAAAGCCTTTGACAGGGTCAATGGTCCTAACTGTACCTGTTTTACACCTTTCAACACTTTGAACTTGGCACCACTTTTCTCTAAGGGGCCAAAACCCTATATAATGGGACAAAGGCAGTGGTAAATACTGATGGCACTATCTTGGAAGTCTTCACACTGCACAGAGGCACTCACCAAAGCTGCCCCTTTCTCCCTTGGTATTCATACTGGCAATGGAGTCTTTATTGCAAATTCTGAGGTAACATCAAAGCATACATTCAGCAGACTTTCCTCTTTCTCATCTTCAACTTCCTTTGCCCTTCACAATTTCTATTCCCCTAACCTCACTTGTTCTTCTCCCCCTTCAACACTCCCCACCTTGGCGCATTATCCTTCAGCCCTACTTTACTTCTATTTTCCTAACTGTACTTCTTCTTAGCCCCCATTCACAACCCTCACAACCCTTGTGCACTATCCCCTACTCCACTATCCCTGACTTACCTCCTGTCTCCTAACCAAACCCTTCCTCTGATTACTTCCTCACATGCTACCTCCTATTATAACCCCCTCCTCCTACCCCCTACCACAACCTACTGTGCCATTTCAACACTCTACTACAATCCACAACCTACTGTGCCATTTCAACACTCTATGGCTGTCCTTCTTCCCCCAACCTCCTCTTCCCCCCTACTGATGCTCTCGCTTTTCCATTCCTAATTTACAGCTATTTTCTTCAGCCTTCCCATTCCTTATCCCTCTTCTCCCCTCCGGTCACCCACTACACTCCACTTCTCCTCCCTGCTGTCCTGTCCCCTTTGCAGGGTTCTCTGTCATCCTGAAGGAATATAGATCTTGGATCCCTCTCTTCTACTCCGCTTCCTTTTCTACCACTTTCTAATCCTGACCCCCTTGCAGGGTTCTCTGCATCCTGAAGGGGTACAGATTGTCTCTCCCCCCCACACTTTCAAATCCATCACCTGCCAACTCCCTTCTTCCTTATCCCCTTCCTCCCCTCCTGTTCCCCTGCTCTTCTCCTCTACCATCCCGCTCCATTTTTCTCCCCTCCCTTTCTGCCTGGTCCTAACCCCCTTGCAGGGTTCTCAGCAACCTGAATGGGTATAGATCTTGGCTGTCCCTCTCTCTCCCTCTTCCATCTCCCACCCTCTACCCCTAGCCCGTCCACTTCCCCACTTGTCTTATAACTGCCCTCCCTTGGGTATACAATAGCACTTCGAATCTTGTGCTCAGACTACTATTTCTAGCACTTCAAATGTGTTATCCATCCTCTAACCTTTACCCTACTGGATCATCTGCTCTTGGGTTGTTGCAATGTATGCTATATCTGAATATGGTTTTGTTGGTCTGGGTTATTTCTGCTCTGTAATTGTACTACACTATTTTGTTTTAGAAATTGTACTACACTGTTTTGTTTTAGTAATTGTACTTGTATTGCTATGTGTTTGCTTGTTCTTCCAACTCTTGTCCCCACCCCCCAGAAGCTTCTGCAAACGAGCTGTTTACAGCTTATGTTGTCTTTCCTTGTGAAACATTTTCCAAATAATTAAATAAAAATACATGCCTGCCCATCAGAGAAGAGATGAAGGTACATGCTTAAGTGGCTGCATTCTTTTCATTCTCATGAAGCTAAAAGAATTCATCACCTGCCTACTTGCCCTTGCCAGGAAGTTCAGAGAACTTTCAGGCTACAAGCTAAATGTCTCAAAATTTCTACTCCTATCCTCACACATTGAGGTGGAGAATCAATCTACGTATCCCTGGGGGCTTACACCAGTGAAACACCACATCAGCTATCAGCTATATAGGAATTGACTTCACCTGGAATTTAGCCCAGATAGGTCCCCTGAACATAAACCCCATTATCAAGGGCCTAAACAGTGACCTCACTTAACTGAATCATCTACAGCTCTCCCATTGATGCAGAGCACATAAATTCAGCATGACGGCAGCACACAAAATCCAATATGTACTAGATCATTTGCCATTTGTCATCCCCTCCCACCTATTCCCACACCTGCAGAAGCAAATGTTGACTTTTTCTAGGGTAAAGACTCCAGGAGAGTGAGAGTTAAGAAACTCCAACAAAACCCATGCTTTGGAAGGCTAAACCTGCTGGTCTTTAGCCTCAAGCATAAAGCTCACATATTTTATCAACTGCACCGAGTAACACCAATGACCCTGGTGCAGCATCACCCAAAATGGGTTGATTGTGATGCTCATCTCCTGAAAGACCTCCCATACACCTCCATAATACTTAGATGGTTGCCTTCATATTTAAAAATGCACCCTACTATACAACACACCCAGTGGTTCTGGGCTGGGGCAGCCGAATGTACAGAGTAGTCACCAATGCATTCCATGCACTTCCCTCTGTGGAACAATCTCTGCCTTGCCACTAACACAAAACCCATTCACTGGAGGCCATGCAACAGCAAGAGAAAGAAGTAATTGGGAGACCGAGTGGATGCCTCCTTGAAAGTCCTCCAATAATTTTCCCAGTTGCAAGCCATGTGCAGTATATCAACTAATCAGCACTGGAGGTACTTGCAGATTAGGCAAGCACTAAGAACCATTTAGGCCCCTCCCTCCAAATGGGTAGTCCCAATCAGCAGGATAACCTGTTTGATAAAGGAAATGTGCATCTCCCCTCGGCTAGCCAGATCTAAAAATCCTTCATGTGCACAATGCAAGACTCGACCAAGCCAATCCTACAAAAATGGAAGAACTAGGATTTCTCCTGACTGACCACCAATGGCAAATCAGCTGGTCATAGTTACAGATGGGTGTTAAAGACACCAAAAATAAATTAACACAATTTATAATCCTGTACAGGTGGCACAGGACCCCACAAAAAAAATATAAATGGGGCCTGGTCCCATCTGACAAATACTGGAGGTGTCAACAAGAGGTGGGGTCCATAACACACATCCTATGGTCCCACTGTGACAGGGTTTAATAAGGCCCTGTCCCATTTGCTATGCAGAAAGAGTTTAAACACAAGGGTCTGTTCTATCCTCTCCTTTTCTGTCTCTTGTCTGTCTGGTTGGGCAACCAAATTTCCTTGTGAGACCTAGGAACTGATCATTCCAATGGTTTTGCAATTCTCTGCCTCTCGCTGTCTCTCTGCCTTCCCTTGCTATTTCTTTCTTTTCTTCCCCCTTGCATACCTGCAGTTATAAAATATATGTGAATCTTTATGTGGAAATATCACTGATACTCGGATATCTTTGTTTAAAACTGTATATAGTTATACTGTTGAAATAATTGCAAAGCTATTTGTAACTCAAGGGGTTAACTTGAAATGCAGTTTTTAAGCCTTTTACAGAGATGTAAACAAGAGGTCAGTTCTGGGTTGTTATGTACTGTTTTGCTGCACCTGCTGAAACTGACAAGAACATTGTGTGAGAAACAGAAAGTTCCTTAACAAGATCCTGAAAATAATTGTTATAAAAAGAGCTGCAATGTTTTGCAAGAGTGAGACAGAGACTGAGAGACTGAGATTTAAAATTGTTAGAAAAACTCAGAAGAAGAAGAACTCTGCTTTCTCAGTTTATACTGCCATTGTAAATAGTTATACTGAACAATTTTAATTTTTTTATTTTGCTGTTATTAATAATAAAATCCTATTTGCAAATTTTGAAACTGCTCCTGGTTTTCCTATGCTTTCTGACCTGTGCCTCGACAACACTCAACATAAACTATCTAGCTACTGACAAGGTGTGCAGCAGGTTTGCACAACATTCCTAAAACAATACATACACCTTGATGCCAGGTGGGCTATCCTTGGTATTAACATATGTAACCCATCCACTGTACCTAGGACTAGCATGTGGCTGATCAGGGCACTCATATCTACAAACAGGATCATCCTCTGTAACTGAAAGCAGGCATATCCCGCCAGTCTGGAGCAAGTAGTTAATGGAATTGGGATAGACAGCCTGTTTTGAGAGGGTTCATTACAGTCAGATGTACCCATTCCCCCACTACTTTGCACAGTAAGCTACCCCTTGGTACCCTCGACTGGGCACCAAAACTACTTTGGACACTTTTTGGTACCATCCCTAAGTTTGGCAATGTATACCAGGCTTGCTATTTCTAGAGGTCAGAAAGGGGTTGGGATGTACAAAAGCAAATTCACAAATGAACCACTAAACCCAGGTCCTGAGGAGAGAACTTTTGCTTAGGGCTATGCTAGGTCTGTACTTCTAGAGGGGTATCCACAGAACTTCTACATATCCCATATATCATAGGATCAGCTCCCCAGCTGGCCCAACACCCCTCCACATAACCTCATCCATTGATCAGCCCCCCACTACTTATCCAGCTTAACTGGGTACATTGTGCTGCTATACTTCCCCCCTCCTTTCACTCTGGGTTGACAGCCTTAAATGTAATTTCTCCAAGGTAATCCTAACCAACCTCTCAGCAACCTCCTGCCTTCTGGAAGAGCCAATGGGCTATGCTTAAAATGAAACAACTTGTGATCCTACTGCTCCTCCTTGCCGGGGATGTTGAGGTAAACCCTAGACCCAAACCTCCCACCGACCACCTCCCCCCATCCACTACTCCACAATTACCACAGGGTCTCAAAATAGCACATCTAAATACATGCAGTATAATGAGCAAAATCACAGCTCTACAAACCATCATCCTATCTCTGAATCCTGACATTCTAATCATTACTAAAACATTTCTGAAACCCCACAACACTGACTCTGAATTCTCTATCCCTGGCTACTCCATCATTCAGCATGACTGCACTAGCAAAAGAAAGGGTGGGGGGATAGCTATGTTCATCTCCTCTAAACTCCAGTTTACCCCAGTCAGGCTTCCCACATCCACACCATCCATAGACTCCCTATTAATCAAGATCACACTCCCATACACTGTTCCCATATACATAGCAGAGTTCTACTGCTCTCCAGATATCCCGCTGCCTGGAGCACCTGGGCACCCTGAAATCCCTAGTGACTCAGGGTGAATTGCATATCTTTGTGGACTTTAAACAGAACTGACTCTCTAATGCCAGCAACAAACTATGGAGCCAGGTAAATGCACTAAACCTGGCCCAACAAATAAAAGAACCCACTAGACTGAACCAAACTCTTAGACTGGGTCCTTACCTCTCACCCCCATTGTATACTCACTGCAGGACTCCTTCAGGACTCTCTCAGCAATCACCACTTAATATATATTGTAAGGAAAGTACTCAGATCTAAGGCCCTTCCCCCTGGAACACTGGAATGCATAGAGAGATTCATCACCAGTAGAAAACAGGAAGTTGTTGGTCCTCTGTACAGACAGTTGGTAAGACCACATCTGGAGTACTGTGTACAGTTCTGGAGAGACCATCTCAGCAAAAACATAAACAGGGTGGAAGCTGTCCAGAGGAGGGCAACCAAAATAGTGCATGGTCTGCACAAGAAGACATACGAAGAAAGACTAGAGGAGCTTAAGATGTATATCCTCAAGGAAAGGAGGGAGAATGGGGACATGATTGAAACTTTCAAATACCTCAAGGGAATCAACAAAGTCCAAGAGGGTAGCATCTTTCAGAAAAAGAGATGTGCAAGAACAAGGGGGCACAGTTTGAAGATAGATGGGGACGGCTCAGAGGTAATGTGAGAAAGTATGTCTTCACAGAGAGGGTTGTAGATGCATGGAACAGCCTTCCTGAGGAGGTCGTAGAGTGAAAAACAGTGGGGGAATTCAAGAATGCATGAAGCAGACGTAAGGCAATTCTAGTGGATGCAGGATGAAGTAGGCTGATGGTTAACTAGGATTTTCAGCCTATCCGTTAGGTACAGACATGGGCATACTAGGTGGGCCAAGTGGTCCTTATCTGCTGTCAAATTTTGTTTCTATGTTTCTATGTGCCTTACACACCAGGTCCTACAAATCCCTCAACCTCACAGAAATCTAACTGACCTGTCCAACGCTGACTGGTCCTTCATACCACAGGCATCCTCCATTGACTCAGCCTTAGAATCTTTAAAATCCACTTTCCTTGCTATATGGGATGACTATGCACCACTCAGAAAGACTCAGGTAAGGGATGCCCACCTGCCCTGGGTCACAGCTGATATCGTGGATCTCCTTCATGCCAGGGACCTACCTGGAAAACCCATAAAGCTTCAGGTACCCAAGTAGCACTCCAACACTACAGCTCACTTCGGAATGCATGCACTAGGCTTACCCATCAGGCAAAATCTAACTATTTCAAGGCCTACTTCCACTCCAACCTTAACCACCCAGGTAAGTTCTGGAAGACAATCAAGTCTCTCTTCTCCCCTCTGGCCCAACCCCCTGCACCTGACCTAAATGTAGCAGGCTCTATTGTCACTGAACCTAGCGTGGTGGCCACTGAGATGAACACCTTTTTTACAAGCTACACATCTTCCATCCTGTCCACTCTCTCACTCCATCCCATGCAGGCTCCTTCCTCCATCCCTCCCCTGTCACCCTACTTGGCTTCCTGCTTCTCCTTTCACCTAGTCACCTCTACAGAAGTATTGAAAGCCCTAGGGTCTCTCAATCCCTCCAAAGGGAAATGCCCCTCAGAACTGGACTCCAAAATGCTCCTCCTCTCTGCTCCAGCCATTGCCAGACCACTGGCCTCCCTCTTTAACCTCTTCTTCACACTATCAGCAATCCCATCAGACTGGAAACATGCCACAGTTGTCCCCTTCCCCAAAGGTGGAGACTTCTCCTCCCCGAGCAACTACCACCCTATCTCCCTTCTCCCCATCCTTTCCAAAATCCAGGAGTGCCTCATTCTATCTCAGCTCTCCTCCTTTTTATACTCCTCATCCTTCTTCACACCATACCAGGCCAGATTTAGGAAATCACACTCCATCATCACCTCCTTACTAAGACTCACTAACACCAACCTCACAGGAATGGATAAAGGGCACACCACCTCAGCCATCTTCGTAGACCTTGCAAAGGCCTTTGACACAGTCTCACATGCCCTGCTACTCTCCAAACTCTCTCTCACCAGACTGTCTGAGGCTACAACCAGCTGGTTCCACTCCTACCTAGCAGGCAGGTCCCAAACAGTCAGAATTGGCTTCTCCATGACAGCCACCCTCCTTGTCACCACAGGGGTCCCCCAAGGCTTGGTCCTTGGCCCAATACTGTTTTCCATCTTCCTAAATGAACTACCCTCAGCTTGCCCACTCACTTCCATCCACATGTATGCAGACTATACAGTCCTGTATGTCTCTGGTCTATCCCCTACTGAAGTAGCTAACAGACTTCAGCAGGACTTCAACAATGTCCAGGACTGGTTTCGCTCAAATCAGCTTTTCCTCAACCTTAATAAAACTTTCTCCCTAACATTTGGCACGTCAAAAACTCTCTCTTCTTCCCTACGCCCCCACATTCCACACTATTGATGGGACCCCCCCAGAGGCTTGTTCCTCCTTCAGATACCTTGGGGTCTGCTTAGACCAGCACCTTAGCTTCAGTGAGCATATGGACGCCACTCTCAAGAAATTGCACCCCATGCTGGGTGCCTTATATTGCAAAAGAAGTTGCATCCCTCTGCCAATGCGTAAGGAAATGCTACAAAAAATTATCCTCCCTGTATTTGACTACGGGGATGTAGTCTATAGTGCTGCCCCCAAGTCCTCCGTACCCAGACTAGTTCCACTCTTTCACTCTTTCTGTTGCTTCGCCCTAGACTGACCTCCCACAACACATCACTGCGACCTCTACAGGGCTTTAGCAATCCCGTCACTCCAGGATTGGAGACTGTCCCACTGTGCCAGAATTACAGCTAAATTCTGGACACAGGCCCTCCCCCTGTACCTCATGGCAATCCTAGCAGAGTCACCCCCACCTGTATAGTCACTCTGGAACATTGACTCCTGGCTTTTACATGTCCACTGTTACAGGCCAGGCTGCTTTAGATTCCATATGCCAAATATCTGGAACTCCCTGCCAGTTGACATTAGGCACGCTACCAGCTCTCAACATCTTAACTCTCTCCTTAAGACACATCTCTCCTCCACATGTACCTGTGGCCACAGAGGGTCTAGTATATCACCTCACCCCACTATGCTGTTGTAATTTGTGGGCAATTACTAACTTGATCTCACTGCGTCCCTGATGCTAGGCTTTAGGGACTATAGGTTTATATTAGGTTATAGATTGTTCCGTTTCTGCATTGTTATTCTAGGTAAGGCTAAGCAGCTGTAAATACTCTGCTTATTCTGCAGATCAAATGTATGGAGCTTGACTTGGATGTTGCCACTGTACTTGCTGCTGTTTACTTCTTCTCTCTCCCACACCCCCAGGTCACATCTGGAATCGAGCAGTACTCCACTCAGTATGCCTGCCTGGTAAAACTCTTAAATAAATAAATAAATAAAAGCAGCCACCCTTACAGAACCTGTAGTGCTGAACTGGTCGCTTAGGATTGGGAGCTGCCCTTTTGCTTCCACGTCCATACCCAGCCATTCTTTTAGAATTACACCTCAAAACTTATGTTGAAACAGCTACAACTATACATGTTGGAATGACTTTCACATTCAGCATAAGAAAAACACCACTTCTGAGTACAGAACTAAAGTCCTGAACAATGTACCAAGTCTCTTTGGGGACCCCACGGTTGTCAGCCAACTTTAAAAACATGAGAACAGTCTCAACTTAGAACAGAACTGATGAATATTTTCCTTTATCAGAGTACACTCCAAAAACAGAGACTTTCCTCTGGGAAGCACAGAGTCAGATTACTCATCGTTGGTAAACAAATCAGGTAGCTTCAAAGTCCTGGATCAAAATAGGGGATTGCCCCTCATATCCATTCTGGCAGTCCATTTCCATCTCTTCAGGGACAGAAATCAGGAACTCCTGCTCTAGACAATGGTTTCCATCACCTCTCTTGGCAGTCAGATATTTCTCAGCACTAGGGTGAGAAAATAGGCCCGCCTCACAGAGCCCACACTGCAGCTCCTCACTCCTCCAACTGCTCACTCAGACCTCTGGCTCAACACTAACCCAAGATTCTAAAACTCCCCACTCACAGCCAGCTGCCATGACTTATGCTGCTGTGAGAGTTCTAAATGATATCACTTCTTTCATCTCTGTTGAGACCAAGTAAACAGAGAGGGAGCAGGTGAAAAACCCATTTAACCAGTTATCCACCTGCTGCCTTCCCTGCCTAGCACTGACACTGATGTGATTCTAGTAACCCCAGGAGACTGCGTGGTTACACAGATAAAGAAGCTGGACCAATACTGGGAATTTTAGGGAAACTACTTAGAATCTGACCATTATATAATCTGGCAGGCTGCATTGATCTTCGTCCGAAGACACACACCTAATCCACACATCCTACTAGATAGCTAATACACCCCTGCAGCATATGTCTCAGTGACAGGTGAGGCCTTGGGAAACAACAACTCCAGTGGGAGACCCCTCTGGAAGTCCTATATAGAAGCTTATTCAGGCTAGCAGTATGCCTACATGTCTGTTCAATCTACCTAAATCAGAGTTCCTAAGATGACAACTATTGTTCTGCATAACAAAATGCTAATTACAGTACTTAAATTGTCTTGCTTACTACAGTACCTAGATGTTCTACTCCTGTTTTATACACCTGTTTAAGGATACTCTATGCACTCAATGCTATTTCATATGATTTTATACAATTTAGATTGTAATTCTAAGGGGATATGCCCCGGCTAGGTAACTTTTCATGTACAAATCTGTATCATTATTCTATGCATTTTGTAATCAGTAAAATATTAATCATACAAAAAAGAACATAAGAAATGTAAGAAAAATGATGTGTCATTAAATACTATCTGACCACACTTAAGAGAAAATTTGTAAGTGACAAAGAAAGTTGAATTAGATACCATGGCATTTTCTTTTTCTGTTAATGGCTAAGCAGGGGCCGTTCAGTCAAAACAAATTATCCTGCTGGCCCAGTGTTTACCTAGCTAAATATTAAATTTTCTTTGCCAGTTGAGCTTCTTTCAAAACTGTCCTCAGACTGAATCTGTTGAGGCTGAAGAACTGGCATAGAGTTTAAAGTTGATATAGTGCACACATGAAAAGCAAGTAAGTAATTAAATGCTTTACACCTGAATTTTTTAAGACTATGGACCTGATATTCACAAGTGTGCCTGGGCACAAATCCTGGTTTGTGCATGCAAACTGGGCTTTGCTTAGATTTGCTAGAGTCAAAAGTCTGGTTTGCACCCGGGCAAACTGTGGAGGGGAGAGTAATGCAAATGGAGGGGTGGGGACCTGCATTTCCATGCCTGTCCAATATTCAGAGTCTTTGCAATGTGCAATGCTGTTTTGTGTGGTGCGTGGTGTAAATACCACCCATGGAGACCACAACTTACTCCCATGCAACCCTAGAAGTTGCTGGAGAAAGTGTGGCACCTCCCCCACGCCAGTCCCTAGTCACAAAAACAGTGTCCCTGTTGGTAGTGGTCCCTTCCCCCACCTGCACCCATGCCTGATGTCTCTTGTGTCTAGTGGTCCCTCTGATCACCTGCACCCATGCCCAATGTAACATAATATTTATCCTGTTGTCTGATGGTCCCCCCCACCTGATGCCCTGCCCGAATAATAAAAAATGATTCTCTCCGATGGCATATTTATAAGGTAGAAAAAGAAATGGGCAGACTGGATGGGCCTTGCGGTCCTTATCTGCCATCAACCTCTATGTTTCTATGTTTCTCTCTGGTGTCCAGTGGTCCCTCCCCCCACCTGATCCCCATATTGGTGTATGCCCAACCCGATCTGACAATCTCTCTGGTGATGTCCAGCCCACCATTAATGTGTGAGATGCCTGTGGCAAGTAATGCCCATCCAACAACACAGTTCTGGCCCCATTCCTGAATAGTATTCTGCCCCCCAGCCTATGTCTCATTGGTGTCTAATGACACCCCTATCCCTCCCAGAGCACCAAGAACCCATCCCCCAGTCACCCTTACCTGAATCTCAGTGCCACAATTAAGAAACAATGAGTGACACAGCCCTCCACACACCACCTTGGCTGCCTGCCATCTGAAATAAGCAGGGAGCACGCTGCTCATTTTCCCTATAACTAAACAGCATGCTCGCTGCTTCTGTCAGACAGTGGACTACCAAGGTGGTATGTGGAGTGCTGAATTGCTCATTGTCACTTCACCGTGGCACTGAAATTCAGATAAGGGTGACCAGGGGAGTGAGTTCTCAGAGCTGTGGGAGGGAGAGGGCCACTAGACACCAATGAGACACAGGCTGGGGGGTTGGAATATCACTATATGGGGATGGTCATTGAATGGGGAAGGGATCACTGGACACTAGGGAGAATCTTCTTTGATTAATTGGGCAGAGCATCATGTAGGGGGGGGGCCACTAGACACCAAGGTAAATGTTCTGTTATATCGTACATGGGTGCGGGTGGGGGAGGAGCCACTAGACACCAGGCACATTGTGTGTGGACATCAGGCATGGATGCAGGTGGGGGGAGGAACCACTGGACACCAGGGAAATTGCATGCATGTACCAGGCAAGGAATCGAGTGAGGAGGGCCACTAGCACCAGGGATAGCTCTGCATCTGGGACCAGGCAATTGGCAGAGTGACACTGTGTTAAACTGCCTGGAAACCCATGCAAATGAGCCCATAATGAGCATGAAAATGGCCAGTTAGCACCTTGGAGCCCATTGGCTCATTTATATGGGTCCCTTTGAATAATTCAAATTGCACTTATGGGGCAATCTACTGGGGTGGCGTACTTCGTGAGCCATGTTGTGGCAGCGACAAGTGGCTTAGCACTGGGCCAACATGACCATATATTCAGTTGAATAGTGCTTGTGTGCTGTTCCACTGAATATAGCATCTTCATTCACCCAGGCTATCCCAAACTGGAGTGGAAGTTTTTGTGCTTCGTTTTGTGCAATTTTAAATATCAGGCCCTAGGTGTGTTATCTTTATTTTTTACATGTTTTCATAGCAAGAGTTTCACTAATTGCTATTGAATGCATATTTTAAATATAGCTCAATTGATAAAGTTGGGTAAATTGGTTAATATCAAATTATATTAGGCAGTGTTATAGCTAGAGCAACAAGCATTTGTCAATGCTGAATGTTTGCTTGCTGGCATTGGCATTGGTAGTGTAGGAGTTAGAGAGCTGCATAATAGGAATGGCAGTGAAGTATTGAACTGAAGCCAACCCTACCACCACCCTGCAGAGACTGACAGGCATTGGGGTGTGCCTTTGGGGTGTCAGGCATGATGGCCATGCCATTTCATCACACCCTACCCTGCAGACACCGACAAGTGTCACGGTGTGCCTTGGGGTCTTTGGGCCTTATGCTCACCCCATTCCATAAGAAAATATGGTGAGATGGGTGCAGTATAGAAGAAGGGGGTGAACTTTGGGGCCAAATAATCCAAGGCACACCTCAATGCCTCTCACTGGCTGCAGGGTGTGGGTGGGGGTGGAATGGTATGAGCATTACAAGTGACAATCCCAAGTCACACCCCGATGCCTGTCAGTCTTTACAGGGTGGGGCATTATTGTCGGAAACCCTAATGCCCCAGGCGTTCATTGGCATTTTCACTTCAATTTTTCAACATGGGTTTTTTGTGACCCCCACCTTGTGAACAGTGGCAATATCAGTTCGTTAGTAAAAAGCCGATTTTGCACAGCGACTACGCCATTTGGCACCACATATTTGAAAACACATTTCGAACAGGATGTGAAAAATGACAGCTGTACTGTTCATGAGGAGGTATAAAAATGGCAATGTTGAAAATCTAGAGTGAAAATATAAAAAAAAATGGTTAAGTCACGAGCGTGCATAGAAACTGTAATTAGTTTGGGGACTCTTTACAGCAGATTGTCAACACGGGCATTTTGGGACCTCCGCTAATGAACAGTGTCACTGTGATTTTCGTAATCTGTCCCAAACACTGATTTCCCACAGCGATCACGCATTTTTGCATTGGAAGTGCAAAAACACATTTTGGCCAGGGTGTGAAAAATGACAGCTGTACTGTTCATATGGAGGTGTGGAAAAATGCCACTGTAGAAAATCTGCTCTAAAAATGTTACAAATTCATGAACTTACGAGAGTGCATGGAAACTGCACAATGCATGCTCATAACATTCATTTTATGGACTTTTGTCACCAAATTTTCAACATAGCCATTTTAAGACCTCTGCTCATGAACAGTGTCACTGTGATTTTCTTAATATGTCCCAAACATTGATTTCATACACTGACTGTGCCATTGTGCACTACATGGGCAAAAACATATTTTGGGCAAGATGTGAAAAATGACAGCTGTACTGCTCATAAGGAGATGTGGTAAAATGACAATGTTGAAAATCTGGAGTGAAAATATAACAAATTTGCGAAGTTACAATGTTGCATAGGATCTGCTCAATGCACGCTCGTAAAACAGTCATTTTGGCGAATTTGTTCACCAAATTTTCAACATAAGGTTTTGGGGGCCTACCTCATGAACTGTGACACTGTCATTTCGTTATTCAGTCCCGAAAGGTTGTTCTGTGCAATGACCTCAAAATCACCTTTCGGGACTGAATAACAAAATGACAGTGACTGAGTTCACGAGGTCAGGTCCCAAGAACCCCATGTTGAAAATTTGGTGAAAAATTCCCCAAAATGGCCGAGATATGCATCAAAGTTGAAAAAAAAAACCATTTACATGATTATACAGCTTACCAGCATTTCTTCAGTTCGCAGTTGGCTTTGAAGAGTGTAGACGTGTTCCTGGTCCTCCGAAGATCATCGCTGGGTTCCGGAGGTAGTATGGGGTGGGGGTGGGGAGGTGGGTGCGGATTGAGGGAGGGGGTGAGACAGTCAACAAGGGACCATTTTTTCTTACAGTTTTTTTTTTTCATTTTTCAGGAAGACAATGCTGGAATTTTGCCACGCTGGGGTGTACTCCCAGCGTGGCATCTGGAAGGTTGTTTGGGAGGGCTAGTGGAGCTGATGGGGGATTGGGCACCTCCGTTGGCCACATACACATCAGACTGTTACCACGCTGGGGTGGGATCCCAGCGTGGCACCACGAATTTTATTTTGTGGAGGCAGTGGAGACAACGGGGGATTGAGCACCCTTGTTGGCCATACGGTGTGCAGGTGGGGGGAGTGCATGAGCAGGCTGGGGTGGGCTCCCAGCATGCTAGTAGGTGTTCAGGTCAGGGGAGGAAGAACTGTCTATGACAGACAGCTCAGATGCCATGTGTCATGCAGGCAATTGAATATTAGATTCTGGCGCAGTATGCAAATTACCACATACCACCACCCGCTGATTGCAGCATTTTTAATTTCAGCTGTACGCCATCAAGATCTGAACTGCTGTCATAGACAGCTCCTACATGTATTGATATGGTGAGACAGCACCTGCAAAAGGAAGCAGGGCATTGGAAGCCGAGTGGCACACCTACGAAATTTCGTATGGTGGCACTATATTTCTTGCACATGCATGCAAGCAAACATAAAAATAGAATTATAAAAATGGAAGTTTAAATAATATTTAAACAGATTTCAAACATTTTAAATCATTCTTATTAAATTAAAAATGTATGTGATTAATTATAAGCCTATTTTTATAAACAAATAAGTACATAGCAACCCTATGTTGGAGGAGCGGACATAAGGGCCTAGCATCTTCACAGACTCTGAAGGATTGATTGGTTGGGAAAAAATAGCTCAAAGAAATTGGAAAAAGTTAAAAGAAAGACATGTTAAGCTGTATTTATTTTGCAAGAATTTGTGGTATCAAAATATTGCGTTACTTTTATATCTTTAGCCTCAAAGACTTTTAGTATTTATGGACTATTGAGAAAGAAATGAAAACAGTTATTGAAAGTTACACTTTTGCATTATTGATATTTGTATTATTTTAACAATTTAATGTGCATTTCTTCTGTTTTTTGAAAAAAGGAGTATACTGTAAAATGTGTCTCCTTTTTAGAAGTACATTTTGGGATAAATTTTATTTATTTTGTATACGGTTTTTAGATATTTTAGTGAGTTAAGGTTACACTTCTGACAAAACTTATGGCACAAAAGAAAAGTTCTAAGCAAACATTGAAACAAGTTGTAAAAGCCAACCAATTGAAAATTAAGAATATTATTAAAAACAAAAGAGGAGATATAGCCAGTGTAGAGAGTAAATTAATAACCACCTATTTCATTTTACCCACATCTCGAATGGATCTAGATAAGATGAGTAAGTTTATTAGTAGGAAAGAGACTTCAGATAGGCAGCAGCTATTGGAGTCTGAAGACACCCTGTAACAACAATTATAAGAAACTTGAAGGATCACCTGTAGGCTTCGATAACTTCAAACAAGTTACAAGGGGAAAATTTGAAAAATTAAAAAAACAAAAACATTTTTATTTGAAAATATGTAGGATGCTTACCCAGCTCCAGTAAATACCAAAGAAGTAATGCATAAACAAAAATAATCCCAAGAAAATTCAATTAAGGATGGTGTTAATATTCATCTTATAGAAACTCAAAATAATAACAATGGTCACAATTCATGAATGCCTGTGTGTCGTATAAGGGCAGCGAGTAGGCATTCTCACGGCTGAATGCTATGCAACAGTGCCCTGCACACGCCCAGTGACATTCACCTATGGGCATGTTAGTGTCCACAGCAAGGTATCCCTGGCTGGCTGCAAGTCATCACGCCAGGGGCAGGTCAGGGGCATGCCAGGGGAGTGCTCTGTAGTGGTGCCCATTCATGATGGCACTGTATGCCATTCAGGGCTTCATCCTCTCTGTGGGGGGACAGAGGTGTAGCCATTGTGCCCCCTCCTGGTGTGACCGACAGCCAGGGCAAGCAAAACTGACTCCTTCCCCATGCCACCCCAGCCCGATGGACCAGAGGGTGAGGTTGGGGTGGCCATCCAGGAACATATCAGGAATCCCTGTGAGGATGCAATTCACAGGGACATGACAACCCCATACTGTGTGGGGCCAGGGATCCATTAGTGGATCAGGTCTAGGCATTTCATTGGCTGCCCGTCCATGTCCACTCAACCACCCCAGTGCACTAGCATGTCTGAGGGGAGGGTCCATGGACAGGAGGCCCGTGGTGGCCGGTGATCATGAATGCCAGCCACATCACACCTGTTCCCAGGTGTGGTGCCACATGGAAGAGATATGTGCATTTTGAGCATGTAACCCACCCCTTAGTGAATTATGGCCCATATCTCTAGTAAAACAATCCATCTTGCCAAAAAAGCAGGTGCAAGTATCACCGGCTCCTAGAGAAAATCAAATAGCCATAAGATCATTTTTACAGGACTTTGAGCATCTTATACATGCCTCATTATAAAATATTAAGCTTGGCCACCCCATCTGCTGCACCACCTGATATACAGCAACTCATTTATAGTAAACATCAAGTACAGACGACTCTAGAGCAGAACAAGACAGATTGTTTTTTGTGGGAGCAGGAGGCATCAATGTAACTTCACCCCCACTGAGGAGACAAAGGGAATTTTCCTACTTTAATTAGCCAAAAGGGATTTTCCCTATTTTAAATAGCTGAGGAGGCAAAGGGAAATTCCATACTTTAATCATCCAAAAGGGATTTTCCCTAATTTAAATAGCCAGCCAAGCAAAAAAGCTTTAAGGAGCTCAGCAGCCTTAATGGAGTCAGATGTGGACATCCAGGGAAGGAACAGTGGTGAGTGAAGAGGTGACTACCACCTTTGGGGGTGGGAAGTAACTGCAACATAAAGTGCTTTCATTTTTACCTGTTTGCATTGGTGTTTGTTCTGTGTTCTGGGTGGCTGTGTGTATAGATGGGAAAATTTACTTTGGTTGCCTGATTGTATTTTGTGGGAGCAGGGGGCAGCAATGTAGCTCCACCCACCCTCCCATCACCCCAATGGCCCCTTGCCCATCCTACCTTTATAGGTACCTGAGTCATACAGCTTCCTGCATTTTCTTAAGGTGGTACCTTAGTCATGCAACTTTCTGATTTTTCCTAAGGTGGTACCTTAGTCATAGAACTTCCTGCATTTCTTGAGGAGAAACAGCCCACTTCTCTACATAACACTACATAACCCAGCTACTCCACATTTATTAGGGAGGGGCCACGATTGCCATAGATGGATAGTACAGCTAGAAGCAGACACTAGCTGACCCTAGTCATCCCTGTAATTCACAGGTAGATAACAAAACAAAAAAACAACTACAACAACAACAAAAAAAATAACTGGAAAGAGAAACAGGTGATGTAATTGTGTAAGGTTAGAGTTAAGAGACTCATCTGTACAATATAAGGCACTGCAGTGCAGGGGGATCCAGCACAGAAATTAGGAGTAACGGTGGGAATAGAAAAATAACACTGTGGCGTACTAGCGAAGGTTACAATGGGGGGGGGATTATGGCTGCAGGAGATGGGTTGGCAGAAGGGGAAGGGGACTAGTTCTGAGGCCAGGAGGACCACAGATAATTGAGAATGGGAAGAACAGTGGCTTGCAATGGATGTGGGGTGGCTATCTGGATGGATACATTATGGAAACTAGGGGGTGTCCAATTTGTCACAGGCTGAGGAGTCTGAAAGCAGAAGTACAGTGGCTAGCAAAGGAGTTAGCAAGGATTGGGGGAAAGAGAGGGGCGAATTGTACATGATCGCCATCCCCTCTGGGAATCAGGAGCACTGAACCAGTGGAAACAAAGAGGATAGGGAACAGGGAAAACAATAACAGATGTAGCAAGGGGGAATCTAGGGATAGCACAAGGGGAAAAGTGAACAGTAGAAGTGCTGGGTCCAGCAATTTAGGTTTGTTTTGCTGGCCTCAATGGTGGATGATGAGGGTGGGTCTCTCCGAGTGGGAGCAGAAGGAAGAGAGGGTAATATAAGCCCAGGGGGCAACACTTATGGGAAAAGAGGTAGGGGACACAGGGGAAAAGGGATAAGGGTAAAAGGGAAGGCAAGGGGTATAAGGCAGAGGAAGGAGAGGGGGAGATGGGGCCTGGTGAAATAGGGAAGGAGGGTGATGCTTCAAGGGCATTGTGGATTGGGGGACAAGAGAGATGAGGGGAGCAGTAGGGAAGGGGGCAGGACTAGGGAATAGGTTGGGGCAAATCAATGGGGACAAATTAGCCAGTAGGGAGGGGGGCATAGCAGAGGGGGCAGATCAAGCCGTGAATTTGCTTGATAGGGTGGGCTCTGAAAGCTGGTGCAAGGAAGGTAGGATGGTGCAGGGCCAAAAAGGAGATAGGAAGGGTGGGTTTTAGTGCTGGGTGACTCAGTCCTGAAAGGAGTATGATAGGGAAGCAATGGGGGTGGCATAGTCGAATATGGATGAAATCAGTACCTGGACTGACAGCGGATAGGGCGGGAGAGTCTATTCTCAAGTATGCAAGACAAGGAAGGGATAAACCGCATGTAGTGACACACTTGGGTACAAATGACTTGGTGGGTTGATAAGGGAGAGGTTGAAGGACCTGGGAAAGGTGTGTAAGGAGGCAGGGAGATCAGTGGCCTTCTTGGTAGTGCTCCCAGTACCCAGGGCAAGTACAAAGAAGAAAGCAAGGCCAGAAGAGTTCAACACTTGGCTGGGAGAGTGGTGTCCAACCAAAGAGTACGGGCTAGTGGAAGGCTGGGGTAACATCTGGGACAACAGTGACCTGTTCACAGAGGACAGATTACATTTGAGTAAGGTGGGGCAGGGGGTATTAAAGCAGTGGCTGGGGGAATACATAGCAACTAAGGTGGATTTAAACTAGGTGTGGAGGAGGCAAGTGTACAGCAGGAATGCAGAGATGCCAGAGAGGGAAGCCGAACAAGCTTACCTCCCAAGCTTACAAGGATGGTACCAGGGAGGGATGGCAGGAGGGGATTATGAATGGAAAGAAACAGGTTAAGGTAGGAAATGAAACAAGTTAGAGGGTCATCTCTCTGAATGCAAGAAGCCTGGGGAACAAAGCAGCTGAGTTATAGGTTCTCTTGGCAGTGGGGTGGTGGACATTGTGGCCATCACAGAGACTTGGGCCACCCAATACCAGAATTGGGATCTGATGATCCCAGGGTACAGGATGTACAGAAAGGATAGAGTCAAGGGGAAAGGGCATGGGGTGGTGATTTACCTAAAGGAGGGGATAAGGTGTGTAAGGGAAGAGAGTGGGAGGAGGGGAGAACTGAAGCATTATGGATGCATTTCCAGGATTTAAAAAGCAGGACACTTAGGATGGGAATTGTGTACAGGTCACCAGTTGAGACTGAGAACTTGGACAGGAAATTAGTGGAGCAGATCAGAAGGGTCTGTGGGAAGGGGAACACAGTGATCATGGGGGACTTCAATCTACCAGGAGTGGATTGGAGCACCCCAGCTACCTCGAGTGCAAGGGAATAAGTCCTACTGGATGTATTCCAGGACAGATTCCTGGCACAGATGGTTAACGAGCAGACTAGGTTGGGAAAAACTCCTAAGACCTAGTACCGTCTATCGGGGAGACTGTAAGGGAGCTGGGGGTGGAAGACACGCTGGCTGCGAGTGACCATAACTCAGTATGGTTCACACTCAACAGGGGCAAGGATGCAGTAGATACAGGAACCAGGGTGGCTGACTTCAGAAAAGCTGACTTTGTTAAGATGGGGGAAATCTTGGAGAGGCACTTGGCAGGAATTCATCCACACTTGGATGCATGCCAAAAATGGGAAATCATCAAGCTGAGGTTAGTGGAGGCTACTGGGTCATGTACCAAGACACAGATCAAGAAGGGCAGGGCCAATAAACCAAGCTGGTTGAATTGGGAGGTCTTGGAATGGGTGAGGCCAAAAAAGGCAACATTTAGGAGGTTCAGGAAATCTGGGAGGTGAGAGGACAGGGAAGTGTATGTGAATAAGTCCAAAGAGATAGCCAGACTAGTCAGGGCAGCCAAGGCTTCCAGAGAGGTGAGGCTGGCAAAGGGCATGAAGGATGGGGAAAAGGACTTTTTCAAGTACATAAGGGAGAGAAGGAGCTAAAAGGACCAGATAGTGAAGGTTAGGAAGGACAAGGGTGGGTGGAGAAAGGGGTTGAGCAGGAAGAAGCACTAAATGAGTAATTCTGTTCTGTATTCATGAAACAGAAGGGTGGGCAGCTACCTCAGGGGATGGGGAAGGTGGGCAAGGGTGGGGAGGGGGTGACAGATAAGGTAATTACAAAGAGCAGGATGCTGGTGGGTCTGAAGGCTCTGACGGGGATAAGGAACAGGACCAGACAGCATTCACCCTAGGATGCTGAAAGAACTGACAAAGGTCCTAGCCGGGCTACGGGCAGACCTGTTCAAGGCCTCCCTGGACACAGGATGCATACCACAGGACTGGAGGATGGCTCACTTGGTGCCTCTCCACAAAAGTGGCCCAAAGGATGAACTAGGCAATTACAGACCAGTAAGCCTCACACCCATTGTAGGGAAACTAATGGAGACAATTCTGAAAGAGAGGCTGGTGACCTTTCTGAAAGACAATGGACTTCAGGACAATCAGTAACATGGGTTCATCTCGGAGATCCTGCCAGACCAACCTAGTTAAATATTATGATTGGGTGATGAGGGAACTGGACAAGGGCCATGCAGTGGATGTCCTGTATTTGGAATTTAGCAAGGCCTTTGATTCGGTACCTCATGGGTGATTGGGGGGAAGTTGGAGTATGTAAGGGAAGGGGACAAAGATGGTGAACTGGATTGTGAACTGGCTAAAGAGGAGGCAGTAAAGGGTGGTAGTGGGGGGACTCTCATCCCCAAGGGCTGTGATGAGTGGGGTTCTATAGGGCTCAGTACTGTGCCTGGAGCTGTTTGGGATTTTCATATTGGATATCTCACATGGCATCAGGTGTAAGATTAGTTTTTTCACTAATGATACCAAGATGGGGGTGGTGGTGGACGACATAGTAGGATGGCAAGGGCTACAAGACGACCTAACTAAACTGGAAGAGTGGTCAGAAACATGGCAGTTGGAGTTCAATGCTAAGAAGTGCAAGGTACTGCACTTCAGAGCAAGGAACCCTGGGAGGAGCTACCAGTTGGGAGAGGTTCAGTTAGGTGCCAAGAAAAGGATCTAGGGGTGGTTATTATGGGGAATATGAACAATTGAACTCAGTGCAGGAAGGTGGCAGCTAAAGCTAATAGGATGCTGGGGTGTATTACGAGAGGAATCTCCTCCAAAAGGAGGAAGGTGATCCTGCCTCTGTACAGGTCACTGGTCAGATCACACCTGGAGTACTGTGTGCAGTTCTGGCACACATTTCTGAAGAAGGATGTCAGATTACTGGAGGGGTTACAGCGCAGGGCAACAAAGATAATCCAAGGTTTAGAGGACAGACCCTATGAGGACAGGCTGAGAGAGCTGAATATGTACTCACTGGAGGAGAGAAGGGATTGAGGGGATATGATTGAGACCCTTAAATACATGATGGGGATAAACAAGACAGATAGATATGGGGTATTTAAGTTGAGGAGGGGGAGGGACATGAGACGGCATGGACTCAGATTGGAGGGGGGAAGATATAGGAAAGAGATGAGCTGACATTTTTTTACAGAAAGGGTGGTGGCTAAGTGGAACACTCTGCCCGAGGAGGTGATATCCTGTAGGACGGTGGGCAGTTTTAAAGGGATGGGACAGGGTGAGGGGTAAATGTGATGGGGAGGGAGGGAACAGCTGCTATGTAGGGGGCAAGCTGCACATTCAAGCAGACTTGATAGACCATGAGGCCTATTTCTGCTGGCAGATTCGTATGTTCGTAAAGTGAGAAGATGAAGGAGACCCTTCCCTGAGCAGTGGAGTCATTTGTTTCCCAAAATCTAGTTAGACTGAATTAAAGTAGAAATTGCCAAAGGTAATACAATACTACAAGAAATGAGTGATCTAATGAAAATCAATAACAGAAATGAGAAGTTATAAGAAAACTCTGAAAGTGATAGAGATAGAGATTACCAAATATGAAAAGCAAATCAACTCAAGACATAAAACAATAAGGAATCTATTAGAGCCACAACACAAGCTATTGCAGATCAGGAGAGTAAGAAAACAGAAAAAAATATTCAAAACAACAAGAATAATAGAATAGGTAATGGCATTATACAAAATACATTTAAAACTGATAAAGAGGTTTGCAAACACTGTAATTGTAGAACAAAGGCTTCAACAGGTATATGTTAAGTAAACACTAAGGAGGAAGGATGCATTACCAGGGATGATCATAAAAACAAGCATCCCCTGAAACAGAATCAGAAAATGATCTCAATAGACACAACATGAAATGAAAGGCTTGCCTGTAGTTCGGTGACCAAGCAGCCAGCCACTCCCACTTTCTGAGCTATATAAGCAGTTCCTCTAAGCCTTACAGTGAAGCATTTTTTCTTTGCCCCACCATCCTCCCCTCCTCCTCCAATGGCAGCACTCTCTCCTTACGGGGATTCCTAAGGTACCTTTAGCCACAGGAACCATCCCGTTGCACCTGTAGAAGTGGAACCCTCTCCGAGGGTTCCTTGCCTTCATACCCCTACAGGGTGGTAATTCCTTTGGAATAGAGAGTGCGAACGCCAAAAACTAAACTAACACAGTTGCACAAGCATAACACTATACTGGCTGCATAGGTCAGTGAATAAACATGATTTTCATAGAAAAAAAGAAATCATACAAAACATGAGAGAATTTTCTAGAGGGCTTAGAAAGTAAAGAACAAAGAACCGAGATAGCTGGTAACAATAATGAAAGAAAGACTAAAGAGGCATTGGATAATGATTAAAGATAATTATTAGTAAGAAGAGGGAAGCGTCTTCCAGCCATCTATTTAAAAGAAGAAATCCAAAAAGTTGCAATCCAGCAGAAATAACCACGTGTGGCTGTATGGTGCAAATTCACAAAGTCTTTTCTCCATGGAAGCCTTGTTGATAGGCAACAGGCTGGGGTACTGTTCCACCATGAGGATAGAATAAGGCTGTTTAAAATGTCATTGTCTAAATAAAAACATTGTGAATTTACATCACAGAGCCTTATGTGGTTATTCTGCTGGAGTGCACCTTTTTGGATTTCATGTTTTCTGGGTTAACTGCCCTCTGGGTATACACTGAAACACTCAAACGTTGTTGCATCTGTTTAAAAGGTCTGACAAAAATGAAAAACAAGAACTTATTCACACTAAAGACCATGGTATGTAAAACACGCAAAAGTATAGTGGGTGATATTTTCTCAAGGACTGATATTCAATTGGTTTATAGGTGCAGAACTGTTGAAGCCAATGGGTGGGCATGTGTAACTCTTAAAGATCCAGATGTTTGAGCATTCATTGTGAAATATGCTGAAAGTTTCAAGGACCTAGGAATTCATCTGAATCTATCTCTACTGGAAATAAACTCAGGCAACAACAATGAGCAAAAATAAAAACAAAAACATACATACATACAAAGTTGCCAGCAGATAATGCCCATTGGTCTATCACGTGTGCCCAAGATGCAGCTCCTGATTAAGTTTCAGCAGCTGCCCTCACTTTCATGTGCTCCCCCTAGCTGGCACCCCCCAGCACCCTGGTATTTATCTCCTCATCCCAACTTGCACCTTACCCATGTGTCTGTCCCACCCCACCTTGAAACCTTCCACCATTTTCTTTTCCAACAGTGCCCCTGGGAGTGTATTCCAAGTTGCTCCACCCTCTCTGTGAAATAGTGTTTATTCACCTCCCCCTGTATCTCCCTCCAACTAACTTAAGGCTATGCCCCATCACATTTCCTTCCCCCTTCAATGTAAAGAGTCCCTCCGTGTCCACCCTATTTGTCCCATTCATATATTTGAAGACCTCTATCATATCCCCCATCCCATCTAACCTCCAGGGAGTACATGTTCCACTCTCCTAGTAGTTCTTTGTATAATGATCCCCCCAGGCTGTGGATCATCCTTGTGGCTCATTTCTGTACTCTTTCCAAAGGGTAACATCCTTCTTCAAGTAAGGTCTCCAGAATTGTACACAATACTCCAAGTGAGGCCTCATTAGGGAGTTGTACAGAGACAGAATGTCCTCCCTTCTCCTCAATGTTATTCCCCTAGAGATACATGCCAGTATTTTACTTATCTTAGCAACCACTCTCTGGCACTGTTCTGAATTATTCATCCTGTAATCAATGACCACCCCAGGCCCTTTTCGCTTCTAGATGTCAACAGCTCCCCCCCAGATGATAATTATACCCAGAGTTTCTGAATCCCAGACATAGCACTCTGCACTTTGGAGGATTATACACCAGCTGCCAAGTGTGTGCTCACCTTTCCTACCTGACCAAATCCTCCTGCAATGCATTCCTGCCCTCCTCACTGTCTACCACCGCATCCACCCTAGAATCATCTGCGAATAGACATATCTTGCTCTATCTCCCCTCCCAAATGTCCAAAATGAACACATTGAACAGGACTGGGCCCAACACTTATCCCAGAGGGACTCCACTGATGACCCTCTTGTGAGTCGATGCCACCCTACCTACCACCACCCTCTGCTGCCAGTCACTGGGTCAATTTGATATCCAACCCACCATTTTTTCCCCCACCCCTAGTTTCCTCAACTGACATATCAGCCTTCCATGTGGGACCGAATTGAAAGACTTGCTGAAGTCCAAGCACAGGATAGCACCGTCTTTCCATTGTCCAGGGATCTTGTCACCCAGTAAATAAATTTGACTAGGTTGGTCTGACACGATCTTCCCTGGATGAACCCATGCAGGCTTTCATCTTGAAAGCCATTTGTCTCCAGTAACTCCGCCATCCTTTCTTTCAGGATGGCCTCCATCAGTTTCCCCACAATGGACGTCAGACTGACCAGTCTGTAGTTTCCCGATTCATCCCTTGGTCCACTCTTATGGAGTGGCACAACATGTACAATCCCCCAGTCCAGGGGTACAAATCTTGATGGGAGGGAAGAATTGAATAATTCCATCATTTGAGCAGCCAGTACATCCACCAGTTCCGTAAGAACTCTTGGGTGGATCCTGTCTGATTCTGGGTCCTTATCAGTCCTCAAAGACTTGAGACCCTCCCACAGCCACTCCTCATGGATCTCACAATCTGTAAGTGACCCCCCCATCCACTGTTCCAATCCTGCCTCCCCATTGTGATAACCGACACTCCCTCTTCCTAGTAAAGACCGAGCAGAAATACTCATTGAGTACTTTCACCTGCTCCACCGTTCCTTCATCCCAACCCCTTTCCTTCTTCTTTAATCTGTTTATCTGCCCCCCCTTCTCTCCCTAACAGACCCATAAAATTCTTTCTCCCCTTCCCTGATCCCCTGTGCTAACCTAAGCTCATTAGCTGCTTTGGCCGCTCTTACCTTTCTACTGACCTTGTTTGAGATCCTGCAGTACTCTTCCCTATCTGACCCCTTGTGGGAATGCTTGCACCTTCTGAAGGCCATCCTCTTTTCCCTCACCCCCTGCTACATCTCTCTGGACCACCAACAAGGTTTTCTGGTTTCGCCATCTTATGATGGGATTTAGTGCAGACTTTTGCAGCTTCAGACTCCCCCACTTACTCTCTGTGCTCATTCCTAGCATGATGATTCTTAAATGCTCCCTGACTATGTCAGCCATCTGCCCAAAGTCAGCTCTCCTAAAGTCCACCACAATTGTTTTGGTCTGATTCCACTCCTTCCTTAGGTTCAAGGTGAACCAAACCACTGTGTGATCACTCCCTGCCAGGGGTTCTCCACTACCAAATTCTTTACCTGGTCCTCATTCATCAGTATCAAGTCCAGGAGGTTACCCTCCCTAGTCAGCTCATCCACTAGTTGAGTTAGAAACTCATCCTGAAAGGCATCCAGTAGCATTTGCTCTTTTGCAGATGCTGACACCATGGTTCTCCAATCTGTCACTGGTATGTTAAAATCCCCCAGTACTATGGTCCCTCCCACACCCCTGCTACAGTGTTTGTTTATGCTGGCTACTAGCTCATTATTTGTGTCTTCTGATTGCATTGGTGGCCTGTATACTGTTCTCAAGTTGACCCTCCTTCCTTTTCCATCTTGCAAGGTGACCAATACCTCTTCCACACTCACCTCCATGTCCTCATCCCTACTGCACACAATCCCTTCTCCAGTGACCAAAGCTACCCCCTCCTTTGCCAACTATCCTGCCTTTTCAATATGTTATGTACCCCTGGAGGTTCAGGTCCCTGTCATGGCATTGTGTTGCCCAGGTTTCTGTAATAGCTGCTACATCCACCCCCCAACACCAACAGAGCCTGCAGGTCTGGCATCTTATTCCCCAAACTTCTGGCTATTAATCAAGGACACTCTCCAACCTGTCCCCCCATCCCTATCCCTCCTCCCATCTTTACTCCCCTTTACTGAGTTTGAGCCTGGCTTTCTCACCTGAATTTATATTGGAGGGGTGCCTCTGACTTCCCATGATGAGTTCTGCTTTCTGTCTGCTGTTGTCCAACCCCTCCCACTAGCAGTTTAAATTCTACCTACTACCTATGTACTGTCCCAATTTGTTTTTCATTATATCCTTTCCTGCTTTACTTAGGTGCAGTCTATCCCTGGTGAAGAGTTCTTCATTTTCCAACTATCACCCCACTTTCCCACTAATCCAAACCCAATAGCTGGACACCATTTCTGTAACCAATTATTAAAGTCCCATATGTTCTGTTTCCTTTCCAAGGTCCCTATAGGTACTGGCAGGACTTCTGAGAAGGAGGATGGTTCCTTCTGCAATGCATACTCTCACCATCTCTCTGTATCTGGCTTGCACCTCCATTATGCTATTTTCTGCCAGATCATTTGTGCCTAGGTGCACCACTATATTTGGTACCCCCTCATGCTTTCTTACTAACGAGAGCACATGGTGTGCTACCTTGTGCACAGACATACCCAGCAACCATAATACAGCTCTTCCTCCCATCACCGTTACCCCCCATTTGATTCCCCAGACTATGGAATCCCCCAAGATTAGCACCTTGGCTCCCACTGGAGTTGAACACTGTGTATTGTTGTCAACTACCCTTTCCCTGTTTAGCCCACCTGCCACCACCCGTTCAAGCCATAGTCCCCCTTCCTGAATTTCCTCCTTGACCCATCTGCCTCCCCCACACCCTTGATGCTTAGCCACTCCCACTTTTTCCAATGTCCCCCATCAAAATATGATCTGCAAGCCCATCCCCTTCATCTTCCCTCCCTTCCCCTTCTGATCCCCCTGGGTCTGTGTTCGGCCCCACTACTAACTCCTCATTACTCACAAGCCCTCCCCCTCCATCCTCAGCTATTTCTCCAGGATCCCTACCTATCCACCATCCTATCTCCCCCTCTCTCTCCTGCCCTCCTCTTGCATCTTCAGTCTCCACCATGTCCACATGATCCCCCGTGTCCCTTCTATTTTGTAGTGGGGTATACCTGTTCCTCACTACACCTCCTGCAGCACCACTGTCATTTTCCACCCTGGCCCTACCAAGACTAACATTGCCAGCTCCCTTAACACCATACCCCCCCACACTCCCTTCCTGACATCCCCAGCTCCTTAACACCATCCCTCCTCCCCTTCTCCTTCCTGACATCCCAGCTCCCTTAACTCCCTCCCCCACTATCTTCCTGACCACTTCCTGCCAAATCTTTCGACCCTCCCCTCATTACCCTTTTCCTGGATATTCTTGTGTCTTCATAATCGGCTTTGTTTCCTCCCCCACATGCCCCCCTTTCCTGTCCCTCACAGAACTTCTCAAATAATCTATCCAAGCTCAAGACCACTTCCTCGTCTCCCCCTATGCCCTAATACCATTATTAATTTCTCCACCTCTATCCATCACTCCAAAATTTCCCTTTCCATGTGCAACATCCTCACACAAATTGGGCATAATCCTGCCCTCCATAGTGTATCCATGTACACAGCTGCTCAACATCAATTACATCTCACTATTCTGCCAGGACCATTTCTCCCTCCGCTGCTATATTTTTTCTTCCACCCACCCCCTCACCCCAACCCTATACCTTCCTGGCTTCTCCACCCACCCCTCATCCCTCTAACTTCCTGGCCTCTCCACCCACCCTGCCTCCCCATCCTTCTACCTTCCTGACCTCTCCACATCTTTACCTGTCCCCTTGTTGATTTAACCCTCTTCACGTACCTATATCTATCCTTCCAAGCTACTTAAAACACAGGATGGATCAAACACTTCTCATTTACCTAAACACTGGGTTGGTCAAGCAGCTTAAAAACACTCGCTGGGTGAGTTAAACAGCTCAAAACTGAAATATTGGGTTGATCAGCTTAAAATTTAAATGCAGCTTAAACTTAAACACAGCATAAAAATTAAATGCAGGGTGCATCAACCACTAATGTTATATTTCAGTTAGCCAATCAGTTTAAAACACTGGGTAAGACACTGAAATACTGGGTCAAGGAGCAACTACTGTAACATACAGTTGGTCAAGCAGCCAAAAACACAGGGATAGTCAAGCAGCTCAAAACTGAAATACTGGGTCAAGCAGCTTAGCTTAGAAGCTTAAATACAGCTTAAACTTAAACACAGCTTAAACTTTAAATGCAGGGTGCATCAACCACTAATGTAATATTCAGTAATGATCAAACAGCTTTAAACTTAAATAGAAAATTCAAGTGCTGGTCAAACAGCCTCACACCTAGAATCTTTTAAACTTAAAAATTAATACAGGGTGCAGATACCACTAAAGGAAACTTCAATAATGTTCAAACAGCCTTAAACCCTGCTCAGTTTGTTTTGTTATAGCCTCAGAACTGACAGATTAACCCCTTTGTTTCACACAAATGCTCCACCTCCTCTCCTGACTGCCCGATCCCATAAGTCCCTTAGTCATTCATTTAAAGGGTCACAGGGTGGGGGGAAGGAGAGTAGGATTTTCTGTTCGATGCAACCACACTCCCAAACAGTGCTGGCAAGAGCATATTTAAACTTAGCGCCAGGTTACAAATGCAGCCCTGACTGGCCGAGGTGCAGTCCTCAAATTTTTATCTTTGGCTGAATTTCGGCCTGAGGCAGACTCTTCAGCCAATTGTGGCAAAAGGTTGTAACACTCCCAGCGGTGGCTCTTTTAAAATCTTTAGCTGAATTGCGCCCAAGGAAGAAATCATTGGCCAATTGCAGCCCAAAATTGAAGCACTCCTGGCAGCGTCTTTGAGGTGCGGGGCAAGGGGGGTACTGGCAGGGATGCAGCCAACCTCCTTCCACCAGCTGATGCCACAGCCACACTCCTAAACAGCATTGGCAAGTGCGTATTCAAACTTGGTGCTGGTTACAAATGTGGCTCTGATTCACCAAGGTGCAGTCTTTGAATTTAAAACTTTTGCTGAATTACAACACAATGCAGAATCTTCAGCTGAATGCTGCCCAAAGTTATAACACTCCTGGCAGTGACTCTTTTAAAATCTTTGGCTGAATTGTTGCCCGAGCAGGAATCTTCAGCCACTTGTGGCCCAAAGTTGAAGCACTCCCGGTGGCATCTCTGAGGTGCAGGGGAAGAGGGGGTCCCAGCATAGATGCAGCCAACCTCCTTCTCACAACTGATACTACAGCCACACTCCTGAACAGTGCTGGCAAGCACATATTTAAACTTGGTGCCCGGTTACAATCGCAGACCTGATTGGCTGAGCTGCAGTCTTCAAATTTAAAACTTTAGCTGAACTGTGGCCTGAGGCAGAATCTTCTGCCGATTGCAGTGAAATGTTTTAACACTCCCAGCAGCATCTCTTTTAAAATATTTGGCTGAATAGCACCCCAAGGCAGAAATCTTTGGCTGATCATGGCCCAATGTTGAAGCACTCCTGGAGGCATCGCTGAGGTGTGGCAGAAGAAGGGATCCCATCAGGGATGTAGCCAATCTCCTTTCCCAGCCAATGCCAGAGCTGCACTCCTGAACTGAGCTGGCAAATGTATATTTAAACTTGGTGCCTGGGTACAAACACAGCCCTGATTGGCTGAGGTGAAGTCTTTGAATTTTAAATCTTTGGCCGATTTGAGGGTCTTTTGCTGAACTGTGGCCCAAAGTTGAAGCACTCCTGGCAGTGTCTCTGAGTTGCTGGAGAAGACGGGGCCCAGCAGTGACACAGCCAACCTCCTTCCCCCAGCCGATGCAGAAGCCACACATCTGAACAGCACTGGCAAGTGCATATTTAAACTTGGCTCCCTGTTACAAATGCGTCCCTGATTGGCCATGGCGCAGTCTTTGAATTTAAATCTTTGGCCGAATTGCGGCCCAAAGCAGAATCTTCAGCTGAATGCAGCCCAAAGTTGTAACACTCCTGGTGGTGGCTCTTTTAAAATCTTTTGCCAAATTGCGGCCCAAGGAAGGAATCTTTGGCTGATTGCAGCCCAAAGTTGAAGCACTCCCGGTGGCATTTCTGAGGTGTGGGGGAAGAGGGGGTCCCAGCAGGGATGCAGCCAACCTCCTTCCCACAGCCAATGCCACAGCCACATTCCCGAACAGTGCTGTCAAGTGCATATTTAAACTTGTCGCCCAGTTACAAATGCAGATCTGATTGGCCGAGGCACAGTCTTTAAATTTAAATCTTTGTCTGAACTGCAACCTGAGGCAGAATCTTTGGCCAACTGTGGCCAAAAGTTGTAACACCCCCAGCAGTGCCTTTTTTAAATTTTTTGGCAGAATTGCACCCCAAGGCAGAAATCTTTAGCCAATTGTGGCCCAAAGTTGAAGCACTCCTGGAGGCATCTCCGAGATGCGGGGAGAAGAAGGAATCCAGGCAGGGACACAGCCAACCTCCTTCCCCCAGCCAATGCTAGAGCCACACAGCTGAACAGCGCTGGTAAGTGCGTATTTAAACTTGGTGCCTGGGTACAAATGCAGCCCTGATTGGCTGAGGTACAGTCTTTGAATTTAAATGTTTAGCTGAATTGCAACCCGAGGTAGAATCTTCAGATGATTGTGGGCCAAAGTTATAACACTCCTGGCGGTGGCCGTTTTAAAATCTTTGGCCAAATTGTGGCCTGAGGCAGGAATCTTTGGCCAAACTGTGGTCTAAAGTTGAAAAATTCCTGGCAGTGTTTCTGAGGTATGGGGGAAGAGGGGGTCCCAGCAGGGACACAGCCAACCTCCTTCCCCCAGCTGACGCAGTCCTGAACAGCACTGGAAAGCGCATATTTAAACTTGGTGCTCCATTACAAACATGGCTCTGACTGGCTGAGGCACAGTCTTTGAATTTAAATCTTTGGCAGAATTGTGGCCCAAGGCAGACTCTTCAGCCAATTGCAGCCCAAAGTTGTAACACTCTCCGTGGGGGCTCTTTTAAAATCTTTGGCTGAATTGCAGCCTGAGGCAGAATCATTGGCCAATTGTGGCTAAAAGTTGTAACAGTCCTGGTGGTGGCTCTTTTAAAATCTTTGACCAAATTGTGACCCAAAGTTGAAGCACTCCCAGAGGCATCTCTGTGGTATGGGGGAAGAGTGGGTCCTGGCAGTGATGCAGCCAACCTCCTTCCCCCAGCCAATGCTACAGCCACACTCCTGAAAGGCACTGACAAGCATTCAAACAAAAACTACATAGAGGATAATGGCTGGGGATCGGGTGATAACCATGCTGTAATCACCTCGAGTGGCTGTTAGGGCAACATGGTAAACCTCAAGAGTGCAGCTCGAGAGGTTTACTGTTGCCCTAGCAACCATGAGAGGTGAGTTCAGTGTGGTTGTCACCCGATCCCCAGCCATTGTCTTTTATAGTGTATGGTCAAAAAAACAGTGTTTGCATTCTATGTGTGAGAATTATGGAACTCTGGTGCATTCTCTTTTGTTATGCCACTGTTTGGAAGTTCTGAAGTGTGGTTAACAACTTTTAAAATTCTAAACAGTGCATAACAAAGCTGTGTGACTGCTGATTATGGTGCTTAATAGGCACTTACCATACATTATAAAATAATATTGGACAGGGGAAACATAAAAGGAATAACAGGAAGGAAGTAGAGGAAACCAAGGTGAAAGAAAAGATTAAAGGAGCATATGGGGGAAGGTGGTAATCATAAACAGCCAAGAATTACTGAATTCCTCTATTCACCAGAAATTGACTACTTTTTTGGTGGTGTCGTAATGGAAAATGATGATAGCCACAAAGCCAAATGTATAAAACAGTATGAGGAAGAATAAATTGTAGTCTAGTCATGGAAACAAGCAAGGGTGTATTCTCGTGTCCACTCTTCATATATAGAATTACTCAAGGAAAAATATCTGCAAGATATTCAGCCCTCTTCAATAAATCAGCAGAACATAGCTATAATGATATACTTTAATTGGTGACACTATTATATTAAGTCATGCCAAAGTGGGTATTTCAAGAGCATTTAAATCTGCAAACAATCACCTGGCCAGCTTAGATCTGGAAATAAATTCTCAGAAATTGAAAATAATTATTTTTGAAAATGGTAAGAAAAATAAGAATGACTGAAGTTTGGTGATGTTAAGATCAAGGAAGTACAACAGAAATATTGAGGAGTAGAAATGGTAAAGGTTTTAAATGAAATAATCGCTTAAAAATGATAATAAAAGAAAATGCAATCCAAAGCACAAATGGGATAGTAAGATTTACAAAAAATGTCTGATTTATTTGTTGCATTATATAATATGTATATAGCAAAAGTAAATGCACAGTTATTACATAATGCAGTAGCATGGCACGGCACCTTACATAACTATGTAATTGTTAGAGACAACATAAAATGTTTATTAGAATAACTATTGTAACTGTCGAAGACAACACAACATTTTTATTAGAAAAATGCTAGGCCTACTTAAAATACACCAACTGCTCTCCTTAGGTTAGAATCAAATAAGCATCATGTTAGAGACAACTACTCTATTAAGAGGACTATTGTACTGGAGTAAAATAATTGTTATGAACCCAGGCAGAATACCAAGAATGTGATGGATAAATAATCTAAATAAACCCAATAGTAACAATTGGTTTGCAAAATTAAATATTTGTGTAAAAAATTAGCTTGACTTACTTTGGTTCACTTATGCCTTAGCACATGTAATGAGCTATCAGTCATTAGCAAAACAACAATTACGACTCCTTCAAAATGATTATTTAGCAGAGTGTTTGAATAAAATTGTAGATAAAACAGCTTTGGATCAATATTATAAAGCTAGGCAGTTGTCTAATAATAATCATAGCTATTATCTCACGTGTTGTGAACATACTGACAATATAAAAGCTTTGGCAAAGTTTAGAAATGAGTTTAGTAAATTATAGAACAAAAGCTTGGAGTTTTGATAAAAAGTCAACTGATTTTGATCCATGTGCATGTAATAAAGAAATACGGTTAACAGTTGTGCATTTGTTACTGGTGGTTGCTCAGGGCATCAGAATCAGGGAGGAGAATGGAAGGGGTTGGGGAGGGCTAGTACTCTGGAGGAACAGTAGGTCCCAGGGCTAAATAGGTACGTCTGACAGACTGGATGGATCTTTAATCTTTTTCTGCCATCGTCTGTGTTTCTGTGTTTCTGAATTGACCAGTCCTAGCAAAGGAAAGGAAAGGGAAAGATGGATTGCCCCAGTTCTGTATAATATTCTAGAAGATGGTGATACTCTGTTGTGTAATAAGCTACTGTTCATTTAAAGTCCTTGCACACTCTTTGCAGTTGTCAGTTTTGGATACAGAATGTTTTTAGAATTAGATAGGTGAAACGTGTCTAGTTAGAAAAAGTCTCAGTGTCCATATCTGTCTATTACTGTATCTAGAAACAGCTGTTATATTTTGTTGGAACTATTCTACTTGTGATAAATTACATTTTAATATACTGTATGTTTTCAAATAAATCAAACTTAACTTACACAGCTGAAGTCTTTCTGGAATTCATTAAGGAACTGAAGTTTCCTTTAAACACCTGCATTCTTTAAACACTTTCAGTTATGTCCTTGTATGTTTATGTTAGTAGGAAGTTATTAATAATGTTAATGCTTAACTCTTGCAGTGTGACAGCAGCACCCAAACCCCTTCCATTAATGGCTCCTTCTTAAAGATATTTCACGGTAGAGCTATGCTGAATCCTCTAAAAATGTTTATGGGACCTTTGAACTATTTGTGTGTGGGGGGGGGGCGCTGTCACCATTTGAAAAAATGTAAGTTTTTCATGAAATCTGTTCAGATTGGGCATCTGGTTCAAGAAGTTAACATCTGAAATGAATTCTTCTATACAACCCTTCTTACAAGTTCAACTGACCAATCACGAAATAATGGACAGAGCACATTTTGAGAGCCCTGATTAGTTTTGCTGTTACTTAGAAATCACTATAGTACTATGTAAAAACCAAAAACAAGGCACTGCATCAGCATGTGGTCTACAAGCAAAACAAAATGGTTATGTTAAATGCACACTGAAAATAGAAAATAGAGTTAAAATCTATGTTTCGACCTTAGGTCTTCTTCAGGAAATATCTAAAAGGGAAAAAAAAAGTTAGTGTAATGGGGAGGTAAGATGAGGGGAATATATATATATATATATATATATATATATATATATATATGGGGAAAGAAGAAAAGGAGGCTTTTGTTCCCTGAAATGGTCAGCAAGGTGCCTACCAGTCTCTCCGATGTGAATAGCTGTACACTTCCTGCAAAGAATACAATACACCACATTAGTGGAGGTGCATGAGAACTCCTTGGTGATGTGAAAAACACCTGTAGGCCCCTGAATTTCAGTCACACTGGAAATAAATTTGCAGGTATAGCAGCGAGTCCTGTTGCAAGGTTTGGTACCCGGAAGGGAGGAACTGTTAGGAGTAGGTAGGCTGCTTTTAACCAGGAGATTCCACAGGTTAGGTGGCTAGTGGTAGGATGCAATAGGTGGTTCTGTAAAAAGAAGCACCAATGTTAGAGTCAGTTTGCAAAATGGGAAAGTTACTGGTGATGATCCTGTGAAGAGAAGGTATGCTCTGATGGAAAGGAAGCACTAGTGGAAGTCGCCGTTGTTCTTGTGTGACAGTATCCTTCCTGTGTGGGTCATGGTTAGGGGGCATGTTCCTGACCTGGGAGAGTGCACTGTCCACTGTGCTTTTAGGTTATCCCTTGTTGATAAAAAAAACTATGCATTATTTTGGTCTGCTCAACAAAATCATCCTCTTCACCGCTAATCCGAGAAGTCTAAGAAACTGTGAATAAGGCAGGTCATTCTTGACATATTTATGATGGAAGGAGCTGTGGAGGATAAAACTGTGAGAGTCAGTGGGTTTGTAATAAACTGATGTCTTCAGACCAGTGTTCTGTACTGACAGCTGGATATCCAGAAAAGGCAGTGTAGAGGAAGATATTTCAACAGTGTATTGAAGGGAAGGATGGGTAGTGGTAAACTTGTCAAGAAAGATTTGGAGGGTCTCCCTGGAGCAGAAGGTGGCCCCCCACACAGTCATCAGTGTAGTGTTTGTAGACTTCAGGCACAGTCCCTGTGAGGCATCACTGAAGCCACACAGCAACTCTCTGATACCAGGTTTTATTCCTCTCTTCCACAGGACCCCATTGCTGACTATCAGACTATCAGACTGAGGTCACCACCACCATCACCTCTGCTATTGAAAGCAAAGAGCTCCCTGCTTCTGCTAAGAGACTCATAGTTCAGCACCCCCAGTCATCCAGGTTTTATCTCCTTCCCAAAATTCACAAAACAGGTAACCCGGGTTGTCCCATAGTGTCTCCTGCTCCTGCCTCACATTCCACATCTCTGCATTTTTGGACAGCCTTATGAGATCCCTTGTTGAGTCTCTGCCCTCCTAAGTTAAAGACACTAACCACGCTCTCCTCCAGTTATTTGACAGGTTCAGATTCAGTGACTCTCATCAGCTCATCTTCACCATGGACATCAAATCTCTTTACAAAGTGATCCCCCATGATGATGGTCTAGCAGCTTTGCAGCATTTCTTCAATAAGCGGGAAGTCCAGCAGCCACCCACACACCCACACACACTAACTCATCTGACAGAACTGGTTCTTATACTTAATGCTTTTTCTTTTAATAACAGTTTTATTTTGCAGCTCAGTGGAGTTGCCATGGGTACCTATATGGGTCCCAGCTTTGCTAATCTGTTTGTGGGTTGGGTGGAGGAATGTTTTTTTCTCTCATTCACAGGGACTGTACCTGAACTCTACAAACGCTACATCAATGACTGTGTGGGGGCCACATCCTGCTCCAGGAAGACCCTCCAAGTCTTCCTTGACAAGTTTACCATGGCCCATCCTTCCCTTCAATACACTGTTGAAGTATCCTCCTCTACACTGCCTTTTCTGGATATCCAGCTGTCAGTACAGAACACTGGTCTGAAGTCATCAGTTTATTACAAACCCACTGACTTTCACAGTTTCCTCCTCCACAGCTCCTTCCATCTTAAACATGTCAAGAATGGCCTGCCTTATTCACAGTTTCTTAGACTTCACAGGTTATGCAGTGAAGAGGATGATTTTGCTGAGCAGACCAAAATAATGCATAGTTTTTTTATCAACAGGGGATACCCTAAAAGCACAGTGGACAGAGCACTCTCCCGGGTCAGTAACATGCTCTGTAACCTTGAACCCCGCAGGAAGGATACTGTCACACAAGAACAACGATGACTTCCACTAGTGCTTCCTTTCCATCAGAGCACACCTTCTCTTCACAGGATCATCACCAGTAACTTTCCCATTCTGCAAACTGACCCTAACATTGGTGCTTCCTTTACAGAACCACCTATTGCCTCCTACTGCCGGCCACCTAACCTATGGAATCTCCTGGCTAAAAGCAGCCTACCTAATCCTAACAGTTCCTCCCTTCCAGGTACCAAACCTTGCAACAGGACTCACTGCTATACCTGCAAATTTATTTCCAGTGTGACTGAAATTCCGGGGCCTACAGGTGTTTTTACATCACCAAGGAGTTCTTATGCACCTCAACTATTGTGGTGTATTGTATTCTTTGCAGGAAGTGTACAGCTATTTACATCAGAGAGACTGGTAGGTGCCTTGCTGACCATTTCAGGGAACATTGAAGAGCAATCAGGAATGATGATACTGCTAAACCCATTGTATCCCACTTTATCTCCAGGGACCACAGTGTCAATGACCTTTCTGTTTGTGTCCTTCAGCAGGGCTTCTGGGATCCTGACCACAGAGAAAACATGGAAGCCAAGCTGATCATCCGCCTTGGCTCCCAGCAGCCCTCTGGTTTAAATGATAGACTTATTTTCCACTAACATCTTTCAGCCATCCCCTTTTTTCCCCTAAAGTCTATTTGTTTTTGTACTCATTTAATTTCTTTTTCATTTTCACCATAAGTCTCCATCTCTGTCTCCTTCCCACACATTTGTCACCTTTCAGCCTTCTTACTAGGCCCTGTTAATTAGTCCCCAGCTGGGAACTTCCCTAGCTCTTTCATTCCTATTATGCTTTATCTTTCCCGTCGTCACCTTTTTGTTTCACAGATTCTCTCTTAATCTCACCATTTATCACTTCTTCTCCATGAGCCTCCCCTTTCTTCTTTCCCCACATATATATATATTTCCCTCATTTTAGCTCCCCATTACACAAACTTTGTTTTTTTCTCTTTTAAATATTTCAGAAGAAGACCAAAGGTCGAAATGTAGATGTTTAACTATATTTTCTATTTTCAGCGTGCAATTAATATAACCATTTTGTTTTGACTATAGTACTATGGTACAGTACTCATCTAGACAGTGATACCATTTTCCACATGAAATTTTGCTCTACATGTATGACAGTTGCATCACACATGCAGAAAATACTGAAAGAAAAACAAATAAAAAAAGAATTATAGGAGTTGTAGTAGTGGGCACTGTTTACCAGGGAAGCACCAGAGAAGGGGCCTAAAAGGGAAACCCTAAGTTGCAATGCCAGCAAGCTCAGAAGCAGAGAGAGAGAAGCTACAGAGGCTGAGCAAGTGCCACAAATTGTTAAGTTTACAGACAAAGAAAGGACCAAAAACAGATCTAAAATGTCATTGAATTTAGTTGCATTGTCCAGCTAGATCAAGTTAGGGAGAAATGATAAAACAAATGACTGCAGGGCAAGTTCCTGGCAAAGGTCTGAATCAGCAGTCTATTTGATAGACACAAATACAATAAATATTCAATTGTTGAATTACCTTCAAAAGATGGACAACTGGGTTGCACTCTGAGGAGTTGCACAACCAAACAAACAAACCCATACACATCAGTCCCATAGTGTACATTGTATATGAGGACAATTACAGTAGGAGTGGCTACACAGAAACATGGTAACCAGGCTGACATAAAAACAAAACAAAGCTGAACCTTTTGTGCACAACAAATACAGTAACAAGTAATGTTTGAATCACAGGTAAATGAGACTTCTGTTTTATTTTATATTTAGTTTAGTGAGATTTCCTCTTTGGTCAAGAGCTTATAAGGCACCAAGGTGTTACAGCTCCCTTCCATAAAAACCTATCATCCCCAGTCCCACACATTGATGATGATGTGGTTAATGTAAAATTGGTGAACGTTTTGTAGAACAAAATCTGATCAGAGCCAATATTGCTGCAATATGATGTTATTGATGGTGGTGAAAGGTGTGTAAGAAAGACATAGTAAGCAAATAAGTTGAAATAGCTGTAGGGTTTAATAGACATTTTTCATTTTTATTATATCCTAGAACTAATTTAGCTCATTTGCTAGTGGCAATGGATTTTAAATGGATGTAATGCTGCCATTAATCAAATATCTAAACATTTCTTTCTGGCTCCACAATCCCACTTTTTAGTGTACAGGCATCTTATTGAAGTCCTCAAGTATTCAGACCATTAAAGTGTTAGAGAGATGCAGAGATAAAACTAAAGTTAAATATAATATATCTGAACAGTGAGACCTTACTTTCCTTCCAAATGCATCAACAATTCATGAAACCCTCCCAAAAAGGTTTATGCTGAAAATAAGGCTCTCAAGTCTGGCTGCTGAGCAAATGCATAAAGTCCTGGAGCATGCAAACTCTAGAATATGCCAAGTAAATGTTAACTGTCAACACTGAGGAAAGAAATTCAGGAACAATCCCAAATAGCCAATGCAGTTCATTGAAAAAAAATGAATATGCTCCACTGTATTTTTAATATGAGACAAGCAGATGAGAGATGCTGATGAAGAGCCGACAATGATGAAATCCACTACAGAATCTTGAGCTTCCCTCCACCTGCTGCCACAGCCATCTGATGTTTTGCTGTCTTGCTGAAGAAACTTTCAGAAGAGCAATGTCCCTTCCCCAAACTACTGTATTTGGTTCAGTTACAGTCTGGTGACTTACTGATATACTGTTATTAATGATGTTAAAGAGCAACTAATGCCTTCAGGAGAACTTTACCAAAACATAGTATTTAGATGCAGTCCAGCCTGTATTTCACATTAGTTCTGTATCCCTCTTCCCTATTATTTATTACTGAGGTCATTTGCATGAAAAACGGATCTTTGCTCCTGAAGAGTTCATCTGTTTCTGTTGCTGTCTCCCGACCTGAGGTCATAATGCACTGCTTGTGACATCACGGTTACTTACTCCCATGGCATCAGACTGTGATGTTATAACAGAGGATTATGACAAGGCAGGGAATCAGCTGTAGAGGTAGATGAACCCCGAGTGATAAAGATCATGCATTCATGCAATTGTCCTTAGTAATAAATACTGGGGGAGGAGGAATCTTTAGAATATATATGGCATGGAAGCTGAATTGTACCCAATTGTTATGTTTTTCAAAGTTTTTTAAGGCATCAGCAGCTCTTTAATGTCTGCTTGAATTCCATTCAGAGAGCGTAGTATGTGTTTTAATGTAGATGAAAGATTCCCAGATTTGTCTTCCACAAATTATTCAGTACAGTTGCCCTGTGGCCTCCATGGCACCTGTACTAAGAAATGGTGGTGGGTCTGCAGGTTGGAATGAAAATGGGGTGATGGATGTTAAGCCCAGGGGTGGGGGGGTGGAATAGAGCACCTCACAATAGTATGAGGTTCAGAAAAAAAATTTGGTGTGGCAGTTAATGTCTAGTGTACTTACTCGGTTATCAAAAACAAAACTAACAAACAAATAAATGCTAGGACAGGAAACTGAGATTTTTTCTGAAGGGAGTTTTACAATGGCAGGCTAAATGAATTTAAAATGTCCTGCATATTGTGAATCTGACTATCATTACAGTCTAACACCATAGAACTTTACAAGTTTTGGAGGAAACCTCTGAACTAGTAACAGGACTATAATACACTGTCTCAGTGGATTTTAGCAATCCTCCACATTTGCCCAACATTGCCCAAGGCAGGTGGGTGGGGGATACTTTGATTTCTGCATGACCTACTATCAGTTTCCATACTAGTTCTCCTACTCACTATGCTGCCTTAGGACCCCTCCACACACACCAACCGAACCTCCACTCTTTCTGTTAGCTTACTGATTCAACTCTATCAGAGGTCAACACACAAAAAATAAAAGCACATGAAAGATTACATTTTGTTTACCATTCTGCCACTACAACCCCTCCCTCCAGCTCATAGCTACACCTTGTCTGCAGCTCCAAATCACATGACCTAATAGCACTGCACAACACAGATTGCCATTATTTAAAAAATATACCCTTTTTCCCAGCAGACATTGTTTTCTGCCCTCCTCACTGTTGGTTATTGTACTGCCATCCAGTTTTGTTCCCTGCTCCATCCAAAGCCAAAACCCACCAGGCTGCTAAGCAGTGATGCCAGCTCCACTTGCTCTCATCCAGATCTCCATGTCTCCTAACTGTACCGCCTAAATAATCTCCTAGCCAGTTTCTTTTCCTCTGCACCCCTAGTGCACAAACAGTAAAAGCAACTCTTTATTTATTTGTAAACTAAACACAAAGCTGATCATTTCTATTGCTACTTGTTTGAAAGTGGTCTCGCTCCCTTGGTCCATGGCCACAACTTGAACACTCCCTCAGAGCACACATGCAAAAAATGTCAGAACTTGGTCTGAATTTAGTATGCTGTAAGGTGATTAGCTGCCATCAGCTTCTTCTGCTCACTCTGGCTCCCAAGTACTGGCAGCTTGGTGGGAGATTGGAGAAGAAACATCACTGCCACATAGGCTGTTGTTTCTGGGACAGATTGTGCCCATTTGTTGGCACCGATCATTGCCAACAATGCTATCCCTTCCATCCCTAGGGTTTTCAGTTTGTTTCAAGGGTCACAGAGAGGTGCTGGAAGGGCAGGAGAGACAGTTTATATTCAGCACCATATATGTCTGTGTTTATCACAGCTCCATATAGCACAACAAAGGAGCCACTGTCACATTTCAGCACTTGTGATGGGCAGGAGGTCTCCTTTCTTGATAGTAGCTTAACCGGACACCAGCAGCACACAACAGTGATCACAAAACCAGGGGTAAGTTTTGTTATAATAAAAAGGACAGGAGCCATAATAAATAACTTTCCTGGGGAAAGGGTCCTGGAAGTGAAACCGAAGTGAGTACAGAGCAAGAAAATAGTGCAGCGGTGGGTGGGTAGACAGAGGAACAGCACTGTGGTCAATAGAGCGGATTGCATGTGCTTCAACTCCACTGGTGGAAGGACACAGATGGGGTATCTTGTCACGTGCTTCCAGAGTCCCTTTCTGTACAATGTAATAGCAATATTTCAGCATAGTTCTAGCACAGCTCTGCTATGCAGCAGTAAAAAGTACTGTTCAGCATCCAGCTGGAACATGCTCTCTGAAAATATGAAAGATGTCACATCACTGGTCTAATTGAATCAAAGTTTTATAATCAGCTTAACATGCCCTTTATCTGCTTTAAATAATGAGTGTATCAGGCCATCCTAGTGGTGCTGAGGGTTGAGGTGCTGGATGCCACACCTCATGCCATGCCGGTGACCCAGGTTGGGGAATGAACTCTGGCTGTCAGGGTGCCAGCATGGTGGAGAAAAGGGATGGAGCAGAACCGAGTAGCCTAATGGTAGCTCTTCTCTCCTGGGGTGGTTGTTACCCCCTGTAGTTCTGTTGCCAACTGGTGAAGCTCCAGTAGCAGCACAGATGAGAGGAGGTGACAAGCCGGGAGGGCACCCTGGAATGTGGTGCACATGCACCTCCACATGCTCATGTCCACACCCGGGGAAGGGGGCAGACAAAGACAGGCAAAACTCCAGATAAAAACATAATAGAAAAAAAAATAATAAGCGTACATGTTATATGCCAATTTGTTTACTTAGCATCTAAATGTGCTGCATAAATAATTTATTCTGCAACTTTATTGCATGTGTGCCTCTGCTGCTACTGCTGTTTGTGCCACATGTGACCTTCTCCCAAACTAGTTGTCACACCTAAATGAGGCTATCTAGGTGTGGACATTTTTAAATAAGTAAATATGACTTCTTACTGGTTTGTTTTCCTCTTGTACTTTTACTATATGTCCTGACTGACCTACTGATTCTTGCCATTAGTGCTTTCTTTTGTCTTTCATATGCCCTCTTATTCTCCCTTAAAAGCTGGTGACACAGGGTCAGCCCAGTGGCACTGAGATTTGAGGCACTGGGAGCAACACCTCACACCATGCCAGTGATCTGAGTTTGGGAGCGAACTCAAGCCACCAGGGCTTGGCCATGGGGAGAGGGTGACTAGACATATTGATCAGCTGCAAGGCAACTCTCCCTTGGGGAGGGAAATGGGGTTTCTCCAGCTCTTAGCTGCCTCCCAGTGAAGGCTAGGTGGCAGAGCCAATCCATTGGGGGAACCTGGCATTAGGTTGGGAGGGAGGAAGGGGTGGTCACCGGTGCCATGGAGAACATGTGTGACCATGAACTGGGCTCCCCAGAATTAAGTGGAGGAAAACTAGAAATACCATGTCTCCCCCATTGCCAAATAAGGTGAGGTGGTAATGGGGGAGTGAAAAGCAAGATGGAAAAAAAAAAGAGCTGCTGACACCTCAATGCAATTGAGCTTACTGAATCAGGTATATTTTGTGTTAAAACTTTATGCAGTCTCCAATCTTCACATGGCAGTGCACAACCAAAACTTCAAGGTCACATCAGCTATTGGTACTTGACACAAACAAAGTGTTCACAAACTGCACCAAGTGATAAGCCTGCAATTATCCCTTCTGTTAACCCACACACTGGAGACATCTCCATTTCTTGGCTGCTGCTGGGCTTAAAGCTTATTTTTAACTGCGTAACCAATTTACTTTGTTTCTATGAAAAAACTAGTTCACATCTGGATAAGAAAATACCATGCAATATTGTCTTTTCAGACTTTAAGAAAGTTTTTGACTCAGTCCGACACTGAGCTCTAATAAAAAATTGATCTCCTGCTCTATCCATCCATGGTTAATTGGATGGATCTATAACTGGTTAAATAACAACTTCCAAAGAGTGATTATTGATGGCCATACTTCTGATTGGCTTCCGGTAACAAGTGGTGTGCCCCAGGGCACAGTTATATCCTGGATTATTTTCCAAATATTTATTGCAGACCTGACACTCAACATAACTAGCTGGTCCTCAAAATAAGCAGTTGATTGTAAAATTGGTAGTCCTTATAGTGCACTCGAGGGAACTATTTCTCTCCAGAAAGATCTGGACACCCTATTATCTTGGCCCAATCTATGGGGTCTTTCCTTTAATATTAAGACATGCTGCATCATGCACCTAGGTCCTAATAATCCTGAATACCGTTACACCCTCAATGGTCTAACTTTACAAAAATCTGACTGTGAAAAAGATCTTGGAGTATATATCTCCAATGAGGTCACCTTTGACAAACAAATATCAGATAAATTGGCTTGTGCAAACAAGGTTTGGTGGTCAGTTAAATATAATTTTAGATCTTGAGATGATTCTGTCCTTCTGTCCCTATATAGAGCATATGTACACCCTCAACTAGACTAGTCATCACAGCTCTGGTCTCCTTACATCAAGAAGGATATTGATAGACTAGAAAAAATTCAACATAAAATAACAAAACAAATTAAAAGTGCTAAAGACCTCTCATATGAAGAAAGGCTAAATAAGTTTAACTTGATTTCCCTACAAACTATAAGGTTATGTGGTGACCTAGTAGTGGCAAGAGAGTTCATTAATAATGCTTATCTGATGCCAGAGATGGGTCTCGAATTCAAGCAAATCAATATTAATACAAGATGGCATCCTCTACAGTTAACATGTAACAAATTCACAACAAGTAAACAAGTCTATTACTTCTCATAGAGAATTATCAGCCCTTGGAATAAACTCCCCATGGAGGTAGTTATAAACAACTCCAAACAGATTTATAAAAATAGACTAGACAACGTTCTGCTACAGAACAGGCTAGATTATTATGAATGAATGACAAAGGCACTTTATGGGCATTTGCCTTCTTGCTTCTTTTCTTATCCTCATGAATCCTAGTGAATATGTTTGTTTTATTTTAAATGACTACATCACTAGTGCAATGGCTAAAGAGAGTCAGCTAGAAATGGGAGTGGGATTTCACCCCAATTGAAGAATTTACAGCTGACATCCTTTGCACAAATACTGACATACTGTAGTAGCAATAAAAAATGATTCCCATTACCTTGAAATGCTTTATCTTTGTCAACTGCACAGAGTGCTACATGTGACCTACAAGCTGCAAGCTCACCAGTGAAATGCTGCCACTCCGAAAGTAACAATTACACCCCAGAAGTAAGGTATTCGATCCACCACTTTGGCACAAAAAATGGCATAATGAATCCTGTTAGGTTTTATGCTGCAAAGTTTGAAAAAAAGCATAAATGGAAAGCACCATGTGTTAAAAATGTTACCATCCCCGATCTTCAACAGCAGTACACAAACAAAAGTTTGTGTTCTCATCATTTGTCATCATCACATGACACAAACTAAGTGCTCACAAACTGCACCAAGTGATAAGCCAGTAATTACCTCTTAAGTTCGCGCAGCACAGGACATCCCCATTTGCATGACTGCTGCTGGGCTTGAAGCTTATTTTTAACAGTTTTATTTTATATGACCATGTCACTAGTGCAATGGCTACAGAGAGTCAGCCCTGCCATTCCAAATATAACAATTACACCCAAGAAGTAAGATATTGTATCCACCCCATGATGCCAGAAAGGTAAAAATAAATAGTTAGGTTTTCACAGTTTCATAGTTTCATAGAATACAAGTCCAGTGAGCGTTAGTCCTTTAATGAACTTGCCACCAGCTCATTGGTGGAATACATATTTCCTATCCCCCATATATGCCTCTAAGTTTTCTTTAAAAGTAGTCATATTAGAACTTTCTGTAATATACCTCAGTAGCTTATTCCACTTAGTTATTATTCTCTGCGTGTAAAATTTGCTTCTCTTTACTGTATTATTAGATTCTCCTTGTAGTTTTTGCTTATGTGATCTTGTTTCAGCAATTCCAACATTACTCCTAAATCCTAAGGTTTCTTTCATATATGGATCTTGTAAAGTTTTATAAACTAGACAGCGATCTCTCCTTTCTCTCCTATACTGAGTATAATACATATTTAATTTATGAAGCCTGTTTCTATAACTCATACTTTTAGTTATTCTTATTGTTTTAGTCATTTTCCTTTGTATCTTTTCATGTAATGTTTGCGTTCTTTTTTTTTTGTAGGACACAGAACTACGCACAATACTCTAAGTGAGGTCTCACCAGCACGGTGTAAAGTGGAACTATAACTCTCTTTTCCCGACTTTTGATGTTTCCCAGTATGTAGCCCATTATTTTATAGTATTTCTTAGCTGTTACAACTGTGTGTGTATCAAACGTTAGATCATCAGTTATTGTTATTCCCAGATCATTTTCTTCCTTTATAGGTTTCAGTGTAGAATTATTAATTTGGTAAGTATGCATTAGTTTTTTCCCCATGTGCATTACCTTGCATTTTTCTAAACTGAAATACATAAAATTTTCATTTGCCCATAATGCTAAATTATTTAAACTTTCTTGTATTGCCCTGGCATCTTCCATGTTTTGTATCAAATCACGCAGTTTGCAATTGTCAGCATATATTCCTACCCATACACTCTTTACTTAGGGCTTCCTGGGGTTGATACCCACCACTTGCAGCTAGTGCAGAACGCTGCCACACATTTATTGACTGGGGTATCTAGGAGATCTCATATTACTCCAGTGCTGCGTGATCTGCACTGGCTGCCGGTTCAGTGGCGGATCACCTTTAAGGTAGGTTTATTAACCTACAAAGCCCTACATGGACTTGGTCCTGCCTACTTGAAAGCGCTACTGACTCCTTACACCCCTGTGCGACAGCTCCGCTCGGCTGATGAGGGGTTGCTAGAGATTCCGAGGGTTAGTCTGAATTCATCTGGGGCACGTGCTTTTATGTTTGCTGCCCCCAACCCTCTGGAATTCTCTGCCCCATCAGCTTTTGGAGTGCAGGACTGTGGGGAGCTTTAGGCAGGCACTGAAAACATCTTTATGGAGTAAGGCATTTCATGATTTGCTCTGATTTTAATTATGTTTTATTGAATTGAGACACCACTTGTAACTGCACCCCAGTCTGATGAGTGACCTTTTACAGTTACACATTGTATTCTATTTCCTACCCAGGAGGTGGTCCATCTAATTATATTGTTATTTGGCCCTATTCTTATAAGTTGTTTTAATAAGACTGTATGGGAAACTTTATCGAATGCCTTGGAATAATCTAGGAAAATAACATCCACAGGTATGTTTTTATTCAGTGCTGCACTTACTGGTTCAAAGAAACTAATTAGGTTTGATAGACATGATCTCCCAGGTGTGAATCCATGCTGGGTTGGATCTATGTTCCCTGTGTTTTGTAAATGTGTAATTATGTGTTTTTGCAATCATTTTTTCATGATTTTACCTACCACTGATGTAAGGCTTATGGGTCTATAGTTACCTACTTCAGATCTGTTTCTCCCCTTAAAAATTGGTGCAACTGCCACCATTCTCCATTCCTTCAGTGTATTTCCCTCTTGGATAGATGTATTATATAAGTGGGTCAGTGACCCTGCCAACTGGTGAACTTATTTGTTTAGAAAACTGGGTGTAATACCATCTGGCTCAGGTGAACTACTTGTTTTAAGGCTATTTATACTATTAATTATGTCTTTAGCATGAAACTTTGGGAAGTTATTATCCATTTTATTTTGCTGTATCCATAATTGTTTTGTGGGATTATGTACACTTAGAAAGTGATTAAGTTCAGTAGCCATTTCTTTTTCCTCAGTTATTACTTTATCCCGTGTTTATGGATCCAATTGTGGGTTGTTTCCCCTTAAGGGATCCTATATAATTGTAGAATTTCTTTTTGTTGTCTTTAACCTTACTCACCAAATTTAATTATATTGCTTGTTTTGTTTTCTTTATAGTAATTTTGATATTTTTTTGCAGTATGTTTAAATCTCTGCCAATTTTCTAATGATGAATTATTTTTGTAGGCCCTATAATACCTTTTGTTTTTCCTTAAGAGTTTAGTTATTTTATGTGACCATCATGGAGGTACTCTTCTTGAGTTGATGTATTTCTGTCTAATTGGGACCAATGTTTTAGAACATTAGTTGATGTGCTTATTGATATTATTCCATATTTCTATGAGATTCTTCTCTTTCAGACCTTCCCTCCAATCCCAGTTATTTAAATAGTTTTGGATACTTTTGTAATCAGCTTTGTTATAGTTTAGTATTCTAGTCTTTCCCTTTGTGATATTGTGTGCCTATTTATATTCCAAATAGACAGTATTATGATCACTGTCAGCCAAGGGTGGTAAGATTTGTATGCTGTCAATAAGATCTGTATTGTTTGTGAAAACCAAGTCTAGTATATTATTTCCTATTGTGGGTTTTTTAACCAGTTGTTCTAAGTTCTGTAATACTGTAATGTGTACAAATCAGTTTGCTATACTATTAGATCCCTTACTCTTACTCCAATCAATGTTTGGGAAGTTAAAATCCCCCATAAGTAACAATTCACCCTGTATGTATTTGTCCATTGTTTCTGAAACTAGATTGTTGTTTTGTGTTTGGTCCAGATTAGGTGCTCGGTATATTAAACCTATGTTTAGGTTTCTTTGCTGTGTCTTTATATGTGCCCATACTGCTTCATTACTAGAATCATTTTGGTTAAATTCTAGTGCTAAAAGGGATTTATGTATATATAAAGCAACACCTCCTCCCTTTTTTGATTTCTATTTTTGTGTATTTTGAAATAACCTGATATTTCTATATTCCATTCACCATCTGTAAATCATGTTTCTGTAACTCCACAGATCTTAATTGCTTTTGTTGTTAGTATGTAATAAAGCTCCTCTATTTTGTTTTTTAAGCTTCCTGCATTTACCAGTAAGATTTTTAACTTCTCAGTGTTCACACATTTTTGATAGTTAATACTTTTCCTTTTTGATGTTTTATTATTTATCATTTATTTTTATATTAGAGGGAGATACTGGAGTAACTGTTTGTTTTAAACCTTCCCCCCAACTTATTAGTTTAAATGTTTATTGATGGCTATTGTTATATGATCCCCAAGTAGTTTATTACCTCTTTGGTTGTGGTGTAGCCCATCCCTGCTGTATAGTTCAGGCTTGCCTTCAAATTCTTCCCAGTATGTTATAGTCTCTATATTCTGTTTTAAACACCATGCCCATAGCCAATTGTTTACAACTTTTTGCTTTGTATAGTGTACTTGATTTGCCTTTGGTATTGGTAGTATCTCAGATATGATTGGTTTGCATCCTAATTCTATTAATTTGTTTGTGAGTGCTATGTAATCTTTTTGGATTTTATAGACTAGATCTCTAAAAATATTGTTAGTTCCAACATGAATTATTACCAAGGGTTCTGGGATGATGTTTTTAAGTATGTTTTCCAGCATGTAAGTGATATCTTGAAATTTTTCTCCCCTTAAAGCTAGATAGGGTTCTTTTAGTTTTATTTGGGTTACATATGGTCCTATCCAGGTTTTTGATCATAGAAGCACCCAGTACAGGGATATCTTGTTTTACATTATTGGGTCCATGCTGTATAGTTCCATTAATTATCTCAGTATCAAATTGTATCCGAGGTTGTGTTTCTCTGGTCTCCATACCAGACTATTTTATTTCCGTACAACTCAGTATATTTTTCTCTTTTTCTATTGCCATATTATTTTCCTCAGAAATTTGCTCCTGGTTGTCATTAAGTGTTAATAAGGGGTCAGACTGGTTTGTTAACGCGATGTGGTACTGCATGGCCCTACACCCTCTTTTAGAGGCCTTACAATATAATGTTTTATACCATTCCTCCTCATTCTCTGATTTCTTCCTCCTTATTTCTCTTTCTGGGTTTGTTATTTAAACATGCCTCTGTTAATACTTGTGTACTTTCAGTTCCTGTTTTAGTAGCCCCTTTCTTCATACTCCTGTTTTTGTTTAACCCCTTTGCTTTGCTAGCCTTTTTTCCTTTCTTTGTTTTTTATTTGCTGTCGATGTAAGTTGTTTTGTCATTTTTATTTATTTCGTTTTCTTGTGTACTCCCTGCTGCTTTTTGGAATCTTATTGCCATCTGGTTTTGACTGTCTTCTATGGCTCGAAGTCTGCTATCAAACTCTTCGATTTCCTTAATTAGCTCAATATTTTGAATATACTTCATAAATTTATATTCTAGGCCACCATAATCTTGGTGTATTTTCATAAACATATGGCATAATATACATTCAATCAATTTTTGGCCCTCTTTTATAATAATGCACTCCATTTTGTCTCCTAAGGGTTTTGCACTCTTACAATGTCTTTATTGTCTATGTGTGTCATTTTGCACCTTCACAGCTTAAATTATACTGAAGTTTCACCTACTTACATAAAGTGTCCCACTTGTCCCACTAGACATGCGAGAAACACACTTGGATGCACATGTCTTTGCATGTATCTTTGTGCGTGATGAAGCACACTCACCCTGCTTGCTTGCCCTGCTTGCCGCAGGTCTTGCTGAAATAGCCGAGGGTTACCCAGAAGTAGAAACATAGGTCAGCCCTGAAATTAAAAAACAACTTTTTGTTTAGAGGTGTTTCAGCTAAGCAAAGACCTTTCATACTAGGTTCTGGCACGCCTTTACCTCAACAGTAGTGCCCTTATTTAAAACGGCAGTCCCAAAAATGAGCTGTAGTTCTCAAACTAAGGTAAGAACTACACACCCCTCTTCTTGCTAGTGATGTAGCAGGGCTCAAAGAAACGCTCTGACAAGAGTGAGAATACAAGTGCAAGCTCACTAAGTGTTGTACAGGGTTTTATGCTGTGAAGTAAAAAAAAAACATAAACAGAGAGCACCATGTGTTAAAAACATTCTTCACATGACAGTGCACAGGCAAAATTTTACAGTTGCATCAGTTGTTGGTAAGTGACACAAACTAAGTGTTTACAAACTGCACCAAGTGATCGGCCTGTAATTACCTCATCAGTCTGTACACACACTGGAGACATCTCCATTTCTATGGATGCTATGGTTGCTGCTGGGCTTCAAGCTTATTTTTATCTGTTTGTTTTATTTTAAATGACCACATCATTAGTGCAATGGCTACAAACAGCCAGACAGAAATGGGAGTGGGATTTCACCCCAATTGAGAAATTTACAACTGACATCCTTTGCACAAATACTGACATACTGTAGTAGCAATTAAAAAGGTTCCCATTGCCTTGACATGCTGTAGAATTGTTAGCTGTACAGAGCACTATGTGTGAACTACAAGCTGCAAGCCCACCAGTGAAATGCTGCCACTCTGGATACAACAATTACACCCCAGAAGTAAGATATTCGATCCACCACTATGACACCAAAAACAGTATAATGAATGCTGTGAGGTTTATGCTGCAAAGTAAAACCAAAAATGTATTACTGGGAGGCACAGTACAAAAATTCAAATTTGATTACAAATTAAAACTTGCCGGCCCTCCAGAGATGTGGTTGGATTTCCGCTTGCAACGCCGGCGACCCAGGTTTGGGAACAGACCCGAGTTGCCAGAGGACCAGCCAGGGGGAGAAGGATGGAGCATCCCATGGATGACTCTTCTTCTCTGGGGGGAGGGTGGGTAAGTGCCCAGTGCACTGAGGACTCCTGGTGAGGGCCGGGAGATATTCACACTTCGGCACTCATTTCAGAGGAGGTGGGGTGGATGCTGGTGTCATTGCATGTCCCCGCATCCACGAATACAGGAAAAAGAAGAAGGTGGGAGGAGGCCACTGTCTCGGTGAAGCTATTCTTGGGGTTTCGATTAGCCATCATCACCGCTCCCCCAACCAGTCACTAGTTCCACGGCATGGCTAGGGGACCGTTGCCACAGACTCACCCTCCGGGGGGGGAAGCCGCAGTAACTGGGGGAGTCAGCAGCAAATAGATGATGGTTGGAGTCCCGGGGGCCATGACCAGGGCTGAGGACTGACAGTGGCCCTGCCAGGAAAAATAGAGAATAAAAAACAAACAAAGAAAAAAATTTAAACTTAAAGGTAGTCCTAAAGGGAACCAGTTACAGCATGAATTGCCTCTAAAACAACATGGACGATCCCTTCTGCTCTTTGAGGTGGTCAAAAGTAAACTCAGAAAAATTATAAAATGTCTTAGGGCTGAGGGTGCTGTAGTAAATGTAATGATGTTGTTACAGCAGTTGCCCTTGACGTACTAATGTTTATCATACTAATGTTTATTGCTGTAGTACTGTTTATCAAGAATCCATGGTGCACATCAAAGGAGCTACCATCCTAGAGCAGAGCAGCATTTTGGGAGTTGTGATGGGCAGAAGGTTTCTCCTTTCTGCCTAATAGCTTAACCTGAAACCACCAGAGTGCAACAGTGATCACAAAACTGAAGTTCCGCTTTGTTACAAGCAGGAGTCATAATAAATAACTTACTAGTGTGGTTGGGGGGGGCAAAGGAACAGCACTGTGGTCAATCAATAGGATGGCATGGGCTTCAACTCCACTGGTGAGAGGGCACATTCTAGGTATCCATTCATGTGGTTCTAGATCCCCATTCTCTACTACATAATAGAGACATCAACATGGCTCTGCTATGCAGCTGTAAGAACAAGGCTGGAGGTACTCTACATTGAATCTAGATATGGTCAAAGTTGTATACCATGGTCTTGATAACAAAGGATTCCCAAGAAGAGAGAAGCTACGTGCCTAACACCACCAAAGCATCACACAAGTCTCAAGGAACAGAAAGGCTAAGACTTGTCAGGTGTCAGTGTCAAAAATCCATAAGAGTGTGGAAAGGTGCATATACAGTAGTGCTAGTCAGGATGCAACATAGTAATGATGCAGTACAACACAACATGCAGCAGTACAGTGCAGGGAATGGTGTAATTCAATGGCAATTATGCACATTTATCATGCAGTATTTTGTGACATGTCATTAATGCAAGTTATTGCATTGCACAGTGGCTGATTCCCCTATACAAAAAATGTTAAGAGCCTTGGGAACAAATAAAATAAGTTATTAAGGATCATTCAAAAAGAAATGTGCCTTGCTAAATGCTAACTCCTTGGGCTTGTCTGATACCTCTTTCTCGCTCCACCCAATATTTCATTCTTCCATCTAACCTTAATACTTGTATTCTTATTGACACTTGTCAGTACTCATCTTCTTCAAATTTCTGATGCTATCCCTCCTGAAACTAGCAAATTACAACAACTTAGCCAAATATGTGTACACAAAAACCACTGTAGGTTGAATTCTGGACTTAGTTCTCAGTAACATACTGTAGGAAATGATGTTGATGGATGAAAGTTCACTGAGCCACTACTAAGATGAAGTGACCATAATATGGTACAGTACAGTTCTGAATAGGAAAAAATGTATTCTGATGTATGGAAAATGATGTGTTACAATTACAGCAGGGTGGATTACAGCAAATTGAGGACTGAAATAAGTGGTATGCGTGGGGAGTAGCCCAGCCATGGTATATGTTGCTAACAATAACATACTCCCATGTTTCCCCAACCAAATAAACAGTATCTTTGATTTTTGTTTTCTTTAGAAATGCCTGCACTTTGCCAGGATCATCAGTCAGTATCAACCCACTAAAAAGTATTTTTCAGTAGTGTTTTTTAAACATAGCAATGATTCAGTCGTCCACCGGCTGAATCTGTGATGTGGTGTTTTAAGGCAGAAACAGGCTGTAGACTTTACCAGCTTTGGAATTCAGTTCCTTCTCAGGTGCAGGAGCTTGATATTGGTTGAGCAACAGGAAAGCTTTGGAGGGCATATTTTGTTTGTTGAAGTGGGCATGGATGGAGGGAATACAGCATTCAAAAAAACATCTTTTGAAAATGTCAGCCATCATCCACGCATTTCTATTGTGGTCATTGATGACAGGGGCACACAGGTTAACATGTTGGAAACAGAATGAGTTCTTAAATTTACCAGTGCCCAGAGGTTTTATTTTATGCATACCTTATCAGTTTTTATCTTCTTTAAAAATTTTTAAAACAATACAATACAGATTCAAAAGAATACATGGGCATAAACACATCTTGCTTTATCAGAAAGTATTACAAATATTCCAGTCAGATAGTTACAGTGGTAGGTACAATAGAAAGTAAGTAAGCTCAACTTTCATAATAATGTATATATTTAACAGTTCATCAGCCATAATAACATACCAGCCAACCATATATTATAGGTCCCGTAAGATAATCAAAACAGCTGGAGACTTAATAGTGCTGTATATCAATCAGGTAACCAAAAACACAGATAGACCTAGCTGTACATTAATATATAACAAGACCATTCGCCAGAGTGGCTACACTTAAGAGGCTAACAAACACAGGGGGTGCTTAAGGGCTGGATAGGAGTCTGTCATGCATGAAATGTCAGGGTGATGAGTGGTTGCCCTATCATGGGAAGAGGGGTTTAAGTAACCATCCCCAAAACATAACTGAGGAAGGAGGACCAGGGGAGGGGAGGGAAGGGGAGGGAAGGGCAGCTGCAGTATAAGGGCTGCTAGCTGCACACTCGAGCAGACTCAATAGACCATTAGGCCTTTATCTACTGGCAATTTCGTATGTTCATATGTTCACATGCTATCATATAAGGAAAGTTTACACACAGCCAGGTGACTAATCCTTTCATTACGAGTGAGGACACTTACTGCTTATTTCTGGAGGGACAGGGAAGGGACATCTGGAGATTTCCATCTCTGCAGCAGGAGGTGCTTGTCCTTGATGGATACAGCTACAGGCCAGTTAGCCTGCCATTTATGGAGGTGAGGGACTTCGACAAGGGAGCACAGCAGCAGATGTCTGGGTGAAAAGGGAAAGTGGCAGCATAGAACTTACTAACAGGAGGCATGTTCACCTTTATAAGAGCTGGTAATAGCCAGGCAGGACCATAAGAGGTGTAATAGAGAAGCTTCTTTAGCCAGATATCTCCACCAAGTATCAGTGGCCAACACCACCAGCCTAGGCAGCACCTGGAGAGTTGAGTCCTGCACAAGTAATGTAGTCCTTTATTTTGTATTAATTAGCCATTGGAGTCACATACAGCAGTATGTGCCAATAGCCAACAGTCCTCCTATTCTCCCAGAGAGAGAGAGAGAGAGAGAGAGAGAGAGCGTCATGCCCAAATCAGCCTTCCAGTGGGCTTTGGCTGTTAAGGCGGGATTAGCCTGGACATCCCTAAGAGGTTTATAAATCTGGCCAGCTACACTTTTGTTCTTCTATAGCCATGTGGGTGTAGGGGCAGCATTCTAATTTTAATAATAATTGGAACCCTTTCTCAATCCTTGATATCAAAAATATGATTCTGAATCTTGGTCTTGTTCAAATTATATCGGACACCATCAGAATCAATTATAAAACTGGATATGAATCTACATTGGATTGGATCATTACTAACACCCTTCTCACGTTGTTTCCTCTGGAGTTTTACCAGATGAAATTAGTTTTTTTAATTTTTATTTACTATTTCTGCACAGTTCTCACTCCAGCGGCAGTTCCCTTCAGAGTACCCTGGGCTGGAGGTCCCCTAGTCCCTCCCTGAGTACCTCCCATGAGAAGCCACCAAACCTAACTCCATTCTTCCTTGGCCTGCCCCCTCCTGGGTGGGGAGGGAGGGGGTTCCCCATTCCCCCTCCCAGTCCACTAAATTGTGCATCAGGAGGTCCTGGTTGTCTTCATTGGGAGCACAGTTATAGGATCTGGAGTAGCCGGATCCCTTTTACAACCACTGTGGTAGGGTATTTCCTTGTTCTGGTACCACCCCCATAGGATGCAGGCATGCTAGGGGAGCCAAGGGGTGGAGCATGTCGCATCGTGCTATTGCTTCAGCTCCCGGCTGATGTCCTCCCACCCGCTTCCTGCAGTCCCACTGCCCCTCCACCCATGGTCACCAAGGTGGTGGTAAAGTGGAGGGACAAGCAGCCCACCCAGTGAGAACTTGATCCTCGCCTCACCCTGACTGGCCCTCCAGCAACCCGAGTCTGTTCCTGAACCTGGGTCGCTGGCATCACAAGCGGTAGCTCTACCACTGTGCCAGTGGGCCAGTGCACTGGATGGAATTAGTGACGACTGTAGAGTATTTTGTAATTGGTCTGCTAAATTCTCCAAGAGAATGCCTAAAATAATTTCCTTTCAAAAACTGGATGACTTAGATGGATTGAAATCTAGACAGGAAATGTCAACAAAGGACTGGTCTTTCCTTCATAGCATTAATAACATAGATGAGGCATATGACAAGTTTTGTCATTACTTCACAACTATCTGTGATAAGTTACTTCTCTTGAAAAAAGCCAGGATTATGACAATAGCAATATTTGAATTACTTCCCAGTTACTAAAGCTTATGAGGACATGAAATAAGGCTTGGACTAAATATAAAAAGCATAGAACTGCTGAACATTCAACTGAATTTAAGACGCTGAGGAACAAATGTCAAACAGCTGTAAGATCTGCAAAAAATGAATACTACAAACATATATTAACCAAGCATAGAGGGGATATTAAATCTACATGGAAAATTCTAAACACTATGATGGGTAATGTAAAAGTTTCCAATTATTTTTCACTAGAGTTAGGTGGCACTTTATTAAATGATCCAGTCAGTGTAGCTAATGCATTTAATTGTCATTTTACAAGTTTAGAAAAGGTTGGCCACAAGTTCAGACTAATCATGGGCCTCTGGATGATAGTTTACCTTTCCAACTACATAATTCTTCTATCAGAAAAGTTGCTGATAATATTCCCATGTTCTATTTTTGTGTTCTATCACCAGAGGATATACTATCATATATTAATAAAATGAACCCAAGACAAAGTCTTGGTTTAGATAATATTGACTTTAGGATTTTGAAAGAGGTTGGCAACTTGTTTGCCCTCCATCTGGCTAAACTGTTTAATTTTTCACTTTGTCACGGTGTTTATCCTACCATATGGAAATGCGCTGTAGTTAAACCAATATTTAAATCTGGTTCTAGGTCTAATATTAACAACTTCCGCCCTATATCTTTGTTGGCACCCCCTCTCAAAGGTGTTGGAGAGAACAGCATCAGACCAAATGACTGAACATCTTGTTAAGTATGATCTCTGGTCGAAGGCACAGCATGATTTTAGAGCCAACCATAATACGGAAACTGCCTTGGTGAGGTTACCTAGCCAAGAGATTAAAGCATTTGATGAAGGTAAAGATGTTGCCTCAGCTTTTATGGACCTCATCAAGGCATTCAATCTGGTTAAACATGCTGTGTTTTTAAATTTATTAAATAAGGTTTTCTTCTCCATTGAAGTTATCTCCTGGGTAGATCAATATCTCAATAATCAGTCACAATGAATGCATGCCGATACATGGATTTTCATCTACAGATTCTTGTGGCAGAGAGCTCCTGCCACTGTTGAGGATCAACCTTTTCTTAAATCTGTTGCAACAGTTCTTCTATTTCTTAGCCTAATCTATCCTTTACAGTTTCTAGTCCATAAGGTTGGCAACCTATGGGCTCCCACTTCCCTTTCTTGACTATGCTATAGTGTCCTCTTTAATTTTTATTTTCCCTCTCAGTTCCTCATACAGGGAGGTTATTGTTGTGATCTCTGGGCTGATATAAAACAACAGGCTGTGTTCCTCATTGTTGGATTTAGTATGCAATGGTATTATGTCATAAAATGCATTGATGTTTATACCTTATGTGTATGAAACCTGTAAATGTCGAAAATACAATGGCACTAGGTGTTTTTAATAAAGGTAAAAAGTTGCTAGGGGACTGTATTATAAAAATTAAGTTAGCTGTGCTATTTAAAATACATGTAAATTGCTGTAAGTTGAACAAATCTGAAATGTTATGGTGAGTTGCATATATCCCATGATGCTTTGCATTATGGAAGTGTGTGTGATGCTGTGTTTCTTTGAAATTTGGCTTATTGTCAATGCCCTTTGGGGTAACCTTTGCTTCAGTGTTTCTGCACTGAGGTTCTTTGTCTTTAGATTGTTTTTTTCATTTGATCCCCCACCACCAAAGCAAACAAGGCCTGCATAGGGGAGGCTAAATCTCAACAGATAAGTTAGATCAGAGATCAGGTGAGTCAGTATGTGCTGCCTAAGTGTAGAGAAAGACTTGCATAGTCTGTTACTACAAACTGATGTACTGAAAAAGGGATATGCCATTGCTGAAGGTTATCTCCTGTATTTTGAATAAGCATCACACAGAGATTGTGTGTTGAACTTGAAGTTCAGTGTCTGGTCCATCTGTTATCCCACAACCTTTCCACAGACTTGCTGTTAGAAGTGGGATAACTTGCTGGAAGCATCTGGACTGGCCAAAGAGGGATGTTTTCTGGTGGATATCGCCCAGATATCCCAGGTGGACTAATGCATCTGGAGTTGCCAGAAGAGAACCCAGAGAAGAAAGTTCATGGAGTTCTGACCAGAACCATGGTGGACAAATGGAGAGAAGCTGCTGCCTGGACTGGACCTGAGAGCTCAGAGGAAGGCCAAACCTGAAGACAATGAAGAGAAACAAAGGAATGAGTCACTACCATGGGGTTGAGGCACACTGACTATGCAAAGAGGTGGAACACCGGTGCCAGGTACTTGAGAGGTCCCTGCCAGAGAGTTTGGATAAGTTGGAGGAGGATTTTTCAAGGGCTCAGCTGGAAGAGGACCCCCTGCCTAAGCAGGCTATTCCTTTGCTGCCTGTGTTCCAAGGATGTTGCCTGTTGGAGGTTGGAGATGCAAGTATGGAACTTGAATGTAAGACCTCAGATAAGATTGTGCCTAGTGATACTGTTCTGAGGTTGAAGACTCCAAGCAAGAAAGAAGAAGCCTATGAGGCTGCAGGGGCTTTTTCTTGTATTGATACAGCTAAATCTTTTAACAGTATTGACTGGGGAATACTGTAGGCTAAAGATGCTAATGTTGTCAAATTGTTACACTATGTTAAGATCAAGGAGGTGGTATATTTTATTTTTATGAAAAACCTACAAAGGAGGAGGTGGGTGGAAAATGGATTAGAACCTGTTTTGGGGTAACACCTAGCATGTCTACCCTTAGGTGTCTATATCAGTAGCAAGTGAAATGAATGAATCAAGGGACATACAGGGTTTATATAGAGGGGTTGAACCTAGGATTGGGCCCCTGCTTAAAACTGACATGTCTGGTGGGGTTGGGACAGGTAATTAGTCACCCAGAGAAAGTCTTTCTATGGTACTGGACTTTACAGCTGTCCAGATTTTCAGTTACGAAATATGATAGATGTTCACTAACATGAGATAGTATAGGGACTGGTACCATTTATTTCCATTAAGAAATGTGTTAATGTCTCTGGGTAAAGAATGATGATATCCACTATGTTTATGATAGAATGTTTATCATTAATAGGGACCATGAGACAGAGCTTCTGAAGATGGATGGGTGGAAGCTCCATCCTTTCCTGGTACAGTAAGGTGGTAAGCAGTCTGTAATAACTGCTTCCCTCTTAAGGTGGGGGATATGTGACAGGGAGCTCCTGCCACTCTTGAGGACTGACCTTTTCTTAAATCTGTTGCAACAGTTCTTCTATTTCTTAGCCTAATCTATACTTTACAATTTCTAGTCCATAATGGTTGCCATCTATGGGCACCCCCTTCCCTTTCTTGACTATCCTATAGTGTCCTCTTTAATTTTCCTTTCCTCTCTCAGGTCTTCATACTGTAAAGTTATTGCTGTGACCTCCGAGCTGATGTAAAACAACAGGCTGTGTTCCTCATTGTTGGATTTAGTATACAATGGCACTATGTCATAAAATACATTGATGTTTCATTTATTTATTTAATTAGTATTTCAGAAAGACCTTTGAGCATGAGCTCTTTTACAAAGGTTCCACATCAGGGTGGACAATAAGACAATACACATATTCGGTGGTTACAGAGACCTGATCATTAGACATTAAAGAGCGATTACATGACAATTAGAAAAAATAGGAGAAAAACAGAGCAGTTGTAATTGAATACTAAGCTATTTCTAATTGGTTGCCCTAGGTAGCACACCCCTGGAAACCTGCAAATCCATTAATAGACTATGGTAGAGTAACTGCATAGGGTTTAACGCTATCCCAGATAGCGAGAGGCTGGGTGACAGTGAGACAAAGGGGATCGGGTTTGAACCTACTGCAGAGAGTGAGAGATGGGGGGATAGTGAAATGGGGGTGGCTGTAATCGGGGGTGAGCAGCTCCAGAGGGCTTTGTCGAGTATGGTGTGTGTGGAGGGGTTGGGAAGGGCAGTACTAGTATGTAAGTGAATATGTATGTGCTAATTGCCATCTGATTACTACTCTCTTGAAGCAGAGATAGCATTTCTGCTTAATATTAAACCAGTTTCTACTGATATTAGGGAACTGGAAAGTTACACTGATCTTATGGATGAACAACTTCATTCTAATGAACAATTTCCTTCACATTTAGGTAGCATTTCTATGCCTCCTGATGAGGAGACAATTGTAATGACTAGTACTAGTATACCTGTTGCCTTTGCCCCCTCTTATAAGGTGGAGGATTATCCGCCCTCTTCTCATGATAATGATGACTGGACCATTGTCACAAAGCCTCTTAAAAAAAGGAGGGGCGGTCAAGTACACAATAGTGCCCCTATTGAAACTCGTAATAGGTTTGAGCAATTGACTGTATCAAATAATGAAGTGCTACATGATTTATCCTGTGCATCACCCTCTGTTGATAATAATGGTTTAAAACACTTTTCAATCAGGAGTTAATGCCCATGAATACTTGTCCTAGTAAGTCTCAAGCTACCAAATCAATACCTATTAAGTTAATCACTCCAGAGTGTGTTAAACAATCACCTATTTCTGATTATTGTACCCCTACTGTCTCAAAACAAGTGTTAGTCCTGGGAGATTCAATCATTAAGCACACTGACAGGGCGATATGCACTAGTGACAAGAGCAACCACACTTGTTCTAGCTTCTGTGGGGCCAGGGTATCTGACATTACCTCCATGATGCCTAAAATTTTACAAAATGTGGCAGAAAATCCACTGGTTATCATACATGCTGGTGTTAATGATATAAACAACACCCCATTTAATCAGTTACAACAGGACTATGTGACGTTATGTAACCTGTTACTTGATAGGGGATGCTGTGTATGTATATCTGAAATTCTACCTGTCCTGAGAGCAACATCTACCATGATGCAGAAAATCAAAGCCCTAAATGAATGGCTGAGAAAGTGGTGTTTTAAGCAGGATATATCCTGTATTACCCACTGGGAATCATTTTCAGATCATTCTTCCTTGTTTTGCTGGGACGGTTTACATCTCAGTCATAGGGGTAGTACACTTATGGGGAAATGTATCACTAAAATTATAAATCATTGTTTAAACTAAAAACAATGGGGGAAAATGGGTCTATTCCCAAGTCTCTGAATACTTACCAAAATATTATTACAACTAAATGTAAATTCCTAGGTTTGAATGCAAGATCTTTAAACCAACTCAAATTAGCAGAACTCGAAGCCAAATGTAAAACGTTGAATATAGGTGTGGTGGGAGTAACTGAAACTTGGTGGGACGCATCCTCAGTTTGGTCCAGAGAAATTCCAGGTTATAAGTTATATCATAAAAACAAATTAGATAAGCAAGACAGTGGAGTTTGTAAGTACATACGAAATGATATTCCTTCTTTTGAAGTGTGTTCTCCCTTTCCTTTGGAAAGTATATGGGTTAAAATCTTATTGAAGGAGCAGTCCTATATAACTATTGGTAATATCTATTGAACTCCATCTGCAAATTCAGATTACACAAATGTTTAAAGAAATTACACATTTTTAAGAATCTCAAGATACTGTAATATTTGGTGACTTTAACCTCCCTCATATTAACTGGGACTCATTCTCAGGACAGTCCTATGCCGAGAAAGGACTAACAAATGTGGTAGTTAGTACTGGATTACAACAACTTGTTACTGAACCCACTTGAGGTCTTAATATTTTGGATCTATTATTTACTAACACAGAGCAACAAATTAGCAATTTACAAATTTGGGATCCACTTGGGACCAGTGATCATTCATCTATTCTTTTTGAAATTCAACAGTTTAAAACTACACAAAGGAAGTTATACTATACAAAAAATTACAACAAAGCAAATTTTTCTAGAATCAATGAATACTTACAAAACATAAACTGGGAATCTAATCTTCTTAATTGTACAACACAACAAGCTTGGGACTTTTTTAAAAACATTGTACATTATTTGGAAAATACCTTTATTCCATCTAAGAGGAAATTTAATAATAAAGGAAAAATTTCTCCTTGGTTCAACAAGACAATTAAAAATCAGATTAAAATAAAAATTAAACTTTTTAGGAAACTTAAGAATAGTTCTGTTCCATTTAAAACTACTCTATTACATAAATACAGACTATCTGTGAAAAACTTAAAACATTCTACTAAATTGGCAAAAAATAAGCTAGAATTTAAACTAGCTCACACAAAAGACTGTCACAAATCTCTTTTCTCCTATATAAATAGTAAAAACGGTGTATCAAGGACCATTGGTCCCATTATAACAAATGGCTATTTTCTATCTGATATAGAAACCTCAAATCTCTTTAATAAGTACTTTTGTTCTGTCTTCTCTCAAAAATCACCTATTAGTACATTTAAAGTTCACCACATAGATTATCATAGGTTCTATCCAACTGACATTATACTGGCTAACAAAAAACTAAAAAAAAATACTAGTACGGGCCCAGATAGTATTCATCCATGGTTTCTGATCAAAACCTATATAAATATTTCTATACCTTTGTCAATTATTTTCAATAAATCCTTACAAGAAAGCATTGTACCAAATGATTGGCATTCAGCAATAGTTACTTCCATATTTAAAAAAGGCAATGTTCTGTGCAAAATTATCATCCAGTTAGTCTGACCTCAGTGGCTGGTAAATTAATGGAATGAGTAATGAAGTCTCTGATAGATCAAGTTTGTAAAACATTAGGAATTTATGATTCAAATCAGCATGGGTTTACTTCCAAGTATTCCTGCACCACCAATCTGATATCTTTTTACAATAATATAAGTACTCTACTAGATGTGGGTATCCCTAGTGATGTAATTCTTTTGGACTTTAGTAGAGCTTTCAATAAAGTCTCACATGGAAAACACATTACTAAAATGCACAATCTAGGTTTGTCACCTGATATTGTCAACTAGACTTTAAACTGGTTGACAAATCATTCTCAGAGAGTCAGAATTAATGATATCTTGTCTGATTCGGGTAGTGTGACAAGTGGTGTACCACAGGGTCGGTCTTGGGACCAACATTGTTTAACCTCTTTATTAGTGATTTACAAACAGGGCCAAATAACTTCATGGTTAAATTTGCAGACAATACTAAATTGGGGGGCAAGGTTAATAATCAAGAAAATATTTCTGCATTTAAGAAGGATTTGGAAAAATTAACACTTTGGGCAAATGAAAATCATATGCAGTTTAATCAAAACAAATGTTTAGTAGTGCATTTCGGTGTAAATAATCCAAAAACGATATATCATATAAATGGACTACCACTTCACTCATCAAATTGTGAAAAAGATTTAGGGATACAGTATATGTTAATAATAAACGTACATCAAATGATCACTGTGTTAGAACTGCTTGCATGACCAACAGACTTTTGAGGCATATAAAACGCACTTTTGTTAATCGCACTGAACAATGCCTTATTCCATTGTATAGGGGATATATTAGACCGTATCTAGACTATGGCTCCCCTTTCTGGAATCCAAACCAAAAAATACATAGCAATTCTTGAACAGGTTCAAAGGAGAGTAACTAGAATGATTCCAAGATTAACAAACTTGGATTATCAGAACAGATTAAAAGCTACTGGTCTCTTCTCTCTTCAAACTAGAAGATTAAGAGGTGATATGCTTATGGTTTTTAATTTAATAAATTCACCAGATCTAATGGAAAAATGTGGTTTAACACTCTCCAAAAGGAGAAATGTTCTGAGACTGCATAATAAACAGCTTGAAGTAAAAACTTATAAAACCAGCAAAGAGGAAACTTTTTTCCAATAAGAGCATCCATTGTATGGAACACCTTGCCACAAGAATTGGTAGAGGCAACTAGTGCCACTGTCTTTAAAAACAAATTAGATGTCTGGTTGAGGGATAATAGATAAATAATGACCCACATAGTGTGGAGAACAGTCTCGATGGGCCCTGGCCTTCTTCTGTTCTTTTATACCAAGTAATACCAAAATACCTTATGTGTATAAAACCTGTAAATGTTGAAACTACCACAGCACTAGGTGTTTTTAATAAAGGTAAGTAGTTGCTAGGGTTCTGAATTATAAAAATTAAGATAGTTGTGCTATTTAAAATACATGTAAATTGCTGTAAGTTGAACAAGTCTGAAATGTCATGGTGATCTGCATATATCCCATGATGCTTTGCATTATGGAAGTATGTGTGATGTTGTGTTTCTTTGAAACTTGGCTTATTGTCAGTGCCCTTTGGGGTAATCCTTGTTTGAGTTCTTCTGCACCGAGGTTCTTTGCCTTTAGCTTGTCTTTTTTTTATTTGAGCCCCCACCACTCAAGCAAACAAGGCCATTATAGGGGAGGCTAACTCTCAACAAATGAGTTAGATCAGAGATCAATGAGTGAGTAGGTGCTGGCTTAGTATAGAGGAAGGACTTGCATAGTCTGTTGCTACAGACTGATGTACTGAAGAAGGGATATGCCATTGCTGAAGGTTATCTACTGCATTTTGAATAAACATCACACAGAGATTGTGTGTTGAACTTTAAGTTTGGTGCCTGGTCCATCTGTTATTCTACAATCCCTCCATAATTGTAGCCTTAATTGTGGAGTACCACAGGAATCCATGCTTGGACCCATGTTATTTCCCTATTTATTAATTCTGTTTCTGAGTTATTTACACAAACTGAATTGCTTTTATATGCAGATGATGCGGTCCTTTTTTGTTCAGTTAATAATATTAATGAGCTACAAGAAATTTTACAACAAGATTTCAGTACAACCTATTCATGGTTTGAATCTCATAATCTGGTCTTAAATTCTACAAAAACAAAAGTCCTTATTTTTCAGAGTTCTAGGAAAATAAACATTGATATTATTTTACTTTATGATAATAATGGAAACAATGTTACACAAATAACTTCCTATAATATCTCAGCTTAATTTTGGATCAGCATCTAACGTTTGAACCCCATATTACTGATTTAATAAGTAGACTCCATAAAAGACTTGGTTCACTATATTATATTAATAAAAGTCTCACTCTTGAGATGAGAAAAATACTTACATGTAGCTTTTTGCTTCTATTAATTCATTATGGTGCCAATATATACTCATTTTCAGCTGAAAGAATTCTTAAGAAACTCAGGTCAACTTACAATAGTATCCTACATTTTGCATTGGGATTGCCTAGATGGACACATCATTGTTTACTTTACAAATCTTTTAGATGTTTACGTCTTACTGAATCATTCTATTATGGTGCATTAGTAGTCATGCACAAAGTTCAATTAGGCTTGGTGTCTGATAGTATCGTATCTTTGTTTCCAAAAAATGACTCAGTACTCTGTACTAGAACTCAAGGTAGAAATATTTTTAAGGTTCCTTTTTTCCATACTTCTTTCTCACAAAATTCCATTAACTTTATTGAAGTAAAAATATACAATAATCCACCAGACTTTATCATAGGTTGTCAGTATTTAAGAAAATGCTTAAATGTCATTTTTTAGACAGAACTGCTTGTAACTGTTATGATTGACCTCTCATCTATTTTGTCTGTCATGTATGAAAGTGTTTGAATTTTTATTATTGTATTATTTATAACTGGACACCTGTGAAAATGTGCATTTGTACCCACAGTTCTTTTCAGTATAAAATAAACATGAAATGAAATTCTGCAACTCAGCGCCCTTAGTGTTAGACTTCAACAGGGGTAAAACGGAACTCCTGAGTTGTAAAAACCTCCTGTGATCCTGGTTTGGAAGATGCTTAGCAGTGTACAAATGTTCAAATGATTGCAATTGCCTGGAACTGGGGAGTGAAAGATCCCTTATTCTTCTAATACCCATATCAGACCAGGATTTCAAAAACATAATTTTTCTATCTGTGACAGTCCTAGGATTCCACCAGTTTGGGGAGGGGTAGGTTCTAAAGGGCAGAAATCAAGATGTTACAGCCTACTGAGAGTCTTCCAGCTCAAGATGGAGCTATTTATAGTACAGAACCCCCAACAGTGTTCGGGAGCAGGTCCATACAATGCTGTGCTGGGCGAGGCACCCAACATAAATAGGGATTCAATTTCCACCCACAAAGGTAGGCACTCTGCATTATCCCAGAACCACTGAAGAGTTTGAGCTCCTTGGAAGGTTACATGGTATGCCTTACACCATAATAAACCCCATTCCCCTGAAGAGCAGTGTGCCCAAAGTTTAGCACTACTGTAACATGGTAGCCTACCTTCCCAGAGAAAAGATCCAAGCATTTTATCTAACTTGAAGAACCATGAGTCAGACAACAACAAAGGCATGCTATGTAACAGGTACAACATTTTTGGAAGTGTTATCATGTGCACTGCTTCAGTTTTCCCCATCAGGGACATGTTAAGTGTTCCCCACTGATCAAATTCAGTGTACATGGCCTGAAGAAGGGGTTACAAATTAACATGTGGCATCAAGGCTAGATCTACTTTAATAGCAACTCCCAAATATGTAATACCTTACAGTGCCCATTTAAGGTCGACTGCCATAAAGGGGGCATTGGGGCAATTAGAGGTACTAGGAAGAATGTGTGTTTTACCTCGGTTCAACTGAAGGCCAGACAAAACTGAGAAGAACTACAGGGCTTGTATCAGTGGAGTGAGTGAGGTATCTGGGGAGTAGATAAATACCAGATCATCCACATAACATAAAGTACAGTAGGACCGAGGACCGACTGAGACCCCCTGGCTGCTTGGGTGAGAATGGATGGTAGCCGCCACTGGTTCTATGACCAGGAAGAAAAGAAGGGATGACAGGGAGGAAGCCCTGTAGCGTGCCAGTCTATAAGGGAGTCTAAGAGCCATCCATTGGTGGAGACTCTGGCTGAAGGAAAACTGTAAAGCACTTGAACACATTTTAGGAATTAGGATCTTCAGCCAAAACGGGACAGTGCTGCATAGAGGAAGGTCCAATTTATCAAATCAAATGCCTTCTCAAGGTTTATTGAGACAGTCACTATGGAAGACAGGGCAGATTGTGCAGCCAAAATCAGGATGAGGATTAAGTGCATATGGTCCAACCCTATCCTGCCTTTACAAAGCCAACTTGTGAGGGACGCATTAAGCAACTTGGAAGAGGATTTATTTGGTTGTACTGTGTGTGAACACCTGGGTAACAGTGACCACAATATAATATGTTTTAAGCTAAAAGGTTGTTGTAGTTCTCTTAAGGGCAAGATCAGGATCAGATATTACAACAGGGATAACTTCATAGAGATGAAAAGCTATTTCAAGGATTGGGATTGGTTAAGGGAGGAACCCTGGAACACAAATGGAATATATTTAACAGCAGGCACCGGTATTGTATACGCAAGTATGTATTGGATAAGGAAAAGTAAAGTAATACAGGTAGAATTCCTATATGGTATAATGGCATTATAAAAAAAAATAATTAGATATAATAAAAAGGCATATACCAATTATAAGAAAGCACCAAAAACAGAAATGAGGAAGCTTTAGAAAAATGGGATTAAACAATGTAAATCCATGATTAAGAAATCTGAAAGGCAATATGAAAGAAGACTTGCTAAGAAAATAACTAATAATAATAATAAAAAACTTTCTTCAGCTATGTCAACAGTACCAAGACAGGGTAGCCAAAAATCAGACCTACTTAAAGTGTGAATTAAATATTCCATGAAGGCACAAAAATGGCTGAATTATTCAATAAAAATTTCTTGAGCATTTTCCAGCAGATAGATAGTAAAACAACAGATAACATACTGTAGTGGATAGGGACAGGACAGTTAAATTTAGTGTAACAGATATTAAAAATAAACTCATTAATTTAGATCCAAATAAATCACCAGAACCTGATGGTCTGCACCCTAGGCTGATCAAGGAACTAGCTGAGGATTTGGCAGGCCCATTAACAGGCATTTTCTCAAGCTCAGTACAAGAAGACGGTTATAGTTGAATGAAAGGAGGCTAGTGTTATCCCTATTCATAAGAAGGGACCAAGGGAAGTTGTTGGTAATTATAGACCTATATGTCTTACATCTATTATAGGTAAACTCATGGAAGATTTTATAAAGCAAGAAATAGACAATCATATGTATACCAAAGAACAAGTGGACATCTCCTAGTATGGTTTTACACCTAAAAGATCATGTCTTACAAACCCTTTTCACTTTTTTGACCCTATCAGCAGAGCACTGGATATAGGACTCTCAATAGATGTTTTGTTTTTAGACTTCTCAAAAACATTTGATATGGTGCCCCATTCAAATCTAATTGACAAACTTAATGAAGTGGGACTTCAGGCTGACATAGTTAGTTGGGGGCCTTCATGGTTAGACAGGAGAAGGCAAAGAACAAGTGTCATAGGTCACTACTCAGAGTGGGGTGACATGACAAGTGGGGTCCCACAGGGATCAGTGTTGGGACCAACACTTTTTAATGTTTATGTCTCATCCATGCAAACATCAAATAACACCTGGATATGTAAGTCTGCAGATGATGCAAAGATGGGAACTGTTGTAGACAACACCAAAGTCATTACACTTTCAAAGGGAAATACATAAGCTACAAAATTGGGCAAAACAATTCAAGCTAACTTTTAATTTGGACAAATGCAAAGTAATGCATTTGGATGTGAGAAATAAGATGGCTACATACACCCTCTATGGTAAAAGGATATCAGACGCTACCATGGAGAAGAACCTGGGGTGATAGTTAACAGCAAATTAATGTTTGGGGATGAGTGTAGAAAAGCAATGGCAAGGGGTAACAGGATACTGGGATGTAGTCACTGAAATATAAGAAGTAAGGATAGGGAGGTGATCTTGCCACTGTACAGGGCCTTGGTGTGGCCCCATCTGGAATACTGTGTGCAGCTATGTGCACCCTGCACAAAAAACAATATCAGACTAGTTGAGAGAGAGTACAGAGAACTGCAACACATAGTATAGGGACACTCTCAAGCAAATCTTATGAGGAGAGATTGAGGGACCTGAATTTATATTCTTTGGAGTAAAGAAGATTAAGAGGAGACATGTGTTTAGTCTACAAAGCTTTTCAGAATAAAGATCTTTTTGAATGTCTCAGGCTGGAGAGGATGACTAAGGATAAGGAAACTAGATTACATAACCTCTTATTAAAAGGTGACCTATTTAAAACAGATAAAAGAGCATCATGGTTCAACCAGAGGGTAGTGAACAAATGGAATAGTTTTCCAACAGAAGTAGTAGTAAGTAGTTCGCTGAATACCTTCAAAGCAGGTCTTGACAAACACATGACTGATAAAATTACTTTCTTTTCTGGCTAATGTAAGGCAAGTCATATAGGCCTATGGGTTTGAGACTTGTATCATCCTATGATCCTATGAATTGTGGGAGCATTGGCTCCAGACGAATGGATAGGATCTTTACAAGCACTTTACAGTCTGCATTTATAAAGGAGATGGGCCTATAACTGGTGCAAAAGTAGGAACATTTTTCTTATGGATGACCCTGATAACAGCAGAAGGTTACAAGTAATGCAAACTATGTATCCAATAATTATGCTTCTTACAACCAGTAGGCATGAAGGCAGAGTGTGGAGTTTTGCAGGATGTACCCCAGTCGTGTATGCATGGTCATAAACCTCCTTTAGGTGTGGGGGCAAGAGCTCAGGGATAAGCTTGTAGATGTCAGCTAGAATGCTGTCATCTCCTGGCACCTTGATGGAGGAGAGAGCTCTGGTGGCTTGGGTCACTTTAGCAATGGAGAAGCATGCACCTAGGTATGCCTGGGCTTCACTGGTAAGACACGGTAGGCTCGGGTGATCCCAAAATTGTTGAATGCACTCATCCAATGGAGGAGCATCAAACTTGCAAAGGCAAGTATAGAAATGTTTCATGATAAGGTTAATTTCGGCAGGGGTGTGTTGTATATATGACCACTCTCATTCTGCAATGATCCAGTGTGTCTTGTTGCTTGGTATACCCTTCATCAGTGTTCAAGTAACTTACCGACAAGCTCCACTCCCTCCCAGTATTTGTTTCTAGTGTGGACCAGGGCTATTTCAGCCTTATGGGATAAAAGGATATTTAAGCAATACTTTAAGATGGTGATGACATTTTGGTCTGTAACATCCATACTCGCTTTAAATGTTTGCTCTTTGAGCTGCAATTCTTCTGTCAATCATTTATCCTCCTTTTTTTGGTCTTTCCTCCTGTTGGTTAAAAACCCAATCATGACCCCTCTAAAGCAAGACTATAAGCCTCTCATAGTGTAGCTGGGTTGACCTCCAGGATATGACTGAAAAGGAAGTATGACTGGGGCTCTTGCCAAATAAATTCACAGAACTTAGGGTCATATAAGAGAAGTGGATCAAGATGCCGTTGGTTAAGCCTCTTTTGAGTAGGGTGATTTGAAAGGAAATGAATACTGCTGTGTGGTCTGACAGGACCATAGTTTTGATATCTGCATGAACTAGGGATTGCGTAAAAGTGAAAGAGTGCAGTCAGTAGTCAATTTGGCTGCATATTTTATGAACAGAGGAAAGGAAAGAGTAATCCCATGTTGTGGGATGCATCAGCCTCCAGCCATTGGTAGGGGGATATTCATTAATGACAGCATGGAGTGCAGCAGAAGCTGCACTGGGATTTGGAACAGAGGAAGCGCTTCTATCAAGAACTCCATCCAAAGCCAAGTTGTAGTCTCCCTCCAATAGTAGGGGAGGCTATTTGGGTTGAATTGCACAATGGTCTGTCCTAGTTGAGTGAAAAACCTATAGGCACTATCATTGGGACCATAAATACCTCCAAGGATTCCTTTCCATCCCCCCTTCTTAGATTATTCTCCCTCAATATCTACCCCCCTACTGCACTTCAACCCCTCCCCCTAAACCTGCCCAATCTTAACCAGTCAATGACAAGGCTCACATGAGCTTCTCCTCAATTTTCCCTGCCTCTCTGCCTCCCCTTGCACCTACAATTTTCTGCCCAATCCTCCTCTTCTACAGCCTACCTTAATCTTGCTGCTGAATCTTCTCCCCTATCCTCCCTTAACTCCCTCTTCTGTATCCTACCAAACTCCACACTCTGTCTTCATGCCTACTGGTTGCAAGAAGCATAATTATTGGATACATAGTTTTGCATTACCTATAACCTTCTGACTATGTACCCATTGTACCCTCTGTTTTTTTGTACCTCAGACAATGTTACTATATGTTCCACAATTTGTATTCTTTTTTTATTGTGTTAAAGCAATATATATCATGTTTTATTGTTGACCTTTGTAAATGAGCATCAACTCAAAGGTGTTTTCTCCAAGTACTCAATAAATAAAAAAAGAAATAAATAAAGGCTAAAGTACAGCTCAGAAGTTTTAACTTCAGCCAACACCAAATGATCATCTTGATCTTATACTGTATGTGTCTCAGAATGCTCCAGGGTAGCCACTTGTGGAGTAAGAGTGAGACCCCCCATTTACACTGAGTATAAGTGGAATGCAGCTCAGTGCCCACCCAATCCCTTTTTAGTTTCATAACTTCTTCTTGTGTAAGATGAGTTCCCTGCAAACAAGCTACAGATGGGTTCAGTTTTTTGAGGTGAGTAAGGATCACCCTGCACTTTACAGGGTGGTTCAAACCCTTCACACTCATTGTGACAAACATATGTGTTAGTTGCACCAGCACAGAGGCAAGTGGAGGAAAAGGAAAGTCGTAGGCATTATCTGTATTGATTCCTCCATGCAGAGTGTCTCTCCACTACAAACTGTGTAACACTGCCCCCCAACCATCACTCTTCAGTCAGTTGTTTTTTTTTCTACCTTAAAGGCAGGTCTCAAGCTCTCTGGAAAGGAAAATCCATTTCACCTTCACTTCCCACTAGCACAGGTGTCCCTCAAGGGTCTGTCCTGGGTCCTATTCTCATTTTAGTATTCCTAAATGACCTACCCTTTGTCTGTTCATCTGTGTCTAGTCATATGTATGCTGATGACACAATTCTTTTTGCCTATGTCTCCTTTCACCATGACCTTGCCTCCCAACTTCAGTTGGATTTTGACAATATTCAGCACTGGTCTAAGGATAACCAACTGTCTCTTAATGCCAAAAAAACAGTCTTAATGACTTTTGGTACCCATCAGAGGCTTGCCAAACTTGCTTCTTGCTAATATTGAAGATGTCTCCTCCTTTAAATACCTCAGGGTCTGCCTTGCCTGGCATCTTGATTTCTCTGTGCACATTGAAGAAGAAGAAGAATCAGCATTTATATATTGCTTTTCATAAACAGTGTATCCCAAAGTGCTTTACAAGCAATGCTAGACTGTTAGTGAAGTGACTGAATGTGTAGTGGCAGCCATATCACACATCAGCACCCACACACAGCCTGGACAATTACATGAGCTGGTTTATGGGAAGGGGAATGTAGGCCAGGACAGTGGGAATGTCCCCTACTCTTTGTAAAGAGTGCCCTGGGTTCTTTTACTTCCACCTGGACAACACCAGGATGGGTAGAAAGGACTTTGGTTTAACGTCTCATCTGAAGGATGGCACACCCTAGCAGTACAGCACCCTTCTAATGCCACACTCAGATGCCAGTGTTTTAGGTGCAAGTCCAATCCAGGTGTGGGATGAGAACCCATGACCTTCTGGTCCAGAGGTGGATGTGCTACCAACTGAGCCACGCTGGCACCTTCAATTAATGCAATTCACCAAAAGCTTCACCCTAAACTTGATGCTTAGTTCAGGAATAAAGTGAGTACACCGCCCCCTGCCTGCCAAGAAATTGTCCTAAAAATTATCCTTCTTATTTTTAACTATGGTGATTTACAGTAGTCTACAGTAGTTCCCCCTAAATCTTCCCTTGCCAGATTTTACCCCCTTTTCCTTTCTTTCTGCTGCTTTGCTTTAGATTACCCCTCTGGTTCTCACCACTGCTCTCTTTACTCAGCTCTTTCCCTGCCCTCTCTTGATGCTAGGCACCTTTCCCATTGTGTCTCTTTTTCATCCAAATTCTGGTTCAGAATTCTTCTCTCTTATCTCAAATCCCTTCTTTCTCCTCCTCCCCCCTTCCTCCGTCTACACTCTCCACAACAATACTTTACATTCTCTCTCTTTCCCTTCTAGAAAATCTATTGTTGGCCAATCTGCTTTTTTTTTTCCCTTTTCCAAAACTTTGGTCTTCCCTTCCCCTTCCTATTTGTTCTGCCTCTTCTCCTTCCTCCCTAAAGTCTCTTCTTTCTGATTTTTGTCATCCTACCTGCAACTGCTTGTGACCCTTCCTCTTTTTCTCCATTCTCTAGTCTTGGTCTCTTCTTACTGTTATGCTGCTTTCCCTTTTTGTATATATTAGAGTGTGTATTATTTTCTAGATGCTTTCATTTACTATTCTGCCTATAATATTAATTATTCTGCTTGTAAAAATATATTATTGTATTTTACCTTGTCATTATGTTGATTATGCGCATGCGCAAGAAACATATTGTGGCAGGTTGCCAGAAGCAGGCTGTGGAGGCACGGCACTGTTGTGGTTAATGCCCCCACAGCCTTTAAAGGCTTGGCCCGCTTTCCCCAATGCCGCGGCACACTGCTGCTGACACTAGTTCAGCCAGCGTGCCACAACCTTATAAGGTGTCAGCCGCTGCAATTAGGGGCAGCCTCATCATTGCAACATAATCTATTCCACTGCAATAAGGGAGTGACCCGTCATTGCTGGGCCAAACCTTGTAAAAGTGATATTGTTTGTGAACATGGTGGCGGCTTGCTGCTGTGTTTACAACCAATATTAAGCACCCCTCCACTGAGGGGGTGCTCAATTCCCCCTCGGCAGCATGTGCCCACCCCACCGTGTTTGTTTGCCGACGGGGGCCCCAATCTCCACCGGTTTCAGTGCCCAAGTGATGTTGCCGATGGGGGATGCCAATCCCCATCGGTATTATGTAACTTATGTTGTGTTCTGATGGGGTGCCCAAGCCCCATCGGCATAATGTCACCCCCCCTTTGATTTTGTTGTGTGCCAAAGGGGGTGCCCAATCCCCGTCAGCATAATGTAACCCCCCCTTTTGTTGTGTGCCAATGGGGGTGCACAATCCCCCATCGGCTACAGCTTCCCCCAAAAGAGTCTGTTGGCAGGCTGGGAGCCCACCCCAGCATGCCACATGCCCCTGTTAAAAAAAATGGTTCCACAATTTTTTTGTTACCCTGTCAAAGAAAACGGTCCCTAGCGGTCCCCTGCCCCCTCCCACAACCCATGCCCACCCACTGCACACCCTGCCTCTACACCCCCACCCCATACTTACCTCTAGAGTCCAGCGCAATGATCTTCGGTGGACCGGCAACATGTCTGCACTCTTCAAATCTGATTACAAACTGAGGAAATGCTCATAAGCTGTATAATGGAATAAATAGGTTTTTTTCAACTTTAATGCATATCGCAGGTATTTTTTGGAATTTTGGCACCAAATTTTCAACATGGGGTTTTTGGGACCCCTCCTCATGAATTCTGGCACTGCATTAATCAGCCCCAAAAGGCAATTTTGTGGTCACTGCATGGAATCATCTTTTGGGACCAAATACCACGAGTGTTCATGAGGTGAGCTCTCAAAAAATCTATGTTGTAAATTTTGTGGAAAACATCAAAAAAATGACTGTTTTATGAGCGTACATTGAGCAGTTTGCATGCATGCTCATAAGTTCGCAAATTTATATTTTCACTCCGGATTTTCAATATTGCCATTGTTCTGCACCTCCTTATGAACAGTATAGCTGTCAATTTTCACATCCTGGCTGAAATGTGTTTTCGCAGTTCCGGCGCAGAATAATGTGGTCACTGTGGGAAATCCATGTTCGGGACACATTGTGGAAAGGACAGTAACACTGTTCATTAGCAGAGGTCCTAAAATGGCTATGTTGAAAATTGGGTGACGAAAGTCCATAAAATTAGTGTGCTACGAGCGTGCGTTGTGCAGTTTCCACGCACGCTCGTACCTTTGCAACTTTGCAATATTTTCACTCTAGATTTTCAACATTGCCATTTTTCCACACCTCCTTATGAACAGTGCAGCTGTCATTTTTTACATCCTGGATGAAATGTGTTTTCACTGTTCCAGCGCACACTAGCGCGGTAGCTGTGGGAAATCAGTGTTCGGGACATATTAAGAAAATCACACTGACACTGTTCCTGAGCAGAGGTCCTAAAATGCCTATGTTGAAAATTTTTGTGATGAAACTCCATAAAATGACTGTGTTACGAGCGTGCATTGTGCAGTTTCTACGCACCCTTGTAACTTCGCAAATTAGTAATATTTTCACGCCACATTTTCAATACTGGCATTTTTCCACACTTCCTTATGAACAGTACAGCTGTCATCCTGGCTGGAAAATGTGTTTTTAAGCGGCTTCCGGTGCAGAATACAGTTAACATCGGCGGAAATCAGTGTTTGGGACAGATTAGGTGTCGAGTGAGTGGGGGGGGAGTAACCGAGCTCAACTGAGCTCTGTCAGGACTGCTGCAGATTTCTTTGTGGGCAGAAAAAGGTACCAACGTAGGCAGCAGCCAAGTACAAAAGGGCAGCCTGCAACTCTGGGAGACACAGAACGAGCAAGTGAGGGAGGGGGAGTGAGTGAGCTCAATGGAGCTCTGTTGGGACTACTGCGGATTTCTTTGTGGGCAGAAAAAGGCAGCAATGCACAAAGGGGCTCAGTACAAAAGGGCAGCCTGCAGCGGTGAGAGAAACAGAATGAGTGAGTGAGAGAGGGGAAGTGAGTGAGCTCAACAGAGCTCTATTGTGACAGCTGCAGATTTCTTTGTGGGCAGAAAAGGGCAGCAATGAAGGCAAGAGCCCCACACAAATGGGCAGCCTACAGTGCTGGCAGAAACGGAATGAAAGAGTGAGAGAGGGGGAGTGAGTGAGTTCAATGGAGTTGTGTTCGGACTGCTGTAGATTTCTTTATGGGCGGCAAATGCTGCCCATCCAGGCAGAAGCCCAGTACAAAAGGCCAGTCTGCAGCAGCGGAAGACACAGAACAAGTGAGTGAGTGAGTAGGAGTGAGTGAGCTCAACAGAGCTCTGTTGGGACTGCTGCAAATTTCTTTGTGGGCAGAAAAAGGCAGCAATACACGCATGGGCCCAGTACAAAAGGGCAGCCTGCAGCGGGAGAAACAGAATGACTGAGTGAGAGAAGGGGAGTGAGTGAGTTCAACAAAGCTCTATCATGACTGCTGCAGATTTCTTTGTGGGCAGAAGAAGGCGGCAACACAGGCAGTAGCCCAGTACAAAAGGGCAGCCTGGAACGGCAACAGAAAGGGAATGAGCGAGTGAGAGAGGGGGAGTGAGCAAGCTCAGTGGAGATCTGTCAGGACTGCTGCAGCTTTCTTTGTGGGCAGAAAAAGATGCCAACATTGGCAGGAGCCCAGTGCAAAAGGGCAGCCTGCAGCACCAGGAGAAACAGAATGAGCGAGTAAGACAGGGGGAGTGAGCGACCTCAACGGAGCTCTATCATGACTGCTGCAGATTTCTTTGTGGGCAGAAAAAGGCGGGAATGCAGGCAGGAACCCATACAAAAGGTCAGCCTGCAGCGCTAGCAGAAACAGAATGAGCAAGTGAGAGAGGGGTAGTGAGCGAGTTCAATGGAGATGCGTCTGGACTGCTGTAGATTTCTTTGTGGGCAGAAAAAGCCATCAATGCAGGCAGGAGCCCAGTACAAAATGGCAGCCTGCAGTGGCAAGAGAAACAGAATGAGCAAGTGAGAGAGGGGGAGTGAACAAGCTCAACGGAGCTCTATCATGACTGCTGCAGATTTCTTTGTGGGCAGAAGAAGGCAGCAATGCAGGCAGGAGCCCAGTACAAAAGGGCAGCCTGCAGCACTGGCAGAAACAGAATGAGCGAGTGAGAAAGGGGGAGTGAGCGAGCTAAACGGAGCTCTTTTGGGACTGCTGCAGATTTCTTTGTGGGCAGAAAAATGTGCCAACAGAGACAGGAGCCCAGTACAAAAGGGCAGCCTGCAGTACCAGGAGAAACAGAATGAGCAAGTGAGACAGGAAGAGTGAGTGACCTCAACAGAGCTCTGTCAGGACACTTACGGATTTCTTTGTGGGCAGAAAAAGGTGCCAACACAGGCAGGAGCCCAGTACAAAAGGGCAGCCTGCAGAGCTGGGAGAAACACAGCGAGCAAAGGAGAGAGGGGTAGTGAGTGAGCTCAGCGGAGCTCTATCGTGACTGCTGCAGATTTCTTTGTGGGCCGAAAAAGGCGGCAAAGCAAGCAGGAGCCCAGTACAAAAGGCCAGCCTGCAGCACCTGCACAAACAGAATGAGCAAGTGAGAGAGGGGGAGTAAGCAAGCTCAATGGACCTGTGTCCAGACTGCTGGATTTCTTTGTGGGCCGAAAAAGGCGGCAAAGCAAGCAGGAGCCCAGTACAAAAGGCCAGCCTGCAGCACCTGCACAAACAGAATGAGCAAGTGAGAGAGGGGGAGTAAGCAAGCTAAATGGACCTGTGTCCGGACTGTTGCAGATTTCTTTGTGGGCAGAAAAAGCCGCCAATGCAGGCAGAAGCCAGAACAAAAGGGCTGCCTGCAACAGCAGGAGACACAGAATGAGCGAGTGAGGGAGTGGGAGTGAGTGAGTTCTGTTGGGACTTCTGCAGATTTCTTTGTGGGCAGAAAAAGGCAGTAGAGAATGCAGGGGCCCAGTACAAAAGGGCAGCCATGCAGCAGCGGGAGAAACAGAAAGAGTGAGTGAGAGAGGGGGAGTGACAGAGCTCCGTGGAGCTCTATCATGACTGTTGCAGATTTCTTTGTGGGCAGAAGAAGGCAGCAATGCAGGCAGGAGCCGAGTACAAAAGGGCAGCCTGCAGTGCTGGGAGAAATGGAATGAGCGAGTGAGAAAGGGGGAGTGAGAGAACTCAACGGAGCTCTGTCGGGACTGCTGCAGATTTCTTTGTGGGCAGAAAAAGGTGCCAACAGTGACAGGAGTCCAGTACAAAAGGGCAGCCTTCAGCGCCAGGAGAAACAGAATGAGCAAGTGAGACAGGGGGAGTGAGCAACCTCAACGGAGCTCTATCATGACTACTGTAGGTTTCTTTGTGGGCAGAAAAAGGCAGCAACGCAGGCAGGAGCCCAGTACAAAACGCCATCCAGCAGTGCCGGCAGAAACGGAATGAGCGAGTAAGAGAGGGGGAGTGAGCGAACTCAACGGAGCTATGCTGGGACTGCTGCAGATTTCTTTGTGGCAGAAAAAGCCACCAACGCAGGCAGGAGCCCAGTACAAAAGGGCAGCCTGCAGCAGCAGGAGACACAGAATGAGCGAGTGAGGGAGGGGGAGAGAGTGAGCTCAATGGAGCTCTGTTGGGACTGCTGCGGATTTCTTTGTGGGCAGAAAAAGGCAGCAATGCACCCCGGGGCTCAGTACAAAAGGGCAGCCTGCAGTAGCAGGAGAAACAGAATGAGTGAGTGAGAGGGGGGAGTGAGTGAGCTCAATGGAGCTCTATCATGACAGTTGCAGATTTCTTTGTGGACAGAAAAGGGTGCCAATGCAGGCAGAAGCCCAGTACGAAACAGCAGCCTGCAGCACCGGGAGAAACAGAACGAGTGAGTGACAGAGAGGCAGTGAGTGAGCTCAATGGACCAACACAATCAACATTCAGCACTGACAAATGTTTGTTTTTGTATTTTTAGCTATCTCCTACTCCCCTCTCCCCCAGGACACATCTGGAAACTAGTTGTTTTCAGCTCAGTATGTACTTCCTGGTTACACTTTTAAATAAATGAATAAACAAATAAATAAATAATCAAATGTCAGATACACCACTCTGGTTGAAGTTGGTTAATCTATAAGTCACCACCTAAACATTAACAGTAACTAGAAATAACAAGTACATCAACAGAACTATGTACAAGCACAGGGGGGACCTCCAGAAAACACTGTACATATGCAATATGAGATCCCGTTAGGTACTGGAAAACCAATGCTCCCCCATAATCCTATTGGCCTTCATTTCCACACCCATGGAGGACATCAACATTCTCCAAGTGGAGGAAAAGGAAAGCCTGAGGCTAAGTGGATTGCAACAATGATCTCAGTGTACCTCAGAAATAGGGTAAACATCCACAACAGCCACCCCATTAGAGAGGATGAGAAGCTGAAGGGCAAGTGGGTCCTAGAAGATAGGGAACTGCAGTACCTCTGCAGAGGAGAGTGGCAATTTAAATGGTCACACGCTTCTCCCTAGGGAAGATATTTTAAAGGAGATATCTTAGCAGAATAATACCTGCGTATTAGCTGGGAAACAGACATTAATAGCCCAAAGAAAACAAAGAAGAGAGACTTACCAACTTGCAGGTACTCAGGTGTAGTAGTCATCAATGCAGCAGGAGAATGGTGAAAATACATGGAGAGGTGAGAACTGTGACTTCATCCCTGAGTACTATAGCTCCAACTCAGGAAGTAGACACATGGTAGATAGCATTGCAGAAAAAGGGGAAAAAAAGAAAATTGTTAAGCCATGCAGCCCTATGCATTTTGGGTAGGTACAGAAATGAAACATATACAGTACAAATGAGCTGCAGCTGACATCAAGTGCACCTTTACAGCCCCAATCCACCCATAAATATCATGTCCTGAATACCTGGTGGTCTAGTGGATCCCCCACACCCCCAGTGTCTACCACCCTGCTCCCCCCATCCCATAACTGAGCCAGTGACTGTCTCAGCCCACCACTCACCTCTGCGGCCAGCTGCCAACTGAGCTCTGAATGAGCACATACTTATAGTAACCACTCATTCAGATCTCAGTTGGCAGCTGACTGTGGAGGTGAGTGGTGCGCTAAGCAACTCACTAGCTCGGTTACAGGATGGGGGAGCTTGCTGGTAGGCACTGCAGGGTGGAGGGGTGCACCCGACCACCAGGTATTTGGGACATTACATTTATGGGAGGATAAGAGCTATAGAGGTCCCCTGGACCACTAGGAAAATATGACTGATTCTTGTGGGAGATTTGGGCTGGGGGGGGGGTCACCACACTGCTGCATAGGGCATTTCCTAACAGCATGTGTTGGAGATCGGGGATTGGGGTTGGGGGGGACCACTAGACTACCAGGGCAATTGAAAGTAATAAATACCACATGGGTCAGCGATCAGGGATCAGGTTTGGGGGGACCTGTAAACTACTGGGGAAAGTGAAAGTAATAAATATTACATGTGTCAGGGAATGGGGATAGGGGTTGCAGGTGACCACTCGACTGCAAAAGGGAATGTGTACGGTATTATTACATGTATCAGGGATTGGCTAAGGGTCCCTTGACTATGTTTGCCCAGAGTTACCACATGCTTTTCAGCGGTGATATTTAGTGCCATGCTACAGGTCGTGCCAATACCTGTAGTGTGGTGCTACATTTTTGAATATTCAGGAGCACTGGTATTCATGTCCCCGCCCCCAGTCAGTCCCGTGCATACATTATTTTTTAGCATTGGCACTATCACGTTGTGCTGGCAGGCACTATTTCCACTTTTGAATATTGCAGCTGGGTGCAAATGCGGTGCAATTTCGGCGCAAACAGTTTGCGCCCAGTGCAATGCTTTGAATATCTGATCCCAAGTTGGGATTCCCTAAATTTACAAAGACAAAAATAAATAGTAATTATGGCTTCCAAGACACTTTAAGGGAAAACTGAGGGCCCAAAAATGGTGTCCTAGAGCTGCAGTTTGACAAAAATCAAAAGTAGGATGTAATGTCCCAAAAGTTCAAAACACCTACGGAAAGATAACCTCAAATTACTGTCTTGCTCAGCTGTGGAACTCACTCCCTCCAGACATTAAGAAAACTCAAAACTTGGTGCAGTCAAAAAAATGCTAAAAACAGGCAATTGTCTGGTCATACAACAGCTTTTGAATCGAGGCGTGATTTACTGTACCGTAAACTAGAAATACTGTACTCACCAATATATGCACACTTTTCAACTTATCATTTTACTTTAATGTCTTGTCTTCACATTGTTTAGATCTATGTACAGTGCCTCTTACTTCTGTATGTTTATAACAGCCACGTAACTATGTCTTTGTAACAGGACAATTTTGTAAACAGGGCCTTCTCCCTATTATATCCCATATACATGCAGGTTAGGCACTTTATTAACTTACCAGACTACACAGGAAAAACATGGTCAGTTCTTCTATGTTGTAGAGTATAAGATTATCATAGAGTATAGAGCTATAGAGTATACATCTGTGTAATCGCCTGTCCTCTTTAGTGCCTTGCACCCAGTAAATCTTTTCCATTCTTCAAGTTTGTTTTCTGCCTCTCCTTACCCAAGCACCGCTACACCTACAGTGACATAAGAACCAGTGCTTTACATAAATGCATACATAATACAACTCTCCATGTAAAAACTGACCAGGCACCTCACAAAGTGGGAAGATTACCTATACTAAACAATAATATTGTCAGGGACACAGAGTTAAAGTTTATGAATGTGTCAACTGCTGCAAGTGGCTTAGGGAATGACACTAGGCAAAGCAAAGAAGGCTTGTGAGGGGAGGTTGGAAACCCTATCCAAGAAAAAGATTGATAAGAAAGGCAAAAAAACGCTGGAAAGTGGCAGAGGCTCCAATATGGAGAGATTTATTTTGGAAAGTACTCATAAGGTTGTTTAGAATACCATTGCTTACAAAACATTACCATACCACAAACTCGACAAATTACTGGAGTTCATGTGTGAAGGAAGGAACCCACTGGCAGAGTTTTAAAGGCTACACTAAGATCCAGCTGTTCTGGGCCCAGGTCCAGGAGGTGGTGTACACCAGATTACTGGTACCCCACTTCCATGGAATACATTGAGTGGGTCCTAGGATTCCCATGGGTGGTTAAATTAAAGGCTGAGAAATGTAAACTTATGCAAATATTAGTGGCAGCAGTCCTGAATGCATAACAGCCCCGCTGGCTGCAGGGGGCCTTTAACCATTGAGGACTGTATGGGGAGGGTGAATAAATACATGACATGGAGCAAGCAGATAACTGCAAAATTAAGCCTGTCAAAAGAAAGACAAGTAGATGGGTGGAAGGGATGGGCCCTTTGGCAAGTTGCTGGGAAAAGCAACCTAGAGGCAGAGGATGGGCAAGAGGCATAAGCTTAAGTAAATGTACTACAAGCCAACTTGGAGGGTCACAGGAACAGTATGAAGCAGTATTTTAGTCTTTCTATTTATGCTCCTTCCCTGTGGTTGACTCAGTGGCCCCCTCAGGATCCTTCAGCATTCCAGTCCCATCACCTTTGCCATCTCCCGGGACTTACCTTATCATCCATGTTGCTTTCATGGCTTGGAACCCATGGTGGGCACCTTTGGCTATTCCACGTCCCTTAGGCAACTTCATCTAGTTGCCAGGGAGAGCCCAGGTTAGCAAGGTGCAGGATCTGCAAATGCCACAGGATTGGGGTGTGGTCTGGCCACCGGGAAGATGGCAGCTTTAAATGAGAGCTCTTGTCCAAACAGAGAACATCCGCGCTCCATTGCCACAATCTCGTTTTGTCCCTACAAAAAATTCTGACTTTCTGAACGGGTGACACCATATCTTCTGGGCGGCATAGTTTTTAAGTAGATTTCAGGCTACTTTGCAACAATATTTGGTGTCGTGTTCTCTCGAGCATCTCCTGGCCTTTGGTAGGCCGCTCAGGCTCAGACTGTGGTTCCAGAGTTTTTTGCTACTCGGCAACGTCTACGGTTGCGATCCGAGTATTTAATTAAGTGAAGATATTGCTTGGGTCAAGGCTCTGTTCACCTTCCTAGTAAAGATGAGCATGCAAACAACTATTACAGCACCAGTTGCAGCCTGCACAACCCAAGACGAGCCAAACGCTGTGGGGGAATCATTACAACATATAACAAAATTGCTGGAGGTTTTAATTTCCAGAGTGGATGATATAAGCCTGTCACTTTCAAGTACAGTTAAGGACGTCAGACAATTACAAGACAAGTTGAATGTGCTCAAACAGAAAGCAGAAACTTGTGAGACTCATCAGTCACAAGTGTGGCAAAGGCTGCAGCAACATGAAGAGCACCTGGCAGTATTGTGGAACAGGACAGAGGATCACAAAAACAGAAACCACTGCAACAACCTGCGGATTATTGGTCTACCCGAAGGGGTAGAGGGGCAAATGATGGAGAAAGTTTTAAACCAAATATTCCATTAATGCTGGGGGAGAGATGGCAAGGCCCCATTGAAGTCAAAAGGGCCCACAGTGTTGCTGTTCACTCCAACAAGCAATCTGATTATCCTCGCCCTATAGTGGCATATTTGCTTCACTACTGAATCAAGGAGAGAATTCTGACTGCAGCTAGAGCCATAGGGGAGCTGCAATGGCAGGGTACACCAATTCAGATACAGACTTTACAAATGAGACTGCTGCCAAGAGGCGTGCTTTTGGTCCTATAAAGAGATGTTTATATCAACATGACTTCCGTTTTTTAAATTTAAAAATCTTACTAGACTCTGGGTATCCAAAGGGTGTCATGAAGTTACTGTGGATCACCCTGCTGAGCCAGAACAGTGGCTTAATTGTACCTGGCCTGGGCTACACTTTCCTACTACCAGTCCCAGGAGGCTTTGGGAACCATCTCAGACTCTACCTCCAGCTACGAACTTCTCTGCTGGTCGAGGCACTCCAAAGGGCTCTTTTTCAGTGGGACCGGTGCATCCCTTTGGTAATCCCCCATACTGAAATTGCGTCATGCAATCTCAGAACTCTGCTGTTTCTTCAACCAACCAGCAAAATTCCCTGCCTATGCCTTTGAGCCAGCGATCAGACACCTCTTTCCAGGCAGCGAGCAAAGAGTGTACCCCAGCACTCGCCAAGCAAAGATCCACCTGCAAAAATTGTTCGAGATGACCCACTGCGCCTATTAGATCCTGAGGACTCCGGAGGGTCCATCTGCTGTGAAGCAATGTCTGATCTCCCAACCGAATGGGCTGATTTTCCTGATACAATGCTGATGGAGGTGATGGATGCTACTTCTCCAATGAAACTTGGGACTATTACTTATGCCGCAGTGGCATCAAAGTCTTCTGTAGTCTCTGGAATTCCCCCTCGGGAATCCCACGAGCTGGTCGAGGGTCATATTACCTGAACTGAGCTTTAATTGCTATGTGTTAAAATGTCTCTAATGTAACCTAGGTTGTTAAGCTCTGCAGTTCAATGTTATGATATGATTTAAGTCGAGGTGGGTTTTCTCCATCCCCACCCCCCATTGCCTCTGTCTACCTACCCCCCCCACACCCTAGATAAGTTTAACTGTGTCACAATATTAACCTTAAGAGCATTTAGTTAATCCAGAGGGCCAATTTATTGCAAACGCTTGGCTATTATTTGTGTTGTGGGCACCTCTCCCCCCCCTTCATACTCACAACTTGCTTTAAAGGACAGAGCAATATGCTAATCTCAGGGCCCGTAGCATCATATATGTTTTTCTTAAACCGGGAGTTGGGTATCCCCACTCTCCCAGCTCCCTTCCCCCCTTCATATCCCAAGCCACGTCAAATCTGCAAGTGTAGCCCACTTTGAATATGTTGGGTTGCTACTTCCCCTTTTCTTTAGATTGTTTGTTTAGTTGGTGAATTGGTGGTTGGCCCCACCTCCTCCCCCCTCCCCTCCACGGAGTCAGTGCGACTGACCTTGGATGGTGACCTGGTTTGGGCTGACTCTACCTGAGTGACCACCCACCTTACATAACCCCATACTGAGTGTTGGAGCTAGCATAGCTGAAGGGTGTTTTTTTTTTTTTTTACACTGTCTATTGCAGTAATCTCTGCTCTCATAGTAAGACGCTTTGGAAGTGCACATTTAGTGCCATTAGTTTAGTTCTTTATAGATCACTTGACCTAGGTTTTGCCTATATATTTCTCTTAACTAACTGTTGTTGTGTTTCTGATTATTTCTGCAGTCATTCCACATATCAAGGATAAAGTTGTTGTTTGGCTTCTGGCAACGCTCTCATCTCCGTTCACTTTCTTGCTTGGATGAGCTGTGCTGATCTGTGTAGGGTACTGTATCTCACCACTAACCTATAACTACTGTCCTCTGCCCCTTCTGTTGGTGCAGTAAGTACACCTTTTTTCCTATACAGAGACGGTATGGTGTTGAGCCCCCCCCATCCCAGGCCCATAGATGGGTATCCTGGAATGTCAAGGGGCTCAATCACCCAATCAAAAGAACAAAGGTTCTACAGCATTTAAAATCACTGAAGATAGATATAGCACTCCTTCAGGAAACATATCTCCTAGCTAAAACAACTAAATGGCTGAAAAAGGCCTGGGTCGGTGAGGTTGTGGTTAGTTTTTCCCTTACTAAGTCTAAAGGGGTTGCCATTCTCATTTGCCATGCCTCTGCATGGAAATTAGATGGTGTCAAGAAGGACAACCAAGGTAGATGGCTGCTAGTACATTTAGGCACTCCTGAGGGGCCCATCATTTTAGGCAACTTCTATGCACCCAACGGTGAACACAAAGATTTCTTCCCTGCTGTAAGTCAGGCAATTTCAGATCTACAGTCAGGTGACCCTCCTATTCCTATCCCATTAAGAGGTGACTTCAACCTGGCTGATGACATTTTTCAGACAAATCGACCCCTACACAACAGACCTCCCCCAAGGCCCAACAATCTCTTATAGATCTGCAGAAGGAGTGGGCCCTGGTAGATGCTTGGCGTAGGGAGCATCCCTCAGATAGAGATTATATGTTTTACTCTTCTCACCACCAAACATATAGTCACATAGACTTCTGATTAGCTAATGACATTGCCACAAGGGGCATAACGGGCACTGGGATTGGCTCAATAGTAATCTCAGACCACTCCCCCATATGGCTCTCATACATTCCCTCTAACCATCCCACCCACAGAATGCACTGGCGTTGCAACTCATTACTTTTCAAAGACCCAGCCTTTGGTCCAATGCTATTGCAAGCGACAAAGGATTACTTCACTTTAAATTCTGACTGTGGAGTATCACCTAGCATAGTTTGGGATGCCTTTAACGCAGTACTGCTGGGGTGCATTATTGCCTCTTCATCAGCCTGTGACAAAGCACGCCAGGCTAATTTAATCAGGCTGCAGGCTGACCTAGCCAATCTGGAACAAAGGTTTAAGTCTGCATCACAGACCAACACAGATAATGACCTGTATCGGAAATTTCTTAGTCTTAAATACCAGATTAATAACATTCTCCACCAGAAAGCTGAGTGGCTTCTCTTGTGATCCAAACAGAATTTCTGGGCCAATGGAGAGAGGTCTGGGAAGTTGTTGGCATTCCGCCTGAGTCAACAGCAGGCCGCCACGCAGATACACTTGTTACGTACCACGTCTGGATCAGTTACATCTACTCCAAAAGACATTAACCATATAATGCGAGTATTTTATGAGTCATTGTATCAATCCCACTCTATGCTCAGCTCTAAAGACATAACCCAGCGATTACTGAACTTTTGTCAAACTCAGCTGCCATCCCTCTCACCTGAACAATTGGTTTAATTGGAGTCCCCCTATCATGTGAGGAACTATGGCTGGCACTCTCACGAATGGCTCATGGAAGGCTGCTGGACTTGATGGCATGTCTGTAGAGCTATGCCAGGCCTTAGGCCCAGATATTTTCCCCTACTCCAATTGGCCCTTCAAGACTCACATAAGAAGAGTCCGCCACTGCCATCTATGAGAAATGCGCTTATCACACTCCTGCCAAAAAAATCTACAGACCCGCTGGTCTGTGCAAACTTCTGCCCAATATCCTTGGGTGGATACCAAAATACTAGCTAAGGCGTTAGCCACCAGACTGATAGATGTGCTCCCATCAATTATCCACCCTGCACAGGCGTGCTTTATGAGGGCTAAAACAGGAGCGGACAACACACGCCTTTTGCTTAACGTTAAATGGTTTGCTCATAAGGTCTCCTTCCCCATGGTGGCACTAGCAATAGATTTTGCTAAGGCTTTAGACTCCATAGAGTGGGGTCAAATACTCTAAATCTTAAGGAAATATGGTTTTGGGCCCTTTTTCAAGCAGTTGATACGTACAATGTATGGCTCCCCCTTGGCATGTATCCTTACAAACAATGACATCTCCCCCCTTCCCTCTTCACAGAGGCACCAGGCAGGGATGCCCCCTCTCCCCACTCCTATTTCTGATTGCTCTGGATCCTCTTATCAGGGTCTTGACTACCAATCCACTGATACAAGGGATAGAAGTAGCTGGGCAATCATATGTGGCTATGGCCTACACAGATTACCTCCTCCTGACCTTGACCAACACTCAGCAAGTAGTTCCCAAAGTTCTTCATGTATTGTAGTGATTTCACTGTGCTTTCTGGCCTTATGATAAATCAGAAAAAAACTAATCTGGCTCCCTTAAATTCTCAATGGTCAATGCTTGAGACTGTCAATTTCTCCCCACTATACACACAACTGACCCAAAATTGTGATCTGTACTTAGAAGTGTGATGAACTGCAGTCCTTCTGAAATGTCTTATTTTTTAACTGTTTTGCCTGAAGATACATTTATTGTGACAGTGACTGAAACTGTCATGAAGTACTGCTGCTGCGCCTCTATAGTGAAATATAGTCCTGAGGCGAGCAGAACACTCGTGCTGAATGAGCCCTAAAAAATGCTATTTAGTAACACAGAGCTTGTATTTCTAAACAGAAAGTTGAACTGCAGAGAGGGATTCTGATTTGAAAGCGAATGCTTTAGCTGTTGTAATTTTCTGTTTGAAAGGAAAGCTATGAGTCTCAGCATGAGCAGCTATTCTGACACTACTGCTTGTGCCCGAGTCCTCACTGTTTCAAATGAAATCACTTTGTAATCTAAAGGAGTCTGTCTACAAATGGGCTCTGTTTTACTAAGCAACTTCATGTCCAGGTGTAGTGGTCGGTTTTATTCACTGTCCATGAACCCCTTGATAAGTGACATCATCATCTTTATTTGTATTTCTCTTTGAACAGGTGACTTGGGACCAGTCAGGTAGTGCATAGTATGGGGTTCATGAATATTAATTAGAGATCTATCAATATTGATTATAGAATGTGCACAATACATTTTAGAACATGCACAACTTTTAGAATTTGCACAGTAACCTTTAAAATGTGCGTAAGATCTTAGCAGCCACTGATTTTTATACACAATAAGCCGTAACCTTACACTACATGGTTGTACTGTGCAATGAACTTGAGTAAAGGAAAGTCTCCAAACTCCCTCCTTCCCACCATGTTCCATCCAATGATTGAACACAATTACTGTGATAACATAACACTTAATGGATTCGGACATATGACCTGGTATTTTGTAGATGAGTTTGAATAGTGAATATTACAATAACTTTAACAATAATTTATTTTTTATAGTGGTAAGCATCTTTCCCAGAAGTATCAGTCACTGCACTAAAAGTTTAATGTTCCTTTGCTGCTGTACAGTACTTGGCAAACCACTGCAGATGTTGAGATATCACAAATGATATGAAAATCTTACAAGAAGCCAGCTTGTTAGTGTTGCAGTAGGGCTACAACTCACAATGTTGGCAACCCCTGCTTAGTAATGAGTTCGGGTCATTGGAGGACCAACCAGGAAGAGGAGGAGGATGACACATTCTAAAGAACCCTCTCTTCCCCTGAGCAGGAAGGATTGCTGACAGCACTGCAATGCCACAACCTGGGTTAACAAAGGTGTTAGCACACAGGGGGCACTGGTCAAGTGTTGGGCCAACACATCATCCTGCATGACCAACACTGTACCTGGGAAAAAACAAGGACAGTGGCGCTGGCATACATGACAACTGACCCTGGTACTGTATATCTGGGACCCATACCTCTGTTTTAACACTGCCTTACGTACTAGATGTTTCTGTGATAACTTTTCCTACCCTGACCCCACCTGGGGGTAAACCAAGTCTCCACAGAAGCCAGAGGTGTCCACAGGTAAAGAGAGTGCAGGGGATCGTGTGTAACGAGGGAGTTCCTTAAGAGGAGATGAATGTCGAAGACAAGAAGGAGGCATAAAGTATAAGTAAAACATTTTTACAAGGAATAACAATATGCAGTTCTGATGATGTAGAACTGGGATAACCTCTCATAATGCCAGTCACCAGGTTTAGAAATGAGATCATGAGCTCAGGAGCTGACCACGTGGAGAAGGAATGAACATCCCAGAGGATGCCCTCTTCCTCTGTGGTGGCAGGACAGCAGATCTATTGTTCTGCGGCATCCTATATTAAGAAGGAGCTATTCCCCTGCCACAGATAAACTTAACGAGAGAAAATGCCAGCAATTGGGTGAATAGTAATACTGTCTTATAGTAAACATCACACAATGATACATTTTTGAATTGTAAAATATCAGCACAATACAGTCAATTCCACTTATATGCCATTTAGTTGTTTGCCTTTCCCACTTGTATGCCATTTTTCGCTTGGTCCTGATTCTTTTTGTATACTGTCAGCGATAAACTGTCTGCTCACATGCCTCCTGTTTGTTGGTTGTATGCCTGATTTAAAGTGTAAAATTGCTGCTAAATGGCCCATTGTTCTGTGCCTAGGCTGGTTGTAACACCTCGAGGTCATGCTAATGCGAATCAATTAAGTTGCAAGAACAAGATGAATTCATCACTGAACTGTGTGCATATCGTACTTGTTACTACCTTACTACTTGACTACTCATTGAACTTTTAGTTGCTGCACACTGCACATTGCACATATAACTTTTACAGTACTGTATCTGACTCGGAGCAAGCAAGTAAGAAAGAGACTACTGAGAAATACAGGAACTTCCTGTCCCAGAACAGGAAGGGCAGGAGCTGTAATGGCATGGAGGCAGTAGGAAAGTAGGGAGAAAATAAAAACTAAACAGAGAGAGGAAAGAGTAAGCATACAAAATAACAGTTGAGGGGTCACAAATAAGACATGATGGGAGTGGTACAGTGCAGTGACTGTGGAGCGGCAGTCTTCTGGGAGACATTCTGAAGGGTGCATTGTTGTCCCATCTGCAGACACCTCTCTAGGCTGAGGGAGAAGGTTGCTCATCACCAGGCTGAATTGGCCAGGATTCAGGGAACCTCCTTTCCTACCCAGGGACCACCAGGGCCACCGCCACTGCCTCAGAGGTTGCCAAGAAAGAGGAATGGTTGGACCACAGTGGGCTCAGGGAGCATGAGGGTGGTGGAATGGAGGCACATCCCTCCAGCTGAACCTCTCCACAATTTGTATGCCATTCGGGCAGAGTGTGGTTCCTCTATGGAGGCACCCGCAGTGGAGACCAAGGAGGATGCTGGAAACCTCCACAAAGGAGACCCACAGGAGGGTGGCATGGGACTCCACAAGGGAAGGAAACAACTCCTGGTGGGGACTCAATTGTTAGGGGTAGAACTGTGGGGTGGGGGGAGGGAGGTAAGGTGATTGCCTGGCACCATGGCTTGGAGGGACAGGGATTGAATTCTCAGAATTGTGGGAGCAGCTGCATGGGGGAGGGAGCTGGATGTCATTGTCCACCTGGGGACAAATGACCTGGCTGGGAAAAGGATCAGAGCAGTGCAGGAAGAGTTTGTGGAGTTGGGGAGGGGCTTTAGACAAGTAACATGCATGGTAACCTTCTTGGAGGTGCTGTCTGTCTATAGCATGGGTGAGGCTAAGGTGCTCCACACCATGGGATTCAATCAGTGGTTGAAAAACTGGTGCAGCGTTTAGGGTTTTGGCTCACTGGGGACTGGGGGTCCACCTGGAGAAATACAGGCCTATACTAGTATGATGGTCTGCATCTATCCAGAAGGGGAAACTGTATACTAGGTGATAGGTTTAAATGCCTTCTTGGCAAGCATTTAAATTAGCCAAGGGGAGGCAGCACTCAAAAGGAGCAGGGAAATCCTAGCCCCCCCCCCAAAAAAAAACAGCGTAGTTAGTGAGGTAAACACCAAGATAGAGAAGTCGATAGGGGGAAGGGCATGGGTAAATGGAGAAAAAGGCAAATGCAGTAAGGAGAGAGATGGGGCAAAAAGGGGTAAGGCCATCACAAAATAGAGGGAAATGAGTACCAGTGCCCATAGTCTGGGTAGCAAGCTCCCTGAACTCATAGCCTTGATGGAAATGGGATGCCTGGATATTGTGGCAGTCACAGAAACATGGTACACAGAGAACCATGACTGGGATGTCAACATACCGGGGTACACAATCTACAGGAGGGACAGGGAGGGTAGAAGAGGAGGAAGAGTAACTCTCTATATAAGGGAAGGATCAAAGCAATGGAACTAAAGGGTAAACAGGGAGGAGAGAAGGCACTGTGAGTCACCCTGGAAACCGGAAATGACACCACAATCTGCAGGTGGCTGTATACAGACCCCCTCTCAAGGGGGGTAATGAACAAGGAAATGATAGAAGGCATCCTTAGGATGGCAGAAAAGGGGAGCTATTGTTGATGGGGGACCTGAATATGCCATATGTTAACTGTAGCATCTTTGCTGCAGCCACATCCAAGAGCAGGGTCATTCTTGATGCCCTACAGGGGGCATGCCTCTGACAGCTAGTGCTGGAACCCACTCAGATGTTAGCAATCTTAGATCTGGTATTCTCAAATGGGGATGGAGAGAGGATCTCAGATCCAGAAGTGGGTAGCCATCTGGGAACAAGTGACCACCAAACAGTATGGTTCACGCTAAGCACAGCCGCAGAGTCAAGCCATACAAAAGTGAGGATACTGGACTTTGGGAGGGATGACTTTGTCAAAATGGGAGAGTGCCTCAGAAAAGCTCTAGTAAACAGTCAAGAAGAAAGGGTGGAGGAACAATGGGGAAACATCAAAACTGCCATCACAGAGGCAACAAGCCTTTGTGTGAAGTAAAGAAACAAATCAAAGGGAAAGAAAAAAACTCTATGGTTCTCAAAAGAGGTGGAGGGGAAGGTTAGGGAGAAAAAGATAGCATTCAGGAAGTATAAGGAAACCCAGAAGGAGCAGGACAGAGAACTGTACCAGTTCAAGCAGAAGGAAGTGGGGAAGGCAGTCAGAATAGCAAAGGTGCAAACATATTAAAAGATAGCCAATTGGTTAAGAAGTGGGATAAAACCTTTTATAGGTGCATTAGCGAGCAAAGAAAGACCATGGGAGGGATAGTGGGGCTTAATAAAGTGGAGGTTGGGTAGGCAGAAAGTGACAGTGAAAAAGCAGGGATACTGAATGAATACATCTGTTCAGTATTCACAAAAGAATAAGAGGGGGAGGTACCTAATCTAATCAATAGAAGCACTCTGGCTAGGGGGTTCAATGCCAGTCCTTTCAAAGAAAAAAGGGTTCTGAAAGAACTCCTGAAACTAAAGCTGGACAAAGCAATGGGGCCTGATGTGATTCAGCCCAGAATTCTAAAAGAACTAAGGGAAGAACTAGTGACACCACTGACTACCCTATTTAACAAATCATGGGAGGATGGTGTGGTACCTAAGCCTGAGGAAGGCAGATGTGATTCCCCTTTAAAAAAGTGGGAGCAAAGCGGAGGCAGGAAACTACAGACCTGTTAGCGTGACCTCAGTGGTAGAGAAAATGATGGAATCACTTCTGAAAGAAAGAGTTGTTGAGCACCTAGAGGCCAGCAGGGCACAGGACCCAAGCCAGCATGGATTCACAGCAGGAAGATCATGTTAGACGCATCTAATAAATGGATAGACAGACAGATAGATAGATAGATAGATAGATAGATAGATAGATAGATAGATAGATAGACAGACAGATATTCTTATTAATAAAATGCCCAATTCCTGAGACTCTGGGTGCTGTACAATAAATACTCAATATAGACACCATTATTTAAAATCACAAAACACATATAAAATAAGTATAAATACAGAATTCCATTCTATCTATCAGCAAGCTCACGTTATAAAAGCCAGTTTGAACAAATAAGTTTTCTGTCCCCTTTTAAAGACCTCCACCAAGTGGGGGGGGACCCTTTAAATAATCAGGCAAGGAGTTCCACAGGGTTGGTGTAGCCACCACAAATGCTCTATCTCCCGAGTGCTGCAACCTAGCCCTGGGTGGGAACTCCCAGGAGGCTCTCCCTCAGCGAAACAAAGCATCCAGGCCTGACGGTAAGGGTCAAGAAGATCTTGCAGATGGGTGGGACCCCCATCATGCAGGATCTACTAGGTAAAGACCCCTATCTGGAAGACAATCCTCCTCCTGACCGGCAACCAGTGCAGTCTGAGGAGGACCGGGGTAATATGCTCACACCTCCTTACCCCAGTCAAAAGTCTGGAAGCTGCATTCTGCATCAGCTGCAGTCTGTGGAGGTTGCCTCCAGAAAGCCCAAGGTATAGAGTATTACAGTAATCCAGCCTGGAAGTTATGAAAGCATGTTCCAGTGTGGCAGGTCCTCAGGAGGGATCAGGGCTTGGATTCACAATGTTCCTGAGATGATAGAAACCACTTTTTATCACAACTGACACCTGAGAATCAAGTGTCAGGCCATCATCCAGGGTCACACCCAAATCCCTCACCTGTCTAGAAGGAACAAGGGGAACACCCCCCAATACTAGGTTAGGGGACAGCTCCCCATCCCCCCCCTCCTCTATGACAACCCGGCTCCACCACCAGTACCTCAGTCTTGTCTGGGTTGAGTCTAAGCCAGTTTTGAGTCATCCACAACTGGATTTCCTTGAGGCAGCTGTTAAATATAGAGTTCAATAACTGGACATCAGGTGCACAGGACAAGTACAGTTGGGTATCATCTGCATAGCAGTGAAAACCCATCACGTACTGCCTGATAATGTCCCCCAATGGCAGCATGTACACCGTGAACAGTAAGGGTGACAAGACTGACCCCTCTCACAGCTCAGAGGCTTCGGGCTAAATGAGACAAGTCCTATTTTCACCGTCTGCATGCTATCCATCAGGTATGACCTAAACCAGCTGATGTCTTTGCCGGCCAGGCCACACTAGAACCTCAAGCAGTCAAGCAGCACCTCAGGGTCCATGGTGTCAAACGCCACAGAGAGGTTCAGGACAACCAAGATGGTATGAGCTCTCCTGTCCCTCGCCATCAGGAGATCATTAAGCACCCTTACCAGGGCAGTCTCCATACTATGCCCCCCCCCGAACCCGGACTGGAAAGGCTCATAGGTAAACTAAGATGCAAGATGTCTCTCAAGCTGAATGGCCACCACTTTCTTTATAACCTTCCCTAAGAATGAGAGGCTTGAGACTGGTCTGTAGTTGCTGAGGCAGTCATGGTCCAAAGAGGGCTTCTTTAAAAGGGGCCTAACCAGAGCCTCTTTCAAAGACAATGGGAAGACCCCACTCCTCAATGAACTCCAGACAGCCTCAGCAACCACGGGTCCTATCAGGTCCGAACATCCAACCAAAAGGCAGGTCGGACCTGGGTCCAGATCACAATGTCTAAGCCACTGCTTTGAGATTATCCCCATAACCTTCTCCACCCCAACCAGCTCAAATTCATCCCAGACAGGAGGAGTGTTTCGACACAACTCAGGCCAGACACTGCATGCCTTTCAAGAGATACTCGAGGAGACCTCAGCCCTGACAGAGGACACCTTGTCGGTGAAGAACTGAGCCAACTCCTCGCACCTAGTGCTAGAACCTGCTCCTCCCGCATGGAGACAGACAGGATGTAAAAGTCTGTCCACCGTATGGAAGAGCTAATCTGGTCTGCTCCTCGCAGCAACAATCTCCTCAGACAGAAACCCAGCCTTCTTTCAGGAGATTGCCCTCGATAGTCACCATAATGTGACCTTAGGGTCAATTTTTCTTCCATCTTGCCAGATCTCCTCCAGCATCTCTCTAACCTCTGCCCCTTAGTCTTTAAACTCTGGAGTTCCTCATCATACCAAGGGATCTTCGGTGAGTAGACAAGGGACGGACACAAATGGGTGAGATTGAGTAGAAGGCCGCAGTCACAGCCCCATTATATGCTGCCACTGCTTCCTCCAGCCCAATTGGACAAGCTTCCCTCACTCTTGATAGATCCAGCACTGCTGACAGTCCCACACAGGAAACTCCTTTTAACGGGAAGTACCAGACCATCTCCACAGGGGCTGGACCATCTGGGGAGGCACTAAACAAGAACCCCAAGGTGCTATGACCTGACAAAACCACCAGATTAACACAGAGTTTGATAATATTTAAACCTACTGAAAAAACTAGGTCCAATGTGTTGTCACCTGAATACCTTACCGATGTTACATGTTGTGTCAGGCCCAGGGCCTCTGTACTCTTCAGGAGGTCGCTTCCAAATTTCGAGAGCCCATCGTCGACCCAGGCATTGAAGTCCCCCAGGATGAACCACCTGGGGGACTCCTGCACCAGGCCAGTGACGAGCTCCATGACCGCCCTCAAAAATTCCCCACCCACTCCTGGAGGGCAGTAGAGCAAGAGAACACTGAAACCCGCATCCATGCCTCCCCAGGTGGCCACACATTCAAAAGACCATGTAGGACTTACGTTTAGCACCATGAGGTTCAGGCTAGACTTAAAACAAATGGCCACCCCCCCCCACCCCTGAGATCCTCTCTCGGGGTAGGTATCACAGAGTATCCAGCTGGAATTGCTGTCTCCAAAATGGGAGCAGCATTTTGATCCAGCCATGTCTCGTTAATGCAAGCCAGGTCAACCGAGGATATCAAGTCTGCCATAATGGCAGTCTTGTTCCTCATTGACCTGACAATGCATTACACAACCTGAGTAGGATGAGGTGAGGTAGCTGGGCCCATCATCTGCCGACCCTCTAAGGTGGAGCCCTTGGGTATGGGAACAAAACATGGCAACCCTCTTTCCAGTTCCCATTTCACCCCAGGCATCTTCTTGCCTTTACCACTCGAATTTCCGACATTCCGGCAGCCACCTGGGTGCAACCCCCTCCGGCCCCCCTCTCCTAATAGATTTCTTTTACTGGGTGACCAAAGTAGTAGACCAGGGAGGGGCTGTGGACATGCCCTACCTAGAGTTTCGCAAGGCATTTGACACAGTCCCACACAAAGGATTAATAAACAAATTAGCCAGCCTGGGAGTGGGTCCCAGGGTGGTAGCCTGGGTAAAATATTGGGTGGACAACAGAACACAAAGGGTAATAGTAAACGAAGTCCACTCTGAAGAAAGGGAGGTTACTAATGGGGTATCGCAGGGTTCAGTACTGGGTCCGGTCCTTTTTAATGCCTTTATAAGTAACATTGCAGAGGGACTGGAAGGAAAAGTATGCCTCTTTGCAAATGACATAGAGATCTGCAATAGGGTTGATACATAAGAGGGAGTGGAAAGGATGAGAAGGAACTTGTCAAGGTTGAAGGAATGGTCAAAACTATGACAGTTTAGATTTATTGTACCTGGGAAACAAAAACCCAGAGAAAGAGTACACAATGGGGGGGAGGTATTAATAACAACAAAAATGGAAAAGGACCTGGGAGTAGCCATATCAGATGACCTAAAGGTAAACAAGCAATGTGAGAAGGCAGTAAGGAGGGCTGGGGGATACTGAGATGTATAAGGAGAGGCATCACCAGTAGAAAACAGGAAGTTGTTATCCCTCTGTACAGACAGTTGGTGAGACCCCATCTGGAGTACTGCGTGCAGTTCTGGAGACCCCATCTCCACAAGGACATAGACAGGATGGAGACAGTCCAGAGGAGAGCAACTATAATGGTGCAGGGTCTGCAACAGAAGCCATATGAAGAGAGAGAGAGAGAGAGAGAGACTAAAGGAGCTTAACATGTATACCCTTAAGGAAAGGAGGGAGAGAAGGGACATGATAGAAACGTTCAAGTACCTCAAGGGAATCAACAAAGTCCAAGAGAGTAGCATCTTTCAGAAAAAGAGATGTGCAAGAACAAGGAGCACAATTTGAAGATGGGGGATGGCTCATGGGCAAGCTGAGGAAGTATTTTTTCACAGAGAGGGTGGTGAATGCATGAAACGGCCTTCCTGAAGAGGTCATGGGGTTAAAAACAGTGGGGGAATTCAAGAATGCATGGGACAGACATAAGGCAATTCTGGTGGGGGGTAGGAAGAAGTAGGCTGTTGGTTAACTAGGATCTGCAGCTTCTCCAATAGGTAGGGAATTGGGCAGACTACGTGGGCCAAGTGATCCTCATCTGCTTTCAAAGTCTATGTTTCTATGTATTGCAGTTGAACTTTTAAAATAGCACCAAGCTACTTATTACAAACAAAGACCATAATGTGCTGCTTACAAAAATAAAGGTGCTTTAAACTTTTAACATGTAAACAATTGGTGAATTTTTTTAACTTGCTTTTTAACTTGCTTGTTGATTAAATAAAGAACTTGAACATACATGAGGTGCTTTACTAAAGTCCCTTGCAAGTTTGCAGTTGCGATAATGTGATAATGCTTTAAAATTTAATGCAACTTTTTTTTTCAGTGCTCAGATGCAACTACCGCTTGTATGCCATTCCACTTGTAGGCACAAAATCAGATAGTCCCAAGCATGGGATTACAAGCGGAATTGTTTGTAATTAGTTGAGTCTTTCAATAACTGGTTGTATGTACAGCATGTGACAGTTTACATTTGGTGCTGATATCATACATAGGGGCCCGATTCTAGAAGGGTGGGGCAAGTTGCCGCCGAATGCAACTTGTGCCACCCCCAACTGCGACATCGACCCTGCACCTTATTCTAGAAGGCCAGAGTCTCTGCAGCAAAGTCCTGTAACTTGCGACATACGGCAAGGTACACCTCACAGAGGGGGTACCTGGCCAGCATGCTGCAACCCACTGCCTCAGGTTGCAAGAGCATCCCCCCACCCGTGCCCCTACCCACGGGTCACCCGCCACAATTGCAGCCTATCACCTGCCCTGGTAGTTAAGTGGCTCCCCAGAACTGTACATTAATAAAATAGAAAAGATCCCATTTCCTGGTAGTCTAATGCCCCCAGAACTGTACATTAATAAAATTGAAAAGATCCATGTTTCCCTGTAGTCTAAGTGCCCCAGACTGTATTAATAAAATAAAGATCCCCATTTCCCTGGTAGTCTAGTGGCCCCCCATTCAGATGTGCCAGCCCATCTGAACACCCCCCACCCATCCCCAGCCGCCGACCGCACAGCCCACCCTCCTCACCTCCATGGCCAGTTGTCATTGAGTGCAGTATAGCGCCACTGCAGACGAGCCAGAAATTCAATTTCTGAGCAAGTCTCTTGCAGTACGCTAATACTGCACTCAGTCAAGGGCTGGTCATGGAGCTGAGAGGTGGACTGTGCCAGTCGCCGCTGGGGATGGGTGGGGTGCTGGGGGCTGGTACAGCTGGGTGGGGGTGAGGCCACTAGACTACCAGGGAGATGGGGATCTTTTCTGTTTTATTATTGTACAGTCTGGGGGCACTAGACTACCAGGAAATGGGGATCTTTTTCATTTTATTAATGTACAGTTGTGGGGCACTAGACCATCAGGGAAACGGGATCTTTCTTATTTTTTTATCGTAGTCTTGCTTCTACCTCTCGGCAGAGCGGCCCCATGATCTCCAGCCACTGACCCTGCACCCTGGACCCGCCAGCGCAGCGGGCCACACGAACCCGCCCCAGTGGGCCGCCTCATCACCCGCATCCACTGGCACGCACCTCTCAGGTCTCTCTGTGTGCAAGGCATGGCCATCAGCCGTGAAGATTGCCCAATGCATTTTTCCACATTTTCTCACTTATGGAGAGCCGGACGTGCAATGGCATCCGAGCACGTAGTGCTAACGCCAGCCGCGCTCTCCCCCCACTTTTTGCATGCCACTGTAGTGCGACAGGCCTCCGCCAGTCACTGCTACAGGGTGATGCAAGCCCAACTACCCACTGCAGAGAGAGGAGAGCAGTCATTGGATGCTCAATCCTCCCTCTCCCCTGCCAGCCCCGGTGGCCCGAGTCCATTCCCAAACCAGGGTTGCTGGAGTGGCGCAAGGTATGGCATCTAGTGCCTCAACCCTCAGCACCACCAGGCCTGCTGGGGATCTTTTTTTATTGTATTCATGTACAGTTTGGGGAGGGAACTAGACTACCAGGGCTGGCTTATTGCCCCATAGGTGGCAGGTGACTAGCGGTTTGAGGCACGGTTGGGGGGATGGCAACGCCACCCTGAGGAGCTTCTGCCAATGGTGGCTTCAGGGCACTGGGGGTATGGGTAGCCCTGTGAGGCCCCGCTGGGGTGTGCTGAGCATGGGGGAAGGGACACCATGCACTGTCCGCTGGACAGCCAACGAGTCTACAGGACCCCCGGGGGCGTCTGTAAGTTATACTAGCTAAATGCTGGTATGACTTAAGTTGCCGGATCTCCTCCGGTGGTTCTTGTAGAATCCCAATGTGGGCACTTTGTGGCTGCCCTTCTAGAATGGGGCACAACTGCTGCTGTAAAACCCCTAGCGCCATGTCACTGGGGGGTTATGCGGCATAACAGCTGTTCGGCGCAAGTGGCCTGCACCATATCGCAGGCCACTTTGTAGAATCCTGCATGTCGCAAATGCTGGCATAAGTTGCTACATGTGCCATTCTGCTCATCGCAACTGCTGTTACACCAGGCATAACCCTTCTAGAATCAGGCCCAATGTTGTTATTTCTCACATTTTCTACTGAATATTGATTCTCTTCTTTCAATTGTTTACTTAGCTTAAGAAGTTCTTTTAAATATAGGTAAGTGGGAATGTCTAGTGATAAAGAAAATGAGGTTATACAAACTATGTTTATCATACATATTTAAGTACCAAAAAATGGGATATTATAGATTTAACATCTCTTTAATGTGGCATCCAGGAGAGGGGTGGATAAAGTAACAAAAATGCAAAGACTTGTCACCTTTCATACTTAGAAATGCACATCATGAAACTGTATAGCACGTTATTAAGCACAAGCAGAAATCTGCACAGTTAGTTATGAGTGCTTTATTATGAATTACAAATGTATGTACAATCTATATTTAAATAAGGAAATGTTTAAGTTTTGAGCACTGCTAAACTGGATGCACTTTGACATTTTATAGGTTAGGAAAAATAAGGATACAAACTTTTTTCAATAATCTTTTTTATAATTTTGTTGGATTGTGGGGTTATTGTGTATGCTGATGCTGGTTTCAAATGTTGACAGCGAACAACATTACAATTTGCTATTGCTGCTGTAATGTTGCCTCGGGACCTCTGCATTGCTTTCTCTGGGGTTTGCACCCCCTCCCTGAATCAACTCCAACTCTGTGTTGATAATCCTAAATATGGGGTGTGTGTGGGGCAAAGCCACCCCCATGTGGGGGTTCAGGGGGGGCTTCACCCCTGAAAAAAACAAACTCCTTACTTGACAGCTTTATGTCGACCGCAATTGCGGTCGACATAAAGCCGTCACTGTAACATCAGTCGACAACTTTGTTGTCAACCGGCATCATGGATCTGAGTTATTGTTCACTTTTGACCTCAATTTATTTACAATATTTTGGAGGCAGTATCAAATTATTCTTCATTTTCATATCACTTGTTTAAAGAGAACATTATGTAAATATTTTTTTACATTTTTTATTAATGTGAGAAACTCAGGCATGCACCTCTTTCTCGCCAAAATATTTTTTTAAGTACTTATCAGCTCCAGAACCATTTCACATCAGTATCATGAAAGATCCACATGCAAATCTTCAGCCTAGGCTCTAGATTTGAAAACTCATGATTAATTAAAACAAGTTATGCTACAAAGTTCAAAACCTCATTAAAATATCTTGAACGGCATACCTGCTTCTTCAGTTTGTTGTCTAGCATTGAAGAATGAAGATGTGTCCTCAATCCAGAGATGTTACAGCATTGGAACCCTGATGGTTAAGTAATGGCTTGAGGGGAGCATGGGATGGTAAGTGCTGAGTGGGAGGATTGGTTGGGGGGGAGTGCAATGGCTGCAAAAGACATTGATGGACTTCTTTTTTTTTAAAGGTACAAAACAAAGAAAGAAAACTGACCATTCCTGCACTAGGAGATTGGACACCCCCAGTGCCTCTGTTATGTTTCGCCGGGGGGAGTGGGATGGTGGATGCTGAGGGGGAGGGTCAGGTGGGTGGAGGAAACAATAAAAATAAAAACAAATCTGGCAGCACAAATAACCACGCATGCATGATAGTGGTCAGGGGGGCATACAAACATTTCATAACCAGGGCACTAGGGGATTAGGCACCCCCAGTGTCACTATTATGTTTCTTCGGGGAGTGGCATGATGAGTGCTGAGAGAGAGGGTTGGGTGGGGAAGGAAACAATAAATAAAATTAAAAAACATCTGCAGAAATAACCGTGCATGAAAAGTACTGAACGGGGAGGCGGGTGTATGACGAGTTCTGTGATCAGGACACTGGGGGATTGGGCACCCCCAATGTTACTATTATGTTTCTGGAGGGGAGTGGGGTAGTGGGTGCTGAGAGGAAGGGTCAGATGGGGGAAGGAAACAATAATTAAGGTAAAAGAGAAAAAGCAGCAGAAATAACCATGCATGTGCGGTAGTGGACGGATGGGAGTCTGTACAAGGATTTCAAATAGTGCAGTGCAACTGCATATAGAGACAGTGAGTGGAGAGCTTCACAGTCATGGAGGTGACTGTGTTCACACTTCAATTTGTTGTTCAGTCACAAACAAGTCCGGTGAGAGGAATTTCATGCCCGGAGAAAAGTTTAGACTCTGTGGCCCCTATGCAGCTGTGTACAATAGCATGCCAGGTGGACCTGGCCCCTTTTTGATACTGGCCCCAGGAATTATCCCCTGCTTCCCCACTCTCTCAAGGACCCTGGTCACAAAGAATGTGGGAGTGCTTTTCTCATAGGAAGAGGTCTGCAGAGCTCCACCAACTGCAGCCCTAAACAAGCACTGGGTAGGGAGTCCCTAATACCTAGACCTTGTATTAGAACCTGAAAAGGTGAGGGTCACAGCCCTTGAAAGTGGGAGGGGGTGCACGTATTGGGAAGAGCCTACTGAGGGACAGTTAACCCTCAACCCATGAAGCAGTAGTGAGAACTTCTTTGGACACCATTAAATCCTAAAGTTGTATTTCTGTAGGAGGAGGGAAAAAAAAGAAAACAAGAGTTAACTGAAAGGTACCTATTTTCAAAGTTCATGCTCTACTATGGCAATCTCATTTTGCAGCGTGCTGGATGGAGTGGCATTACCTTTGTTAAAATTACCCCCATGTGAGGAAAGTGTGATGAGGAGATGGAGGGGAAAGCATTACAAAGCAGGGTAGGGTAATAATACAAAAGTGTAGAGTCATGCCGCGCAGGAAGACCCCAATGTTCATCCCTAGATGAGATTGCTATTTGATATTCCAGACCTATCTTGGGCTGAAGCTGAAGGTATCTGCCAAGCATAAGGAACCACTATGGGGCAGCACAAGACCATGGGGGAGGAGTGGTTGTAATGGGAGGGAACAGTATGTCCAACCAGGTTGCAAAGTCCCTAAAATAATTAGGCTCAATTGGAGAAAGGTATACTGGATGGAGGGGACTGGGCCAGACCTGACATTTTAGAGATTATTTTGCAGTCAAAATGGGTAATTTATTTATTTATTTCAAAGTTTGGAAATACACCTATAAGCAGAAATGCTTATTTACAAAAGTTCCTCGTCAGAATGGTGACTGCTTTCCCACCATATATCTTAGCGAAGGTCATGTTGCATGTTTGTGAGGGAAACCCTTCATGAACATGCCAGCAGCAGTGATGACAAGTGTCATCACAGTGGGCTGCATGAGGTTGCCATGGTGACAGCAACTGCAATTCAGCAAAGAGAAAATTAAAAACAGCAAGCACACAACATTGGCTCCCTCCCCCCATACTACAAAAGAGATCCATCTTGAGGTAGTCCTCAGGGATCAGGGAGTAAGCCCATGATTAGTGGCTTTATTTCAATTTCCACCTGTCTATTGCTGTCTCCCCTTTCTAACTTCCTAACTAGCACTGAAAGACGAACTTTATTACCGATCCACCCATAACTTCTGATTAGCTTGAACTTAGTGCTAAGAGTTAAATTGGGTCTAATGTACCGAACATTACCCAAGACCCATCTTCCCAGGAGTGCAGCCATGCCCTGCCAATCAACAATCATACCATGGGGGTGGGGAGGATTAACCACCATGGACCACTGTAAAAGGACTGGTTCAAATGGGCCAAGGACCACAAAATGAGTGAGAAGAGCAGGGATCTGACTGGGAGGCTCAAGTGCATCCTCAAGCAGGACTTCGCAAATGTGCGAGCGGAGGCTTCACTTGCACCCTGGTAATTACATTTTGACTATGACAGACTGTACGGCGTATGAGTTGGGCAGATCAAGACGCACTGAGGTGGCAACCCCAATGTTCTAGCCAGCTCGCCAACCTGGGTAGACTCAATTACCACAGGTCATTTTCCTTTTTTTTTTATTAGTGCCCTAAGTCCACCTCACATCTCTCAGTAGTAAAACATGGGTAAAATCCAGGCTAAGTGAAAAGAATACCAGATACCACCTAGACCGAATATACTAACATATCACTGGGCTAGTTGACCACTGAGTAACAATTAGGGGCAACATAAGCAAACAGCACAACAGTGGTCATTTCATCAAAAAGAAAGGTTGTACAGAGCCAAAGGAGGAACATAGAAACACAGAATTTGACGGCAGATAAGGACCGCTTGGCCCACCCAGTCTGCCCATTTCCCTGCCTACTGGATAAGCTGCAGATCCTAGTTAACCAGCAGCCTACTTCTTCCTACCCCCACCCCTTAGAATTGCCTTATGACTGTCCCATGCATGCTTGAATTCCACCACTGTTTTTGACTCCACGACTCTCGAAGGCTGCCCCATGCATCCACAACCCTCTCTGTGAAAAAATACTTCCTTAAATTACCTCTGAGCCGCCTCCCATCTTCAAATTGTGCCCCCTTGTTCTTGCACATCTCTTTTTAGAAAGATGCTACCTCTTGGACTTTGTTGATTCCCTTGAGGTACTTGAAAGTTTCTATCATCCCCCCTCTCCCTCCTTTCCTTGAGGCTATACATATTAAGCTCCTTAAGTCTCTCTTCATATGTCTTCCGGTGCAGACCCTGCACCATTTTAGTTGCCCTCCTCTGGACAGCTTCCATCCTGTCTATGTCTTTGCGAAGACTGGGTCTCCAGAACTGCACGCAGTACTCTGGATGGGGTCTGACCAGCTGTCTGTACAGAGGGATAATAACTTTCTGTTTTCTACTGGTGATGCCTCTCCCTATGCATCCCAGTATCCCCCCAGCCCTTCTTGCTGCCCTCTCACATTGCTTGCCCACCTTTAGGTCATCTGATATGACTACCCCCAGGTCCCTTTCCATTTTTGTTGTTGTTAGTATCTCACCCCCCATTGTGTACTCTTCCCCTGGGTTTTTGTTTCCCAGGTGCATTACCTTGCACTTCTTAGCATTGAATCTAAGCTGCCATACATTTGACCATTCCTCTAACCTTGCCAAGTCCCTTTTCATCCTTTCCACCCCACCTTGTGCATCAGCTCTGTTGCAGATCTTTGTGTCATCTGCAAAGAGACATCTTTCCTTCCAGTCCTCTGCAATGTCACTTATAAAGACATTGAAGAGGACCGGTCCCAATACTGAACCCCGCGGCACCACTAGTAACCCCCTTTTCTTCAGAGTGGACTCCATTTACTATTACCTCTGTGTCCTATTCTCCAGCCAATTTTTACCCAGGCTGTCATCTTGGGACCCACCAGGCTAGCTAACTTGTATATTAATCTTTTGTGTGGGACTGTGTCAAAAGCCTTGCAAAGTCTAGGTAGCCATGTCCACAGCCCCTCCCTGATCTACTACTTTGGTCACCCAGTCAAAGAAATCTATTAGATTTGTCTGGCATGACCTTCCTGCTGTGAATCCATGCTGCCTTGGGTCTTGTGCCCCTCTGGCCTCTAGATACCCGACAATTCTTTCCTTCAGAAGTGATTCCATCATTTTCCCTACCACTGAGGTTAAACTAACAGGTCTGTAGTTTCCTGCTTCTGCCTTGCTCCAACTTTTGTGAAGGGGAATCACATCTACCCTCCTCCAGTCCTCAGGTACCACCCCATCCTCCCATGATTTGTTAAACAGGGTAGTCAGTGGTGTCACTAATTCTACCCTTAGCTCTTTTAGAATTCTGGGATGAATCCCATCAGGCCCCATTGCTTTGTCCACCTTCAGTTTTAAGAGTTCTTTCAGAACCCTGTCTTCTGTAATTGGGCTGGTATCAACTTCTGTATCTGGAGTGTTTCTACTGTTTGTTTTAGGTACCTCCCCCTCTTCCTTTGTAAATACTGAGCAAAAATATTTGTTTAGTATCTCTGCCTTTTCACAGTCACCCTCTGCCCACCTCCCCTTTTATTAAGCCTCACTATCCCTCCCTTGGTCTTCCTTCGCTCCCTGATGTACCTATAAAAGGTTTTATCCCCCTTCTTAACTGAGTTGGCTATCTTTTCCTCAGTTTGGGCCTTTGCTGTTCTGACTGCCTTCCAGCTTCCTTTTGCTTTAACTGATACAGTTCTCTGTCCTGCTCCTTCTGTGATTCCTTGTACTTCCTGAAAGCTTTCTTTTTCTCTTGAACCTTCACTGCCACTTCCTTTGAGAACCATAGTGGTTTCTTACATCGTTTAGTTTGTTTATTTGCTTCACACAAAGGCTTGTTACCTCTGTGATGGCAGTTTTATTATTCCCATTGTTCTTCCACCCTCCTTCCTGCCCATTTGCTAGTGCATTCCTTAGGCACTCACCCATTTTGGCAAAGTCAGCCCTCCTAAAGTCCAGTACCTTTGCCTTTGTATGGCTTGGCTCTATTGCTGTGTTTATTGTGAACCATACAGTTCGATGGTCGCTAGTTCCCAGATGGCTACCCACTTCTACATCCGTGATCCTCTCTTCATCTCCATTTGAGAGAACCAGGTCTAAGATTGCTCCCTCTCGAGTGGGCTCCAATACTAGTTGTCTAAGGCATGCCCCCTGTAGGGCATCTAGAATAACCCCACTCTTCGAAGTGGCTGCTGCAACTGCACTCCAGCTAACATCTGGCATATTCAGATTGCCCATCAGCAATATCTCCCCTTTTTCTGCCATACTAAGTATACTTTCTTTCATTTCCTTGTCCATTTCCTCCCCCTGAGAAGGGGGTCTGTATACAACCCCTGTGCGGATTGTGGTGCCATTGCCGGTCTCCAAATTTACCCACAGTGCTTCTTCTCCTCCCTGTTTTCCCTTTTGTTCTGTTGCTTTGATTCCTTCCCTTATGTAAAAAGCTACTCCTCCTCCTCTTTTACCCTCTCTGTCCCTCCTGTAGATAGAGTATCCTGGTATGTTTACGTCCCAGTCATGGTTTTGTGTGAACCATGTTTCTGTGACTGCCACGATATCCAGATGTTCCTCCTCCATCAAGGCCACTAATTCAGGAAGTTTGTTACTCAGACTACGGGCATTGGTACTCATTGCTTTCCATTTTTTGATGGCTTTATCTTCTGTTGCAGCATCCCCCACTGACCTTTCTACCTCGGTCTTTTTCACATTTAGTACCCTGTTTTGTAGGGAGAGGCTGGGATTTTCCTACTGATTATCAGTGCCTCCCCCCCTTGACTAGTTTAAAAGCTTGCCAATGAAGCATTTAAACCGATTGCTCAAAAGACTTGTTCCTTTCTGGATAGATGCAGACCATCCTGCCAGTATAGGCTGGTGTCCCTCCAGGTGGAACCCCAGTCCCCAATGAAGCCAAACCCCTGTGCTCCACACCATTTTTTCAACCATTCATTAAACTGCATGGTGCAAAGTACCCTTGCCTCACTCATGCCATTGACAGGCAGCACCTCTGAGAAGGATACTGTGTGTGCTACTTGTCTTAGGCCCCTCCCCAGTTCTACAAAGTCCTTCTGTACTGCTCTAATCTCATGTTGAGCCAAGTCATTTGTCCCTAGGTGGACAATGATGTCCAGCTCAGACTCCCGTGCAGATGTTCTCGTGATCTGAGGATGCGCTTCCTGTCCCTCCAAGCTGTGGCACCAGGCAGGCACCTTACCTCAGTTTTCCCTGCTCCCCCCAGTTCTATCCCCCTAATAATTGAGTCCCCCACCACGAGCTGCTTCCTTTCCTTGTGGAGTCCTCTGCCTCCTTCCTGTGGGCCTCCCTTGTGACAGGTGTCCTCAGCCTCCTTAATCTCCTCTGTGGGTGCATCCATAGGGGAGCTGTGCTCTCCCAGAATGGTGTATGGATTATGGAGTGGAACAACTGACTGGGTGTGCCTCTGTTCCACCATCCTCACCCTCCCTGAGCCCACTGTGGTCCAACTGCTGTGTTTTCTTTGCAACCTCTGAGGTAGTGGTGGTGGCTCTGGTGCTCCCTGGATGGGGGAGTTTCCCTTCCTACCATCCAGTCTGGCCTGGGGTAAGGTTCCCTTACTGCTGTCCAATGTGGCCTGAAGATGGGCAAATTCCTCCCTCAGGGTAGGGAGTTTTCTGCAAATAGGGCAGCATCTCAGCCTCCAGAAAGACTCCTGGAAGACTGCTGCCCCACAGCCATTACATTGCACTACTCCCCACATGATTATGTACTTTTTTGTGTGTGTGTGTGTGTGTGTGTGTGTGTGTTTGTGTGTGTGATTGTTTTGTTATATAGAAATATATATATTATACAATGTGTATGCTTATATTTTCAGTGCTGTGTGCTAGAGAGGATATGACATTGATATGCACCTTGCACTCTTGAGGAAATGATGTCAGAACCCCAGGTATAAAGGAATTATTTCCAGGGTGGGTGGGTGAGGATGGAAGGGTTGGGCCTAAACTGTACCCTCACAAAACAATCAGCTAAGAGCTCTGACCCCCGCTACGATGAGTGCCTTCCTGTCAGCAAGATACCATACACAACAATTTGACAGAGAAAATCCCCTGCTAATCAAACAGAGAAAAATCCAGACATCCAAGTCAGACACAGGTAAACCTCCCCAGCCCCAAAACAGCCTGGTGGTTTGTGCTCTGAAAGCAGTCAGGCCCCAAAATAAGTCAGCTGTGCTTTAAACTCTTCCTGCACTGAAAATCTTAAGAATTGTAACAAGACTGTCTTTTCCTGATAATTCTAAGTTCCTTATTTCACCTTTCAGTTAGAAGTTGCCTCCACCTGCAGAATATCTGCTACAAACCAAAGACAATTGTAAGGTTCACCTCCCTCTGTTGTGAGCACAACTCGCTTTCTTGCAAATCCTATGTTTAGTATTGCAGCTTCCAGCAAGAGGTAGTTTGACCTGAAAAATATTAGCTGTTCTGATGAGTTTGCTATAAAACACTTGCTTATAATACTATTGTTCTCAGGTCTGTTACCAAAGCTGTTGGCTGATAAGTATCTATGATGTAATCACTTCCTGAGAAAGTCTGGAATTTCCTTTTAAGGCACACAATGGTAAACACAAAAAACAGTTTACTGTCTGGGTCAAATACACAACCTGTACCTGCACTTATTTCAGGATTTGTGACAAATGTTTAGCCCAGGGTTTAAACTCTTCCTGCAATGAAAATCTTACGAATTGTAACAAGACTGTCTTTTCCTGATAATTCTAAGTTCCTTATTTCACCTTTCAGTTAGAAGTTGCCTCCACCTGCAGAATATCTGCTACAAACCAAAGACAATTGTAAGGTTCACCTCCCTCTGTTGTGAGCACAACTCGCTTTCTTGCAAATCCTATGTTCAGTATTGCAGCTTCCTGCACAAGGTAGTTTGACCTGAAAAATCTTAGCTGTTCTATCCACTGGCTGAACCCAGGAAGTTCAGCCAGTGGATAGAATGGTAGTTGCCTTGCCACAGGTGGATATCTGTCTGCTGTGGTTGTTTCTTCGGGCCCATAAGAGCTACTTACTAGTAGGTGAAAGCTGGAATTTCAGCCCAGGATATTGCTGGTAGATCTGCTGGCAGCAGGAAAGCAGTCGCAGGGGAGAGCGAGGGAAGTCAGCCAGCTGGGAGGGAGATTGGGATCACAGGGTGAGTCTTTGGAGAAGAGCTGGGATTTCATACTATGGCTACAACTACGAACCCAGGCAGCCCTGGAATCTTGATCCTCAGTCTTCCATTTCCTGGCTTTGTGCTGATCCTTAGATTGGGACCTATGAGTTCAGCCCCAGTGCATCCCTTTTCAGTTTTCCTTGGCAGAAATCTATGGGTATGCTGTGTTCTCTGCTGCAGGAGGGGTCTCAGAGGTATCTATTGAGGTAGGTACTGGGTGTTGTCATATTGAAGGAGCTTCAGTTTCAGCAGACCAGTGAGTGTCAATTAACTGCTCTGCTGCCTCTGGTATGTTAAAATCCTTGGAAAGCCCATTTACAATAACCCTGAGGATGGATGGATGACATAAGCTGTATTCGCTTCCTGAGCTCGAGAGACAGTCCTGCACATGAATGTATGCAGTACGCTTTTTGGAAAGTTCCTGGGAAAAGTCCTGGAACACCTGCATATGGTGCCCCTGCAACAGAAGGGGTGCTCTTTCCTTTGCCAGTCTCAGGATATTAACCTGGTCATTGTACCGGAGAAAGCAAGCCAAGAAGGGCAAGGGGCACTCTCCATTATGAGGTTTAGGTGCCAAGGAGCAGTGTGAGCATTCTGTCTCATATGGTGTGGGTTCCTATGAGCTGAGAAAAATTGGGAGGACCCACTGTAAGAAAGTAGAGCAGTCTGGGCCTTCAGACCCCTCCAGAAATCTGACAAAATGAAGACTGTTTCAATGTCTCCAGTTCTCCAGATCCTCCACTCTATCCCAGAGGTACCGAATGAGGCAGTTCTGTTTGCAAAGACAGCCTCAGTGGAAGTCAATTTTTCTTCAGCCTGCTGCCATCAAGACTTATTAATGGTGACTCAATTATCTAGGGCAGATATTTTGTGCTTTGTCTGTAGACATGCAGTGTGGATTTCTGCCATCTCAGACAGAAGTCGAGCAAACATTGATTCGACTTTGGCTAAGTCATTATTTTATTCTAGCTGGGGCTTGATGTCATTTTAGCTGGAGTTGGCGTATACCGAGGAAGATGAGGACTGGAAACTTTGCTCGACCTGAGGTTAAGAAGGACCCAGAAAAAGTACAATAAAAGTTAATAGTAGCGTAGTACTCGGCCACCACAATTGAATTACAAAGTTAAAACTGTGAAAGTGCTGGCTCTGGAGGTGGATTCCTTCAGATTTATTGTGAGGTAGCTGTGAGCTAACAGACTAGGCAGCTATCTTCTTTGGTGTCTAAGCCACTCTATTCTGTGCAAATTCTGACACTTGATTAAGTTTCCTAAAATCAAGGCAGATTTTTACACCCCTTTCTTTTTTGTTTACAATCACCATTGGTGATGACCAAGCACTTCTTGACTCTTCTATGATACCCAGTTCTTTCATTTTTGGTTTTTTCATTAACCACATCAGCTCTTAACCACTCTGGTAATCTGCATGTCTTTGGTTTAATGGGGCAAGCATTCCTTGTCACTATTACATGCTCGACCCCTTTTGCTCAGCCTGGTACTGTGGTAAAAGTACTGTTAAATGTCTTTAGCAAATTATGAATTTCTGGGGGTTATTCAGTGGTTAAGGAAACATTCACCTTTACAGCATCAGCAGTATAGTTTGTTCCAATCTGTCATAAGCTACATCAATATGTTCTTTATCAGTTTCTGGTAAAACCAGCAAAACAGCTTTTGGTGTTTTTTTCAGTCCATTTCTTGAGGAGGTCAGTGTGGTATATCTCAATATGATTTTTCCTATCAGGGGTCTCAGTCTCATAGTTAACTGTGCCAGTATGTATAAGAACCTTCTAAGGCCCTTACCACTTCACTAACAGTTTATTTTCTGTAGTGGGTAACAGTAGCAAGGCCTTTTCACCTGGCTCAAAAACTTTGTTTTTTCCCTTGGTCATAATACACATTCTGTTGGTTTGGGGCCTTTTCCTAATTCAATATATTTTGCCAGCTTCTTTCTCAGGGCACACATATAAGATGTAATAGATTGTTTCTGATGGAGTTATTTTTCCATGTTTCTTTTATTACATCTAATGGCCCTCTAGGTTGTCTACCATACAGCGTTTCAAATGGTGAAAACCTCGTTGATGCTTGTGGCATTTCTCTATAAGCAAAAAGCAAGTAAGGTAAGTATTGGTCCCAGTCTTTCCCTTCCCCTTTTACAAACCTTTTTAACATGCATTTTAGGGTTTGATTAAAACACTCAACAAGACCTTCTGTCTGAGGGTGATAAGGGGAGGTTCTTATGGCAGTGATACCTAGTAGTCGGTACAGCTCCTTCAGTAATGCAGCACCAAAATTACTACCCTGATCAGTAATAATCTCTTTAGGTATGCCCACTCTGCTGAACATTTTGGCAAGCAATGCTGCCACTTTTGAGCCTGTGACAGTATGCATTGTAACTGCCTCTGGGTATCGAGTAGCATAGTCACATACTACCAAAATGAATCGATTACCCTTTTTACTTTTTTTTCTAAGGGGTCAGCCACATCCATTGCAATTCTCTCAAAAGTCACATCTGTTAAGTGTAGGGGCACCTTGTCTTTTTTAGTCACTGGGGCTACTTTCTGACACTCAGCACAAGAACTGCAATAGGTAGCAACATCTTCATGAATTCCAGGCCAGTAAAATCTGTACAGCAATCTGGCAAGGGTGTGAGCCCTCCCTGAGTGACCAGGTATAGGATTATCATGTGCTATCTGTAACAACTCAGATCTATACTTTTGTGGTATAACCAATTGTTTTATCTGGGCCTGTGTCTGAGATTTAACCCAAACTCTGTACAGTAGCCCATTACATTTTTTAAACATAAGTTCACACGGTTTTGGTATCACCCCCAGCTGCTTAAAATAACCCTGGAGAGAAACATTGTTAGCTTGTTCTGAAAGAAAATCACAATCAGTGATCAGTTTAGTTTTAGCATTTTCATATGTTAACCCTTGATGTCCATCAGTCTTTTGTTGCCACTGTTTCTTCAGGCGTCATCTTTCTTTTCTGGATTTCCAGATCTTAGAGCTGTGTTCAAAGAAGTCCGAATCAAAATCAATGAAAGAAAAAGAGTCCCCACCATCTGAGATTTTCTTTGCCTGTGCACTTGTCACTACAGCTGCTGAAACATCAGGATTTACTCCCTCTTTGATTAACTCATTAAATCATGGAAAGTCATTTCCAATAATCACAGATAAAGGTCACTTAGGTACTAACCCCACTTTCATTTTGCACGACACCCCATTAATAGTCAGTCACCTGCCTGGTGGGATAGTATCGAGTGTCCCCTTGGATGCAGATGACACTAGTACCTAGTCCTTTTGGACATTGATTTCCTTGCACATCAGTATGTACTAGGTTCTGTCTGCTTCCTGAATCTATAAGTCCCGTCACAGTCTTATCTCCTACCTTCACATATATTCTCTAAGGACAAATCTGCTCCAGTGTCACTTTTTTTACTACAGCAATTTCTTGCAATAAGACCTGGATTTTTACAGTTATAGCAAATAACATCTTTGGGTGCAGATTTGTAACCCCCACCAGAATTCTTATCAGACTTGGAGTTTAAATGAGAAAAAAGAGTGTCTTACTGGTGTTTGGCTGTTACCTCACTACTGTGGCATCTGTCTGGCCATTTGGTAGTCTTCGACCAAAAAACAGCCTTTCCCCCACTTTTTAGTTGGCGTTCTTTTACCCAAAGCTGTACCTCTGCGGGTAGGATGTTGATAAACTGCTCCATTACAAATGTTTCGATAATCTGTGGGAGTGTTTTGCACTTTGGTTGGAGCCATTTCATAAGGAGTTCTCTTGAGTTGGGTGAAGGCGTCCTGAGGATTGCCAGTTGAGTTGTACTTCAGAGACCAAAATCTCTGCCCGTAGGTCTCTCCTGAGATGTCATATCTTTTAAGGACCTCTCTTTTCACCAGGTCATAGTTTTCTGACTGTGCAGTGTCCATATTGTTGTAGGCTTTTCCTGTCAGGTAAGGTACCAGTCTGGTTGTCCACTGCTGCTTTGGCCACTGGCAGGCTGTGGCAACCCTTTCAAAAGTAGTCAGGTATGCTTTAATATCATCCGATGGACACAACTTTGTAAGTTTAATGTCTTTTAAGCTGCTTGTATTTTGTTGCTCTGCTGGATCTGTGCCAGAACCCAGCTTTGGTACCTTGCAAAGCATCAATCCATGGCTGTATCTCTTCTTTTCTCTGCTTCTCCAGTTGTTGCATAATTTATTTTCTCTGTGACTCTAAAGATTGAATCACTTTTTCTCTCTGCTGCATTTCCTCTCTTCTCTGTTTCTCCATCTCTGTTTGTTGTATAGCCCACCATTTGAAAAATGCAGTCAGGCTTTCAGGTTCTGTCACTGCCTGTTCTTTTTTTTCCACAACTGGTACTGGCTGTACAGTCTCAGTTTGTACTTTTGTTTCTGCTTCTAGTTTGTCTGCCATTCTTCTGGTAATCACTCCTGAACTTGCTGCTGCAGAATCCATTCCTTTCTGCAATGCTTTCCTGGTACTAGGTCTAGTACCCACACACAAAACTCCTGGCTTATAGTATGCATGGCATAAGTCCCACTTTTAAAACCATCTAACATTGAGGCACAGGTCATGAAGCATAGGAAAACCAGGAGCAGTTTCTAAATTCGCAAATAACATTTTATTATTAACAGCAAAATAAAAATTGTTCAGTATAACTATTTACAATGGCAGTACAAACATGGAAAGCAGAGTCCTTCTTCTGGGGTTTTCTTCTCTGTTTCCAATCTCAGTCTCTGTCTCTCACTTGCACAATCATTGCTGCCTTATTTATAAGTCTGTGCCTGGGAAACACGTTAGGAAAACAGGATGCTTCTCACACAATATTCTTGTAAGTTTTCAATGTTCTTGCAGGTGCAGCAGAAATAACATAATGACCCAGAACGGACCTCTTGTTGACAGCTCCAGAAATATTTTTCAAACCAGCATCTCAGTTTAACTCCTTGAATTCCAGTTTTTGCAATAATTTCAACAGTATAACTATATACAGTTTTAAACAAAGGTATCCCAGTATCACATATATGTTTATACCTGCAGATGTGCAAGGGAGGGGGAAGAAAAGAAAGAAATAGCAAAGGAAGGCAGAAAGATAGAGGTGGAGAATTGTGAAACCATCAGAGTGATCAGTTCCTAGTTCTTACAAGAAAATTTGGTTGCACAACCAGACAGAGAAGGGGCAGAAAAGGAGGGGATAGAGCAGACCCTTGCATTTAACTCTTTCTGTATAACAAATGTGATAGGGCCATATTCAACCCTGTCACAGGTTCAGCTGGAGGGTCTTAAAGTCTAGCAGGGTCTGAAAGAGACAGTCAGGCTTGACACTACAAACAGCTAACATCTAAGGTTCAAGTCTGCTTTGATTTACCAAGAGCCCTGTATGGTAAACTATTCTACTAATGCAAAATACAGAAGAGTGAGATAGTTTTTTTTTTGTGTGTGCTACCTACTGTTCAAACATTCTTCTTTCATTTATGTAGAATTACTATTTCTCATAGTCTTCATGTGGTATCCTGTATCAAATTCATACATATCTTTAAGTATTAAAAGCATTATCTTTTCATATACTTCATGTTTTTGTGACTGAGTCCTTTGAGATAAAGCCAAATGATTTATAACTGACAAACTGTATTTCCACCTCTGAAGAGAAGGCTACAGTTACCATAATTAGTTTCTAAAGTAAGGTGTTCTCAGCTGTGAAAGAGAGGGGTACATTATGTGCCATTGAGCAAAGAGCTCTGTACTGAGAGAGCAGTGGCTCTTAACAGATTCTGACCTAGATATACCTTGAGAGAGTGTCTATTCTGAGTGGTGGCAGCTACTGAAGGATTGAGAAAGTTGTAACACTGACAGACTAAGTCTGGGATAGACAAGTCTGCCACAACATTGTTTTAGTTTCTCTTGGTTGGATTTAGAAGAAAAACTTGGCAATTAGTTTGTTTAGATTTTTGGTGGGGAAGCAGGTATATTGATTTGATTTGATTTGTTGTGCTGCTGGCACCCAATTGACTGGCACTTTTTACATGAGTTGTTGTAGGATTTACTCAGAATCAAAAGTGTCAGTCAGCCAATCACAATGCTCCATTCTCAGACCCCATTCTATAATTTGAAATAATTGCACTGTGTATCTCTCTTGCCAAGTGCTTGCCTTGTCATGGAAAAGAGTGCCAGAAACAGGAATACTCTCAGCTCTCTGCTATGAAAATTAAAGTTGGTTATACAATGAAGTCAAAGAATTTGCAATTTTCATTGACTGACTGCCACCTTGCTGCCATGGTAAATCCTATGATAACCCATGCAAATGGTGCCAGTAAGACACATACAAAAAAAATCATTCCAAGTCACCGAAAATAACAGTAATGCCACCATACTGACTCCAGGGTAAAGCAAAACACAAAAGCAGGAGTTTTAAGCAGAGTGCAGCAGCAGTTTGTAAGGAATGATGAAATCCCCAACCCCCATAAATTTATGAATTACACTACAAAATTCCTCATCCCTTGTCCCCAAAATCTTCACCCTCTGGTACCAGTACTGTCAAAGACGGGGACCGGTAGGGCAGAAATGCAGGGTTCCACAGTTTAAATCTCCTGCCATTGCTGCTCATCACCCTCTGTACTTGGACTCTCTCCAGTATTCCTGGTCCAAGGAAAAGGGTAGGAAAAACAAATACACCAACTTCTTTCTTTCCCCAGGCAAGAAGCGGAACACAGCTAGGGAAAAAAGTGTTAAGTGCTCCGGAGTCTGGGCCAATGTGAGACCACGGCTCTCTCCCACTTCCACCCCACCCATCAGCACCCCTCATCGCCAGCTGGCACTCCAGTGCTGTGAATCCCGACACCAGCTCAATACTTGCAACATAAAAGATTCCCTTACAACAACATTAAAGAAAAAAAAACTCTTTCAAGCAATCAGAATGCTGTCTTACGTCTTAGCAGTTCACTATCTTGTTCCAGTTGAAACTGTGCAGTTGTACAAATGAGTATTTACCTGTGATCGCCCACTCGCACCATTGGCTGGACATTCATAGCATGTCTCATTCCTTCAAAATAGTAATAAATACTGCTGTGCACTAAATCTGAAATAGTCAATGTCCCATATCTTTGGGGGTTAAAAAGCATGCCTGCGAAATGGGAGCCGAAATCATAACTGGTCCCCATGATCACCTAGAAACAGCTAATTAAAGATCAATTGCAGCTTGCCTATATTGCTCAAAAACTGTCTCATTTTACCAATAAAGTTTCCACATGAGTCAATTTGTATTTTTTTTTTTTTTAAAAAAGCATTTTAATTACCATTTCTGAAGTTTTAATCTTGTCCATAGAGCGTGCTTTCTTGTGGACGTGACCATGGTCTACGAGCAGGCTGCTTTGTGGATGCTAAGCTTGTACACCTCATTTTTGTTGCAGCACCTGATTGACATTCTGTACAAGCCATGCATTCCCCGCTTCAGTCGTATGCCATTATTTAATAACTGCTTTTCTAATACATGAGGCCCACATTTATACATTCATCAATTAAACATTCTTTTAAATTCCCTAAAATCAGCATCTGAAGAGTTACTTTGTTGACTGCAGCCTTGTAATTACTTCCTGAGTGCCCTCTATTCCTTCTAGTTTACTTTGTATTGAAGACTGCTGGTTCCATGGCACCCTGACGTGTGTTCAGGTTTGATGAAGAAAATACTCCCATTTCAGAACTCCTTTTGGCTGTATTTTAATTTGATCCTTTGAAAACTTTTTACACAGAATGAAGCATATGAAGAAAGATGCATGGGGGGGTGATGGCAATGCACATCGAGCATAGTGCTGTTTCACATCTGAAAATGTGATGTATTTCAACATGTAATTTAGCTATTAGCTGCCTGATATGTCCAAAAAGTTATGTGCTCTGACAGTCTTGTCAATGTGTGAGTTCCTATTTTTTCAGTGTGATATTCAATATTTTCCGAGACACAGCACCCGGCTTGTTCATTTATATTGAACTACTGGCAGTTTCACAAAATGACTTCCTATTTACCAGAACTGCACAAATTGCATAATTTAACAAGCGTTGCATATGTGCAGATTCCCTAAATACATTTATATTATTCATTATTATTATGTGTCTGTGGTCAGCTGTGATACTGGTAAGCTTCCCATACAGACCGGTAATCCAAACTTCGGCCAAATTGACGAGGATAAAGTATCACCCTGCCTTTTGGTCAGATTGTACATTTCAAAAGATCACCATACATGTCCAGCAATGTTTGTGATTACTGTGGTTACTCCAGTACTGAATTGGTGATTTCTGATTTGTGATCTGAATGCTGTACCTTGAATGGTTCTGTGATAGGTCCCCTTTTTCCCTCTCTTACCCATGTCATCCGTTTGTCGTGTTTTTACCAGTAATATACCTTTTTAATGAAAATGCCTTATTGTACAGCATTCAGTTATACTAATAACAGCACCAAACTGTGATAATTTAGACATCAGTTTTATTGCTGTGTTGAGGATGTGGTTACTGGCAATGTTTCATGCGATTTGCCAATTACCTGCAGTAGAATCCACAGTACCCTTATCCAGCTTTCATCTGTTTGTGACCTACTGTGTGCACTAAATGTTTCAAAGTTTATAATATCAATGGTGTGACCATCCATGGTTTCCAACTGCCACCACTGAAACAGAACTTTTCTTTTCCCACTCCCTATTGATGAAGCCTGACAGGTCCATGTGACCTGACATAGTTTTCCCGCTTTCTTCGGATTTACCCTCTGATTAATTTTATATTCTTTTCCTTTTATTTGTGAGTGGAAATGTAAAATGTTGAAATGTGCTGTGGGACTGATGAATGCAGCAGCAATGATGTAAAAACAAAACTTTATCTTGAATTTCACTACTGCTGTCATGTCATGTTTTGGTCATGTGGTAATGGTTGACATATACTTGACAGCTGTGTACATGTGATGCTGTGTTCAATTTTTTGCTGTCTGTAAAAACGTCAGCTTATTTTCATTACTTTTTCCTTTTTTTTCTGATGTGTGCCAATGAGTATGAGGTGGATCTCACTGCTGACTGCTTATTTTTTGGCTTTTGTTGGCCTTCAACTTTGACAATTTCTGTAATTGCTTACTTATTACACTTATTGTGTGTTCTGTGGGGTGAACTCAGTTGTATCAGCATAATTATTTTCTTATTCCTCAACATTGACTGCTTTACTGTGGACATTTTTTTGTTCCTATTCTTTCCTTTCATTATCATATAATGCCTTACTGTACTGCTTTTGGGTGCACCAATAACACCACAAGTGGCCATAGCTTTTATAAATTTCCCAAAGAAAAACATAGGCATCAGCAATGGGTGACAGCCATGAAGCGTGCTGGATGGCATCTGACTGAGCATAAGTCACCTTTGCTCAGACCACTTTGCACCAGATCAGTTTTCCATTCCACCAAGCATCTTGGAGAGCATTGGATTTAAACCTGGGCAACGAAGGCTGAAGAGTGATGCTGTTCTAACCCTGTTTTCATTTATAAGGCCTGTAGCTAAACATAGTAGTGGAGCCATAGCAAAAAGGCATAGGCTTGAGGTATGTACAAGATTTGTTTATCATTTTCACAACATTTATTCTACAATTCTTCATTTGTTGTTTTTTTGGTGGGAGGGTTGTCTGAATATGTTATATTTCATACAGTGTCCCACTATGTAATAGCCATACTCTTAAAAAAGTGCTTTCAAACAGCTTTTTTTTCTTAGAAATGTGTTCACAGTGTTTAAAAGTAGAAGCCCCATTTATAATACAGTGACCCATTTTAGAAGTGCAATAAGGCATTCATTCAATGTGCATCACACAGTTGTAACGCATGGTGAAGGCAATGTATGTAGTACTCTTGCATTGTCCTGCATCACTCTGGACCGGTATGTATGCGTTACAACTGTGTAACACACATCATGTCATGTGTTATTGCTTACCTGACCATAGTGAAACAATTCCCCTACATGATTGTAAACATTCAGAAAACTAAAGTGGTATTGTATCTGAATGTACCGCATTGCATGAAAACGTTTGTGCTTCTCTCAGTGTCTTGAAACTAATTCCCTCGCATATGATGTCATGACAGATCAGACCACAGTTATTCATGCATATGTAACCAAACAATGATTGCCATGCACAATGGCTTACATAATTTCTTCCATTGCATGATGGACAACAATGTATATATGACTGCAGTACTTTTGGGCAACATACAGAAGGATCAAGCCTTCCTTTGTCTTCCTACTTGGCCTTTCCCTAATAAGTCATGCAGATTCATGTTGAAGACATGCCAAGTCATGTTCAATGTAATCATTTGTGTGTGTCTGGGCACTTAATACATGTTACTGTTTCAAACATTGAAGTCCTATTTATAATACATGCTGCAGTTCCCACAGCTATTGTCAGATTTTAGATTGTCGAGTATTTCCACACTCCTGGCTATGCACTGTCCTGTCCCTCTGTGATTAATTAATTGCTTTTCCATCTTCTATTATAGTAGGAAATGAAAGTAATATGATTTCATGTGTGCTTAGAAATTTTTTCACTATTACTTTCCAGGTACTGGCAGAGATTTGTGGAGAGCACAGTCGTAACATGGAACCACAACACCTTGATCATGCGGTGGATAATATGGATATAGGCCAAGATGATGTTGTTGATGAACAGCTACCTAACTGTGTTGGTACCCAGACAGTTATGATAGTAAGTACATTATTCATTGATTTGTTTTTTTTTTTTGTCTTTCATTTCTGAATTCCACATATCCTTATCCTTTCTGAAAAAAACAATTAAGTTGCTGTCCATAATCACACAAAAAAAGAATAAGTTGTGGTGTCCAAGTATTTTTCTCAGTGTAACAGATGATGTCGGATAGTGTCATGGCTATCGAGGATATTGTGCTTTATTTCCCTAAACTGATGTTTGTGGTGGTGTTGGACATGATATTGTTTGGTGAATTCAGAAATGAATGACATGGTGTGCTACATATGTTTCAGCACATTGCAGTGTAAAAAGCTGAACTTTTAGTGTAACTGCATATGGTAAATCTATTATGTGGCAGCATTCAAAGTTGTTCAGTTTCAGTAGTGACAGCTGTACTGCAGCACATCAACACAATGATGGCAGTGATGCAGACAAACAACTATATAGGGCTGGATATTCAAACTGTGCCAGACAGGAGCACAAGCCCAGGCACAACACAACTGGGCTGCGTCAGGGCATGGACCAGTCGATATTCAATGGTGATGTGCCATGACACAGCACCATTGAATATGGCACTGAAGGCGCACGCACTGAGCATGGTGCAGTGGCACTACACCAGTGCAAGTGGCAGAACGGGAGCAGGTGGATGAGCCAGCGCAAGTGCAGTTGCGCTAGGTGCATCAACCACAATATTCACCACTGGGCATGCAAATGAGGCCATTATGCATGCAAGGCACAAATGGGGCCATTTGCATGTCATTATGGCCCCATTTGCATGCAGTGCATTGATCCCCGCTGACTGGTGCCTGGCGTCCTGCCAGGCTGCAGCCATCAGGGACTGATGCCCTGCAGTCCCATGACAGTACCCCCACTCCCATATGGCTAATTGCGGGCAGAGGTATCGATAAAACCCTGGTGGCCCAGTGGAATCCTCCCCTCCAGCACCCGATCACATGCATAAATAGATGCAAAACCCTGGTGGTCCAGTGGAGACTCCCCCATTGCCAGATTGCTGGCAGCAATAGATGTAAATCACTGGTTGTCCAGTGGAATCCCGACCCAGCACCTGATCATGGACATGGGTATATTTCATTTTCCTGGTTGTCCATTGGAAACCCCCCCACCCACTCCATCACTGGTGGAAAAGGAAAAAGAAGCCCTGGTGGGCCACTGGCACCCTTCCCCAGCTTCCCCCCCAGTCAGCGGCAGGTGGCAGCACCCGTCTGCATGCCCCCCCCGGCCACCCACTGACTGACAGCGTGCATACTGTACTACACAGGCCTGATATGTGGTTGAAATATGTCACGTGACCATGGTCAAATCAGGCATTATCCATGGCTGAGGAACTGCATGTAAAAAAAAAAATTAATTAAACACATTTTACATTTATTTTACAGATTAATCCACTGTAAAATCGCAATTGGGCAGTCCATGCTGTCAGTTATTGTTCATGTTCCCACTTCTTGTGTGGTTACATCACTCATCTTTGCCTTGTGACACACCACACAAGGCGTGGGTAAACCCCCAATACCACACAACCTGTTGTGCCTTACTGCTTAATTATGACCTGGTGTCCATGGAACTCATCAGGGTCTAGGCAGTGTATGTCTTGCATTTTGATTGCTGTAAGTCCAACATACTGCACACTGCATTGGAGGCTTGTGGGAAACATGGTATATATTGGAGTGGGAACAAACATGGTGAGATGGATCACCAATTTATTTATTTATTTAGCTTTTGTTTACCGGGTAAGTACACTAGACAAGTAGTATGCCTATTTTCAGGAACGACCCGGGAGAGCACAAAACATACAGTATACATACATGGCAACATTGGAGAAACAGCATGATACAGTAAAAAATAAATAGCTATAACAACGCTTGTATAAGGGCAGAGATACTGCCACACATAGTACAAATTGTTACAGGACATAGATAGACATTAGAATCACTGAATACATATTTCATAGACCATCATGGACTCAGAGTGGACAATAGTGGACTGCAGAGTATTACATTACAGAGACTAGGAGCAGTCACATCTTGTCATTTGTTTTAGGTGGGACCACAGGAAGGAGCGAAAGGTCCCATGGGAAGGGGCAGAGCGAACAGCTGAGATGAGTGATGTAGCCTATTGGCTAATGCTGGTGCTGAAAACAGTGTATCATCTTCATGCAGCCATATCATTATAATCATAGCAGCTAATGAGTTGATTTAAATGTGTTATTGTAGTGGTAGTATAATTATTGAAAATTTATTTTGTGCCACTTTCAGGAGAAAACAAATAGGTCTACACAAACCATGAAGCACGTCCCACTTGGAACTGGGAAAACAAGACAGTCAAGAGGCACTCAAACTACCTTTACAGGTGTTGAAATGGCTGTTCAGACTGACAGTACAGCAAAAATATTTCAATCAGTATCTACTCAGTGTGATAGTGAGGTGCAAACTCCTGTGGACACTGATTTGTATTGCAGTGACGAAGAGTCATTGACAGATGAATTTAGTTCCGATGAAGAACCACAGGATGATCACCTGGATCCAGACTGGGAGATGGATTCCAGTAACGGAAGTGACAGTGAGGACTGTATGGATGATAGCACTGCTGAAATGTAAGAATATCACTTATTCTTGTTTGTGTGTTACATGAAGTGTAGGAATGTGGTATATTTCATCAATATGTTGGAAACATGTTGGTGCTGATTGGTTGTAACCATGCATGGTGTTTTGTCTGGTAACGCCAATGTATGCCGACTGATACAAACACCTCAATCGTGGGTATCACTGAATTTGAAAGTGACTTCAGATCAGTACCTCATGAATGGAAGTGCTTGTGAAAGTAAGGCAATGCTCTTTTTACTCGATCTGTACTACAGTACTTGGGGCTCGCTCTGTTATGGTTGTCAAGAGGTTGTTGTGCATGTCCGGCGATGAGAGCAGTTCCCGGTATGAGGATCATGTGTCTGAATGACAGTGGGAGTCAGGTACTATTGGAGCCATGTGCTTCAGATCGGGAGGGAACAGACAGCAAGAAGATGATGGGGCAACACTCTTTTTAGTGACACTGTAGTACAGTACAAGGACTGTCTTCATTATTACCATTCAAGGAGAGGAAGGATGTGTCATGATGCTGAGCCCGGGTGTTGCCCAGTGTTGGTTGGCAAGAGGTTGTTGTGCATGTCGGGCAATGACACTTGTTCTCTCCATTGGGATGGAGCAGGGTGAGGGCTAGCATGGATGGATGCCACAACAGTACAAATATTAATATATCAAGAGACTCACTTAGTAGGCGGAAGGACTATTTTATCTGAAATCAACACAATCGTTTCAGTTTTTTTTAGTTCAGTAATATTTTGTAAGGTGAGACAAATATTTAGAAAAAAGAAACCTATTTTATAAGCGTAACTGTTACCAACCGCCAGTACTGTAAAATACTGTGAATATATTAGTTCGACGGTGCTAACTGTGGTGCTGAGTTCACTAATTTCATTTGTTATTGCTACTGTTTTATGGAACATTACTGTCTCTGATTACATTGATTACTTCTTAATCATGATCAGGTGTATGTAATATACAACAATAATGCGATATTACATTCATAGTAAACTGTAATTTGCCTCTAAATAGGTCTGAAGAGCTAACCTTTGTGCAATCAAGTAAGGATGAGAGGAAGTTTTCGGTGTTCCAAAGTGCCATACTCACACTTCTGCAAGCGTGCGTCCGATGTCACTCCAGCTGCAGAGTATTTTTATGGACTTTAATGGGTACATTGGTAACACTGAAACAGATGTGTGTGAATGGTCATCATTTTACTTGGGAAAATTAGCCACATCTCCAGTCTCTCCCACTTGGCATCCTAGTGGTGGCTTCAGGTATTCTATTTACTGGAGCAAGTACTTTCCGCATCCTTGACTCTTTTAGGCATCTGAAAGTACCATGCATCTCGTTATGTTCCTTTCACAAAGACTGTGCCTCCTCATGTTATGGTTGCCACTCAGCATAAAGAGACTCTCATTATCAACCTTATTTATCCCTTTCAAGTGCTTGAAGGCCCCAATCATGTCACTTCTCTCTCTCTCCTGTCTTCCAGGGAGTACATGTTCAGTGCCCTCAACCTCTCCTCTTATGCCCTACCCTGCTGACCAACTATTATTTTTGTAGCCCTCCTCTGGACCTTCTCCAGTAGGTTAATGTCCTTTTGTGTGCTCCAGTGCTGAACTCCATACTCTTGATGAGGCCTTACCAGTGACTTGTACAATGGCAGTATAATCTCCTCTCTCCTACTACTGATCTCCCTAGATATGCACCACAGCATCTTGTTTGCCTTTGCTGCTGCTTGCTTGCGCTGCGTGGCGTGCTTCAGGTCTCCAGTGATCATCACTCCCAGGTCCTTCTCCTCCTCTGATGCAGATACTCGGACTCCACCCAGGTAGTACACTGTCCTAGGATTTGTGACTCCAATATGCATAACTTTGCATTTCTTGGCATTAAAGCCAAGCTGCCAGATCCTGGACCACCTCCCTAGCTTTTCCAGATCTTTCTGTAGGTCCTGTATCCCTTCAGATGTGTCCACTCTCCACAGAGCTTGGTGTCATCTGCAAATAGGCACATTTTGCCCTTAATGCCATCTCCAATGTCATTGATGGAGACATTAAACAACACCGGCCCAAGCACACAGCCCTGTGGGACCCCACTGGTTACCTGTCTTGTGCCAGATAACTCTCCCCCCACAACCATCCTCTGGGTTCTGTCCTTCAGCCAGTTTTCCACCCATTTGGCCATCTTTTCCCCAACCCCAAGATCCACCAACTTCCTGATCAATCTTTCGTGAGGCACAGAGCCAAAGACCTTGCTGAAATCAAGATAGAGGATTGTGGTAGTGTGGGTCCTAATAAACAGATCATACAACCAGATATGATGCATAAAAAATGCATATGTCTGCATTTATCATTTTATTCAAGGAGAAGAAAAAGGAAAAGAAAAAAATAACAATAAAAACAAATACTAAGTTCAATATATACAAAAAAGGAAAAATAAAGAGTGTTAATCCATCACACCTCTTCAAATATCAGGAAATAATTCTCACAAAGAAAAAAAATTACTCTTCAGAATTCTTGAGTTCTTTCCCTTCACTTAAGCAATGTGAAAACTTGCACAATTACTTCTTAGAACCTTCTCTCTCCTTGGTCAGAACCCTACTGACCACCTATCAACTTTGGTTCTCCTAGAGGAACCTTTTCTAATGCCACAGGGTGACCTCATCAATCATGTGATACCTTAATTAAGATGAACAATGGCATTTTCAAGCTTAAATATATATATCTATCTATCTATATATAGATAGATAGATATATATATATATATATACACATACATACACATATATTAAACCAACTAGTAACATTCTAGCACATCGAGGAGTTTCCCAAATAAACATTTATTTCCTCACAAGGTCCTAAAACAAAAATATAGACTTAATTATAGGACTATGATAGAGCATTAGCTTAGCTCCTCCCCCTTCTGACATCACTCCTCCTTGAGACCATATAAGCTGCCATTTTATGGGCTGCCTGCCCTTATAGAAGGACCTCTGCAACTAAGATGGGCACTCAGGTAACAGTTTATTTTAGTACAATACCTTTTTAACAAACTGAAGAATCTATAACCTTAACAGGAAATACAGATGAGGGGCACGCTCCCTATCTGATTTCCTGTAAGGTGCTAGAATTCTCTTTGTGTTATAATACATTAAAAAAAATATTTAATTCAAATAGCAATGTTTCAGTTTTATTCAATACTTCCTACAGCCCTGCTCTTTGCTTGTACTGCACAAAACCCTTTTTGTTCCAGTTTCCCTTAGTTTTACAGCCACTTCTTCTTAATTTACTAGCTGAAATTGCAGCAGATGCTCGTTTCACAACTCAGCCCTCTGCTGTTTAGAGGTTCTTTCATTTATAAATGAAACAGCTCCTTCCTGACATTTATTTTGGGACATTGAGCTTGTTGGTCCTGCTCTTTTGAACCTGTTAATGTCTAATTTTTACTCCATTTCAACGTGGAGAGCAGGAAAAAAAAAAAGATAATGAACTGCTTCTCCCAGTAGCCACTGAAGTTTTGCTGAGCATAGCTTTTTCAATAATTTGTTTTAACAACGATGCAATTAATTACTGACAGAAAGAAAAAAGGACAGTAAAGGATAGATAGAAGATTGCCTGGTCGGACACCCTGACAAGAAAGTATAGAATATATATTGAAATATAATAGAGAATAGGATAGAGTGAAAAGAAATAATGGGGGGGGGGGGTTATTGCATCTTTAAGTGATTGGTTAAACTTCACAACAGGACTCCCTGTTACAAGGATGCCTACCACTTGGCCCTTGTCTACTGTCTTAGTGACACAGTCAGAAAAGTCAATCAGATTTGTTTGCCACGATCTCCCCCCCCCCCATGAACCCATGCTGCCTCACATCCTGGAGACCATGCTCCTCTAGATATTCCACCAACCTTTCCTTTAGTATGGTCTTCATGAGCTTGCCCACAATGGAGGTCAGACTGATTGGTTTGTTATTCCCATGGTCATCCTTGGGACCGCTTTTGTGGAGCGGCACTACATGTGCTGTTCTCCAGTCCTGTGGTACTACGCCTGTCTCTGGTGAACTATTAAATCAGTCTGCCAGTGGCCCTGCCAGATCCTCAGCCAGTTCCTTTAGTTCCCTTGGATGTACTCCGTCCAGGCCTGGTGATTTGTCCACCTTTAATGCCAGCAGCCCCTTGCTCATGCTGTCCTCTATCACTCCATCTGTGTTCCTCCCCCACTGCTCCTCTTATCCCTCCTGAAGGCACTGGTACGTCCTTCTCCCTGGTGAAAGATGGAACAGAAATGTTCATTTAGTATCTCTGCTTTCCCCCCGTTATCCTCCACCCACTCCACTCCTTTCTTATGCCTAACAATCCCTTCCTTCTTGTCCCTTTTCTCACTAATATAGTGAAAGAAAGCCTTCTCCCCTTTTTAATTCCTTCCGCTATCTGCAGCTCCTTCTCCACCTTTGCTCGCCTGACTTTCTTACTTGCCTCACTAGCTTACCTTTAGTAATTTTCCCTATCCACATCTCTCTTGGTCTTCCTGAGTTTTCTATAGACCACCTCTTTGTCCTTACTACCTGGGCTACTCTAGAACTGAACCAGCTGGGCACTTTGGCCATTGTGTTCTAGCCCCTGAGCCTAACGCACTCATCTTTATTACATCTTTACACTTTACCTTTGTTACTTCTTCAGGGCTATATAAAGAACTCCCACTCTCCTCCAAAATCCCTGACTAAAGTTCATCCCCTCCAGGACCCTATCAGAAATGTCTAACCCTGTTAAAGATCTTTTTGGCATCCATTGACATGGCAATCAGGTCTGGCTTCCCCACCTGTGAGGAACAGATGTTCAAAGCCTCCTGATATTTACTCTACATCTGATAAATCCTGTGTGGTCTGGGTCTATCAGACTCTGTGTGCATACCTGAAGCCTGTTCGTCAATATAAGGGTAAACATTTTAATTTCCACTGCTAAGAGTGAGATGTGTCTATCTGAACTGCAAAGTTCAGGGTCCTTGCCTTCCTTAGGTAGAATCATGACCTGGGCCTGTCTCCAAGTCCTAGGAGCATCCTTCCCTTCCATGACCTTGTTAAATGCTTATTGCATGGTTGGTATGAGTGCCACTGTGAATTTCTTCTTAAATCTCCACAGGTAGGTCATTCTCCCCTGATGATTTACTACTCTTCAACTTCTTTATAGCCTTCTATATCTCTGTCTGGAATATGGGTGCTTCTAATTTATTCTTGTCTTATCCCATATCCTAAGGGCTGACATTTGAGGGTCAGGTGTTAGCAGTAGTTGGAATGGCATTTATCATCTAAGGAACATCTGTCTGAATAAATCCCTTATTACCTGGAGACTTGATGGTACTAGTACATGTGCTTGTCATTTTAAGGCAGGACTACTACAATGCCCTGTATCTCAAGGTCCATGGAGGCACACTATGGTGCATGAAGTTGATGCAGAATGCAGCTGCTAGGGTAATGACCACAACTTTTCGGTCATGCCATGTCTTCCGGCACTGCATGATCTGCACTGGCAGCTGGTCAAGTGACGTGTCTCCTTTAAAGTCAGCTTGCTGACTTATAAGGCCCTACACAGGTTGGGCCAGGGCTATCTGGCAGATCTTTTGCATCCTCCTGTTTCTTCGCACCCCGTCACTCCATTGATTAGAACCTCCTTGGAATCCCCAGAGTAGGGTTATAAACCTTAGGTGACTGGGCTTTTGATGTGGCAAACTTACCCTTATGGAATACCCTCCCAAGAGCCGTAACCGAGGCCCCCTCAGTGGAGGCCTTTAAAAGGGGCCTGAAGATATATTTGTTTACACAGGCATTTGTGGATTAATTCCACCTACCAGCTGAACTCCCTGTCTTCCATTTATTTGAAATGCAGTTAAATATTTATTGGAGCTGTTTTTAAAATTGGCTAGCTATCTTATTTTTGATATTCTGTATCAAGATAAGACTTTATTAATTTTTATGTTGGCTCGCCCACTCCCAATCAACATAATGTCCCCCCTGCTTTTGTTTTGTGCCAAGGGAGCTCAATCCCTCAGCTCATGTCCCCCAATTCGGTATATGTCAGCAAGGTGCCCAATCCCAAGCTACAGCATCTCCCCAAAAATATTTAGGTGGCACCCTGGGAGCCCACCCCAGCATGCCAAATCCCCTGCAAAAGAAAAACCATCCCGCAATTTATTTATTTATTTTTGTAAAACCTGTAAAAAAGAAAATGGTTCCTCGCGGTCTCCCTTCCCCTTCCCACAACCAACGCCCACCCTCTGTGCACCCTGCCTCCCCACACTCCCCCTCACCCCATACTTACCTCCGGAGTCTGGTGAGCTGATCTTCGGTGGACCAGGAACACGTCTGCACTCTTCAAAGCCGACCGTGAACTGAGGAAATGCCGGTAAACTGTATAATGGCATAAATATGTTTTTTTCAACTTTGGTGCATATCTCAGCCATTTTGGGGAATTTTGGCACCAGATTTTCAACATAGGGTTATTGAGATCCCTCCTCATGAATTCAGGTACTGTCATGGCGTTATTAGGTCCTGAAAGGTGATTTCATGGTCACTGCATGGAATCGCCTTTTGGGACCAATTAACAAAATGACAGTGCCACTGTTCATGGGGCTCTCAAAAGCTTATGTTGCAAATTCAGTAGGAAAATAAAAAATGATGTTTACTAGTGTACTTTATGAGTTTACCTCGTACCTTCTCGAATTTGTAATATATTTTCTAATTCAGGTTTTCAAAATTGGCATTTTCCACACCTTCTTATGAACAGTGCAGCTGTCATTTTACATATCCTGGCCGAGATGTATTTTTGCACATCTGGTGCAGAATAGCGCAGTCGCTGTAAGAAATCAGTTTTTGGGACAGTTTGAGGAAATGACGGTGACACTGTTCATGAGCAGAAGTCCTAAAATGCCTATTTTGAAAATTTGGTGACAAAATTCCACAAAATGACTGTGTTACAAGTTGCGCAGTTTCCACGCACCCTTGTAAGTTTGCAAATTTGAAATATTTTCATGCCAGATTTTCAACACTGGCATTTTTTCACACCTCCTTATGAACAGTATTGCTGTCATTTTTCACATCCTGCCTTAAATGTGTTTTTGCACCTGTGGCACACAATGGCGTGGTCAATGTCCGAAATCAATGATTCAGAAAAATTAACAAAATCACAGCGCCACTGTTCATGAGGGGTGGTCCCAAAACTCCTATGTTAAACATGTGGTTAAAAAAATCCCAAAAATAATTGGGTTACAGGCGTGTGTTGGATAGTTTCTATGCATGCTCAAAACTTCACAATTTTTCATATTTTCACTTCAGATTTTCAGCGTTGCCATTTTTTTACATCTCCTCATGAACAATGCAGTTGTCATTTTCCACATACTGCCCAAAATGTTTTTTCATCCCTGTGTCACCAAATGGCATAGCCACTGTGCAAAACTACCTTTCAGCTAACAAACAAATTGTGCCGCTTTTAATGAGGTGGAATCACAGACAGCCCATGTTGAAAATTTGAAGTGAAAATACCAACACATGCCTACGGTGTTAGGGTTTCCAACTGTAGCACCCCACCCTGTAGAGACTGACAGCCGTCAGGGGTGTGACTTGGGATCATCGGCTGTAATGCTCATGCCATTCTACCCCCAGCTCCACCCAGCTGCCAGTGACAGGCATCGTGTTGTGCCTTGCACTGTTCAGCCACAAAGTACACCCCATTCTCTTATACTGCATCCACCTTAGAGTATTTCCTTATGGAATGGGGTAAGTATAATGCCCAAAGACCCCAAAGCACACCATGACACTTGTCAGTGTATATAGGGTAGGGTGAGGTACAATGGCATGAGCATTATAGCTGACTACCCAAAGGCACACCTCAATGCCTTTCAGTCTCTACAGGGTGGTGGTGGGGTTGGCGTCGCTTCAATACTTCACTGCCGTTCCTATTATATATCTCTGACTCTGGCACTGCCAATGCCAATGCCAGCGAGACAACATTCGGCATTGACAAATGCTTGTTTATTTTGTTTTATTACTGTGGTATTTCCTATCCTGCTTGTGCTTTATTGTAATGGCAGCCTGGACCTCCGGGGAAGGGGACCAATAATTAAAAATTAATTCTTCTACTACTACTTGCCTGTTCTGTTAGTTACTTGAGGTGCCTACCTTGCAGGAACTGAAAAATCTGTTCCTCCATCTTCCTGTCCCCCTCTGTCGAATATAATTACTGTATTTGTAGTAATCTGCAGACATTTGAATTATCTCTGTCGGGTGTGTATGTCCCCCTGCCATTCTGACCTTTTGTCACTATTCTGCTGATTGTTGGTGAAGCTGCCATGTTACCAGCTTTTCTGCCCTGTTTTCTGATTCATAGTATCACTGCTTGGTATATCTAAGATACCCCTCTCTCTTCCATTCCAATAGCTTTGTTAACTTGTCCCTGTGCTGTCTGAATTTTTCTTTAAGCTCAGGAGCTAGAGTGATCTTGTGTTCTGTTTCCATATCAAGTATCAGGCTTTCTAGTTCTTCCCTCTGCTTGCTCACTTCTTTCTTTTTTCTAGAAGCATACAATGTGAACATTCTCATTAAGGTGGCCTTCATACCATCCCATCTCACTGCCTCCATTCTGTCCTCTTGCCTGTTCCTCCTGAGGTAATCACTGATTTCCCCCTCTGTGGTGGAACAGAATTCTACATCATTGAGATGTGACATATTTAACATCCAGGGAGGATTCTTCAGTACTGGTTTCTATGCCAGATCTATGGTAACTGGGGAATGGCTGGAAGTTGGGATGGATTAAATGTCACAGTTTTGAACCACATGTAACCATCCCTGGGTTAACAAGAAAAAATCAGTTTAGGAGTATCGTGAGTGAGATTTGGAATAAAATCTATAATTTCACCTCTTAGGGTGCATGGCTTTCCATATATCTGTCTGCCCAGTTTCACCTCCAGATTCTCCTAAGGCAGTGACTCATCCTCTCACCCCCACCATGGCCCCCCAACAGTTTTGTCTATAGAGGCCTGAGGTACTGCATTAAAGTTTCCCTTTGTTATCACAAGCCTCTCATGTTCTGCTGTTCTCAGCAATGTCTACTTGAAGAACTCTGTTCTCTTCTATTTATGTTGTCTTGCACACACAGTGCAGACAACATAGAATGGTTGCTTCAGTGGAGAAGAGGGGTTTTGGAGGTGTGGTCCAGTTACTGCCAATGGCTCCACTGCTTTTTCTGCCGGGCTCTGTGGTGCCAATGGCATACCATGTTGTTTATGACAGCAGTTGAGAAACGTGCCACCAACTTGAAAGAAATTCACCAATGCAATCAGGGAGTGCCATGGAGCGGTCCCTGATTGCAGCAGCAGAGAATTACTGCTTGCCTTGTCTGGTTTCTCTTTCCAAGAAAGATGGTGGTGGCTTCTCTGTTGCTTCTCCCAGTGCTCACAGAAGCTGATGGACAGTTGTCGCATCTCACAGTGCCCCTGAAAGTCAATGGGGGGACCAATCCCCCTGTCGGCAAGCCCTATCCCAAATTAATTTGCCAACAGGGGTGCCCAATCCCCGTCGGCTTAATATCTCCCCCATTTTTTGTGTACTGAGGGGGATTCTCAATACCCCTTGACTCATGCACCCCCCACTCTGTATGTGCAGACAGGGGTGCTTAAATCGCCGTTGGCTACAGACCCCAACCATCAAACAGTTAGGTGGCATGCTGGAAGCCCACCCCAGCATGCGAAAGTACCTACAAAAAAGAAAACCTTCCCATGCCTTTTTTTTTAACCTGTAAAATTAAAAAAAGTCCCTTGTTGAGTTTGGTGTCTCCTCCCCCAACCCGTGCCCACCCTCTAAGCAACTCACCTCCTCACAACCCCCTTCACCCCATACTTAGCTCTAGAGCCTGGCACGATGATCGTCAGTGAACCAGGAACACATCTGCACTCTTCAAAGCTGACTGCGAACTAAAGAAATGGCAGTAAGTTGTATAATGGCATAAATGTTTTTTTCAACTTATTTGCATATCTCAGCCATTTTTTTGACTTTTGGCACCAAATTTTCAATATAGGGTTTTTGGGACCCCTCCTAATGAAGTCATTCACTGTCATGGCATTATTCGGTCCCAAAAGGTGATTTTGCAGTCACCGTGTGGAATCACCTTTCAGGACTGAGTAATAAAACAACAGTATCACTGCTCATGAGGTGGCCTCCTAAAAAGCCTATGTTGCAAATTTGGTGAAAAAATTCCAGAAAAGACTGTTATGAATGTGCGTTGCACAGTTTCCATCAGTTTCCATCTGCACTCATAACTTAGCAAATTTGTAGTATTTTCACTCCAGGTTTTCAACATTTGTTCACACCTCCTTATGAACAGTACAACTGCCATTTTGCACATCCTGGTCAAAATGTGTTTTCACACTACCGGCGCAGAATAGCTCGGTCGCTGTGGGAAATTAGAGTTTGGAACAGATTAAGAAAATCACAGTGATAGCGTTCATGAGTAGCGGTCCTAAAATACCTGTTGAAAATTTGGTGACAAAAGTCCACAAAATGAGTATGTTACAAGTGTGCATTGCGCAGTTTCCATGCACACTCCTAACTTCGAGAGTTTGTAATATATTCTACCAACATTTTCAACATTGTAAATTTTGTATACCTCCTTATGAACAGTGCAGCTGTCATCTTTCACATCCTCCCGAAATGTGTTTTCACACAATTGGCGCATAATGTTGCAGTCACTGTGGGAAATCAATGTTCAGGACAGATTAAGAAAATCATAGTGACAGCGTTCAAAAGCAGAGGTCCCAAAATGCCTATGTTGAAAATTTGATGAAATAATTCTACTAAATGCCTGTTATAAGAGTGCATTGCGCAGTTTCCATGTATGCTTGTAAATTCAAGCATTTTTAATATTTTCACTCAGGATTTTCAACACTGCCATCTCTTCACACCTACCTATGAATGGTACAGCTGTCATTTTTCACATCCTGCCCAAATGGTGTTTCCCCACATCTGGCGCAGAATGGCATGGTCAGCGTGAGAAATCGACGTTCGGGTCAGATTAACAAAATCACAGTGCCACTATTCATGAGCAGAGGTCCTAAACACTTTCATGAGGTGGGGGTCACTAAAAGGCTGTGTTGCAAATTTGTAGTGCAAATACCAACAAACGGCTAGAGCTTTGGGGTTCTAACCATAACGTCCAACCCTGTACAGACTGACAGGCATCAAGGGTGTGCCTTTGCATTGCCAGCTGTCATGCTCATGCCATACCATCACCCCCACCCTCAAGCCACTGACAGGCATCAAGGTGGGCCTTGGACTCTTCAGCCCCACAGTTCACCCCATTATCCTGTGCTGCACCCATTTCAGCATATGTCCTTATGAAATGGGGTGACTGTAAAGCTTAACACCCCAAGGCACACCTCAACACTTGTCAGTGTCTGCAGGATAGGGTGAGGTAAAATTCCATGAGCATTATGGCTGAAGAGGGTGAGCGTATGGCCTGAGGACCCCAAGGCACAATGCAATATTTGTCACACTCTGCAGGATAGGGTGAGCTGAAATGCCATGAATGTTGTGGCCGATGCCCAAAGGCACACCTCAGGGCCTGTCAGTCTCTGTAGGGTGATGTGGGGTTGACATCACTTTCATACTTCACTGCCATTCCTATTATGCATTTATTCAATTCCTGCACTACCAATGCCAACATCAGCAAGACAACATTCAGCATTGACAAATGCTTGTCCTCATTTGGGACATATAAGTTCACCAAAAGACATACAGTATTACTCACATATATTCCCCCACACCTGCACCAGAATTTCTTCTGGGTCTTCCATCACTTTCTCCACCTGCAGGACCTTATCCTTCTTTACTAATATGGTCATCCCTATCCTAGTTGAGTGGACCAGTCAAGGAAAATACTTCTGTAACCCATCCCTTGCACAGCTTCCAATGTTCTGGCTGCTTAAGGTGAGTCTCTTACAAAAACGCCACTTTCACCTCCAGACTTCACAGGTCTTGTAATATTCTGGCTGTTTTAATTGATGAATGTATCCCCTTGACATTGTATATACCTATCTGAAGACCTGTCATGTGCCTGATTCACCTCCACTTTCTCCCTCCTTTTCAGTTGGTTTGTCAGCACACTCTCTGCAAGAACAATAAAACACAAGATTAAACCCAACAACAAGAAACTTAACAACATGCCCAGTCTGTAACAGCTTCAAGATGCCATATTACCTTGTCCCTCTGATATGTGCCCCTTAGCTAGTGCACATTCAAGGTGTTGTGACCTGGTTTCTTTTGTTGCCACATTTAAGTGTATTAGAGTAGGATATGTATACCACTCTGCTGTTATATGGTACACCTCCCCCATCTCCTTAGTTACCTTCTGATTTTTATCCAAGTTTGATCTGTTCCCCCTCCCCGGCCACCTTCTCCATATGTTCTTATCTGAGTGCATGCCCATGCTCCACATCCCCTTGTTTGTTTTTTTGAGTTTGTTTTTTGAGTTTGTCATTCAACTTGCAGCAAGCTCCCTCTTCCAAAGATGTCTCAGTGATCAGTTGCACCATCCGGACCCACTTCTCTGCCCAGCTCCCATCTATTGGGTCATTCACCGCAGTTTTTTATTTGCCCTGACTGCATACATTAGTAATTTCCATTCATCATGTCCATGGCTGTTACCCCAGAGGACCCCCTTGGGGGCCATCAGGACCTCTCCATACCGCCTATGATCTGGCTGTGGCATTTGTGGCTGCCACTGTTGTTCATTTGTGCCATTCATTGCATGTTGTAGCTTTCTTGGTCTAGCTCTGCTGAGCTTCTGGGCATTGAGGCTGGCCAAGGGGCTTCCACCCCCCTCATGACCCTCAAAACGATGCTACTCTGTGTCATGCACTTTAGATATCTCATCATTCTTTCACAGAGCATCCTTCTTTCAACTTTGCTTTCCCAAACAGTCAATTAGGAAGGATCTGCTACAATCATGCAAGCAGTCACCATTCTCGCCTTTGGCATTTACTGCAGATGTCCCCACATCCAGTTCAGGAGGTTCCAATGCCAGATTCACTTGAACACATTATTGGGAGTAGTGCTGTGCTTAATGTGACCAGCTGGTCTTGTCTACCAGCTTTGGTTGTTATCCTGACTTTATGTTCTAATTTTTCTCCCGATGTCTCTCACCCCCTCCAGCTCATTTATACTTGCAAGTTACCCTTTAAACTCAACTTCATGTCCCTCTGCAAATCTTATGCTTACCCCAATTATTCCACTTTGGCTCTTTTCCCTAATGTTCCTGAGCTGGGATGGGCACCTTTATTTTCCTGCCTCTCTATCCTGGTGGCTATCTTGGAGGTACTGTGGGAAACCCTCCACAAGTCCAGACAGACACTGACTCATTCTTCTTCTCCTCAGTGTACTCATTTATGTATAGATCACCCATTGCCCCCCCTTCTTTCAGGACTTTATGATCAGTTCCTTTTAATCCTTCCCTGTTAGGGTAGTACTACATGCGTACCACTCCACAAGCCTTACCTAAATACAGAAATTAAAAAAAGAAAACAGTCCACAACAGTAAATTTCACTATTCGATCCCCCATATCTACTGCAGTGAGCAATATTTACAAGTGTAACAGCCACTTGACTCACCTTGTCTGATCCAAGGCCCCACCTGGACACACTTTCCAAGGGGGCCAACCTGGGTTCACTAGTGGACAAGTTTTAAAGGAGTACAATGGTGCAGTGCCTCCACTTGGGGCAGTAATATGGGATACCTCTTGTATAAACTGCCAGGATACCATCCCATGGAAAGTACAATAACTGCCCCCACAAGAGGTACCCTTATGAAGTACTGAGTCTCACTATCCTGACACTGACCTGCCCAGGCAGTATTGCTTGAGAGGTTCAGTATCCAGACAGTGAGCATCCTGGCATAATAGATCCTGAACGACTTTGACAGAGGTAAGGTAGTGGCTGTGATGGCTTGCTACCTTACCCCTGTCCATAGCATTTAAAGGGAGGAAAAATTGGGAGGCTGGCCGAGCTGCCCCACTGGTGTTGCGGACTACACCACTGTGGCTTGGCCAGCATGCTATGTAGGCGCAGGTTTTATCCGTGCTGCAGGTGCCATGTATTTTAGCAGTCCTGCCCCCGTAACATTTTATTTCTAACTCTGAGATCCATTCCCCCTCTGAGTTAAATATTTTACTTACAGGAGGTGTGGGGGCAGAGCCCCCCACATGGGGGGTTCAGGGTGCGAAGCCCCCCAGATATGCCAAATGATTTTTCAATCAGATGCGCAAAATCATGTTTTTGGGCATCTGATTGATTCAGCAGGCTGGATTTCAGGCCAGTGGGTTTGGTATCCCGAGACTCAGGTTACTGAATTTAGGGATACCATAGTATCTCCCCACAGGATCTTCCCCACACATTAACAGTACACAATTTGCATTGAGCACAATGCCCAATTGCACCATAAACTAACTTCATTTTTATTATTGGGGAAGGGGAAAATAGCACAAAACAGTAAATGATAACAACAAGGTCACCCCATACTGTCTAACACCTTCCACCTACGGGTGCACTCAGCTTTCCCTCCAAATGGCCATTTTTCAACACAGTCAGTTTGTTTTGGTGGGTACCGCACAGGGGTGCTGAGATGCAAGGAAGCTGTGAGGATAACAGTTTTGAACCTGAAGTAAAGTGCTTTTGTTGGAGCCCAATAACTTTCAAACACAGACAGCTTTTAATTTTTCTGCCAGGGCTCAGCTTGAAGATTGGTGTAGTCCTGTCCAAGACTTAACCTCCTCTGAGACCTGACTAGCTAGCTATCTAAATGCACGAAAAATCCTCAGATCCACAGCTCAGTGGTACTTACAGTTTGGAGATTCAGTAGGAGTTTGCAGAAACTTGTTTTGAACAGTACCATGCTGGTATCAGGAGTTGTTGGTGGTGGACCATGGCAGCAGTTTGCAAGAAGGCAAGAGCTGACTGAAGGGATGAAGAACACTGGACTTCACCTGTCAGGCCTTTCTAAACTTTGCCTGTAAGGCCTTTGTATGCTGTGTTCACCTGACAGACCTCTCAATGTCTTCCTCTCTGGTGATCTCCCTGTTGGTATAGGGGACAGGGCAGGCTGGGTGTCACCTTTAGACTTTAGACTTGCACACAGCTTCTTCTGGAGCAACATATGTGTCTAGGTTTTGGCATAGTCGGTAGTCCCAGCTCACACAACGTCTTTGGCTGGAAGCAGTTAAGCAGCCCTAAAACACCTGTCCCTCTGGTGGGGCACAGCTAGCACAGCACTGGTTCTCTACTTCTCAGGCCACAAATTAACAGTCTCTAGACGCAGGCCAAATTCTCCAATCTGCAGGCTTCAAATTACAGCTCATAGACTCACAGCAACAGGTACGAATCTTGCTTCAGGGAAATCAGGCTGCAGTTCTCTTTGCCTCCCTGTTACCACTGCTTCTCTCAGGTGCTCCACCTCTTGTTCAGCTCTGGGGTCAGACAGGACATTGGGCAATCAGAATAGGCCTTGGGGCTGGGTGGCCCAAACATTGCATCTCCTGCCCGCTTTCCTCAGATCATCTCAGAATCTCCCCTTTTGGTAGGCTTACAGTTCTTTTTATAGATTTTTATAGCTTTCCCTCTGATTGACTGCCTTATTCCCCGGCATTTTGGTTGTCCTCTGACATTTCCCAGCAGCTCACCTTGCTCCAGAGATCTCATGGGTACTGCCAATATTGTTTATGCTTTATACCCAAATTCATGCAGTCCATTTTGTTATAATAGACCCACTTTATTGTCAGAAACCCACAACTACAGCATCCACAGGCATTTTCCCACTGATCCCCAACTCTGTTGCCTGCCCTGGTGCTCGGGATATTGTTAAATAGTGGCCATACAGCTGAACACACTACTGGAGCCACGGCTCCTTTAACTTTGCTGGCCATGTATGCACAGATGACGCATGGTGGCCATTATTGTTTACTTACCAAGCGGTCCTCTTTTTTGGTTTCCTCAGACTGCTGGCCACCCCCCAAACTCACCCAGAGGCAAATAAACACAAATGGACCTCAGCACCCCTCTGCTGCATGGTTGAGGAGTAGGAGAAACCCTGCAGCTGCAGCCATGAAGATCACGTAGGCCCTATGGCCAAAATCCCACCTGACAGAGGACTCCTATGGGGCTGTAGCCCTGTAAGGTAAGCCCCAAATGGGGGCAGCTTACACAAGTTAGTTACAAATGCTGAGTCTGAGTGCTCACCCCAGAAAACTGGCTTTTAGATCAAAGTATAACCACTAGAAATTGCCTGGAAAATAAAACGGAGTTAACTCACTGAGAGTTTTAATCCTTTTTACGTTACTGTCCTAGTGATGTCCCCGTTGTTCAGGTGCTACCTCTGGATGTAGATGGAGTAGCTTCAGGCTGATGCTTTTTCCTTGAAGATGGCCCCCCAGCTCTTAGATGTTTATGGGGAGAGTTCATAAGTCCTTCTTTTCCCACTCTGCCTGATCCACTGATGTTGCTGTGAGTCTTTTTCTCATGCTGTGAGTAGACTGGGTGCCATGTTGATCTCCCACTGCTGTAAACTCTGCAATGTATCAAGACTCTAATAGAACCCATGACCATTGTAGGTAAAATGTTTTAGTTGTGCTGGAGTGAAGAGCTGTGCATTAACATTTTTTTCTTTTTATTTCTTTTACCACCACCAGAACCCTTCAACTGCTCTTCTTTACTCAGGTTGTGAAGTCATGTTCTAAACAGATCCTTTTATTGCCAAACATGATGTCCTTCTTTCCTCATGCCTTTTTCAAAACTCACATCTTTATCAATTTGGATGTATATATTTAGCCAACCAATCAGTTTTGGGCTTATTTAAGTATTTCTAGGGGTACTTCACTACCAGCGTATCATGTATGGATACATAATTTGGTATTGATATGTTACATGCTTTCCACAAAAAAATGGATTTAAGTTGCTTTTTCTTTAAAAAAAAATCAGTTTTGAGGGTATTTCGGCTAGTGTGAAAAAAGCAAACTGCTTAGAACTGATTGCATATCACCATTAGAAAGGTAATTTTGTGCTAAACAACTTTGCCACTCATACTTATTTATTTATTCTTTGGTAACCGGGTAAAGGCACTGGACCAGAGGTCCCTTTTCAGGCCTGACCCAGACAAAAACAATACAAAAATACACAAATAAAATCAACAGCAATACAAAACCAAAAAATACAAATTATAAATTGTAGTTACAAACAGATTTATGTAATAAATGACTTTTTAACCTTTGTTTAAAGGTTAAAACAAAGGGAGCAATCCTAACATCAAGTAGGAGTGAATTCCAATACAATAGTGCTGCTATTGAAAAAGCTGTAGAGCTTAATCTAAGCCGAGACCAGGGGATAAAATATATGGGGCCATCAGCCGACCTTAGGCTGGGAAGCAATTCTCTCATTACAACAAGATCAGAAAGAGAAAAAAGGGAGCCAAAGTAAACACATTTATACATCAGACAGCAAACAAAATATTCTATTCTGCAACTAGGGGGAAACCACCCCAACCGAGAATAAAGATTACACCGATGTGTGTAGCAGTTACGGTTCATGAGGTATTCGCATTTGTTTATGAAATGGTGTGTATGGTTGACTTTTGTCTGTCAAGCCTTGCAAAAGCACCTTGAATGTAAAGGATTAAAATACATGTTTTGTATTAGAAAGCTTGCTTTTTAGAACAGAATTACTTTACTACCTGCTTATCACGTATCGATGCATAATTTGGTGTAGATACTGTATGTTACTTGTTTGACCCCCAAAAATTATTTACATTGCTTTTTTTATTTAAAAAATCAGTTTTTTTGGATATCTTGGCTAGTATAAAAAAAACTAATTGTTTAGAATTGATTGCATACCACTGTTACAAAGGTAATTTTGTGCTTAAAAACGTTACCACTCATACTTTGTGTGTAGCACTTACGACTGTTCATGAGGTATTCACATTTGGTTTTGGTATGGTGCGTATGGCTTCATTTTTGCTTAGATAGACCCAGAATGCAGTGTTAAGGGTATAGAGAGAAATAGGGCTAGAACTCTCAGACAGCTGCTGTGGAGGTGATGTGTTAAGCAACTATTGATATGCTGGGTCCTCAGCTGTGATAGCAGCACTGTGTTAGTGGGTTTTTTGGGGGCCTTGTGTTCCTGGAAGAGTTCTGCAACTGTTTTTGCCCACTAGCAGTGGCAGGACAGTGCACATATCCTGTCCCTGTGTCTGGGCTGGAGGTAGTCAGGTGTCACATTTAACAGGAGGTGAAGTTTTAAATGGGGGAGAGTGTAAGCACCCCTTTTGGAGATGCTTACTTTGCTAATCCTCTCCTCACAGTTTTGACCATTTTTGGATGGGGGCTGTCCCACCCTGGATGGTACTCGTGGGGTGTTTTTTGACCATATGGAGGAGGCTGACAGCAGAGGTGGAGAATGGAACATCAATGGCCGGGGCACTGGCCCCCGCCTGTTCGAGCTCTGCAGCTTGGTGTGTGAGTCCTTTGAAAAGTAATAAGGGTGGTCCAAGAATCTTCAGCATGTCTGGGACTGAGACCGTGTTTGGTGAGCCGAGATCTGGGGAGTTAGGAGGTGCACTCCTTCATGCACTGTGGCACCAGGGTCGGAGTAGGGTCCACTTTCTGGAGTTGTGACCTAGTATGGCATCTCGGGTGGGGGGTGCAGTGGTAGCAGCATGCAGCACAGGGAGTGTGGTGTGGGCAGCCCACCTTCCCATAACCGGGTGGCACTCTGCCTGAATGTAGATGGCATGTGGTAAGTGGGTATGGTGCCTGGTGCATCCCTTGGATAGCCTGTGGCTGAGATGTGTAGAGATGCCATGGGGCCCAAAAGTGATAGGCCTTAAGTAGCAGGAGAGATGAGAGAATGTTGGGAAGTGCAGAAGACTGTTGTTGCCACCGCAAACATGTGAGAGGGAAGAGTGATAGGACACAGTTTGAGCAGTCATCTGGGAGAGGCCTGGAAGTTGAAAGGCCTAAGGTTGTGCTGCTACCATAAAGTTAGTACCAAGCCCCTTGGCTCCTTTTAAGGATCCAGCATCACGGCCTGAATGGCCACAAGATTGGTGCCATGGTTCTGTGCCACAGAACACTGTTTTCTCCCTGCTCAAGGTGTGCCCCCAGCTCCCAGACGTCATTGTGATTATGTTTAGCCTGCAATACATTAAGTTATTTTACTGTTGAACTTTAGTTCAGCGTGAGTCTCCTGCTGTTTTCATGAACTGTGATGCTTGCTCTCTGTTAACCACCTTGCCCTACAGCTTCAGGTTGTCTGCAGCCTGCACCCTGTCTCTGGGCTGCACCCAGCAACTGCCTGTGGACCTATGTATTAAACCAAGGTGTGTGCCAGCTTTATTTCTTCCTGGGATGTGTTCTGCTGCTGAGTGGTGCCCCCTCCCTTCATTTCTCCATCAGTCCTCTAGACAATGCGGAGGGGGAGGCTACACAAGACTCAAGGATTAAATAATTCTTAATCCTAAACAGCTGGCCTATTCTTTTGTGTATTGTCTTAACAATCTGCCTCACATACAGCTCAAAAGGCAAACTTCAATCTATGTGTACACCCAAGTATTTAGAACAATCAGCTTGTTCTATTGGGTCACCTCTAATTTCAAAAACAGAAACACTGTTTTTTTTTTACCATTTGGCAACCAGAAAATATCATAAGATTAGTCTTTTTAGAATTTAGGATCATTTTTCAGTTAAAAATTTGATCTTAAATTAACTAAAGTTGGTTTGTACTGTTCACTGCTTCCTTAACATTGCAATCAGAGCTAAGGATGACCGCATCATCTGAGTTCAAAATAACCTTGGATTGTTTACAACAGAGAGGGATTGAACTTAATAATAAGGAGAAAAGCAGAGGTCCCAAAAACAGAGCCCTGTGGGCCTCAACAACTGATGAAAAGAAAGTCAGAAAAGCAGTTCAAAATTACTGTTTTACGGGACCTCATGGCGAAAACAGTTCAAAAACATTTTTGTGGCATCCTGAGAGAAATTACATATAGAATAATACATGGGGTGGTATATTTAATGTTAATTTTACACACACACACACACACACACACACACACACACACAAGGTATTGGATGCAACATAAACCCCAAGAGTGAAGCTTGAGGGGTTTATTTAAGCATCCCAAACCAAGGATGTGTGTAAAACTTCAAGTTTTACACACTAACCCATGATTTATTTTATATAACTGGTGGAGTCATGTTTATTGGCCACATCAATTGAATGAAATAGCAGCTTTTGGCACCTGTTAGAAAACACTGTGGTGCGAGCCACACTCTGGCTCATGGATTTCTCATAGGAAGAGCAATGTGTGTTCACCATTATAAGCAGTTGGTTATAACGGCAAATTACAACCAGCTTTTTCTATGGGAAAAAAATGTAACCCAGTTATTACACTCAATTAATGTCCTTACTAATAACTTATGATCAATATGATCAAAAGCCTTGGTGAGGTATACAGAAATAGCCATGGCATGATGACCCTTGTCAACTGCACCACGCATAATGCTAATGAACCACACCATGGCTGTCTCAGTGTTATGGGAGCCACGAAACCCATGTTGAGCACCTGCAAGAATATTATATTTTTCCAAATGGGTAGTGACCTGATCAGAAATAATTCTTTCAGAATGTTAGATAATGGTGCCCAAAGAAAAATGTGACAACAATTGGAAACTAACTCCTTACTACCAGACTTGTGGATGAGTTTGATAAAAGCTGTTTTCTGTTTATCAAGGACATTCCACAATACAATAATGATCAGAAATCAAGCCAAGGGTTTGGCTAGCTCAAAAATGGCCAGTTTTAGTATTCTGTAATCAATACCACCCATACTAATGTTAGGATGTGGGTCATGTTTCAAAACATAATCCATATACATTTTAGCTGAGACAGAAGAAAAATAGAATTTGGGCTGGTTGAATTCCAACCGTATCTCTTAGTATCAGGGACAGTTACATTCAAATCTTCCCTAAACCTTTCCAGAACAGCAGCACCAAAAAAAAAAATCATTAAAAACCCCTGTGAACTGTTTTGAGTCATTAACCAAACCCAAGTTACTCTGGAGAGCAAAAGTTTCAGTATTGCCATCCCTCCTTAAAAGTGAATTTTATGTCTGCCAAGTTTTTGGGGAGGTCTCCTAGGTCATTAACCTGTTTTGTTCTAAATAATAAATTATTTTTACTGCCCTAAATGCTGATTTATATTCATTTCTTAAGCATTTAAATTCCTGGTAATAACAGGGGATCCCAAAAGCCCTATACTGTACCTTGACATTAATTTGTCTCTATTTTTCACAAATTTTAAGAGCTTGGGAGTAACCCATTCATTTTCAGAGGGTTTAATTCTCATTTTCCTTTTAGGAATTACTCTGTCACATACCTCATTAAAAATAAGACAACATTTATCCAGAGCAGCATTACTATCTAAAATTGTTTTTAGACAGGACCAATCAGACTTGACCAAAGCAGATTTCAAGATTTAAGTATTGCTGGACTTAAGATTTCTAGTGTATATGTCTACTGGTGGGCTATTGACTCTTGTTGTCCATTCACAATAGACTAGACTGTTGTCACTCATTAAATCAGAGTGTACACTAAAAGTGCCTACCTGTTCGGATGGGAGACTATCCAGGCTAGGATGGTACCTGTTCCAGACTTATAGTTGTGTCTGGTAACTTCAAAAATCAACTGCTGGACCCCTATTTCCTTGAATAAATCATTGACTCCAGATGCAGACTCATGACCCCAATTAACATTGAAGTCACTTACCAAAATCCGTTCTTTCAAAGCTGAAAGAGTTTGTTTAAATTTGGTAATAATTTCAAGAGCAGTTTCATTCTTACCAGGAAAAATATGAACTGAACTAAAAGTAAGGCACCTTTACCCCCCACCTGGATTGCCTGATATTTTTGTTCAACCACTTTTAACCCCCCCCTTAGTTTTAGTAACCCACCCCCACCCCAATCTGGATTGCTTATTATTGCTGTTTATCTTTTTCATGAACACCATCATTACTATTCCTTCCATAATATATTTGTTGAACAAATTATAGCCTCCTCTGTGATCTGTACTCACTGCCTGGGTCTGAAAAGATCTGTGATGAGGCAGGCTGTATACTCCAGTGACTTCCAGGCCATCCTGAGGTCATGCCTGTCGAGTTGCTCCTACATCCACTAGTTGGATAGCTCTGCATATGCTACAGTGTTTCTCTCTGGGGCCGGCATGCATATCCCACAGCTGAGTGCCATATTGTGTATATGCATCAGGGAAGGAATATAGCACATGCCTTCTGAGGGGTGTATTGTAGGGCACCACTGAAAGGGCCAAAGCACCTGAACTTCATCTTGGGTATGTCAAAGACCTGCTTGATGACACTGCATATAGTAATGTGTGCCATGTTGTACCTGTCCTCTGCAGCAGATATTGGTCATAGGATAGGTGTTAGGAACCAGTAATGCAGGGGATATGTGCTTTCACCTGTGTAGGTAAAGCGCATTGGTTTGTGACATCACTGGCACCAAGAGGAGGAAAGCCTTGGGTATATACTTATAGATGAGATGCCCAATAGGCACATCCCAGCCTTCAAACCTCCAGCACAGGACAGATGAGCCATATGACAGTATCATGGGCACTGCTGGGGTACCGTGCCAGGACATCGATGATGTGTCCTGTTGCATCTCACACCACCTGACAGTTAATTGAGTGGAAGCCCTTTCTATTCACGTAAGAAACAGGCAAAGAAAGTGTCTTCAGAAAACAGCATGCCAGACTGATGCCAAAATGAAAGATACACAATGTACTTATACAATAGGAAACTTTGGCAACAAGGTCTCCATCCACGTAATCCTAAAAGGAATCCGCCATATACTGGTATAAAGATCCAAATACTTTATTTCAATAAGTCCAAAGGTAAAACCTACAGTGAACAAGCATTTGTCAATGCCGAAAGTTTGCCATTGGTATTGCAGTTGTACATGCCTCCCGGACACAAAATCAATTTTATGAGGTAAAGAGGAAACTTCTGAGGCCAAATCAGGGACAATTGAGAAGTATGAGCCAGAATGTGTAGCAGTTTCTTATTTTACAGAATAATGAGCATCAGTAGATTGCCGATGTTGCACCACTTCCCGCTTGCTGGCACCGGGATCAAAGAACTGAACAATGTAAGTTGTCCCTGCTCTTCATGGGGCACCAGTACCCTACTTTCTTGTTCTGTATACTCCACCCCATGAAACTAGAGCTGGAATCTGCAGCACAGACTCTACTGTTCCACTGCTGACAACCCAATTTCTTTTTTCTTTGTAATTAAACTTTACTAAACATTCACAAAAAAGAGAACCATGCATAGCCTCTCATAGGTATCCAAGAGAATGTGACACAGAAAGGGAAAAATAAACAGAAAACCAGTACAAAACCATCCACAAATATCAGATACAAATTAAGCACAACAATGAGCCGGGATTTCTACTGAGGAAACTCCTTCCTTTTCTGACAGAAAATGAAAAAAGGGAAGCTAGTAGCTCTGAAATTTGTCCTTCTGAAATCTAAGAGAAACCATAATGCAGTCCATTGTCAGAATCATCTGACAATTTTTAACCCAGTGATCTAAGGCAGAGGCCATTGGTTTTAACCACAATTGTGCAATCATCTTTAAAGCTGCACCAATCAATATGTAAAATAAATATTTAGAACTATTCCCTCTAAGTTCAGGCAGCAGTAAACCTAAAATCCAGGTCTGAAAAAGAAGGGATAAATTAACCTCTAAGATCTTACTCATCACACCTGATAACTTTCTCAATATGACTGTACATGTGGGCAGGACCAGAAAATATGGGTATGAGTCCCCTGATCACCACAGCCCCCTCCAACACTGGTCAGAACTGTGTCTACCAAAATGTTTAACCCACACTGGTGTATAAAAAAACATGTAAAGTCACTCTCCACTGAAATTCTCTCCATGAAGGAGGGGTTGTAGTGGTATGTATTCATTTCCAAATAGTGTCCCAGTCCTCAGCCATCACACAAATCCCTGCTTCTACCTCCCATTTTTGCTTAAGGAAGATTGGAGTATCTACTGCCGAATGTTGGAGACATTTACAAAATTTAGAAATTATACCTCTTTCCACCAGATTGACTGCTAAAGCTATTATAAGAGAACAGAAGGGGGTTCTCCACATTCTGAAACACCTCCATCAGTTGATTTTCCATCATATAATGTCTCAACTGAAGATATTGAAAAGAATCTTGTGGTGGGAGACCAAATTTCTCCCATAACTGAGAGAAAGATTTCAGAACTCTGTCAAGTAAGAGTTGGCCCACCATTCTCAAACCCAAAGTTGCCCACTACCAAAACTTATATCAGTTTTATCCACATTAATACCTTAACACAAACTAATGTGAGACTCCTTACAGATCCTTCCCCTGAAAACCAACCCTTTGCAAGCCTAACCCCACAACTGCCATAAATGTGCCGCCCATGGCTTAGGAAGTTTCAGGACACAGCAAAGTTTCTGCTCTACAAATGGTGAATCTGATAAATGGAGTAGAGATATCGAAGCTGATTCTATTTCCACCCAATTGGGGGGAGGGGTGCCAGAAAAAGAAATTAGGAAGGAACGCAGTTGGGCAGCCCTATAATTCTTTCTAAAATCAGGTACTCTTTAACCTACCTTATTCTTGAGAGCCAAAAGTACCTTCCATTTGATCTGGGGGTATCTCCCATTCTAAATAAACTGTAAAAGCAAATGCTTTAAAGGCTGCCAAAAGGAAAATGACAACGGCACCAGTAGGGTCAAGAATAAAAAAAGAAAACAAGGCAAAATGTTCATGCAAATTGTCTCCCCTCTTCCTCCTACCTATAAGGGAAGCTCTTTCCACCTTGTGCAATCCTTCTGCATTTCCCAAAATAACTTATCATAATTCCACCCATACAGCTTAGATAAATTCCAGGGAATCCAAATTCCCAAATATCTAAACCGTTCCTTAGCCCAGTGGAAACCACAACTTGTAAAAGCTGAAGTATTCCCAAAGTGACCTAACAACAATATTTAAAACCTGGTAGATATCCATATTCCTGCAACAGACCTTTGACCACCGGAATTGATCGGGCAGGGTAAGAAAGGTAAAGCAAAGTGTCATCGGTATACTGAGAAATTCATAACTCTTTACCCATGAGCTATATGCCTTGATAACTCTCTAATTGTCGAACGAGGGCTGCCATTGGTTTCACACTAAGTGCAAACAGCAAGGGGGAAAAGGGACACCCCTGTCTAGTTCCCCACTCTATTCTCAAATTGGAAGAGAACAGCCCATTCACCCATATGTGTGCCCATGGGAAATTATACATATTCTGAAGCCAATTGCAAGATTTAGGACCAAATTGAAATTTAGCAAGAGTGCCCCGTAAAAAAAAAACAATCCAGGCGGCCAAACACCTTTTCAGCATCAATTGAAATTACTGCACCTGATTCACCCCTTGACCATGATTTGGATGCTGACAATATGTTTAATAATTTCCTAACACTGTCCTGCAAATGCCGGCCTGGGATAAAGCCTTTTTGGTCAGTGTGAATAAGTGTCGGAATTTCTTCCTGCAACCACACACTAATAGCTTTAGTAAAAATCTTAAAATCATAATTAAGGAGGGAGATTGGGCAAAAAATAACACACTTATTGGATTCTTCCCAGGTTTGGGCAACATCGTAATGATAGCCTCATCTCACAAAGCCGGCAAAGCCCCAGGCTAATGAGCAGAATGACACACTTTTGTCAGAAAAGGAATTAATTCCTGAGCAAACGTTTTTTAAAACTCTGGAATAAACCCATCTGGGCCTGGGAATTTTCCAGATTTCAAAGAGTTAATGGCCTCTCTTCTTTCCATTTCTGTAAACAGACGGTCTAACCACTCCTACTGTGCTCAAGAGAGAGTGGGTAAAGTAAGTCTGTCCAAGAAAGCTGTTTTAACCTTGTGATCTAGTCCCCTCTCTTGAGTACAAAGTAGCATAATAATCATAAAAGCCCTGAACTATTTGATGTGGATCTACATGATTTACTGGTGGAAGGTTATCTGAAACAATGAATAGCACATCACGATCTGCTTCCTGCTTCTACTATCTGATGGCCGACAGTTTATCTGCTCTGTCTCCCCCTTCATAATATTTCTGACCTATAAAACATACTGCATTCTCAACCCTATGATGCACCAGCTCATTTAACGCTTCCCTAATTTGCAACAGCCAAGTCATAATTTTAGGATCCTGAGTTTGCTTAAGTTCTCTCTTCAATAAAGATAATTGTCCTTCTAACTGATAATGGCTTTTCCAGTATCCCTTATTTTTAAATGAGGCATAAGAAATCATATGACCCCGTATCATGGCTTTAAGACAATCCCAAACAAACTTCAACGCTGTGCCTTGCCCTTCATTCTCCCTTAAATATGAATGGATTACTTCGTTTATGGAGGCCAGAAGGCAGAGTCATTCAACAACCCTGCATTTAAATGTCATAGTCCCTTCCTATGTGCTGAACCTAAATCTACCATCCCTAACACAAACACATCCGATGAAGAAATTGGTTGAATTTGAATACTCTTAAAAAGGTATGAGCTAATGTCTTTTGAGCATAAAACCTATCCAGTCTTGCATAGTAGTTTGTTACAGGGGAATTAGGCTCATTTGCATGTCACTTTTGAATATGGCATATCTTGGCACTAGGCAAATGTGATTGCAGTGGGCAAACATCTTAGCTCTGCACTAAAGCCGCCCTTAAGTGTTAGAGAGGCACTAACGGTTTGGGGAATATTATACAGTTTTGATCGCTGTTCTTTCACATCTGCTGCTGCATGCAGCTGTACTGGGTCCACGCATTTGCTGGCACACACATTGGCTGCATAGTTCATCTCTACCTACCCTCACATTGCTGTGTACTGTGTTGTTTTTGTGATTTGCACTTCCTGGTTGCTAGATTTAGTGCTGTCTTATTCCAGGGCTATGTTTGCCCTGCACTCCCAGCCCAGTTTGTACTGCCTCATTCCATGCTATATTCAGAAGCTGTTTGCCCTGGGCTATTCCTTTTGAATATAGCTTGCTTTGTGCTCCGGGCTATGTTTGCCTGCCAGGCAGTGTTAACTTAGCCCAACCTTTTGAATATCTGGCCCTAAAAGTACAAACCTTGAAAATGCCCATATCTAATGGAGAATAAGACATGGAGAACAGAAATATTCTTCCCCAAGAAAATTACATTGAAGGCAGACAAGAAAGAACATACCCAGTTAACTAAACCTCCAAAACAATACCACCCCTTCCCCAAATTTCCGCCTCCTACCCTACAATCTTACTTATAAAGAAAATCATCAACAATACCAACCTCATAAAATCTACAAGGGTCCAACATCTGGCCTCAATGGTAAGGGACCATGAGGAGTAATCCAGCTCATCCTTGGAGAAAAAGAACCCCACCAACTAGGGATCCAGCAGATGAATATGAGCTAATTTCCTATAAGGAATTGCCATACTCTATCTCCTCCTCCTCCAACAACAGTTCTCCCAGAAAATGAAAATCAATACCCCCAACTTACACCCTCAAATTAACAACCCTCTGAAAGGCAAATACCAGTAAACATTCCCCCAACCCCCTCCCTCCACAGTTTTAGAAAACCCTATACAAAATCCATATAGGGGACTAAAACTACTAAATGAAGGAAGGGAAAAAACATCTGGCAATAGCATAACGTAAGTCAGTACAAATAGACAGATAATTAAAGGTAAATCCTGAATGCCATAAAACCTCCCTCCCCATCCACACTACAATGCCCCACATTAAGAGTACATCAACAATATTTGTCAGGGGTAATTACTCACAAACCCCCAGACATATTACACATGACAAACTGAGTAGCAAGCACAGTAACTGCCAACAATAACACAATCTGTTAGTCTAAATGATTATCCGATGCTCCAACTACAGTCACTCATTAATTATCACAGATAATGAATCTCAACACACCCTTCGTAATGTGCACTTTACTAAATTAGTAGGCCCAGCAGTCCAACTCCTTTAGAACCACCATCCTGAAGGACTCCTTCCTATGAGTCAAGGCTTCCATAAACAGCTGCAGCCTGTGACCAGTGGAGTCTTCATCTGATGAACCATGCAAAAAAAGAAGAGTGGGGGGAAAAAAGTAGGGGGGTGAGGGGAAAAGTATCCAGGACTGCACGTCAAGATTAAATAGTAACAATCACAATTCAGCCCCATCAGACAACCCTCGATGCTAAAAAAAAAGAAAAAAAAAGAAAAGGGGAACAGAATATTAAAGTACATGTAATTTTTAATTCAGAAAAATCTTCAGCCCATCCTTGATGATCCAGTCATTGTGCAGACACTGATAGAGTGCCAGGGGTGAAAATACATCAATGTCCCGTGTAACATCCCCCCCCAAAAAAATGCCGAAGTCCACTGTCTCATATTATTACAAAAAATAATAATCATTCTTCAAGCAGACTATCTCAAAGGTTCATTACTAAAAAGAAAAATATTCTTGCAGAAACCAGCACAGGCAATGTATGCTCCACCAAAGTAGTATACCAGAACATTCTATCAGGTGGGGCGTGCAAATATGGAGCCTAGAGAAATGCTATAATAAATCAGGATGTCTGAAGATGAGGCCCCACATGCGATAACAACAAGAGCACCACAAAAATATGGCCCAGGTCACAAAAAGAGAGTACATGGCAGTCATTATACCTCTTTATTTGTGAATTTTGAGAGTTAATTATTCCCAAAATCTCAATTTAGTTCCTAGTGCTTCTAATGAACCTTTTTATGTTGATTGTGGGCATGTGCAAGAAACATGTTGCGGCAGCTTGCTGCAGAAGCAGGTTGTGGAGGTGCGGATGTTTTGTGGCCAGTGCCCCCACTGTCTTTAGATGCTTGGCCCCTGTTCCCCAATGGGATGGCACACTGCTGCTGACACTAGTTCAGACAGTGTGCCTCCATCCGCTGCATTGAAGGAATGACCCCTCATTGCAGGGCTTGCCGATGGGGCGCCTAATCCCCATCAGCTTCAGTCCCCACTTCCCCTTGCCAATGGGGGAGCCCACTCCCTGTCAGCATAAGTCCCCCCCTCTGCTTTCATTCTGTGCTGAGGGGGGTACCCAATCCCCCTTGGCTCTTGTGTTCCTTGCCCTTGGTATGTGCTGATGGGGGTTCCCAATCCACTGTCGGCTACAGATCTCCCCCAAAACACTCAGGTGGCATAGATTGCTGGGAGCCCACCCCATCGTGCTAAATGCCCCTGAAAAAGAAAAACTGTCCAGCAAAGTCTTTTTCTTTTTTTTAAAAACCTGTTAAAATAGAAAATGGTTTCTTGTGATCTCCCTGCCCCTTCCCCAACCTGCACCTACCCTCTGCACACCCTGCCTCCCCACACCCCCTTCACCCCATACTTACCTCCAGAGTCTGGCGTAATGATCTTCGGTGGACCGGGAACATGTTTGCACTCTTCAAAGCTGACTGTGAACTGAGGACATGCCAGTAAGCTGTATAATGGCATAAATAGGGTTTCTTTGTGGGCACAAAAAGACACCAATGCAGGTAGGAGCCCAGTACAAAAGGGCAGCCTGCAGCACCGGGAGAAACGGAATGAGTGAGTGAGAGAGGAGGAGTGAGCGAGCTCAGCGGAACTCTGTCGGGACTGCTGTGGATTTCTTTGTGGGCAGAAAAAGGCACCAATGCAGGCTGGAGCCCTGTACAAAAGGGCAGCCTGCAGTGGCGGGAGAAATGGAATGAGCGAGTGAGAGTGGGGTAGTGAGCGAGGTCAACGGAGCTCTGTTGGGACTGCTGCAGATTTCTTTGTGGGCAGAAAAAGGCACTAATGAAGGCAGGAGTCCAGTACAAAAGGGCAGCCTGCAGTGCCAAGAGAAACAGAATGAGCGAGTGACAGAGGGGGAGTGACCGATCTAAATGGAGCTTTGTTGGGACACCTGTGAACTTCTTTGTGGGAAGAAACATGCACCAATGCAGGCAGGAGCTGAGTACAAAAGGGTAGCCTGCAGCGCCAGGAGAAACAGAAAGAGTGAGTGAGAGAGGGGGAGTCAGCAAGCTCAACAGAGCTCTTTCGGGACTGCTGCAGATTTCTTTGTGGCCAGAAAAAGGTTCAAACAGAGGCAGGAGCCTAGTACAAAAGGGCAGCCTGCAGCGCCAAGAGAAACTGAATGAGCGAGTGACAGAGGGGGAGTGAGCAACCTCAATGGATCTCTGTCGGGACAGCTGTGAACTTCTTTGTGGGCCAAAAAAGGCACCAATGCAGGCAGGAGCCCAGTACAAAGGGCAGTCTGCAGCGCTGGGAGAAACAGAACAAGCGAGGTGAGAACCGGGGAGTGAGCAAGCTCAATGGAGCTGTGTTGGGACTGCTGCAGATTTCTTTGTGGGCAGAAAAAGGTACCAACACAGGCAGGTGCCCAGTACACAAGGGCAGCCTGCAGCTTTGGGAGAAACAGAACTAGCGCATGAAAGAAAGGTAATGAGTGAACTTAACAGAGCTCTGTCGGGGACTGCTGCAGATTTCTTTATGGGCAGGAAAAGGTGCCAATGCAGGCAGTAGCCCAGTACAAAAAGGACAGCCTGCAGCGTCATAAGAAACAGAATGAGCGAGTGAGAGAGGGGGAGCGAGCGAGTTCAGCGGAGCTATATTGGGACTGCTGCGGATTTCTTTGTGGGCAGGAAAAGGTGGCAATGCAAGCAGGGGCCCAGTACAAAAGGGTAGCCTGCAGCATCAGGAGAAATAGAATGACAAGTGAGAGAGGGGGAAGTGAGTGAGCTCAGTGGAGCTCTGTCGGGACTTTACAGTTGCCCACCCTCCTGCCCAGCATCCTCTGTGGTCCTATATTACAGCAGGGTCTCAGGAGTGGAGACAAAGCAATGATTGGATACTCTAGGATTGCTGTAATAATACAGTTTTAGTTGTTTTGTTTCTTTCTCCAACTGAGCTAAGTACTGAGCTATACTGTTATGATTGCTGTAATAATACATATTTATTTGTTCTGTTTATTTCTCTAACTGAGCTGAGTAATACTTGGAGTGCAATAGGATTTCTAACTGGGCTAAGGAAATCTATATGAGAGCCAAAAACAAAAAGTATGGTAGCTGAGGGGTGAAAAACGGACAAGGAGGCTTTTGGATTGCTACAGTAATACAGTATCTAACGGATGAGATCTGAGACTGAATTACCCCGGTCAGCAAGGGCCCAGTAGGGGGACTAGTGCGTGTGGGATGGGGACAGGAAATTGAGTAAATAGGGGCCTAACAGTTGTGCTAGGGTACAGAATCTGGGAGAAAGAGCCTGTAACATAAGATGGGGGCCAAAATGGGGCAGGTGCTACATGTCAATAGGGCAGGGCATCTTTGGAAGGGTGGAAGGATGTACAGGGTGTTGGTCTGCCATGTTCCTGGACTGGGCTTGGAGGATGAGGGGTGTGGTCTGTAGATGACTGACTAGTTTGAGGGAAGATCTGTGGAGGTTAGGGGAGAATGTAAGTGGCAGGGCAGATGAGTATGGTAGGCATCCTGGGGGGGCACAGGGGATGGCAAAGGGGGATGGATGAAGAATAACTAGGGGTTGAAACCAACCACAGTATCAGAGGCACTAGCAGAAAAGAGAGAAGAAGGGAGGGGGGCCCAAGGTGAGGGCGGGGGGCCTCCTGATGGGGGAGGAAGAGACCACGAGGAGTACCTGGGAGAGAGCAGATGGCTGTGGGTAGGGAGGGACCAGGGATGCCACAGAGGGAAGCAAGTAGGAGGGGGGACTGATAGGGGGAAGGGATGTAGGACAGGTATCAACTGCAAATAGATTTGAACTTCTGCTATGGAACAGAGGGGGGGAGCGGGAACATACTGACGGGGGAGGATAAGTGGGGCATGAGAGGGATGATAACAGGTAGGAGAAGAGATAGCGAGAACAAAAGGGTAGAAGGGAGCTAGTAAGGAAGTAGGGGGTGGTGACTGAAGGACAGAAGGCTACAGGAAGGGAGAAGGATGGGAGGAGCATCACTATCGGGGAAGAAGAGAATGGGGGCTCTAAATTGAGAACAGTGGGGATAAGAGAGGGGTAGGAAATCAGCAGCAGAGATAGGGAGGTCGACACTGGAAGCCCAGTAGGAAGTAGTCAGGTGGGGAAGCAGTTCAAGGGGGATGGCAGGACTAAGGCAGAGAAAAGGGGTGAGGCAGAAGTAGGGGGTACAGATACAGAACTCACAGAGGGTGCAGGGTTAAGGAAAGGAAGAACGAATACTGGGGTGGTGGAAGGGACATTAGAAGAGAAAGGGGGTAAGGGGTGGGGGTACACGTCCTGGGGGATAGTGTGCTGAAATGGGTGAGATGGGGCAGAAAGAGGGAAGGCACAGCCATATTTGGGTTGAAACTGTCCACAGGTTGACTGCAGGAGGGGCAGGGCAGGCACTGCTCAAGCATGCAGCAATGGGAGGAAGAAACCTCATTTACTGTTGCATGTGGGTACAAATGACTTGCCGGGGGACATGGTGGAAGTACTGAGGGGGAGGTTTGAGTACTTGGGCAGGCAATGTGAGGGGGTGGGGAAGTTGGTGGCATTCTTGGAGGTACAGCCAGTACCATGTGCAAGCATGACAAGGAAGGGTAGGCTTGAGGAGTTTGAGTGGCTGAAGGATTGGTACCACATGAAACTTTATGGGTTAGTGACTAACTGGGGTAGGGTCTGTTGGGAATAGTGACCTGTACGCAGGGGACAGGGCACACTAGAGCAGGAAGGGAAGGGGAGTATTAAAGGCAGCATTTCTGCTGGGCCACTGGCACTGAGGATAGAGGTGCTGGAAGCCACACCTCGTGCCATGCTGGCAACCAGGGTTCGGATGCAAGCCCAGGCCACCAGGGGTTGGCAAGGGAGGGATAGGATTGAGCATCCGGAGGACTGCTCTCCTATCCCAGGTGGGATCCAGGGACCCACCGCTCTGTAGAAGCCCCTGGTGATGACTGCGGGCACTACCACAGTGGTGTAATAAAGGGTGGCGGAGTTTGGTGGACGTTGGGACACTGTGCCTAAACATCATTGCACATCTGCACTCCGCAAGGGAGAAAAATGCGCAAAATGGGCTACAGTCAGGCACCGTGAGCTTGCGACCCCCCTGCCCACTCCAAATGGTGCCTTCTCAACCAGATCTTGCTCCAGCGGGTCGACCTGGGAAGCTCCTCACCACCCCACCATGGGGGTAATCAGTGGAGATGAGCAGATTGGCCTGATGTCTGGGGCAGGGCTAGGGGGGTTGGTCGGGATGACCCAGCAGACCATAGCCAAGTGAGAAAATATGTATATAAAAAAAATGCAGGATTAGAGGGGTATAGCTCTACTAAGTTGGATTTAAACAAATGGGGGGGGGTGGCCAAAAGACTGAGTTTGGTAGAAAGGTCCGGACAGGGGAGCCTGATGAGATCACCACCCTAGATATAGGTAAAGGTGGAGGCATAGTAACCGTGGAAGGGGGCAGGCAGAGTGGTCTGAGTGTAATACAGAAGGCACCACCACCTGGTAAGAATAAGAAGGAGAAAAGCTGTGGACTACTGGGAGGAGGCCAAGGAGGAGAAGGGTGAGGAGATGGAGGTGTACGGGTGGAAGGTGGTCTGACTAAATGGATAGAGAATTGATTACAGGGAAGGGTGCAGAGGGTGGTGGTGGTGGGGTAGCTCTCGACACTCAGAGCAGTGACAAGTGGGGTGTCACAGGGCTCAGTGCTTGGCCCAATGCTATTTGAGCTCTTTATCTCTGATATAGCACACAGAGTGGGGAGCAGTGTTAGTCTGTTCACACATTATACCAAATCAAAAGTAAATAGTTATAGTAGCAGAGTCCCCTCCCACTCACACACATACACACTCCCAGAAAAGCTGCTTAAAAGCCTGCAATTCATTCAAATCAATTCCATTTTCTTACTTACTTCAGGTTCAATGCCAACAAGTGTACAATCATGTACCTAGGGCATAAGAACCCTGATGCTGGGTATAGGATAGGGAGAGGTATTGATACTCACTAGACATGAAAGGGTCCTTGAAGTTATTATATCAGAGGACCTCAAGATGGCAGTACAGTGTGACAAGGCTATGGGCAGGGCAAATTGGATTATGGGGTGCATAAGGAGTGGCATCTCCAGTAGGAGGAGGAGGAGGGATGTTGTGCTGCCATTGTATCACTCCCTGCTATACCCCCAGCTGGAGTACTGTGTCCAGTTTTAGAGTCCACACTTCAGAAAGGACATAAGATGGAGGTTTCCAGAGAAAGGCAACTAAAATGGTTCAGAATTTCCACAGGAATCCCTACAAGAAAATGCTGAAGAATCTCATCATGCACACTCTGGAAGAAAGGAGGGTGAGAGGTGACATAATCAAGACCTACAAAGTACCTCACAGGGGTAAAGAGGGTACAGTTGGGGGAGTTTCCTTCAAATGAAGATGAGCACCCAAACCAAGGGAAATACAATGAAGTTGAGGGGGCATTCAGGATAGATGTGAAAAAATATTTCTTTACTGAAAGGGTGGTAAATGCCTTGAACAGACTGCCAGGAGAAGTGGTGGAAGCTAAAATGGTAGGGTGCAAGAAGCATGCATGGGATAAATACAGGGGTATATTAAAAATAGGGGAAGGAGGGGGTTAACGGAGATCAATAGGGGCTATGCAAGTGTAGTAGGTTCAAGTTCATTGCAGGAAAAATCCATTAAGCAAGCTCATTCATAAGGAGGTCCTGATGGACACAAGCAGAATAAGACATGCAGTAGCATATACAGGCAGGAGTTACAAGTAGGTAGAGAAAACTTGGGCAGACTGGGTGGGTGGTCCTTTTCTGTTGACAAATTCTATGTTTCTATGGCACCATGTGTTAATTCAGGTGCAGTGTTTATTTAAAGTTGGGCCTACCATACATTCAGATGTAAGGTACAGTAAATTACCGAATTAGATGCAGCCCACTTACAGTACAATAAACAGAACCCCAGTGCTTCGAGAAGCCTTTACTCTTCATAAGGCTGCTTAAAGAGCTGCGGTTCTATTTGCAGTGTCCACACCAATATGCTGATCTTAAAATTGATGCCACATCTGAATAACTACATGATTCTTGCTCACTCCATTTCTTCCCCACTTTGAAACCTGCTTGTCCTGAGTTAGTTTTGGGCTGGCAGTACCTTGCCTGTGTTGGAAGATGACCAATAAGTACCACTGAAAGACATCTGACTTCACAGACTGTGAAGGCAGCTGCTCACAGACAGACAAGGCAATTCTACTGGGGTGGTAGGAGGAAGTAAGCTGTTGATTAACTAGAATCTGCAGCTTATCCATCAGGTAGGGAAACGGGCAGACTAGGTGGGCCAAGAAGTCCACATCTGCAGTCAAATTCTATGCTTCTATGTTTCTCACCCACTATCTTGGCAAGAAGGCTGCAGCTGTAGCCACTGATGACTGTTGGGGTGTGGGGATGGGGGGACCAAAGAGGACAGACATAAGGAGATAAAATCATAATCAAAACTGTGAGACCTTCACCAGCTTTCCAAAATGCTTACCAGTAAAAGAACACTCTATGAAGTTTTTCAAATGGCAACACAATCTGGTGAGCCCTCTGTCTGCCATTTGACACCAGGCATCAACCAGCATAAAATTGCCTAAAGAAGGCAGTGTGGTCATGTGGTTACTGAAATTCTGAAGATTACAGATTTATAAGAACAAAAGAATATCACACAGAAGCTGACACATATGCCTATTGCAGCTGTCTCCTGCTTCTCAGTAGTTATATTTACACCCTTAAGGTACTTGAATGTTTCTATCATATCCCCTCTTTCCCTCCTCTCTTCCACTGAGTTCATATTGAGGTCCCTTAATTTCTCTTCATAAGTCTTGTATTGCAAGCTCTGTAAAATCTAATTTGCCCTTCTCTGAACCATCTCCAGCCTGTTACTATCCTTACAAAGGTGAGACTTCCAGAACTGCACACAGTACTCCATGTGAAGTCTGACCATGGTTTTATATAATGGCACCACTACCTCCCTCCTTATGCTGGTGATAACCCTGCCTATGCATCCCAGCATGCCACTGACCCTCCCAGCTGCCTTACCACTATGACATTTTCAGGTCATCTGAAATAAGAACCCCCAGGTCCCTTCCCTTCTTTGTGACTGTCAGCAACTGCCCCCCCCAAATCCTGTACCTTTCCCCAGGGTTTCTGTGTCCCAGGTACATAATTTTGTACTTTTTTGAATTAAACTTCAGTTGCCAGTCCTCAGACAATTTCTCAAGCTTCCCCAGGTCCCTCCTCATTTTCTGCACCCCCTCTGGGGTATCCACTGTGTTACAGATCCTGGTGTCATCTGCAAACAGACAGACCTTTACCTTCAGCCCTTCTGCAATGTCACTAACAAAGACACTGAACAGGACTGGCTCCAGGACCACTCCCTGCGGAACCCCACTGGTCACCCCCTCTCCCCAGACTGCACCCCATTTACCACCACTCTCTGCTTCCTGCCTGCTACCCAGTTTCTAACACAGTTTACCACCCTTTCCCCCATGCCCAGCCTACTCAGCTCATTTATCAGCCTCCTATGTGGGATGGTGTCAAAGGCTTGGCTTACATCAAGGTAAGCGTTGTCCACTGCCCCGCCCTGATTTACTTCCTTTGTCACCCAGTCAAAGAGATCAATCAGATTTGTCTGATATGACCTCCCCACTGTGAATTCATATTGCCTATGGTCCTGGGCTCTGATGGCTTCTAGATGCCCCCACTATCCTTTCTTTAACCAATGTCTCCATGATCTTCCCCACTACTGAAACGAGGCTGACTGGCCTATAGTTTCCCACCTCATCCCCCCTACTGTTGGATTTGTATAGAGGGACCACATGTGCCCTCCTCCAATTCTCTGGTACCACCCCTCTGTTGAATGACTCAGTGAACATGGCTGCCAGAGGTACTGCTATTTCCCTTCACAGTTCTTTTAATATCCTTTGGTGTATGCCATCTGGTCCCATTGCTTTGTCCACCTGCAATTTACTCACCTTCTGCGAGATACTTCTGCCTGTGAATGGACTATTGTCCACCTCTTCATGCCTTTGCAACTGCTGTACTGCTGTGGCCGTTGCCCCTCCCCCTCTTCTGTGAATACTGAACAGAAAGACACAATGGATGTCTTACGGGGGCACATGACAGTTCTTAGGCATGGTACTTTCACTTCTAAATACCTAAACAGCACATATAAGCAATCAATATTCAGCACTGACAAATGCTTGTTTTGTTTTAGTATCTTTGGATAATAGACTTAAGTAGTGTTTTCAGTTTTCTCTGCATCTGTGAGGGTGTTGAGTGGGGAAGGGTCAACCATGTGGTGTGTGTGTTTGTGTGTATATGAAAGTAGAGCAGGTTATTTAAGCAATAAACCACGACAGGATGTTGGTGATGCTGGGTTTACCCACGCCTGGTGTAGTTTGGTCACGAGGCTGCAGGCCGAGTGACTAAACCTAACCAGGCATGGGTAAACCCAGCATCACCAACATCCTGTCATGGTTTATTGCTATTATACCATGTAATATTGCATTTTCAGTCTGAAAATATGAAGGTCAGTGTTATTTTGGTGAAGAAAATGCTTAAATGTGATTTTATATTGTTATGCCAAAAAAAATAGTCCAAAAAATCATTGTGTTTTGCATGTGTGTAGCATTTTATTATTTTTTTATTGCAGTTTCAATACAGTGAGTTTATGTAGTAGAACTTAGAATAGAAAATTGAACTGTAAAGAAGTAACATATTTTTATGAATAATTCAGTGTTTAGATACATTTTCAGATTTGTAGTAGCAGAATACTATTTTGTATACAGTTTCTGTCGAAAAGCTTGCAAAATAAGAGTTATTTTCTGTTGCTGTCTTGTCAAGTATGTGTCAGGGTAAAGTAAATGTTCATTCGTTTTGAGATTTGTTGAAGTAAAAGTCATGCTTTTGTTACATTCGTAATCCACTGTGTCATAGGATTTTTGCTGCACCGTTAGGAATGATGGTGGTCTGGAGACCTGTGAGACTTGTGGTGTCGCTGCGCTGTATCTGTAGAAAAGAAACTTTTTTTTTTTTAAATAGGAAGGTACAGTGTTTTTTGGGAATGTTTCTATGCATTTTTTACTAACCTGCAGCTTAGGTCCAATAAAAGTTCACGGTGCCGTAATTGACGAGGTTGCCTAGCGATGGTTTTGAAGTCTTCTTTTGGGTTTGCAATTGGCTGCTGATCACATGTTGTGCCAATTCTGGTTGTTCGGTGCTGGTTTCCAGATCTTGCAGGTTGGTTGATGAAGTGGAAGTACTTGGTTCGGGATCATTTTGAGTATGGCAGAAATAATCTGCAAGGAGATTGTGTGGCAAAATCGTTTTGGGATGTATTTCTTCATTTTCATGACAAGGTATGTGATGGCTGGATATAACTGTGTTTTGACTGGGAGGACAGTAAAAGGTCGCTGAAGATGTGCTGGTGCATAACGTTTTTTTAGGAGTATACTCAGTGTTTTCAGGGTATTTTTTATGCACTTCTCCAGTGATAATTTCGTCCCATTTTTGGAAGTCTGTTATACTTGGCTTCCAATAGCTTCTGAGGGAGGATTCACTTTTGTGTACAGTAATAGCCATTATTTGGCAAGCCTCCATCCCAGATTCACTGAGCAAGGTGACGGCAGTTGCTGTTAGGGAGTGATTCGTGAAAATGGTCTGTAGCCCAGCTTCTTTACAAATACAAGGAAGCATGCTTCCAAGATAATTAATTCCCATTGGTTCTGTACTGTACCAGACATCCATGGTGTTTAGAATGCATTGCTCTAGCTTTTTGTAGTGGCAGAATAAAGCTGTGGGATTTGGAGGTAGTTTGGAAAGCTATTTCTTAAAGCTTTTTATTGGACACAATGGATCTTCTGGTTGTTCGAACATGTAGCCTCGTGTGTTTTGCCGGGTGGGGTCATTATATTTTTTGTGATTTTTAGTTTCTTCGTTGGAAGTTTTTGTTAAATATTGTAGACCATTTTCTGACGTTTTTATTTCAAATGAGTCTACTGTTAATTGTCTCAGTCCTTTGTTTCCTCTATGAGCAAAGTGGAGCTGAATATCCAACCAGACTTTTCGAACTAATCCTATAGCTGAGTTAGGAGATACAGAGTTGGAATTTCTTATAGTTGTAAGTTCAGCTATGGTTAGTGCAGGATGATGTTCTGCTTTGTCTTTCCCTTGTTTTCTATATTTTTTGACAATGGCTTTAAATATGTTATTGGAGGTGTTGAATTCGGGGTCTGACATTAGATTTATATTTCTATTTATTGGAGGATCATTTAAGTGTCTATTGAGCCCACATTGGAGGCTGACATAGCTGCTGAGGACATATTCATTGCCACCGGTGTTTCGTACTGTGCTGTAGTACTGCCCCAGAATGTTGTTTACATTTTGTAAAGATACAGTGCTTAAATCATCTGCTACTTCCTTTTGCTTGCACCAGTCATAAAAAACATTAATGACCCGCTGTGTTTGCTTTACCATTGTTTGTTCATGCCTGTTGAGCTCTAACTGCAGCATTTCCTCATCAGTTACACTTGATGTGACGCAGTGCTTCTTTTGCCTAAGGATTGGATGGCATAGCTGGACGGTGACACCCGCGATATTCAATTGTTGAGGAACTGAGTCTGAAGAACTTGCTGCTGGGAATGCGGGGAGCTGTGGGTCGCCACCTGCTTTGCTGGTCTCAACAGGTATTTGTATTGTGCCGGTTTCAGAATAGTTAGATTTTTGGCTAGTGATTTCCAGCAAACTGCTATATATTACATCTAATTCATCAGTATTTATTAAGTCGAAATTGGTAACCATTTTTTTTTTTTTTTTTAAAGAATTTTGATGTTAGGCTTCTGTTGTTACTGGTGGGAGAAAAATGGCGTCCGGTTTCGAAATTGGCATCGGAGTGATACTGCTTTTGGGGGTATAGGGTGAGGTTGGCCGGCACCTGGTGCATTGGTAATGTCAGATTTTACAACACTGTTGTGGTGCCAGCTAACCAATAAGACCAGTGATTTTATGGGTACCATGGTATAATTTCTAATATTTGACAGATTTCTCACAAGTTGTGAGTGAGTTTCTGTAATTTCTTTTAAGTCTTAATATTTTTGTTAGTGTGCTACTTATTTGTTATATTTTTCTTACATATTGACCCTTTTTGGGGTAACTTTATCTGAACAGTTACTCATTCTGAGTAGTTCTGTTCCTGTTTCTCTTTGCTTAATCACTTTTGTGCTTTATTTTTTTATTGGAAGTATTCTTGTACATTGACCACTTAACTTGTCCATCTCTAGGTACACTGCGTTGTGAGATTACTCACAGAAATTAAAATTGTGATCTAGCCCTTGCATTGCAGCGTTCCTGTTTTTCTATTTAATTTGCTTACCATATTAACACTTTCCTCCCTGTTAAACCACTGGTGTTTACTATCTGACCCTACTATATAAAAAAACAACATGGTTTTCAAGAGTGGCGGTCCCTGCATGATTTTTGGAGGTGACTTTGTTTGTTCATTTCAAATCTTGTTGTCCCTTCTGTCTGATATATCTATAAGCCTAAACTGTATTTAGTAAGTACTAACTTTGCAGTACTTACCTTATCCAGACACCACTTATCTGGACCGTAGTTCATATTTTGACTGTGAGGTGTTCTGTGGAGTTGGTTTACAATTTAGTTTGTGTGAACCTACCAGTACTTACCTGGTTATTATCAAGTTGTGTAATAATCATTCCATTTAAAAACTGACATTTGATTAAGAACTACTTAAGTATTTTTTCAGTTACACACATCCTTGTTGTGGTGGTGTTCTCTGTCAGTTTTGTATTAAAAGTCTCTTAATTTGGTCCTCCTATTACCCCATGTTACTTAACTCATGATTTTTTAATTGAAAAAATAAAAGTGTTTTAACACACATATAGGCTACAATTGCAGTTGTAGGTAGTTATATACACAACAGTGCAGTTACCTGTTCTGATTTCTGTTTGCCCTTTGTAGATGGCACTGCAGGTTTTAAATCATACTTATTCAATAGAAATACATAATAATATACTTCCGGAGGAAGCCAAACGCAACCAGCATATAAATATGTCTGCCAAGAGATGTTCAACATCAGGTAAAGGTGCCCGGGTAGTAGGTGGCTCAAAGAAGTCTGTTGGAATAAGCAAACCTATTTCTGAATCGATACCCTCTGGGGGCTTCACTGCTGCTGTGGCAGCCAGTAGCAACAAAATCAAAGTTAGAAGTTGCTTCAAGTCTGTGACTCATTTTTGTACTGCCCAATCTGTAGCTAGTATGCTTGTTGGGGATGATACTGGGAATAAGCAAGACACTCACACCAGTGGAGGCACAGAGGTCCAGGAGGAGGCTGACAAAGTTGTCAGTGTGACTCTTGTTCCTGCTTAAGGAGGAGCTGATGGTGGTGAGGGTGATAGTGTCCAGCTTCAGTCTGTTTCTCCGGGAGAAGGAGATAAGGGCCAGGGTCTGTCATGACATAGGATGCACAGTTTCCTTCTCAGAAATCCTGCCAGTGCCAAGGGCTAGTGGGGAACACAAAAGGAAAATTAGGGAGATAAACCAGTGGCTCAGGGAGTGGTGTGAGGCCAGAGGGTATGAGTTGATGGGGGATTGGGGAGACCTGGGAGGATAGGAGCTGTATGCTAGAGATGAACTACATCTCAATTTGGAGGAGGAAACCTTAAGTTGAAAATAGAGAGTTCATTGGTGAAAAGTGGGGTTTAATCTTGTGAAGGGGTGGGATGGGAGAAAAAGGCAGTCAAGGGGTGCCGATAAAGGAGGACTCTGTCTCCACCCCTGGGGACCAGGAGGATTGCAGGAAAAGGCCAACTGGCAAAGTGCAGACCAGGAGAAAACAGAATCCCATGGGAACACGAGCAGGGAAATGGAACTATAGGGAAAGGGTGGAAGGTAATCCTGCTAAATGCCAGGAGCTTGGGCAATAAAATGCCTGAGCTCCAGGCGATGTTAACTGAGGGAGCAGTGGATGTGGCAGCGGTCACTGAGACTTGGGCCACTGCAATACATGACTGGGACCTGAACCTGGAGGGTTACACTATGTTCAGGAAGGACAGGGGGGAGGGAAGGGGAGGAGGGGTAGCAATGATAGTCAAAACTGCATTGGCATAGGGGAGTGAGGAGGCGGAGGGAACCGTGGAGGCGATTTGGCACCTTGATAACAAGGGGGGCAAGAGAGTAAAATAGGGTGGTATAGACCCCCTGCCCTGGTGGAGGAGCTGGAGGACAGTCTGGTGGCAGATGTTAGGAGACACTGCAGACTGGGCAGAGGAACGGTGGTGGTGTTGGGGGACTTAAACATGCCAGGAACAGACTGGGAGACTATGACATCCTCTGTGACCAGGGAACAGAGGTTGTTGGATGTCTTTCAAGACGCGTTCCTAACTCAGCAGGTGAGGGAACTGACCAGGGAGGCATGGGTACTGGATGTGGTCCTGGCAGACAGTGACCAGATTGGGGGCCTGGAGGTAAGGGACCCATTGGCGGGGAGTAACCATGCCACGGTCTGGTTCTGCCTGGACCTAGGAGGGGTAGAAGGCTGCACAAAGACGGAAGTAACTGACTTCAGGGGGGCGGATTTTAAGGAAATGGGAAGGATCCTTAAGGAGCATTTGGATGGGATTGGGTCAGACATGGACGCTGATAGTAGGTGGGAAATCATCAGGAGAGGGGTGCAGGATGCTACCAGCACCTGTGCAAGAGTAAGACGAAAATGCGGCAGGGCCCAAAAACCCTGTTGGTGGACCAGGGAGGTCCAGGAGGTGGTGCGGGGAAAGAAAGCAGCCTATAAGAAATTCAAGTGCTCAAGGAGTGAAAGGATCGAGGGAGTGACGAGCTGATGGCTAGAAGGGCCACTAGAGTGGTGAGGGCAGCTAAGGCAAGGAAGGAGCAGAACCTGGCCAGGGAAATTAGGAGAGGGAAAAGGGTTCTTTAGATACATTGGGGAAGAGCGAAGGGTGAAGGGGCAGATTAGCAGGATTAAATCAGGGAGAGAAGGGCACAGGACCGGGGAGCAGGCTGAGGTACTAAATGAGTACTTCACCTCAGTTTTCACCAGGAAAATGGGGATGCTGCATCATACATGGGAGGAGACAGAGATAATGAGGAGGGGGAGACCCTTACCGATCGGCAGGTCTGGGGAGAGGGGGAGGCATCACTTGCAGGTGGGGGGAGGGCTAATCAGGGAGAAAAGGTACCAGAAGTGGAAATCACAGCAGAGAGAGTGAGGGAAGCCCTCAGCTCCCTTAAGACGGAGAAAGCACCAGGGCCGGATAAATTACATCCTAGAGTGCTGAAGAAACTTACAGATGTCCTGGCGAAACCCCTGGCAGAGCTTTTCACCATCTCTCTGAGGACAGGGTGGGTGCCCCAAGACTGGAAGGTGGCGCATGTAGTGCCTATCCACAAGGGGGGATCAAGGGAGGTGGCAGGAAACTACAGGCCTGTCAGCCTGACATCGGTGGTGGGCAAGGTGATGGAGGGCATTGTCAAGGAGAGGCTGGGGGACTTGGATAAGTCAGGGTGCCTGGACGATAGACAGCATGGATTCATCCAGAAATCATGTCAGACAAACCTGGTGGAGTTCTATGACTGGGTGACAAGTGCCTTGGACCTGGGTAGACCAGTGGATGTCCTCTTTCTAGACTTCAGCAAGGCATTTGACTCTGTTCCTCACGTGGGCCTGTTGGATAAGCTAGGAGAAATGGGGGTGGGAAACCAGATGATCAGATGGATAGGCAATTGGCTCCAGGACCGGACCCAGAGGGTCGTAGTTGGTGGGATAGTCTCATCCCCAAGGAGGGTCATTAGTGGGGTCCCACAGGGATCAGTCCTTGGGTCCCTTCTGTTCAACGCCTACCTATCTGACATAAGGACAGGAATCAGGAGTGAGATGAGTCTCTTTGCAGATGACTCGAAACTGGGGGCGGTGGTGGATGGGGAGGAGGGGAGGGTGGACCTGCAGGGGGACCTGGAGGCTCTGGAAAGATGGTCTAGAAAGTGGAAGCTGAGGTTCAATGCAGGGAAATGCAAGGTACTCCACCTGGGGGCCAGAAACCAAGGCCAAGTGTACACCGGGGAAATACTGCAAGTCTCAATGGCTGAGAGGGACCTAGGGGTGGTGGTGGATGTCAAGATGAACAACTCTGAGACTTGTAGGAGGGCAGCAGCCAAGGTCAACAGGATGCTGGGATGCATCGCCAGGGGGATCACCTCCAGAAGGAGGGAAGTGATACTCCCTCTGTATAACTGCTTGGTGAGACCGCACCTGGAGTACTGCGTGCAGTTTTGGAGACCACACTTAAAGAGGGACATTAACCTCCTGGAGAGGGTCCAGAGGAGGTCAACCAAAATGATTCAGGGCTTGGGGGACAGAACCTATGAGGAGAGGCTCGAAAAGCTAAATATGTACACATTGGAAGAGAGAAGGGACCGGGGGGACATGATAGAGGTCTTCAGGTACATGAAGAGGGTAAATGGGGGAGGAACAGTCAGGGTGCTTCGAAGGAAGGAGGAAGGGGCCACTAGAGGGCATGGGTGGAAGCTGGAGGGGGGAAGATTCAGGGGAGAAAGGAGGAGGTGCTACTTCACTGAGAGGGTGGTGGAGCCATGGAATGCACTACCTATGGGACTGGTGGAGGCAGAGACAGTGGAGGGGTTCAAGAGGGGGTGGGACAGGTACAGGGGAAGGGTTCTGGAAGCAAAATCCAATGCAGCAAGAATATCCAGAACTGGGAAGGGAGAAGCCAGAGAAGGCGAGGGGGACAGCAAGGTCAGCACCCAGGGTGGGGGCTGACCAAACGAGCAGATACGAAAGACCGTTAGGCCTATTCTGCTGGCATTTTAGTATGTTAGTATGTTAGTAAGGAAAGTTAGCCTCCCCACAGTGAGGAGATGCCAGAGAAGGGAAAAGTTTCTCTGGAAGTAGACACTGATAGTGAGGAGGAGAAGGATATAATATGTTTCAGCACAGATGATGATGAGGTGTTGGATCCCGTATGGGAGCCAGAAGTGAAAAAGCTGAAGGGTGATGATGTAGCTTATTTAGATGGCAAGCCTCAGGGTGAGGATATCAGCAAGCCTACAACAAGCAGTCCAATCACCCCACCTCCCAAATGTAGCATGGTGGAAATCATGCAAGTGGCTCAAAAAGCAAAAACTTCCACACCTTTGGCTCCGCTGTCCAAGTCTCAGTGCCATGTCAAATCTAGAGGTGCAAAGTCCCTAATCTGGAATTTTTTCATGCTTGTTGCAACTGATGATAACAAGGCAATATGTCAGCTGTGTCAAGTACGTGTAAGTAGTGATAAAAAGGGCAGTCACATAGGCACCGGTGGCTAGCACGCCCACTTGAAAAACAAGCACCTATTGTGCTGGCACCAACACCAGAAAGATAACAGGGCTGTTGGTGGGACTTCCCTTATCAAGCTTAATGTTAGTGACAGCAGTGCAATATAGCAAGAAAAGGGAGGGCTGAGTGGTGTTGGTGGAGGAGGACTGTGAGGAATAATTTTCTCTCTCAAGTAGTGGGCATAATAGCAGTGGAGCTGCCACTCCCTCGAGTTATAAAAGTACACCACCAGACACCAAATACACCAACATAACCAGTTTCACACATGCTGCACATCCCAGGCCCCAAAAGTCACTTGGCACCCCAGCAAGAACAATACTGGTGGCACAAGTAAAATGTTTTTTTCAACCCACTCCCAAGATGCAGCCCACATTGAAGAGTATGTCTGAGCGGCACTCAGAGTACTCCCCAATCATGCTGCTGCTCGTGAGCTGAGCGCAACCACTGCTGTAATGCTCGCTATTGACCTGTTGCCCTTCTCCTTAGTGGAAAATCCAGGATTCCACCGTTTGATAGCCTATGCCTGTTCTAAACAGCAGGTGCATGTTTGTATTTCTCAAAAGAAGCAGTGGATGGTCAACAAGGTCAAAAGCCTTAGTGAGGTCAATGAAGATGGCACCCGTGAGTTTTCCAGAGTCCATGCTGGACAGAATATCAGCAGTTAGTTGAAGAGGAGCCGTGGTGGTGCTATGACCTTTTCTGAAACCATGCTGAGTGTCTGAGAGGAGATTGTAGCGTGTAAGGTAGTAAATGGTCTGTGATGCAACTAGTTTCTCTAGGATCTTGTTGAGGACAGAGAGAATTACTATAGGTCTGTAATTGGCCATGTCCTTTGGGTCACCTTTTTTAAAGACAGGCGTTACTCTTGCAGATTTCCATAGGTCTGGCACAGTGCTATGGATAAGGGATAAAGTGTAGATTCTGGCAATCGGAGAGGCAATGAGTAGAGCAGCCAGCTTAAGAAGACGAGGTTCCAGTGAGTCAGAACCAGAGCTGGTATTGGCAGATATGGATCTCAGTAATTTCAGAACTTCCGCTCTTGATATAGCGGTACCACACTACCATCAGACAACCATATTTCCCATCGATGATGCTCCTCCAGCATATCTTCTATTTTGTCTATATCAAGGCGGAAGTTCTGAAATTACTGAATCCATCTGCCAATACAGCTCTGGTTCTGACTCACTGGAACCTGGGGGTTTATGGCTGGCTGCTCCACTCATTGCCTCCGATTGCCAGAATCTACACTTTATCCTTATCCATGCATTGAGCCAGACCTAAATCTGCCAAGTAACACCTGTCTTTAAAAAGGTGACCCAAAGGATATTGATTCTAGACCTATAGTAATTCTCTGTCCTTAACAAGATCCTAGAAAATAGTTGCACTGATCATTGACTACCTTACGCTATAATCTCTCTCAGACACTCAGCATGGTTCAGAAAGGTCATAGTTTCACCGCGGCTCTTCTTCAACTAGTACTGATATTCTGTCCAGCATGGACTTGGAAAACCACAGGTGCTATCATCATTGACCTCACTAAAGGCTTTCGACCTTGTTGACCATCCTGCTTCTCCACTCTCCATAAATTCCATTCTCTACCCCTGTTTGGACTGGTTCTGTAGCTACCTGTCAAACAGGTCGCAAGCTGTCAAATTTAACTCCTCCCTGTCCAACACATTTACTATCAACCTTGGGTCCCCAGGCTCTATCCTTGGGCCCCTTCTGTTCTCATTTTTATCAACAATGCAGCTGAGGTCCTGGAATCCTGCTCAGCTATTCTCTGACACTGATGACCTGGATCATCTACACTAGTCTTCTAGTATTGCCTGCATAAACACATCACTTACTTCAGACTTCATGAGGTCTTAGACTGGCTACTAGACCGTAGCTTGTGCTAATGAAAAGAAAATGAAAGCCATGCTCCCAGGTTCTGCACGAAGATTAAGACCTGTTCTAGTTTGCTGGAGGTTCTTCACCAGGAGGATTTCCACTTAAATGTTACTTCCTTCAAGTACCTTGGGATCCTCCTGGACAGTCCCTAGTTTTAATCTTCACATTCGGTCCTCGTGCAAAGCTGTAAACTCAAAACTAGGAGTAGCTTACAAAGCAGGCTACATGCTTACACCCTCGGCCAAATTAGCAATTGCTGAGGTATTCTGCTCCCAACCCTTACCTATGGTGCCTCTATTCTTACCTCTGCCCATAAATCTCCCTACTAAATGGGGACGTAACATATAATAATATATCCGATTTGCCTCTTGCTCACCTGCGACTCAAACATCACTGCCTTCTTTATAAGGATCTGAATTGGCTCTCACCTCTGCCAGTAGACAATACTACCTTGGATCACTAATGGACTCGATCATCCGGGAAAAAAAACATCCCAGCTGGCGGTGTTGCTGGTCCCTCAACCATCCTCCCATGGCCTGCAGTCAGCTGACAAATCCTCGCTTCTATGTTCGAGATGTCGGACGACTAAAGGCACAGGGGCCTTCCAATTCTCTGCTCCCAGGCTATGGAATGCTCTTCCACTCAACCTCCAGCTGTCTCAGTCTCACTTTGGATTTAAAGTGAATATCATGATTATCTATCCTTAGCTGATGCTTGTACATGCTTTGACCAACCTGAAGCTCCTGAGACTTACCAGTAATGTCACCCCTGCTCTAATCCAGCTCAGACTGTCTCTTCTTCTGCTCCCCCATATTTTTCCTTCTCTTTGTAAATAACTTCTTGACTACTAGCTCTCTTCCTTCTTGAACCTTGTTGCTGACCATCCACTGTTGTTTTGCCAATTACCACCCCTGACCTTCCTTCTGTCAGTCTTTCTTGTTATATTTGAACATTCCTCACATTTCTCTCTATATAACCTTACTATCTTATTAACCCTTTCACTCCACAGGTCAGGTCCATGGTTTCTGCACTTATTATATATCTTACTGCCATTATATGTATAATGCTTGACATTATTTTTTGTTGTTTCTACCCATTGTATTTTTGCAGCACTGCTGTACTGTTCCTCTGTCTGTACTATTGTACCCATGTTGCTGTTGTTCAACTGTTCTCCTTTTGTTGTACTGTCCCGGGTCGTGCCTGAAAATAGTCATTTTATGGCTAGTGCACCTACCCGGTTAACAAAAACTAACTAAATAAATAAATAAATAAAATGTGCCATGCCTGAACCGTACAGTAGAGTTTAGCAGTCCGTCCTACATGACATGAAGCATTCGGCCTCCAAATATATTCACCTTAGCTTGGATATGTGGACAAGTGAGCAAACAGCAGGTAGCTCATATCTGTGCATAACAGCACACTGGGCACAGGTACCTGGGGTGGTTGTTGATTTGGGGCCTGGCAAAAGCTAAGTAAATCAAAATTGCAGTGGTAGCAACACACCTGGTATTCGTCAGAATGCCACCATAACTATACAAAGTGTTACATGGTTTCACACTGGTGAGAAAATGCTGAATGTGCTGCTAAATCAGATTGATGAGTGGCTAAATGCACATTCACTCAGAGCGGGATTTATTGCCAGTGACAATGGCTCCAATATGGTTAAGTACATTACTGACATTGTTTTTTTCAGAGTGCCCTGCCTGGCACACTGCCTTACTCTAGTTGTGCAGCAATTTCTGAACCACTATGAAATAAAGGAAATTGTGTCTGTTGCCAGATGCAGCTGTGTGCACTTTGTCCATTCTGCAAAGGCCCGTGACCATCTGTGTGAGCTGTAGTACACTAACCATCTGCCTCAGCACTGTATAAAGCTCAATGTTGTTACCAGGTGGAACTCCACACTGCACCTGCTGGACCGGCTGTATGAGCAGTATAAGGAGTTTTCAGATTACCAGCTGCTGCACCCCACCTGGGACAGTGCTGGAGTGTCCATCACTCTAACAATGGAGCAGTGGCAACAAATGGATGGCATAATATGTATTCTGCATCCTTTGAGCATGCAACACAGGCTGTGAGTGGGGACACTGCCTGTTTAAGTCAGTCAATACCCCTTATACATGTGTTGAGGCAGACACTGGTGAATGTCCATCACAAGATGGAGGCAAGTGATGATCACAGTTCTGTTCATGTAATAGGTCACATGCTCCATGTACTGGACAGCAATACACATATATTTGGCAATATGCAGTCTAATGAGTTTGCTATTGCTACCATGCTGGATCCATGGTACAAATGTGGCTTGCCTGCCATGATTGAAGGGGGTCATGTGTGAGTGGACAAATTGACCAATTACCTTGTCAGACGGGTACATGGCGCACAGATGAAAAATGCAGAGACACAAAAGGCACATATACCATGTGTTGCTACCACCACCGCCAGCACCAGCAGCTCATCACAGGCCACCAAATCTGAGAAAATGTCAAAGTCACAGCACAGCATGTCAAGTAACCCCATTTGGGATGCTCTGTACCAGGTGGGCGTGGAAGAAATTGAAGATGATGAGAAGCCTGATGAGGCAGCAGGGCTCAGGGCAGCACAGGATATGGTGCATGCCTACATGGGAGACACCAAGCATCTTGGTATCACTGATGAGCCATTGGTGTACTGGAGCAGCAAAGTGAGTGACTGGCCTGCACTGGCATCTGTTGCTTTTAAATACCTCAGCTGCTCACCATCCAGTGTCAGTGTGGAACGGGTGTTCAGTTCTGCTGGGGCCATTGTGCATGACCGTAGGACAAATCTGTAACCAAAGAATGTTTCCATCCTAACATTTATAAAAATGAATGAGGCTCACATTCCACGTAACACAATTATTTCTATGGTGTTGCTCGAAGAACTGTGTCTTGGAGACAATGATGACAATTAAGATGTCCACTCTGGTAAGGCCTCTAGCAGAGAGGTAGATGAAGCAGCAATGAAAGCTGAATTTCCACCTGGTGATGACTCCAGTCTTGAAGACTGTGAGAGCTGCTTCATGGATGATGTGTCACTGGAAGAAGGCTAAAGGTGTTCTGCCCCCCCAGACACCACCAGCATCCCCCCTTTTCCACTGAATATGCTCTTTTATGTTATTGTTATACATTTTAAATGTTATTTTGCTGGTTGTTCTGTGTTACACATCCTGTTAAACTATTTCATTTGATTATCCAACCTAATAACAATGTTTACTTCATTTTGGAAAAATTAATTGCCCCTGCTATGTTAACTGGAATGAATATGTCGGTTCAGCAAGATACAATGGCCCCATCGAGCGAAAAATATGGAACAACAACTTCCTCGTTTCCACACATACCTCCTCCATGAGACCATGAGTGAGTGTCCAGTGAGTGTACCACCACTGTATATTTGATGTAACAACTTAGACAGTGCACAGCCAGTACTATGTTACTCAGAAATGCATGTATACTCCATCCCCGTGTATACAATTAACCATCATGTAATCCGCCTCCTTGTCATCCATCCTAATGTGTATGACACAGACTTCAACAGTGTGGGCCATCACTCTCATACTGTCAAGAAATACAGCTGAAAATCTATGAAGCTGACAGATTCATGCTCCAGCATTAACAGCAGTCATGGACCAGTACATCAATGCTGCCTCTGAGTCCAGCTAAACTCCTCCTCCTCCTCCTCCAGCAGTCTTCCACCAAGAAGAACCGCAACACTGCCAACACATTTTGGGCCAGTACATCAACAAGCATGATGCAGCACTTTCATCCCAGCAAGCACACTTGGTGTTGTTTTCCCTCCAGCCAAAGAAACAGCCACTCAGAAAGCAACACATATCATCATCAAGCAAGAAATATTCATGGTAATTAGATTTCATTTGTTGTCATGTTATTACTTATACCTCCATTGTGCTGTTATGCATGCCTTTGTTGCAAGAGAATATCAGGTATGCATGCAAGGCAGCACACCTTAATGTATAAGTTATCTTACGTATTTACATTTCACTCTATGCAAGGTTTACCATGATCATGTCATGTGAGGCCTGGACCTTGGAATAAGGAGCATGCATTGACATGGCACATTCAGAGCCTAGTCAATCCACATTGCAAGCATCATTATGTGCAAGTCAGTATTGTAATTGTAACATTTTTCACTTGCTAGATTTTGTGTATTCCATTCCAGGTACTGTATGACCTGATATGTTTCACCACAGGCTCATAATTAAAATCATTTCAGCGGTGGGAATTTTTTTTGGGACATTGCCAACATTGATAGTGGGTAACACCACAGGTAAGGATCAATGTTAATTTTTTTTCATTTTCATATTTTTTTCTATCTTTTTACAGATGACTTTGATTCAAACAATATCTGTCTTGAATCGTGACTGGCAAATTACATTTTCTGTTCAAAAGGAATTTGTTTTTTAATATTGGTAACACTGTTAATTCAGGTGGCATCATAGGGCAGGTGATAAATGATTATGCTGCCATTTACAGTGCCAGTTGCACATTCATGGGTAAAAGTAATATATCCTTCATCATCTTACAGTGGTTCAATCAAGGGACTTCTTTAATCGCCATATCAGTGATTCCACAGTGGCAATGGAAAAACACATGTGGGTACAATCCAAGGTCACAATTTTCAAGTTAGCGCAGCAGTATTTATAATATGTTTGTTTTCCTTTACAGGTATCTGTTGATGATGATGACATATGTTTTAATTGTCAGCAGTGGCCCACATCTCGCAGGTGTAGCACCTCAATCCAGTATCCACACACCAGGATGGAAGACTTGTATTTAGTCACCAATGCTATACAGAGATGGGATGCATTGGCAAATGTCCACCAGAAAACTAAATAGCCATTTCAATTGAAGTACTTTGTACCTGGCAATAAGAAAAAAAGAAGAATACATTTTGAGTATTGTTACAACTAGGTGCCCCCCACCCAGCATCATTACTTGAAGCAATACTTACATCAGGGAATGGCTCTTAAACTTAAACCCTTAACATGAACAGACTATGTCTGATGAGCACAGCTAGCAGCCCGATTGGGAGGTAACAGACGTATCCCAGCAGCGAAATTCCTGAATATTGACAGACCCATATAGAACATAGTTACTGTCAAGGTCTGACATCTCTGTACTGCAGTAATCACAGCAAAAAAAAGCAATGAAAAATGTAATACTTAACCATATCCACCAACTCCACACCAACCCTCAGCCACCTCCTCCACCACCCACCCACCGAAGACCATCACAAATTAAGAAATACTTACCACAAGTTAATGAATAGCACACATGTTGAGCAGCAGCAGTGCACCTTGAGTTAACATCACCTGAATTCCATCATGTTGACAAAAGCAAAAAGAATACAATTACAATCCGACTCAGATATCTGAACTGCAGTCATCTATCCCAGTAATGAAAAATTCAATACTTACCTTGTGCATTGTGAAATGTGGTGCATTCCAATATCCCATATCAAAATCCTGGCATGGATGCCATGATGATGTAATCCTCAGCACACTGCCAGATAATATAAAATCAGTACAAACATATAAGAACTCAAGACATCCCAATAACAACCCACCATCCCCCTTCTCTTGCACCCAAAAAAATAAGTACTGTACAGACAGATACTTACATGTGCAGCAACAGTATCAATCGACTATGTGAAGAGAATCCCCATTAAGAAGACAAAGCATTACTTCTCATGGCAACTAGTCAGAGCAGCAGGCAGCAGCTACCAGCAGCAGCAGCAGCACACAAAATGTAATTCAATCCACATTGACTTAAAACCACAGAGTCAACAGAGCAAACCAGGGCAGCAGCATTGTGAAATGATAAATCCATAGTTCTCAATCAATTGAGAAACCAGCAGCAGGGGAAGCAAGTGCAACTTTCAGTAGCAGAACCATTTTGCAGAAGGATTTATTTTTCTCAGTGAGGCAAACTGGTTTGTGCTGCATGTTAAGCAGTGGCAGCACCATGGTTAGGCCTGAAAAACATTTTAAGTGGTGCAGAAAACAGCAGATTTGGGTCCTCATGGTGAATGTGAACCATGTAACTGCATGTCTGATACCTGATTTCTTCTGAATGTACTGTGCAATTTTTTGGAAACATTTATGGACTTCTGGGGCATGTTAGGCAGTGTCAATACCATGATTAGGCGTTAAATCATTGGTAAACAGTGAGTCAAACAACATGTTTTGGTCCAAGTGGGAGGCATGCGACATATAACAGCATGTCTGACACCTGATTTAGCTCTGAATGTACTATAACATTTTTGGGGAAGCATTTCTGGACATGCACTGCCTGTGCTGCACTTGCAGAAACAATATGTAGACTAAAACTAATTTTAAACGGTGGCCAAAACAACTTTTTAATGCCTGAGTGGTGGTGGTGGTGGGGGGGGCACCATAAACCATCAGGATTGCCACCATATTTCAGTCTTAATTTGATGTAACATTTTTTAGGATACATTTCTGGACATGTGCTGCCTGTGCTGCACTCACAGAAACAAGATGTGGTCTAAAATCAAATGTAAACAGTGGACCAAAGATCATCGTTTGGTCCTGGTGGGGATTTGGGCTGTATAAAACATCATGGCTGAGACCAGATTTCTGTCTGAATGTACTGTACCATTTTTTTAGGAAACATTTCTGGACATGTACTGCCTGTTCTGCACTCACAGAAACAAGATGTGGCATAAAACCAGTTGTAAACAGTGGCCAAAACAGCATTTTAATGTCTGAGTGCTGGGGGAGCACCATAAAACATCAGGACTGACACCAGATTTCAATTTTAATTTGATGTAATATTTTTTAGGAAATATTTCTGGACATGTACTGCCTGTGCTGCACTCGCAGAAACAAGATGTGGTCTAAAATCAATTGTAAACAGTGGACCAAAGACTATTGTTTGGTCCAGGTGGGGGGTTGGGTGCCATAAAACATCATGGCTGAGACCAGATTTCAGTCTGAATTTACTGTAACAATTGTTTGGAAACATTTCCGGACTTGTAGGTCCTGTTTGGCACCAGCAGCACTGAGTTTCAGGCGGAAAACATTGCTGAACATGGGCCAAAACAACAATTTATTGTCTGGGTGGTGGGGGTGAGGGGCACCACATCACATCCTGACTCAGACCATATTTCTGTCTCAATTTTATGTACCATTTTAGGTACCATCATGTACCATTTCTCTTGTCATATTTCTCATGTTAACATGTCTGCTCTGCACAGTTTGGTGGCAAGAGGATGTGGAGGGGTACTAAACATCATGAATGGAGAGGAGGGGCACAAAGTTAACATTTGTGGGAAACAAGACCAGGGAACATGTGTTGTACTGAAAAAACAGCATCTTTATTAAGTCCTTTTTCTTTAGTGTCAAAATATTGTATCATTTTTAGTTCAAATGTTTGCCGTTCCTGGCTGTTATGAAAGTTACCGTTTAATACTCTGACAGTAAAATCACTGTCTTGAAAAATGTTCTCCTACTGGTATATTTTCATTTTTATGGGTAACTGTGAATCTGTGGTGATTCATTCTTGTTTTGAGTTCCCATCCAGTTTCACCAATATAGCAGCCATCCTCACAATTTTTTACATTATGTCATATATACTACATTGCTAGAAGAACAGGTATACAAGTTTTGGATTTTAAATGTTTTTCCTATATGAATAACACATGTCTCAGAAGAGATATGTGTACATAGTTTACCGCAAGGTGATTTGCATGCTTTTGTACCTTTGTCACCTAGCTGGAGCTCAGTGGGAAGTTTGCTTTGCACCAGTTTCTGCTTCAGGTTTCGTGGTTGGCAGAAGGTGAGCACTGGTGGAGTGGGAAATATATTTTTTAGAGTCTCATTTTCAGACAGTAGTGGCTATAGATCTTTAATTATTTTCTTAGTTTTTGCAGTTCTGGGTTGTAGGTTACTATCAGAGGTGTGCAGTCAGATGTTCTCTGTGGCTTATATCTTAATAGTTCTTCTCTAGTCCTACAGAGTGCAGAATGGATAGTCCTGTCAATGGTGCTGGTGTATCTCCCTTCTGTCTGAAAGATTATTTTAGTGTACTAAGTTGTCTGTCCTTGTGATCTTGGTTTGAACAAATGCAGTAGTACCAGATGGCCTGGCTGTGAATAATGGATGTTTTGGTATGTGAGGGATGGTAGCTCGAGCTGTGAAGGTAACTGCATTAGTCTGTAGGTTTTATGTACACAGATGTTTGCAGTGTTCCATTTTTTGTGTGACTGTGGTATCCAGAAAATGCACACAATTTGAGTAATTTATTTGGAATTTAATGGAAGGGTGGAATTTATTGAAGTTGTCAAAAACTGTTTTAAAGTTTTCCTCTCCAGCTGTCCATATGATAAAGATACCATCAGTATAACAATAATATTTTAATGGCTTATGATGTTGTGTGCTAAGGAATTTTTCTTCTGGATCTGCCATGAACAGGTTGGCTTATTGTGGTGCCATCCTGGTGCCTATAGTCATCCACATATTTTGAAGGTAAATATCCATGTTGTAGCTGAAATAACTGTGTGTAAGGATGCATTGCATAAGTTTGGCTGTCACATCCAGTGGATATTTGCTCTCTGTGGAGGCTTTTTGCAGGTATTCATAGCCTGCCATTACACCATCTCTGTAAGGGATATTGCTGTATAAGGATTCACATCCATTGTGACCAAAACAGTGTGAGGTGGTCAATACTGTGCAGTTTGTTTAAAAATTCTGTAGTATAACTTGTCTCATGGGGTTTCCAGATTTGTGAATTTGTGGTAACATATAGAAGGTTTCTAGTGCTGGCCTTGTTGGTATCAGATTTTCCAGTTCATTATGTGTATGTTCTGGAAATGTGCTGATTAGTTGTTTCAATTCTTTAATGAACGTCTTTTTGGGGTCTGAGGTCAGCTTCCTGTAGTAGGTGTTGTCTGAAAGTTGTCTGTAGCCTTCCTGTATGTAGTTGGTTGTATCCATGATCACAGCTGCACCCCTATTATCGGCAGGTTCAAAGGTGATGTTTTTTATTGTTTTGTAGGTTACCAATTGCTTTTCTTTCCAAGGGTGAGAGGTTGTATATACTTTTCCTCTGTTTGCTAGAGATCTGTGATTGTACCCAGTGTCTAAAACTGTCTATATATTTGTCCAGTGTAGGGTTACGTCCACTCAGTGGAGTAAAGTGGGAGTGCTTCTTTTTGTTGTAAAAACTTCTATCAGATGAGCCCTCTTGATCATGGAAGAACTCTCTCTCAGTTGTAATCTTTTGAAGAATTCCTCCAGGTCTGAGTAAAGTTGTATTTCATCAAGTTTTGAAGAGGGACAGAATGTCAGACCTTTAAAGAGAACTGATAGTTCTGTCTGTGATAGCAGATGGCTGGAGAGGTTAATTATTCCATCGGACATAGTCATCCAATTGCCAGTCTTAGTGAGGTCTGATTCAGTGTTCATTGTGGACCCATATCTGGGGTGTATATTCACTTCCAGTTGCTTACTGGTGTGTGGCAAGGTAGGGTACTCTGTATGCTGCATAGTTTTAATTCCAACAGGCTGAAGAGGCTGAAGGTCTAAGGTCTCCTCTGAGGCTGACTGCTGTGTGCACTGTGTGCACCTTGTGCAATACTGTCTGAACATGAGACTCTAAAAAATATATTTCCCACTCCACCAGTGCTTGCCTTCTGCCAACCATCAAATTTGAAGCAGAAACTGGTGCAAAGCAAACTTCCCACTGAGCTCCAGCTAGGTGACAAAGGTACAAAACCATGCAAATCACCTTGCTGCAAACTACGTACACATATCTCTTCTGAGACAAGTGTCATTCATAATGGAAAAACATTTAAAATCCAAAACGTGTATACCTGTTCTTCAACCAATGTAGTATATATGACACAATGCCCCAGGACGCATCTGTAATCAAGTAGTACTCTGCTCAGTATGCCTTCCTGGAAAAACGCTTAAATAAATAAATACATAAATGAATAAATAAGTGTAAAAATTTGTGAGGATGGCTGCTATATTGGTGAAACTGGATGGGAACTCAAAATAAGACTGTATCACCACAGATTCACAGTTACACATAAAAATGAAAATACACCAGTAGGGGAATATATTTCAAAACCAGATCACTCCATCAATGATTTTACTGTCAGAGTGTTAAAACGTAACTTCAAAAGCAGCCAGGAATAACAAACATTTGAACTAAAAATGATACAATATTTTGACACTAAAGAAAAAAGGACTTAAAAAAGATGTTGAATTTTTAGTACATTACCAGTAATTATGCTTAAAACAGTGCTTCAGAGTTTCTTTTTCAATCCTCACGCCAGAACCCTCTGGTTCTTTTAACCGGTACCTTCTAAAGACAATGGTATGTATTTTTTTCCTTTCCTGTCTTGATTTTTTACAAATGTTAATTGATGGTCCACCGCCAGAGTAAAATTAAGCTGCCCTTTGATCTTACAAGTTGAGCTCTTCAACAGACATACTCCAATGACAATTAGAGTCTAACTGTTTGTAAGGAGTTTGAGTTGGCTGTAAGGCTTTGATGTGTAAACTGCTAGTCTATATTTTGAATCCACATCCAACCTTTATATCTGTCATGCTGTTCAGCTGTTTTCACTTAGACCTGAGGAAGAGGGTTTTATCTCTCAAAAACTAGTCTTAGAAATAATTTTGTTACTCCAATAAAAGGTATCACCTGCAACATATTTTGTTGTTTTTTTTTCTCTGCTTTGTTGACTGGACTAACATGGCTACCACATTTCTTTTTTTCAACTCTAGAAAACAAACTAAAGTTATCATCTTTACCAGGGAACTGCCCCCATCTCTCTCCTCCCTACCTTTGTTAAACTTCATGAGAAGCATGTTTTTGCTTATCTCTCCTTCTTCCTAGATTCTACTTCTTTCTCCTACCAGTCAACAGTCTATTTTTGCAAGACTGAGTCCATCATCTCCTTACTCCAGTCATTGGCTCCATCCTGAAAGGGGCAGAAGAGGGACTGATTACTGTTACAATCTTTATTAGTTGACCTTCCTGCTATAAGTACTTAGATATGTTTACCCACCACAACCTCCTGGATAAATTGATGGAAGTGGGACTGTCGATCCTTGTAGTTAGTTGTTTCTGCTCCTATGTATCTGACCTACCTCAGTCATTCTAGTTACCAACATCTCTTCCCCCTCCTCCCAATCATTTCTGGAGTCCCCAGGTTTCCATTCTGTGCTCCATCCTCTTTTCTAGTTTGCTAAATGTCCTTTTCTCAGTCCGAGCTGCCTTTCACATACACATATACACACATACTGTACACATGCACATACCCATACACACACATACTGTACACATGCACATACCCATACACACACATACTGTACACATGCACATACCCATACACACGCATACTGTACACATGCACATACACATACACACACACATACTGTACACATGCACATACCCATACACACACATACTGTACACATGCACATACACATACACACACACATACATACTGTACACATGCACATACCCACACACACACATACTGTACACATGCACATACACACACACGTACTGTACACATGCACATACCCATACACATACACATGTACACTGATAACACAGTACTCTTTACCATTGGTATCTCCATCTCTGAACTGCAATTGCTGCTTCACGGTGACTTCAGCAATGACCAATGCTCATTCCACCAAGTCATAAGAGGGAGGTATTAATCCCTCTTTACAAGACACTGGTTAGGCTCCATCTGGAGTACTGCCTGCAGTACCAGAAGCCATACCTGCATAAGGACATTAACAAAATGGAGGCAGTCCAGAGAAGGACAATCAAAATGGTGCAAGGGCTACATCAGAAAACATATGAGGACAGATTGATGGAGCTCAATAAGTATACCCTAGAGCAAAGGAGGGAGGAAGAGAGGTGATATGATCGAAACATTCAAACATCTTAAAGGCATTAACACTGTGAAAGAGTCTAACATGTTTCAATATAAGAAAAATAGCAGGACAAGTGGACACAGCATGAGATTAGAGGGAGGCGGATTAAGAGGTAATGTGAGGAAGTTCTTTTTCACAGAAAGGGTGGTGGGTGCATGAAACTACCTACCTTAGGAAGTGGTGGATATGAATACAGTGCAGGGCTTCAAACAGGCATGGAATAGGCATAAGGGAGCAATACAGAAGAGTATGAATAGATAGGCCATTGACAGAATGAAGGATATGGCACATTCATAAGGTAGAGAAAATGGGCAGACTGGATGGGCCTTGCAGTCCTTATCTGCCATCGGCTTTTATGTTTCTATGTTTCACTCAAACCAACTTGCTCATAATGCTAGAAAGACAGTGACTATGTTCTTTGTCAGCAATCAGAAGCTACCCAAGCTCAGCTACAACCCTAATTTTAAGTGTCTTGATATTGTTCCCCTTGAAGAAGTCACCCACTTAGAGTATCTCAGAGTGTAGTTGGATCAAAATCTAGATCTCTCCTTCCACATCTATTTCATTCACATAAAACTCTGCCCTAAGAGATGGCATATCTCAACAAGTAATGCATGTCCCTCCTAGTCCTCTGTGATGTTCTTAGTATTTATTTATTTATTTATTAAGCATCAGTTTGCAACCTTTGAGCCAGATGCTCATTTACAAAGGTACCTCGTCACAGAGAGGACACTACAGTGATAACAACTTGGTACAGAGAAACAGTGTACAGTTTTTTTGAGGATACAGGAGGACAAATAGTATGATCTTACATGTGTTTGAGAGGGGATGTGGTCTACTGTGCTGTCTCCAAAGCCTCCTTTGCCACACTGTAAACACTCTTCCACACATTCTGGTGCTTCACCTCTGACTCTGTACCTCTCACTCATTGCTGCTCCTTATACAGTACCAGGCCCTCTCCTTCCTTGAAACTTGTTACCCTTCTCACTGTTCCGCTTTGTTCTCTAAGTTTTGATATTTCTTTTTCCCCCCATCTCTCTATCCTCCTTGCCCCTTCAGTTCCCATCTTTCTACTCTCTTTATTCAACTAATACTTGAGTTTCTATTTGCATTACAAAACCTCCATAGGCCAATCTACCTCCTCTGTCCATCTCCCAAGCCTCTGGAAGAGCTTTTTCTCTTACCGTAGGAAGCAGGGGCAACATATACAATGCATATCAGGACAACAGATAGCAGAGCAAGAGTGCACCATGCTGCTGACTCAGGTTTAGAAAAAGATTCAGGAAGTGGACTGGCAACTCAGGGTGAGTTGGGTGGTGATGTATTCCCAGCTGGGAGAGGTGATGCCACATTTCAACATCACAAAGCCACCCTGTGGTGGCTTTAGGAACAGTTCTCCTAAAAGGGGCTATCTAAGTGCAAGACTTGTTGCATCACCCCCATGGAAGCTCTGAAGTGCAAGAGTGGGTTGCCTAGTGAGCAGTGCTACTCCAACCTTTTTAAAGGAGGAGGCCTGACCAATGGTTTTTTAAAGAAGTTTCTTGTAATTTATTTTAAGTTCTGACAAGTCCCCTTCAGTAGTACACCACATACTGATTACTGCAGTGCTCCGGCTCATACCTTCATGAGGGGCTGTGTCCCTGGTCTTTCAACCTCAAACTCTTATAGGATGTTACCTGTGTTGACATAACATTACATTTTCCAAAGAAAGCATTTGATCCAACGTTAAAAAGGTTTTTTTTTCAGTATAATGTCATCACAGGTAACATCCTATAAGAGTGTACAGTTGAAAGACCAGGGACACCCCTCTCATGAAGGCATGAGCTGAAGCACTGGGGTAATTAGTACATGGTGTACTACTGAAAAGGACATGTCCAAACTTAAAATAAATAACAAGAAACTTCTTTAAGAAACCTTTGTTCAAGTCGTCTCCATTTTAAAAGGTTGGTGTAACACTGTTCAGACTGTTAGACATTTCTGTCATTAGCACACCCCTGCTAAAACATTGTGTGATATACTTTTTTCTGAACTTTGTAGGATCACCACACAGGAGGTCAAGAGGGCAGAAAAAGGAGGAAAATTCCCAAACTTCTACTACCATCAGAATGACAACCACTGACACACCTGTGTTCCCCTTTGTAACTCTTTACTGACTTGGTGCAGAAGGAGCTGCTGAGGGAGCTTGGTGGTCAAGGGAGAAAAAGTGTGAAAATTAGTCCCTCATGGATTCAGTTAAGGAAAGAGGGGAAGCTGCAGCTCAAAGATACAATTTTAAAAGTTTAACTTTCTTGACACTCTGTGGTTTCCCCTTCCAGTTGACTGTTCACCATTAATCCATTCTGCTGCTTGACCTTTTTATTCCACCTCTTCTGCACTCTTTGAACACAAATGGTCGCCATCTTCATGGAGTGCTCTCCTAAGTCAGGGCTCTGGCCGTAAGACAACTTGTGAACCAGATCCACTATGCCCTGTGGGCAGGAGGGTTAGATCTGAAGGCTCTCTGATGCAAAGGGGACCATCTTAAATATACTTACAATGCTATCATGCTGCCACAAATGGGGCCCCTTCAAAGCAAACACCTCCCAAAGCACTTCAATAAGGTTGCAGTCCCCCCCCTTTCCACTACAAAGTCAGCCAATTTACTACTGCCATGATATGGGTTTAACTTTATAAGAACACTTGATATTCAGTATTAAGACAAACAAAGAGTAAACAAGTTTGATTTAAAGAAATTAACTCCAATGGGCGTTAAGACACCATAAAAGTCATAGTGGGCCCATGAACACATACATTAGATTTAAATATTTGCGAATAATGTATCAAGAAAGTGTTAGGATGGAAGAGGTGTCTGAAAAATACTTCCATGATGTGTTAATAGGAAACAGTTTAGTAGACAATATTTCAAAAGTAGGCCTGCTTTTTGAAGTAAAAAAACACGAGATAGCCTGACCGTGGAAGGATTTAAAAAATCCTTGAAAACACATTGATTCTATCAGGCATTTGAAGGGACCTAGTGAGTTAATGCTGAAAAATTGTATGGATATTTGTTATTTTAATGTATGATGGAAATTATTTATTTTATGGATGATTGTTAATGCGTCCTGAGCTTTGGAAGGGCGCCTGATATAAATAAAGTTTTGCTTACTTTCTTAATCACTTACTTACTTTCTTACTTATTTATAGGCTAACTTGGCAAGCCTGAGTTCAGAACATCACATCTGATCATTGCTCACAGAAGAAAAGGGAGAACCACTAGCACCATGAGCTGTGAGGGTCGGGACAGGGGGAGAGGAGGCAACAGATGGAAGAATTGAGGGAGGTAGAGTCCTAGAGGGACTGAGGGCACTGAGGGGAGACAAGGCTCCAAGGCCAGATGGTATCCACCCCAGGGTGCTGAGAGAGATGGTGGAGGTGTTGGCGGAGCCACTGGTGATCTGTACAGTGCCTCACTGGAGTCAGGTTGTGTGCCACAGGACTGGAGGATGGCACATGTAGTGCCATTACACAGGAGTGGATCTAGGGATGAACTGGGTAATTACAGTATCACCCAGTAAGTCTTACCACAATAGTGTGTAAATTCATGGAAACAATACTAAAGGAAAGCCTGGTGTCATACCTGGAGGACAATGGCCTCCGGGATGTGAGGCAGTATGGGTTCGTTTAGGGAAGTCTTGTCAAACCAACCTGATACAATATTATGACTGGGTGACAGGCGAGCTGGATAAGGGTCATGCGGTGGATGTTCTTTACTTGGACTTCAGCTAGGCCTTTGATTCAGTGCCTCATGGGTGACTTGGGGGAAAGCTAACTGATGTAGGGGTAGGGGCAAAAATGATGAACTGGATTACAAGCTGGCTGAGTGGGAGGCTACAATGGGTGGTAGTAGGAAGGGAACTCTCAACTCAAGGTCGGTGATGAGTGTATTACCACAGGGCTCTGTGCAGGAACCGATATTATTTGGGCTCTTCATATTAGACGTTGTGCACGGGGTGGTGAAAAAGGTAAGTCTGTTCACAGATGACACCACAGTAGGATCAGTGGTACATGGAGTGGAGGGATGGAAGCAGCTGCAGGGGGACCTAAGCAAGCTAGAGGAGTGGTTAGAAAGGTGGCAGCTGGGGTTCAATGCAAAGAAGTGTAAGGTTATGCACTTCGGGGTGAAGAACCCAAGAAGAGAATACTGTCTGGGAGGGGTTAAGCTGGGGATTACTGAAGAGGAGAAGGACCTTGGGGTAATGGTAACAGGGACCATGAATAACACCTCCCAGCACAGGAAAGTGGCTGCAAAAATGAACAGAATGCTGGGGTGCCTAGCGAGGGGTTTTCATCCAGGCAAAGAGAGGTGACCTGGCCCCTCTACAGTCTCTAGTAAGGTCACACTTGGAGTTACGTGTGCAGTTTTGGAGGCCATACCTGAAGCATGATATCAGGCTACTGGAGGGGGTGCAGAGTAGGGCAACAAAGGTGATATGTGGAATGGAGGGGAGAGACTATGAGAGCAGGCTGGGAGACCTGAATATGTACACCTTGCAGGACATACAGGACAGAGGGACATGATAGAGACATTCAAGTGTCTGAGGGGAATCAATAAGGATGGGGCCACTGGAGCTGTCAAACTAAGGAGGGAGAGGGACACCAGGGGGCACAGGCTAAAAATAGAGGGGAGGAGATTTAGGAGGGAAATGAGGAGACACTATTTCACAGAGAGGGTGGTAGCAAAATGGAATGTACTACCAGAATGGGTGGTATCATTTTAAATCTGTGAACAGTTTCAAAAGGGCATGGGACAGGGAACAGGGGAGAGTGAGGGTGGGGGAAGTGGGGGGCAGCATTGGGATGACAAAGGGGATGTGGTAGGGCAGCTGCAAACTAGGGGTGCTAGTTGCACACTCGAGCAGGCTAAGATAGACTGGGTGATCTGTTTCTTCTGGCACATTCGTATGTTCATATGTTTGTATGTACAGTAGGTATGCCGCTTAGCAGCTCCAGTGGGGTGGTGGGGTGGGGAGATTACACCGAACAGCTGTTTGCTGGGCAGTGTCCTGCAGATGAAAAGAAAAAGCTGCCACATGATAGGTGGACCATTTTCTTTTAAAGTACAGACCACGTCTGGCAAAATACAATCACGATCAGCCCGGCTGATGATTGGTGTGACACTGTCAAGCCCCTTGCAGACCACTCTGCATGGGACAGTGTCACACCCTTCAAAAGCAACTCATTTCAAGAGGTTCACTGCACGTGCATGCATGCATGATGAACTTAAAAACAGATGCAGAGGGCATCCTTCCTCAATGATCAGTGTCCAAACATTTTTGCACAAGAACACACACTTTCTCAAGGCTCTTGAGCAAGTGCATGTTCTCGCGCAAAAACATTTGGTCACTGATCATTGAGGGAGGTTGCCCTCTGCATCTGTTTTTCACTGTTGGTTTTACGTTTGGACTTATCGAGATATTGTATTTGGATCTTTATACCAGCATATGGTGGATTCCTTTTTGGATTACGTGGATGGAGACCATGTTACTGAAGTTTCCTGTTGTGTAAGTACATTCTATTCGTGTAGGCACCCACCCCCTCACCTGTGAATGCCCAGATTGCAACACTAGTGCAGTCAATGGCACCCAGTACAGTCTGTAGGTGCGCATCTCAATACAATTGCTTCATCATTGCTGTTCACTTTGCTGGTGTGTTGGGGAATATATTGAACTCCTGGGCATGGGCCTGTGGGGCATCTAGGAACTGGCCCAACAGGTGCGAGGTGGCCAAATGTATGATACCGGTGGTGTCCTCCTCTAGTGTTTGGAATGTTCCAGTGGCCTGGAAGCATAGTGCTGTTGTCACCTTGAAATCTATAGACATTCCATTGCTGGGGTAGGTATCTGTCTGGAGCTGGTCAGGCAGCAGCTCACACAACTACATGAGCATGGGCCTGTTGAGCTGGTATTGGCCCATGATTTGTTCATCATTGAGGACTTCAAATGTGACTCGTGAATTGTACTGTCTGTTTGCAGCATAGTGCCTGCGAGGCCTGGGGCTCAGGGAGGCATTGGCCCTCTCCTCATCCTACATGACTGCATGCATCAGGTACACAATGTGTACCATTTTGTTTTCTGGTGGATGTGCATGTGTGTGCTGTATTTCCTTTTCCCACCTCTGGGTTTAACTCAGGTTAAAACCTGCTGTTCATATTTCTTATTTGCATTGCACTGTGCCGCTGCACCATTCCAATAGTGCAGCACTAAAACTTTCAATATAGTATTGTGCCAAATATGCATCGTCACTGCCCCCCCCCCATTTGGGCCTGCATAAATTAAATTTGCATTCAGGTGCTAGAACAATGGCAGGCGGAGCACTCCTAGCTAAATATGGCAAACATGCACCAAACAGGGACAGCATTAGAGCAATTTGTTTGCACCAGTTGCAAGAGTTTTGAATACAGGTGCTATGGTTTCTCTACGTAAGAGTGGCAGGGAGGAGGCTAGCAACTATGGGCAGGTCAGTTTTAATTTACTGGTGGTGAAATTACTAGGAACCATACTAAAAGAAAGACTGGGTAGACGTGGTCTATTTGGACTTCAGTAAGGCCTTCGACACTGTGCAACACAGGAGGCTGATAAAGAAACTAAGCAGCCTGTGGTGGGATCCATGATGATAAACTGGGTTAGAAATTGGTTAACAGATAGGAGACAGTGGGTGGTGGTAAATGCACTCACTTGAATGATGAAGGAGCTACCAGTGGGTTGCAGCAGGGCACATTAAAGGTACCGGTCCTTTTCAGTGTCTCAACAAGTAACATTGCTGGGGAACCGGAAGGAAGGGTATGACTTTTTGCAATGATACCATATCTGCAACAGGGTGAATACTCAGGAGGGTGTGGAGAGAATGAGCAGGTATTTAGGGAAACTCAAAGAGTGATCTAAAGCACTTCAATTAAGAATCAGCGACACAAAGTTCAGAATTATACACCTTGGGCACAGGAACTCAGGTGTTGAGTATTAGATGGGAGGAGAAGTATTGACAGTCACTAAATAGGAAAGGGATCTTGGGGTTATCATACTGTACCGTATCTGGTGATCCCAAGGTGGCAGGTCAGTATGACAAAGCAATGCATATGGCTATTTGGGATACTGGGGTGCACAGGAAAGGATATATTCAGCAAAAGGAGGAAGGTGGTATTGCCACTGTATAGCTCACTGGTGAGATCCCACCTGGAGTGCTTTGCCCAGTTTTGCAGGCTGCACCTCAGAAAGGACATAGACAGGTAGACGTAGTCCAGAGGATGGCAGTCAAAATGCTGCTGGGGTTGTATGGAAAGCCCTACAAGGAGATACTAAGGGATCTCAACATGTACTCCCTACAAGAAAGGCGAATGAGAGTTGATATGATAGAGACATGCAGGTACCTTACAAGGGTGAACAGGGTGCAAGAGGGAAGTCTCTTTCAAATAAGAAAGAGCTCCAGGACAGGGGCATGGGGATAAAGCTGTAGGGCTAGAAGTTGAAGAGAGATGTGATGAAATATTATTCAGTGAAAGTCTGGTGCAGTAGATGTCTGGAACAGACTGCCAGTGGAGGTGGTGGAAGTGAAAACAGTGCTGGGCTTTAAGCATATGTGGGATAGACATAGGGTGTATACAAAAACAAGCAGGGAGGAGGAAGGGTCATCAGAAATCAGATAGGCTCTGCAGAGACAGATGAAGCAGGAAACATCCGGGAAGACTGGGTGTGTCAAGCAGTCTTTTTCTGCTGATTAATTGTATTTTCTTTTCTGTTTCCATGGTTTTATTCTATAGAAAATTAATTATTTTTTTGAGCTCAGAAATACAGACCAAACCTATTTCTTTGAGACTATGGCTGATCTATGTTTTTTATTGCCTAAATTCATTTCTTGTAAATAAGTTTTGAACATGTCTACCTCAGGTCTTATTGAAACAATACTAGAAGAGCTGCATCGCAAACCAAATGCCACAAATCAAGTTGCATGCCATGTTAAAAGAAACAGAAGTACAGTATATTATTACCCTTTTGAATAGTTTAGTCTCACTGGCCACTATGTTGATATGTGCAGTCATTAAATTCACATCCAGACATACTGCAAGACTGATGTTTTCTTATAAACTCTGTATGTACTACCCTATATTAGCTAAGTATTATGATAGTATTATCTGTCATTCTATGCTGTCTCCAGACACTTGTTATTACCTATATTTTCACCTGTATATTATCATTTGTAAATTGTAATGATTTTGTTGATTTCCTATAATGTATCTGTGTATGTACCTTTCTGAATTCTATGATGTTTTGCTGTCCTAACCAGGACCTCTGAAATACTGAATAAGTTGCAGGTCTGAAACATTACATTCTTTTTTACCCTGGCCGCATGTACCAATCAGCTGCAGCCTCTGGACATTTCTGTTAATAATATTTTCAAAGGCTGCTTGAAAAAACAGTTTACAAACTGGTATGCTGGGCTGGTAGCAGAGTAGCTGTCCAGGGGAAAATCTGGTATAAAGGTGGATTTAACACTGTACCACTTAAAGGAGAAGCATGCGCTGTGGTTGGGAGAGAGCTCACTGAGCTCAGAGCCAGGAAGGAAGACTGCATAAATAGTTTTATACAGGCTGGAATAGCAGACCCGCATGAGAATTGTCTGAACCCTGTACCCTGTAAGTGCACTGCTTGATTGCTTTGCAGGGTTCCTATGTCACAAATACTGCTTCTAATTCATAAACATAACCTCATTAATAAACTTATTTTTTTCAGGTGCCTCGTATACTGTAGGTGTTGCTATGGCACAAATGTCACTGAGGATGTAGAGAACACAGAAGATGCTGAGTGAATGAACACATGGTCTTGGAATGCTAGAGAATGTGGGTGGCATCGTAATTGTTCATAAACTTTTGTTTTATGATTTTTTTAGAGGTGTTAATAATAAATAAAGATGAAATGCAAAACTCAAAATGAAGCCTTTGAATTTACTGTAAAGTGGGTTTGGTGTCCGTCATGAGTGTGGCTGGAGTGTAGATAGCCAAACTTCTCAGGTCTGTTAACTTTCCCTATTGTTGCAAGGAGCTGAACAAGTAATTTAATGTGATTATGGGTGCTTAAGGCTATCTGGTCTGCTGTTGCCATCTGAAGGTGGCTATAGGGTGAGCTTGGTGTCACCATCACAGATATTATTGATGGTCACTTATATTCAGTTGACTCTTTATTTTCACTTACAATGCCCCATCTGATAATATAGTGAAAATAAAAATAAGCTACTATACAGTAATTCATGACAAGATGTGTCTTAGCGCAGATGACACAAAGCTCTGTAGTAGGGTATATAGTGAGGAGGAGGTAAGGGAGATGCAGAGGGACCTGCAATGGTAGTAGAGATGCTCCAAGGTGTGGCTGTTGAAGTTCAATGCCAAAAGGTGCAGGGTGATGCACATTGGAAACAGGAAACCCAGGACAGAATGTTGGATGGATGAGGTTAAACTGGACACTACTACTGAGGAAATGGTCCTAGAAGTACCATAAGTGACTCCCTTAACAATCTAGCCAATGTAACTACAGTAAGGCAACTAAGATGTTGGGGTGTATTCAGAAAGGATTTGATAGCAAGAGAAAGGAGGCATTATTACCTCTTTGTAGATCACTGGTAGGCCACACCTGGAGTTCTGTGCCTAGTTCTGAAGCTTTGATTTGATGAAAGACTGGGAAAGTGTTGTAGAAAATGAGACCTGAATAAAAAGAGCGGACACCAAAGATTCCACTGGTAAAAACATTTACTACCAAATCGCACAAAATAAAGACAAAGATAGTTACTACCTAATCTGAGAGACAGTGACAATGGGACTTCTGCTTGGCTGCCCTCAGCTCGGCTGTTCTCTCAATTCACAAAGTTTTCCTTTCATATTTATAAACAACTTCTCACAAGGACAAAAGCCTTAGCAAGCCTTAGTAACCCTTAGCAACCATTTACATATGCCATACATGGTATACAGCATCCTGTCTGAGATTGGGTCTGAGATGAAAACTGCTGCATACATAGGGAAATGATAAAATAGTTCAGTATAGGCTGTTGGTTAACTAGGATCTGCAGTTTATCCTGTAGGTAGGGAAATTAGCAGACTAGGTGGGCCAATCGGTCCTTATCTGCCATCAAAGTCATAGAAACATAGAAATATAGACTTTGACAGCAGATAAGGACCGCTTGCCCCACCTAGTCTGCCCATTTCTCTACCTAGAGGATAAGCTGCAGATCCTATTTAACCAACAGTCTATTTCTTCCTACCCCTCACAAAAATTGCCTTATGCCTGTCCCATGCATTCTTGAATTCTCCCAGTTTTAGACCCCACAACCTCCTCAGGAAGGCTGTTCCATGTATCCACCACCCTCTCTGTGAAAAAATACTTCCTCACATTGCCCCTGAGCCGTCCCCCCTCGATCTTCAAATTGTGTCCCCTTGTTCTTGCACATCTCTTTTTCTGAAAGATGCTACCCTCTTGGACTTTGTTGATTCCACTGGGGTACTTAAACGTTTCTATCATGTCCCCTCTCCTTCCTTCTTTCCTCAAGGGTATACATATTAAGCTCCTTTAGCCTCTCCTCATATGGCTTCTCTTGCAGACCCTTCACCATTTTTAATTGCCCTCCTCTGAACTGCCTCCATCCTGTCTATGTCCTTGCAGAGATGGGGTCTCCAGAACTGGATGCAGTACTCCAGATGGGGTCTCACCAACTGTCTGTACAGGGGGATAACAACTTCCTGTTTTCTGCGGTGATGCCTCTCCCTATACATCCCAGTATCCCCCTAGCCCTCTCTACCACCTTCTCACATTGCTTGCCAACCTTAAGGTCATGTGATATGATTACCCCTAGGTCCCTTTCCATTTTTGTTGTTGTTACTACCCCCCATTGTGTAATCTTCCCCTGGAGTTTTGTTTCCCAGGTGCATTACTTTGCACTTCTTTGCATTGAATCCAAGCTGCCATACTACTGACCATTCCTCCAACTTTGCCAAGTCCCCTTTCATCCTTTCCACGCCTCCTTGTGTATCAACCCTGTTGCAGATCTTTGTGTCATCTGCAAAGAGGCATACTTTTTCTTCCAGTCCCTCTGCAATGTCACTTATAAAGACATTAAAAAGGACTGGACCCAGTACTGAACCCTGCGGTACCCCACTAGTAACCTCTTTTTCTTCAGAGTTGACTCCATTTACAATTACCTTCTGTTCCCTGTTGTTTAGCCAATGTTTTACCCAGGCTACCACTCTGGGACCCACTCCAAGGCTGGTTAATTTGACTACTAACCTTTTGTGTGGGACTGTATCAAATGCCTTGCTAAAGTCTAGGTAGGCCATGTCATCAGCTCCTCCCTGGTCTACTACTTTGGTCACCCAGTCAAAGAAATAAGTTAGATTCGTCTGACATGACCTTCCCGCTGTGAACCCATGCTGCCTTAATCCTGTGCCCCACTGGCCTCTAGGTACTCAACAATTCTTTCCTTCAGAAGTGATTCCATCACTTTCCCTACTACAGAGGTAAAACTGACAGGTCAGTAATTTCCTGCCTCTGTCTTCCTCCCACTTTTGTGAAGAGGAATCAAATCAGCCTTCTTCTGGTCCTCAGGTACCACACCATCCTCCCATGATTTGTTATAAAGGGTATCCAGTGATGTCACAAGTTCTCTGCTTAATTCTTTTAGAATTCTGGGGTGAATTCCATCTGGCCCCATTGCTTTGTCCACCTTCAGTTTTAGGAGTTCTTTCAGAATCCTTTCTTCTGTGAAAGGACTGGGATCGACCCCTCTCTCCAGAGTGCTTCTGTTAATTGGATTAGGCACCTCTCCCGCTTCCTCTTTTGTGAATACTGAAAAGAAATATTAATTCAGTATCCCTGCTTTTTCACTGTCACTCTCTGCCCACCCACCATCCATTCTATTCTGCCTCACTATCCCTCCCTTTGTCTTTCTAAGCTCCCTGACATACCTATAAAAGGTTTTATCCCCCTCCTTAACTGAGTTGGCTATCTTTTCCTCAGTTTGTACCTTTGCTATTCTGACTACTCTTCCTGCTTCCTTCTGCCTTAACTGGTACAGTTCTCTGTCCTGCTTCTTCTATGTTTCCTTATACTTCCTAAATGCTATCTTTTTCTCACTAACCTTCACCGCCACTTCTTTTGAGAACCATACTGGCTTTTTCTTTCTTTTTGATTTGTTTATTTGCTTCACACAAAGGCTTGTTGTCTCTGTGATGGCAGTTTTGATATTTCTCCATTGTTGCTCCACCCCTCCTTCTAGCCTGTTTGCTAGTGCTTTTCTAAGACACTCTTCCATCTTGCCAAAGTCAGCCCTCCTGAAGTCCAGAACCCTCACTTTTGTATGGCTTGACTCTGTAGCTGAGTTTATTATGAACCACACTGTTTGGTGGTCACTTGTTCCCAAATGGCTACCCACTTCTAGATCTGAGATTCTCTCACTGTCCCCATTTGAGAGTATGAGGTCTAAGATTGCTCCTTCATGAGTAGGTTCCAAAACTAGCTGTCTGAGGCATGCCCCCTGAAGGGCATCAAGAATGGCCCTGCTTTTGGATGTGGCTTCAGCAAAGGTGCTCCAGTTAACATCTGGTATATTAAGGTCCCACATCAACAGTATCTCTCCTTTCTCTGCCATCCTAAGTATGCCTTCTATGATATCCTTGTCCATTCTTTCCCCTGAGATGGGGGTCTGTATACAACCCTCATGCAGATTGTGGTGCCATTTCCAGTCTCTAAGGTGACCCATGGTGCCTCCTCTCCTCCCTGTTTACTCTTTTGTTCAGTTGCTTTTATCCCTTCCCTTACATAAAGAGCTACTCTCCCACCCTCTGCCCTCCCTGACTCTCCTGTAGGTTGTGTACCCTGGTATGTTAACATCCCAGTTGTGGTTCACTGTGTACCATGTTTCTGTGACTGCTACAATATCCAGGCATCCCTCTTCCATCAAGGCCACCAGTTCAGGGAGCTTGTTGCCCAGACTATGGTCATTGGTACTCATTACCCTCCATTTCTTGATGGGTGTACCCCTTTTTGCCTCATCCCTGTCATTATTGTGCTTGTCACTTTCTCCATTAACCCCTGCTCTTCTCCATCTTGACATCTCTATGTTGGTGTCTACCTCACTTAATACCCTGATTTTCTGGCTGGGCTAGGATTTCCCTGCTCCTTTCCAGTGCCTTCCCCCTTGGCTAGTTTAAATGCTTGACAATGAAGTATTTAAACCTATCACCTAGGATCCTGGTTCCCCTCCTGGACAGATGCAGACCATCACACCAGTATAGGCCTGCATCCATCCAGGTGGACCCCCAGTCCCCAGTGAAGCCAAATCCCTGAGCTCTGCACCAGTTTTTCAACCACTGATTGAATCCCATGGTGTGGAGCACCCTAGCCTCATCCGTGCCATAGACAGGCAGCACCTCCGAGAAGGTTACCGTGTGTGCTATTTGTCTAAGGCCCCTCCCCATCTCCACAAATGCTTCTTGCACTGCTCTGATCCCTTTCTTAGCCAGGTCATTTGTCCCTAGGTGGACAGTGACATCCAGCTCCCTCCCCTGTGCAGCTGATCCTGTGATCCTGAGGATTCGCTCCCTGTACCTTCAAGCCATGGCAGCAGGCAGGCACCTTACCTCCCATTCCCCTTCCTCCCCCAGTTCTACCTTCCTAACAATGGAGTCCCCCACCAGGAGTTGTTTCCTTCCCCTCTAGGGTCCCATGCCACCCTGCTGTGGGTCTCCTTTGTGGAGGTTCCCGGCATCCTCCTTGGTCTCCACAGTGGGTGCCTCCATAGAGGAACCACACTTTTCCAGAATGGCATAGAAATTGTGGAGAGGTACAACTGGAGGGATGTGCCTCTGTTCCACCACCCTCACCCTCCCTGAGCCCACTGTGGTCCAACCACTCCTCTTTCTTGACAACCTCTGAGGCAATGGCAGTGACCCTGGTGGTCCCTGGGTGGGAGAGGAGGTCCCACACAACCTGGCCAACTCAGCTTGGAGATGAGCAACCTCCTCCCTCAGCCCAGAGAGGTGCCTGCAGATGGGACTACACTGCATCCTCCAGAACGTCTCCCAGAAGACTGCTGTTCCACAGCCAATGTACTGCAAAACTCCCATCATGCCTTTTTACTGGCCCCCTAACTGTTATTTGGAATAATTACTCTTTCCTCTGTTTGTTTATTTTCTTTTTTTTCTTCCCCTACTTACTTACTGCCTCTGTGCCCTTTTAGCTCCTGATCTTCCTGTTCTGAGACAAGAAGTTCTTAGATTTCTCAGTAGTCTCCTTACTTGCTCAGAGTCAGACCTCCAGCAGCTGGGGGGGGGATGGAGAGCTACTCTTGCCCTTCTAGGATGGCGAGTCTTTGGTGGCTCTGTGATCACTCACTTCCTGCTCCCAAACAGAAGTTTCTGTTGTCAGTTAAATCCTGTGCCTATAAAAGTAGAACTGGTTTAGGGTGGGGGGGTGGAGGGAAGGGAAGGGAAGGAGAACAATATAGTCCCAGTAGAGAAGTTTTAGTTATACCAGTAGGTCCTTCCTCCTGGTGTTCTGTCTGTTCTCTGGCAGAAGCTATCTAGGGCAGTGCTTAGGTTTGGTTTTATCTGGTTTTAACCTGGCTCCTTCTAGCTAAGCCACTCCCCCTACTTTGCAAATCTTTCTCCACTTAGTTAATTTCACAGATAACAATTCCCTTCTGACACCTGTGACACGCACCTAGATATGTTCACAGATAATACAGATAACAATTTACTTTAGCTACCTCTGACAAACACACTAACTCTTTTTTTTTTACCCTGAATTGAAGGTCCCAGTCCAAAGTTCTAGTTCTTAGTCCCAGTAGAGAAGTTTTAGTTATACCAGTAGCGCCTTCCTCCTGGTGTTCTGTCTGTTCTGTGGCAGAAGCTATCTAGGGCAGTACTTAAATCTGGTTTTAACCTGGCTCCTTCTAGCTAAACCACTCCCCCTACTTTGCAAATCTTTCTACACTTAGTAAATTTCATAGATAACAATTCCCTTCTGACACCTGTGACAAGCACCTAGATAAGTACACAGATAGATAACAAATTTACTTCAACTACCTCTGACAAACACACTAACTCTTTTTTTTTGCCTTGAATTGAAGGTTCCAATACAAGAGTTCTAGTTCTTAGCCCCAGTAGAGAAGTTTTAGTTATACCAGTAGCTCCTTCCTCCTGGTGTTCTGTCTGTTCTCTAGCAGAAGCTATCTAGGGTAGTGCTTAAATCTGGTTTTATCATGGCTCCTTCTAGCTAAGCCACTCCTCCTACTTTGCAAATCTTTCTACACTTAGTTAATTTCACAGATAAAAATTCCCTTCTGACACCTGTGGCAAGTACCTAGATAAGTACACAGATAACACAGATAACAGATAATAATTTACTTCAACTACCTCTGACAAACACACTAACTCTTTTTTTTACCCTGAATAGAAGGTCCCAGTCCAAGAGTTCTAGTTCTTAGTCCCAGTAGAGAAGTTTTAGTTATACCAGTAGCGCCTTCCTCCTGGTGTTCTGTCTGTTCTCTAGCAGAAGCTATCTAGGGCAGTGCTTAAATCTGGTTTTAACCTGGCTCCTTCTAGCTAAGCCACCCCCCCTACTTTGCAAATCTTTCTACACTTAGTTAATTTCACAGATAACAATTCTCTTCTGACACCTTTGACAAACAGCTAGATAAGTACACAGATAACAGATAACAATTTACTTCAACTACCTCTGACAAACACACTCTTTTTTTACCCTGAATTGAAGGTCCCAGTCCAAGAGTTCTAGTTATTAGTCCCAGTAGAAAAGTTTTAGTTACACCATTAGCTCCTTCCTCCTGGTGTTCTGTCTGTTCTCTGGAACTTGTTTCTATGTTTCTATGTCTAAGTATGAGAAGAGCTGGCCTTGCAGGACCAATTGAAACTGGCCTTAGAACTCAAGAAGATGTCCTTAAGTAACCCTTTTACTTAAGGAAGCTGTTTCCATGTATGCTATATAAATGTGTATGGAAAAAAAAGGAAAGAAACATAAATATATAAAAATGATTTAGAGATTATATCTAATCCACACAATATATTATTTACTAATCACCCTCTACAACCTCTTGTTCTAAAGAAAGCACACAATCAATCTCTGAAATTAAGGTTGAAGCCGGCTGAGGTGGTGAGTGGTGGGTTGTGCCGTGTGCCTGCTCTAATGCCATACATTGGCTTTGGTGACCTGAGTGAGTGGAGTGTGGGGAGAAGGGACCTGAGTCAGTTGGCTGGGAGGAGGGTTTTTAGCACTTTAGTGGCGGGGGCCAGTAAACCACCAGGGATGGACGATGTATTACAGGTCAGTTGATGGGGCGGTTGGGGGCCACTAGGCTGCCATGGACTGGATCATAAATGCAAGTGGGACAATTAGGGGTTGGGGGTACCACCACACTACCTTGAACTGAACATGAAGTAAAGGACAGGTTGTTGGGGGGCACTACTGCACACACATGCTAATGAGTCTGTAATTGGCATGCAAATTGCCCACTGTGCCTTGCTTGCCCAATGGACTAATTACAATGTTAGGACTCCATATGGCCACAAAAGCTCTGGCACTATTCCATTCAGGCTGCACTATCTCTGTTGGGCTCCTGTGGGCCATTTCAAGTCCGGGCCTGTGTCAATGCAGTGAATAGTCATTATGCAATGCACCAGCACTGCCACATATTTAAATGTTTAGCATGCTCTTGCCAGTACACGTTAGCTGTGTGACTATTGCCCCAGCCCAGCTGGCACTGTTTCCCATGCAGCACTCCTGTCTGAGTGGCGCACATGGATAGATCTGAATATGGTGCCCTAGGTCATTGTGGTAGGATAGGGTATTACGGGTAGACTGTGTGGACCAATGATCTTTTTCTTAGATCAACTTCTGTGCTTCTATGTAACATTGTGTACCCAAAAAAGATTTTAGAGACATTGATAAAAATATAAATGAAGCTTCCATGTTTTACTTTTTAAAAGCACTAGAAATTTATTGATAAGGAGATGAGACTGGGATCTTTTGATACCTAATTTTGAATACAATAATTGCGATTTTGTAACTTCAAAAGCCTCAAAGAAAACTATAAGGACTGAAGGAACTGGCTTGATTTAAACAATAAGTTATGACAGAATGTGTTTTCTGCTAGGATAATGGCATGCTTTAGGTGGGCTGAAGCACAAAGTCAAAGGTCAAGTGCTTCTATGACTGAAAAGCAGTTGTTATCTCAGCACAAAGCCCACCCTGGAGTGCCTTATTGTGATTATGAAAAAATGCACTGGGATTAATAAAGTAATAAGTATATCACAATTTTAATTTAATCTAATTAAATAAAAAATAGAAAAAAGTAAAAAAGAGTAAAACAAAAGACACAGTACTATTGAGCCAATGTAATGTTGCTGTTTGGCCAGTAGATGATTGATACTTTTTTTTTTTTTGTTAAATACAAGTAAGTGAATTGAGGTATATTGACATTGTTGTACCTGCTTAATGTAAACAGGCTAGTGTGATCAAAAATCTTTCTCCAGTGCTGTTGTGCTGGAATATCAGTGCTGGTATCTGAGCTCCTCAGCCAATCAGGTTTCTGGATTTTTTTAGACCCATTTCATAACTGGGATGAAAAAAAAAAAAACTATGGGCAGGATTTTTAAAGGGATCCATCTACAGAAGTATCCACCCTCTGCTATGTTAAAAAGCAGGGTTCTGTCCACACTGTTGGACCATAGTATAGATGGTCTAACTCTGTTTGACTTTCAGATACATTTGCATCCATAGAAAGAGACATTTGCATCAATTTTATACCTCAAATCATGAATTGTTATTACAAACAGATGGATCTTTTGAAAATGGCAAAACAGTGGCTATGATACAACTTTTTTTAGTCAATACTTTTTCCCCTCAGGTACAGGCTTGCGATCCTGGTGTGACCCCTCAGCCCCATCACTCAGCTTTTCAGGGGTTTAGCTTGATCCTGGTGGTATCCTCCATAGCTTATCCCTCCCAGTAGCAGGGTCAGCAGAACTCCCCCTACCACCAAAAAACATGGATCTGGTGCATTGGAGACTGCCCTGCCGCTGGTGTGGGCCATGCAATGGTTAGATACCTCATTGTGCATTGCCTGGTATTTCCCTATTTTCCTATTTTTCCCCAGTGGATGTTAATGTATGTTGATGCACTCTGCATGCCTTACTGGCATGCAGAGTGCATCAATGTTGTATGCCCCTCCAGCCAGGTTATGCCATCCTGAGCCCACTGCTAGCTGTGATCACACAGGTGACAGTATTTCACCAGGACTGACTATCCTCCCTCCCCAGAAGATGAGAGTGTCCTCTGGGATGCTCAGTCCTCCCCCCCGCCACTGGTTCCCAGTGATCTAGGCTCTTTCTCAAGGTCAGTTAGCTGGCATCATGAGCAGTAGTGCTCTTCCTCTGTACCGATGTGCTAGGCAGAATTAGGTAGACATAGATGTACAGTAGCTGAATCTTGAATCTGCACCTTTGTCTATCCCTTTTAAAAATCTGTCCTTGTGTATCTGTTTTAGCAACAAGGAGTTGAGTAGGGAATAAAGTTTAATGCCAAGCAAAAGGTTTTAAGAGACACTTTCTGTGCCCAACAACTTTTTGAGTTTGAGAATTACTGTGATGTGGCTCAAAGTAATCCCAACTGCACTCAGCATTCAAAAATTCATGCTAAATATTTAATAATGTAAACAACCTTTGAGTCGGTTTACATAAAACATTATTTAATATGCACTGTAGAGCCTTCTATCTACTAAAGTGTTAGATGAATGAATGAATTATTTTTTTTGATCTTCAAGCAGATTTTTTCTCTAATGGTTGAAGTCTCTCTGGACTTCATCAAGGATTTGAAGAGCTTTTTCAAACACATATTCTCATTACGTTCTTTGAGTATGGTTATCTTTTATGACATTTATATTAGCTCTGTCTCATTACGATGTCTCATACTTGTTGCCTGCATTGTGCCAGCATCAAGGTTCTCTAAATAAAAGGACACTTTTAATGGCATGGCACTCCACAGTGGAATTGTAACAAAGGTACTTTCTTGAAAGAGTTGTCGTTATCTGGCAAATTGGGGGATGGTATGACATGATGAAGAGGAAAAATCAAACAATACCCCCACAGTGTATTGTTTCTTTGCAACACAGCAGTGTTAGTTTGATTGGATTATTTGACAATCTACTGGTTTAGAGTGAAATATGTTGGCTTAATTTTGCAGTTTTACTGTAGTTTGTGTAACCGTTTATTAATTTTCATGCAAGTAGGTGTATATTGGTTTAAAATAAACAATAATGGTGACATAACACTATTATAGTTCAGGCTGAGCAGGCACTTCAGTGTCAAATTGTATTATTTGCTTCCCTGTAAAATGGCCCTCATTTGAACAAGGAGACTTAAAATTGCCATGCTCACCCTCTGTAGTAGGATCTATAAATCATGCGCATGTAGTCAAATTTGTTCAAACCGTTTTTAACCCTTAGGTTGCTGACAGAATTAGAATGTACCGGAATTGTGGACTGATATATCAGTCTGCGGTACAGAAAGGGTAAAGTTATCAGGTGCTTAAAACATTATAATGATCAATTTTAAGACCCTTTCTTTGCCAAAGGAAAACACTATTACATTTTTAAACCTGTAACATTTAGTTTGATGAAACACTGTCATACAGGAGTTTCTTTTGTTGTTTGCAAATAAAAGTGTTATAAACATTTAACAAAATGTTGGCCACATATGCACAGTTGTTTTCTATTATTTTTCATAATGTGTTTTCACGAGTACATAATCACATTTCCTTGACTATGTGTTCATATGCAGTGTCAGTAGTTTTAAAATGCCTCCCTTCCATCTTCTTCATTGTAGTACTGAGAGCTCATTCTTGGTACCCCTCATGTCAGCATGCATACACACACAAACATACACACACACACATATGCACACCCTTTGTTAAAAGCGGCACAGGGAGTCATGCTGATTTATTAATGCCTGCATGTCATACAGTATATTCCAACTAACTTGGCAGTCTTCTACAAACAACAAACCATCATATATGCTGAGATCTCAAAATCAGTGCCTCTACCAAGTGCCATGAACTCACAGGTACATCAGAACAAAATACATAGAACATAGAACATGATGGCAGAAAAGTCCACTGTGTAGCCAAACACCTCCCAACCCCTTCCCCTACCACTCAAATTGTGACCAACACAACTCCACTACTTACCTTCTATGTTTGGGTGAATAGAGTATGGGGTTATAAGTGCTTACATAACTGTAGTTTACTTTGGCCTTTCTCTGTTCCCGTCCTTGGTAGGTAAGCTGGGTAGTGAGTAGGGAATAGAAAGCCCAACACCAAGGATAAGTAGAGTGCCAGAGAAGAAAGGGGCAGGGGTGGATGGTGGGTGTTTCACAGCTTGCTAAGTGAAGAATCGCCATTGGAAGCTGGCCTTTGTAGGAGATGTGGGAGGAGCTATTCCCCGACATTGAACCTCAGACTATAGCCCTCTCATTCAATGTTTGGGTGAATAGAGTATGGAGTTAGAAGTGCTTATGTAACTGTAGTTTACTTTGGCTTTTCTCCATTCCCTGCCCTTGGTAGGTAAGCTGGGTAGTGAGAAGGGAATAAAAAGCCCAAAAGAATTATCTATGAATGTTCAAAAGAGTATGATTACCTCCTCCAACTCATGAAGAGTATGACCAGCAACACGCAGGAGAGGAAAAAAACCCAGGTGGAGGAAACCTCTGAGGACACATGGTTACTGACTCACCCATCCTCCAGGCAAACTAAGAGGAGATGAACCTAAGTTCTAGCAACCATAAGTGAAGTTTGGGAGAAAGGTGAACTGCTTGGAGAGATGATGGTCCATCTTCAAATCCATGGATGATGCATTCTGGAAGATGATTTTGAGGTTGAAGAGGTAGGTCTGTTCTGAAGGAGCATCCAAATCCTGAGAGTAGAGTAGGTCCAGTCAAAAAGGGGTGAATGTTGTCCAGGTTTCCAAGGTGATGATGGATGATGTCCAGAGGGATTATAGAGACTAATGAGCAGGAAGAGCATCATGTGATAAATATGCTACCAGATTTTGAATGGTAGGAATATAATGGTTATGAAGTCATAAGGCAAACAATCTAACTTTGTAGAAGGTTTGATGTTCAAGTTAGAGTCTGGAGGTGAGAAGCTAAGCGGTGAGCGATAAGTTGCAATATAAGCATCCATGAAGCAGGAGAAGGAGTTGGACAGAGTCTTTATCTGCCTGGTAGGAGTAGTGACGTGAATGATTTTAGACCAATGAAGGAAGATTGATATATGCAGTAGAGATGGTAACTGAATGTATATGGAAAAACTGAAGTTCAGTATGAGGAATTTGAGAGTTGATTTGGGTATTGATGTTGTAATGATTCTTATATATGCTCTTGCTGGTCTGCCAGTAGAAAAAGTAGTTATGGGTATTTTTGTGGCGTAATTGCCCATGACATGTGTTGAGGTGGCCATGACTGTTTTTCCATATAGGTGATCCAATGTCTAAATACTGTTGGAAGCCCAGAAATGGGTCTATGAAAGTCTATAGACTGATGCAGCAATGGGAAGTCAAGAGCAGTGTGGAATGCCAGGGTTGCCTAGCATTTTAGTCGAATGTAGATCTGCTGAGAGGGAAAACTGGGATAGTGGTGAGACAACCAGATCAGTTGTGGACATGAAGCTTGAGAATCAATGGAAACCTGCTCTTGGTGAAAGTCTTCACTGGAGGGAGTATGGGAGGTGAATCATGAGGGATGAGCTACAAGGACCGTTGGATGGGCAGCTGACCTGACTGATGGTAATATGATGAAGGAATGTAGATGATTGTATGAAGTATGGTGGCATCCAGGGGCTAGAAAACAGTGGTTTGGATAGAATACCTTTAGTAAGGTGGCTTAGGCACCGGAGATCCAAAGATGGGAGTTCTGGTAAGGTAACTGTGAAGGTCCTAGGACATCCAATGGCTATTGAGGAATTAGGAGTTGAGTAACATGAACAACAGAGTCAGTGTTTGTAGGAGAAGCTATGGAAGGGTAAAATGGATGATGTCAGTACTGCTCTGAGATATCTTGTGGTTCTCGTTATCTGTAACAGTGATGATGATTACAGAGTTACTGCATGGCAGAAGGAATTAGGTCACTTTTCCATGTAAAGGGATATGCTGTGAGACACGGTGGATAGGGAAGCCATATTGCTTGAATTGACAGATGCGTAGGCAGCATCCAGTAGCATCAGATGAGGGATGAGATCTTTCTATAGTCCAGTCAAATGGGATTCCAGAACTGATCCTGGTGAGATAAATGGAAAGTATTGATAACTCTATGGTGATGTAAGAGTCTATAAGGCATATACCGCAAGGGATGTTGCTAGAAGAAGTTGTCCTCAGGTGAAATAAACATGTGTTCAGTCGAGTAGAGGATGGTGCTGTTAGGACGGCCAAGGTAAGGGTATGAAGTAGATGAACAGGGGAATAGTTGACAGGGTAGGAATACTGGCCGGTGATAGGTATAAATTGCCAAGAAAAAAATCACAGCAAACAGGACGATGCCCCGAGCCACTAGAGCAGTGAGGAGAAGGCAGCTGACCAAGGATTAAGGGGAAAGTCTGGAGCAGATTCCATGGACAGGAGGAAGGAGTCCTAGAAGACCACATAGGCCAAACCATACTGACATCGCATGTGCAGGAAGGGCAGGATCGGGTCAGCGGCACAGTAAATTGAAGTAGGATGTACAGTAGCAAAGCCACAGCAGGTCATGAATGGCAGATCCAAGTAAGACCAGAAGTGAATCCAGGTACCAAGTGCTACAAAGTAGAGCTATGAAAGCCCCATGTCCGCAGAAGACGGCAAACAGCAAGTGCAGAGAACAGAAGGTGCTGCAGCAATGAGGCATGAGGTTCCCAACTCTGAAGAAGGAGGAGAACTCACATGGCAGACTGAAATGGAGACCAGGAGCAAAGAATTCCAGGAGGCAGTTGAACTGAATGGAGGCAGAGGCTGAACAAGCTGGCGGAGTCCAAGTCCAGAGCATGAGGAGGCCGAGGCGGGGACGAGTATGATGAGTACATGGAAGTGTGGGATGCAGACTGGCAAGGTAGAATGTGGAAAGCAAATGGGGTATAGTGGTCCCATTTCCAGGGATCAGGTTAAGAATGTATGAGGTTGAAACAGTCATTTGCAGAAAAGGCTACCAACCCTGGTATTTGAGGCTAGATGATCTTCAATCGATGCCGCCAAGCAAAGGTTGGATGGAGAAGGCAAATGGTACAGTAATACCGGTCCCAGAGGGAAGATGCAAACTGTATTCAGGCAGAGAATGCAGAAGATTAAAACAGTGTATTGCAGGCTCAGGTTTTTATCCCAGGGGAACGGTGTAAGACGACCTTTATTCGATGCCACCGGGCAGAGGAATGATGTTGAATGCAAATGAGGCATAGTGGTCCCATTCTCAAAGGGAAGTGGCAACTGGGTAGCAGATAGAGAATGCAGGAAGATGAAACAGTTGATTGCAGATGCTGGCTTCCAGCCCTGGTAGACGAGGCGAGACAATCTTCAGTTGATGCTGCCAGGCAGAGGCTGGATGTTGAAGGCAAATGAGATAAAATGGTCCTGTTCCCAAAGGGAAGTGGCAACTGGGTATCAGGTACAGAATGTATGAGGTTGAAACAGTCAATTGCAGACACAGGCTGTCATCTCCAGAAGTTGGTGTGAGATGATCTTCAGTCGATGCCGCCAGTCAAAAGTAGGATGGGAAATGAAAATGGTGTATAGTGGTCCCATTCTGGAAAGGAAGCAACAATCAGGTATCAAGTAGAGAAAGCATAAGGTTGAAACAGTCAAATGTAGATTCAGGCTCCCAGCTCTGGTAGTTGAGGAGAGATGACCTTGAATTGAGGCTGCTAGGCATAGGTAGGATGATGAAGGCACATGGGGTAAGGAGATCCCATTCCAGAAGGGAAGCTGCAGCCAGTATCAAGTAGAGAATGCATAAGTATGACACAGGAAATTGCAGACATGGCTCCCGTCTTTGGTAGTTGGGGTGTGCTAACCTTCACTCAATGCTGCTAGGCAGAGTTAGGAACGAGGATGTCAGATTCATAAGTAGCAGCTAGTCGATGGTATGGGAATCCAATCCCCGGTAGACAGGGCAAGCCTACCTTCGCTCGGTGCCTCAGAAGGTACGAGTTAGGGATGGAGTTCAGAAAAACTGCTGGTATGGGCTGAGCAAAGAAAGGGCAGGTGGCTGTATAGCCATAGGTAGGCAAATGGTGAGGTAGTAGAAAGGGGGAGGCAGCAAGTCAGAGTGGGAGAACATGAGGAGGAGTTGTCATGAAATGCCATTAAGGGGGAGGTAGAGTAATCCAGGAAGGAACATGCTAGTAGCTATGGAATGCAATGAATGACTGAAAGCTAAGTAGGCTGCTAGGGCAGTGATCAATGTAATAGCAGCGGGGAGCTAGGAAGGCAGGTGCAAGTAACTGACAAGCTGGATGGTGAAAAGCACTAGTGTTAGAACAAGGAAACATAATTCATGGCACTGAATAGGGCATAGGCATTGGGACAGAATGGTAAGGGGTGCAATTGCCTGACTAGAGTTAGAGGTAGCACAGTCTGGACAGTAGAAGGGGTGGAAATGGAGATGGAATGCAGGTGCTAGGAGTGAAAGGCCCAAAAATGAGAACCAAGGAATCATGGGACAAGGGCAGGAATGGGGAAGAGGGGGCCTGGGGAGACAGTTGAGGAAGACAAGAGCCAGGGAATGAAAGAAAGGAAGGCAGGGCTGGGAAAGAGGAAAGGGCAACAGTCATAGCTGAATCTGACAGAAGGGTAGAGGACTGAACAGATCATGACAAATCTGGTAGTGATGTAGGTAGGAGAAACCATGCATACAGCCATGCAGGAGGAAGGCAGTGGGAAGGCGGTACGAGTAAGCCAGTGGGGGCCAGCCACAGGAAGGCAGCAGACTAGTCTGCAGAGAATCTAGAGAACAGGCAGACCACAGCATACTGGAGGAATAGAGACTGGGCTAAAAAGAAAGCAGCAGCAGGATGTCAAGGCTACAACAAGAAAGAATGACTGTTCATAATGAAACCTGTGAGATGCCAGTGTATGCATTTCCCAGACACTCACAGGACTCAGGCTGCCAGCATGCTTGTCAGTATTCACGGTCTACAGCAAGTAGTGAAATTGGCATATGAGTCCCAAAGTGGTTTGATCCATGTCATGGTTGGCAGAGCTGGAATGCTGCACCTCCATGCACTCATTAGGTAATGGAGGCACCAGAGTCCCTACTAGATAGCCCATGCAAGTGAAACACAAGTTACCATAGCAAAGAAAGCCAGAGCCCCTATGACTCCGGTGAGTTACCAGCCCATAATACCCAAAGCCCCTAAAATCCCATTCTAAGTAAAGGTGGGAAACCAATCATGGTGCTACATGTGGAAAAAATGGCAAATGCAGTGCAGGGAAATGGACTGAAAGAACTGAAATTCAGGGTATAGTACTCATGTGGTTGTCTGTGCATAAATTTCAAAGAGGTCTCCAGCACACGCCTGTCCATGGGGAAAAGCTGGGAGGTCTCCAGCACATACCGACCACTGAAAGGTTGGGATGCAGAGACAGCGAGAGGTGGCACGCAGGCGATGCTCTCAGCAGCAAGCAAGAAACAGGTCATGGGCTATGCAAAGGGGAATGCTGGAAATACGGGTGCAGAGGACGGGAACAGGTCATCCAGGCTCCTAGAGGTGCAGCAGCTGGGTAGCAGTTTTGGGATCAGGCACAAAGACCAAACTGGTGCATGAGGATGACATCACCCCCAGTGGGAAGGAAACAGAGAGTGGCAGCCCCAGGAACAGAGAAGGAGTGGCTAAGGAGGTACGAGAGAGGAAATGGAAGCAAACAAGGGTGAATGGAAAAAGATGGGAGGAGGGCAAGAATAGGGGGCAAGAGAAAACAAGGGACAAAGAGGATGGGAGAAGAAAAGAGGAGAACAGGAGGGAGCAGGGGGAAGCAAGCAAGGAGCAGAATGGGAAGAAAAGAAGGCACAGCTCAAGAGCCACGCAGGAGCCCAGGTGCTGCGTGTTTCACAGCGTGCTAAGTAGAGAATTGCCCTGGGAGGCTGGCCTTTGTAGGAGATGTGGGAGGAGCTATTCAATCACATTGAACCTTGGGCCATATCCCTCCCATTGTTGCATGGCCACCATCTGAATTTCAATATATCAAACTGGGATGTAATGAAATAAATGAAAATGCATCTATTCATTACATCACTGTTTGTGATTATGGAAGCAGACAGCAGTCAGCTAAGAAGGCAAGTGGTAGGGCTGTGTTAGTAAGCATCTGGAGGGGAGAAGAGTAAAACAGATGTGTGCAGGGAGGTTATAGTAACTGAAAGCTTCAGGGAATGCAAACATACAAAAATGGACAGCAGAAGAACTAATTGTCTATCTAGTCTGCTTGATATGCAGAGTCCCAACATTTACTGTGGGCTCTTCAAATTCCCATCAAACCTGCCCCCTCACACTTTTCAGTCCCCCCATCAATCCTGATCCTCCCTTTCACCCTGTCTCAACCCCTCTTGAATCATCCACCATCCCCAGAGAGACAACTACCTCTTAGTTTGTTCTGCCACTCATTCTGTAAAGCTGTGTCTTCGATCTCCTTCTTGAATGTTCCTCCTGTCTGATTATACTGATTATACCAGTATCCCCTCATGCTCGTTCCACTAAAACAAAAGCGGTCTGCTGTATTCACTTTGTGTCTACAATTTAGGTACTTGAAGGCTTCAGTCATTTCCCCCCTCTCCCTCCTCTCCTCGAACTAGTATCTATTGAGGTCATTCAGCCTGTCCTCATTTATCTTGTGCTGCTGTCCTGGGACCATTTTTGTCCCCCTCCTTTGGACCTCCTCAAATGGGTTTATATCCTTTCTCCAGAAGGGTCTCCATTATTGCATGCCATACTCCAGGTGTGGCTGCAGCAATAATCTACGGCGGCAATATAACCTCTTCTCAACCATTCATGATGCCCTAGCAATATACTCAAGAATTCTGTTTGATTTGGCTGTTGTCTTCATGAACTGCATCAGTTGCTTTAAGTTACTTGTGATGGCTACCCCAAATCCTTTTCCACTTCTGATTTGATGACTTGGACCCCCCAGCAGTAGTCAGTCCTTGGGTTCATACTTCCTACTTACATGACTTTGCACTTCTTTGCATTGAAACTGAATTGCCATATGCCAGACCTCCTTTCCAGCTTGACTAGATCATCTTTATGGTCCTGTACCCCCTCATCCATATCTACCCACCCACAGATCTTTGTTTCATACACAAAGAAACAGATCATTTGCTTTATACCACCTTCAGTGTCATTTATAAACATATTAAACAACAGGCTGAGCACCACACCCTATGTTACCCCTCTCTCCCTTGATTCATAGTCCCCACCACCACAACTACCCTCTGAATCCTTCCCTCTAACCAATTTGCCACCCACCTAGTTAGTTTAATCCCTCCCCTAGGTCCTCCATCTTCCTGATCAACCTCTTATGGGGTACAGAATCAAAGGCCTTACTGAAATCATGGTACAATATGTAAATTGGTTGACCCTTGCCTACTGTTCTGTTACCCTGTCAAATAAGTAAATCAGGTTGGTCAGCCATGAACCTATATTGCTTTTTGTCCTGGAGACCATTTGCCTCCAGTAACCTGACCAGTCTTTCCTTTAAGATGATTTCTATAAGTTTAGCAACAATTGAGGCCAGACTGACCAGCCTGTAGTTGTCTCGGTCATCTCTGGGCCCACTTTTATGGATTGGTACCAAGTGTGTCATTTTCCTTTCCTGTGGTACCACCTCATACCCTGAACTGTCAGTGGACCTGCCAGATCCTCCCCAAGGTCCCTCAATACCCTTTAGTGAATACCATCTGGGCCTGGGTGCTTGTTAGCTTAGAGGCCCATGAGTCCTCCTTTTCACCCTGTCTTCTGGAATCTTGACTTCTACTCTGGTTCCCTCCTCACTACCTCCTCCCCTATTGCAGCACAGGTCCATATACCATTGCCATGGGACTCCTTTATGGTGTGGAGTCAAAACAGTGCCAGATTATGGTGACTGACACAATCGGTGAACTCTCTGTAACCCCCTCTCTGAGGTCCACCTTCCAGAGTTAGTATATTTAGTAAAGGGGTGTGGGTGGTGCAGCCCCCCACAAACAGAGTTCACTGATTGTGTCAGTGACCATAATGTGGTGCTGTTTTGACTCCGCACCATATAGGTGTCACCATTATGCAATGGAACCACACAGGTCCATCTTTTTCTTTCATAAAGAAAAAGCCAAAGTATTTGTTCAATATCTCTGCAATCTCTGTAGTTCTTTCCACCGCCCCCTTTTCACTATTCCCTCTGTTTCATCCCTTTTTCTCTTGATATACTGGAAAAAGACCTTCTCCCCTTTATGATCTCTTTCACAGTTTGCAACTCCTTTCTGGGCTTGGCTTGCTTGGCCAACCTGCTTGCCTCCTTAGCCTTCCCCAAATATTTTTCCCTCTCTTCATCCTTTTGGGACTTACTATATTTCCTTTATGTAGACCAAACCAACTTTGTTTCCAGCTTTGGAGTTCTTTTCCTTCTGTTGATACATTCTTTAGTGGTAGCTGCTATCCCCTCCTTGATGACAAATTACTTTTGATCTACTCCCATACCTTCTTTGAGGCTAGCTAGGTGTCCTTCAAGTTCCTTTCCCATCTTCCTAAAATTGTCCTTCCTGAAATTTAATACCTTTGTCTGAATACTTCGGGCTCCTGACCCATCTGCCCTGAACCTTACCATTCTTTACTCACTGCCTCCAATGGGCTCCTCCACCCTGATATCCTGGACATCTTCCCTGTTAGTACCAGATCTAGGATAATCCCCTGTCATGTGGGTTCAGTAACTCCCTGAACAAAAAACCCAGTCTGGACTGGGTCCAGGATCAACTGGCTCCTGCATAGGCCATGGATGAGGCCCTCCATTCTACCTTGTGTAACCCCTAAGTGGTACTATCCCAAGGGCTACTACCCCTGCCTGCTTTGGTAGTAGCAGGTTAAGGGACCTGAGTTCTGAAATGGGTGCATCCTCCCAGAGGTCAGGGTTGGTAGTGGTCAAGCTAACCTGGGCACAGCCCTCCGGGACACTGTAACCCCCCCTCTTTCTCCTCTAGTGGCCTGAACACTGTACAATAACCACTTTCACAATACCCCTGGTACACCACACAAGTACCCACACTGTTTACACTTACCACCAGGGCTGGTTCCTCTGGCTCGACCCTGGGCCCCCCGTGTAAAACAAGGTTATGCACAGCAAATAGCAACAGTACAGTACTTTGAGCACAAACTGGAACCACAGTCAGATAATGTGCAGAAAAACTTGGATCTGATTTTTTCAGGGGACTTGAACAAGGAAGGTGCAAAATCAGGTTAATTAGCTTAAAGGTTATATCAATCAAGCAGTTATGCATATGCTTTGAGTCCTTCCACACAGTCACACCTCTGTGTACCCAGGTGGAGAGGAGATGGGCTAGCCAGGACTGTTGCCTGGGGTTGCAGCTGGTTGGTGCCCTCTGATGGAAAACACAACATGCTTTAATTTTAATTAAAACAAGGGAGCTAAAGCCACTAAATACATTTACTAGTGGCCTTCCTTTTGGCTTACAAAGCCACTGGGCAGGAAACAGCAGGGAGAGGGGGCATAAAAGCAAAGAAGGAGTTGCTGCTCCTGTCCCGCATTCCTTACATTTGTGTAACAGCATAATACATGAACAAACTAGCCCTTTAAGCACTTTACTGATTTGCTGTATTCCTTTCTCCTGAGAAATACATAGGGGAACATTTTAGCCATAACTATATATAATTATCCCTCAATACTCAGGTAGCATTAATGTTAACTGCACTAAGTCCTACAGATGCATCTTTGTTAGCACTGTATAATGATAATAATAATATTCTTTATATCGCACAATTCAAATTATCAAAGCACTGCACAGATAAAAACAGTAAGGTAAACAGATAAAACAATAAAATCACAGTGCAACCCAGCTTATAAACTGGTTAACAATAAATAATGACCTCATATAAAATCACCAAAGGCAAGATGGAACAAGTAGTTCTTTAAGGCCTTTTTAAAGCTCTCCACAGTCTGGCACTCTCGAATCCAGTGACGTAGAGAGTTCCACAGGGTAGGGACTGCATTCATGACCCCTCATGCTCCTGAAGTTTTCAGTTGTACCCTGGGAACCTCTAGCAATCCCTCTTCAGCTGAGCAGAGAGAGCGGAGGGGGCAGTAGGGAACCAGGAGCTCTTGCAGGTAGCCCCGACCCTGTCTGTGTATGGCCTTATAGATCAGTAAACCAACCTTGAAGACGATCCACAACTGAACAGGCAGCCAGTGCAGATCGTGCAGCAGAGGCAAGATGTGACCGGCATGGGAGACCCCCGTCAATAGCCTGGCCACCACGTTCTGCACCAGCTGCAAGTAGTGGATATCAACCCCCAGAAGCCCTAGGTAAAGGGAGGTGCAGTAGTCAAGGCATGAGGTCACAAAGGCATGGATCAGTGTTGCAAGGTCGCTGGGTGAAACAAGATGCTTAATCCAGGAGATGTTCCTCAGATGGTAAAAAGAGGGCTTGACTACTGCTGACACCTGTCAACACAGTGTCAGCCTGTCATCAAGAATCACCCCCAGATTCCGCACCTGTTCAGAGGGCAGCAGCTGGCTAACTCTGAGTCAAAGCCCAGAGGCAGAACCTGACCCTGCCCTCTCTATACTGTGACATGGATCCATGACCAACACCTCAGTCTTATCTGGATTCAACCTCAACCAGCTGGCTTGCATCCAATCCTGGATTTCTGCAAGGCAGTTATTAAAGATTGACATCGCACTATCCTGGTAGGGGCGCAAAGGACAGATAGAGCTGGGTATCATCTGCATAGCAGTGAAACCTCAGTCCATACCTTCTCACAATGTCTCCCAATAGCAGTAGATACACTGTGAACAACACTGGGGACAGCACAGAGCCCTGAGTAACCCCACATGGCAGGGAGAATGAGGCTGAGAAACAAATCCCGGACATCACCCACTGAGACCTGCCAGTAAGGAAGGACTGAAACCATCTGAGAACCATACTAGACAGACCACAGATGTCTCTCAGACACTCAAGCAGCCCCCTTCCCCCATGGTCCATGGAGTCAAAAGCTGAAGAGAGATCTAGATGGATGAAAATGGAATGGCACTTCTGATCTCTTGCAATCAGGACATCACTGAGCATCTGAACCAGAGCAATCTCAGTACTGTGCCTCTTCTGAAAACTGGATTGAAGGGGATCACAGATGTTATGGGTGGTCAAATGGTTCTCCAGCTGCAGGGTGACTACTTTCTCAATCACCTTCCAAACAAAGGTAATATTAGACATTGCTCTGTAGTTAGCAGGGCAGTTTGGATCCAGAGAAGATTTTTTAAGGAGTGGGGTCACCACAGCTTCCTTCAGGGAGCTGGGAAATTTGTCTGACTCTAAAGAGCACCAAACTATCTCTGCAAGGACCGGGCCGATGTTATCAACACACTCCAATAAGAGGCACGTAGGGCCCTGGTCCAAACTACAGCCAGCAGTCCAACACATTCAAAAGCTTCTAAGCCTTTGTTTCCAAAAGGGGGGGAGGCAAGGTGAAGACCTTTGTCTTGCTATCGGGGCACTAACACCTGACAGGGGTCATCCTGTCACATTCCTCCCCACCTAAGATGTCAACCATCTGATGGTTGTCCAATACAGGCCTCCGAACCCGAACAGGATATGGTAGAGGTCTGGCTCACCCTCACCGTAGAGCTCTTCCCCAGGGTCCCTTAAATCTATGTAAGCTGTCTCAGTAAACATAACCAGTATCTTACAAACCTTACAGACTTACAAACATTACCCTGGGGCTAGAGATGCTTTTACCTTCATAGCATCCACTGTTATCTTCATTTTACCAGAAAGAGTGGTCATTTCATAAAACATAACAGGTTTTCATTTGGAAAACATTATGGAAACCTCAGCCACACATTACCCTAGTATCCCCATAGGTATTCTCCCTGGAGGGCAGTTCCCTTTATAACCTCCTGGTAACCATACTAGGAAAAATAGAAAAGATGAAGAAAATAGATCAGAAGATAATCTGAAAAGTGGCCAATTCTATCAGATGAAATATGAAAAGAAAATAGATAAGATAATAAATAAGAAAAGGCTTGTTATCAGAAACATTATCCATCTTCCCTCACCCTGGGAGGGGATGGAGCTATAGCCCATCCTCATCCATTAGCTCTGCCCCAGGATCCCTTAAATAAACACAAGGTATTTTCATCCATATGTTTACCATACACTGTATATCAAAAACTTGACAACATCCTGGGGCTATCACAACATTTGGCAGTAGCATAGTACATATCTATGCATATTGCAAAACTTCATGTTAGTATTTTGTTAGTATCAAAGAGCAAAATATGACTGCAGTTTAAAGCTGTCTGCTGCTATCTCTACTACCATCATCATCCTCCCCTTCTAGGTAGGGATCTCCTCCTCCTCCTCCAATGATACCACCTCCTGCACTTGGCTTCTAGTGATACTCTTCCCTCAGCCTTGTTACGGGTTTCATTCTTATTCAACTGTCTGGTCTCTAGGAAAGTGGCAACTTGCCAGTACATACTGGCCCAGTATTAGTAGGGGGTTAATCTTGCCAACACCTCCCCATGGCTAAATGGACCAGCATGACCGTTACTTGCAGCCTCCATAACTTTTTTCTTGTAGGCCTTGGCACCACCTCCCTGACATCAATGTGTTTTATTCTGGGGTTAGGCCTCATGTGATACAGTACACCTTCCTGTACCTCATACCAGCACAACCTTACAGCACCCATTCCACTATTAACCTGTTTACCTCTCTGTACTTTTATACAGGGTATTACTTTGCTAATTACTGCATCTGCTAACTGCAGTTTTCCCCAATTCATAGCAGGACCATAATGCATAACAGGTGGCGTCACCACATTTTTAAAAGTCCTTTCAGCAGGTATTGCCTCTTTCATCTTGCGGGTAGGCTTTACCCAAGAAGGGACAAAGTCTACAACAGTTTTACCTGGGGACTTCTCCTTCATCACCACTCCACCATCCTCAGTCCAGTGCATTCCTGGAAATTCTAGTAGGCTGGGTACTTCCATCTCTGACCACTCCTTCAGTGGTTCCCCAGAGTCTTTCAGAACCCATGGATCCTCTTTTGGATTCCTTTCTAACTTTCTCCATGTCACTCCCCTTGAGCAGCTCCCAACATCTGCGTTCTGCATCCCTCCAGCGACGGTCTGCCCCCAACCATCTGCCACTTAACCAGTGGACCAGTCTTATCAGGTCAGCCACTTGATCATCCATCTCAGGTACCTTGCACAGGTCACCACTGCCATCAATCCTCATCCTTCCAACTGGCGCCATGCACCACTGACTGGTCTCCTGAATAGTACCAGGGCTGATACCACCTGGTTAGAAATCTCCCAGATACTTAGACTTCTAGCCAGTATCCCACCACTACCACCAAATGTTTTCGGGTGTGGGATTACGCAATAACTTTAGACTCAGGCAGGCAATTAGGTGCATAAAAAACATTTAACATAAACTTTTATCATTTTATTTGAAACAGAAATTTTGAACAGAAACAAAAGAAAGTTAGTGTTTAGTCATTCAATGCTACTGTCCTGTATTCCTTACATTTACATGACAGCATAATACATGAACAGGCTAGCCCTTCAAACACCTTACTGATTTGCTGTATTCCTTTCTCCAGAGAAATACATAGGGGGACATTTTAGCCATAACTATATATAATTATTCCTCAATACACAGCTAGTATTAATGTTAACTGCACTAAGTCCTACAGGTGCATCTTTGTTAGCACTGAATTATTTAGCTAGCAGTCCAGCACATTCAAAGGCTTCTAAACCTTTGTTCCCAAAAGAGGGTGGGCAAGGGGACAACATTTGTATTGCTGTTGGGGCACTCACACCTGACAGGGGTCACCCTGTCACACACTATGCTTAGCTCAGATCCCGCTAGGTCATTTGTGCCTAAGTGCATTATCACATGACGTTCCCCCCAACTCTTGAGTGAGTGAGCCTATCATCAGGTATATTCATTCTGCCTTCATTCCCAGCATGCACACTACCCTCCTGCTTTGGTGAACTTCCTCCATCTTTTCCTACCTCACTCCTTTCACTATTGAATCCCCCAGTACTATGAGCAAGCTGCCTCTTCCCCTTTCCTCTCCCCCACTTGCTGAGACTATTGATTCCAGTTGTACTTTCCTTCCTACCCCTCCTCCCTCTGTCAATCTTCCTATTCCCTCCTTTTGTATTCCTGTCCTAGTCTGCCTCTTTCCCCTCTTCCCTTCTCAACTGCCCCTCCTGTATTCTCCTCCCCAACTGTACTCTGACCACCTATTCTATCTGCTACCCCTTCCAACCTACTCCTTCTCTGACACCCCTTCCTGATCCAGTTTCTCCTGAAACTGCCCCTTCTACCATCCTCATCATCACTTGAAATCTCCCTCAGTCACCCTCCATGGGCTGTGGTAGCTGGAATCATAGAAACATACATAATGATGGCAGATAAAGACCAAAGGTCCATCCAGTCTGCCTGTGGTCCTCACTGATACCCCTGGTGGTGCTCCTACTCCCATCTTCTCCCACCAAACTCCCCCCCCGCATCCCACTCATGGCTCTTCACTCCCCAGGCTTCCTCTCTAGCTAGGTTAGATGTACTCAATGCACCTGGACCTCCACCCACTCTCCCACTACAGCGTATTCCTCTCTCTTCTGCTCAGACCCACTACACCTTGTTCCTCTCACCTGATCAGTCCTGCTCTTCCTACCTTTTACCAGTGTTCTCAACTCCCTCTTTAGCATCCATACTTCAGCCACCAAGAGACATAACCTCCTGCACAATGGGCAACCCCCTGCTTCCTACATTTTTCACAGGAATACCGATGTCCACATCCCCAACAGCACAACACCCTGCACCTACCCTCTTGATGTCTGTACATGTTACTGCCACCACTACTATTTCATGGGATTAACCCTTGATAATGCTTAATAGCAGTCTTATGTTATCCAGTTACAATTCCCTAGGTTGTCCTTTAACTCCTGTTTCCCTCCTTCCCAACTTAGGGAGCAGTTATACTCACCTAGCAACACTCACCTATTCGATCTGCCACTTCAGGCCAACCTAAGATTAGTTCCACCCCTAGCAGCCTATCCCTACTGCCCTACCTAGACAGGAAGTAGTCTCCTATTTATCCTTCTTTTGCAGTCCTAACCCGGATAGGGAGTATCTATAGTTCCTAAGTTATCCCACCTCTGCTCTATACTTGGGCATAGTTAGGGAGTGGGTTCCACTGGATACTAGGAACTGCTAGGCATAGGGATAGGGTGAGGTGGGTGGTCCACTTGACATAGAAAATAGATTGACATGGAGTGGGATGGGGGAATATTGCACACCAGTAAAATCTTAGTATGGGATGGGTGAGGTGATACCACAAGACACGAAGGTGATGCTTGGCACAGGACAGGAAGAGGAAGATGGGTACCACCGCACACTTGGGGCTTCTTGACATGACATGGGAATACGGAGAGGATGCCACTGGACAACAGAGATTACTTGGTGTGGTGTGGAGGAGTGCAGTTGGGTACTACTAGAAACCAGAGACTGCTTGTCATGGAATGAGAACAGAGGTATCACTCGACACCAGGGACTACATGGCACAAAATGTGTTCAGCTTGCTTTGTCAATGCAAATTACTGAGCTAAAGGGACTGGAATTAATTGCTATAAACATGCAGACATCATCACGACTGAAGCAGAATGCCAACAGGATGGGGGTATTTAACATTTGAATCTTCAGGATTGCCTGGTGTGCTGATCCTGTTGTTTGAAAAGTTCTTTAAAGCAGCATTCCCTAACTTCAGCATTTTCTCTCAAAGCATAAAAACATTGTTGATGTGCGATTATACAGTATTTCCATGCCCTGAAACACAGTGCTTAAGTTAAAATGCTAGTAGAACCTAAAGTAGCCGACAGGAAACTACCACAAATTATATGGCATAGTCATTCATAACTACATTTCTGAAGTAGTTTTCTTTTTCCTTTTGCTCATTAGAAAAGTTTTCTGCAGGACAGTATTTTGCTATTTGTGTGCAATAGTACTCTGCCTGACAGCTGAAATATCTACAGTAGTTTCATTCTTTCCACTACTTCAGCAGCAGTGTGACCTCACTGACAGTTATATTACAAGTGACATATTTGGCAGCTACTGAGTGGTTCCTCCTGAGTAGCTGTGATGTCAGTTAGTGAGGTCACAATGTTGATGATGTAGTGAGAGAAACACAGCTAGATATGTCAGCTGCCAGGCAGAGGGCTGTTCTACACATCACACCTACTAACATCAGTTACAAAATCTTTTAATTAACCAAAGGGAAAAGAAAAAGCAACTCAGATATCAAATATTATAGCTGACTGTGTTTAAAAAACAATATTAGTTTTAGGCAGTGCACTAGCACCCAATATTCAGCCAGCAACGCCTGCACCATGGTTATACTATGTCTGCACTAACTCTAGCGTCAGTATACTGCCACGGAGATATTCAGAAGTAGTGCACTGGAGTGAACACCTTTGAATATTGGGCCTCAGAATAGTGCACACAAGAAGCACTACAGCATAGTACTGGTACAATGCAACATCATAGCACAGGCGCAGTGCACATCACATATACAGCACTGAATATAATGCAGTACACAGGTGCAGTGCTGGGGGGCCTGTAGGTAAGATAGGTGGGTGCCAGTGAAAGACACACATCACAATAGCAAAGGGTATTGGAAATATTTAATAAACAAATGGGCAATAGCCTGTAAAAACACAACAAAAGAACAGAAATATATACACAAACCAAAAGGGCTGTTGTCTGGCAGCAATAACTAAAAAAGGATTGTTGATAAAAACAAAAACAAGAGCACCCACCCATTAATTAGTAAACAAACAAAAAAAAAGGCACCCACCAGTAATAAGAAAAGTAAAAACAAGGGCACCCACCATCTTATAAAGGAAAAAAATAGGGGAACCTGCCAGTAATAAGGAAAAAAAAAACAAGTGCACCCACCCAGTAATAAAGAAACAAAAACAAGGATACCCACCCATCATGAACTAAAACAAGAATGTCCAATGCACCATCAAGGGGATGCAGATTGTGGTACTGGTGGCTGCTACTGCTGAGTTATGGCCACTGGCCAGCTCTCGACTGTGCTGGTGCAGGCAGACCTGGCACCTTAATAGATCATCCTGTCCCTCCATCAGTGTGATGTCCTTCTGACCCCATCTGGGCTCCTGCATTCCTCTAGGCACACATGGAAAGAAATACACTGGACTCAGCCAGCTGTGCCCACATGATGAGGAACACAGGAGAAGCATAAAACATATGGGCCAACATGCCACACACAGGTGGACAGAGTCACACAGTGGCAAGGAAATTTACATGACATACTAGAGACAGCAATGTTGGCTGGAAGAGTAGAGGACTGCACATACAGTGAGTGTGCCATGCTGTAACACAGCAGGACTGAGCTGTGCAAGGGACACAATACACCATCAGGCCTGCCAGATGGTAAAACACAACACTTGGAATACCAATACCAAGCCAGGGTGTGACAAGCAGTGTAATGGCCCAAGTGGCTATGTGTTATACCCACAAACCCTACGGCTTGCAGACCAGGGCATCCATCACATGGGTCCACACAGGTGTGCAGGATAACAGACATCCATGAGTCACACTAGTTGGCAGCATGGTTGGGGCAAAGCACACATACCATTGGTACACACAGCACAACTGTATACCAATGGGATGGTCATGCAGTACTGTGTGCATCAGGCAGAGTAACACATGAGTACAGTGGTGTTGTATGCAGTGGGTGCCTGACACTTTGCATGGTCATAATAACATCGGTGTGAGATACCAACTTCCACAAGGAGCAGCTTAATAAAACTTGGGGCAATGGGAAGAGTTTTTGGGAGAACATCAAAAACCTTCTTGGGAAGGATGAGAAGAAGATCCCCCACTTGCTCAACATTAACAATGTCACGATTACTGACCCTCGGCACATCGTGGATTCTCTCAACGCAGAGTTTACTGACCTGACTGGAGTGCTATCCCTGACTACCTGCACCCTACTGAGGAACAAACCAATTGCACGCCTCAAGGGGGCTGTGTCGCTGTCTTCTACTTCAAAAAAGTGTCAGTGAAGGAGGCTCACAACTACACAAAAAAAAATACTAGGCAAGACCAGAATGGGGAGTGATGGAATCGATATGAAACTCCTATCCCTAACACTGGATGTCATCATCGTGCTAGTTACAAAACTATTTAACAAATCTCTGGCTCTTGCACAGTTCCCTGGGATCTGGAAACAGGCTCTCATGACACCAGTGCACAAGAACGGTGATATGACATGCACTGCCAATTATAGGCCAATATCCATCCTCGCTCCCATATCTAAAGCTCTGGAAAAGAATGTGGCCACCCAACTCACAGATTACCTCAACAAATACAACCTGTTATGTCCCAACCAACATGGTTTCAGGCAGAATCATAGTACCTCCACAGCTTTGCTGGACTACACTGACTACTCGTACAAGGCACTGAGCGAAGGAAAGCTGGTGGGGTTAGTCTTCATAGACCTCACCAAAGCCTTCGACACTGTCAATCACTCTCTTCTGCTGACTCAACTACAGAACCTTGGGGTTGCAACCAATGCTGTCTTCTTTTTCAAGGACTACCTAACACACAGAAGCCAAAGTGTAAAAATTGGGTACACAGTATCTAGCTCCAACAAGGTATCTTTAGGGGTCCCACAGGGGTCAATACTGGGGCCCATACTATTCAGCCTCTTCCTAAATAATCTTCCTGAAGCCTGTGACACTAAGCTGATACTTTACGTAGATGACACTGTGCTTCTCACCAGCAGTTCATCAATAGTCGCCCTCCACTCCGAGCTGCAGGCATCATTCTACAAGCTGTAAGACTGGTTCTGTAGCCATAAACTTCTATTAAACTACAAAAAACCAAGGTGATGCTCACAGCCAGCCCACAGCACAAAAAGAAGCTCCCTCCTTTCACCATCTCCAATAAAGTCAGTGAGCTGCTGGAACAAGTTCAGACCTTCAAGTACCTGGGGGTCACTGTTGATGACTGCCTCACCTTCACCCAACACATCGACACAGTGGTAAAGGCAGTGGACACCAAGCTGGGTGTACTATATAGGTAGAAAAAGTATCTCACTCCAGAAGCCCTCCATTTCTCAGTCTCCAGCTCCATCCTTTCTACCATCGACTATGGATTAGTGGTCTATGGCGCAGCAACAGACACTGCACTAAAAAGGATTCCCATTGCCCTCAACAAGGCATGTAGGCTCACAATGGCTGCAGATTGAAATACCCACACCTGCTGCTTATACGAGGAGACCAATTGGCTGCCACTAAGGAACAGGATTTTATTCCAAACATGTCTCCTTGGAAAAAAGGCACTAATGGGTAAAACCGCCCATTGCATTTCTAGCATCCTAAAACCAAGTGCTACCAGCTATACCACCAGAGGCAGGATGGGGTTGGGGGGGGCCCTATCAACATCTTTCCATCGAACTGTGCAGGGACAGCGTGCATTCAGCTATAGGGCCCCCAAATGGATCAATGAAATCCCAGTTCACATTCTAAACTCCCAATGCATCTCTCAATTCAAAAATGGACTAAGGCAGCGCCTTCTTACTAGGACAGTTTGTGACTGCCACTAGGACTCTAACACCCATAATGCCCACTCATCCACATTCTCCTCCCCCCTCCTTTAACCCTCACTCTTCCCTTTTGCCCTATCCCTGTGTCTTCCTCTCTCCCCTGTGCCTTTTCTACCACTTTATCAACCTTAAAACCAACCTACTACCACTACCTCCCAAGCTCCTAGACAAAGCCACTTCTTTTGGCCGCCCACTCTCCCCCCATCTCCCGTCCCCTTCACCTTGACTCCTCCTTGGACTCTTACACTAGGTGTCACACCTCTTAATCTCCTTCGCTACATATAAACACTGTCCTTTACCCTAGTTGAATGCTCTTGACACTGTACTATCACCATTAGTACTATGAATGACTTTGTAACCTTACTGTATACTAGCTACCTACCATTTGAATATTGTATGTAAACTGTTTGTTATTGCTGTCATTGTCACTGTTTGACATGGAACCTTTGTAAAAGAGCTCTGAGCTCAAAGGTATGATCCGATTCCTTAAATAAATAAATAAAAAAAGATACAGAGCCACCTGGATGCACCCTTCATCCCAGCAGACACTGGTCCCACCCTAAGTATAGGTTTTTTTTTATACATATACTGTGCAGGTCATTGGCCCTGCGACAACCCAGTTGTATTGTAATGTATGCATGACACAGCCCATGTACCGTGGAACAATCACACTCTGGACATCACTGTGTTGGGTTGATACTACCGACTAAGCATCAAGACCCATCAATGACTACCTCTGTTGATGATCCAATGCCACATAAAGCTGGATTTGGTGAGATGTAATGGTATGACACACAATGCATATGGTACTGGAGATGACACTGATGTAGGGAGATACCACATGCATTGTATACTGCACATAGCATATGACAGACATATACTGGGACAACAGTGGCCCATGTCTACCACCGAAAGACAGATACACATACTGAGGTCCAACCACGTGGCATAACAGACCTGACTAACAAAATGACAGGCATACCACCTGGGACTGTGAACATTACTGCCAATGCCCTGGTGTACCAGGTTTGTGACACAGAAGACATTCCACCTCACGGTGTAACACATGCCAAATCACAGTACACACACAGGGCATCATGCCTGTCACAATGATGATCAAACCAATAGATGGCACAGGCCCTGACACACTACACTGTCAGTAGTGTGACAATGCCCCAAGGCTGCGTTAGTGTCTTCAATCGCAATTGCATAGGTGCTGCCCCCACAGGCATGCATGTGACCTGCCGAGATACACATGGACATCCCCTCCCACAGCAGATGCATGCATCATAGTGTATACATGCAACCCATCCTGCAAAACACACAATGCAGGGTGCTTACAAGGACATGTGTCTGAAGACCATCCTGCCTCCCTTGAGTTTCTCCAGGCCCCATCATGGACAGGTGCCCCCTCCCTCCGTTACTGGTCCTAGCAGTCTCACTTACTGGGCCATTCTTAGGTTGCCCTTGCTGTGTCCTATTGTCTATGGATGAGATAAAGGTGACATGTGATTAATAGCATGCAGCAAGACACATGACACATTACCATGAACCCTAAACAGTACACACATCTATATACCAGTTCTGTGCAACCGCAGATACACTTGCATGGCGAGGATGGACAGGACTATGCAGGGGCAGTTCATACTATTGCACACAGCCATGGCACAACATACAGACAGGTATGGCAATTGACTGGGCACAGCTGCCATGCTACCTACCAGTGTTGTCACTATGGCCTATTACTGTGTACACAAGGCCTGTGTAGTGCCCTTGTACAGCCTTCCTCACCACTCCTATCCAACATACCCATGCACGTCAGCTATTTGCCATGTACACCTTATATTATGTAGTCAGATTTAAGTAGCCCTAGGTCTTGTACAACAGGGGCACAGGAATCATACCAGTACAACAGTAGGGGATTGACATCATACTGTAGGTGTAGACCAACACAAAGGCATGTCCTGAAGAATCATACTCCCTCCATTACAGTAGTATACCATGCATTATGTGGCATATGTGTACCAGCACCCATGCTACAGAACACAGACAATGTACATGGAACAGACACTGGCTTCAGCAAAATGCTGTTGGGTATATCTAACACCATGGCAACAAGTAACTAGGGCTGAGAGAACTCAGTGAAGTTCCGACCCTTATTAAGTAAGAACTAGAGCTCTCATGCAGTATGTAGTAGCCAAGACCAGGCAGGGACTGCTAAGACTAACAGCCAGTAGTCTTGCTATGAATCTGCTGACCCTGTCCTCCCAACTGTCAAAAGTCTGGAGTTTGGGACTTCCAGTCATGTCATACCCTTAATGGCAGCATAGCTCATTTGGCTCCTGAACCTCCCTGATAAAAATCTCCTAAACACAGTGACTTTCAAAGCAAAACTAGCAGATACTGCGAGGAGATTTGCCAAACATGCCTAAAAGAGGCGAAAAGAAAAATTTGATACCTGACGAGGGGAAAGATGATGGCGGATTGACGGACGAGGACTCAGGCAGCAAGGAATCACAGGCCTCAGCCTCCTCACATCACAGCAGATCCAGCAACAAGCAAAAACAGATACCGTTAACTTTGATCCAAAGACAAATGACACTGGTCCTTTCTGAATTACGGGATATCCGCAAGGAGATGCGTTCAATGGTGACTGCCCTATGTACGCATATTGTTAAAATAGAAACCTGTCAAGAAACCCTCAAGGTACAGGCTGCTGAGACAGACAGCAGAATAGATTTTATAAAACGAGCAATCTCCCAGCTGCATCAGGAAATCCAGGAACTACAGGCAAGAGTGGAGGATGCCGAAAGTCGGAGTAGAAGAAACAATTTACGCATTTCGGGTATACCGGAGGGAGCCGAGGGATCAGATATGCTTAAATTTATAAGACAGCTTACACAAAAGTCCATACAACTCACTGAGCCTCTGACCCTGGAACTGGAACCAGCTCATCGTACACTCGGCCCGAAACCAGTGCAAGGAGCCCACCCCGTACTATACTGGTTCAGTTCCTCAGATTCCAAGAAAAAGAGACAGTCCTACATGCTGCTTGGAAACACGGGGAAGTTCTTTATCAAACACACTGTATATATGTAGAGAACAACTATGCCCCTGAGATCATGAATCGTAGGAAGCAGTACATACTGATTATGCAAGTACTCAAGGCCACAGGGCTACGATTCCATACTCCTTACGCTGCTAAGATAGTAATTCATTTTTCAGATGGCCCACAGACCTTCGAAATGGCATTGGCTGCTAGCACGGAACTTAAAAACTGGCAAATAGAGGTACAACAGAGCCTAGTGACTCAGAAGTCAACCCTAGCCTCTAAATTGTCTCACCGGCTTTGGAAAGTGGGAACGAAGGAGGCATGCAGAAGACAGGGGCAAGAAGCCATCAAGCAAATCACTAACTCGCTTGGTCAGCAATCGCAGAGTTCAACCACTGAAATGATCACTGTGAGGCCTAACAACAAAGGTTCCCCACATTGAAGCATTTACAGCAGCACCCAGCAGAATGGGGAAAAGACTTTACTGCAAAGAATATGATCTACAGGGCAATCAGGGAACAAGGACTTTTGGAAAATTCTCCCCACGTTTTTTCTTTCTTCTGAGTGGCTGAAGGTGTCCAGCACCAAATAACAAGAACTTCCAAGGACAGACTGACTCAGCATCAAACTCTCAGATAAGTCCCAGTCCACTAAATTTCATATCTGTGCTTTCTAACTAACAACTGCAGGTTTGGGGGCTAGTTTAATTGCTTCATTCAGCAAACAGCTGTCCTGATTTCCCCCTCTCCCCCCCCACTAAGATGCTAAACTAATCTTCTCAAATGGAAAAATGAGGCGAAAGACTTGCTCCCCCCCCCCCTCCATTTCTGCCTATGTCTCAAGACTCTACTATCTATACTGGGACTGAAACCACTTGCTCTGAGGGGAAAATTACTGGGAGACTCTAGGAGTGAATATGTCCACTAAGGGTTAACTGAATGACTGAAATTTAATGACACTGTGCCTTACATGCAATTCAGATAATCTATGGGGTGGACACACAGGACGGTGGTTGTCCATGCCTTTGCCCTTATTGTAAATCCTCCCCTCCAGCCACCCTATACACCCCCACACCTGATCTCCTATTTCAGAAAAGATAAGGATTCTGGCCCTGATAAGTAAAGGGTCATTCCCTCTATTGAGTATGAGGGGGAGCTGGGGACCTCTTCCCCTCATGTCTCTCCCCCTCTCAATCTCACACCCCTCTTCAATACAATAACCTATCATAGAGGAGGATCAGGGACGGCACTGACGTCACCAACAACTACTCCCCCCCCACAACTGACATCAAGGTGTCAAATGCTCTTAACAATACTGAGAACATAGGTGAGTGTCTTGAACACACACCCAGATCATGACATATGACCTACAAGATGTAAGTACTCTTTCCAGATGGCTGATCAGCCTGGTTCTGTTAGCCCAGTTGGTCCAAATAGTTAAATTGGCCAGTTAAAGTATCTTAGGTCAGTTATATGTTTAGCACAGTTAGAGAAGAGTTATCCTCACTATATCCCACTTAGCCAGTCACACTTCCTTCTAAAAATAAACAAATACATCAGTGTCAGTAAACCAAGAATCCAGGGTTTGGCACAGGAAAATGCTTTTCTGGATGTTTGAAATAATATACAATGTCTGGGGCACCCTTGCAGATCTTCTCATTGAATGTTAATGGGCTGGGCAGCCCTGTCAAGAGAACAAGAATTATTTCACTATTTAAAAAGACCCATGCAGGAATAATATTTATGCAAGAAACACATATGAATAAAGCAGAACATGGAAAGTTGGCTAGAGGAGGTTTTCACGAGTTTTTTCCTCCTCCTTCCCCAGTGGAAGGTGGAGGGGGCTGTCATACTGATCTCCAGCCTTATTCCATTTAAAGCTACTTCCTAATGGGCTGACCCTGAGGGTCGCATGTTGATAGTTCAGAGTTTGCTGCAGGGTAGGGAGGTTACACTTGCTAATGAGTACTTTTCCCGTGGTTCCACCCAGCAAACTCTCCGTTCCCTTTTGAATAAGGTAGTCCTGCTTACTAAGGGTACCTTGGTGTTAGCAGGGGATTTTAATATCGCCCCCAACCCAAGCGTTGACTCCACCGGGGTTATAAAGGGCAGAAAGCTGGTACCTCATAAATTCTTTAGGAGGTTTATACAGGAAGTGGGTTGGGTTGATGTATGGTGCACTTTTCACCCTAGGGACCGGAGATACACACTTTACTCTGCTGTACATGACTTCTACTCTAGGATAGACCATTGCTATACACAGAAAGAATGTTTAGACAACCTTAGGGCAGCAACTATCGGTGATATTGTCCATACTGACCATGCCCCAGTCATTACTACGTGGGATTTTGGACTTGAGAAGTGAAATAACATTCTGGAGAATGAATCCTGTCCACCTTGAAAATCCCTAATTTTGAGAATTCCTCAATGAGAAAATACAAGAAATCCTTAGGGACAGTTCAAATCCAGAAACCTCCTCCACTATCAGATGGGACACGCAGAAAGCAGTCCTACGGGGCCACCTTATCCAATACTCCTCCCTCCAGGCCAAGCAGCAGAGGGGAAAAACAAGTTCACCTGGAGGTGACTCTTCACTTCTTCCAGGCTACCCACCAGCAGGGTGATAACTCGGTGGAGGCCCAGTTAATTCAGGTTAGACAAGAGGTGGAATCCCTTGTTCAGCAGAATACAGAGTTGGCATTCGCCTTTTTAAGGCAAAGATACGGGGAGGTGGGACTGAGGGCTTCCCGCCTACTTGCCTACAGGATTCGCAGGCAACGCCAGCTCACCACTATGTCCTTTATTAAGGACTCTTCATCGAGCATTATTTATTCTAAAACTGATCAGGTCACCCAAATCTTTTGTGATTATTATAAAACTCTGTGCACATCAGACCAACTGATAGACCCAGGGGATATTGGAACCTTCCTTTCACCATTGAGTCTCTCTAAGTTGGATGAGGACCAAAGATCCTCCTTGGTCTGCCCCATAATGTATCCTGAACTGAAAGCGGCCATCTCCCGCTCCAAAACCATGAAGACCCCCGGCCCTAATGGGTATGGGGCAGAGCTTTATAAACAGAGCAAGCACTCATGCCAACTCTTCTAAGGGCCTACAATGACATACTGCAGGGTGTGACGAACCCCACACCCAGCTGGTCATATGCTGTAACATCCCTTATTCCCAAACCCAGTAAAGACCCACAAAATTGTGCATCATACTGTCCAATTTCAGTTCTAAATGTAGACTATAAATACCTGATGTCCATTTCGGCCAAACGCATGGACACAGTCCTCTCCGCAATAATTAACCTCAACCAGACAGGTTTTGTCAGTGGCAGGTTCACTACAGACAACACCAGAAGGGCCCTGCATTTAGTACAAGAAAAGCAAGCCATGATTACACGCTCTGTCCTACTCAGCCTAGACACCGAGAAGGCATTTGATAGAGTCGCATGGCCTTATCTATTTGCTGTTATGTCAAAGATGGGTTCCCCCTTCCTTTTATTTCTCTGATAAAAACACTTTATTCTTCCCCCCAGGCCTACGTGAAAGTTTTAGGGCACCACTCCCCCTACTTCCCCTTATTTAGAGGCACCCGCCAGGGCTGTTCCCTATCCCCTAATTTATTCGCCATTTTTATTGAACCCCTGGCGCAAGCCATTAGAGATTCCCTTGGGATAAGGGGAATACAAATGGAAGGTATGGAACATCGCGTAGCTCTTTATGCAGATGATGGCTTGCTTTTTTTAATGATCCCGCCTCAATCAGTTCCATCAGTGTTTGAACTCTTAGACCACTTCGGCAAATGCTCAGGGTATAAACTTAACACCACCAAAACTGAAGCATTAACTTTTAATTTTCTTCCCTCTTTAACATTTAAATAAAAGGTTCCCTTTTCATTGGGATTTAGATAAATTCAAATACTTAGGAATCTACCTTCCCCACCAGGCAGCGGATACAATTAAACATAATTATGATATGTTTTCTGCCCAACTACAGACAGACCTGGCTGGATGGAATATACTTCCCCTGAATTTATTGCAGAGGGTAGAGGTTATCTGTATGGTGACCTTACCTCGGGCCAGCTACCTGTTTCAGAATGTGCCAATCTGCATGCCGAACAACACTTGCAGGGCTTGGAATAAACTCATCAGCAGATTCATTTGGGCTGGCAAACGGCCTAGAGTGAGAGCTGTCATCTTGTACCTCCCTAGGAAACTGGGTGGGCTGGCCCTCCCTAATTTTAAGCTCTATAACTGGGCCTCACATCGCTTCTTTATAGTTTGCCGACTAGCCAGATCCAACCTCGCTCTATGGAGGGAGATTGAAGAGGGCTTAATGCCCTTTAAGCAGTTAATTAAATCCATGACACACCGAATGCCTTCTTCCCGACTACACGACTCGGCTCCGATGAATCCCTGGATTATACATCAACTGAAAGCCTGGAATGCCATAAGTAGACATTGGTCTCTGTCACCATTTCTCCCACTCATCTGCCCTATTACCCTACTGGAGAACTTCCAGCCAGCACTATATGATCATACATTGCCACATGAGAGCACCTGAGGCTCACTAACCTCACTCAGTTCCAAAGTGGAGGAGAGTTTAAATCCTTCCTGAACTTAAGTCAAACATATGGCATGAGGCGCCAAGATTTTTATCGAGATCTGCAATTAAGACACTTTTTTTATTCCCTTCCAATTCGGATAAGACAATTTGAAAGCTCCTCCACTCTGATTTCTTGTATTCAACAACTTGTTCAGGCTGGCAATACACCCCATATCCTCTCTGTCTTGTACAGGGCACTTGGAGTTACCCTAGGAGTAAATACTGAAAGCTTATGTGCTAAATGGGTAGAGGAATTTGGTTTTGACACCCCAAAGGAAAATTGGTATAGGGCTGTCTTTCGATAGCTAAACTTACATACTCCCATAGTTGGAGGCTATTTTCCTGGCAGATATTGACCAGGATCTTTCGTACCCCCATAGTGACTGCACATTTTAATCAGACACATTCAGGGGCCTGCTGGCGGCATTGTGGTGAACCCAGGGTGCACCATACCCACATATTTTGGACATGTCCCCTGATACAGACCTTTCTGACTTTACTACAGTCAGAATTGAGATCTCTCTTTGATACCTCACTTGCCCTAACTGCAGACTTATTTATCCTTCACATTTTGCCCCCAGAGCTCAAGGATTCATTTACAAGATACCTCTTGGGAGCTCTGCTTTAGCAGCCAAGAAGGCTGTGACCCGACACTGGCTTACCCCCAACCTCCCTCCCATGTCAGAGTTGAGAGAGATTGCTATTCAGATTTATAGATCAGAAAGAATTTCTTATCAGCTAAATGACAAAACCAACTTATGCTCATTGAAATGGTCTAGATGGGTACTCTACATCATGTCCAAGGATCCCTCTTTTGTCCCTTAAAGGAATGCCATGGAGAGAGGGGTCACCAGAAGAGGGAAAACCTTTCCCCTAAATCTGATCAAGAACATCCTAACTAGTAGTATTAGATGCCCAGGTAATTGAGTATGGGTCTTGTTCAACTGTATAATTTAACCGTATTGACTATTTACAGCTAGAAATCCAGTCTATGCTCTACAAGTTACAACAACTGTTGTGCCTAACGTGTTTATTATTAGTTATTTAAATTCCTCCATTTACGTATTTTCTCTTTTTATCCTTTTTTTATGACACTGAACGAAGTACAATATAATGCTATGCTGAATGATTTACTTTGTAAACATAAGTAATCTATGTACTTAATGAACTGTGACTGTTTCCCTACACCTCCTCCGTTTTTCCTTTTGTACCTCTTCCCCACCAAGTTGGAGACAAATTTTGAATAAAAATCATAAGAACAAAAAAAAAAAAGTAAGAACTGGAAAACAGGGAGTTCTGATTATTTATAAATACTTTTTAAAATGTGCGATAAAATGCAAAAAAGGGGCCAAACTCTGTAATATTTAACACAGAGGCCCAAAAGGGAATAATTTAATCCAAATTAATCCATTATTTGTATGAAAAGTAAAGTGGTAAACCAAAGCAATAAGTAACTCCATGCCATGGCCTGTTACCTCCCTTGGTGGCATACCTTCTTGAAGCAGTGAGTGTGCTGGGAGAGAGAGATGGTGAGAGAGAGAGAGAGGAGAGAGGAGAGAGAGATATGCAAGTCCATACCTACCACCGTCCAATAAGCAGGCAACATATTTTTATTAATGCTGCTTGTGGAGGAGGGGGTATATTTATTCAAGGATATTTCAGAGCAGACCAGACCAAAGAAATAAATGGCTAATCAATGATCAAATGAGCAGCAGTAAGAGCCCACCCATCCTACCCATGTGATGCAGCTGCATTGCATGTCACAGTATACTGTGGTACAGTACACTACCCAGTCCAACAGGCGGAAATGGTTTCTAGTCCTGCTTCTACTCAGCACAGCAACATCTTTTAAAGAAGAAATGAAAGATGTTTTCTTGTTGACCACCACCCAGGCAACTGCATCAGTCAAGAGCAGTATAGTCAATGAAATAAAATAGTTTCCCACTGCTGTGTGTGTACCTGAGAACACACAATTATACATACATCCTTCCTACTGCCAAGAAACAGTTGCTGGCCAGTGCCAAGTACATTATAAATAAGTAGATAAAATATAATCTCAGTCCAGTTACTGTAACAGAGATGTAATACTATGTCATACTACAAGCAATGAATGAAATTAATGAATACATTTAGTAACACTTTTCTCCAGTAATTACAGCTAAATATGGATGGAGGGACATGAAAAAATAAATAATTTAGCCAAAGAAAGCAGCAAGGCTTCAGCTAAGTCATTTGTTGTAAGAAAATTAAAACAGTAACTATAGTATTAATGTCATACTACAGTATATTCAGGACAGTACTACCAAGTAAGTTTGGGACATGAAATGCAGTTGCTTGCTATATTATACAGTATGGACTTGGACCCACAGATAATATTTTTTTGTGTGGCTCATTGTGTTCATTTAGGTAATCCTGGTTGGTTCTATGTGATTTGGGTGACTCAAAAAGAGCAAGCCCAAAATAGACGAACACAAAACAGTGCGGCCACAAATGGTAACAGGTACAACTCAGCAATCGCCAAAATGGTGACAAAAATGTAAAGAGGAATTTCTATTGGGGGCAAAATCCCCTCGCACCACCCTTACTAAATTAACCAACTCCAAGTGGGAAGCAACTTGGGGAGAGTGAAAAGTCATAGGTTGTCATTTCAGTGATCGCTGGCTTGTACCCCTCTCCATTTGTGGTCACACTATTTTGTGTTCACCTATTTTGGGCTCTTTCTTTTTGAATCATCTAAATCACAGGATACCATCTTGGTCTACTCTGGCGTGTCCTGAGTCTGACCTGACTTATCTCATGAATGTATTATAGTAAGTAGACCCTACTCACAAATAATTTTTCACCACAGGCACAGTGGGAAAGTGTTTAATGGATAAGGCCTGCTCAGAGTCAGTATGCAAATGTTTCATTCAGGTATCATATTTAAAATTAAAATGAGAAATGTTGACTTTCAGGAATATCAAAACACTCAGCATTTTTGGTGTCAAACAGGATTTGTGTCAGTAATAACGTTACCAGCTGAACTAAACAACTGTTTTGAACAGATGCCAGTTGGAGGGAAATTCATGTCCTTCATTACAATTTGTACAAAAGCAGGCCACATATTTTGTTTTGATTTCCAGTATTTCAAAGGATCAGAATTCCAATTAATATTGGGCTCTGCCAGGTACATCTCAACAATGGGCTATGCTGAGGCTGTGTTAGAAGAAATGGATGAAGATGTCACAATGACATCTTGTAAGTGACTCCAGGGACCTGAAGTTGAACCAGGTAGAACAGTGCTGCTATTTTTGAATGGTGATGAAGAAGAAGATCCTGTGCAGTGGTCAAAGGGGAAGAGGGGGAAAAAAGCTGGAATACCAAAGGATGGGTGCCTGATGCTGTGCTGTGCTGTTGTGACAAAGACTGTAAATTTGATGCTTTACTCTGTTCCATGACAGCATGCACTTCATCAATTATTTCTAGTTTGTTTACCTCATCAGAAGTGTCATCAGCACTCAATAATTGCTTTGGTTTGCATGGGTCCTAGATTCTTGCCTTAATGTCATGCTCTGATTGAAGCATTTTACATAGATCTTACTTTGAGGGTATTTCTTGCAGCAGGCCACATCAGTAGGACTTAGATGTCAGGCACTAGGACCACATGGAAAATTTCTAGCTAGCAGTCTACCAGAGCGGGCCGCCCACCACCGACGTCACCCTCTGATGCCGGCCTACTCTGTAAGAGTGGATGACCCACATACCTTCCTCAGCTCTTTTCCTGCCATTGACCAGTGCTTGTCAGACCTTTGGGAACCGCCGCAGCTTCAATCGACCACCATTTTTGCAAGCTTTTCAGTGTTTTTCTTTATTTTTCTCTCATAGTTCTTTTACCATCTTTTTGGTGGTTTTTCCTTTTTTGTCTTGAAAACTAACTTTGTCCTCAGATCACTACATCAAGTGTGCTGCGGAAAGCAAATCCCAGAGAAGGACAACCATTCTGCCTGTGTCTGCTGCCTAGGCTCAGACCATGGTGTCCAAGCCTGTAAATTCTGCCAAGGGTTCAACCAGACCACCTGGTGATGCTGCCAGCAGATCCTAGAGAACTTTCTCCTGAAGCAGAAGGTCACCTCCATGGAATGTGAGCTGCACGCCAGGAGTGCCTCAGTTTCCCTGGCCCGGTCCTCAGGCTCTTAGTCTTTGAAGTCCCAAGACAAAGCCAGAAGGAAACACAAACACCATGATAAGGACCAGGATAGGCCCCGGTACTCCTCCTCCTCCCAATTGTGGTCTCCTCACCATTCCTTGACAATGAAGGGGCCTTCCTCCTCTGTGGGATTGACCCCAGCTGCCATACACACACTTTCTTCCATGGGGCTACTGACGCCACTGCCTCCTACCACTCTCACAGTCTCAGGCAGAGGCCTTTCAAGTTAGGGCTCACTCCCTGCCCCTCAGTCTCTGCTGTTCAGGCACTTGCTGATGATAGGTTCACAGCATTATTGCTCAGCTGACATGTCTTCAGCCATGGAGGGTTTGACAGAAGCTGTGCTCTCCTCTGTCTCTTGCTCACCACCCACAGCCCCTGCCTTGGACTCCTTTTTGGGACTGCTGCCCATCCTCAGGTCTCGGAGCTGGTGCTGCATGACACTGGTGTCTCTCCAGGGCTGAGTCCTCCACCAATTTTGTCAGTAAGGGGAACCCCCCAGCACCTGTCTCACCTCAGCTGGCATCCATGGGACCTTCACTGACCTTGCCTCAACTGGTGCCTTTCAGGCCTCCACCGGTCTTGCCTTAGCTGGCACATGTCAGGCCTGTGCTTGTCTACCATCAGATGATGCCCATCGGACCTCTGCCTATATTCCCCCAGCTGGGACCCTTTGGACCTATGCCAGTCAACCCCTCAGCGAATGCCAGCAGCGCCGTCAAAAGGTTACTCTTCAGCCAATGCCCTCTGTGCCCATATCCCTATCCTGGAGTGATGCCTGTCACACTTGACTTACAAGGCCTACTTAATTCTTTCTGGGGCTTTATGTGGTCACAGGTCTCCCCTCCTCAGGGCCCAGTACCTCCCTTTCCCCAGGTGCCCTCTCCAGGGCTGCCCATTCCAGTGCTCACGTGGCTGACCCCGATGCCTAGGCTAGCTCCCAACCCCCGGCAGTCAATGGGTGAGGGGGATGAGTATCATCCAGACCTGTGTTTGCCTGATGAGGAGGATGATCAGGACAGAGATGAGGGGGATGAAGGTGAAGTCAGTGACTCATCTACCCCCTCCATGGGCACCTCGGAAGGGGAAAGGATCCCTAAGTATATCCCCAAGTTCCCACCAGATGACCCCACCTTTTATTTATTTATTTATATTTTTGGTAACCAGGTAGGTGAACTGATCCAGGGGACAATTTTCAGTCATGACCCAGGCTACAGTGTGGCGACATGATACATAGTAATATACAAAATATGCTAATTTGATTAAACTGTACAAAAGGTATATACTTTTGAAATTGTACTGTACAAACACCAATGGATGATGAAACAGCCATTGTTTACATGTGGTATACCAGCATGGCAAAAATAAGGTACCATGAGAAATACAGACGGTAGTGCAAAGGAGAGGTCGTTTGCATTTTACAAATTGATAAGGAGCAGTTTAAGCCTAGTGGACAGAGTAACATCTGTCTAAAGTGCCACACCAGGTGACCTGGGAGAGTTGGTGGCAAGCAGGGCATGACACCCAGACAGAGTGCCTGACTTAGAAAAGAGGGGTAGTAACCGGCTGAGTGCGTGTAGGTGAGGAAGATGTGCTGAGCCTTGCCAGGCCACTGGCAAGGGATTAATCAAGGGGGCAGTGTGAGGTATTGTGGGAGGTCACCGTGTGGGTTTCAGTTCCAGGGCCATAATGCAACACAATCAGGAGGCCATGGGGTTTGAGATGGAGCAGCAGGACTTGGAGCTGTGCCAGCTCACTAACTACCTTAGGTAGCCAGAGATTTTGTCCATTGGTGGTCCCTCCTCTAATAGGTGCCTACAAGGACACCACCATGGTCGCATGGTGTCAGCCCAGTCTGGTCCCAGCCATGCCCATAAAGGCTGACAGACTGTATCCATGCCACAGTAGGGAAACCATTTCTCAGAGAGCAGGAGCAAGCATCTTCATCAACTTTTTTGATAATTTGTTTTGTCGTGTCCTTTTGCATTCTGGTGGGTATCCTGACAGCATCACTGGCAGCATGAGTGATGGAATTTCTGCAATCTCTAAATTTTCCTTAATCAGATTCAATCTGAATTTTAACATTTTTATTAAGAGTATTACCTGGCTCAGAGCTGCTGTGTTTGCACTCACCTTTCTGGTGATTTCCTTAAATGGCCAGGGGCGTATAATTACAATCTCCAGCATGACCCACTGTGTTGGAGTAATACAGACATCTGCATCACCAATTCTGTTTTCCAAGGACGCCCCCTGAGGAAGCCTGTGTGGTGAAGTGCTGTTTTTTTTGGTGTCTGGTTATGTCAAACTGAGGTAGGTCTGCATGTCTTTTATACTGATATGTGAAATAAATTGAGTAAAGGATTTGAACAATCTTGAGAAGATTTGTTTATTTCTTCAGAGCTGAAAGCAAGCTTGCTACCTGACCTGCCCATGTGTGCTCCCTTCCTTTTTGTTATACACAATAGGAAAATATGATAATTGCTGAACTCTAGCCAGGGTTTCTGTAGAAGAGCACCACCCTCAAGTTTTTTCACTGAGCACACTCTTTTTTGTATGGATGGTGTTTTCCAAGGTGTACTGTCTTACAGTTTTGTTCTGTTCCAGCAGCTGTTGGAACATAAGAGAAATTGAATTTCACCTAGTAGAAATGTCTTGGATCAGTCTGTGTAAAGGTAAATTTTGCTCCTCTTCTATTTTTTCAAACATGTAGTAGGCTTTGATTGAGTGACTGAAATAAGTGCAGATTCTTTTAGCAGTGCTACGGTAATAACAGCCTTAATGTCCATGTCCTCATCAATAAAACTGTGAACTATTAAATGCAAGCAGAGTACAAAGCAGTGGATGTGAACAAAGCCCCCCTCCTCCAAGGCCTTCCTTATGTGGGACCCTTTATCTGTAACAATAAAACCAGCTGACAGTCCCTGTGACATGATATATTGATTGTTTGAGCTCCTCATTGATATTGTACAAGTTATGTTCAGATAGAAAATAAAACATTCTTAGAATAGGAAACTGAGATTTACTGTCTCCACAAGAATGATCAAAACATGCCTGATGTGCAGTGACAGACATGAAGGGTTCAGGATGACAGCTTGCCTAAATATCTGTTGTGAGTAGGGGTATGCGAATACCTTAATTCGAATATTTGGATGAATATTCGTATTCAGAGTGCCAGATATTAATTATTCGTTATTTGACCCCCCCCCCATAAATCATTTAAAAAAAAGACATTGTAACACTGTTAAATTCCACCACTTCCTTCCCTTTTGAAGTACAGTAGGCAATTCTGCTATGAACACTCTGCTACAGCCTTTCAGGCAGACAAAAAGGCAACAAACTACTGTACTAGTCAGTAGTCAGGTGACACACGGTCATCATAGATTGAGCAAGGCCGCAGATGAGGTAACGTCTTGTGTCTTGTCTAGGGTAACTGAAATGGTACCGGCATAAATACATTGTATATCCACTCTGGAAGAGAGGAGAGTGAGATGTGCCATGATAGAGACCTATATAAGTACCTTATGGGGTGAAGACAGGGCACATAAGGGGAGTCTCTTTCAAATTAGAAAGAGCACAAATACCAAGGGCAATGGGGGCATGTGATGAACCTGAAGGGGAAGTTCAAGACAGATGTGAAGAAATATTCATGGAAGGCATGGTAGATGACTGACAGAGACTGCAGGCATAAGTGATGGCACCGAAAACAGTGTGGGGCTTCAAGCATGCATGAGATAGGCATAAGGCTGGGATGTACAGTATTTAAAAACAGGCAGGGAGGCAGCAGGGCTGCTTTAGGGTCTGCAGATAAGACTGATAAGGCAGGGATGGACAATCTGGGCTGACTGTGTGGGCCAAGTGGTCCTTTTCCATTAGATAATTAGTAACCTAAAGTATATAATAGCAATATAACTAAAACACGATACATTATTTAAAATGTTTCTAGTTAAACAGGAGCCTCATGGTGGTCCTGCAGTTATATGCCAGGGAGGGGAGACTCAGTTACCCTTTTAATTAAATATTTAATGTGATAGAAAAAAGAAAGGGCGAACCAAAAAAAACATAACATTACACTCTTGTAACATTAGGCAGATTGAGAGTTGTATTGTACCACCAGTTTTATGTTGGCAGATCATATTTGTAGTCAATTACTGGTAAGTTTAGCTTAAGAAACACTAGCTGTTCAACGTGTTGAAGGTCCAGCTTGGAACGGTGTGGCTCAACAATGTCACCAGCAGTGCTAAACATCTTCTTGGACGGCACACTTGTAGGAGGGCAGCTGAAGTATTTTAATGCAAGTTGTGCCAGGTGAGAAGAGGAGTTCATTTTCTGAACCCAGTAGCCCAGTAGATCAACATTAAATGACTCAATTGATTCTGCAAAGCAGCCATTAAGTAACATTTCTGCAGAGAGAGGCTGAGACGATAAGCATTTGTGTTGCTGTTGAAGCAATGATATGCTGAGTAATGCCCAGTCACTCTCCTCTACACTACCACTATGCCATATTTCCTCATCTCCACCAGTATCATCTGATTCCAAACCACCTCATGCCTGTCTCTCTCTTTCTCTCTCTCAGGAACCTGAGCTGGAGCTGGAGCTTGTTCTTTCCCTTCTGACTGTCTCACTGCCTGCATGGCACTATTTATCTCTTCGCTCAGCTGTTACCTAAAATGAGTCATCCTGTGGCTGTCCATAACTATATGAAGGATCTTGCATTTGAACTTAGGGTCCAACATGGTAGCAAACACGTGATAGCAGGTATCCATGGCTGTAGCAAACCTTGCATCAAGTTCTGCATTGGGATGAATAACAAGCTCAGTGGCCTCTTGTGTACTGACTGTATTGTCAGCCAAAAACTGTTGTAACGATCTTTTGAGAATATGCACAGCATGGAATACCTAAGTAAGGCTGTGGAAGTACTTAGATCATGTGTACACCTCTCAAATTGAGCAAGAACTTTCACCATGCCCTCAAGAACTAACCAATCATGATGTCCTAGGACCCCTCCAAGGTCTGCCTCTATAGACATTTCCTGTAGTGCCTGCTTTTGCTCCAAGAGTTGTGAAAGCATCCAGTATGAAGAATTTCACGGAGTGCTAACATCTTGTATAACATGATGTCATGGCAGAACAAGGCATTCCTTAAATTCTTGTAATTTGTTAGTGGCTTTTACAGAGTGATGGATATGGCGGCATATGGAATCGGTTGTGGATAATATATTGTTGATCCTAATACTACTACACAGTGCATGAGTCACCACTAAATTTAATGTGTGCAAAGCCAAATACTCACAAAATGGCCATCATTGATGGCTTTTGCCATGTTTGTGCCACTGCTGGTAACAGAAAAAACAACTTTTAAATTGGTGTTAACACCAGTACAAGTCCACACCATGACTTGCAGGAATGTGAGAATATCATGTTCTCTGTGGACTTCCTTCATCAGTTTTTGGTCAGCAAAGCTGACCTAATGAGACTACCAGATTGGGGGGGGGGGCACTGGTGAGCCATAAGGTGATGCATTGGAAAGAGCAGCAGCAGAGTGTTGTGCATAGCAGTGTGCAGTTAAGGAGACATAGGCATGCAGGGAGTTATCACTAGTCCAGATTTCTGATGTGCAGCGCAAAACACCACCAACAGCCTCTGCAAGCAGAGCAGCAACAGCAGATTGCATGCCATCATACAGTCATGGCAATGCACTTCAAGAAAATGTAGTATGAGATGGGATCTGATAATGTGGGTGCAGATAGTTGAGAAGCTGTAGGAAGCCAGAATCTTCCACAACTGACATATGCTGGAGATCCAATGCCATCATCTTAGCAATCATCTATGTGATTTTCTGTGCTGTTGGATGTGAGGCATGACACTTCGTGCATGCAGAGCATCCATCATTGAAACTGCCACAGGAGACATCAATGTGGACCATTTCAACAATAGTGATGTGCAAAGTATTGATGACTGTCTCTGCCTTGTAGTATCAGTGGAGTCAGAAGTGACCACCAGAGAAGAGGCTGGACTCTGTGTTGGTGAGGGGGAAGGAATGCCATGATGACTGGATTGCTCAAAATCAGATCTATCAGTATCACCACTGCTGCCAACAGTGCATGCCTGTCCACCAAAGAGGTTTGGTCTTGGAGAAACCAAGAGATCCAGACCCAGCTGAGCTTCAATACACTTGAGAGCACTTAAGCTTCAAGTGGTTCTGTAATGATGTTGTGGTTAAGTTAGAGAGTGATTTTCCTCTGCTTATAGTGACGTTCCTTGTGTCCACCTTTAACAGAGTGAAATGTAGCACACAGCACCTTTAACACTGCAGTGACCAGTGGTTCTGCTAACACCACATCCCCCAGTTCTGTTTTCAACAGAAGTGCCTGTCTTGTCCTGATGTTCTTGTACTGTGACTACTGCCCTGATGGTGCCATGTTAGTGCTGCCATCACTTGGCTAACCTTCATGCTAAGACAGAGCCTGCCGAAGAAATGTTAGTGTTGCTATTTGGTCTTCTTAGAGGGAGAGGGACCCTTATCCTTATCCTTACTACTGATTCTACTAACCTTGCTACTAGTTCTACACCTAGAGGCTGTTTTGCCAGTCACCTTATTTTTCTGCCCTCAAGCTACATAGCATACTCTGCCTCATCTTCAAAGTCACTCACATGTGCCTTTGATGAAGAAGACGATGTGTCACTGGACAATTCATTACGTGGAGGGAAATACTCAGATGACTGATCATTCTCTACAAAGTTTTCAGGAGTACTGAGATGCTGAGAAGCAGGAAGTAAAACTGTATCAACTGTAGTGGTCATACTAGTAATATGCACCATGGCAGGGATACCAGACTGTGGTAACAGTGTTACAGTAGTGGCAGTAGTGGCTAGAGTGACAGCCACAGTTGAAGGACTGGCTGTAGTAGTCATGCTGCCATTTGTTTTGGAAGAGGAAGTCAGGGTCTGTATAGTGGTGGTAGTGGTAATGACCGATGTGATGGTACTGGTGAGGGATGGGGACACGTTCGTGGTTGTGGTGAGAGTCGTGATGGTACTGGTGAGAGATGGGGACACATTGATGGTTGTAGTGGGAGTCGAGAACAGTGTTCTTTTGCTTGTGCTTCTTGTATCACTTTGTCCTGTGCCAGCCACAATATTACTGTTTCTTGTAGACATAGGCTTGGAAGGAGTGAAGAAGAATTTTGTGCATCGAATATGGGCTGACCATCGCTCACATTCAGGTTTCAACATCACCAACCTGTTCCTTCATTGTAGAGTTGCATGATCTGGACCAAGTCCTTTTTTTCCCATCTCTACCTGCCGTTGTCTCTGTCTATGTAAACAAGTTCTAAACACTCTCAAGGGGGTGGAGGTTTCAGGAGGAGCAGAGGGAGGATGGAAGTATAAGGAATTTGGGTGGGGTTCGACAAAGAGGATCAGAGATGGGGGGGTTGGTGTTAGTTAATGCCAGGAGCTTGGGAAACAAGTTGCCAGAGTTCCAGGCCATGCTGTCTGGGGTGGATGTGGCGATGGTCACGGAGACGTGAGCCAACAAAAACCATGACTGGGACCTAAACGTACGGGGGTACACTATGCTTAGGAAAGATAGAAAGGAGGGCAGAGGGGGTGGAGTGGCTATGTTCATTAGAGATGACATAGAAATTGCTAGGGTAGAAGAGGCAGAGGGAAACGTGGAGACCTTATGGGTCACCTTACGATCCCCAGCAGGAAATAAGGTCAAGCTGAGTGTAGTATATAGGCCCACCGGGATGAGTGATGTTCTAGAGGATGGTTTGCTGGACAACATCATTGCCCAGTGTGGACCAAAAGGGGAAGGAGTGGTGTTGATGGGGGACCTTAATATGCCAGGTACAAACTGGGGAACCATGTCCTCTAAGGTGGCCAAGGAGCAGAGGCTGCTGGATGGCTTCCAGGATGTGTTCTTAACACAGCATGTGATAGAGCCCACAAAGGAGGGGCATGTCTTGGACGTGGTTCTGGCAGATGGGGATCTGGTAAGGGACATGGTTGTACAGGACCCCCTGACTGGGAGCGACCACAATACTGTCTGGTTTCAAATAAGCATGGGGGGAGGGGGGGTGAGATCTAGGACACTGGCAGTGGACTTCAGGGGGGCAGATGTTATGGGCATGGGAAATATTCTCAAGGATCACTTGAAGGGGATTACATCAATGACAAGTGTGGAAAGAAGATGGGAGGTCATAAACCGGGGACTTCATGAGGCAGTCAGGATCTGCGCTAAGTTGAAACGTAAAGGAGCAAGGTCACATAAACCATGCTGGTGGCCCAGTGAGGTACAGGTAGCAGTCAGTGAAAAGAAGGCAGCCTACAAAAAATATAAAACAACAAGAGGGGATAGGGATAAGGAAATGTACCATCTTGCATCTAGAAAAGTCACCCGTATGGTGAAGGGAGCAAAGTCTAGTAAAGAGCAGCGGCTGGCACAGGGAATACATGGAGGAGAAAAGGGGTTCTTTTGGTACATTGGGGAGCGGAGAAAAACTAAGGGCCATCTCAGCAGATTGAGATCAGAAGGAGGGTGGGTGGAAGAGGCGAGGGACCAGGCAGAGGTATTTAATGAGTACTTTGCCTCTGTGTTCACTAGGGAGGGGGATGGGATATCTACAAAGCAAGGCATGAAGGGGATAGAAGCGGCAGTAAGTGGGATCAGGGGAGCAACAGAAATGGAGCAAGAGGGAGGAAGAGGTACCCCAGGGGTGTCACATCTGGGTAAGGATAAAAAGGCCAGTAAGGTGGAAGGGACAGATGTTGCTATCTCCCCCAAAAGGATGTGGTTAGCCCTCAAGGCCCTAAAGAAAGACAAATCTCCTGGGCCGGATGGCATTCATCCGAGAGTACTATGGGAATTGGCGGACATACTGGCTGCACCTGGTGGAGCTCTTCAACAGGTCACTTGAGACAGGAGGGTACCTAGGATTGAAGCAGAGGCACATGTGGTGCCAATCCACAAAGGGAGTCGAGGGAAGTACTAGTAACTATAGACCCATCAGTTTGACCTCGTGGTGGGAAAATTAATGGAGAGTATACTAAAGGAATGATTAGTGTACTTGGAGGAGGTGGGAGGTCTGATAGTCGGCAACATGGGCTTGTGCCGTAGATCATGTCAAACCAACCTTGTGGAGTTCTACGAATGGGTAACATCAGAACTGGACAGGGGAAAGCCTGTGGATGTATTATTCTTGGACTTCAACAAGGCGTTTGACTCTGTCCACCACAATGGTCTGGTGGAGAAACTGTTGGGGTTAGGAGTAGGCCCTTTGATGGTTATATGGGTTGAAAACTGGCTAGCTGGATGCACCCAGAGAGTAGTGGTCTGTAGGGAACTCTCGAACCCTAGAAAGGATGGTAGTGGGGTACCACGGGGCTCGGTCCTGGGTCCGATCCTGTTTAATGCATACATATTGGACATCAGGGAGGGTATAGGGTGTGAAATGAGTCTCTTCACAGATGACTCCAAGATGGGAGCAGTAGTTGAGGGAGAAGAAGGAGGTTGGCCCTGCAAGGGACCTGGACACCCTGGAAAGCTGGCTGACACATGGAAATTAATTTAATATCACCAAGTGCAAGGTGTTGCATCTTGGTCGGGAAACCCCAAACACAGGTACACCCTGGGAGGGAGGCGCTGGAGGCCCTCAATAGGGAAAAAGACCTAGGGGTCATGGTGGATGCATGTATGAATAACTCTGAGCAGTGCAGGAGAGCGGTTAGCAAGGCAAACAGGATGTTGGGATGCATCATAAGGGGATCACCTCTAGGAGCAAGGAAGTGATTCTGCCGCTGTACAATGGACTGGTTAGACCACACCTTGAGTACTGTGTACAGTACTGGAGGCCACACTTGAAGAGGGACAAACAGCTCCTGGAGAGGGTACAGAGGAGGGCAGCAAAGATGATACGAGGGCTAGGGGATTTGACGTATGAGGACAGACTTGAGGAACTCTGCCTGTTTTCATTGGAGGAGAGGAGAGACGGGGGGACATGATTGAGGTCTTCAAGTACCTCAAGGGAATAAATAGGGTAAACATGGAGGGGATCTTTAGACTAAAGCAGGGAGGTATCATCAGAGGGCATGGTTTGAAGTTGGAAGGTGGAAGGGTGAGGGGGGAAAAGAGGAGGAGGTTTTGCACGGAGAGGGTGGTGGACCCTTGGAATGCACTGCCTGACGAGCTGGTTCAGAGATCCACAGTGGAGGGCTTCAAGAGAGGGTGGGACAGACACAGAAAGTGGATGTATCAGATGATGGCCTGTCCCAGGGTGGGGTGGGGATGGATGATAGGAGTTTCTGGAGCACAAGGGATAGGAAGGCCTCGGCACCCAACTAAGGATCTAAGGTTCAAGCAGACTCGATAGACCATAAGGCCTAATCTGCTGGCAAATAGTATGTTAGTATGTAAGTACTTAATACTTTGTAAATGAACAAAGGTTCTGCTTTATTGTAGCAAGAAAAAATTCTTGCAAGCAGCACCTGCTGCAGTACTGCTTTATTTGTGCACCAAACAATTCTTGCAAGCAGCACACACACAGGGCAGGCAAGGGTGTGCGCACACTGCAAGTGTCACTACCTAGCCCTAAACCATGGGGGGTGGGAGTGCAGTCAGCTGACTGCCCTCCAAGACTGCTGGCGGTACTTACTTTCCTGAAACCCAAGCCCCACCTACACCACACCACACCACAAATATTCTTTACACACAGATTTCTACTGCAAACCTAAAAAGTTCTGTTGTATTTCAGTACAAAAACATGGTTGCAAGCAGCAGCACTGCTTTATTTTCACACAGCAAAATTCTTGCAGCAGCACGCATGCAGGGTAGGCAAGGGGGTGTGCACACTGCAAGCGTCACTACTTAGCCCTAAACAGTGGGAGGTGGGAGTGCAGTCAGCTGACTGCCCTCCAAGATTGCTGGCAGCTACTGACTTGCCTAAAACCTGAGCACAACCTCAGATTACACCACAAATATTTTTACACAGAGATTTCTACAGTAGAACTACTGCAATTATTTTTTTTTTTGTAAATGCACAAATGTTCTGCTGTATTTCAGTACAAAAAAATGGTTGTAAGCAGCAGTACTGCTTTATTTTCACACAGAAAAATTCTTGGAAGCAGCACGCAGGCAGGGCAATCAAGGGTGTGCACACACTGCAAGCTTCACTATCTAGGCTTAAACCATGGGGGCTGGAGTGCAGTCAGTTGACTGCTCTCTGAGACAGCTGGCGGCTACTGACTTTCCTGAAACCTGAGCCTAACCTCAGATTACACCACAAATATTTTTTTTTACACAGAGATTTGTACAGTAGAACTACTGCAATTATTTTTTTTGTAAATGCACAAAAGTTCTGATGTATTTTAGTATTTCAGCACAAAAAATTATTGCAACCAGCGATGCTGCTTTATTTTCTCACAGAAAAATTCTTGCAAGCAGCACGCATGCAGAGCAGGCAAGGGTGTGCATAGTGCACACATTGCAAGCATCACTACCCGGCCCTAAAGTGTGGGCGGTGGAAGTCCAGCCAGCCAACTGCCCTCTGAGATTTCTAGCTAGGCTACATCACCAAATTAAAAAAATTATTTTTTAATCAGTACAGTATAGCAGTCAAGGTAGAAGTTAGAACTTCTGTAATTAATGCTAGATACTAAACAGTTTCAATCAAGTAATGCTGTCTTCTTCTCCTACACCTCCAAGCACAGAGGCCTATGAAAGTAAAGAGATAAACTGTTGCTTAAGTCTCTCTGCAGCTCCTCCTGGCAAAATAAATCTCTAAGTCAGATAATTTCTCTGGGGGGAAAAAAACAAAAAGCCTCACACCACTGCCAGGCAGGCACATAGGCACTAAGAAAAGAAACACTGTACTTCTTCACTTTCAGTGCACAGCATAGAGGCCCCTGAAATGAAGGTAATTCCTTTCTGCAACTCCTGGCAAAATTAAAAATCTCTAGATCAGATTATTTCTCCACCAAAAAAAACCCTCCCAGTGCTCCCATTAGTACTAGTCATTAAGACACAAGACACATGGTCCAAAACAAAAAAACAAAGGTTTTGTGATGAAAATATTAGTTTTTCAACTGCTAATCTTTCCTGAGTCAGAGCTCTTTCCAGTCTCCACTACAATCTCTCCACTACACAGCAATGTTGAAATGTCACATGATCTGGCTTGGCAAATGCTCAACGATTGGCCAGCAAATCCAGTGAGATCTTAGAATCCTGCAGAACGCCGAATACTGAATGTCGCCAAATAGTGCAGCTATTTGGTATTCAGTTCCTGAATACCGAATAGTGCATTATTCGTGGTATTCTGAATTTAATATTCATTACTTGCACACCTCTGGTTGTGAGCCGCACCACCTTCTCAACAGCACCAGCCAAAAGTCATCAGTTTTTTACATATGGTATTGTAGAGTTCTGTAATCCCTGTTGAGGAGAAGTATTTTCTCGATGGTATAGTATATGAAAGATTTGAGGTACTCATACAGCCACCTGAATCCTACATGTTTAACCACGTTATATAGTAAGTCAGTGGCTATCATCTCTGAAATTTTCTTTGTTATTGGAACTGCAACAGGGTGGGTAGATGGATGTTTAGCTTTATATTAATTTCTGAGATAGTAGGCTGTTTCCTTGCCGGAGGGGGTTCTTTTGAACAAATGGCCACTACTAGTAACAGTAGGGCTCAGGGTTTCTTGACTAGATGGAAGTGCTTCTGGTATTTCTGTATTGCTACAGAGTCTGCCAGTGCTTTCATCTATCAGAGTTAACTCCTGAATGTAGTGAGATATCATCACTGTCACTGTCACTTTCTTTTCTGTTTTCAAAATAGATTTCTGAATGTTATGACTTCTGACTAGGTACCTTTTCAGTGCTGAAGTTCCCAGTGCTCCTTTCTTTTCACCCCTGCTGGTTTACAAATAGCGCATGTTGCCACCAACTCATTAGAAGCACTGACAGAGAAGTATGAGCAAACAAAAGATGATGTATTTGCAGTGTTGTTGCTAGGGAGTAAGCACTGCAGCTCAGTCACCTTAGGTTTTTTTTGTTTCAGATTTTTCTTGGGCCTCTTCCTGTTGTGCTTTATTCTCCTCCTCTAACCCACTGACCTTCTCCTCGACCATAGAATTAGAAACATTTACTTCTACTTGTTTCTCATTTGTAATTTCCATTCTCTCTGGTAAACCTGCCCCATCACTGCCTCCTTCATTATTGTTATGCTCTTTATCTTTACTCTCATCAGGCTCATTATCAGAGGAATCCGATGATGTCTGTAAGGGACTAACCGGTAGCATAGCATGCAATTGTTACATACCTGGGAGTGCCTCTGTGGGTGGTGCACACCAGCAATTTTTTTTTTTGGGGGGGGGACTGATCTGACAGATGCACCTTTATGGGGCTCAAGCATTTCCTTGGAACATGACACTTCAGATTTGCCAGAAACACTTTTTGGGGTTTGATTTTGTTGACCCTGTGCAGAACAATCACTTATCATGTTCTTAGGCCTTCCCTCTTAATTGCCTAAAGCTGCAGTGCTTACTTGGCAGTCAGAATTTGCCTGAACATTTTCATCCATTTTTCAACTCCCACATCTACAGTCCCAAATGACCAGTACCACTTCCTTCTCAGCTCACTAACAATGACTCCTAGTGTTACTGTTACTGTTAGTGATTGACTGTATTGCTTTGCCTTTCCCTGAACTGCTCAGCCAGCAGTACTGTACCTCCCATGACCATGACCTATAGCACCTTAATGATTGCTTTGCCTTGCTTTGCCTTCCTTGGACTATGCAGCCAGCAGCACTGCACCACCTGTGACCGTGACCTATGGCAACTTGGTCTTATATTTTTGCTTTGCCTTCCCCAAGACTACCTCCAGGCAGCGGCAACTGTGACCATCACCTATGGCAATTTGTAATTTTTAATGAATTTGACAACTTGCAGTTTTTGACTTTTTTCTTCAACAGTATTTCTTTTTTTCCATTTTGCAACAATTGTGTACCCTCTCCTACTTCCTTGGCCTGCAGTGCACAGTAGTATTGGCCAGCAGCCAGCAATGCTAAACTGTACTCAATCACTTTTTTTGCCAGAAAAATGTATCTTTTTGTCACACATTTCACCACAAGTTTTACTTTACTTTTCTTTTCTTTCTTTTTTTTTAATGTTGGCCCACCAGCCTGCCCATCCAGTCTCTCTCTCTCTCCCTCATTCCCCCCTTTGCTCGGATCTCCCTCTATCCCCCTCTCATTTTTGAGACTTTTGGCAGCAGCACTAACTGTCGCTGCACAGTAAGTGCTCCACTTTAATTTTCTTTTCCTTTTTTAACTGTGATTTGGACTAATTTGCCCACCTGCAGTGTTCCTCACCATGCTTATCAGAGAGCAGTCTGCTCTCTGCTCAGTTCTTTCTCCTCTGCGCTACATGGCATGCTTACATGGCTTTTTATAGCTGACTTCCTGGTGCTCCCTTGCTAACTGGATGATGCTGGTTGCCTGTACTGACCATGGCGTGGAAACAGCATGGGGGTGACTGGGAAGTGGGGAAGATGCGCTAACCATAGACCCAGAACTGGACTTTTTAGGCAAAGTCTTTATTGGACCAAGTCTGAGGGTAAATGCCAGATCAGGGGTCTGGGGTGTGCTTTCATTTATGGCAGAATAATCCACAGAGCCAGTCAACGTGAAAGGAGGAAGAAGCTGGACATAGAAGGAGATTAAGAAAAGGGCAACAGACCTGAAGAGGCACACCAAGGAGGTGATAGCTAGGGTCCAGGCAAACTGCCAGGCCACAGGCGGTGGCCCCAGTACTTCAGTGTCCCTAGTCTCTGCAGAACAGGTGATGACTGGAGCCGTGTACCAAGTGGAGGTGACTGGTGTCCCATGAGGTAGCTAAGAAAGGCAAGTCAGACCAACACAACCATGTGAGTGACCATGTCAGCCCCATCACATTAAGCTTGTTTGTGCACATGCACCAATGGTATTTTGGTTTTCATGCTGGTCAAGGAGGAGCCACTGCAGTATGGGTCGCAGCCAGACAAGCAAAGTGTGCAAGCACATGATATACTGCACAGATCTGTGTTCTGTATACACATCCTACTGTAGCCCTATGCATGCATTCTGCAAGGGCAATGGTACACCACACACTTGGGACATCACTGTTGCATACTCTGTCAGTAATGGGTGTACCTATTGGCACAGTCAAACCGGCCCACTAGGATGCCTTGACATTTCCATGTGTCCCCCCATTGGGTTCCTGGCCACCTTCTATTCTGTACAACTCCTTGCTTTTATCACCTATTATCTCATTAAAAAGAGTATGTGTGTGGCACTGCAGGTTTAAGTAAGAGGCAACCATAGTGCTAGTGAATCATATTTACATGGAATGTTGACATGTGTATATCACCCAAGGTGCTTCCCTACTGATTTTCCAGATTGGCCACTGTATCTACTTTCAAGGTAGGCCCACAGTACCTTAGTCTGCACCAAGGACTTCAATACATGGTTGGAGAGCTGGTGCAGAGAGCAAGGTTTTGGCTTCACTGGGGACTTGGGACCCACCTGGCGGGATGCAGACCTATACAGGGGCAATGGCCTGCATCCCTCCAGAAGGGGGACCATTGCTCTTGGTGAACAGTTTAAATGCTTCATTGGCAAGCATTTAAGCTAGCTAAGGGGGGTGGAGAAAGGAAGCAGGGTAAATTAAATTGCCCATCCCCACAGGATAATGTAACCAGCAAGGAGGAAAATATTGTCACTAAATCACCAGAAAGCACTAAGTTTGGCAGAAGAGGAGAGGAGAGAAGAAATAAACAGAACAGGACGAAGGTCAGGAGAGGAGATTGCAGAACATGGAGATCCATGTGCACGAATGCCTTGACAGCAGAAGTTGACCTGGATATAATAGCTATTACAGTGACATGGTGCAATGGGAAACATAACTGGGATTTAGCTATGCCAGGGTATACTTTGTTCAGGAAAGACAGGGAGGTCAAAAAGGAAGGAGGGGTGGCTCTTTATATCCAGGAGGGTATTAAGGCGGCGGAGGCACAAGTAATGCACGGGGAGGCAAAGTCACTGTGGATCACCCTTGAGACAGTTAATGGCACAGCCATTTGTGCAGGTGTAATCTACAGATACCAAGCCTAAAGGGAAGAAGTGGACAGGGATCTGCTGGAAGTCATCCATATGATGGCACCTAAAGGGAAGGTGTTGCTGGTAGGCGACTTCAATCTGCTGGAAGCAGTAGTAGTAGTAGTGGTAGTAGTAGTAGTAGTAAAATATTTTTATTCATCTAAATTTCATATGAATAGGGATTAGCTTGATTGAGTAAAACTAATTTTCAATGAGGTCCACAACATAGTAAACAAAGTTTTCAGACAAAGAAATGTTCCATACATATTCTTAACTCAATCAAATAAAACCATAAAATGGCAGCACAGTACGTATTAATAAGTTCTCTCTTAACTTTTACTGTAGGTTACAATTCAATATTATCTAAAAAAACAAACAACATTATTCAATAATGTGCACATCTTCGGCTCCAGCCAAGCTGACATATTTTACCTCTCAGCTTGGCTGGAAGTGAACTGAAGCATCCCGGTGGCTGCAACAGCCAGGGACAGAGACATCCTGGACTCCCTGCAAGGGGCTTGCCTCAAGCAGCTAGTGCTTGAACCAATCCAGGAGGGAATGATTTTGGACCTGCTTCTAACTAACGGAGACACAATTCCAGATGTCAGGTTGGGTGAACACCTGGGGTCCAGTGACCATTGCACAGTGTGGTTCAATATCAGTACTGCAGAGTCATGCCACACAAAAGTAAGGGATCTGGAATTCAGGAGTGCAGACTTCACAAGGATGAGGGTGTGTCTCAGGGAAGCCCTAGTAGAGGGAGAGAAAAGGGGGGAGTTGAGGAACTATGGACCTATCTAAAAGGAGCCATAGTGGAGGTGACAAACCTTTGCATTCGACAAATAGACAAAGGCAAGAGGAAAAGAAAACCATTATGTTTCTTGCAGAAAGTGGCAGGGAAAGTAAGGGAAAAAAAGTTGGTGTTTAGGAAATATAAGGATATGCAGAAGGAGGAGGACAGGGCAGTGTATCTAGAAAAGCTAATGGAGGCAGGAAAAGCCATCAGGAGCATCAAGGCAAAGACAGAGGAGAAGCGGAGAGACCACAGATAAAAATCAGGTTTAGGAGGGAGGTGGACAATAGTTTGTTTACAGTGGAGAGAGCCTTAAAAGAACTCACGCAACTGAAGGTAGGCAAGGCAATGGGACCAGACAAGATACACCCTAGAATTTTAAAGGAATTAAGGGAGGTACTAGCTGCACCTTTGGCATCTCTGTTCGGAAAGGCATTGGATACAGGAGTGGTTCCAGAGGACTGGAGAAGGGCCAGTGTAGTCCCTCTCCACAAAAGTGGGAGCAGAAAAGAGGCTGGAAACTATAGACCAGTCAGCCTGACCTCTGTGGTAGGGAAAATTATGGAACTGCTGATGAAAGAAAACATAGTGGAGCATCTTGAATCCAGTGGAGCACAAGATCCAAGACAACATGGATTCACATCAGGAAGGTCATGTCAAACAAATCTGATAGATTTCTTTGGCTGGGTGACCGGGGAGGTAGATCAGAGGGAGTGGTAGATGTGGCCTACCATGACTTCTGCTAGGCGTTTGACACAGTTTCACATTGGAGGCTTGTGAATAAGCTGGGCAGGCTGGGATTGAGTCACAAGGTGGTGAACTGGGTTGGAAATTGGTTGAGGAATAGAACACAGAGGGTGATGGTAAACAGCTAAATCTGAGGTAGGGAGTGTGACCAGCAGGGTGCCACAGGGATCGGATCTTGGGCTAGTATCTTTTAAAATCTTCATCAGTGACATTGCAGAGGGGCTGGAGGGGAAGGTATGCCTTTTTGCAGATGACACTAAGATCTGCAATAGGGTAGACAGTCCAGGAGGGGTGTAGAAAATGAGGAGGGACCTAGCTAAACTGGAGGAATGGTCCAGAGTGTGGTAACTAAAATTCATTGTGAAGAAGTGCAAAATCATGCACTTGGGATACAGAAACCCAGGGAAAGATTACATGATGGATGGAGAGTTATTAGTGCCCACAAAACAGGAAAGAGATCTAGGGGTGATTATATCTGATGAACTACAGGTGGCCAAACAACGTGCCAAGGCAGTAGAGAGAGTTAGTAGGATGCTGGGATGCATAAGGAGGGGCATCACAAGCAGAAAAACAGAGGTGGTGATACCACTGTACAAGTCATTGGTGAGACTTCATTTGAAGTACTGCATCCAATTCTGTAGACCACATCTCCAAATGGACATAGACAAGGTAGAGGCAGTTCAAAGAAGGGCAACAAAAATTGTGTCAAGTATCTAAAGGGAATAAATAAGGTACAGGAGGGCAGTGTCTTTCAGAAGGAAAGATGCTGTAGCACAAGAGGGCATGACATGAGACTGGAAGGGGGTAGACTAAGGGGCAATGTGAGAAAGTACTTTTCCACAAAAGGGTGTGGGGACATGGAACAACCTCCCGACGGAGGTTTTTGGGGCAAAGATGGTGAGGAGAGTTCAAAACTGCTTGGGATAGACATAGGGGAACCCTAGCAGTTGAAAAAATAAGTGAAGCCAGAGATAAAGTAGGATCTGCTGCATTTCTAGTAGATAGGGCAAAAGGGCAGACTGGATGGGTCCTTATCTGCCATCAAATTCTATGTTTCTGTGTTTCTTTGTACAACACCCCTCCCCACACCTGGAAGGCTTTGCATTTTTCATTCCTGTTGTGACCCCCCACCTGGATGGCTTTGCATTTGTTTTTATCCCTTTGTACCCCCGCCCACCTGGAAGGCTTTTTATGTCTTTTCATCTGTTTTGTACCCCCCACTTGAATGGCTTGTTATTTCTTTTCAACCCCTTTGTAACCCCTGCCTGGATGGCTTTCTATCTCTGTTAATCCCTGTTTTGTCTTGCTTTTAATTTCAGACATTTGTAATACATTTTGTTAAATTATTACTGTCCTCTGCGTGCTCTATATCCACCATCTGAATCCATGGAAGTGTGCAATTAGGTGATCTCAGTACTCCATGAACTTCCTGGCCAGCCTGGGGTCTTGCATATCAAGTTGATCCTGCATCCCCTGGTCTGCAAGCTCTGCATCCACTGCAGTGTTCTCCTCTGGGGTCAGTGTGTATATTCCATGGTTGAGTGCCACGTTGTGTCTAGGCAACAGGCAAGGAATATGGCACAGGCTTTCATAGGGTTATATCATAGGGCACCACCAGAATGGTCAAGGCATCTGAACTGAATCTTGAGCTTGCCAAATACCCTCTCGATGACATTGCATGTAACGATGTGTGCTGCATTGTACCTGTCCTCTGCAGTGGATGCAAGTTGTAGGACAAGTGTTAGCAGCCAGGGACACAGGGGATCTGCACTGGTCCCTGTGTAGGAAAAGGGCATTGGTTAATGACATTATTGGTAGCATTGGGGGAGGCCTTGGGAGTATACTCACCAACAATGTGCCCACAAGGTATATCCTACCTTCAAACCTCTGGGCACAATGGATTTGTGTCAGATGAAGGCATCAAGGGCACTGCCAGGGCACCATGCCAAAATGCTGAGGATGCACCCTTTTGCATCGCATTCCACCGAACAGTTGATGGAGTGGAAAACCTTTCTATTCACATAGGCTTCCACCCCATCCCCTGGAGCTGCACAGATGCCTACATGGGTGCACTCACTGGCACCCAGCATGGATGTTAGGTGAACAAACCAATAGAATTGCTACATTGTTGCTGTTAGCTCTGCTGGTGTGGTGGAAAATATAATGTCCTCTCCAGCATGGGCCAGCACAGCATCTAGGAAGTGGCCCAACAGGCCCGATGTGGCAGACTGTGTGATACTTTTGGTGTCACCTACTGATTTCTGGACCGTTTCAGTGACCAGGAGGCACAGTACTGCTGTCACCTTGAGCTCTACAGGCATTGCATGGCTACAGTGGATGTCTGTCTGGAGCTGATCAGGCAGCAGTTCATGCAGGTGCATGAGCATGGGCCTGTTCAGCCAGTACCAATCCAAGATTTGTTCATCACTGAGAACTTTGAATGTGGCTCATTGATTGTACTGTCTGTTTGCAGCATAGCACCTCCAGGGCCTGCATAGGGGCCCGGTGGGGGCACTTGCCCACTCCTCTTCCTCCATGACTGCCCGTATTAGGTACACAATGTGTGCCATTTTGTTTTCTGCTACGTGCTGCAGTGCTTCTCTCCATCTTTGGGGTTTGCCCCAGGTTAAGATCTGCTTTTTATGTGCTTTAATTTGTGCAGTGCTACATCACTGGAAATGCTGTTAGTGCTAAGCCACTGAATAACATGCTGCACCGAATATTCACATCACCACACCTTTTTCAGAGCTTACTACATTAAATTTACAGTCAGGTGCTAGCACTTCTAACCGGTGCATTGCAAATGGAAACAAATAGCATTCTGGCACAATCTGCAATTTGTACCATCACAATCTGGTTGCGCCAGACACAAATTTTTTGAATATGGGGAGGAGGTAGATCTTTAAGTAATGCCTATGCTGTTTTACTGAATAGTTCAAACAATAAGAGCAGCACATAGTGCATTCACAAATATTCATGGTAACGTTTACCTTATAACAGCATTTACTGTACATTCTTTTAAGGCTTACCACTTCAACTATAACTCATGCTTAAATGTAGAATTCTGTGTTTATTTTGAAATAAAAGAAAGCTTGTTCTGTGATTGGATGAAACCAGTCACATGATCATGCATTAATTTCACACAAACATGCAGTAGCCCTAATATGCTTTCCCTTTCATAGCAAAAATATTTTTTTAATTTAACAATTTTTTTCCATTCTTTACTTTTAAATATAGTGACCCATTTTGTGAGAAAAATAATCCACAACAATGTGTACATAATAATGTGTACACAGTGCTGAAATGCTGTACTTCCTGCGTGGATGCTTAAGCACAGACAGTGTCTATTGCAATGATGTCTGTAAGGGGCTATGCTGGCCTTTTATCCAGCACCCTGGAAAGTGGGAGCTTGTCCCCCATGGGCCCAGTCATCCTAAAGGATGAACCCACCCAGCTCCACTCCTTAGAACTAAGATGGAGAGTAAGTCCTCTGAGGGTTCTCCCTTGTTCAGTAGGGAGGATGTACTGTAAGTAGAGCTTGTGCCCAGACTAATAGAGGGAAATGGTAGTAAGTCACCCAGGTCATGACGTCAATGAGTAAGGCCAACATTTGGAATTGTTAATTATGGCACTCATGACTTTTGGAACACGGAAGAAGGTCATAGAACTGACATGGGTGTGAAAAATTGGGTCGAGCAGTCTAACAAGTGTAGCCTACAAATCTGTACATGAAAATAGCCATACACCACTTCCCTTACATTCTGAGGATTTTTCTGGGTTGGGATATACGTTATCTCATTTTTACTTACTTTTTATCTTTTATACTGACTCTTTCCACACTATGGGGCAACAGGAACAACAAAATGCAGCATGGTACCAGGTACTGAGGGTGATTATATATTTGGTTCCTTTTATTTATTTATTTAGTTTTTGTTGACCCAAAAAGAGGAGGACTAGACAATTCTGCCTATTTTCAGCCTCATCCCAGGGGAAGGGGGATGCAGATAAATGCCAACAAATATTGAATCAGAGGAAGCTGTTTGTGTTATTTTTATTGAATGGGGGATATTTGGCCAGGACACCAAGGAAAATCCCCTACTCACTACGCACTCGGCCAAGATGTCGTCCAGAGAAAGAGACAGGATGGAGATGGTGGAGGTATGGGAGAGGGTCTCCTCTCCTATCTCAGCTCAGCTAGAGACCCATGCGATGGATGTAGCAGCACAGATGGAGATTTCTCCTGAAGTACCTGAGGAGCGTGTAATGTATGGACCAGCTTACTACCCTTCTGATACAGAGATTCCAACTGGAAACAGAGTATCTAATCTGCCTATGGAAACACCAGTGTTATGATAATCGACAAGTCAAATCCTGGACTTATGAATCCAGATACATGGCCAAGAGAATGGCACTTCTCACACAGATGGTAGCCTTGGAAAATCCAGCTATTCAAACCCCTGCTTCAGTGGTGCACTCAACTGCTGCAACACTGGTATTGCAGGACCTGCACAATGTGGACAGCTTACAGCGAGATGCTCAAACTCCGGACATGGAGGTAAGACTTTCTTCTTCTATTTTGGTTAATGAACTGAATGCAAGCAAAATGCTGGAACTCGCCTCAGGAATGGCACAGATGGACAGTTTTTCCTGCCTAAGATGCGCAATGAAACAGCCAGGGTCTGAGGGAGGAGAGGCTTCATGGTCAATAGACATGGCCTTGCAAGCTACAGGGTTGGGAGAAGGACTTGAATTTGGGACACTGGGTCTCAGGCTCATCACCCATTCACATTCTGGGAGTCCAGCAAGAGATGACCTCTCTAAAGGGACATGCAGGATGGAAATGAACTAAGGATGCTCAGGATTTAGACCTCCGGAGTAATGTTAAAAATGTGTGATACTGGAATTCTACACTTACCAAACAGCTTCTTTCTGGGTAGGGATAGGGGAGTGCTTTTCTACCCAGGACAACATAAGGCATGCTACAGGTGTGGCTCGGTGGCACATCTGAGTAGTGCTTGTGATCAGGTCAAATGTAATGTCTGTGACACTGTGGGGGACTCTGGTGTACAATGCACTGAGGGCAAAAAAATGTAACTGATGTGATGAAAGGGGACATTCTTTCCAGAGCTGTCCTTGGGCAGCACACAATAAACCAGAGCTGGTGAATGGAGCTGAATAGTGTCTTTATATTACATTGGCTCAATGACAAAAGATTAAGGAAAAAAAAACAACACAGAGATACAGAAGGCTACAGTACATCCACCTCCACCGGAGAAGGATCCAGCTGTGACACCATCTAGTGGGTTACATGATATGTCAGATCCAAGCCCACCTTTGAAAGCTACTCTTTCTGAGCCCCCCTCTCAAGGGGGTTAGTACCTGCTGTTATTACACCAGTTGCTCATATAGATTTTGCACCTGCTGCACCTCCAGTTTCTGAACCTGTCAACCTGTATTGGACAAGGAACCTCGGATCCCTGTGGGAGCGACAGAGATGGGCCTCCCACCCCATGACTGTGGACTCCTTTTCAGTGGTTAGAGAGACCAGAAGTCAGCGGGGCAGGGGGTATGTCAGCGTTGGATGTTCCAGACCAGTGCCGCCTATTATGCAAAACAGGTATGAACTGTTACAGATGGATGGTGATGACTCTGATTTGGATTCGGACATCTCCTCTGTTCAATCTTCTTTGCCAGAACACACAACAGACGCTGAAGTCCCTATGGAAACTTCTGGTCCCTAAAAAGAAAAGCAAAAGTAAAGCATAAAACCACTATGGCAAGGAAGGCAAAAATGATAACAGGGTGGTATACTATAACACAATCTAAATAACTGAACATGAACTCTCTGCATGTCATTCAATTAATGTAAATAGCGTTAAGAATGTGGATAAAAGGGATTTAGCATTTTCGTTTATTTATTTATATTTATTTATTGAAAATGTTTCACCAGGAAAGGCACACTGAGCAAAAAGATGCTCGTCTCACGGTGCGACTGTCTATATGTGCCTTAGGCATTGTGTTTCTGCAGGATGTCAGATTTCGTACCCTGCATGAAATCAAACAGGAGACATGAGCCTGGTACTTAGGCCCTTCATATTGATCCTTTGGTCAGGAACCATGTTCAGGGGTAGGGATCCTCTTTAGTTTTCCTGATATTGAACTAAATAAGCTAATCGACTTAGTCCCTGGGAGGGTCTTAATGCTAGATGTTAAAATTTACATTAGTGGCCCAGATATTCAAACTGCGCCACAACAGTGTGCAATAGCAGGAGCAAGCGCAAGTCCACTGCGCCCATGCACAACACATGTGATATTCAAACACTGCGCAGGTTAAGATGTGCCTGTGGCACACGACTGAATATTGCACCTACTGTGCCATAGTGCAACCAGGGATGTGCAGTGGTGCCGGTCAGATGCACAATAGCAAAACCAGGGATGCCTAGTGGAGCAGGGCAGCAGCACAACAGCACAACCAGGGATGTGCAGGGACAGGATGCAGGGGCCCACTACCCATGGAAGGGATGGACAGAGGAGTACAGAGCAGAACAGACCTTGCCCCCTACACCTTATGCACTGCACAACTGGAGGAGAGCAAGAAGAACCACTGTCCCAGGGACACCAGCAAGAAACCCACCGCTGTGGCATCGTGCACCAGCACACCCCATTGCAAGCTGGGACCATCACACATGGATGTTCATCCACCCTGTGCCACACCATCGCACCAATGTAGAGCACATCCTGCACCACAATCACCATACACCCTGCCTACGAGTACGTCCAACAGTGCAGGACACCCCAAGCATGCCACCACCCCCACTATGACAATACAACCCTGTGCACCACAGAACCAAGCAAGGCAGCCCCACCATGAACACCCAACAGTGGGCAGCAGCAGACAGTGAAGCAACGTCTGCATACACAGTGCCACCACGCACATCTCCCCCCAGGTACAGCTGTGAGGCTGACCATGCTTCGGCAAACAGGGTACCACACACGTGACAGGGCATGCCTCAGACACCACCACCAGTGTTACAGCACCCTGCACACCCTCCCAAGGACACACCCCATCCCAGCACTGGCCACAACAGCCAGCACAGACACCCACAGTGTTGCATGGAAGCATGCACCGCACAGGATGCAACACAGTGCACAGACAAACAACCACCCATACCCAAGGGCACACCAACACAGGGACACAGTAGTGGGTCAACCAAGCCCCCGGTGTGTGGTCATGGCAGCCGTGTAAACACGGCAAGGACCTCTCCATGGCACAGGTGTGCCAGCAACCCTGTGCAGGCACCACAACACTGTACACCACCAGCATGCGGCTGGAGCACAAGTGATAGACCGTGGACCACATCTTCTGCAACAGACACAAGTGACAGCATCGAAGTGGGACAACAACAGCAGAGGCAACAGTGCCACCTGAGGCAGACATGCACCACATCAGTGACAGGAGGCAACCCGGCATCGCGCAGGGTACAGTGGCAGTCCAACATGGGCAGTCACCACTGACGTGCCAGCAGACTGTGCAGGTCACATACATGCAAGGGTGGCAGCTGCACAGGCCAAGGATGGTCTGACAGGTGCACCATGGACACAGCGCATGCACCGTGTACCACTACACACAGTCATCCAGTGCACAGGGATCAACACACAAACCACAGACAGTGACTGAGAGCTACGCCCACACCAAACTTGCCTTCCCATGGACACACACACACACACACACCCATGATAGTACCACCCCAGACACCATGCTCACCACTGCAGCTGAGCACCATTAGCCCACTGCAAATCAGAGACCACCACAGTAGGCATAACTAAACAAATGTATTAGAAGTATAAACAAAACTAAGTACATATTTACAGAAAATAAAAGGTGATGGCCACAGACTGGGTGGAGGTGGGTAAGGGGCAGGGATGAACAAATGGGAGAGAGAAGGAGGGGTGTGAGGGTGGGTCCAGGGGGGTTGTCATAGTCCATGGGTGGACTTTCTTCAGTGGGAGCCCCACTCCCCACTCCTATGGTAGCTCTTGCCATGTCTTCACCTCACGCCATGCTGATCCACCCTCTCTAGTATGGCCAGAGAGGCCCTGGCCACCTGGAGCAGCTTCTACAGTGCCCTCTCGATACAGACCATCCTCTGTCCACCTAGGACAAGGGTGCAAAATGGAAAGAGGAACATCAGTACAATCCAGTAGCAAAGGCCCCCTACACCGGGTGTGTGCCATTCCAACACAGCCAAACCATTCAGCCCCCCACCCCTATACCACCACCACCACCCCCACTACCACTGCCCACACTGGATGGACCCCTCCATGTGGTGGACACATGCCCACCACGATACCCATACGGACATAACCAGTGTATGGATGGAGCACCTACCTGGCCATGGAACAGCTCCTTTCTTGGCACATGCCCGCAGGAGGGCAAGCCTGTCCAGGTCCCTCTGCTGGAGGTCCCTGTACTGCTGCCTGCATGGCTCTGCTGTTCTCTGGAGCCCTGTCACCTCCTCCAGGGCCACCACCACCTCCTCCCACATGGCACTCCTGGCCTTGTCCAGGGGTGCTTCACCAAAGAGAGCACCAGCATGGGGCTCAACTAACAACACAAGGTTTGCCAGTTCCACCTGGCTCCAGATAGGTGCCCATCTCTGTGTCATCCTTCCACCGAGTCAGAATCAAAATGGCGCTCCCTAGCGCACGTCCACCATATGCAGATGCTGCGCGGTACTGCGCTGCCATTCCCTATTGCGCTGTTGTGGACACATGGTGCCTAGGGGGCTAAGGTTGGGCACAGGGTCAAGGGTCCCTCACGCACGGACCGCCACAGCGTGATTGTTACTCACCATGTGTAGCATGGTAGGGCACCTGTGTGGCACTTCCTGTAGTGGCCTACCACGCTGTTGCACCACGGCACCTACTGCACCTCAGGGCAAGAGTGCTATACATGTGAACAGCACGCTAGCGACACTGGCACAGTGGTGGATGTGCCCTGCACTGCCTCCCATGCTCAACACGTCAGCAGCACAACAGGTGTCGGCGTCAGCACCCCGGGCATGCGCCGTTCGGTGTCTACTGCACATATCACAGAGCTGCGCCCCTGCCTGAGCACATTCAACACAATTGCGTAAGGTGCAACAGCATGATATTCAGCCGGCATATGCAAATCTGCTCATCAGCAATTCAATGGCGCAGCTACTGCATTAGAATCCACTTAAAATTGAGCCTCACCTCATTTGCATGCGATGTGCTATATAAATGCAACATGGGGCTGCAGAGGCCATAGTCTGGTATTGCAGTCTATTGTGGTGAGTTGCATGCTGTTTCCAGTGTGGACTGTGGTGTGTGGGAGATGCATGGAACTGCACATTCAGAGGTAACACCTGTCATTCCCGCAGGATCAATAATGACCGAACGTGAGGTGGAGGAGGAGGAGAAACAGAGACGTGGGAGACAGAGGAGGCCCAACTTCACCCGGGCAGAATCAGATGCCCTGTTTGAGGCCCAACTTGACCAGGAACCGCTGCTTGGTGGACAGCAGAGAACACCACAGGCCCATGCTGCGGCATGGGATGAGGTGGTGCATGCCGTCAACCAGCATGGCAGCCACCAGCGGTCCATGCAGGAGTACAAAAAGAAGGTGGGCACAGACAAGAGGAGGATAAAAGATAAGATGGCTACCATCAGGGCAGCATGTGCTGCGACTGGTGGTGGGCAGCCGGCCATGCCATGCCTGATGCCACAGGAAGAGTAGGTTGCTGGCAGCATGCGGTGTTGTGCCCTGGAGGGTGTTCCAGGTGGTGGCTTCCAGATGGGTGGCAGCCTGTCACTGCATGGTAGGTCCTGATCTGTCACTATGTGGAGGGTGGGGGGAATGCCACAGGGTAGGGAAGAGACATTAATGCTACTGTGTTCCTTTACAGCTCCTGAGCATCTACATGACTCAACGGTGGTGGGTTTGTTCACTGAGGGCGATACCCTGGACACAGAGAAGTGCCCATCCACCTCCACAGGTGTCTGAGGGTCAGGACAACAGTGTGCCTGCCTGGCTGTCCGGACTGAAGTTGGTGGAACTGGTGCGGAAGAGGCTCTGCTTGTGTCCCAGCATGACAGCGTCCATGGATGCCAGCATGCTGAGACTCGGACTGGTGCCAGATCCATCACCGATGATGCTAGAGCTCACATCATGGACAGTGATATGTGTGGGCCACAGGATGGCCCCACAGCAGATAACAGCATGGGCATAGCTATGGGTGGTGCCACTGTGGAGGCCTGCGTGACATCACAGTCCCAGCCTGTGCCTGTCTGCACCAGTGGGGCAGCACTGGCATGCGTCCAGGACAGTGGGGCTGCTGTGGTGGCACCATTGTGCCCTGGCAAGTGGCGGCCAGGGGCAGTGTCACCAGTTGGCCAGTGACGATGGGGAACAGTGTCAGAGGGTGGCATCAGTGCACTGCATGTGGCCATTCCCCAGCAAGGCTCTGGTGTGTGGCGCCCATCATCAAGGGGTGATGCCCAGCAGGGCCAGGAACACCATGAGGGACGTCATGCCGATCCGGCGGATGACCTCTTTGATAAGCACAGCCGACTTCTCCAGGCTTCCGCAGATCAGCAGTCGCAGCTTGTCAGGGTAGTGGATGCACTCAGTGCGGTTCTGCGCCAGGTAGAGGAGTGGTGCAGCAGAGACCACGTTCTGCTCCTGGCAGCGGGAGGATGTGACCACTGTCATTGCTGACAGGGACACGCAGTATCTTCGAGGCTGTGGTGGCCACATTGGGGACACAGTTTGTTGCCCATGTGCCGCAGACACCATGCAGTGACATGTCAACCCCCCATTCTGGGTGTCGTGTGACACCCTCCATGTTGACACCAGGTTCAGATGTGGTCATCCTGAGCATGCCTGGTGCAGGCATGTTCGGTAAGCTGCAGACCCCTGCTCGAGCACGGTCACGTTCCCACAGCATCACCCCTTGGGGACCGTCGGTGCCACCCCATGAGGCCAATGGTCAGCCTGTCACGGCTGGTAGGTCTCAGCAGGGCCGCCCACACGTCCATGGCAGCCGTGGCACTGTGCCGCATGACTGACCTGTCTCCCACCATGGCCACTGTCTGACGCTGCCCTGTGTGCAGTGTGTTGTTCAACATGCAATGCATGGGTGGGGTACCCAGCCCTGCACACACACACGGTCCATGTGCATACCCTCCCGCCTGCTGGCTGCTGTGGTGTGTGCATGATGATGCTTGCATTGCGCTGTCTGCCACTGTGCAATGGTGCCCAGCGTCTGAGACAAGCACATTGACAGGCACTGGGCGTGGTCATTTGTGGACCTGTGTGTGGCTAGGGGTGGCAGTCGGGGTCAGCGTGCCTCCTACCCATTGTGCATGTCTTGTGAGGTGTGTGTGTGTGTGTGTATGTGTGCGTGTGACCACGTGCCGTGTTAGGCCTTGCCCATCGCTGACGGCATGTGCGGTTCCACGCTCAGCCACTTCCCTTTCTGTCATGCGCCCCTGGGGTTTGTCCATGCGAGTTTGTGAGTTGTGCCCTTGCCATTGGTGGTTGCATATGGCCCCATGACTTACCTGGGTTGGTTGAAGTGCTCCTCTGTGATGGTGTCCCAGTGCAGCTGCGACATCCAGATAAGTTGGGGGTCCCTTCACCCAAGGGGGGGCTGCCCATCACCATCTGCACCGGCGTCCTCATCGTCCCCATCGCTGTCCCCCTCTTCAACCTCTACAGCTATCTCACAGTCATTGGTCATGTTGTGCAGGATGCAACAGGCCAGGAATAGCCTGCAGGCCTTCGAGGGGCTGTACTGTAGGGCACCGCCAGACATATCCAGGCAACAGAAACGTGCCTTCAGCATCCCGAACACCCTCTCTATGACATTGCGTGTGGTGGCATGTGCCTCATTGAACCGTTGCTGTGATGGGGTCACAGGCCACCGGTATGGTGTGAGCAGCCAGGGACGGAGTGGATAGCCACTGTCACCTGTGTGTAGAGGGTGGACATTAGTTTGGTGATCGGCACCACCCTGCCATGGGCCGTCAAGGCCAGTACCCATGACACCTCTGACTATGCCTCCCCCAAGCTCCATGTCATCCTGTGTGATTTGCATACTCAGCCACTAGGTGTCCAGTGGGGATGTCCCCACTCTTGAACCTGTGGCACAGTGCAGACTGGTGCCAGATGAAGGCATCATGTGCTCCCCCAGGGTGCATGGCACAGACATTGGTTATGTGCCCCCTAGCATCACACATCACCTGGCAGTTGATGCTTCCGGTTGATGTACATGGCACCTTTCGGGCCAGGTGGCATGCGGATCAGCACATGGGTGCAGTCACTGGCCCTAAGCATGCCAGGCATATGTGCCACCCTGTGGAACTCTTGTATGAGTGCTGTGCGCTCCGCCTGTGTGCTGGGGAAATGGATGTACTCTGCAGCATGTGGCAGCAGTGCGCTGAGGAATTGTGTGAGTAGGCGAGACCCGGCTGACTGGGTTATGCCTGTTGTGTCCCCTGTTGGTCTCTGGAAGGTGCCCATGGTGAGCAGGCACATGACAGCTGTTATCTTTGTCTCCACTGACAGAGCATGGCTCCGTCGTGTGGGTGCCTGCATCTCATCACTGCACAGCTTACAGAGCCGCCTCAGGATCGCCCAGTTCAGGCAGTACCAGTCCACAATCTCTGTGTCACTGTAGTGTTCAAAGCTGGTGCAGACTCAGTACCACCTGTTGGGGGCATACCACTGATGGGCCCTCCACGGCCGTGCCCGCCTGCTGCCTGCCTTCTCACACCCCTCATTACCACCTCCATCTGAAAGATGGCACTGGCCATGTCCCTGGCTTGTGTCCCCCCGGTAGCTGTTATCCCATTCCCACCGCTGTCCTTTGTGATACTCCTCCTGCACTGGGTACACCTCGAGCTTTGGCTGTCCTGCCCACTGCCACTGTTCTAAGTCCACTGTGGCACTACCCCTGTCTCTCCTGTACAGTGGCAGAGGCTCCCCACTCCTGTCCTGTTGCTTTTTGTTCCTGGGTGTGCCCTGTCCTGCTCCTTTCCAGTCCCACTCACTGCTTCCCTCTCTTCTGTAGCTGTCACCTTGCTCCCACCTCTGGCTTCCTTATAGTGTTCTTGCACCTCTCTCTCGTTCCTTTTTATTTTGGATCATTTCCGCTATCGCGCAACTTCTGCTTGCTCCCCTATTGTGCATGGTGCATGCTGTTGAATATTGCACTGCGCCATTTATTCATGGTTTCTCCCCCTATGGTTGCGCATGCATTCATTACCATTGCACTCTAGCGCATTGCAATTTAGGGGGCGCAGCTGCCTCCCGCTGAATATCGCAGAATGGCGCATTTTTCGGACTTGCGCTGGCACATCTCTGTTGTGCATGGTGCAACCCTTTTGAATACCTGGGCCCTAGTGTATAAACTAATAAACATATACACACCTCAGATGAAGGCACTTAGGAATGACATGCTCAAACTCATATGGCCCTTTTTTACACACCTCACAATATGTCATCATTGGTGGTGACTTTAACTGAGGGCTATCTCTGAAGGACAAAACACATACTTCTAAAACTTCCAAACTTTTCTGTGACACGAATTTTTTAAACACAATGTTAAGACTGACTAATTTGTTGGATACCTATTTAATGGCAACTAACCTACATACATCCACCTTTCACAAGGGTAGTTTAGCTACCCAGATTGATTATTTTTTTCACTCCCAAACATTTGCCTATTCTCAAAGCAATTGTGGAAACTACTGGATTTTCTGATCATAATAGGCTGACTATATTTATTGGGTCTCAGAGTACAGTACACAGAAGTTCGGGGTGTGGAAACTGAATACTTCCCTATTACAGCAGGAAAGGTTCATGTCGCTTTTATGGGACTTTTTGTGTGCAAAGAAATCTATATTCATTTTATATGATGACTGTATACAGTGGTGGGAAGATACTAAGCATGACCTTGTTTTTTTTTGAAACAGCAAAGCAGATTTTGCAGTATCGATAAATATAAAGAATATTTGAGTAAGAGAATGCAGTTGCAGAAACCAGTGACTCGAACAGTATTGATGAATCAGGATTACGCCACCCAAATTAATGTCCTTAAAAAGGATCTTCAGATTTTTCATCTGGAGAAAGCATGAACCCTGAAACATCTGTGGCAATTTGGAACTTCTGGATCTACAGAATTTATTTGCCATATAAAGTCTGCTAAAATAGGGTAGGAAAAAAGGAAATGGCTGCCCTGATTGATAAGCATAATGTTTTACAGGAGACTAGTGCAGGTCTTATGGACACCATTACTGACTATTCTAGGGGTAAATATGGCCCTTTAGGGAGTGATGGATCAGCAGCAGCTGGGTTGTTGAAGAATTTGCCTGTGCCTCATATCCAGCTGAAAGAGCTGATACCCTTAGGATGAGAGATAACCACCCATGAAGTACTGACAGCAATTTCTTCTCTAAACAATAATACTGCTCCAGGCCCAGAAGGACTTCCATCAGAAATCTATACGTTTCTAGGTGAACATTTGGGGGAGGAGTTGTTACAGGTTTATAATCAAATGTTACGGACTCAGGAGGTCCTGTTGACTATGAATATGAGTACATTAATCTATTCATGCAAAAAGAGGGACACAAAACTGTTACAGAACTGGAGACCAATTTGCCCCCTAAATATGGATTTCAAATTTTAATGAAAGTTATTGCTGAAAGATTAATGACAGTGGCCAAGCATCTTATATCTGAAGCTCAGGCGTCTTCTAGTCCAGGACACTGCATTCAAGACCATTTAAAATTAATATGGGAACTGACTGAAAAAGGTAATGCTGGACAACTTTTGGGGTTTATACTGTCATTGGACCAAAGTCAGGAGTTTGACGCAGTGAATTATGATTTTTTATGGTCAGTCCTGGAAACCTACCGGATACCAGGAAACTTTATATAATGAATTAAAACCCTGTATAAAACAGCTACAGTGTTTCCCCTGGTTAATGGGTGGAAGGGGCCTTTAATTAGCATTAAACAGGGGGTGAGAGAGGGCTGTCCCCTAAGTTTGATATTATATGTTTTTTTTTTGGACCGCCTACTCAGGACGATCATTTCGTCACCACATGTCTCACCACTGAGTGACATATCAGGGATTAGGGCAAGTCCAGTGGTGGCCTATGCAGATGATATGTACCTTTGTGTGCTGAATAAGGTGTCTGTGGTAGAAGTAATAAGACTTTGTACTTTGTTTAGCAGATCAGCTGGGGGATCTTTAAACCTCCAGAAATGTGTGGGTAGGGTTTTCGGAGACACCCCACATTCAGAGAATATAGTGGGTGGTATATCACTTACTATAGAGCCTATTAAAATATTGGTGATACAATTTGGATCAGGGCATTTAGATATCTTGAACCAGGAGGAGAAGTTAGCACTGGGTAAGAAAAAAGTTGCTCTTTGGAACAAATGGAAATTAGGGAAAAATAAATGAATATACTTAATTAAAACGTACCTGGTTCCAATCTTCCAGTACATTAGTTATACCCCCAACCCAAAGAGTTTAGAGACTCAGTTGCTGAGTGTGTTTTCTCAAGCAGTTTGGGGCAGCCACCTTAACCCCATTAAAAGGAATATCACTTATCTATCCATCCATAAGTGGGATTGAACAAGATATACCCACTGTTGTTTTATAACTGTATTTTTTTGATGACGAATGTGAGACCCATTTTGCTCCATAATAACAAAGGTTGGGAAACGTGGGAGTATGATACAATTAAACCTTGGTTTCAATTATGGGATAGAAATATGCTACAAATTGTGAAGCATCAACCTTTGGTGCCTCTTTAGTCGTGAGAAATATTTACCAGGCTTAGGCAATGGAACATTACCATTCAAATGTTGATTGCATTACAGATGAAGGCTTTATAGTCAAACCTCTTAGCAAGAATTTGTAGAGTCCCTAATGTGTTTGAGCATTGCCTGGCAGACAGTGGTACAGAGGAATGTACTTTTGAATTTTTTTAAGGAACCCCAGAATTCCTCAACATATGTGGGATCTCCACTGGCTTGGTTGTCACAAGAGAATCAATGTCTAAGACAACCATAAACATAAACAGGCCACAGAGAGACTTTGTAGCAGACCCCATTGTATACAGCAGGTAAAGACGATCCAGCATCTCTTTTTTCACTGCTCTTATATTCATGATTTTTGGAACTTTGTAGCACAATCATGGTCTGTGCCTGTTTTTGCTTCTATTAGCTATGAAAATCTAAAGTATGGGGATACCACTGGTCCTTAGAGATGTTGGCACAAAGAAACCTTAGAAGTTATTTTCACAGTTTTTAAGTGGCATATTTGGAATGCCCGCTGTTTTCTTACCTTGCAATAGAAGGATACTTCCTTTCTAGAATTACTAGGTGTAGCTGAAAAGGACCTGAAAGTTATTTGTAATAGGGAAAGAGTTAACATTTCATAACACCAGTGGTTAGAAAACTGGCACTGTATGCCCTGGATAATGGACTCCGATTTTCCAATTACCTGAAATGCTGGGACTTAAGGCATGAGACTATTGAGCTATGGAGCACTAGCTGAGAGACAGTACTTGTTGCAATTGTATGAAGGTCTGGAAAGTAGGAGGCTACACCTCTGATACCTTCCTTGTATTATATTGTCTAGTTATTATGATTTTTCTTTTTGGTTTTCCATGTATGTTCTTCTTTGTTTTGTTTTTTGCAGCAGATTTTGTTTTCCAGACACACTGTATATGTTAATATGTATTACTTGGAGTTTGCATTTTTAGTTTTTATCTTCATAAAATGTCCCCTACTCGATGGTAGGGAGAGCTGCTGCCTGACTTCCTATTCATTGGAAGTCATGCCACTCCAGAAGGAGGACATGGTTGAGGAAGCTCTGACTCATTCTGGCAATGCTCTTATCGGGAATCCAGCCTTAGGTGTTCCATTGGGAGTTGCGGCTGCTGCCCAGATTACAGTTCCTAGGGTTGCAATGGAGATGATTTTGTCAATGGAGGCCTCCAGCATTCGGGAGGCTGAGGGGCATTTGCAAGATGTGTTGAAACATAAATAGGATTTTTTTTACTGCCCTACTGGGGAAGGAAGAAGGGGTGACACTTCAGAAGTGGTAGAAACTGTGGAGACTGTATGCCACTGTGGCAGAGATCCCCACTGGTATTGTGCTTTTTGGTTCTTTGGGGGAATGGAGTTAGCTGTCTGTGGGCCAGAGGCAGCAGTGGATTCTTCACTGCTGATCCAATCTGACCAAATGCTGGGGTTGCCTTCAGACTCAGGATCCTTGATCCATAACTCAGTGAGGGAATTTGCCTCAGGAGGTTGGCCTGTACATTGGCCTATGACACTCCTATCCCACACTCAGCGTCCTGTGGGATCGAGACAGAGATCCATTACTGGGCCAGCCAGAATGGACAATACGGGTCAATTATGAAGTTCAGGGAGTGGTTCCACTTTCAATAATGAAGGGTGTGAGGATGCCTCTTTGCATCAACCTGTGCATAATGTACAGAGTCCCTGGCAAAGGCCATAGCACAACCCTAACCCTCCTGCATCGTGGTCCCCCATGCAAGTATTGCAGGAAGCGGGTAGGACCCGGGATGGTGTGGGACAGTGGCACTCTAAACCCTACCCCCCCTTTTCTCAGGCCCTCTGTCTGTCCCAGATGTTTTCTTAGGGAACGCGTTGTTACAAGAGGTGACCCCTATGCCTAGCCCCATCCTTTCATCTAACCCATTACTTTCTGTTTCTGACTTGGTGAAGCCCTCTATTGATCTGTCTGCTGGTGATTCCTCTGTCCCACTTTGTTTTGATGGACTTACAGCTCATGGGACCTTGGATGGGACAGCATTGGTGGTTCCCACAGATGTTGCTGATACTCTGATACCTGCCCAGGAGTTGACCTCCCCCCATTTTCAGTCAGATGAACCTCAGGTAACCCCTACTCAGGTCCAGAAGCCATCCTGATCGACTTCAGTACTGCTTATGTGGGTGGAGCATGTGGAACTTGCTGATGAGACCCTTGTAGTGCAGGCCACAGCTTTGACCTCACCTCCCCCACTTTGGAACAGCAGTTGCCGCAGTTTCAGAAGATGGATGCTTTCCCTTTGCCCCCACAGCGCATCATCAGAATGTGGTCCGGCTTCTATACAAGGGGGGGTTGGCAGAGCAGCCGGACTGGTCCTATGTGGGTCAGGTCTTATAAAAAGAGTCGCTGCATGTTAACCCCAGTGAATTGTATGCCTTGCTCCATGACCCTGCCGATGGTTATTTTGATCTAAGCTTTCAGATCCCTGTCTTTTTGGATCATTTCTGGACACAGTATAATCTTTTGAAGGATTCCCCACTTTGGCTCCCCTTTCAGGCTATCCCCCTAATGGAACTGGTTGTCCAAACTCTTACTGTGACATTGAAAAAAGAAGGGTACAAGTGCAGGACATCTGCTATTGGCTGTCTCAATGGTTTGAGGTGATGGGGGACCGTATCCCCATTCTGGACCCATAAGAATTCTGGACTGGAAATTGGCGGTTCCAAGTGAACCTCTGGCATGCAGTCTCCGGTGTTGTACATCTTTCCAGTGTCTTTTACATTGTCCAGGACCAGGCCCAATGTTTTTATCCTGGATAGCCAAAGACCTATTTCCATTGTGTATCGGACTCCCATTTAGCTTCGGCCTGTGATATGCTCCAATGTTATCTTTGCTTGACTTTGGGACATTCCAGTGCTCAATGTTCAAATGAATATAGGTGTAACCTGTGTGAAGACACTGACCTCACCTATAACCTTTGTCAGTGAGATAGTCATAATTAAGAGGAGGATTTTACGATGGACACCCTTTTGGATCAGGCAAGGCAGTAGACAGAACAGTGCATTTGGAAATCCTTGGCTGCTCAATTGGCCCACCAAGTTTCACCAAGTTTCAACAAGTGGAGGACCTGTGGGGGTGCTGTTCCCCCTCTGATGCCAGTTTTTTCAGAATCCTCTATGGTTGCCTAGGGTCCTGACTCTTTTTCTGTTGGTTTACTAGCAGATGCCACTCCAGTCTTACCCACTGAGGGCGACTGGTCTGCTGAACCCTCACTGGCTTCGATATCTAACTCTATGCCACCTCCAAAACTGCTGATGCACATGTGGAAAAGATCCTTATGATCACATAAATTGCTAAAGGAGTTGTCTGCTACTTCCAATGGTGTGTCCCCATTATTGTTGGATAACAGATTTGAAGCCCTGTCTAAAGAAGGAGATACCAGTGGGGAATCTGACTATTCCTCTTGTCCATCCTCTAGACCTGTAGTTTCCATGGATACTGAGGGCGATATGGAAGTTGTACTTCCTCCTCCTCCTGTGAAAACTCATAAGAAGTGAAAGGTGACCATGTAGAAGCTGCATGCTGCTTGGACTGTAGTCATGGACGTGACTTGACCATGTCATGGGTCCTTAGCTTTTATTTCATTATGACAGCACTTACTTTCCACCTTGCAACTGTTAATGTTAACAGTATGAAGGCTCCTTCTAGGTACACATATTTGTTTTCTTTGCTTGCTGACCATAATTTTGATATTATTTTTTTGCAGGAAACCAGATTGTCCACTTTCAGGGAACTGCAATTGGCCAAGAAGCATTGGTGCTGGGGACCAGCATATTAGTCTATTTGCACTGATGCTAGTGATGGGCGTAGGAATTTCATTTCACAGTTGTGATTTTGTGTTATAGTCCCTAATTTATATTATTCTGGGACGGGCCTTGTTGGTGGATGTATTGTTTCAGGAGTCTCCTCTTCGTTTGTTAAATGTATATGCCCCTTTGTCTAAGAAGGCCTGGGTGGAATTATTCCAGGAGTTTCATCCCTGTCTCCTCATGTCCCGCCCAGTTATTTTTTTTGGAAGACTTTAATATAGGATTGGACCCTGTTCAACCTGGGTCAGAGACTTATTGTGATGTCCATTCTTTGTGGAAATTGATCTTGGATGTGTCTCACAGATGCCTTCCAATCTCAATCCCTGATGGGTGGCATGACATACCATGAAGCGCATCTTGCCATGGGCATTGATTATCTTTTTTGCTCAGAGCAGTTTTTTTTTGGGTGTATAGGCTTCCAACCTTTGAAAAATGGACCATATTTTGTTGCATGGCACTTTTTCCATGGTTTGGATACTATGTGCAGGCCACAGGTTTTGGTGGTCTAATAATATGATACTTTCATATTACTGGATTTGTGATACGATTGTGGATTTCCTACAAGCTTGTCAGGCTGTGACTTGCATGGAGGAACCCCTTAGTGCCTGGTAGGATGCTACTAAACTTTCCCTGGCTGTTTTTCTCCATTCGCTTTCCTGTTGTACTTAATGGCCTTTAAGGAATACCTATCCCTGAGGTCTCATTTGTCTCAGGCCATTTACTTGCAGAATGTGTCCAGCAGGGATTATGGTACAATTATTTCCAGCTTTAATCTAGGATGAAGCTCTTACAATATAGCCACAGTGCTTCTTTCTATATGGAGCGTCAAACAGGTACCCAGGGTACTCAGTGCCTTGGGGACCCCTTTGAGAGCTGCAGAATGAGGGTCAAGAGGTGGCTTCTTTCTGCACTTGACACAGATGGGGGGATGTCGTGACTGATACTCCTGGTATCTTGTCTTTTCAGTATGTTTGGCACTAAGGGTCCAGCCGCAGCTTTTTTCACTTCCATGGATGTCTCTTGCCCAGAGATGGATGGTTCTTTGGATATGATACATCCTATCACTTCTGATGAGGTGTTGGCTTTTATATTTAAATTACATTGTAACAGTGCTCCAGGTCCAGATGGACTGACTTCTGAATTCTGCAAGTCTTTTCAAACTCCTTTGACAGAGATATTGATGGTAGTTTTTAATGATTTTTTGGAGTCCGGTGCTCCCTCTATACCCATTTGGAGGCTTCCCAGATCCTCCTTTATAAGAAGGGTTGGGGAACAGATTTGAACGGCTGGCGTCCCCTCTGTCTTTTGAATTCAGATGTGAAATTTTATGACTGTTTCATCATCATCATCTTTATTTATTTAGCACCTTTCAAAAACCAAAGCACTGTACAATCATATAAAACATCAAGCATAAATATATAAATTAATCTGGATATGCCGGAGAAAATAAATATGTTTTCAGCATAGTTTTAAAACTGTTGACGGTCAGGCATTCTCTTAACCGTCGAGCTAGAGAGTTCCACAGGGTCGGTGCCGCAAATGAAAAAGCGCGAGCCCCCGAAGTTTTCAATTGAACCCTGGGAACCTCTAGCAATCCCTCATTGGCAGATCGGAGAGGATGACTGGGGGATTAGGGAGTCAGGAGATCTTTCAGGTAGTCGGGTCCCTGTTCATGTAGGGCCTTGAAGATAAGCAAGCCTACTTTATAGGTGATCTGCCACCGAACTGGCAACCAGTGCAGTTCACGCAGCACAGGCGTAATATGATGGGTCCTAGAAGTGCCAGTCAACAGCCTGACTGCAGTGTTCTGCACCAGCTGTAGGCGGTGGATATCAACCAAAGGTAGCCCTAGGTAGAAGACATTGCAATTGTCAAGATGGGTGGTAATAAAGGCATAGAGCCATGTTGGAAGGTCACCCGGAGAAACCAGGTGTTTCACCTGGGCGATATTCTTCAGATGGTAAAATGATGATTTAACCATGATCAGCACCTGAAATTTCAGGGTCAGACCATCGTCAAGAATAATGCCCAGGTTTCACACCCGGTCTGAGGTAGTGAGCTGGACACCATCAAGCCACAGGCCTGACATGCGCCCAGCTTCAGAACCTGCTCCCAGGAGACCTGGATCCATAACCAACACCTCAGTCTTATCCGGATTCAACCTCAGCCAACTCAAATTCATCCAGTCTTTGATCTTGGAGAGGCAACTACTTAGCATAGAAATGGCATTAACCAGTCCGGGCACAAAGGTCATATACAGCTGAGTATCATCTGCATAGCAGTGAAAACTCAAGCTGTATCATCTGATGATATCTCCCAATGGCAGCATATACACTGCAAACAATATGAGTGCCAATATGGAGCCTTGCGGCACCCCGCAGGATAGGGGGAGGGAATCAGAGGAATAAATTCCAGTGACTACACTCTGAGACCTACCTACAAGGAAAGATCGAAACCATTCGAGGACTGTACCCGACAGTCCACAAAGGAACTGCAGAGTCTCCAAAAGCACCCCATGGTCCACAGTGTCAAAAGCTGCTGAGAGATCAAGAAGGACCAAGATGGTACAAGCCTTTCAATCTCTCACCTTTATGAGGTCATTAAGCACCCGAACAAGGGCCATTTCGATGCTATGCCTCTTTCTAAAACCAGACTGAAGAACTTCATAGACATTGTGAGTCATGAGGTGATTGTCCAGCTGCAATGCAACCACCTTCTCAATAACCTTCCCCACAAAAGGAAGGCTAAAGACAGGTCAGTAGTTAGCTGGATCGTCGGGATCCAAGGAGGGCTTTTTAAGGAGTGGTTGAATAACCACCTCCTTTAGGGGATCAGGAAAGACACCCCTCTCCAAGGATCTCCATCCAATTTCAGCTAGGAGCGGGCAGATAGCATCTACACAACACTCTAATAGGGGAGTAGGGCCCGGATCCAAACTACAACAGGTTGGGCGCAAGGTCTGGATGATCTTCACTATGTCCATGAATTCCAGTTGGCTGAAGCCGGTCCAGACAGACCGGGAGCTCACCACCTCTCATCGACCACCACAACCCCTCATAGAGGGAACAAGGCTGATTCTGACCCTGATGCTGGCAACCTTATCAGCGAAAAACCAAGCTAGCTCATCACACTTACTTTGTGAAAATGCTCTTCAGGACTGAAGACAGATTGGATTGCACAGTCTGTCAACAGTTCGAAAGAGCTGAGCCGGTCGATTTTACACTGCAGAAATCTCCTTGGACAGGAACTCTGCCTTCTTACAGGAGATTATTGATTGATAGCTCTCATAACGCTCCATCAATCTAAGCCTGTCAGCATCAAGGCCAGATTTCCGCCATGCTCTCTCCAGCCTTCGACCAACCCGCCTCAGCTCCTTCAAGGACCCATCATACCAGGGGTTCCTTGGGTGAAGAGTAAGTGGCCGAACACGAACAGAAGCAATCAAGTCTAAGGCTTCTCTCACTGCCTTATCATAGGCAAGTACTAGACCCCCCAGACTCGTGCTTTCACTCAGCAATCCCGATAGGTCAAGCACCGCCAACAGATCATCTGTGATAACTCCCCTTAAAGGGCGGTACCAGATCATCTCCAAAGGGGTAGGTCTACTAGGGGGCCCCAAAATTGAACCCTATGGTGTGATGGTCAGACCAACTGACTGTTTCCACCCCCAAGTCAGAAATCTCCATCCCCAGGAGGAACAGTAGATCCAGTGAGTGACCTCCTATATGGGTAGAAGAGGTAACAACCTGTGCAAGGCCCAGCGTTTCCATTAGCTGCAGGAGGTTTTGACCAAACTGTGAGAGTTCACCGTCAACCCAGGCATTAAAGTCCCCCAGAATAATCCATCTGGGAGACTCCAATACCATGTCGATGATGAAGTCCGCAAACTCCTGCAGGAATAAACCCCCATCATCTGGTGGACGATAAATGAGAAGTATCCTGCAACCTACACCCTCTCCCATGATACACTCAAAGGATCTAGTAATTCCTACAGGAACCTCCACAAGGCTTAATTTGGTCTTAAAAAAGATAGCTACACCTCCACCACTATGATCCAACCTCAGGCGGTGAATCACAGAGAACCCAGCTGGAACTGCAGAAGCCAAAACTGGGTCTGCATTTTCATCCAGCCAGGTCTCAGTGACGCATGCTAGATCCACCATTTCAACAAGATCAGCTATAATAGCTGTCTTGTTTTTAATAGACCTGGCATTACATAACACCGCCCAAGTTGGATGGGATGCTGAGGAAGACCTCGACTCCTGATCAGCATTAACTGCTGGGCCCTTGGGTATCTGAACAAGGCAGGGACTACCACTGTCCTGACACCATTTCACCCCAGGGTGTCGTCTGGTTCCCTCCACCCCAATTCTTTCCCCCCCTTTCCATTCCCCCACCAGGCCCAGTTCCCAGCCCCTTCCTACTCCACCTAATAATCCTAAGAGATTGACAATGCTTATAAACCTCTTCCAGAAGATAGGGGCAATCAAAGGGTGCAGTTCCCTGAGCCTGGTGGGGGAATACTGCCTGCCCATCATTTGGCTACCCTAGCACATTATAAAACAATAAAATCCCACACTATATAACTTAATCCAATCAACTAATATATTTATAAATCAAATAAATAAATATACTATAATATAACTAAGACTATCAGTAACTATATAAAAGTAGAAACCATATGCCTCCCAAAGCTTATAATAACCATAAAATAAAAACACAGTCAAACAATAATGATGTGAGTCAATGTTAAATATGTGAAAAAAGATTCTGCTGTTATATGGTACTCTCCCTGCAAATATGTGTGTAACCCCCCTGCAAATGGGGGTTCCCAAAAGACTTCCAGGAGCTTGCTTGAATGCTCCAAGCCTGAATGGTGTTTGGCATTTAAGCCATTTATCAGTGAGTGTTTTTAGAGCCTCTGGTACTGTCTCTTTAAGAGCTGTCTGCTTGCAGACATAATTAGTTTGTATGGGGGGACTGTGTGCTTCTCTGAGTACCACTCGAGCTGCTGCCAATTCACTTCATTTTGCAGTCACTAGGAGTGCAAAGGGAACCTATCTGAAAGATGTAACTGTTTGCCAGAAATTATTTAGAGTAATAATGAAATTACAGTTTGTCTAACCTGCTTTCTTTGCAGTCAGAACTGTGTCTGCTAGTTCTCCCATTCTAGTTTTGAACTGCTGAACTGGACCAATCAGTGTGGGGTAAGCTAGCTCTAAAATGGTGCCTTGGACGAATCAGAACTTGGACTCATAAACTGAGCCAGCCACAAGAGGATTGTATGGGCAGTGACTCTGGGAGATGTAGTTTAGACTTCAGTGCATTTTGGACCAACAGCAGCAGTCTATTGTGAGGACAGCCAATCCAGTCAAGAACTGGGAGGAACTCAAAGGAAGTGCCCGTTTTGTCGGTTGGAGTTTCAGTTGAGTTTTGGCAGTGAAGAAGGAAGGAGCCCTGTGCTTTTCAGTGTGCAGTTTTAGTCAAAAACGTGTGTAAGGCCCAGAGTTCCGGTCTGCAGCTTGTGTAACAGCTTGTTAGGACTGAATCCGTCCTGTGAAAAGAATCAAAGGATCTCTGAAGAGTAGAAACCAGGCTCACCCTGTAGAAGACTGGAAGAATTGCTGAAAATTGCACTCGGTCTGTCAGGAACTGAATCTGCTGTGTGTTCTCCCGGTATTGTGCAGTAATTGCGATCGGGATAGATGCAGCCTGCCTGGTATAGTGCTTTCTTTTATATGGATGTGTGAAGAGGTTTGTGTACCTCAAGTGAGCCCTGCTGACATTGAAGGACCCTATCTTATTTGGAGGTCGTGAGTACTAATTCAGGATCGCCTCCTGTTGAATTGCCACATTAAATCCAAATGGAATTACTGTACTGCTGACTGTTTAATTCTCCTTTTCTGTGTGAAAGGCGCCTCACCAGCTGCCACGGTTTGACTAGCCACTAGGGCTTGGGTACCCAGGGACAGTAACTGATAGGGATAGGCCTGTGCACAGAGCCATAGGTAGATTATTAGAGTGATAAGCTAATTAACCTGATTTCCCCCAGTCCTTGTTATATCCCCCTAAATAAATCAGAGCTGCTTGTTTCAGCAAAGTTATACTGCCTGAGGTATTTGTCTATGTTAAAGTACTGTACTGTGATTGTTGCACTGTATCTCATTTCACAGGAGGTCCCAGTGCCGAACCAGACCTGGGGTAAGTGTATACTGTGAAGGTAATTCTGATATATTGTGGGCCACTTGTGGAAGAAAGGGGTTGCAGTGTCCCAGAGGGCTGTGACCAAGTTAGTTTAACTATTGCAAACCCTGACCTCTGGGTGGAGGCACCCGCCATTGGATCCAGGCCCTCAACCTGTTAGTGGCAAATCAGGCAGCGTAGTAGCCCCTGGGATAACGCCATCTAGGGTTACATCTTGGAGGCTCACCGCTGGGATTGTGTGTCCTCTAGTGGCCATATTTACGAACCACTGTTAAGAAAAAATGGGTACCGACAGAAGTGGCTGTGCACCGCTGGTGGAGTGGTGTACTGGGGAGGAGATCGACCCCAAAATGCTATGCTTATCCTGGACATCCCTGGGTATCAATAAGGACACTGTGCAGGGAGTACTTTCCAAGGTGGAAGGTTTACAAAACCCTGTGGTGGTGGGTCGGCATGCTAATCTGCTCACCCACACTTTCCTGGCCCTAGTAGAGTTTAAGGATCCCATAGATAGCTCCAAAGTGCCACAGACCATTACCCCAGAGGAGCCCTCACTGCTTGAGAGGATAACTAAGGACAGTAAGACCGGGGAATCAGCCCCACCACTATCTGAAACTTTTGAGGAGAAATTTGCTGAATGGTTGCTGGGAGAGGAAAACTGTGGAGGACTTGAAGAAACTATTCTTGCCACCTGGGGTGTTCCTCCAACACCCTCTCCTGTTCCAGTGCCCGTAATGGTGGCTGAACCAATGCAGACTCCTATTTCTGCACCCATTAGTCACGACTCTTACCGAAGGTTGAGGATCTTCTCTGGCACCCTCCCCACCCCCCAAGGGGAGGATGACTGGGAGACCTGGATAGACTATGTTGCCCCCCAAGTGCTAGAATGGCAATGCTCGGAAGGCGAAAAGTGAAAGAGGGTTAGTGAGAGCCTCCGAGGTCCTGCCCTGGCTACCATCCGTGCTAAACGGGCCAGTAACCCTGAAGCGACTGCACAGGCCTATCTTGAGGCCTTGGAGAATGTGTATGGGAGCCCAGATTCTGATGAGGACCTATGGTGGAGAGTAAGAAATGCACAACAGTACCAAGGGGAGTTGTTGTCTGTGTAGTCTCTCGCTGGAAAAATTGTTGCAAGAATGCCCTCAGAAAGGGTAGTTTGCCAGCGATTGAACTGGACCGAACCAGACTGGACAGAATCCTTAAGTCTGCCCCCTCTCAGAACTGCTGTTGCTTCAGTTACACCTGGCAAATCGACTGGAATCCCCACCTCCTATGATGAGTTAATGAGAGAAATTCGAGGAGTTGAGAAAAGGCGACCTGGGAGGTACCTGCACCAACAGCTGTGGCTACGACCGAGTGACTGAGGGTGACCCATCAAGTGAAGTTCAGGGCAGAGGTTGACAGTCAATGAGTGCTCTGACAAGGAAAAGATATGCCACAATGGGGCTAACTGTTGTGAGAGATCCGGGAATTCAAAACAGTCCTTTATGAAGGCCACGCCTGCAAGTACGGGCCCTGACCTATATCCGACTGCATCTGCTATGGGGGGGTACCCACCCATGTATCTCCTGCTGATAACAGCTCCAAACTCAATTCCTTGACCATGGAAGTGGAGAAACTGACGAGATGTCTCCAAATGCTTATCACGCACGCAGACAGAGATGGCACCCAGGTTTCCAGTTAGTAATACCCCCGCCTGGCTCCCAGTGTGGCGCCTCGCCAGCTCAAACTCCAGAAAGTATGTTTTGCTATAATTGTTGGAAAGATGGGCACATGAAAGGGAATGCCAGTCCCCAAAAGACACTGACAAAGTTGCATATAGGCTACAAGGAGAGCTTCGGAGAAGAAATCAGTGGTTAGAGGTGCACGACATGATCCCAGTGAGGGCACCAAAAATGCTAATTCACGTCCTTTTGTGGCAAGGTCAGTTGCCCAGGCCCCACTACCGCCTCTCAGACTGGTCCAGAATAGTGGGTCCTCCATGGAGACCATTGTAAAGGTGAATGGAGTGTCTACAAGAGCTGTATTAGACAGTGGCTCCCAAGTGACAATTATGTTCCAGGATTGGTATCAGAAGCATTTGTCAGACGTACCTTACAACCATTAGAAGGACTGCATGTATGGGGGTTAAGGGAGAAGGCTACCCCTATTCTGGTATATCCGAATTTGGTTGTCTTTCTCACCTCCGTGGCTGGAGTGGCTGAACAAGTAGAGACCCTAGCCTTAGTGTGTCCCCACTGGACTGTATGATGGTGTCCTTTGTTGATTGGAACAAATGCTCATATGTTCGGAAGGCTGGCACAGTTGTGTTATGAAAAACAGGGTCAAAGACTAGTAGAGCTTTAAGAGTTCCGCTTTAATTAGAAGGCCTATGAGGCACAGAGATGCTGAAAAAACAGAACCAGAGGAACCGTTGGAATTGTATGGAAGAAGGATCCTGAGTCTCTGATCCTGGCGCTAAATGCCCAGTGTACCTTACAGGAGAGGTCCGTATCAGAAAGGATGTTAAGAATAAAATATTAATGTTGGATGCACCAGGCGAGAAATTGCCAGAGGGACTGCTGGTCAAGCTAGTATTTTGCCCGCTAGAGCCCATGCTTATGCCAGAAGGGTAATGGTCCAAGTTCATAATGTGTCTGAAAGAGACATTCGAGTAAACAGAGGTTGCATCCTGGCTAATGTGCATTGTGCAGACACTGCAGTGCTACCCAGCAGCAAGAGTTCAGGAAGAATGACAGAGTAACGCCTGACTTGTTTGATTTCGGCGACTCCCTGCCAGCTGAATGGAAAGTGAGGATCAGTGAGAAGCTTGCCCAGAGAGACCAGGTGTTTTCTTTAAAGGAATGGGATGTAGGATGCGTGCAAGGAGCTGAGCACAATATCCGGCTGCATGACGAAAGACCATTTCGTGAGAGGTCTCGACGCCTGGCACCTGCTGACATAGATGATGTGAGACGGCATCTGCAAGAGATGTTAGCTGCTGGTGTAATACAAGAATCCAGAAGCCCTTATGCTTCCCCATTGTGTAGTGAGGAAAAGAATGGAACAGTAAGGATGTGTGTGGATTATCGCATCTTAAACCGGCGGACTATCCCTGATCAGTACACAATGCCCGCATTCAGGATGCTGGACTGCCCTAAGCGGGAGCAAGTGGTTCTCTGTGCTGGATCTCCAGTGGGTACTACCAGATCCCGATGGCCCCAGAGGACCGTGAGAAGACGGCCTTATCTGTCCGCTGGCTTCTATGAATTCATGAGGATGCCTCAAGGATTTCAGGTGCCCCAGCCACTTTTCAATGATTGATGGAGCGGCAGTGGGGGACATGAACTTATAGAGTGCCTGGTATACCTAGATGATGTTATTGTGTTTGGCAGCTCACTGAGGAACATGAGAGCAGATTATTAAGGTATTGGACCGACTGGAGGACTTTGGCCTTAAACTGTCCATTGATAAGTGTCAATCTTTCAAACATCAGTAAAGTATGTGGGACACATAGTATCCACCGAGGGAATAGAGACCGACCCAAGTAAAGTTGAGGCCTTGACCACCTGGCCACAGCCCAAAAATCTAAAAGAACTGCAAAGATTCCTGGGATTCAGTGGTTTTATCGGCGCTCATCAAGGACTATTCAAGGTGATCCGCCTTTACTTAACCTTACTCAAGGGTATCCCCAACCCACAAAAAATACCAAAAGTCAGTGTCCCTCAAGATTGAAAGAGTGTATTTTCATCCGAGTGAAGTATTTGGGGCCCGCTGGACTCCTGATTGTGAGACTGCTTTTCATGAGATCATATATCAACTTACCCATGCTCCAGTGCTGGCCTATGCCGATCCAAGAAAACCTTACGTCCTGCACACTGATGCTAGCTTGCAAGGGTTGGGGGCTGTGTTGTACCAAGAGCACGAGAATGGCCTGAGACCAGTGGCCTTTGCCAGTAGAAGCCTGACCCCATCCGAAAAGAACTATCCTGTACATAAGTTAGAGTTCCTAGCTTTGAAGTGGGCTATTGTTGACCAATTCCATGAGTACTTGTATGGGGCTAAAATACTAGTAAAACTGACAATAATCCTTGACCTATGTGCAGACCTCAGCTAAGTTGGATGCCACTGGCCATAGGTGGCTTTCTGCATTATCTACATATGACTATGCTCTCGAATACCGAGCAGGTCTGAACCACATAGATGCTGATGCTCTCTCCGAGGCCTGTTCCCAGAATGATTGGGTCCGATTAGCAGAACCTGACATTCGGGCACTCTGCCGGAAGTTTGACAGGAGGAACAAATGTCCACGGACGCAGTGGACTGCATGGTGGATTGCTTGGGACCCTCTGAGAATTGCATACCTGCTGCTTATTGCCACTTTTCTGCAATAGACATTGGTGCACTGCCTCAGCTGGACAATGACAGTATTCGGCGGCTCAATCCCGCGATCCCATGATCAAAGCTGCTTTAGAAGCCTCTATGCAGGAAAAGATGTGTCCAAATTACGCTCCACTGATTTGAGAACTGCACTGTTATACAAAGAAGGTCCTAAGTTGAAACTGATCAATAAACTGTTATACAGAGAAACAGTAGACAGAGGGGACAAGTAGACAAACAACAACTAGTGCTGCCCACTGCCTTTCAAGACTCAGTACTGAGGTCCTTGCACAACCACATGGGGCACCTTGGTATAGACAGAACACTTGACTTGGTGAGATCCAGATTCTATTGGCCTAAGATGGGGCTGATGTGGAGCACCACATTCGAACTTGTAGTCGCTGCTTACAGAGGAAAGCTTTGCCCCAGAGGGCTGCCCCCCTTGTTAACATCACCACCAGTGCACCCATGGAGCTGGTCTGTATTGATTTTCTGAGTTTGGAGTCAGATCAAAGAAATATCAGTAATGTGCTGGTGGTCACTGACCATTTCACGAGATATGCCCAAGCTTTCCCCACCAAAGACCAGAAAGCATCCACTGTGGCCAAAGTACTTGTAGAAAACTTTTTGTTCACTATGGGGCTCCACAAAGAATCCATTCTGATCAAGGAGAGACTTTGAGAGTCGTCTGATCAAAGAGATGTTTTCTCTGTGGGAGTGCGAAACCAGAACCACTCCTTACCACCCTCAGGGGACCCACAGCCTGAACGTTTCAACCGCACTTTGCTAGATATGCTAGGCACCCTGCACCCAAAGGACAAGCCTAGATGGAGCCAACAAATTAGCACCCTGGTACATGCTTATAACTGCACCAAAAGTGATGCCACTGGATTCTCCCCCTACCGCCTGATGTTTGGAAGAGAAGCTCGACTACCAGTAGATGTGTGTTTTGGGGTCTCTCCTGATGGGGTTCAAGCTGACAACTATTTACAGTATGTGCAAACGTTAAAGGCCCAGCTAACTCATGCGTACCAACTGGCTCAAACCATGGCTGCCAAAAGAAATCTGGCCAACAAAGAAAGGTATGATAAAAAGGTGAAAGCACAGGAACTCCAGGAGGGAGATCGGGTATTGCTAAGAAATCTGGGACTGCATGGGAAGCACAAGATTGCTGACAGATGGCACCATCTCCTCACATTGTAGTGGGCAAACTAGATGATCTGCCAGTGTACAAAGTAAGGCCTGAGAATAATTCAAAAGATGTAAAACAATGCATAGAAATCATTTACTGCCCATTGGACAAATCCACTGAGTCGTGAGCCCTAGAAGATGCCCTCTGACCAGTGACTAGAGCTGCTGCTAAGAAAAGATCAAGAAAGTCTGCACCTACAGAAGCAAAGTTAAAGTGTTCCCTCCACAAGTCCCAGTTGAGCATGACTGTCAGTCCATATCGGAAGAAAGTGAGAGTGACTTGAATACTATCCTTCTACGAACTGAGTCAATTGTTTCGGGCAATCCCTAGTCAATACTGGAGACAAAGCTGGGCCTTCTGACTGTCTAAGCCCCAGCTTCATCCCTGGAGCCAATGCTCCCAGAAAGTGAAGTGCAAAGCATCAGATCAGATGAAATGGAATCATTGTGCATGGTTGAACTGTTTGAGCTTTCAGGGAGGAAAATGATAGATTAGGGCAGACTGGTGATACACCGAACAAGAAGAAGTATTTGAGTGCCTGACAGTCCACTGCCAGTGTCCGAAAGCTCTCCATGTGAGCCAAATGTTGTGGACTCAGAAACTGTAACTCCTGGAGCTGAAAGTGCCCCAAGTTCTAGCCTCTACCCCCATGGAGACTCCCTGACAAGTGAGGACAATGCTGAAAATGAGGCTCAGAGTGCAGAGACTATAACAGTTCTCCTAGAAAGACTGGGAGCTGTAAAGCCTGTGGTGCACCTCAGTTATGATTCACTTGGGAGGCCTGTGGACTTGCCTCTCAATGTTGTCCATAAGGGAGTGTATGTGTCCCCGAGCTCATTGCCCAAACTGAGCATCAGTGCTAACTCCAAGTTACTTGTGTTGCCTCTAAGTATGGTGCCCCTTGCCCCATCCAGCCCCAAGGTAACTGATAGGGAAGGGCCCCTCTCTTCAGGTTTCATGTACAAGAGGTAATAACTTGAGTTATGGTACAATGTGTATGTAATACTGTGTAAAGAGTGACGACTGCAATGTTTCAGAAATGTGTTCTTGGTAAAATGATATATTGACTGATGATTATATATGCGAGCCTAATGCAAATGTATATGGTTGCAGTTGAAACTTATGGTACTTGCTTGACGCGACGTCAAGCTTTCCCAGGCCAGGAAGGGTGTAACCCCTGCAAATGGGGGGTTCCAAAAGACTTCAGGAGCTTGCTTGAATGCTCCAAGCCTGAATGGTGTTTGGCATTTAAGCCATTTATCAGTGAGTGTTTTAGAGCCTCTGGTACTGTCTCTTTAAGAGCTGTCTGCTTGCAGACATAATTAGTTTGTATGGGGACTGTGTGCTTCTCTGAGTACCACTTGAGCTGCTGCCAATTCACTTCATTTTGCAGTCACTAGGAGTGCAAAGGAACCTATCTGAAAGATGTAACTGTTTGCCAGAAATTATTTAGAGTAATAATGAAATTACAGTTTGTCTAACCTGCTTTTTTGCAGTCAGAACTGTGTCTGCTAGTTCCCATTCTAGTTTTGAACTGCTGAACTGGACCAATCAGTGGGGTAAGCTAGCTCTAAAATGGTGCCTTGGACGAATCAGAACTTGACTCATAAACTGAGCCAGCCACAAGAGGATTGTATGGGCAGTGACTCTGGGAGATGTAGTTTAGACTTCAGTGCATTTTGGACCAACAGCAGCAGTCTATTGTGAGTGACAGCCAATCCAGTCAAGAACTGGGAGGAACTCAAAGGAAGTGCCGGTTTTGTCGGTTGGAGTTTCAGTTGAGTTTTGGCAGTGAAGAAGGAAGGAGCCCTGTGCTTTTCAGTGTGCAGTTTTAGTCAAAAACGGTGTAAGGCCCAGAGTTCCGTCTGCAGCTTGTGTAACAGCTTGTTAGGACTGAATCCGTCCTGTGAAAAGAATCAAAGGATCTCTGAAGAGTAGAAACCAGGCTCACCCTGTAGAAGACTGGAAGAATTGCTGAAAATTGCACTGTCTGTCAGGAACTGAATCTGCTGTGTGTTCTCCGGGTATTGTGCAGTAATTGCGATCGATACAGATGCAGCCTGCCTGGTATAGTGCTTTTTATATGGATGTGTAAGAGGGTTTGTGTACCTCAATGAGCCCTGCTGACATTGAAGGACCCTATCTTATTTGGAGGTCGTGAGTACTAATTCAGGGTCGCTCCCTGTTGAATTGCCACATTAAATCCAAATGGAATTACTGTACTGCTGACTGTTTAATTCTCCTTTTCTCTGTGTGAAAGGGCCCCTACCAGCTGCCACGGTTTGGACTAGCCACTAGGGCTTGGGTACCCAGGGACAGTAACTGATAGGGATAGGCCTGTGCACAGAGCCATAGGTAGATTATTAGAGTGATAAGCTAATTAACCTGATTTCCCCCGTCCTTGTTATATCCCTAAATAAATCAGAGCTGCTTGTTTCAGCAAAGTTATACTGCCTGAGGTATTTGTCATGTTAAAGTACTGTACTGTGATTGTTGCACTGTATCTCATTTCACAGGAGGTCCCAGTGCGGAACCAGACCTGGGGGTAAGTGTATACTGTGAAGGTAATTCTGATATATTGTGTGGGCCACTAGTGGGAAGAAAGGGGGGTTGCAGTGTCCCAGAGGGCTGTGACCAAGTTAGTTTAACTATTGCAAACCCTGACCTCTGGGTGGAGGCACCCGCCATTGGATCCAGGCCCCTCAACCTGTTAGTGGCAAATCAGGCAGGGGTAGTAGCCCCTGGGATAACGCCATCTAGGGGTTACATGTGAAAAAAGATTCAGCTGTTATATGGTACTCTCACTGCCTCACCATTCAGATAAAGTTCTTTCCAACAGATGAGCCGCTAGAGCAGTTTCTGGATAGTTCAGATTGTCTGGAGGTACACTCACTACCTCAAAAGTCAGATAATAAATTTCTTGTAGACAAATGAGCCACCAGAATAGTCCCCAGGAAATCGGGTCCAATTTTTTCTTCCACTCTCCTCCTCTGTGTCACTCCAGAATATTAACCCCAAACACCATCTCCAAAGGCTAAACTGGCAAGCTGCAGCCAGCAAATAAAGGCTCCTGATGAGAGAACGATTAGTTCCCCCCACAGAAAGTGCTAGGAATCCTTGGGCACACATCCACCGATCTGCACCCCACCAGATTCCCTTCTGGTCATGGGCCAGCCCAGGTAGTCACCCTTAGTTCAGTATTACAGCCCAAGAAGTAAAATGCCACCTTCCCCTTCCTCGGAGCAACAAATCAACAGTGCTCTTAAAGGCTGGGCAAGGGCCCAATCGGAGGGGTGTTAAGGGACTCAGCAACCCACCGGCTACAAAACTCCCCTCACCTAACAGCAGCAGTTGAAAGTAGACCCTCCAGTCCAGACTCCTGCTACCATCCTCCTTGGACACCCAACACAACCCAGAACCTGCTAGGTGTCCCCCCAGGGCAACAAAGGAGCAAGCACCTAAAGGCCACAGGGTAAACACAGACACTGGATATGCTCTCACCACACCAGAGGAATAGACACAATCACAGAATGTGCTCTCACCACACCCTATTCCAATGAGCTAAATACTCCTCAAAGCTGCATTTAAATATTCCCTAGTCCTAAAAGTGGTCCCACCACTCCAGGAAACAGATATTCAAAAACTCAATATGCAGATTTCAGTTCAGCCTGATTCCCTGATCACACAGCCTTTACTTTACCACTCTGTTGAGTAATCTTCCATGCAACAGGTAATAGAAGCAGTTCAGAGCAAAAATCTTCACTCAGCCATACTCAGATATATTTTACTCGCAAAGCGCAAATGCGGTATCACCGCACCAGCACTTGCTCCGGAATAGTTCTCACGGCCGTTCGGTAGTAAATTGAGCTCAGTGTAGGAGTTCTTCCAGCTCACAGCAGATCTTCCCAACTCTCTCACGGCCGTTCGGTAGTAAATAAACTCAATGTGGCAGTTCTTCCAGCTCACAGCAGATCTTTCCAACTCACCACACCAAACAGTAGTTCCAGGCAAAACTGATTCTTCACAAATTTGGTTTTAAATCCGTTACAACGGCCGTAGCACATCTAATGAACGTGAGTCGCCATAAGGAAATGATTTAAACTGCCAAAAACTATTTACTTGATCTGTTGTTTGCATAAAGACAATAGTTTAACTCAATAAGGACCCTAGCTAAGCTAAAAGTAACTAACGCAGATAAATAAAACAAATAAAAACAAAAACATAATATTAATCGGTTTAAAATAAAATAAACTTGGGTCCCAGCTCAAAGCCCAAAATCAAACCTCAGACAGCTCATACTCAGCCGCCATCTTGGATTTTTACATGACGCCTAGCTCTGCTGGTCTCTGAGGTCATTTCCCCCATACAGACTTGAGCTGTCCCCAGAAGACATATTGCAGATAATTTAATCCTCCTTTGTGAGTTACTTGGATCCACAGGAAGGGGATGACCTCGGGATATCTCCTTATTTTGGATCAGGACTGGGCCTTTGACAGGTGTTGCATGACTTTCTGTTTCAGGTCTTGGTCCATTATCATGTTCCAGTCAGTTTTTCTGCATGTCTTCAGATTTTGTATGATGGGGCTACTGTGATACCCCTGATTAATGGCCATGTGGGTCAGGCCATTCCACTTTGTTGGGGAGTGCGGCAGGGATTCCCAATCAACCTGCTGCTTTATTCTTTTTATATAGACCCTATTCTGCAGAAACTTCAGCAGCACCCAGAGATCGGGGGCATTGTTGCTCCATCGAGTTCTGATACTGTCATTGTCCAGTGTATGTTGATGACTGGACCCTTTTTTTCAGGGTGACATTTTGGGTAGGTTTCTTTGGAGGTGGTTGCCTCCTTCACCCCCATTTTGGTGGCTTCTCTCAACCTTAATAAATGTACAGGTTTGACAGTGGGGAACCTGGCTTCCTTGGTGATACAGATTGGGGGGATTGACGTTACCCTTCCCTCGGTTAAGATCCTGGGTATTGTATATGGGGTTGGGGACATAGCTTTGTTTAATTGGGATATGTGTATTACTGCCTGTTTGGGGAAGAGACATCACTGGCAGACTTGGGTACAAGCCAAAAAAAAGAAGGTGGCTATTTTGAAATGTTTTGTACTGCCCATGTTTACATATTTGAGTATGGTATATCCATTGCCAAAAGTGTTAGAATCTAGATTTTATGGGTTATTTTTTTGCCTTGTGTAGGGTAGCAGATTAAACCCCCTTCAATGTAACCTTCTTTATTTACCAGTTGCTTAGGGGATCTTGGGCATGATTAATGCCTTGTTTTTTTTCTTTTTGTCAAATTTTTCGTTGGAATTTGGGCCTTTTTTTCAGCAATGTCTTAAGCCATGGACCCCATGGATGTCCACATGGATTATTCTGATCCGGTCTTTTTTGGGACCCTGACCTATTCCATGGTGTCTTTCTAGGCATGCTGTACCTTATGTTCGTGTTGTTGCTGATAGGATGGCTCATTGGTCTCTCACTCATCATAGTGTGACTATGGTTCCTTCCAAACAACTGTATGCTGATGTGATGTGTTCCTTTTCTTTGGACACTCCTGTGTTCCCTGATGTCCCTATGAATGCCTATCCTGGTGTTTGGAAGGTCCTGGTAGATCCTTGGACCCCTCCCAAAATGTGAGATGTCCTTTGGCTCAGTTTTCATGGCCAACTTAGTGTTAAGGGGAATGCCAAACACAAGAGTCTTTTGGAACGGCATTGTCCAAGGCCAGGTTGTGAATTACTCTTGGAGTCCATGTCCCACTTTTTGGTTTGTTGCCTGTATACACAGAGTTTTGGTACCATGTGGCCACAGCATGGGGAGATGGGGTTTGGTCCTCCTTAACTTATTCCAAAGTCATATTGGGTTCATTTACCTCCCTTACGGGGTACAATCCCAGTACCCTTTGTCTTTTATTTACTTGTTTGAAATATTATCTTTGGCACTCCAGCTGTGCTTTTTTTTCAGCAACTGGTTCCCCCCTTCAGTTCTTTTATGTATGGTGGATACAGATGTGTGTTCATTATACTGGCAAGACAAGGTGGTTTTGACCCATTTGCTTCTCGGATTTGATTGGAGAGGTGTGGTGTCGATCCAGTGCTGAGATACAAATGAATGGATATGGTTTTCCCAGACCCTCCTGTCCTTTTCTGCTACACTTTCTGGGCATTTGTTTCTACTTAGAGCTGTCTTCTACCCATTGTGAGGGTAGTGTTGGCTTCTACCTTTTGGTTTTTTGTTTTTTATATTTATATTTTGTCCCTATGTTGAGGTTTCATGGGCAGTTCCCCGACTAGTATGGGGTCATATTGGAACCCCTCCTTTCTATGGCTGCAGTAGGTGGAGCCTGCAAAAGGAGTGATGTCATGTTTTCTGTCCATGGAACTGAATGAAGGTGTAAATAGTCTTCTCCGCCTTACCCTCCTCCAAGAAATGTTTTCCACCCTCAAATAAATACGCTTTCATGTTAGTCAATGGTTGCAGTGCACTATTTTCTTTCTTAAGTAGGAGGCACAAGAACTGGAACCTGAGTAGTGGGAGGCAGCATCAGTTTTTTGGGGGGAGTAAGATCCACCTCCACCTCCACCCAAGAAGCTCCTAAAGATCCACCCCATCTCTTTTTTGGTTCATGTGGGAGGGACATGTGGAAGATCTATCATGCTGGAACAATTGACTAGCAGAGCTGCCTGGGGCAGCAGAGCTTAAGCTTCAGAAGGAAAAGCCCGAAACTGCATCCCTATACAGCACTTGTTTAAACAGCCTTAGCTCAGTTCACATTCCTCTCCTGATCACACATTCTCACAAATACATTCCAAGAGATGGAAAGTCCCTCCTGGTGGGTATATGGTGCTATTCAGACCTGTTCTCCAATCCTGCCCCCACCACCTTACTCTGTATTTTGCATCAGCTGAAGCATGTCAGTATAGCAAGAGGTTGCAGTGTATATTTTTACTGAGCTTGCAATTTTAAAGGAGTAGTCCACAGTCCACTCAGAATCTGCAAAAAACATGTGTTATGCAAAGTGTTTTGATTTGTATGTTAAGTCCTAGTGTGTCCTTCCCTCTGTCTACTTTTAGGAGATTTTCCTAAATTAGCCTATTAGCAGATACCTGAGAGCTAGATAACTGGGGTTTCTGTAAGAAAACGGCTACTAAATTAAGCTCTAATTCACTATTGTTGTTTTCTGCATGTGTCAGGTCTAGCATGCAGGAGTGTTTTAATTTTAAAACTTTTAATTTCATCAATCTATACACAACCATAAAAGCACAGAAATTGCCCAGATCATTAGAGCTATAATTAGTTAAGACTCTAGCTGTTTTCTTACAGCAAACCCACTCAGTTAGATTTTGAATATTTGCTAAACTATAAATGTAGGTACCAGCTTCCTATTAGGTAGACCTAGAATTTAGTACTGATTTTGATCTGTGACATGATTTTCATTTTTTTTACAAATGAAGTGTATGGTATGAAGCTGCAGCCTAGAAACTGCAACATACTTTAAAGTCACTTTTTCTCCTGTGTGTGGTATAGCATGAACACAACAGGATGACGGTGACTACTCAGCTACACATTTGATCCCATTTTAAAATGGTTCATTGTACTACACATTTAGTAGCTTACATTCCTCTCCTGGTCACACATTTTCACAAATACATTCAAGGTGATGGAAAGTCCCTCCTGGTGGGTATATGGTGTTATTCAGACCTGTCCTCCAACCTGGCCCCCACCACCTTACTCAGTATTTTGCATCAACTGAAGCATGTTAGTACATGATGAGGCTGCAGTGTATATTTTTTACTGACCTTGCAGTTTTAAAAGAGTAGTCCACTCAGAATTTGCAAAAAAAAATTGTTATGCAGAGTGTTTTGATTTGTATGTTAAGTCCTAATGTGTCCTTTCTTGTGTCTGCTATTAGGAGTTTTTCCTAAATTAGCCTATTAGCAGACACATGAGAGCTAGCTAACTGGGGTTTCTGTAAGAAAACTGCCACTAAATTAAGCCCTAATTCACTATTGTTGTTTTCTATGTGTGTCAGGTCTAGCTTGCAGGAATGTTTTAATTTTAAAACTTTTAATGTCATCAAACTATATACAACCATAAAATCACAGAGATTGCCCAGATTATTAGCATTATAATTAGTTAAGACTCTAACTGTTTTCTTGCAGAAAACCCACTCAGTTAGATTTCAAGTATTTGCTAAACTATAAATGTAGGCACCAGCATTCTATTAGGCAGAACTAACATTTAGTGCTGATTTTGCTCTGTGACATGATTTTCATTTTTTTTTACAAATGAAGTGTATGGTATGAAGCTGCAGCCTATAAACTGCAAAATACTTTAAAGTCACTTTTTCTCTTGTGTGTGGTATAGCATGAAAACAACAGGATGACAGTGACTATTTCAGCTACACATTTGATCCCAATTTACGATGGATCATTGCATTACACAGTTAGTGTATCCCACTTTTTCAAATAATAAAACACAAATTTGCCAACCTAAATAACTCACACATACATATTTTTATACTTTATTGAAAAGATACTTCACATTTGTAACCAAAAAAAACCCATTGAAAATCATGTCGCAGAGCAAAATCAGCACTAACTGCCAGTTCTACCTATTAGAATAGAGGAGGCAATATATTGTGGTGGTCTAAGGCTCTGGGCTGCAAACCTGGTGTCCTGATTTTGAATCCCACAGCCTCCACATATGTACTGTGTGTCCCGGAGCAAATCACTTAACTTCTTTGTGCTCCTAGGTCACACCTGTAAACAAGCGTTATTGTGTCTCACCTGCTGAAAAAAAAGAATGCTGGTACCTACATTTACAGTTTAGCAAATACTTTAGAGCTAACTGAGTGAGTTTTCTGTAAGAAAACTGCTATAGTCTTTATTAATTATAGCAGTGATGATCTGGGGCAATTTCTGTGCTTTTTATTGTTGTGCGTAGTTTGATGAAATAACATTTTAAAATGAAAACACATATTACTGCTAGCTAGACATAACACACCCAAAAAACACAAATAGTGAATTAGAGCTATTTAGTATCTGTTTTCTTACAGAAACCCCAGTTAGGTAGCTCTCAGGCATTTGCTAAATTGTAACTGTTGCCATTTGTTTTCACTGGATAAGAACAGTTACAAAGCTCTGCTGTTGTGAACTGATTTTAAAAAGCACTGCGTATGCTAAATCTATGGGCCTGACTACATCACTGACACATGAGACAGGGTGCATTGTAGGAGACAGAAGGCAATACACCTGTTTGTGATGGAGATCCCCAGGGGTCATAAAACTACCCTAAAGCTTGCAGCCTAATTTAGGAAAAACTCCTAATAGTAGACAGAGGAAAGAACACACTAGGACTTTACATACAAATCAAAACACTCTGCATAACATATGTTTTTGCAAACTCTGGGTGGACTACTCCTTTAATTGAGCTATCCCCAATCTGTATCCTTCCAAGAACCATTTTATGTGGTGTGCATACCTGCGTGGTTATTTCACTCTTATTGACAGCTTTACACCTTTATCAGTTTTTAATTGCAATTGTGTCTAAATGCTCCACCATGTAGTCTCCAGTCTCCCACTATACCTGCATGCATCACAGCACTGTTTCACTGCATGTAGGGAGATTGGAGGATACCAGGACATATGCAGACAGCAGTATGGAGCATGGGTATAGGCTGCAACACTGGGATGCCTCCATACTACAGTAACCCGACAGCTGTATGCGCACCACCCTGGGTGTACCCCCATGTCCATACCTAACCTATCTAGCTGTCCACACTTTCCTCCCCAAGAGCCACCTCCTGATGGTATCTGTGTACTGTCCTTGATTACTCTTCTTACTGTGCTGAGTGTTGGGAGTACCCTGCCTGCCCATGTGTGATATAGAAGCAATACTACCTGCAGAGCAGTGCCTGTAGTGAACATATACATTAATGGAGCTCCTGAGTGCATCATGAAGCACTGCTGTGGTGGACAATAAACATGTGGCACTGTGTACAGTGGAGCAGTGGGGAACACTGAAGACAGTAGTAGAGGGGTTTGCCTTCAGCCATACAGCAGCAGTACATGAACATCTGTTGTGCCCAGGTGCCCTAATACTGGCAGAACTGATGCCATGTCTCCCCCCTCTCTCTCCCTCCCCCTTCCCTTCTCTCCCTCTCACTGACATAGCCCCCGATTCCAACATCCAGATCTCCCCTTCCTCAAACCTGTATCTGTCACCTCCACAACATAAGTGTGTCTCATAACAGTAAAATATGGTTATTTACATAATATGACTGTGCCATATACACAGTACTCCATAGGACATGTAGGAGCGCATCTCAAAATGCAGCTGTCATCACCAAGTGCACCATGGGATGTGCACTGCTACTACAGGGTTGAGACCACACAGTATTGCACTCAGTGTGGACAGGCTGTAATGTTTTCAAACCATTATCCACACTGTTCATTCGCAGTGTGGACAAACTGTAACATTTACAGTCTGTATCAGTTTGCATCCATTACAGTTTTTTCGAGTGTAGTGTGGACAGGGCCTGCATGTCTATGTAATTATCTATCTTTCATCAATTGCATGTATCGCTATTTTTACCTATTTCTAAAACAAACCTGCATATAACATTTGCCTGTACTCTGAGCACATACTTATGAAACTGTGCATATTTGTACTCCACTTCTGAATAGACCTCATACTTTCCTAACATTCCTATTATTACAAGCATAACTACCTTGCCCTTATCAAAAGCAACCCCCTCTGAAAGTTACTATCACATTTTCTCTGCTAACAGTCCATCATCATTACACCCGACTTCCTGACATCAGCACATTGCTTAAATATAACTTACATCACCTCATGGACAAAAACCCTGTTTCTCTGAAAACAAAAAAAAAGTGTCAATAATCCCAAGCCTAAACATATGCCAGCCATTACTTTTTCATGTACAGCCAACTTCTGCACCATCATGGGGATTTGCATATGTTTCCCATAATGCTTTGTATTATTGGGGTATGTGCAATTGTGTTTTCTTTAAAATTTGGCTGTCCATCCAATACCATCCAGGATAACACATACAGCAGTGGCATTTGCTCTGGGGTTCTTTTGTAAACCTATAGTGCTTCCTATTCCTTCTATTAAAATATACACCTCCATGTAGTTTCCTAATAACGTGTATGCCTTCCTTAGAATGGAAACTAAAACAAATCTTACTACTTACAAATCATTGTGTTGTTTCTCACTACCTCCTTAACAATTCCACACAACTTCACTAACTTCATTATGCAGCCATGGTGGATCTGACCAGAATCTGCATTTTGTGGAGATTGACCTGGTCTATTTGCTAGTTGCCTGGGTCTTTTCTTTTACTTTCCTTTTTGTTTTCGTAAGACATGCCCAGGTCTCCCCTCTTAGTGGTGATTACTTTGCATGGGACTGTGGAGTTTTTGCCTAAGATTTGATTTGCATAATTGGAGTTTTCTTTTTCTTTTTCCAATGGTCATGTGTTCTGAATGTGACATTGTTTGTTGTTAAATTGTTTGTCTTCTTTAATTAAAAACTTGCCCTACTCTGTTGGGGTTTCTGCTGAGCATCAAATAAAATAAACCCTTTGACAGGGTTGAACTTTTGTATTTATGGTCTGTGCTAAGGGCATGCACTTTTCAAGAAATGTTCATTTCTTGGATTAAAACATGTTATTTAAATGCTACTATAGTACCATATGTAAACTGTTGGATGTAAAATACATGTCAGATTTTGAGAGGGGTATGGCAGGGTTGTCCCCTTAGCCCTCTGTTATATATTTTAGCATTAGATCATTTAATACACAAATTAAACCACTCCCTGATATTGTAAGGCTACCATTATGTTCTGCAGCATATGCAGGTGATTTATGTCTTCTGATCTCAGATTATAAATCTAGTAGGACAGCTGGAGAAGTACTGAAAGAATTCACAGCTATTTCTGAGTCAGAAACTAATTTTGGGAAAAACTGTTGCTTACCAATCAGGCAACCAGGAAGCAAAATAAAGGACATTTCAAGGGTACCTATTCATAGTGGTTGCCATAAAATGTTAGGGATTTTTTGGGGGACTGAAAGACATGCATCAATATAAATGGGATGTTAAATTACAAGAGACATCAAATAAAGTTATACAATGGAATAAGTGGTGCATGTCAAAAAAGAAAAGAATTTTCATTATCAAAACATTTTTAATCCTAATGCTGCTGTGTCTAAGTATAATTTTCCCTTCCCCAAACAACTCAGAAACATTATTATTTAGTGTTTTCTTTCAGCGTCTATGGTTAAGCCGGCTCAATCTGATTAAAAGAGGTGTTACGGTACTAATTTATCAGTCTCTCAAGGGAGATTGGGGATGATAAATCCTTTAGTATTGTTTCATTGTATCTTTATTTATCATAACATCATTCTGCTATTGTTAAAGACTAGTAAAATATGGGCATCCAGAGTGTTGGAATATTTAAATCCATTACTGCTAGCATGGGAGTTACAGCAACCTATTCCGAAGCAGAAATCTATAGCAGGGCAGTCAGAGTTTTTTCAGTGTTCCTTCAGTAAAATTAAGTTATGGAAAGTTACAAAACTGCAGTTTCAGTCCATATCTAGGAAAGAAATATATACTAAGATTTTAGGGGAGCATTATTATGAAGCATATGGGGTTCGACCACAAGCAGAAATAAATATGATCATGAATATGCTGAATAGTAAATGAACACCTGCTTATATGTGGGATATTTTATGGTTATGTGTACATAGCAAACTCAGGGTTAAAAATAACATGAAACATAAAGAAGTTTCTGAACGAAGTTGTCCACCGGTGGATAGTTGTGCAAATGTCCCACAAACCATGGAACATCTTTATTTTGATTGCCCCTTTGCAATCTCTTTTTGGTTACACCTAAATAAAAAATATGGATATATTCCCCCTTTGATAAAGTAAGCCGTAGTATTTTATTTTTGGGTTTGTTTCCCCCTTCATGGTCAAAATTTGAAAAGAACACGGTCCAATTAATACTTTTATGTATAAAATATCAGTTATGGCAGGCAAGGTGTGCCCTCACAATAAGGAAACAGGTGATAACCGTTGAGCAGATATCTTCTCAGTAATACAGGATATAAAAAGACTTCAAAAAATGGACAGGATTAAAGTACAACCACAACAATACAGAAAACGGTGGAATAATATAGACTGGTTAGATACAGGGTGAACTTGCTTTAACAAGTAACTTTTTTGTTTACAAGGGGAGGGGAGTCGAGGTCTGTGTCAATTTGGTCTGTCTGTTAGGAATACTTGTATATTATTTATACATGCATTTTAATGTATTTTCCTATTAGGATATTCGAGTTTGGAAAAAAGCCCAGTGTTCCTTGGGATAAAGGTGGAGGAGTTTTGGAGGACAGTATGCTAAACTAATTAATTTACTTTAAATTATCTAATCAATGACAGACTTTCAGTATTTTTTTGCATTCATTTATAGTAAGGAACAGTATGAAGTAACCTATATTTGCTTTATAATTTTTGTTTAAGTCTTCTTATATATTTTCAATTGCAAATGAACTAGGGATGTAAATCAGAGAGACTTCCCCATATTTTTAGTGTGGGGGGTATTTTATTTATTCTATTTTGTGATTTGTTTTGATGGATTTAACAATTTAAATTTGGTAGACAACTAATGAGGGTAAAATCAAAATATATAATTTTATTTTTCAATTGGATTGGTATGTTATTCTTGTGTGATTTAACATGGTTGGTAATGTATTGTTGAAGTTCTGATAAATCCTGCCTACTCTTTTTGGGGGGGTTGGGGAGATGTTGGTAGTCAGCAAGTTAATTTCAAATTTTATCAGGTTTTTGCAGCTTAGGACAACTAAAATATATTACTGGAGTGGGTTTTTTACTAGTTTAACAGTATGAATTTAATACTGTTTTATCTTTATTTTCATACTTTATGTATGATGGAATACTTCTTATACTTTTTTCTGATTTCAATTTGAATATTCATTCTCATGTGATGTCTAAGAAGTATTATATTATTTGATTCTGAAGTAAAAAAATAAATCCCCTACTACTTTAGTGTGGGGAGGGGTTATAATTTAGTTTCTTTCTTTACTTCTTGTTTTCGGATATTCATTTTGATGCAAACTAAAAGGGGTATATCTGAAATGCTTATTTTATTTCCTTTTGTTTTTGACTTGTATATTAGTTTGATGTGATTCTAACATGTTTGTAAATATTTGATTTTGAAAATGTAATAAAAAATTCCCCTACTTTGCAGGGATGTTGTTGGCCCATTTCCCAGATGGAGGAGTCAGAGGTGGATGATGGAGCTGGAGAGCAGCAGATTGTGAGTCGATCTTCCACCCCAACTGGTGCTGTGAAGGAGGACGAAGATGGAATGTTATCTGTGGCTTCTGAAATGGGGTTGGAAGAGTTGGATGATGTATTGGAGGGAGAGTTTCCTGAGGACATGGGTTTTTCTGTGAATGAAACAGTAACACTGACAACAGACAGTGATATAGAGTCAGTGGCAGCACAATTAGAGAAAAATCTGGATGAACAGTGAACAATCTTGTTCAAGATGCTGGCAGAAGATGAGGAATAGTATCTGAAACAGAAAGTGGCAATATGCTCTTCACCTGCGTAGAGAACCAGGTCAGCACCCTTAACAGAGTCCAGGCTGAGCTCAAAACTGTCCTTCACAGAGGTCCAGATGACAGATTAACACCCCCACCCAAGGGTTCCCAATTCCACAGACTTACCGGAATTAACATTGGTCAAGGAATTAATTAGAAAGGCATTCAGGACAACTGAGGAGGTTCCAGAGGCATCTGGATGGTCCCCAGAAAGGGCATTAAAGGACACTGGTTCCCCATAGTTGAGGGGAACTGGATCCCTGATATTATTTTGGATATCTTGGATCTTGCCTCAGCACAATCTGAGGTAAAGCGTGGTTCTGATAACCAGAGGACAGAGGAGCCAGTACTGCAGATAATAGGGAAGGTCTCTGAGAAAGGGATTTCTAGTACACAGGGGGACATGGCAACAGAGACTACACTCTTAAAGGGGCAGGAGGCAGAGGATGTATAAGAGGGTGAGGCTGTGGAAGTACAGGAGGAGTTAAGTGAAGGAGATCCCAGTGTTGGATTAAGCAGCAGTTTAAACCAATAAAGGGATTTGCTGACATATTGTTTTTATTAAAAACTAAAAGGTTTGTATCCACTCTGTAACATAGTGGATAGATGAACTGTATTTGAAATTTCAAATTAAAACTTTCTTGACTGTAAAAACATATAGCAGTAGATCAGGGAACCGATTTTTAAATGTTTGGAATGTGCCAATTCCATTATAGAAAATGCATGTTCCCCAACTAACAAACTCATCTGTAAACAGCAACTTCTGATAGTAACCACAGATTGTGGGGCCTGTTTCTTTAAGTAAACATATGTCCTGTGTTTCTATCAGACAGATAGACTCTTCTATGTGGCTATAGTAAACAATTGCTTTTGATGTTAATTATAGGTTTTGGGACTTCCCTTTTCAGGTAACAGAACCTGTAATTAAGAAACTATTCTTTGGGGTAAACAACTCCATATAAGGAAACTGTTAAATCATTGCAGAATCCCAGCCCAAGCAGAGGTTACAAAAGCAGGATTATTTATAGCCTGGTTCAAGAGTTCATCTGCTCCCCTTATTTTGCTCTATCAAAAATATTAAAAGCTGATTCCCTCTGAATAAAGCTATCAGAGACTGCATACAAGGATTCCAAACCACCTCTTACTGTAAATATAGCCATGTATGTTTAACCTAATTGTATATTTGGAAGTAATGATTGTGGTAATCTGTGATAAAGTAACATCAAATTACAACTTAGCATACAAGAATAAGTGAATTTTAAAATGCTCATTTTCATAAGCTAATTCTGCCTAAAATCTCTAATAAATATCAGACACACTATTATTATGGTGATTCAAAATGTCTTTGTGTTTAAATATATTATTTATGTCTAGCCTAAAATTCAAAATAAGGACTGTATATCAAACATTGTAAATTCCAAAGTTCAGAAGCTCAATGTCTGTGAATGTCTGTATTTGTAAATGGAGTACTGCTTCCATTTAGTGGCCAATGTCATTATTAACTGTGTAATGGATTGATCGCTTATGAATCATGCAGGTTGTAACCACCGTCCATGCACTACTGATAAGGCAGGCTGCAATTAGCTACAAGCTAATGACCATGCACTGAGCATGAAGGCTGTGACTGGCTGTCAGTCCCAACATACTGATTGGTCTAAAAACCTAGTGAGAGTAAGATCAGAAAGAGTATGAAAAAACACACATTTGTGCTGGGGTTTGAGTCTTGGGAGGAAGGGAAGAAGAACAATAACCTGCTGTCAGATTGCCCCAGCTCCCAGAGGATAGGGTAATATATTTTCTCTGCTCTTCTGCATACCTATGGCTCTAATAGCATTAGACTGTTAGTCTGCTCTGTGAAACTTAAAACTTGTAGCTTGTAACATCAGAAATTTATGTAAAGTAAAACTTTGCCTTAAAACATTTATTGTGTGTCCTTGATTGTTTGGTACCAGCCACCACTCCAGTCCTTATGAGGGGTCCCCAAAACCCCAGCACCAGAATGAGCAGGCTAGTAAGCAGCCTGCTGAACCAATGAGAAATTAAACAGTTTCTGTTCTTCCTGAAAGGGAGTTAGAGGATGCTGAATCTGAAACAGCTTTCCTGCCAGAGCAGCCAGAACGTGCTGTGTTTCAGTATGCTGAGAATGGGGGCAAGAATATTACTGAGGATCAGGCAAGTGTAATGTTTCAAATTTAAGTTCGAGAACCTCCACTTTCTTCATGTAAAAGAAAAAATGCAAACACTTGGAATTCTTCTCCAATGAATTTCCTTTTTTTATTTGATTAAACTGCCCTGAAGTTTCACTTCATCCATTGAAGCTTTTTCAAAGGGTTTCTTGTTTGTAATATAATTGGAAATTACATTTTTTTTGTACTTTGTATTTATTAATTTTAGACATATTAACATGCACATTTCCTCATACATGGAAGAAAAAATTTTACATATATTCCACAACTTTGATAGTCACAATATATAAATGTCCATGTATCCTTGTACAACAGGAGAGGGGATGAGTCTTAGGGTATAACCCCATTAAATGTCCAAAAGTCCATCAACATTTGCCAGCCTCTTCAGTGGTATAAGGTGTGTCCTTAAGGGAGAAAAAGTACAGGGAGAAAAAGCAGTTCTCCAAGAAACTGCTAGGTAAACCTGTTGCATGACTAGATAGAAAACAATGTTAGAAATACCACTTTCTCTCATTGGTTCCTAGTTGCATAATTGTGCAACACTAGAAAAAGGAATGTGTGTGTGGCTGTAAGGAAATTCCTCAGACGCTTTGATCAGTGAGCCTGTAGCTTAATGGTTAGAGTGCTGGAACGACATACCAGAGATCTGAGGTTCGAATCCTAGTAGGCCACACTTTTCCTTTCTCATTTCCATCCTTGATTTATAGATAGAAAACAGAAATTAAGTCAAGACTCCTTAAACAGCTTTCATCCATAACCAGACTACAGACATTCCAATTACAATTCTATTAAGATAACATCACACAAATAATAGTGTAAAGGCATAATAAACTTTTTCTATGAATGGTCTTAGATACCACTATCAGTCCTTTACTATTGAGCCACTCTGCCCTATATTTATACAACATACTCTATTATTACTTTAGTGCAGTAAATCCTTGTAGTGAGCACTAATTATAAGGGTAAACAAAGAGACATAATTAGTGGGAAATCTGCTGTATTCAAATAGCACTTATTGCTTTAATATAGTAAAAATGGAAATTCCCATAAAAATACCTTCAATCAACAATTAAACAGGTCATCAAGGAGATAAACTCTCTCCTTTCATACTCAAACAGATAAATGAGTAAAGGTAATTACCGCCCATTTCAGAGCAGCTATACTTTATTAATCACACTCACATTCCCGAATTTAAGAGTCTTACAAATCAGAACCTTGGGAATTAGAAGGTGCTCTGTGTCCTGCAAATTCCTGTTCCACCTTCTCCAACTACTTTCCAGAATCTTGTGGACTCATGAACTGCCATGATTTTCCACCATATATAATTCGAAGCAGAGCTGGTAATAAAAATGAATGGATAATGCCCAGACTTTGAAGGTGATGTTGTATAGCATCAAAACACTTTCTTCTGACCCAAGTTTGATATGATAGGTCAGACTAGAATTTGAGATCTGCACCATTGAGCTCAAGTGGGTATGCCACATGAGCTGCCACAAGCACCTCATCTCTAACATCTAAGCCCCTAGATTTGAGTAACACAGTATGGGGCTATGTGGAATCCACTGGTCGGACCTTGGGGTTGACTTTGTAAGCCTTAGTTAAGGCATTCCATTGAAAATCCTCCTCCAGCTGCAGGTTATCCTTAAGCCAGCATAAGAGGAATGGGAAAAGAGATGTCCCCTCGACTCCTTCTGGGAGTCTGACAATACAAATATTCCCAGATCTGACTTCATTTTCTAGGGCCTCCATGTGCCCTCTGAGTTGGCCATTTTCTTTTGTCAAGTTAGAGACTGTGGCAAGTGTGGCAGTTGATCTTTTGTCTGCTTCTGCAACGGACCTGGAGAGTTGCTGGATTGCAGTGTCGTGTTGCTCTAGCTTCTGCAGGGTTTTTTCTATCTTGGAATCCATGGCCTACATGGATTCCAGCATGGCCTGCCGTGGCATCTCCATTGATACCTCATTATTAGATGCTCCACTACCATCTGGAGGGCCACAGCCTTGTGCACTTGAGTAGGCTGGTCTTTCTGCAATCCTTGCTGTTGTCACAGAAAGACCAGCATTTACATAGAGAAGCAAGATCTGATAAATTTGAACAAAAATTATTTTTACAAACTAGAGGAACAGCAACGGGGAGTACCATGGCACTGGCCTATGCAAACACATTCATGTATGCTTTTGAAAAACAACATGTCCCGGATCCCAATAACAATCCATACAATATCCTAATTAAGGCAAGGTACCATTTTATACAGTAGATGACATATTATTTATATGGTATGGTACAGAGTAGGAGCTTATGGAATTCCAACAGTACATGAACAGCAGAAACCCCAACCTCAGTTTTGTTACACAGTTTGATAAAAACAAGATATGATATCTTGATATTGAAATCATAAATATTATCATATACAAACAACATTATTTTGTAAAAGCACAGATAGAAACACTATATTGCATGGAGCAAGTTATCATTCACTGCAGTTAAAACAAAGTATACCCTATTCCCAACTGATTAGAGATAGAAGGAATTGTAGCTCAGAAGATGAATACACACAAAACTAAAAAAGAAATGCTAAACAGATATTCAAACAGGGGTTACAAGAAAAAAAATAATATACAAAGCAGAACAAAAGGCAGAAACACTAAACAGGACAGACCTACTCAGGCCAAAGGACAAGGAGCCACAGCAGAATAAGTTGGTATTTGTTACAAAGTACAGTGATACATTTGCAGAAATCAAGACAAGTATTAAAAAACATTGGTATCTTGCCAATTTAGACAACACATATACTGTATGAGAGCATTACAAAATACACCAATAATAGCAGTAAAAAATGGTCTATTTTAAAGGACAAAATGGTAAAATTCCAGTTTCAGGGCCCAAAGAAAAAGGACAAGCATCTGCTTCTGGGGCCATTACAACCAGGGATGGCACCATGTGGCAGATGCTCAGTCTGAGGAAGCACAAGCAAGAAAAATACTTTCCAGCATCCCCACAAAGGTCAAAATTATGCTATAAAACAAAACACAACATGCACTACATCAGGTATCATATATGTTATCCAGTGTCCATGCAGTAAGCTCTACGTAGGACAAACAACCAGGGCACTGAAAGTATGAATCCTAGAACACAAAGGAGACATAAGGAGAAAAGATGAAAGATCACAAGCTGCACTACACTTAACAGAATCAGGACACAATGGGGCCTCCCTCAGATTTTGGGGTATGGAAATAGTGAATCCACCAGACGGGGGGTTCAGCAGTCAATGGACAGGGCAGAAATGAGGTGGATTTTTAAAACACTGAATAGAGAAATTGTCAAGAACACAGACACTAATTGGCACATATGCAGATAAATATAACAATCAGAACAGACAAAATGGGACGACATATAAGACAGATACATCAACATAAAAAAAAAAATAACTATGTTTAAAATCCCAGATCAGCTTATTATATACACACACATATATATATATATATATATATATATATATATCATACATAGCAGCCCATGATACTTTGCATTGTGTGGGCATTGTGATTTTGTATTTTCGCTGAAACTTGGCTTCCCAGCCAAATGCCCTTTGAGGTAACCCTTGCCTCAGTGTTTGCGCACAGAGGTTCTTTGTCTTTTAAATAGTTTTTTATTTTAATGGGTTCACCACAACATAACCCAGACAGACTATCTTAGAGTAGCTGGTTCATTCCACTGGGGTGTCAAACAGACAAGGCATACTGATGAGTCCTGGTAGGACGAAATACGTGTCTATGTCATCTGTTAGAACCCTCTGCAAACTGTGTGAGAGGCCTTTCGGCACCATGCAGTTCTGCTTAAAGTTGAACCAGCATAACATTCTGTGGTGATTTGCATATACAGCCCATGATGCTTTGCATTGTGTGGGCATGTGTGATTTTGTATTTTCTTGAAACTTTGGCTTCCCAGCCAAATGCCCTTTGGGTAACCCTTGCCTCAGTGTTTGACACAGAGGTTCTTTGTCTTTAAATAATATATATATATATATATATATATATATATATATATATATATATATATATCTCAACATAGGGTTTTCAATGTTACCTTTTAATTCCACCACTGTAGAGATAAAGAAAGCACTAACTGACTGGGATTTCCATGGTCCCAATCAACCCCCCTCCCTGGTACAAAGTTAAGAGAACATAGTTAAAAAAGAGGAATAAGCTTCACTGAACATACATATAGTAATATTGACTGATTATATAAACAAAATGTTTGGGGATCCCAGTACACTCTAAGCGATGGTCAGGAAATAGTTTATTTTTTTTAAAAAGCTTTAAAAAGAAAGCTGCTAGGTAGAGCATAAGAATATCATATTCTTGATTACATGTAACAGCAAGTTAGAATGCATAAAGGCATTATAGCTAAGACAGATGTAATAGTAAAAGAGTCTACATATTTATGAACAAGATCTAACAGCAGGAAACATTCACCATGATGGTTCTGCTCATCCAAAACAGGCTACATAACAACATAGGTTGAGGATAGGTGCATAGCAACTGTCAACATATGCTCACGAGGTCTCGGGGTCATGAGACCACTGTGACTATAATGAGAGGGACCGAGAGGACTAGAAGAGAAGGCATATATGCAGCTAAAATTAAGAGCAGTATCCATCTTTTGCAAGGACAGGCAGCAAACAGCAGGTAAACATCAAACCACATTGAGCATTTAGAGAAAGTAAAGCAGAACAAAAGTAATATTACAGAACATAACACTGCAGCTAAAAAGCAAATGAAAGAAATAAATCCCAAAATTAAAGAACAAGCCAGAATCACAGTTACAGGTATGAAAAGAAAAAGATGAGATAATCAAGTGAAACATTTTAGAGAAGTTTAAAGACGTCTTTTCCATTTTTATTTTAGTTTCATCTTACAACAAGACTTAGGAAGCATGTTTGAGTGAGACAGGAACTTGAATCAAAAAAAAAAAAGAAAACTAAACAAGGCATAGTAGCACACAAAATGAAGTATGCAATGTTTTATGAAAAAAAAAATCACCAGATAGTACAAAACAACAAAAACCTTTTTTCTTGAATTTTTCCCATAGAAAGCAACAAAGATAAACAATATTCAAATTACTAGAATCGAATGAATATTTGGGATTTAAGTAAGTTGCTTTTTATTTTTAAGCCTTGAGAATGAAGAAATAAACATCAAAAATATAAATGAAATTTTATTTACATACAGGAGCAAGATCCGATAAACATAACAGGAACAGAACTACAGGCCTGCAGAATCAGAAAGAATAAATTTATAGGTAAAGATTTACACAGTATGCAACAGTAGGAGCAAACACAAGTCCATTGCGCCCATGCGCAAGAGGTGCGATATTCAAAAACTGCACAGGCCAAGATGCGCCTGTGGCCGATGACTGAATATCACACCACCTGCACCATAGCGCAACTAGGGAGGTGAAGCTGAGCAGTCCAGATGTGCCATAGCGCAACCAGGGATGCCCCCCAGCAGCAGGGCAGTAATGCAACAACACAACCAGGGATGCAGGGGCCCACCACCCATGCCACAGATGGGCAGAGGAACACACAGCAAAACAGACATCGTCCCCCCACACCCCATGCACTGCACAACTGGGGGAGGGCTGGAATAACCACTGGCCCATGGAGACCAGCAACCAACCCACAGGTGGGCCATGGTGCCCCATCACACCCCCTGGCAAGCTGTGATCGGCACACAAGGAGGGCCGACCACCCCGTGCCACACCATCCCAACAATGCAGAGCACACCCTTCACCGTGACCCCAGACACCCTGCCCAGGAGCAGCATCCACCAGTGCAGAATACCCCATACATGTCACCACCCCCACTGTGACAATGCAACCCTGTGCACCACAGAACCATGCAAGGCAGCCCTACCACGAGCACCCTTCAGCAGGTGGCAGCACATAGCGATGCAACGACTGCATACACAGTGCCACCATGCACATCCCCCCTGAGGTACAGCTGAGAGACCTACCATGTGTCAGCACATGAGGTACCCCACACATGACAGGGCATGCCCTGGACCCCACCAACAGTGGTACAGCACCCTGCACACCCTCCCAAGGACACACCTCGACCCAGCACTGGCCACAACAGCCAGTGCAGACACCCACAGTGGTGCATGGAAGCATGCACCACACTGGATGCAATACAGTGCATGGACAAGCACCCATGCATACCCAAGGGCACACCAACACAGGGACACAGTAGCAGGGCAACCAATCCCCCAGCTTGTGGCCATGGAAACTGTGTACACACAGCCAGCACCCCTCCATGGCACAGGAGTGCCAGCCACCCTGCGCAGGCACTGTGGAGCTGTATGCCACCAGCATTTACCAGGAGCACAAGTGACAGACAGTGGTGCACATCCCCTGCAACACACACAAGCCACAGCATGGAGGTGGGACAACAACAGCGGAGGCCACAGTGTCACCCGAGGCAGACATGCACCACACCAGTGACAGGAGGCAACCCGGCATTGTGATGGGTACAGTGGCTGTCCTGCATGGACAGCCACCACTGACATGCCAGCGGACCGTGCAGGTCACAGACATGCAAGGATGTCAGCTGCATAGGCCATGGATGGGCTGACAGGTGCACCATGGACACAGAGCATGCACCATGGACCACTGCACACAGTCATCCAGTGCACAGGGAACAACACACACACCACAGGCAGTGACTGATAGCTACTCCCACACCATAGTCACTTCCCCACGGACACACACTCACACACACACATGACTGCACCACCCCTGACACCATACACACCACTGCAGCTGAGCACCTACAGCCCGTTGCAAAACAGAGACCACCACATTAGGTATATCAAAGCAAATGTATTGTAAAAATCACACAAAACTATTTCATATTTTTACAAAAGGTTGGGGGAGGGCCACAAACAAGGTGGGGTGGGTAAGGGGCAGGGGTGAACAAATGGTAGAGGGAAGGAGAGAGTGTGAGGGTGGGTCCAGGGGTAAGGAGAATCAGGGGCATAAGTATGCTCAGCTGGAGCCCCGCTGCCCGTGCTGGCTGCTCCTCTCACCATGCCTCCGTTGGACTCCCACACGGTCAATTCTTTCCAGGATCTGCAGGGAGGCCCTGGCAACTTATTGGATCTCCTGCAGTGTTGCTCTTATTTCCTGCAGCTGCCATCCACCTGGGATAAGGGAGCACATCCCCATGCATCCAACCCACTGTGCATGGCATACGGCCATGGGACATTCCTCTGTAATGGTATGTGACCACCCACAGTGATCACGTCCACAAGACCTGTCCACCCAGGTGCACACAACCATGCGGACCACTGCACACACCCACCAGCAAAGTCCTGCACAACACCACCATGGCTGTTCAGTGACATGGCTATGTGGTGCGAAGGCAGTGGCATAGCCAGGTACCCGGTGCACCCATGGACCACCATTGACGCACTCCCAGACATGCAGTGCCACTGGACAGTGCTGACTGTAACAAGCTGCATGCATGGCAGTGGTGTCAATGGATGATGGCCATGACCCGCTGCCCGCCCTGTTACACAGCATGCAATAGCAATCATGGATGTAAGGCACTCACCATCATCAGGCTGGTCCCTGCGCCTCTGTGGATCTTCGCCCCTCCCGGACTGATGGTCCTCCTGCTGGCGCCTCCTCTCCCTCGCCAGCCGGCACTCGTCTGGGCCTAAGGTGCAAACATGGAGAGAGGAACATCAGTACAATCCTGTAGCTAAGTCCCCCTGCCCCCATGTGTGTGCAATCCCACACAGCCAGACCCACCCATCCCACACCCTGATAACACCACCACAGACAACACCAGATGGTCCCCCCCCATGTACTGGACACATGCAACCGTGATACCCATATGGAAGATAAAAGTGTATGGATGTTGCACCTACCTGGCTGTGGCACCATGCCCCTCCTGGCACATGCCTGCAGGTGGGCAAGCAGGTCCGGGTCCCTCTGCCTCAGGTCCCCATATCTGTGGCGGCACTGTTCCACCATCCACCCCATACCAGTGGCCTCCTCCAGGGCATCAGCCACCTCCTGCCTCACCTGACTCCTGGCCCTGTCCAGGGGTGCCTCACCAAATAGTGGGCCAGCAAGTGGCTCCACAATGGCAACCAAGTTTGCCATCTCCACATGGCTCCACTGTGCTGCTCTCCTCCGCACCATCTCTATTGCTTGGTTAAGTCAAATTATCGCTCTGCAGCGCAGTTCCACTATGTGCAGATGCTGTGCGGTACAGTGCTGCCATTCACTATCGTGCTGTCACTGAACAGCGTGATAGTGGTGCACCCATGCCTGACACATGACGCCTAGGGGACAATGGTCGGGCACAGGGTCAAGGCTCTCTGGCACACGGACTGCCACAGCACGATTGGAACTCAATGCGTCTAGCACAATTGGGTGCCTGTGTACCACCTCCTGTAGTGGCCTACCATGCTGTTGCCCCAGTGCACCTACGACACCCCAGTGCCACAGTGTCATATAGATGAACAGCACTGTAGCACCACTGGCACATTGCTGGCTGTGCCCTGCATTATCTCCCATGCACAGCAAGTCAGCAGCGTGGCAGGTGCCTGCGTCATCAACCCGGGCATGCGCAGTTAGGTGTGTACTGCGCATGTCACAGAACTGCGCCCTTGGCTCAGCATGTTCAACACAATTGCGCAAAGCGCAAAAGCGTGATATTCAGCCGTCATACGCAAATCAGCTAATCGGCCATTCAATGGTGCAGTCACTGCATTTGCATCCACTTAAAGATGCTCCTCGCCTCATCTGCATGGGTTGCGCTATGAAAGTGCGACATTGGGCTGCACTGGCCATAGTCAGTTACTGCAGTCTATTGGTGAGTTGCATGCTGTTTGGGAGTGTGGACTGTGGATTTTGGGACATGCATGGGACTGCACAGTCACAAGTAATGCCTGTCATTCTCACAGGCTGAATCATCACCGAGTGAGTTGTGGAGGAAGAGGAACAGAGTTGTGGGAGGAGGAGGAGGCCACATTTCATGAAGGCCGAGATGGATGCCCTGTTCGAGGCCTACCTAGACTGGGAGCCACTTCTCAGCGGATGCCAGGGAACACCACAGGCCCATGCTGCTGCATGGGAGGAGGTGGCACGTGCTATAAACCTGCATGGCAACCACCAGTGCTCTGTGCAGCAGTGCAAGAAGAAGATGGGCACAGACAGGAGGAGGATTAAGGAGAAGGTGGCTGCGTTCATGGCAGCACGGTCTGCGACAGGTGGAGGACAGCCAGTGGTGCTACGCCTGACCCCACAGGAGGAGAGGGTTGCTGGCAGCATGCAGCGTTGCACCATTGAGGGTGTTCCGGGTGGTGGATTCCAGATGGGTGATAGCCCGTCACTGCATGGTAGGTCATGGTCTGTCTATTGGGGGGGGACAGGGTAGGTCACATGCAGTAGCAGCGACTTTGTTTCTCTTACAGCTCCTGGCGTCTGCATGGGCCAGCGGTGGTGGGCCTCTCCACTGAGGCCGGTCAGATGGAGATGGAGGAGGGCCCATCCACCTCCAGAGGAATACGTGGCTCAGTGTGACAGTGGGCCCGCCTGGATGTCCAGACTGATGTTGTTGGAGGAGGTGCGGAGGAGGCCCTGCCCGTGTCCCAGTGTACCAGCATCCACGAATGCCAGCATGCTGGGACTCGGACTGGTGCCGGGTCCGTCACCGATGATGATGTTGCTAACGTCATGGGCAGTGACACATGTATGCCACAGGATGGCAACACAGCAGGTAACATCGTGGCCATGGCTGTGGGCGGTGCTGCCGTAGAGGCCTGCATGTCATCACAGTCCCAGCCTATGCCTGTCAGCACCGGTGGGGCAGCACTCATGTGTGTACAGGACAGTGGGCCTGTTGCAGCCACTGCAGTGGCACCATTGAGCCCTGGGGAGCAGCAGCCAGAGGAGCAGTATTAGCAGTCAACCAATGGGCTTGGGGGTACAGTGTCAGGGGGTGGCATCAGTGCACTGCCTGTGGACATCCCCAGGCCACGCCCTGGTGTGCAGCACCCACCCTCAAGGGGTGCTGAGCATCAGGGCCATGCACAGCCTGAGGGACAGCATGCCGATCAGGCAGATGACCTCTTGGATGAGCACACCCGCATACTGCGAGCATCAGTCAATCAGCATATGCAGCTTGTGACAGCGGTGGATGCACTGAGTGCGGCTCTGGAGGGGGCAGAGGAGCGTCGCAGCAGGGACACTGCTCTGCTCCTGGCAGGGATGGACCGGATGGGGGAGGATGTGACTGCTGCCATTGACAGGCTGACACATACAATCACAGCTGCCATGGCCACAGGGGGCACACAGTTATTTGCCCATGCATTGCAGACACCACGCAGTGCAATGTCCACCCCCTGTTCCTGGCGTCTTGCGACACCATCTTTGTTGACACCGGGTTCAGCTGTGGGCATCCCGAGCATGCCTGGCACAGGCATGTTCAGTGTGCTGCAGACACCTGCGCAAGCACGGTCACGTTCATGCAGTGGAACCCCTGGGGGACCATCGGTGCCACCCCATGAGGCCAGTGGTCAGCCTGTCACTGCTGGTGGGTCTTGGCGGGGCCTCCCATGCATCCATGGTGGCCGGGGCACTGTGGCATGTGACTGACCCGTCTCCCAGCGTGGCTACTGTCTGATGCTGCCCTGTGTGCATTGTGTCATTCAACGGGCAATGCATGGGTGGGTACCCGGCCCTGCACGCACACACACAGTCCATCTGCACACCCTCCCGGCTGCTGTCCACAGTTGTGTGTGCATGATGATGCCTGCATTGCACTGTATGCCAATGTGCAATGGTGTCCAGTGTCTGACACATGCACAATGACCGGCAGTGGGTGTGGTGGTCTGTGGACATGTGTGTGGCTAGGGGTGGCATTCTGGGTTGGTGTGCCTCCTACCCTTTGTGCATGTCTGGTGAGTTGTGTGTGTGTGTGTGTGTCTGTGTGTGTGTGTGTGCATCTGTCTGCATGCCATGTTAGACCTCACCCATCCCTGGTGGTGTGTGTGGTTCCATGCCCGGCCACTTCCCTTGATGGCATGCACCCCTGGTATGTGTCCATGCATGTTTGTGGGTTGTGCCTTTGCCACTGGTAGTTGCACATAGCCCCATGACTTACCTCTATGATGGTGTCCCAGTGCAGCTGTGCCAGCCGGAGCAGTCGGGGGTCCTGTCACCCAAGGGGGGGCTGCCCTTCACCATTGTCACCGGCATCCTCATCGTCCCCATCGCTGTCCCCCTCCTCAACCTGTATGGCTATCCCACATTCGCTGGCCATGTTGTGCAGGATACAACAGGCCAGGAATAGCCCGAAGGCCTTTGAGGGGCTGTACTGTAGGGCACTGCTGGAGGTGTCCAGGCAATGGAAACGTGCCTTCAGCATCCTGAACACTTGCTCGATGACATTACATGTGGTGGCGTGTGCCTCATTGTAGCATTGCTGCGATGGGGTCACGGGCCACCGGTATGGTGTGAGCAGCCAGGGACGGAGTCGGTATCCACTGTCACCTGTGTGTAGAGGGTGGAGGTTAGTTTGGTGATCAGCATCGCCCTGCCCTGGGCCATGTAGGCCACTACCCATGTCATCTCTGACCATTCCCCTCCCAAGCCCTGTGTTTGTCCATGTGGTTTGCATACTCACCCACTAAGTGGCCAGTGGGGATGTCCCCACTCTTGAATCTGTGGCACAATGCTGACTGGTGCCAGATGAAGGCATCATGTGCTCCCCCAGGGTGCATGGCACAGACATTGATTATGCGCCCCCTAGCATCACACACCACCTGGCAGTTGATGCTAGTATAGCCCTTGCGATTCATGTATGCGGCCCCCTCGGGGTCAGGTGGTGTGCGGATGGCCACATGGGTGCAGTCTATTGCCCCTAGCATGCCAGGCATACATGCTACCCTGTGGAACTCCTGTATGTTTGTTGTGCACTCCCTGGTGTGCTGGGGAAATGGATGTATTCCGCAGCATGTGGCAGCAGTGCGCTGAGGAATTGGGTGAGGTGGTGTGCCGCGGCCGACTGGGTTATGCCTGTGGTGTCCCCTGTTGGTCTCTGGAAGGTACCCGTGGCGAGCAAGCACATGCAAGCTGTCACTTTAGTCTCCACTGACAGAGCATGGCTCCGTCGTGTGGGGTGCCTGCATCACATCACTGCACAGCTCACAGAGCCGCCTCAGAATTGCCTGATTCAGGTGGTACCGGCCCATGATCTCACTATCACTGTACAGCTCGAAGCTGGTGCAGACTCGGTACTGCCTGTTGGGGGCATACCGCTGAATGGCCCTTCCACAGCCGCACCCCCCTGCTACCCACCTTCTCACCCCCCCATTACTGCCTCCATCTGGATGGTGGCACTGGCCATGTCCCTGGCTTGTGTTCACCCCACCCGGCAGCTATTTCTGTGTTTCCCCCGCTGTCATGGCTGCTACTTCCCCTACACTGGCAACACCTGACTGTGCTGGCCTCAGTGCTGTGTGGCACTTCCCCCTTCTACACTGTGGCTGTGGCTCCCCACACCTTCCCTGAGCCTGTGGGTTCCAGGTGCCATTTCACTGTCCTGCCCTGTGTGTGTGTGTGTGTGTGTGTTGCCTGAATGGCTGGCTATAGTTCAGCAACTTGTGGCTTCCCTGTAACGTTCTTGCACCTCTCCCTTGTTCCTTTTTATTTTGGCTCATTTTCTCTATGGCGCAACTTCCGCTTGCCCCCCTATTGCGCATGGCACCTGTTGTTGAATATCGCACTGCGCCATTTATGCACGGTTCCTCCCCCTTCAGTTGCGCATACATTCATTATCATTGCGCTATTGCTCAGCGTGATTTGGGGGGGCGCAACTGCCTCCTGCTGAATATAGCAGAATGGCGCATTTTCAGACTTGCGCTGGCACAACCCTTTTGAATATCTGGGCCAGTATCTTTTAATTAAGGGATTACAAGCTTTTTTAAGCAGAAGTTAAAATGGGTGAATGAACATGTTGTAGCAAGTGCATTGTACACTGAGGATTTATTTGTATATATTCATAATAATGTTTATTTTTTTATTATTTTTGAAAGAAACACTGGATGGAAAAGATAGAGACAAAACACCAGTGAATGTACTTTAAAGATACAGAACACAAGATGGTAAAATCAATGTATTTATTACAAATGAATATAAAGCACTAAGGTATTACAAAACAAATGTTTAAAATATGTAATTTCCAATTATACTACAGACAAGAAGCCCTTTGAAAAAGTTTAAATGGATGAAGCAAAACGTTAGGGCAGTTTAATCAAATAAAAAAAGGAATTTCATTGCAGAAAAAATTGCAAGTGTATGCATTTTTTCTTTTATATAAGGAAAATGGAGGTTCTCGAACTTAAATTTGAAACATTACATACAGCACCTTTGTGAACATGCAACAACCAGACTCATTTTAGACCATTTCCCTTGGACATATCTCCTTTTAGATCAGGCAAGTGTGCCAGGCCCTCCTAATAAACAGACTGTAGAACAACTTATGGATGAGGCTCCAAGACTGGGTGCTGATTAGTCAGACCCCCCTCCCTGCCCCCTCTTGATCTGGACCAAGATTTTCAGATTTGTTTACCCATGCAGAGCCTGCACCTCGTAGCAATGCAGTCCTGCTAAGATATAAAGGGGGCATGGGCACTAGACTGGACTGCTGTTATGTAGGCTGAGTGTTGCTGAAAGACTCCATGAGGTTCATGACATCGGAAATATATGCCCTGATACATGTGCCGGGGAAGAGAACTTTGATATAAGTTTCCGTTCTCCACATTCTTTTGACCAGTTTTGGTCTAAGTACTGTACAATCAGTTAATGTTTTCCCTGTTATGGACTCCTTTTCTGGTTATACCCCTCTCAGAGCCCATGATTAAGTATATTATGGTTATGTTCCATAATGAGAGTGTGCACATCAGTGATATTGTGCACTGGCTTCAACAATGATGTGAAGTCTTGAGTGCCCCGGAAGCAATTATAGATGATGAATTTTTTTGGAAAGGAGCATGGAAGTTCAAGATCAAGCTACACCATTCAGAGGACTGGGTATTGCATCTGCCCAATAGGTTTTTTTTTCTGGGGTGAGACAGAGGGGTGTGTTTTTACTCTGGTCAGCTGAAAGCCTGTTACAAGTGTGAGGCCCAGACACATTTGGCTAATGTTCACAATAAGCTAAGATGTGGAATATGTGGGGAGTTTGGGCATATCAGTCTATAATGTGCCAATCATGCAGTGTGGTCTTTGTGATGAGCATGAACATGTCTTTCAAGGTTGCCCCTGGGCAGCACATAACAAGTACCATCCCCTAAACCTGGATGAGCTCATTAAAAAGACACAACAGTGAGAAGAGGGTCCTGCCCCGAAACAGCATCAGGCTGTGGTTCCTACATTGCCAGTTCTGATCCCTCCAGAGACAGCTGAGTCTGAACAAAACTTCACCTCAGTGCCCCTTGATGAAATAATGGAGGTGGAAGATGTGAATGGAGCTTCTGCTCTATCCATTGTGACCCAAGATGACTTAACTGTATCAGCTTAGGAGAATCCAGTTCTTAAACAGACCCCCTCCTCCTCCTCAAAATGGAAAACTCCACTACCAAGTTGCAGGAGCCTTTGGCAGCAGAAATCTACACCACAGGTTGTAAAGACAGATTGTCCTTTTGGAGTATTGGCCACAGCTAGTGGGGATGTGGCAGAGACTGGGGACTTGGATTCTGATGCCTCCTCACCCCATTCACCCTCCCAAGAGATGGAGGAAATCAGTATGGATGACAAAAAGGGCAACAAAAAAAAAAAGAAAAAATGACTGTGGCACAGTTAATTAAATGTCTCAATTTTCTGTTGCCACCCTAAATCTGCATATCATGTTGAATGTGTTAAAAAGGGATGCTGTGTTTTCTGTGCTGCATGATTTAGCATTAGACATAATTTCTTACAGGAAATCTGGTTTAATTCAACAGCTTTAGTGGCACAAGCCCAGAAGTCTTGGGTATAGGGACCTTCTTATTTGTTCTTCAGGACAGATAAAGCAGACTGGGTAGGTATTTTGTTTTCAGGTCCCTTTTTTAAGCTACATAGCATAACTGATATTCAGCCAGGCCATGGTTTAATTGTTGATGGCATATGGCATAACAAGCCTAGTAGGTTTATTGTGTTTTATGGGTCCCAAGTTAAAGCAGATCATGTGCAGCAATTAGAGCTGATACAGCCATAATTAGCTACAGCAAAGAATGTTTATTTTGGTGGGGTTGGGATTTTAATTGTAGGTTAGATATACAACAGCTCAAGGTACAAGGGAAAAAGGTGTATTGTGACTCTGCAGCTCTAAAAACCGTATAGTGACAGCTGAACTTCTGGACTGAGGCCAGAAGGCATCTCCAGCCATTACCTATATGTATGTTTGGAACGCTTTAACATCTAAAATTGATTATCTCTTTGTATCTAGAAGACTACCGGTGCTTTGAACATCAATTGTTCTGGAAGAGTTCTAAGAGAATGTTTTGGTACTGGCTAAAATTTCAATAGACACCAGAGTTCACTTACCTACGTTACGATGGAAGTTGAACAAGGAAGGTTTAACAATTTCAGAAGTAAAATTATGCCTTTCAGAGGTTTTTATAGCAAGGGCATCTGTCCTTTCTTTGTATGAGGATTTAGGGGCATGGTCAGAGAACACCAAACAAGAAGTACAGCATTGGATTCAAAATTATGGGAAAACCCAGATGAATTCAAACTTTCTGAAATTCTTATCCCTTTGGGCCCAGCTTTATAAACTATTAATGACTACTTACAACTCCGCTAATGATCTGTCTGATCAATATTTTCAAATTAAACAGGAAATGAAAATTTTTCAGTATGCTAGATAGGCCTCCTTGCAGGTGGAGTTAAGTTTTGAAACCAGAAAAACTCCTTTCTCAGATCCGTGTGTCACCTGCAAAGATAGGAAAAATGTGTTTTGCTTCTCTTGTTTGAAAGACAGGTATGTGAATCTGTGGTCCAACACAGAGTGAATTCAGAGAGTAGTGGAAGACCACTTAGAGGCTTTTTCCAGTCCTGTATGGTTAGATACCGTACTAATGGATATGTATCTGGCTAATAAACAGATACCTTCCCTAGGACTAGATGGGCTGAATAGGCTAGAAGATCCAGTTCAGGAAGGTGAAATTAAAGAAGTGATAGGATGCCTGAAATTAAGTAAAACACCTGGGAGGGACAGAATTCCAAATTAATTTTATAAGACATTTCCAGACATAATGGCAGCATTTCTGGCAAAACTATTTAGGTTTTTATTATATTTAAACTATCTCCACTTGTCTCTTACCCATGGACTGGTGACTTATTTATATGAGTAAAAGTCTTAAGCACCTGTAACCATGAACATAAAGCACACCGACCAGAAACAGTGCCAATTAGGTCAAATTTTTAATAGCTGAAAGTGCAATAACAGGCAAAAAGGATGGCTTACAACCAAATAAAAACAACTAACGTTTCCCCCAGCATGCTGCCTGGCTTCATCAGAGTATGCCTGGTAGCACGCTGGGGGAAATGTTAGTTGTTTTTATTTGGTTGTAAGCCATCCTTTTTGCTGGTTATTGTGCTTTCAGCTATTAAAAATGTGACCTAATTGGCACTGTTCCTGGTCGGTGTGCTTTATGTTCATGGTTGCGGGTGCTTAAGATTTTTATTCATTTTGCCTTACTCTTCAGTAGCACCGTAACAAAACATCCTGGTGCTTGGTATAATTTTTGCACACATGTGACTTATTTATGTAAATCAGGAGACAAGACCCTCATCAGCAATTGGAAACTGATAAGCCTCTTAAATTCTGATTTTAAGATATTGACATATATATTATAACAAAAATTAAATACCGTGCTCCAGGATCTGATACACCCGGTACAAATTTGTACCCTGCCTGGCTGAAATATACACAATAATCTCAGTATTATTAGGGATGTAAATAGTTATTGTGAGCAGCAGAACGTGCCTGAGTTTCTTTAATCATAAGATCAATGTAAAGCATTTGATCAGATGAACCATGAATTTTTATTTTAAGTATTACAGAAATATGGCATCTCACCATCTTTTATTAACTGACTGCAGCAGTTGTATAATAATGCTGTTATGTTCCATGTAATTGCAGCAAGGGAGGAAAGAGAATTCAAATCCACAAGGTCATTCATCAAGGGTGTCCTATGAGCCCAGTTCCACCACCAGAATGCACCCTTTGGGATGCGCCTGGTCATCAGGGTGACAAGTCCCAATTTCATCACCCCGTCTTTTTGTGGAGGGCTATGCCCCCCTATGCTCCCCCTTTCTAATTTTTCTAACTCCGGTGGGGCAGACCTTGGGAAGGGGATGGCAAATCTCCCCTTGTGGTACCCTAATGACGGGCATGTTCCGATGAGCGCCTGATGGCTGGAAGGGTATAAGCCCCCTATTATATATGTTTTTATTGGACTCTTTAATTAGAAGACATCTTTCAAACCTAGATATTCAGGGCATTTTGGGAGCTCAGAGAGGAGATGAAGTCAAAGTTATCTCATATGTAGATGATATATGTGTTTTTGTTAAAACAAGGACAAGTATTTGGAGCATGTTAGGAGAAATGGATGATTATGCCCAGGTTTCAGGGTCTAACCTGAATCTCCAGAAATGTATTGGCCTACAGTTAGGACCCAGGGTCCCTTCCTTAACCAAAGTCTGTGGGATAAATCTTTCTGACACTCCCATTAAAATTTTGGGGGTTCATTTTGGGCCAGGAGATATGGCCTGACAGAACTGGGAAGCAGCTTTACAAATAGGAGAAACTAAGGTAGCGAAATGGAAAGGGTTGTGTTTGTCTAGTCTGAAGAGGGTGCAAATGATGAAACAGTTCCTGATCACCTGTTTTTTATATTTTGGGACAGTGTTTCCCCTCTAGGCTGCTTTAGAAATGAAAGTGTTCCAAGCTTTCTTCTGGCTTTTATAGGGGAGTAGGCTGAATCCAATAAAAAGGGAGTTGACTTATCTGCCAAAGAATAAGAGGGGAGTAGCTATGGTGAACCCCATTATTTTTTTCCATTTTCTATTCTGGACAGCTAACATAAATCCTGCAGTATTGTTACAAGCTTCCTTAGTTAAATTGTGGCTGATTAATATTTTTCAGGATGTCATGCTGGAGTGGGGTAACCTATCTCTCAAAATCACTCCAACTGTTAGGTTAAATGGCTATTTAAGAATTACTTTTCAGAAGTTGTATAAGTGGCAAATCACTAAGCAGCTACTTCTGCAGAAGTTCCAGAAAAACTTGTATCATCAGGTTTTGAGGTTCCTAGATCCAGATGAACCAGAATTTGAGCATTATAACCCAGCTAATAACCGTTTGTTGTATAGATAGTTAACTCATCCCCAGATACCCCAGAGAATGTGGGATACTCAGTGGCTATGTGCCCATGGCAGGATAGGTGTTAGAGGAAATCAGAAACATAAAGCTCTTGAGGAGAGGAAGTGCCTGTATCGAGATTGCATTGCAAATTTAGAAACTTAGGAACATTTTCTGATTAATTGTTTATACTCACTAGCATTATGGGTATTTCTACCTAATGAGTGGAATTTGCTTTGGCTTACAATTGTAACTTATGAGATAATGGTTCTAGGGACTTTTCCCCAGTTATTGTTGACACATGACTTGGGAACATTAACCATCTTTTTTGCAGTTTTAAAATTGTAATTATTTTCAATTGTTTTACCAGGAGTGGCACACTAAGATGAAAGCTTGTTTACGGGTGCAATTTGGGAGCACAGGGAAGTTACGTGACTTGCTCAGGGTCACACAGTATACAAGTGGGGGCTATGGGATTCAAATCCTGGTCTCCAGGTTTGCAGCTCAGAGCCTTACACCACTCTGCTATACTGCTTCCCAATTTATGACAGGGGAGATGCCAATTTCATTTTCAGCAAAAGAAAATGCCATATATGACCTATTGTAAAATGTGGGAACATGCTTTACAGGAGATATTTTGGAGGGACCTGAAAATGCATCCACGATCATGAGTGTTGGTGTGGTGGCAGGGTTTTTAATTTATAAAAAAGATATGCATAGGGTGGGGTGATTAAGATATTTTGTGAGGGTTTGCCAAATGACTATTGATGTTCCTTTCATGTTTATATTTGTTTTTGTTCAATAAAAATACCTCTACTCTTTTTGAGAAGTACCATGGGTACTTTAACATCCACCTGAACTACCACCAGAACAGGCAGGTGGGACCTTGGTTTAACATCTCATCCAAAAGACAGCACCTTAGGAGTGCAGCACCACTCTCATGCTGCACTACAGTGTCAGTATTGGGATTTAACCCAAGTGCCTAGTGTGGGAATTCAATATCTTCAGTACCAGGTATATATCATGGCTGACCCATTTGGAGTAACAGCAATATGCAAGCAATAACACACAACGAGGTGTGGTTTATCGCCTGATAAGAGCACACCCAGGGGTGTACTAAGGCATGCGGCACTTGCGCAGAGTGCCTTATGCCACTGGGCGTGCTCTTATCAGGCGATAAACCACACCTCGGAGTGTGTTATTGCGCTTAAAAAATGGGGTTTATTAAATAGTAGGACACATTATTTAATTGAACAGGTTTTTTTACTTGTAACTTTTAAAATAGACAAACAGTAGTTATTGTTTGAAATCATGTAGACATTAAATAGTCCCAGTTTGTAAAGAGTTATTGCTGTAATGTTTAGTTAAATTTTTTTTTCATAAGAAATGAACTGCAAAGGTTTATGTAAAGCAGTGTTTTTGCATTTGAACAGAAGAAATTAAGTGAAAACGTTAGAAGACATTAACTTTCAGTATACTAATGTTTTAAAACATTTAAAATTGTTAATTGACAACGTTTTTAACTACTGGTTCAATTTTATACAGGACCTAGTTCACTATCTATAGGTGACTACGTTTTTTATTTTGTGCAGTTAATAAATTCAACATGTTCCATATAGCAATTCTGTATAATGAAAAGAGAACTGGTGTTTGTTTCTTTAAATTGTTGGATGACTTGTGTAAGTGGCTGGCTTTTGCGATCGTCTGCTGCGTCTGCCGTCTTCGTGGTTGAGGACGTCAGGGAATTTCCGGTCTCCTTTCGGCAGTTTGTGAAGCATGGCATTTCTGAAGCAGGAGTTTCTCGCTGTTGTGCTTGCTCAGCTAAGGTATTTGTTTGAAGCTGTTGCTCGTTTGGTTTCATCGGAGAAAAATAGCTGCAGAGGGTTTCTGTGTTGCTTGCTGCATTTGTTGTTTTGTTTGCAGGTAGAGATTTGTTGCAGCATGCAGTTTGATCATTGCCACTCATTTGAAATTCCAGTTGTTTGGAGAGCTTGTGTGAGTGGGATGATTGATCCTTTGTTTTGTTTGCCAAAATATTGCTCCACAACTGTCTGTCTTTTGGAGTAGCAGCCCAGTATGAACGTAAGCTGCTTTCTGCTCGATGGCCCGTTACTGCCATTATTTCGTGGGAGTCTAGGCCTGCTGTAGTGAGTAACTGTACAGCTGTAGCTCTGACTGAGTGGTTTGTATACCGTGTTGAGAGCTTTGCTTCCTCACTGATTTTTGGCATCAGGCTTGCTAGGTAGTTTAATCCTAATGGCCCAAGAGTGTACCAGATAGTTGAGGTTGGCAGTAGATTGTTAGCTATTTTGCGAGGGTGTAAGTAGAAGGCAGGAGGGTTAGGTGGAAGCTTGGCAATGTATTTTTTAAAAGAAGCAACTGGACATACAGGGCTGTGTGGAATTTTATATATGTAGCCTCTGTGCTGTTGCTTTGTGCAGTCATTTTTCTTGTGATTTTTAGTATATTCGTTGAAGCTGAGTGTTACATATTCATAGCCTTTGTCATCTTTTTTAATTTCAAAATGTTTCGATTTCAACTGTCTGAGACCTTCTCGGCCCCTGCGTGCCATGCAGAGCTGAATATCAAGCCAAACTTTGTACAGTAGTCCTCAGGCAGTGTTTGGTGAGAGGACTGGGGATAATTGCAAGATTTCTAAATCTCTCATTTATTGCAGGGTGGTGGGCTGCTCTATCTTTCCATTCTCTCCTGTACTTTTTTAAGACTGCTGAAAACATATTGTTAGCTGGTTGCATATCAGGATGGTTGTGGAGATTGATATTTCTGGACAGTGGGGGTGAATTGAAATGGTGATTAAGGCCTGCTCTGAGGGCAATGATGCTAGCTAGACTGTACTCTGTACCATCAGTTTGCCTGATCTCTGCATAGAATTTGCGGAGGATGTCTGCTAGGTGCTGTATTTCTATTTGTTTTAAATCTATGGCTATCTGCTTTGCTGTGCACCAACCTTTAAAGACTGCTACTGCCCATGATGTTGTTTTCTGAGTGTTCATTTCATCTTTCATTTGCTCTATTTGATTCAGCTCTTGTGAACTTAGGCTTGGGAATGTTGCTATGTTTTTCACTTTTGTGTTTCTTTTTTTAGGTACTGGTGCTTCACTTTCTGTGGCTGCTGTGGTGAAAGGAGGATGGTCGACGTCTGCCATTACAGTCAGCTGTTCAAGAGGTCCTGTGGGTTGCGTCTCCGTGACAGTGTCAGTGCGGGCAGATGCTTCAGCTGAGGTACTTTGAAGAGGCTGCTCGTCTCGCTGTGGAGATAGATCAGTGAGTATTTCTTCTAATGATAGTGAGAAAGTTACATCCATTTCTTAGAAGAAAGATATATGGCTCCTGAATGACAGCATTTTTTATGTTGGCAGATACGCTATTTTTCCATTGACAGTGAATGCCCATGCCGTCGGGAGATTGCTGCTTGGGTTTCTGTCACCGCGGACTACAGATTTCACGCTGAGCTGTGCCAGGCTGTGTTTATTTTTTCTGCTTGGCACAGCTCAGTGATTTGCTGTTGTCAAGAGGCAGTGTGGCAGAGGTTAGTGCCGGTTGGATAGAATATCATTTATTAAGGACACGGCTGAGAAGGGAAAACAACCAATCACTGCTTTGTATTTTTAAGCCCATTTTATAAAGTCATTTAAGACTGGAGGGTACTCTAAGCCCATCATGTCCACACCATTCCCCCACTTCATAAGCAAGAATGAATAAAAATGCTTTACAAACATGAACTATGTACTTTATAGGGATTTCTCTATTCACTGAGGCACTCCAAGTACCTGGTGATTCCCTTGGTAAACATTTTAAATAAGTCTTATCTTGAAAGCTGTTTCTGCTTTCATATCCACCTCTGGTAGGCTGTTTCATAGGTTTGCTCCCTTCTGAGAGAAAACATTACCAGTGAGTTTTCCACCCCGAACTTCAGGTTGTGTCCATAAATCTTGTTATGGGGCACTGTATCAAACATTTCTGTTTGTTGAATCTTGGTGGTGGCACTTGAATATGCGGAAGATTGAGGTTATGTCCTTTTGCAGCCTCCTTTTCTCTGAAAGAAACATGTTAAGAGCCACTCTTTCTCCTCATAGCTTTAATCCCCCTACCACCCAATCATTCTGGTGAGTCTACATTTCATCCTCTTGACATAACTTAACGTTCTTTCAGTACTGAGGTGCCCAAAACTGCACACAGTACTCCATGTAAGGTCTGACCAGAGTCTGTAAGGTAGAAACATAGAAACATAGACTTTGACGGCAGATAAGGACCACTTGGCCCACCTAGTCTGCCCATTTCCCTACCTAGAAGATACGCTGCAGACCCTATTGAACTAACATCGTATTTCTTCCTACCCCGCACAAAAATTGCCTTATGTCTGTCCCATGCATTCTTGAATTCTCCCAGCTTTAGACCTCACAACCTCCTTAGGAAGGCTGTTCCATATGTCCACCACCCTCTCTGTGAAAAAATACTTCCTCACATTGCCCCGAGCCGTCCCCCCTCTATCTTCAAATTGTGTCCCCTTGTTCTTGCACATCTCTTAACATGAAAACTTCTTCTGCCTTGTTTTTCAAGTAAGCAGTAACACACTACAGGGCATGTGGTTATTGAACAATTACTGCACGCCCCCTCCAACTCCATGGGATAGCTCCCTTCAACCACGGGGGGTGGGGTGGCAATTATCAAATAACCACAAGCCCTGAAGTGTGTTATTATATTTATAAAATGGCATCAAAATAATAAACAACACAAGACTAAATAAAACTTTAAATTAGGAATAAATAAATCTTCATTATCGGTATATCGGTTCTCACACCAAACGGCTTGGTTGACCCCAACAGAGAGGTCAAATTTTCTGGCAGGTAAATCATTCATGTTGTTAGTTAAACCTTCTTTTTTGTTTTTCCCAACTCTCACAGTTACTGACAATTCCAAAGCAGTGCAGTTACAAGACTTGCATGGTACTTTCCAGCCTTGTGCAATTATTGATCAATTACATCACAGGTCTGGACAGCTATTGAACAATCAGTTCACTGGATTTCTTTGCCCATTTTGTAATGCCTCTTAATGTACTCCAGCATTCTGCTGACCCTTTTGGTAGTGGTCACGCATTGCTTGTTAGGCTTTAGCCCTTTGTCTATTAGGATTTCCAGAGTCTTTTACTCCTTGCAACAAGAAGAGTACTACAATGTCTAAATGCTTTACCTCTGTTTTTCCTCCCCATGTGTAGTACTCAGCCATTGACTACAATACATCTGAAACTACAGTAGTCTTTTCAGTCTCCCAGCATGATAAGGCCTCCTGAAGTTTTTCATTTCCAAGTAAGTCCAAAACCCTGGCCAACTTAAAATTACTAGCCAATTTAAGCATCCTGCAGAAAACACCAGGTTCTAGATCGCTGATAAAAAATTTGAATGTCTGTGTCACCAGCACAGATCTATAATGGATGTCACTTAGTACTTGTTTCCATTTAGAGTAGTGCCCATCCACCACAGCTTTCTGTTTTCTGCCTTCAAGCCAGTTATCAACACACCCTGTTTATGCATCATGTATACCACACTGGTGTACATTGCCCAGAAGCTTGCCATGTGCCACAGTGCCCATAGCCGGTTTTAGGCACCAGCGAACCCTACGTTTGCTGGGGGCCCCTGCTCATGGGGCCCCCAACTACAGAAGTTTACCTTATTCATTTTTAAACATTTTTTATCTTAATATATTTTTAAAACATCAGTAAACGACTGTGCAGATCCTTCTGGTTATGTCATGAAATACTTCAACAAGCTACAATCCAGTTAATATCAGGTGGATAGGGAGCAATGGATAGGATGGGAAGAACAGCCCCAAGAACTGACACTGCTGTGTTCTCCTAAAAAAAATTTAAAATACTACTGGTTATACTAAAGCTTCATATAGAAACAAAGAAATATAACATTTGCCGGCAGACAACTACTGCTTGGCCCATCTAGTCTGGTGCATTCTGGCATACTGCACCCCAGATGTGGAACATGCTGCCACTGGATTTAAGACATGCCTCGTCGCACTACCTCTTCAAGCGTGGGCTACGCAACCACCTAGCTACCTCTGACCAATGTGCCTGCTACGACCCTACCTGAGCTTGTCCTACCACTCCCCTTTTTCCCTGCCTCATCTCCCCCCCCCTTACGCTAGGTCCCCTTTCTCCAAACGCTTACTCTTCCCTGCCTGTTTCTCTTACCTTATCTATCTGCTGATATCTTATATTCCCCTAATCAAAATTGCTCGGTTATGTAGCCTATTGTACTATACAATGCTGTGTTATATGAAATAAGCCCTTACTGCTATGCCTCTATTACACACTGTGTAAAATGTCTGTACTTTGCCTTTTGCTCTTCACATAGCTGTTTGAAAACTGCTGTTTTAACTTAGATACATAGATACATAGACAGTGTCGGCAGATAAGGGCCTATGGCCCACCCAGTCTGCCCATTTGAGCTTGTAAGTTCAGTTTGTTTTCCTAGAAGTCTGTTGCCCCTTACCCCTGACCTCTAGAATTCCTTTATGTCTATCCCATGCATTCTTAAATCCCATGATTGTTTCAGCCCCCACCACTTCCTCTGGCAGGGTGTTCCACTTGTCCACCACCCGTTCTGTGAAGAAATTCTTTCTCATGTTTCCTCTGAATTGTCCTCCCTCCAACTTCATCCCATGCCCTCTAGTCCTGGAACATCTTTTTCGCTTAAAAATAGTGTTTTCCTTCACCCTGTTCCTCCCTATAAGATACTTGTATGTCTCTATCATATCCCCTCTCCCTCCTCTCCTCCAGGAGTACATGTTCAGTTCCTTCAACCTGTCTTCATAGGACTTGTGATGCAATCCATGCACCATCTTTGTTGCCCTCCTCTGAACCTTCTCTACCCTGTCTATGTCCCGTGGTATGGTCTCCAGAACTGTACACTGTACTCAGGTGGGGCCTCACTAGTGTCTTGTATGGTGGAATTATGACCTCCATTTTCCTGCTGGTGATGCCCCTGCCTATACATCCCAGCATCCTATTTGCTTTACCTGCTGCCTTGTCACACTGTTTCCCTACCTTGAGGGTCATCAGAGATGACAACCCCAAGATCCCTTTCCTGCTGGTGCATACTATATCCTCACCCCCAACTGATATATTGTGCCAGGGTTTTGTGCCCCATATGCATTATCTTGCACTTCTTTGCATTGAATTTCAACTGCCAAACCCTGACCATTCTTCAAGTTTCTGCAGGTCGCTTCTCATTCTGTCTGCACCCTCTGGTGTGTCTACTCTGTTACAGAGCTTTGTGTCATCAGCGAACAGTGAAATTCTGCCTTCTAGGTCCTTCGCAATGTCACTGATGAAGATGTTGAATAGGACCGGTCCCAACACTGATCCCTGTGGTACCCCACTGGTCACTCTTCCCTCTGTGGAGTGACAGCCATTTACCACCACCTTCTGTGTCCTGCCACCCAGCCAGTTACCTACCCTTGTACTGGATCTCACGGTTTATGTAGCAGGACAGAATTTTTGTGAATTTGGGTACTGGTACAACCTAGGTCATAGCCTCTCCCCTCCCTACCCATGGATGTACCTCCCCGGGATTGCTCACCTGGCTCCGCTTCCCTATTTTTAGTCACCAATACTGCCAATAATCCCCTCATAAACCTGTCTGTGCACCGCTCTTATGCCGCTCAACGGATCCTTGAACACAGGAGACTTGTTCCTACTTTCAGCTGCCCTAGCCGTTAGATTGCCGTAAGCCCCTCCGTACCCCGACAGAGTACAGCTCCCATGCCCGGAAACAGAACCATGAGCCCGGGCACTTTCCTTACTTTCAGCTGTCGAAGCTGTAATGTTGCCGTAAAACACCTCCGACCCCTGCCTTTTTTGACACTCTCAAGCCGGAGAGCGGAACCATGAGCCCGGTTACAAATCCCCGCTTTCTGCCACTAAAGCCATAAGTTCTTGCCTATTTAAACCTCTAACCCTGTCAACTTGCTGCTCCCATACCCGTCTTTGGGACCAGGAGGCTGGTTGCTTGTCTATCTTTCTAGCCACTAATCTGTAATTTGCCGTCACTGATGTACTGCTGTAATGTCCTGTCTGGACAACTCTGACCGAACGCCGCTCGAATGCCCGGCAACAGAACCAAGAGAACGGCTGCTTGTCCCTACCTCCAACCGCGAAAGCTGTAACTTGCCTCCACAGCCCAGGCATGGACAAACCAAGTATAGCCTCAGAGGTCCCCGATAGGTCCACTTTTCTGAGGCTGCCTGCCGTGTTTCATGCCCAAGCAGGAGTACCATGAGCCCAGCTGCATGATAGTATCCTGAGCTGCCGAAGCCATAAATCATTTCTGTGCTCAGAGCTGCAGACAGTGGTTCTCTCAGCGTAGTCCTAGCTTGCTATCTTGGATCCTCAGCCCCCCTCCTCCACTACGCCCTTCCCCTTGCTTTCTTACACCATGTCTGCCTGGAACAATCAATTAGGTCTGTCCATGCACCAGTACCCATTTTTTCCTGCTATTTACTACTTTAGAACAATGTTATATTCGTTGTACTTTTGACCTGTGACCCTGCTTCACTGTCTATGCAACTGTACTGTTTTTGTTACCACCTTCACTATGTTTTGTCTTGTATCTCCCGGGTCATGCCTGAAAATAGTCACCTGTTGGCTAGTGCACTTACCCGGTTAACAAAACTAAACAAATAAAATAAAATAAATAAATAGTCTGCCCATTTTTCCCTGCCTATAGTATCACCACAGATAAAATGCTGCACTTATGGGATACAGTAAAACACATGAGCTAAAGGTGGGCCAAATAGAGGGGCCCCATGACTTCACTAATTCTGCTGGGGGCCCCAAAACCCTAAAGCCGGCCCTGACAGTGCCAAATGCCTTGCTGAAGTTCAGATATTCCATATTTATGGCCATGACCCTGTCCAGTTCCCTTGTCACTCTGAAGCAGATGATTAGGTAAGTTTGGTATGATAAAAACATGCTGAACAGTGGCAAAAACCTTGGCCGTAACTAAGAACTCTCTTATTTTGAACTTGAGTATAGCTTATGATATGTTGCCCAGCACAGATGATGGGCTTTGTAACATGTACAGTAGCTCCCTGAGCCAGTCCTTGCCCCCTTCTTGAAGATGCAGACCACATAGTTTTCTTTCCTGTCCTGTGGAACCAAATTTTTCTAGACAGACTTCTGAGAGAGCACTACAAGTGGCCCCAGCAATTGTTCCCTTAGCTCCACTATGATCCTTGGGTAAATCCCTCTGCACCTTGGGACATATCAGGCTTGCTCTTCACTGGGTAGTTTAAAACCTGTGTGGAAATGATGTCTTCAAGCTGCATCGGGGCTTCCCCTAATACCACGGGTTGTCACAGTAAGCACCCTCCCTCCCCCAGATGCCTTTTGATGAATAGCAAAGCAAGGTATTGATTCAGCATTTTAGCAGTCATCCCAGGCTCTTTGTCATTGGTTCCTTCATCATTTCCATTTTTTTCAGGGTCTCAATTCCCTTCTTCACATTTCTCATTCCATTTATAAACTGTAAGATGGCTTTGTTGTCCAAAGTTCCTACTGCTATCCTGTTGCTATCCTGGTTTCTATCCACTCCTTGACTTCTTTATGTCTACTCTTGCAGTTCCACAGTACTGCCTCTGTACTAATATCTGGCTTGGAGGCAACCCATCTCCTACCTGAAATCATATCATTTTGTTCAGGATCACTTGCCTTTGTTTCCTATTGAGCAAGGTAAGGGGGCACTTATTAACTCTTATTTTTTTTATTACTTACAGGGACATCAAACCCTTCATCTTGACAAAATCTGCCATTTTGATGTTCCAGTTTCTGTTGGCTGAAGCATGGCCCCGAAATGAATGGTCATGAACTGGACTTGAAGCACCAAGGCTGTATGTGCTAACCCTTCCATGCCGGACATATTAAACTCCAGAGCCTTTATGTGTGCATTAATCTGTGTATTTGCATTTTATTTCTTTGTACCCAATAGAGGTGGGCAAAGTGGCCCCAATTTGCTCCGCGGAGTGGTCTGTGGAGTGAAGGTGAATTAATGGAGTGCTCCACAACGTGAAGTGGAGTACTTCACGTTACAAATTGGTAACGCGAAGTCCACTGAAAACAATGACTTTGCGTTACTCTGCCTTCCCAAACCACTACTCCAACCAATTCTTAAGGCAAAGTACATTGAAAACAATGTACTTTGCCTCTCTTCACCTTGTTTTTAAGCTCCAATAGTGAATTTTTCAGTGATTCATGGGATTTCAGGTCACATGGGCTCTAGATTGTTCTGCACAGCTTCAGTTTGGGGTAGTGTGTGTATGAAGCTGTAGGAGACAATCTGCTCTGAGATCTCTCTGCGATTCAGACCTTCTAAATGCTGTTAAAAAAGACTTTTTGAGTAATTTTTTTGCTGGAACTTTAGTTCATTGATTATAGGAAACCCTCCTGTGCTCATATCAACGAGCGTTTATTGTTTGTGTGGATTTTGAATGTTAATATACAACATTCAGTCTGTGTACTGAGAGACAGTGGAAGTGTGCTTTGGGGGAGGAGCATATCTGTGGTGTAGCTAGATTAACTTGGAGAAAAAGACAGTGCTTTCTGTTTTGGTGATATTTTTCTTGTATAACTGTGTTAAGGTGCACAGTAATATTTTCAATAACTCTTGCCATTTTTTTTGCTCATTGTTGTGTTGCAGCAGTGCATAATTTTAGTTTGTTTAAAATATGTGGCTATATTACTGAAGTTTTCAATTTGCTATGCAGTACTTAGTGGGCCAGATATTCAAACTGCGCCACAAAGTAGCGCAATAGCAGGAGCAGATACAATTACAGTGCACCTATGCGCAACATGTGCGATATTCAAACACTGCGCAGGCCAAGATGCGCTGTGCCACACAACTGAATATCATGCCAACTGTGCAATGGCACAACCAGGGATGCCCAGTGGAGCAGGGTAGCAGTGCATCAGCACAACCAGGGATGCGCAGGGACAGGATGCAGGGGTCCACCACTCATGGTAGATATGGACAGAGGAGCACAAGTAGAACAGACATCGCCTCCAACACCCCATGAATCACACAACCTGAGGAGAGCTGGAAGAACCACCAGCCCATGGTCACCAGCAACAATCCCAAAGCCAGGGCATGGTGCCCCAGCACACCCCCTGGCAAGCTGTGACTGGCAAACAAGGAGGTACGACCACCCCATGCTACACCATCCCACCAATGCAGATCACACCCTGCACAGCAATCCCCAGACACCCTGCCCCGAAGCATCGGCCAACAGTGCAGGACACCCCATGCATGCCACCACCCCCACTGTGACAATGCAACCCTGTGCACCATGGAGCCATGCAAGGCAGCCCCACAGCCATCACCCTGCAGTGGGCAGCAGCAGTCACCGATGCAACAACTGCAGACACAGTGCCACTATACACGGCCCCCCCCCACCGAGGTACAGCTGAGAGACCAACCATGCGTCGGCACACAAGGTACCCCACATGTGACAGGGCCTGCCACGGACCTCATCACCAGTGGTACAGCACCCTGCACACCCTCCCAAGGACACACCCCATCCCAGCACTGGCCACAACAGCCTGCACAGATTCCCCACAGTGGTGCATGGAAGCATGCACCACACAGGATTCAACACAGTGCATGGACAAACACCCACCCACACCCAAGGGCACACCAACACAGGGACAGAGTAGTTTGTCAACAAACCCGCTGGCATGTGGCCACAGCAGCCATGTACCCATGACTAGTGCCCCTCCATGCACAGGTGTACCAGCCACCCTGCGCATGCACCATGAAGCTGTACGCCACCAGCATGCGGCCGGAGCATGTGACAGACAGTGGAGCACATCCCCTGCAACAGACACAAGTGACAGTATGGAGGGGGGACAACAACAGTGGAGGTCACAGTGCCACCCCATGGCAGACATGCACCATACCAGTGACAGGAGGCAATCTGACATTATGCCAGGTACAGTGGTTGTCCAGCATGGACAGCCACCACTGACGTGCAAGCAGACCATGCATATCACAGACATGCAAGGGTATCAGCTGCACAGGCTATGGATGGTCTGACAGGGGCGCCTTGGACACAATGCAAGCACCGTGGACCACTGCACACAGGCATCCAGTGCACAGGGAACAACACACAAACTACTGACAGTGACTGATTCCCCCGCCCGCACCATAGGTGGTTCCCTTCTGGACACATACACAGGCCCATGTCTGCACCACCCCTGATGCCATGCACACCACTGCAGCTGAGCACCTGTAGCCTGCTGCAAATCATAGACCATCACAGTTGTCATAACAAAACAAATGTATTGAGCAGAGGTGAGAAACAAAACTATTTACAAATATGTACAATGGGGGAGAAGGGCCACATACCAGGTAGGGGCAGGTAAGGGCAGCGATGAAGAAACGTGAGAGGGAAGATGGGGTGTGAGGGTGGGTCCAGGGGGGTAGGGTGATTCCGGGATCATGGAGGCCCTATCATCCTCCCCGCTCTCCACTTCTGTGGCGCCTACTACTCCTCCGCCTCCAGACCCTGTGCCGCTCCATGTGCTGGAGGATCTCCATTGATGCCCTGGCCAGCTGCAAGAGCTCCTGCATGGCCCTGTTGATGGCCATCATTCACCATCCACCTAGGACAAGGGAGCAGAGTCAATATGTGTGAATGTCCATCCCCCTGCAGCCCACCCATTGTGCATGGCATACAGCCGTGGGCCACACCCCTGTGATGGTGTGTGACCACCCACAGTGATTGTGTCCACAAGACCTGCCTACCCAGGTGCACACAACCATGCGGACTGCTGCACACACCCACCACCCAAGCCCCGCACATCACCACCGTGGCTGTACAGTGACATGGCTATGTGGTGCAAAGGCAGTGGCACAGCCATGTACCCAGTGCATGCATGGATCACCAGCGATGCACACCCACACATGCAGTGTCACAGGACAGTGCTGAGTGTACCATGTGGCATGCACATCAGTGGTGTCAATGGATGGTGGCCATGCCCCGCTGCCTACCCTGCAGCACTGCATGCACAGAATATCCTGGAAGAAAGGCACTCACCTGCATCTGCAACATTCGTGCGCTGATGCAGTATGGGCCCTCCAGCTCATGCCTGTTGCCAGAGAGCCTCCTCCTCATGGTGTGCTGGTGCCTCTCAGGCTTGGAGCCTCTCTTCAGGGTCTAGTGTGCAAACATGGAGAGGGGAGCATCAGTACAAACCAGTAGCAAAGGCTCCCCCCAGTGTGTATGATCTCACACAGCCCAGCCATGCCACAACCCCACCACCACCACCACTGCCCGCACTGGATAGCCCCCCTCCCCTGTTTTGTGGACACATGCCCACTGTGATACCTGGAAGGATGCTACCAGTGTATGGATGGAGCACCTACCTGGACATGGCACTGTGCCTCGCCTGGTGCATGCCCGCAGATGGACAAGTCTGTCTGGGTCCCTCCGCCAGAGGTCCCCATAGCAGTGGCGACATTGCTCAGATGTTGGGATGATCCCGGTGGCCTCCTCCAGTGCCTCTGCCACCTCCTCCCACACAGCACTCCTTGCCCTATCTAAGGGGTCATCCCCAAACAGGGCCCCAGCATGGGGCTCTACAATGGCCACCAAATTGTCCAGCTCCAGAGGGCTCCACAAAACTGCTTTCCTCCATACCATGTCTATTGCAGCTAGGATCACAAAATGGTGCTCTGTAGCTCACGTCCACCACATGCAGATGCTGCGGAGTACAGTGCTGCCATTGCCCATTGTGCTATCACCAAACAGTGCAATAGGGGTGGATCCTAGGGGGCAAAGGTCTACCACAGGGTCAAGGGTCTGTCACGCATATACTGCCACAGTGAGACTGGGACTCCCTGTGTGTAGCGCGGTAGGGTGCCTCTGTGTGATGCCCTGCAGTGGCCTACCATGCTGCGGCACCATGGCACCTAAGGTGATCCAGGGCACGAGCGCCACATGTGTGAACAGCACACTAGCACCACTGGAACAGTGGTGGCCATGCCCTGCACTGCCTCCTGCACTCAGCACATCAGCAGTGCAGCAGACGTTGGCATCAGCACCCCGGGCATGTGCCATGCAATGCCTACTGTGCACATCACAGAGCTGTGCCATTGCCTGAGCACGCTCAACACAGTTGCGCAAGGTGCAACAGTGCGATATTCAGCCAGCATATGCAAATCAGCTCATCAGGAATTCCATGGTGCAGCTACTACATTAGCATCCACTTAAAGTTGCTCCTTGCCTCATTTGCATGCCTTACACTATATAAATGTGACATAGGGCTGCAGAGGCCATAGTTTGGTATTGCAGTCTATTGTGGTGGGTTGCATGCTGTTTGGAAGTGTGGACTGTAGTATATTGGAGATTTATGGGACTGCACAATCAAAGGTAACACCTGTCATTCCCGCAGTCTCTATAATGACTGAACATGAGGAAGAGGAGGAACAGGGATGTTGTAGAAGGAGGAGGCCCAACTGCACCCAGGTGGAATCAGATGCCCTGTTTGAGGCCTACCTTGACAGGGAACCGCTGCTCAGCGGACAGCAGGGAACACCACAGACCTGAGCTGCAGCATGGGGTGAGGTCGCACATGCCGTGAACCAACATGGCAACCACCAGTGGTCTGTGTGGGAATGTAAAAAGAAGGTCGGCACAGACAAGAGGAGAATTAAGGACAAAGTGGCTGCCATCAGGACAGCATGTGCTGCAGCCAGTGGTGGACAGCTGGATGTGCCACACCTGATGCCACAGGAGGAGTGGATGGCCGGCAGCATGTGGTGTTGTACCATAGAAGGCATTCTGGGTGGTGGCTTCCAGATGCGTGGCAGCCCATCACTGCATGGTAGGTCTTGTGCTGTCACTGTGTGGGAGGTGGGGGGAATGCCACAGGGTATGGCAGAGACATTAACACTACTGTGTTCCCTTACAGCTCCTGAGCATCTACAAGGGTCAGCGGTGGTGGGTGTGTCCACCGTGGGTGAGGCCCTGGACATGGAGGAGCACCCATCCACCTCCACAGGTGTCCAAGGGTCAGGACCACCACATACCTGCCTGTCACTCTGGACTGAAGATGGTGGTGCTGGTGCAGATGAGGCCCTGCCTGTGTCCCAGCATGACAGCGGCCACAGACTCCAGCATGCTGGGACATGGACTGGTGCCAGATCAGGCACTGATGATGATGCATCACACATCCCGGACAGTGATACGTGTGAGACGCAGGATGGTCCCACAGCTGGGAATGGCATGGGCATAGCTGGAGGTGGTGCTGCCATGGAGGCTAGTGTGACATCACAGTTCCAGCCTGTGCCTGTATGCCCCAGTGGGGAAGCACAGGTGTGATTCCAGGCTGGTGGGGCTGTTGCAGCCACTGCGGCAGCACCAGTGAGTTCTGGTGACCGGCGGCCAGGGGGGAAGTGCCAGCAGTCGGCCAATGGTGACGGGGGACAGTGTCAGGTGGTGGCATTAGTGCACCATGTATGGATGTGCCATGGCATGGCTCTGGTGTGCAGTGCCCATCTTCAAAAGGTACTGCCCGGCATGGCCAGGAACACTATGAGCGACAGCATGCTGATCAGAAGGATGACCTCTTTGATGAGCACAGCTGCCTACTCCAGGCATCAGTGGATCAGCAGTTGTGGATTGTGATGGTGGTGGATGCACTCAGTGCAGTTCTGCACCAGGCAGAGGAGCGGCACAGCAGGGACCATGGTCTGCTCCTGGCAGAGATGGTCCAGCAGTGGAAGGATATGACCGCTGCCATTGACAGGCAGACACGTGCAATCACTGCTGTCATGGCCACTTTGGGCACCCAGTTAATTGCCCATGCACCATAGACACCGCACAGTGTCACATACACTCCCCATTCCCAGTGTCTTGCGACACCTTCCATGTCGACTCCGGGATCGGCTGTTGGCATACTGAGCAAGCCTGGCATGGGCATGTTCAGTGAGCTGCAGACCCCTGCATGAACATGGTTACATTCCCTCAGTGTCACCCCTGGGGGACCATCAATGCCACCCCATGAGGCCAATGGTCAGCCTTGCACGGTTGGTAGGTCTTGGCAGGGCCACCCACACATCTGTGGTAGCCGTGGCACTGTGCTGCGTGACTGACCTGTCTTTCACCATGGCCAGTGTCTGACACTGCCCTGTGTGCAGTGTGTTGTGCACTGTGTGATGCAAGGGTGGGGTACACATCCCTGCACATGCACAGTCCATATGCACACCCTCCTGGCTGCTGGCCACTCTGGCATGTGCATCATGATGACTGCGTTGCACTATCCTCCAGTGTGCAATGGTGCACAGCATCTGAGACACGCACAGTGATGGCCAGTGGGCGTGGTCATGTGTGGACCTGTGTGTGGCTAGGGGTTACAGTTGGGGTTGGCTTGCCTTATACCCCTTGTGCATGTCTTGTGGTGTGTGTGTGTGTGTGTGTGTGTGTGTGTGTGTTTGTGCGTGAGCGCATGTCGTGTTTGGCCTTGCCCATCCCTGACAGTGTGTGCAGTTCCATGCTTAGACCCATTCCCATGCCGCCATCCACCCCTGGGGTTCATCCATGCCTGTCTGTGGGTTGTGCCCTTGCCATTGGTGGTTGCACATGGCACCATGACCTATCTGCGTTGGCCAAAGTGCTCCTCTGTGATGACATCCTGGTGCAGTTGTGCCATCCGGATCAGGCAGGAGTCCCTTGGCCCATCACCATCTGGACCGGCGTCCTCATCGTTCCCATTGCTGTCCCCCTCTTCAACCTCTACAGCTATCCCACAGTCATTGGCAATGTTGTGCAGGATGCAACAGGCCAAGAATAGCCCGCAGGCCTTCAAGAGACTGTACTGAAGGGCACCGCCAGACGTGTCCAGGCACCAGAAATGTGCCTTCAGCATTCTGAACATCTGCTCAATGTCATTACATGTAGTGGCATGTGCCTCATTGTACTGTTGCTGCGATGTGGTCGCTGGGTGCTGGTATGGTGTGAGCAGCCAGGGACGGAGTGGGTAGCCACTGTCACTTGTGTGTAGAGGGTGGACATTAGTTTGGTGGTCTGCGTCGCTCTGCCATGGGCCATCAAGGCCAGTACAAATGACACCTCAGACTATGCACCCCCCCGTTGCTGCCCATGTCATCCTGCATGATGTGCATACTCAACCACTAGGTGGCCAGTGGGGATGTCCCCACTCTTGAACCTGTGGCACAGTGCAGACTGGTGCCAGATGAAGGCATCATGTGCTCCCCCAGGGTGTGAGGCACAGACACTGGTTATGTGCCCCCTGGCATTGCACACCACCTGGCAGTTGATGCTGGCAAAACCCTTCCAGTTGATGTATTGCAACACCATCTGGGCCAGGTGGCATGAGGATGGCCACATGGGTGCAGTCAATGGCCCTGAGCATGTCAGGCATACGTGCTACCCTGTGGAACTCTTGTATGTGTGCTGTGCACTCCACCTGTATGCTAGGGAAATGGATGTACTCCGCAGCATGTGACCACAGTGTGCTGAGGAATTGTGTGAGTAGGCGTGACACGGCTGACTGGGTTATGCCTGTTGTGTCCCCTGTTGGTCTCTGGAAGGTGCCCGTGGTGAGCAAGCACATGACTGCTGTCACCTTTGTCTTCACTGACAGAGCATGGCTCCGTCGTGCGGGTGCCTGCATCTCATCACTGCACAGCTCACACAGCTGCCTCAGGATTTCCCGGTTCAGGCGGTACCGACCCACAATCTCTGTACTGGTGTAGTGCTCGAAGGTGGTGTAGGCTCGGTACTGCATGTTCAGGGCATACTGCCAATGGGTCCTTCCACGGCCGTGCCCCCCCTTCTGCCTGCCTTCTCACATTCTTCATTACTGCCTCCATCTGGAAGGTGGCACTGTCCATGTCCCTGGCTGGTGTTCATCCCCCGGTAGCTGTTATACCGTTTCCCCTGCTGTCCTCTGTGATGCTCCCCCTGCACCGGGTACACCACCGGCCTTTGGCTGTTCTGCCTACTGCCACTGCCCTCAGTACACTGTGGCACTACCCTGTCTGTCCTGCACAAGTAGCTCAGGCTCCCCACTCCTGTCCTGTTCTTGTGTGTTCCCAGGTGTGCCCTGTCCTGTTCCTTCACAGTCCCACTTATTGCTACCCTGTTTGTGGTTGCTGTCACCTTGCTCCCACCTCTGGCTTCCCTGTAGCGTTCTTGTGCCTTTCTCTTGTTCCTTTTTATTTTGGATCATTTCTGCTATCGCGCAACTTCTGCTAGCTCCCCTATAGCGCATGGTGCATGCTGTTGAAAATTGCACTGCGCCATTTATTCATGGTTCCACCCCCTACAGTTGTGCATGAATTCATTACCATTGCGCTCTTGCACATTGCAACTTGAGTGGTGCAGCTGCCTCCCTCTGAATATCACACAATGGTGCATTTTCGTACTTGTGCTGGCGCATCTCTGTTGCCATGGCACATCCCTTTTGAATATCTGGGCCAGTGTATGTGTGACGCTTGTCATCAAATCAGACATCTTTTATTGTGCCACATAATTTTATCAATGTGAACCTGCTATCCACTACAGCTGTGTAATTTTTGTACTTCTTTGTGGTATTTTTACTGGTACTAGTACTAGTGACTGTTACTGCAGCAGTGCAGTACACTGCCCCCTGCTGTGGCCCGCCCCAATTGGCAAAGGTATTCTTTTCCAGATTTGAATTTCTGATGGTGAGCACTGGTTAGGTGTTGTGCCTTTGCATCTGCATCTCTTCAGTGCACAGCGCAATCTTAATCTGTCTGTGCATTTGCATATCTTTAGAGCCCAATCTCCATCTCTAATTTAAGTCACAGCTGTTTCTTTGGCTTCCCTTCAGAGTACTGGATAGGTGTGGTGCATGATTCTGCATGAACATTGTACTCATTAATATAACGTTTTTCAGTCAGAACCATTATTAAAAGTCACTCGTGATACAAATCACATTCGTCATCATCATGGTCACAAATGCAGTCACAAATCATGATTTACAATCATGTCTCAAATCACAACAATAATTTTTTTTAATAGTTACTTGGATGAATTGTAAGCCTGTTTTGTAATATCTCTCCAGGCTTCATCACCCCACTATTGTGCTCATTAATGTTTGTTTTCAAGTCAGAGAGTTTTGTGCCACACCTCATTGGGGCCCAGGGAAGTACAGCTGTAGGCATTCACGTTTCTTCATCATCACGGTCACAAATGCAGTCACAAATCATGATTTACGATCTCGTCACTAATCACAACATTAATCTTTTTTACTAGTTACTTGGATGTATTGTAAACCTGTTTTATAGTATCTCTCCAGGCTTCACCATCCCACCATTGTACTCATTAATAAATGTTTTTAAGTCAGGGAGTTAGACAGTGTCTGCAGTACATACACAGACTGGAAAGAAGACTGACTGCATGCATGTATACTTGCACTGCTCAGAATACAAAGTGTCACGCATATGGAAGACAACAAAAAAAGGGCATAATTACATACAAGGGTCAGGGATAGTGGAGGAATACATTTTATAACACAGCAAGGAAGGTGTGAGGGGCACATGGTGTGAGGAAAAAAAACTAATGTGGGATCCCATGGTGATCCGGCAGCAGTTCCAGGATAGACATAATTTGCATCTGATGTCCCTCTATGCGATCCAGCCACTGCTCCACAGCACTCACCCTCTGAGTTGTTCTCCTTGACAGCACTCCAGAGAACTGCCAAGTCAGCCTGTGTTACACACAGTTCTCTGGGGTCCACACGTTCTACAGCCTGACCTGCTGGTGGTGGTGGGGGTGGGGGTGGGGGTGCTGGTGGAGCAGCAGGTGTTGCTGTAGCCCTCCTCTTCTTAGGGATGCCACAATTCACAGCTGCACCCTCTGCCACAGAATGACCAGCAGGTGCAGGCATGGTCCGTTCTGTGGCAGCCTGCCACTCCAACTGCTGGTGATTGAGCATATGGGTGCACTGGCCCTCAGTCCCCAGGTGAGTCCCCCGGGTGCCATGGCGCACCTCCACCTCACGTAGGTGGCACTTGACCACACTGCTCCCCCCACGACACAGTAAAAAAACTGCCAAACAACTGAGGTGTGGAAAGGACCAGGCACAGGCAGGGAATGGCCAGATGAACTGGCAGCCAGCTGGTCATGGTGCTGAACAGGGATTGGATCCACACCTTGGCCCAAGGGAACAGGCACATCCTGCTCCAGAGGACCTGGTGCAGGACTTGGTGGTGGTGGTGGTTCAACTGCCTCAGAGTCAGGACAGGAGGCGGTGCTGGTCCTGCTTCTGGGGGGGGGGACACTCACAAGTTTTGAGGGGTCCAACAGGAATGGGTGCCCATGCCCTCCACACATGCGCACGGTACGATGCTTACCACTACCATGCTCTCCCAGAGCTGCCCCTTCCCCAGACATTCCCTCACCCTGGGCAATCTCTTCTACTGAGCTCCCTCAGTCTGAGCAATCACTACTCACACTGTCACACAACACACACACACTCAGTCACAGAGACAAACAACTAACTACTTATAAAGGTAAGAAAAATAAAATTCACAGAAAGAACAAATTAAGTAAAAAAGAGCACAGAAAACACAAAAAATGTAGCTTTTAAAGAAGCTGTTGGGTTTAATTCAAAGTTTAATTCTCCTCCTCACTCTGATCTTAAAGTATCAGCAGTCACAAAACACACTACTCTGTCTCCATCTGCACAAGAGAAAGTAAAAATATCTGCTTGTACAACTCACTTTCTTCCTGCCTAGCTAAAGAGCATGTGATTTACAGTACTGCATGCCATGTGATGTGTGCGGGGGCTTCCAAATCTGAAACACCAAGTGGATCACTTAGAATCATAATGACAAATGTGAAGTCCATTAAAAACAATGACTTAGCCTTACTTCGCATTGCCATTCCACCTTAATGCAAAGTGGTAATGACAAGGCAGAGTGGCAACGCGAAGTGCCCACTTTGCGTTCACTTCGCTAGCAGAATTTAAATTTGCTGCATCTCTAGTATCCAAGTGTCACCTCCTGAGGACTTTGTTTGGATGCCTCCTGGCTCTTTATGCAAGCACCTGCAATTGCTGTAAGTGCATGGTAAGTTTGTGTTGTTTTTTTCAGAAGCATGGCTTGCCTTCCTTTTCAAACGGGAGAAGGTTACCCAGTTGCAGTAAACAAACCAGACAAAGCAGCACACACAAATTCCAAAGTCAAAATTATTGCAAAATGTTTAAGTAAATTGCAAATAGGGAACAAGTGCCTGAGACTCAAAATAACCACTGCACTTGAAAGCATCAAGTCTCCCTGCCTTTTCCTCAGGGGTGGAACTGGATCTTGGCAGGGCACCATTGTTTAACTACTATACATGTAAAGTGGCAGTATCACATATTTGGATAGTTGATTTAATTTATTAATTTATTTCAAAAGTATTACCAGGAAAGTCATACTATCTTGGTATCAGCTCATTTCCAGATGTGTCCTGGGGGGAGTGGGAAGAGAGGAGAAGAGAACAGATTCAAGATGCAAAGTATAAATGTATGAAATAATGCCATAATATAGAAATAAGTATACTATATAAAGTAATACAATAGTAAGGAATTAAGTATACCAAAAACATACATAAGTCAAGAAAGGTAAAGAATAAATTGTCAAACAGTAAATTACCATATAGTAAATTGTGGAACAGTAAAATAATAATAAACCGTAAGCAACACAACAAAATAAGGAGCAGGGAGAAATGACTGATACTAGGGGGAACAGGGCAGTGTTGGTGTCACAGTTGGGTGTGTTGAAGGTGAAAAGGAGTCCACCCCAGTATCAGAAGCAACTGCAGGAACAAATAGAAAACTTAAGGATTGGAGATTTTAGAGCAGAAAAGCAAGGAACAGAGTGAATGGAAGGGGGAAGAGAACATCACAGTTTAGGGAAGCAGAATAAGAAGGCAGCTTCAACAGCAGTAGATTTCATTTTTGGGAGAGCGAGAGCAAGAATTGTGAAGAGAGTAAGAGGAGGAAGAAGGGGGAAAGAGAGGAAAGAAGCAAGATATGAGTGGAGTGACCCACACCAGTATTTGGAGACAAAGGAAGCACAGCGGGTAAGATGAATGGCATCAAGAGAAGGGAGGGAGGGGTAAGAGTACAGAATATAATAGAGTGTACATAGGTTAGTCAGGGCAAAGTGACAGAAAGAGTGAAAGAGATGGTCCAGTCTAGCGAAAGTGGACTTTGGAGCACCACTGTAAACAGTATTTCCATAGCTGAAAATAGGGAGAATCATCTTATTAAAGATTTCCCCAAGCAAAATACTTCACTTATTTCTGTATAGTGCCCCAAGCTTGGGGGTGGAGTTTCTTGTTAATAGCATCCACATGAACATACAAATCCATTCATTCATTAAACTGTATTAGCTAAACAAGTCTGTCTCATATAACATTCTTATGTTTAGTAGTAAAGTAAATGCAGGGTATCTCAAGTGCAATACACACACACAAAAAAAAAACAATCACCAAAGGGAACAGGTTAAAAACAATAAATTAAAAGAAAACATACACTGTGTTTGGGAGCACCTTTTCTCAGAATTGTGGGGTCCAGCAACTGAATACTGGATTTCAGATTTTAGTCAAAAACTTAGGAAGGACAAGTTGTTTGAAATTGGACTCCCACATTTTACCACCAAATACTTGACAATTTCAAACAAAAAAAAAGTTTACTCTTAAATAGAACAACCGACCACTAATACAGTCTGACCATTTCCAAAAATAATTTTTATGATAGTTTATACTGCTCAAAATAGTACTTCAAAAGGTGTCATTTTTGAACTGTTAGACTTAGCAATGTAAGTATTATGTATAGAATAATACATGTGGTAGTGTGCATTATGAGAATTTAATACACACCCAAGGTATGTGCTGCTACATAAACCCCGACAGTGGAGCTCAAGATTTTCTTTAAGCATCACACACCAAGGCTGTGCATTATATCGAAGTAATCATACCACCCTATGTCTTATTTTATGTAATTCCTGGTCACCATTTTTTTTTCTTATCTGATCTCACACTAAATTTGGGTGTTTACCATAAAAACTGACTGGTTATTACAGCAAATAAGAACCAGTCATCTCTAATGAAAACAATTAATGGCCTGTTACTACCCTTAAGTTAAAACTTGAAGTCTGATCAGCACGAGCTGATCATAACAATACAGTTATCATATGTCAATACATATCTGTACATGTAAATTTAATATGCTATTTAAAATAACTTGATATAAAAAGTCTGAGCCATTTTATATACCAATATATGGAATATGTAGCAACATCAGATATCAATATATAGAGAATAATGAATAGGCAAGTGTGTATTATGGATTTTTTTTTGCACACCCGAGGTGTGTGATGACCCATAAACCTCAAGAGCGAAGCTCAACAGGTTTATGTGGTCATCACACACCAAGGGTGTACAAAAAAATCCATAAATACACAATTGCCTATTCTTTATTTTTTATAATTGCTGGTGCCTGGATTTGTGGTTTTACTTGCCTGTACTTTTTCCCTGATGCTTGTAGCATGACCGAGCGGTGTCTGGGGTAGTAAACAATAATGCTGAATTTATTCAAAAACATCAGTGCTGACTGTAAAAAACATGTCAAGTTTAGTGGCTTACTTCACTTTTCTGAATTTTCAAAAGAGAAAAAGCCACTGCATACAGAGACAGCAGAGCGAGTCACTCAGTGGCTTGTGAAGACTCGATGCAAGCATTAGCGAATGTTGGTATGGCTACGCTTGCTAATGCTTGTGTCGAAGCCACATAGTGACTCACTTTGCTGTCTCTACAAGCGGCAGCTTTTTCACTCTCAAAAAACTCAGAAAAGTGAAGTAAGCCACTAAACCAGACATGTTTTTTACACTCACCACTGGTGTTTTTGAACAAATTCAACATTATTGTTTACGACCCCGGACACCACTCGGTCATGCTACAGGTATCAGGGAAAAGTGAAAGTACTTTGGAATGCCGTAATAATCAGATTTCAGGTTGATATGGCTTCTTGGAGCATAATAACTTGAAATCCAGTTATTACGGCATTTGATCAGTACTGTAATCCGGTTGATATTTGGGGTCACCAGTAATTATACAAAAAATTTAGCTAGCTCAAATATAGCATTTTAAAAAAATAATGTTCTAGCCATAACAGCTCCAAGGTTATCCCATTTTTTAAAAAAAATATATTTTAAAAAGGTCTAACTTTGGAGCTGTTAAGGTTAGAAACTTACTTTTTTCAAATAACATTTGGAGTTCAGCCACTAAGAATCATTCCTATTGTTTCAATTTTCATGTGTCATTGCTATTCTATATACATTGATAATTTTTTGAAACCATTTTTAAGTGTATGTTCACAGTTTTGGGTATGTTACTTTTAAAAAGTAATCAGTTACAGTTACTAGTTACTATAAAATAAATGTAATCAATTAGTTGCTTGTTACTTTTATATAAAAAGTAATTAGTAACTGTAACTGTAATGCATATTACTTTTCATATTACTTTTGGTAACATGGTTGTATTTATTCATTGAACATAGCTTTGTGCTCATGAAACCCCAAGAAGTGTATAAAATAAATAAAACCAATTCTAAAGCCAATCAATATGTTAATTTATAACACAGTACCCATCTGACATTGCCAGCTACACCAATCCCTTTACATTTCCATAAATAAGATCACTATTAAAAAAAAAAGAAACACACACCCTGCATCTACTGCTGCACTCTGCAATCTTTTCCCCCCACAGCTGAATCCTGGCTTTGCCAGCCATTGCTGTCCCGGACCTTTTTCATTTCCATAACACTCATAATCACCCTCCAACACACACACACTGCATCTATTGCCAGTGCCCTTGGGGATCTTTCTCATAAAGCTGAATATTCTGACAATGCCAGTCACAACTACCCTTTTACATCCCACCCTTTCCCCACTGCCACTTCTTCTGCACTTGCCAATCTTCCCCACATCTAGCCTATATTCTCCTCCTGGCTATGCAAGAGTCATAACTCCCCCTTTAAATTTCTGTAATAAAATCCCACCCTCACATAGCTCCTCCTACACTCACACACATGCACCCTACAGATCTACTGCCCTTCCTTGCCTTGGTGATCTTTTCTTATTTCTCCACAGCAGCCTGAATCCTAACTTTGCCATTGCCAGCCACAGATCCACCCCACATCACATACAATAGATTCCACCAGCACACACCTGCTTACCCCAACAAAATTTAAACACCCTTTCCCACAGCTGAGCCTTGACTTGCCACTGCCACTGAGACACAGTTTTAATTATAACTAATTCTGCCTTGACTATTATGCCACTGTCAGTATGCCACAACTGAAGTCAGACAATGTCACTTACAATCGAATTCACACAACACAAAACAACTTGCTGCACTCTGGTACATACCCCTACAATGCGGATTCTCTTTGAGATGGGGAGAGTGATGGTGAGAGACCTAGCAGGTGGGCAGATGGATGATCAGGCGGTCTTCTGTGGCAGTTTGGCACATGTGGTGTAGATGGAAATAGGCCCTGAGCCCTGCCTGCAGATGGGCTACTTGCCTTTTTCCCTACAAAAGCTATTCTGTCCCCGATTCCCTCAGGGTTCACAATGGCAACTGTAGAGGGCTATGACTGATGACATGCATGGGTGTAGCAAGCTATCTATAAATTGTACATCAACTGGCCAATCTGTTACCCCCTCAAGCACATTTAATTAATTCCTATAGCAATTTTTATCTGTACCATGTAGTGGAGCACAAGTAGAATAATTTGTATATCAAATGTTGCAAAAAGATATATCTAATAATAATACGACAAATAAAATGATGTTTTCTGACTTTTATTTGCACAGCACATGTTACAGATATCGAACAAAATGGTAATATTAAATGCATGCTGAAAATAGAACATTTTGTTAGAATTGATGTTTCAAACATAGACCTTCTTCAGGAATTATCTAAAAGAGAAAAAAGCAGTTTAGGGAAATAAGAGAAATATATGTGAAGAAAGAAAATAGGGAAGGCTGTAGGAGAAATCTAGAATAATACATGGGGTGGTATGTTTAGCAAGATTCTACAGACACCAGAGGTGTTGGATGCCACATAAATCCTGAGAGCGAAGCTCAAGGGGTTTATTTAAGCAACCAGCACCGAGAGTGTGTGTAAAATCTCAAATTAAACACGCCTCCCCATGTTTTATTTTATATAATTGCGGGGGAGCATTTTTCACCACAGCAATTATATAAAATAAAGCCACTCCCCCATGCAGCTGCCATCCCAAGGTTTCAGCACAGAATGCTGTCAGAGCTTTGCTGCTGAAACATTTTGTTGCCCCCTTTTTTCTTTGCTTTTTTACAGCTTAGACACAAGAGTAGACATACGATAGTTACATTATTTATTTTGTTTTTAAGTGAACTTACCTCCAAGTGCCAGTCACAGTGAAGTGTGCAGGCATTCGGTGAAAGGCAGAAAAGGAGAGAAGAGCTGTGGCTGGTGCGTGTGTTGACCAAGGGAAAGCCGGTACGTGTTCACTGTTATAACCAAGTTTCCCTTAGGGAAAAATTGCTAACCAGTTATTATAATGTGATAATAGTTAAGGTAAGAATAGAATCTGGAAAATGAAAAGGTGATGAAAGGTATGAAAAGGCAGAGTAGAAGTGAATTGGCTGAGGAGTCCTTAAGTGGGAACTAATTAACAGGACCTAGTAAGAAGGCTAAAAGGTGAAAGTTATGTATGCACACTCATTTTCATTTTCTACAGATTAAAGAAATATTCAGACTGGAGGGGCCAGTGATTTACACTGGATCTGCAACAATTGGTACAAGGACACCCAGAGCAACAACTCACCAGAGAAATTAAGCCTAACAACATTCTTTAGCTTCACCCTTGACACGGGAGCCTCTGCTGCTGCAAGCAGCCAGGCAGACCCCTTCTGTCTGCCGGCTGCCTTCCTAGCTGTACTGCCCGCCAATCACCAGACTGAAGCTTCACCCTTGACACGGGTGCCTCTGCTGCTGCAAGCAGCTGGGTGGGCCCCGTCTGTCTGCCGGCTGCCTTCCTCACTGTACTGCTGGCCGATCATCTGGCCGAAGGTACGCTGCAGAAACTTGACTGTCAAGAACCATCGACTCTGCCTGCTGACAGGCTGATGCAGTTCTTTAATTCTTTGCTACTGCTGTTTCCTCTGGAACTTAAGCTAATGTTATATTCTGATTGTGGTACTTGCTAAGCCTCTCCAAATTGTCTTGTTAATCCTAACTTAAACGTGAACCTAAGCCTGTTTACAGCAATTTTGTACTCCAAGGGTAGTTTGAAGTGCAAGTTCCTTAGGCTGCAGGTTTGTAGATTGTAAAATACTACAACTCTCTTTGTTTTAAGGTCCAGTGGTAAGCTACCCTGGATCGGAAACTAAGTTTAAAGTGATACAGTTTTTTCTGTTTAGACCAGATTCCATTTGGGTCCCAGTTGTAAACTTTGCCCTGCAAATAATTCAATTTCTCTTTCACTTTCTGTCCTTCTGTCTCCTTGCTGCTTGAATTTTGCACCCACCTCCCATCCCCACATCCAGTCTTTATTAAATACTCTCCTTCCCCCCTTGGCACCACCCCTAGCAATGTTCATCCTCCCCTCTCACTAATTTTGCAACTCCTCTTAAAGATACAGAGTGCAACTATTAGGCCTAACACTTGTCCTGTCTTCCCTTTAAAGACATCTTCCTATTTTCACTATCTGCTTGCCCATCAGCTTTGCTTAGCACCTGCTCTGCTATCTACTGTGCAGTTCCATACCTGAGCTTCCTCCCTTGCTACCCCGAATAATTTTCAAGTTGCCTTGGTACCCCCTGCCCTAGCTAAAATGCCCTATCTTAACCTACATTTTATATCTTAAAATAGATCCACTGCACCTGATCGGGCTCCCAGTGAGTGGCGCGGCTAATCCTGCCAACTGCCTGCACCTCCATCCTCCTGACGAACAGGACACCTTCATATCCGGTTAAGTGTCCCGGCTGCTCCGGGGTAGCACTGTGTGGGTTTGATAGGTGGCCATCTGCTGCGCCACCCTCCTCTAATTGGACTGCTGCTCTCTGCTCAGCCACTGTTTTGCCCTGCCTTTTCTCTGTCAGATTATCAGGCTCTGGGCTTCGGCACCCTCTGCTTTGCATTGGCTTTTGCCGAACATTACTGCTATCTGTCTAGTCTCCCACTGGTTCCTTATAAAATTCCGCCACTATGGGTGCCTTCTAACATATCTTGAAAATGTCTTCATTTCCTCACTGTAATCTTTACCACAAGTAGAGCCTCCAGCTGGTCTGCCTTCCTAATTTAACCTTTGCGGGGGCTTTACTTTCTGCTTCACTGATTCACTTCTTCTAAATAATTGCTACGCTAGCAGGAAACACTTTGTTGTTTTTGTTCTATCTCTAATTTCAGCCAAGGGTTAAAACGGTGTAACACAGTCACCCTTGGCAGTCTTAATTTTACACGCACTATCTCTTTATCCCAAAGAGCCAATCCTCTGTCTTAGTATACCACTAGCCTTCCTACCCAAGTTAAATAGTGACACAGTGATGAAGTATATTCTGCTATGGGCACTCCTGTCATTTGTCCTTTTACTCAGCCTGGACACTGCCACATGGGCTCTCCCATGTAACCAAATGTCAAAAGACTCCTCAGAGGCTTACTGCAACTATAGTTTCTCTAACTTGATTGCAGAGACAAAGCCTGATCTTTAGCTAACCCTATCCTCCTTGTTAGAGGCAGCATTTATTATCCTCTACATGCCAGGAGGAAGCTGCCACGGAGATGTGCTTTCACCGTAACCTGCCACTGTGCGAGGCTTTGGTTCCTAGCCATGATCATTATTCTGTTATCTGGGGATGTCAAACTAAATCCAGGTCCACCTACCTGTTTCTTTTCTACAAATGAGTTATCTGGCATGTCCAAGAAAGGGTTATTAATTGCCCATATCAATATCAGAAGTCTTACCTGCCACCATGCAGAACTCGAGGCCTGGGTGAAACTCTACAATCCTGATGTACTCTGTCTCACAGAAACTTGGTTAAAACCCAGTATACCTGATGACGTATGCTCCTTGCCTAACTATTCCCTGTTCCAGCCATGGTGGTGGAGTTGCCCTATTCTTCAAAAACCACCTCAACATCTCTATTGTCCTGGTATCTGCCTCTCCGGCAGTGTGCGAATTCATACAGACAACTATTGTATTGGGGGAAAAGAAGCTTCATATTATCTGTGCCTATAATCCCCCTGCTGGGGGAATAGTAGGTCTTCAAGAACTCCTTGACATCACCTCCCAGACTATAAATCATAATAAGGCTGTCATCCTAGGTGATCTTAACCTCAGTTGGTTAGGGTCAGCTCAAATATCCTTGCAATCACTCACGCTTAGTTATGATTTTCACCAGTTGATCTCTGAAGCAACTAGATCCATGTCATCCCATCAAACGGGTACACTCCTAGACTGGGTGATGGTTAACTGTATGGAACATGTGTCAAAAGCAGGAATCCTTGCGAATGCACTAACAGACCACTCACCCACTTTTTGTATCCTATCAATGGTTGCGCCTCCATCTCCTCCATCAAGACTAATCATGTTTACAAATCTAGCTCATATTGACCAGGATGCATTTCTCTATGATGTCTCCAATACTGACTGGACAGGTATCTGTCAAAAAAAGGATGTGGAGGTTGATCTACAGATATTCATAAATGAATTTCTTACCATTCAATATAAATATGCCCCCAAGATTACTAGGAGGGTCAGAGGAAAACAGACGAGGTGGCTGCATAAATACCTACTTGCTAATCTGCGCTGAAGGGACAAGCTCTGGATTCACTACAAACAAACTGGCCTACTGTCAGACCTTATCGTCTATCGTGAACTAAGGAACAGATGTAAGAGACAAGTTAGAGCTGCTAAAAGCAACTACTACAAGGACCTTCTACAAAGCTCAACCTGCGATAGGAGGAAATTCTGGGCCCATGTCAAAACATTTCTGGATACCTCGCAGTCAGTCACTCCTGATGAAATCATCATAAATGAGGCACATTGTAATGACCCTAGGACCATCTCAAACAGTTTTAACAATATTTTCTCTGATCTGTCAAACTATACCTTGGCTTTACAACCTAGTGGATCGCACTCCAATCTACCTACCACACTACCATCAGACAACCATACTGCCCTATTGTATGATGCTCCTCCAGTGCCACCATGCTATTTCAAGGCTATATAAACAGCGGAAGTTCTGAAATTACTGAGATCCATATCTGCCAATAGCAGCTCTGGTTCTGACTCATTGGAACCTCGTCTCCTTAAACTGGCTGCTCCACTCATTGCCTCTCCAATTGCCAGAATCTACACTTTGTCCCTTATCCATAGCACGGTGCTGGACCTATGGAAATCTGCAAAGGTAATGTCTGTCTTTAAAAAAGGTGACCCAAAGGACATGGCCAGTTACAGACCTATAGCAATTCTCTCTGTACTTAGCAAGATCCTAGAGAAAATAGTTGCATCACAGACCATTGACTACCTTACACGCTACAATCTCCTCTCAGACACCCAGCATGGTTTCAGAAAAGGTCATAGCAATACCACGGCTCTTCTTCAATAAACTACTGATATTCTGTCCAACATGGATTCTGGAAAACTCACAGATACCATCTTCATTGACCTCACTAAGGCTTTCGACCTTGTAGACCATCCCCTGCTTCTCTCCATCCTCCATAAATTCCATTTCTCTACCCCTGTTGTGGACTGGTTCTGTAGCTACCTGTAAAACAGGTTGCAAGCTGTCAAATTTTATTTTTTTTTACTTATTCTTTATACTCCCCCTGCCCGCAGCACTCCCACTCTTCGGGAGACACCTATGGCCTTCTAGTCCCCATCCTCTTACCTGGAGCCCAGTGCAGTCCGTCCCCCATGTAGCCGTGGTTAAATCCCCCAGGCGGGCACGGGGCTGGGCCACCCCCGAAGTCCTTCTTGTTGTCATCAGGATGCTGGTACCGGGACAGGCAGGGGCACTGGGGATCAGGGCCTGGTGCTCCGTCTACCGGGAGCGCTGCGGGATGTTTTTCTCTTTTTTTTTACTCGTGAGAGTGGTGTGTACCCCAATGTCAAGGCGTCACCACCAACGTCAACCAGTCCCAACCCCCTCTGTGCACTCATGTGCTTGCTGTGCCTCCGGCTTCCACCAGAGGCCAGTCAGGCACCGAGTATGTGTCCCCCTCCCTCCCGGGAAAGGAGAGCTGTCCTCTGGACGCTCAATCCTTTCCCTCCACTGCCAACCCCCAACGCCCCGGGCTCATTCCCGAACCTGGGTCGCCAGCATGGAGCGAGGTGTGGCGTCCAGCGCCTCAACCCTCAGTGCCACCGGGCCGGCTCAAGCTGTCAAATTTAACTCCTCCCTGTCCAACACATCTACTATCAACCTTGGGGTCCCCCAGGGCTCTATCCTTGGGCCCCTTCTGTTCTCAATTTTTATCAACAGTGCAGCTGAGGTCCTGGAATCCTGCTCAGCTATTCTCTATGCTGATGACCTGATCATCTATACTATTTCTTCTAATATTGCCTGCATAAACACATCGCTTACCTCAGACTTCAATGAGGTCTTAGACTGGCTGCTAGACCATAAGCTTATACTGAATGAAAAGAAAACAAAAGCCATGATCCTAGGTTCCGCATCAAAGATTAATGCCTGTTCTAGTTTGCTGGAGGTTCTTCACCCAGGAGGAATTCCACTTAAAAATGTTACTTCCTTCAAGTACCTTGGGATCCTGCTGGACCAGTCCCTGGATTTTAATCTTCACATTCAGTCCTCATGCAAAACTGTAAACTCGAAACTGGGAGTAGCTTACAAAACAAGCTACATGCTTACACCCTAGGCAAAATTAGCAACTGCCCGAGGTATTCTGCTCCCAACCCTTACTTATGGTGTCTCTATTCTTACCTCTGCCCATAAAACCTCCCTACTAAAATGGGATGTAACTTATAGCAATATATGCCAATTTGCCTCTTCATTGTCTCGACTCAAACATCACTGCCTTCTTTATAAGGATCTGAATTGGCTCTCACCCTCTGCCAGTAGACAATACTACCTTGGATCACTAATGGACCCCATCATCCAGGAAAAAAACCCATCCCAGCTGGCGGCGTTGCTGGTCCCTCAACCATCCTCCCGAGGCCTGCGATCAGCTGATAAATCCTTGCTCTATGTTCCGAGATGTTGGACAGGTAAAGGCACAGGGGCCTTCCAGTTCTCTGCTCCCAGGCTATGGAATGCTCTTCCACTCAACCTCCGGCTGTCTCAGTCTCACTTTAGATTTAAAAGTGAATATCATCGTTATCTATCCTTAGCTGATGCTTGTACATGCTTTGACCCAACCAGAAGCTCCTGAGACTTACCAGTAATGTCACCCGTGCTCTAACCCAGCTCCAAGACTGTCTCCTCTTCTCCTTCCCATATTTTTCCTTCTCTTTGTAAATAACTTCTTGACTACTAGCTTTCTTCCTTCTCCAACCCTGTTGCTGACCATCCACTGTTGTTTTGCCAATTACCACCCCTGACCTTCCTTCTGTCAGTCTTTCTTGTTATGTTTGAACATTCCTCACATTTTTGTCTATATAACCTTACTCTCTTATTAACCCTTTCACTCCACAGGTTGGGTCGGTGGTTTCTGCACTTATTATATATCTTACTGCCATTATTTGTTTAATGCTTGCCATTATTTTTTGTTGTTTCTACCCATTGTATTTTTGTAGCACTGCTGTACTGTTTCTCTCTATATATTATTGTACCCATGTTGCTGTTGTTCAACTGTTCTCTTTTTGTTGTACTCTCCTGGGTTGTGCCTGAAAATAGTCATTTTATGGCTAGTGCACCTACCCGGTTAACAAAAACTAAAAAAATAAAATAAAAATTTTCTGTAATGAGACAACTGGCAAAAACAAACCCCAACTCCCAAAGACAGTGAGACTGTAGCCATGTAGAAAGCAGTGGTGTGATAGATGAGGCTACCTTGTAGTCATGGCCACTGTGTTACAGCAAATATCTCGTAGGGCAAACCTGTATTAGGTCAAAACTCCTAGGCTAAATGTTACAAGGCTACATGTCTTTGCTCCAGTTTTTGTGCCACAGCTTTACAACACCCTATACCTCTGGCAGCTCATAATACCAAGACACTGTGACTAATCAAGCCTGACTATCTGCAAGATTACAAAAAATGGCACCTCTCAGCCATGAAATGTTGCCTGAACTTTTTATTGTGGAAAAAGACAAAAAGTGGTTGACAACTTGCATTTAATATGCAAGCTGAAGATATTGGGTGCTCATGCAGTGCTTGTCATTTGTTTTTAGCCTGATGTTGTAATAAATTGAGCACATAGTCTGAACAGCCTTTGTTTACACTGACACATGAATATGAAAAGACACCTGCACTCTCTTCAGATTTCTGTGATGTCATAAACCTCTTGAGAGTCACTCTTAAGGTTTATGAAGTCATATAAACCCTAGATGGATTACAGCAACCATAACAAATGGATGCTCATCTGTTATTCTATTTATGTTACAGTAACTAGTTACTTTTAGGGAAAAGTAATGTCATTACAATAATTTATTTTAAAAGTAATCAATTACTATTACTAGTCACCTAGAAAAGTAATCAGATTATAGTTACTAGTTACAAGTAACTAGTTACTACCCAACACTGATTTTCAATAGATGTTTTATAGATGGAACGAGCCAAACAAACAGCAAACACCTTGTGTCAATACTATTTGAATGCATCAAGAGAGTATATTGATACTATTGTTTTGTATTGATACATACATTGTACAATTATTTTTACTTTGCAACTTAATTTTCACTCATTTTACCCCCTTAATCACAAGACATACATTTTACTCTCCTTTCTAGTAACCCCTATGGATTATTGCTTTTCACTTGTGAAAGCTTTGGAAGATAATAACATGAAGCTAAAGCAATCATAAACTAATATTCTTAATAGCCAGTGGAATAAATAAATTTGTAATGGACACAGCATACCTTTTAAGAGAAAATTACCCCCAAAAGAAAGAAATGAATGTCAGTAATCCTACATGATAAGACACTTTCAAGTTTCTCATCTGAACTGATGCAAATTTACGTTAAAAGAGGCTCAGACCCCCCTACCCCCCCAAAAAAAAGTCAGACTGGATTATCTAATGCCTGTAAATTGAAATGAGGCTGGAACTTTATAGTGATACTCCAAGAAATGAGCCCCAGTGGCACTGTCCCCATCACCAATTGTATCTGCCCTCAAATGTCCTTGAATTCTGATATTGGGCTGCCTGGAGGTCCTGCCTTCATAAACCTTAGGGCAGGAACATCAGGTACCATAAAGGCATAGGAGATAATTTCTTACCATAAGTGGTCTGGGGAAGTTGGGGATGAACTGTGAATACCCTGTCTGAGCATACCATATTACACTGCAGGTGTGGCATTTATGAAAAGTCAGGCAGTTTAACATGTCACCACTGATATGAAAACCATATTTGTAGGGAGTGTGCACCAGTAAGTCCCCAACATTTCTAGCACATGAGAATGATATCAAGGGCTTCTGTCCAATAATCTGACATGAAGCTGGGTCATTGAACAAAATGATCATGTATTTATAAAAATAGTTTTAGAAGTGCCTTTGCTTTACAGGTGTATTGTATAACTAAGGTTATGGGCATCGTTTTTACATTATCATTCTTGCTCCTGGGTACCAACAAACTCTATCTTGGCCTGCTCTTAGCCTATATACATGCCATCTTGACTGATTTTGATGAATATCTCCTCCACTTTCACTTAAGTCACAAATTGCGTGCTTGCCTTTCATAGCCAACTTCATCAGTGCAATTTTGCCTTATTAGAATGAACTCACCTAAGAGGATATGGGCAACAACCTGTGTGGATGTGTACTGTTGACCCAGAGGTATTTCCTGCTGTTGACTTTTGGAAAGTGTGCAGATCTTCATCTGCCATGAAGTAAAAAGAAGGAAAGTCAACAAATTGATCATTGAGATATGAAGTAAATAAGAGACTGCAGTTGTTTATGTTAAAGGTTACATAAGCCCCCCCCCCCATTTTTGAATATGTAATTTAACTCCATTGTTTTGTTTTGTATGTTTGTTTTGAAATTATCCTTTATTTTTCTTATTTAGGGTCCCTTATTACTGCTTTCCTCCCACCACCTAATTTTTTTTAATTACTTTTGAGTTCAGAAGCCTGTGACATAAGTTGAGCAGAAGAAAGAAGCTTTCTATGATGGGCTTCTGCTCAGCTGATACCACTGAGGTTCCAGTGATTACAAAAATAATATTGAGTAGAAATGCTACATTAAAAAGAATTCCAATACAAGGAACAAAATGGGCTATTTCAAATCCAACAAACAAAACATTACACTGGGGTTATTAAACAGACTTTATGTGTGCCAAATTGTACAATTATGCTAAAAAAAATGCACACAATAAGGTTTATGTCCCCATTAATCCAATGTACAAATTGTTTTCATTTTCTGCTCCATGCCATTCCAGATGCATATTATATCATCTATGTATAGATGCCACATGACAAGTAGTTGTGGTTATTGCCTTTTAGCTGTTGCTTGACGTTCACACTTGAGAAGACCCCATTCCTAATGCTGAGAACAAAGGCAAGGGTGGTCTCAAACCTAATAACCTGATATTCTGCTTTAGTAAGCATTCCTTGAAGGTGATCAAGATCTCTGTTTCATCTCTACCATTAGCCTTCTTGAGACACCAGGCTATGCCCAATAGACTGCAGTCTACCAGGATCAACACTGCATCCAATTTAGCTGCTCTCCTAATTTCCCTAGCCATCTGGACACTACCACCTACTGAGTCATTTGTGGGCCTGTAGCACACCACCAGACCTTTACTCTAGCTTGAACCATCTGGACTCAGTGACACCATGTCCCCCTAATGTCCTCCTTGTCCTTCAAAGTTACACCTTCCCTTACAAACAGAGCCATCTCACCCCATTTCCAGTAAGGCAATCCTTTTGGAATAATCTATACCAATCTATCCATGTGACTAAGTCCTTTTCTTTATGCAGCAGGTCTCTGTGAGGGTCAATAAATCTAAGCCCTCCAAGTGCATCAGGCCTTTGAGCTCACCCATTTTGCTGAGTGTGTTTCTTATATTGGCCTGTATGCAAGTGATGATAGTTGTCAATTTATGCTTTCTTGCCCCCTCTAAGTGTTTCTTCTCCTGCTGCTTCCCTTGTTTGAGTTTTTTACTCTCTATGTTTCTCTAGATCTTCCTCCTGCAACCTTGTGATCCTCTGTATCTGCCTCCTTCCCCATCTTCTAGTTTAAGTTCTCCCAGTTGACTTGTCCATTCTTCTGGCTAGTACCATCACCCCCTCATGGTGTAAGGGCAGCCTTTTCTCACATACAGGCATACCATGCTCTAAAAGGCCCTCTAGCTGACCAGTAAAACAGAACCTTTCATCTTGCACTAGACCATTAACAAAGTTTTTGCCTGCCTTATTGTTCAGTGTAACTCCCAGCTTGTTACCAAGACAGGGAGGATTCTGGAAAGATCACCCTGAATACTTTTCCTTTCAAGAGTATCTCTAGTTTCTTGAAATACTTTCTCATGTCTTTGGGACTTGTACTCTGTACAGTAAGTCCTCCATGCCAACATGGGCCACAGTGGTCTGCTCCCCTTCCCCCAGCTGTGTTTCTTGCACTGGACTGAACTTGTTCAATCTGCAATCCATGCACGCAAATCCCCTCATTCAAGTTGCCATTCTGGTCCAGAAATGCTCTCTCTACCTCTTCTATTGCCCTAACTGTTGAGTCCCCAATGACTACTTCCTTTCTGCCCCTCCCCCCAGCTTTTTCCATTTCTCCAACCAACAATTGTAATATGCCTCCTGGCCCACTTCAACTTGACCAGCTTCCCACTCAATCAACTCCATTAGCCTTGTGACCATTTACCACTGGCTCACACAGTGTTTGACTGATAAGATAATGCACCCTACCTTACAGTTATCATCTTGCTGAAATTTGCTCCATCAGCACAATAACTCTAGCTTCAAGCAATTGGGAAAATCTGTTTTATTAATTCCAGGCAATTTGTATATTTTGACCCAATATCCCCAACATTAAGCTTAAAAAGAATATCCAGAACCACACAATTTAATTAGATACCCTCCTGCCCCTAAACAAATTACATTAGCTGCATTCCAGTCATCTATTATCCCTCACTCTCCACTTTGTTGGACCAATTTAAACTGCCTCTTTACAAATTACAAAACTGGTCCTCCATAAATTTCATGCCACTCATTTCTATTCACAGCAGAAAAAGATACTCACAAGGATCTGGCTCAGCAGGAACATTTGTGCCCACACCCAAGTCCTCTTTTGTGGCTTACTAAAGAACAGGACCTTCATTTTATAACATTTGATTGCATCCTTAATCTATTCTTTTCCTTTTACAAGTCTCAGAACACTGCAGTCAAGCAATGCACCAAACCTGGAAAAACAGTGTGCTCTCATACAACGGATGTCAGGAAAAAAATTAAAAGGAAAGCAACTAATTACCAGAAAAGCAGGCTGGAATTGCAGCTTAGAATCAAACTCACCCTCATAGATATAGTGCAGGTATAGTTTTATTCAGTACAAATGGTGCAAACATTTTCAATACAGTCACAGTCCCCATTAAAACAGCGCTTCCACATTCTGCTAATGGTTCATGACTGTTCTCACAGCACTTATTAAGAGCTGACCCATTTCACTACTGGTACATATCTTATATACTTAAGCAATAAGGCATGACATGGTTTGTGTTATTGTGTAATAATGTCCCACCTCGGGTGGTTGAAGCATGAGGCCACAGGCCGAGTGCATTCATCACCCAAGAAGTAATGTCATTACACAATAACACATACCCTGGGATGCCTTATTGATATTATACAATGGCTTGTTTTGTTTTAAGAAGACAAAAGTGGGAAAATATGTTTAAAATATTTTTTTTTTAATTTTTTGTTATGGCAGGTATATCTATTGAAAAAAGTCCACAGTTTCTGTCTTGTTCAGCAGGTGGTGCTGCCGCTACATGATTGCCCTGTATTCCTTTGTAGGTCTCTCTTTCTCACTCTGTTTGTTTCTGACCCCCCTGTGTCTACTTGTTCTGTTGTTGCAGTCAGATTGGGCAAAAGTAGAGTCAGGACCTGGAACAGGCAGGGAGAAAAAGTGGCTGTCTATAGCCTTATTTCTGTTTTGGAGTGGACAGAATGGTAAGGGCCATGACAGGAATTAGAGGATTGCCATTAAGTGACTGTGCAGCATAGTGCTGAAGTGTGCATGCACTGACAGAGTCACGATGCAGGGCGGGGGACAGAAAAGCCGTTTGGAGCCACCACTTTTTTCTATTTTTGTGATTCAGGATAGAAACAGATTCAGGATAGAAAGTGAATTTAACTTTCTTGTCATCATTTTTTCCCCAAAGTGAGCAGCTTCAGTGAGCTGCGTGACCGGTAGTTATGGGTCTGTACAGTTTACTCAAGCTGCTCAGTTCAGGGGGGGAAAATGCTGGCCAGAAAATTAAATTGATTTTATATGCTGAGCTCTGCTATTTCTTGTGACTGTCAGAGCAAGAGACAGAATTGGTGTTTGGGGAGCAGGGTTTAAGCTGTGACAGCTACAGTGTGGGTTCAGAGTGGTGGTAACTTGTGGAGTGGTCAGATGTTTTCTCACCATGTTATACAGTCATGTGTGTGTACCTGGACTTCATACAGTGATACTGTTGTTCAGTAATATCACTGTCCCAGGCACACACTGGCCAGTTAGTGAAGAGGAATTTTTCTTGCCATTCTATAATTGCATTCAAAACACAGTGTGAGCCGCCCATCTGATATCCGCAGAAATTATATATGTAATGGAAGCAGGGTGGGGAGAAGATTGAAAGCACATAGTGTCCCTGGGTACAATTCCAACTATAAAAGTGACAATGTGAATGTGCATAAAACATTTTTTAAAGCATAAGTTAAAATGTCCATAAAATACAAAATCTTTCAAAATATAGTAAATGGGATATACTGTTCTTCATATTATAAGTAACAGATGATCGGAAATGGAAAGAAGAAAACAATTATGCATATATAAATATATGTATATGCTAAACTTAAAGACAAAGATCATATTACTAAACCTGGTCAATACTTCTGGGCTGTCATTGGCTAAAAGCATGCCTCATGGCATAAAATAAGTAGCATTATTGTCCTCAAATTCCTAGTGATTGGCAATAATCCTTCATGATGGTTGATAGTTCAAAAACTACTCTATATTTCATTTAAATAGTCCCACTCACACATCAGCAGGTCACTTATTACACTTTTTTGCGATCACCTGTAAACCACTGAAATAAATTCTGCCGTATTTTTCACTCATTGGTACACTTACACACAGCATTTTTGTGGCAACTGTAACTAAACTAAATTTAAGCTATTACTGTTCCACATTCATCTTTTGACTGATTTTGTGTTGCTGTACAACTCATAAGGAATGAAGCCAACTACCACAGCCCAAACTACAGTGTCTTTTAAACTCACCAATAAATCATGTCCTCACCAACCTAACATCTGACTCTCTCCCTCTATGTCTAGCCAGCATCCACGACTACAGCAGTACTGTTGGGGCCACCAGAAGAATTTTACACTAGTGGGTTTTCCAGAGTGGGTGGAAAACAAGGACACTGCATTCCTCCAAAATATGCTCCCAATATTGCTCAAACAGCAATGGCCTGGGCTGCTCAAGACTGAGTGGTCTCACCACTCACTGCCCCACCCCCCAAGCCTGGTCTAAAGCTATGGCGAATATTAGCAAAATATCTCCACTTTTCTGTAAATTAAAGAATTATGCAGCTTGCGAGGGCACATAGCCCTCTAAGCTGGAAAGGCCACACCATACAGATTTACCTGGATTTCATTCTTGCTCTGACAGAAGAAAGACAAGCCTTTGCCCAAGTGTGACATGTGTTGCAGAAACTGAACACACCACACAGCCTTCGTTACCTAGCCATATTATGAATCTCAAGAAACAGTGTGTTCTACTCATTTCACAAACTGAAGGTAGCTGAGGACTTTATCCTTTGCTTCTAGCCTAGAGTGGACCATCCTAAGCTTACCAACCAGGGTAAGGCTCACAGCATGGGCACACACCTGACCCCTGCTTTCCAGAGACACACTGAGCCATGGGGCTCAGCCCCAGCCTACAAGGTTGACTCAAATGAAGAAGCTTGGCAAATGAACTTTTGCCGTAAGGGCCTCGGCATTACCAGAAAGAAAGCCAAGACTGCTGGCACTGAGCCACCAACTACCTAATGGCCTAGAAGCAGGGGCCACAGCAAGGACTGAGAAGTCTCCTCTGAAAGTTTGACTGGAGAGGTGACTTGTAGCTGGTATCAGTATGCACCTCTTCATAAACTCAAAGAGTCACCACCACCTCAAGAGCCACAACCTCAACAGAATACTCCAGGCCCAACAACAAAACTCCAGTCCACAGCTGGAGCCATCTTCGATAACCTGCCTGCAACCTGACCTTATCCCACTGTCGTTAAACAGTCCACTGAGTTCTGAGGAATCCAAGCTGCATACCTATGCAGTGGGTGCTGCTTCACTTGCTGGGGCCAGCACAGCTTTCCTCTCCAGATCCAGACCTCAGGAACAGGGCTGATTACTACACTGACTTGGACATGTGATGAAATGGCCATTTTGTGTCTTACAGAGGTTTGTGGTTTATATGTTACATGCCATCTTTATTTTGGTATTTGGCTGGGGACCACTATGCACCAAACCTGTCTTCCACACTTAGGCAGCTCGGGTCTGGGCTTCTTGTGATCTTCAGGAATACAGTTTGAAACCAAGGGTTTTATTTATTTTTTTATTTAAAATTTTGATGGCCGGGAAACGCACACTGAGCCGAGGCTCGTTTCCAGGTGCGACCCGATTTCTTAGAACAATTCTGAACAAATCTTTGTGGGTTTGGGATTTTGTTGTCCCAGTATGACTGTTTGCTGTTAGTTATGCTAGTTTGTATAAGGTTAAAGGTTTAGAGTTTGTAAAAAGTGCCACTTTCACCTGAACTGAAGGAAGGACGACCAGGATATGAGGCTATGCCCAGATTCTATGGGGGGGAGGGGCTGGGGACACTATACACCTACTTTATATAGCTCCTTGGCATAAAACACCAACAATGTAGCTTCAGATGATACACAGCATTCATTTCTTGGAATGTCTGGGGCCTGAACTCCCCTACAAAAAGAAAGCAGGTCCTTTCTCACCTCAAAAAAATTCCAAGGCAAATTGGCATTTATCCGAGAGACTAACTTATAGCCAAGGAAGCTAGCAAATTGATATGTGAGTGGGAGAGTATAGAGTTCCATAGTACTTCCCCTTCGGTCAAAAGGGGTGTATTAATTCTGAGCCTTAAGAGTGTCCACTGAACTCTCTTAAACTTCAAGGCTGATAAGGAGAGACAATATGTCTTGGGCAAAGTTTCAACCAGGAAAGGCCCTCTTATACTACTTAACATCTATGCACCTAATGAAGACAAACCCACATTTTTTAGCCAAATAAATAATGGCTCTCCAGCCCCAATACTCCTTCAGTCCCTATAGTTTGTGGCAGGGATTTTAATTTAACTTTGGAAACCCTTTTGGATAGATTTGCTTCCCAGACTGAACCACTTCACAGAGCACTTGGGACTCTTAAAAATCTTATCCAATATCATGTTCTTACAGATGTATGGAGAATGGCCTACTCCACCAACTGTACATACTTTTCATCAGTGCTTCACTCCTTTATCAGGATTTATTTCTGGCTTACCTTCCCACGAATAACCCAACAGACAACAGATGTCATTATACACCCAATACTAATATTGGATCGTGCTCCCTTATCTTTACACATCCCCATTCCTAAATCCTTCACGTGGAGATTGGATCTGCTCCTGCTGAAGGACCCAAACTTCATTCCATGGTTGCTCAAAGGAACTACAGGGTTACATGCCATTCAATGACAATGCAGAGGTTACAGAGGCAGCATTATGGGATGCTTTATTAGAATACCTTAGGGCCCATAGCTTTAGCTATGTGGCCCACCAAAGAAATAGTTGGGAAGCTCTTAATGGGTCTCCATAGAAGGGTATAGGCAATCAAAGCTCTTAACCCTAGAATAATTTTTACACAAAAAAATGTGCAGGACTTACAGACCACCCAACTATAAGCATCTCCTTTAAATATTGGAACCAGGTAGCTAAGAATTTGAACTTTACGTTCAACACCGCAGGCTTTGCTTCCTTGTAGTTTAACAAGATGTTCAAAATAGACAGGGGCACCATTAACTGGAGGAATTGGAAGAAGGCAGGGATTCTTTGCATTAAGGATCTGTGCCCACCAGGCAAAACATTCCGCTACTCATTTAGTGATAGCAGTATAAGGTACCCAGACAAGGTTTTTGGAGTTATCTGCAAATAAGGGTCTTACAGCTTTATTCTTAAAAGACTACAAAGTGTCACTGTCAATGCTCCCCATAGCAAAATGGTTAAAACTACCCAGGGGTATACATTGTGGTATTTGTAAAGCTTTGAGGGATGCAATACTTCCTACCACTATATCCACTAGGGTAAAATGGCAAGATGAACTAAGAATCAATATCTCAGGTAAGCAAGCCCTGCTGGTACTGAGCTCATGCCTTCTGTAGGGACACAAGGCCCAGCTGATTCAACTGAAAAAAACTACACCATGGGTATAGAATACTGCAGGTTCTTAAGACTATAGGCATATGCCTCAGTACAGGTGCTGGAACTGCATTTCCCAAGATGACTCCATGTCTCATATGTCATGGCCATGTTCCTTACTATACAATTATTGGTATGCAGTCCTGTTATACTGTAAACAAGTCTGCCCTAGAGGCATTACAATATATATCCCTCCAGTCCTGCTAGGCCTTACACATCTCAGCATATCTCAAAACCGCTACTCCTTGAAATGGCTTATAGCTGCTCCCATAGTTGCTGAATGCCTTCTCCTCCATAGGTGGTGAACTGCTGACATTCCCACAGAGTGAATGGTTACAAGCCATGGGCCAGGTGGCATTTTTTGAATGACTCATACTTTGCCCTAGGTAAAAAGGACACCTATAACAATATGGCCCCTCTTTCCTAAAGTTATCTACTCCCTTTCAACCCCCATAATCAGATTATTCCCAGAAATGTATTGTGATTATCCTTGTAATGGAATGGCATTAGTACTAACTGTTAAGTAACTTCATTATGTTTGATTTTCTTACTGTATTAATGAACTAGTCACATTGCACCTGATGACCTTAGACAGACTTAGATGAGACTGCTGACTGTTGCATTGACTGTTATGCTGTTGTTTGACTTTTTGTTTGTAACTATTGGTTTTTTACAATTTTCTGTACATGTCTGCTGTTTTGCAGGTTTGGAAAATTTAAATAGAAAGTTTAATATAAAAAAATATAGCCGTGAGTCTTTCACTTTGACAATATCAACATTGTAAGTCAATAGGTCATCCCTCATGGTCACTATTTTCTGTCTATATCTCAGCTCCGGTAAATGTTTGTGTAATATTGCAAAGTTTCAGATATTTTTAAAATAAGATCACTACCAAAGATAATATGTCTATGTATAGCACAAAAATCCAAGAATATTATAATCATATTTTAAACTAATCATTCCCCAAGAAAAGGAACACATTTGAATGTATCATTTAAACTGACTCCATCAAGAGGCCCAAGTGTGTATATCAAGTATAACTACCTTTTCCCCATCAAATTTCTGTAATCCCCGCATATATGTGTTTATACACACTTTATCCCCACTACATACACAGAGTGATTTTGGGGGGTTAGTCAGCCTGGAAAAAAAGTTCAGCCATGGCATAAGTGTTGTCCATTGCATTGACAGCTCATATATCCTCTCCATTCCTATTTTTCAGATGACATACGGCCACTATCCTCCAGACTACTTAATAGCTTAGGACCATACCGCTCAACCTTTTCACTCACAAATCAGGGACAAACGACCAAAATCAGGAACATACCTGGAACAATTGTAATTTAAGTTCATGAAGCTGTGCAACATCTGAAAAAATAGCAATTTCAGCTCATGGAGCTGTGGGCAATATGCTGCTTAGGGTAAATATTGTTTTAATGAGAACAAGACTGCATCACTAATAGCTGGTATTTTATGACACAAATCCATATGCTTCAGTGACAGAAATGCAAAATGTATGAGGGACAGAGGAAATCAAATAAACTTGATGGAGAGTGACACATATCCATCTACTTTCAGTCAGTCATCATTTTTCTGCCCTGACCTCTGACTTTACCACTGGACCAATGCACTGGCTAAACATTTTCCAACTATCAAATATGTAATGCTGCCATCTAGTGGCTAATAATAGGAACAGTTTAATATCATATTACATCTTCCCTTTTTTGGAGACGCAGAAGAATAAAGAGCAAACTTACTCCCAAAATCATGTAAGTAACATAACTAACTTTTTACTGTAAGAAACTACTAAGCAGTATCTGTAAGTTATACAATGGGGTCAGATAATCTGTTATTGTGATTGGCTGACTGGCACTTTTGAATGTGGGTAAATCCTAAAATAACCCCAAGTAAAATGTGGCAGCAACTTGGGTTGGCAGGAGCACAACTCTTATCATTACACCCAACCTCCACATACCTCCACAAAAAAAAAATTAAAAACAATCATAAGCATTTAAGTAAGCATTAAGCCATGATGAAGGTGGCATCTAATGGTGGATTAATGTATAGTTGGGAGGGTTGTGGCCCAAGGTCGTAGGCCAAGTGCCTACAACAGCTCAACCATGCATTAATCCCATTAGATGCCACCTTCAGAGTGGCTTAATGTGCTTGTAACATGGTATGCATGATTTCAGGGTTACTATGATTGTGTGTGCAATCTTGTGAAGAAGATAAAGACACCCAGACTTTCTGCTTGTTACAGATTTGTGCTGCACTTTTCGAAAATGTAAAACACATCTATTTACATCGTGATGTGGTAAAAACAGCTCTATTGCTACATATGCACAACGTGCCTTCAACATGTTAATGTGGTTTATTTGCAGATCTACACTGCTATTATTATTATACCGTGTGTAGGAGGTCCACGGGCCAGTGATTTCAACTGCCATTTGTAACCTTCTCATAGACATTAGCATGCTATGTCCCTGCCCTCTGTGTTACTGTAACATACCTTCGATGTGGTGTGCTCCCAGTTCTGGTGCTTTTCTCACTACTTCTTCTGGTCGGTTTGTGGGGCCATGGCCATATTTTCTGGGATCTCTGCTGTCGCTCTGCAACTGCCGTAGTTCAAACTCAGTGTGCCATGAACTCGCAAATGGCGCACACATGTCTCGGTCCCATGGCACCACCAGTTTGTGTCATGCTGGTCCCATCTCGCTGTCCTCTCCTACATCATGCTGTGTGTCATGACTCCTGAGCCTCTCCAGTTGGTGCATCTGTGCGGTTGCTCTGGGACACCCTGGTGGTGTTGCCTCTTCACTTCCCTCTCCCTTCCGGTTCTCTGCTGTGTCTGACAGTCACGGTCTTGCTCCTCACTCGGTGAGCAAGACAAGACGTGCCCCTCTCATACCTGCAGCCCTTTTGCTGGTGCTGCTTCTATTTTGTGTGGATAGTGCTGGTATTTCAGTTTGGACACGGCATTACTGCTGGATTAATCCCCGCTCCAAACTATACCAGCTGATCTATTTTATCCAATCCAGCATGCTCTTTTCTGGCTCCTTAACTTTGCCATATTACAAAAGAATTTGAACTCCATTCTCATCAGCAAAATACAAAAATAGAAGCTTCCCATTCAAGCAATAGAAAAGAAAACTCACCATTGAAAATGATGAAATAGCTTCAGTTGGTGATCCCAAAACTGCCAAAGTTGTGGTCACTGCTGTTGCTGGAAAAAATGCTCCCATCACAATCCTGTAACACAAAATGTACACATGTAGTGCTCTGTGCCTCCCGCCCATACATAACAATCCCTGACTGATATATGGTCACAGACTACCATGGTGCCCTGTCCCTCCCAAACACATGACAGCACATGCTCCAACCACTCTCTCCCAGCTGGGATACAGCTCACTCTTGAAACACACTCTCTCCACTCTTTCCCAGCCATGCTAGCATCATTCGCTCTCCCTAGCAACAAGGAACTAGTTAATGTAGAGCAAAATACCATTTCTCTAAAAATATTAAAAAACTTAAATACAAGCAGCACATCATATTTTACTTTTTTTTTAAATATTCATTCATATAAAAATTGTATGATTTCAATAATTCACTCCAGGGTGTGGGTTGTTGTGAGATTTACCCACTTCTAGTGTGGTGTAAGTCATTCAGCCTGTAGCCTCGAGATGTATTATACCAGGCATTGGTAAATCCTACAACAACCCACACCATGTCACGCATTACTGTTTAAATCTACTCCTCAGATTTACTATACCTGGGAGCTTGGGTAGCCTAGCACGAACTCCCTGCTAGTGAGGGTGATTTTTCTGCCCCCACATACACTTGCATGTAATGAAGTTCATGGTGTCACAAAGTTGTTGAATTTTGTAGGTCTGAACTTTACCCTTCATTTAGATGTGCTAGATACCATAAAGCCCTTTGGGGTTTCATTAGACCCCATGCTCTGCTTGTTGGGTTCTTGTTCTGGTTACACTGTTTTTTCCTCCTTTCTTACTGTTCTCTGAAAATCTTAATTTCAGCAACATAGAGTGTGCACAAGGGTGAGTGGTGCTCAACAGGATTCAAAATAGCAACACTGTAAAACTGTGGCACTCACGCCCAAATAAAACATGACACTGGAGCTCTGTAAAACTATACATTTATTTATGGAAAAGCTAAAACATCGCTGACAATCTTCTTGCCATATCCATAATGTTTTGTTTCCTTTGCTTTTAGTTATCTGTCTGTGATTTCTTCTAAGCAGTTTTTCCCCTGTTGTTTTAGCCCAGTATCACAGTGCAGTACCTACTGCTCTTATGAGTGTCACTGGGATCTAGCAGTTGTTTGCTTTGTTCTGTATATGCACTTGGCTCTGCAGCCATTACTTCTAAGTTCTGGGAGTTCTTCTGCTGCCTTGTCATGTTGCAGTTTCTGTTTATATCACCTGCACTGTATCGCCTGTCTTATTTACATTGGTGTTTTGTGTATCTGTGGCATGAGTAACTTGTCAATGTGTAGTAGTTTAGATATCATTCTCCTGTTCATTAGCATTTACGACAGTGATTAGCAGTTTGCAATAATGTACTTTGGTATTCCAGAATGCTGACATATGAATCACCTCCTTCTAGTAATGACTTTTCCAATAGTTGTTCTGCTGTTTGCACTACTTTTTCTCCCAAGCTATTGGCGTTTTGGTACCTAGAGGATTCAGTCATGTATTTTATTTCCCACATTTTCATGACTGAAAAATTAATCTCTACTGAACTGTGGCTCAACGTAACATAGAAACATACATAAAAACACAGAAGTTGTTGGAAGATAAGGGCCTCCAGGCTCACCTAGTCTGCCCTATTTTCCCCACCTACAGTGACAATGCAGGCCCTAATCAGCCTAAGACCCCCCAACTTCCAAGATCCCTTTGTGTCTATCCAATGCATCCTTGAATCCTGTAACTATTTCTGCCCCTACCACCTCTGCTGGTAGGCTCTTCCACTTTTCCACCACCCTCTCCACGAAGAGGTACTTCCTCACATTTCCTCTGAACCCCCCAATTTCATATTGTGCACCCTCATCCTTTAGCATCATTTTCTTTGGAAAATGATACCCTTCTGTACCTTGTTCTTCCTTGTGAGGTATTTGAATGTTTCAATCATATCCCCCCCTTCTCTCCTTTCTTCCAGGCAGTACATATTTAATTCCCTTAGCCTTTCCTCATGGGGTATTTAATGCAGGCCCCACACCATTTTGATTGCCCTCCTCTGAACCACCTCTGTTTATGTCCTTTCGAAGATGGGGGTCTCCAAAACTGGACGAAGTTCTCAAAGTGTGGGTTCTCTAATTTACATAGTGGGATTATTACCTCCTTGCATCTGCTGGTGATTTTCTATACATCCCAGCATCCTGCAAGCCTTCCCTGCTGCCTTGTCACACTGCTTAGTTACCTTCAGGTCATCAGAGGTGACTACCCCCAGGTCCCTTTCCTGTTTTGAGCCTGCTATTGCCTCCTCTCCCAGGTGGTATGTTCTCCTGAGATTCTGTGCTCCATGTGCAATGTTTTGCACTTTTTATCATTGAAACCCATCTGTCAATCCCTTGGCCATTCCTCCAGCTTTTTTACACCACCCCTCATTCAATCCACCCCGCCCCTTGGTGTGTTCACTCTGTTGCAGAGCTTTGTGTCATCCGAAAAAATGCATACTTTCCCTTCTAGTCCCTCTGCAATATCACTGATAATGACATTAAAGAGGACTGAGCCCAAAGCTGATCCCTGTGGCACACCACTGGTCACTCTGCCTACTCCAGAGTGTATGCCATTTACCACCACCCTCTGAATCAATCTTATTGTTCAGCCAACTCTTCGCCCATTTTACTACTTTAGAACTACCCAGTCGAAGAACTCTGTAAGATTTGTTTGGCATGACCTGCCCCACATGAAACCACACTTCCTTGCTTCTTGCAGACAACTGGCAGTCAGGTGTTTCACTATCCTTTCCTTCAATAGTGTTTCCATTACCTTGCACACCACTGAGGTCAGGCTGACTGGCCTGTGCATTCCTGCCTCCTTCTTATTTCCACTTTTGTATAGTGGGACTACATCTGCCATCCTCCAGTCCCCTAGCACCTCCTCCATTTACAATGACAGTTTAAACAGTGCTGTCAGAAGTGCAGCCAGCACCCCCTTTAGTTCCTTCAGTATCCTGGGGTGCACCCCATCTGGTCCCATTGCCTTATTAACTTTTAGTGTTGTTAGTTCCCTAAGGACCCTTTCCTTAGAAAAGGTACTTGTGCCCACCTCCTGCCTGTCTGTTTTTATTTATTCTAGTATTTCATGCCTAGCTCTTATTTGATTTTGATGTGGGCAGTGTCCGTACTTTTTGTGTCTTCCAACCCAGCAATCTTAAAATATGTGGAGCAGCTGCTTACTATTACAAATTTATTTCCATTCCATTTAAATCAATCAGCTCCCAGGTTTTGCCAAGGCCAAGGTATTTCATGTGTAATAATGGTTTATTTTTGTTGTAAGTACCTGTGTTTTTGACAGACATTACACTTGAATATTTTTTGTTCAATATTCATTGCCATCCCTAACCAAAATATCACCTCTCTTTCTATTGCTTTCACTTTTCCCTTCCAGGATGACTGAGGTAACTACTCCCTAGCATTTCATTTCTTATACTATGTGACATTATCATGCTTTCTTCTTTTGGTTCTATCACACACATTTCACTCGGTTCTTTAAGATGATTCCAATATTTTCATGTTTGTGTGGATGACTCTCTTCTTTCTTTTGACCATCTATTGACATATAATTCCCTTTACTATTATGAGCACTTCATCTTTGTCTATTTCTTGTTGAATGTCAGTTTGCATTGTTTTGCTGATATGGCGCTTGTCTTTGACTAAATGTATCTGGGCCTCACATCCTGTTATTCTTCACCATCATGTTGACCTTTTTTGAAGTATGCCCTTGAAAGGGTATCTGCCATGTACGTCTCCTTGTCAGGTTTGTATGTGCTCCTTAACTGGTATGGATATAGTTTAAACTGCAGATTTTGGGAATGGCACAGCTTAATAGTTAGCTGAATACTGACTCAACGGGGTTGTTGTCAGTCTCAATTTCTGTCTCCTTTCTGTATATGAACTGTCAGAGTCTTTCACATCCAAATATTATCATCAAAGTCTCCATCTCAGTCTGTACATACTTTCTTGTGCATCTGTTTGGGCTTTCGAAGCAGAAGCTACTGCAACAACTTTTTGTATTAGTAATTCCCCAGATTCAGTTTTTTATGCATCCACTGAGACCTTGACTGTTCTGTCATGTCATGGTATCTTAATGCCATCTGAAGGAGTATTTGGTTTAGCTGTCTTATGGCTACCACTTACCTTGCTTCCCAATGTCATGCTACATGTTATTAAAGTAACTATCTTAGAGGTGAAGCTGCATACTGTATGACACATTTGTGTTGCATTTCCCCAAGTACGTTACCATTTCCATTAACCTTTCCAGTTCTATTCTGTTCACTGGAGCCTCCATTTCTGCCATGGCTTGTATTTTTGAGTTGCCTGGTATCACTCCTTTTTTGCTTAATATTTGACCAAAATATTTAATTTCAGGTGTCCCTAGCTTAGTTTTTTCTTTGTTAAACCATAAGTTCATTTGCCTGGTTCCTTCAATCACTTGTCTCAGTCTGATGTCATGTTGAAGATTACTGCTTCCAAAGATTACTATATAATGAAGATATGTTTTTAAATACGCCTGCTGTTTCAGCAAATATCTGGTTGACACACTTGTGAAACATCTCCTGGGTACTGTTTATCTCAAATAACAGCCTCTGGTATCAATACCCTTTCATGAGGGGTGTTAAATGTGATCAAGTATTTGGGCCCAGCAGTATAGCCTACAGGTTAGAGCAACACACTATGAATGAGCTTGGTACATCCAGCAGACCTAGATTTGATTCCCCCAACCTCCACTTGCATACTTTGTGACCCAGATCAAGTCATGTAACCTCCCCAATGCTCCCAGGCTGTCCTTGAAAAGAGACATTGTGCCTAGTGGGCCTTATCTGGTTACCAAATAATTAAAAAAAAGTTGTGAGACTTACCTGGCAGGTCCACAGCTGGCAATTAGTGTGCTAAAATGTATGGCCTCTGATAATTTCCTAGTTACCATAGTTCTTCTACAGTGGAAATCTGGAAGTGTTCTCTTCAGATAGTCTTCTTAGTTCCTTGGGGTCTAGGCTGTTCTTACTGTAATTTCCCATTTGGTTTTTCCGCAGTTACCATGGAGTTAACCCAGTCTGTGGGTCTTTCCACTTTCTCAGTTACTACTAATTCTTGCATAATATCTAGCTCTTCTTTGAACTTGTCTCTCTGCCTTATGGGTATTATTTCTTATGGTGCATGAACCACCAGTATAGCCATAGGTTTAATTATGATATGATGCAGTCTTCTGGGACACCTGATACCTTCAAATGTATCCTCAAATTCTGCATTTCTCATTGCTTATCAATGCTTCAGTTCTAGGTTGAAGAGAAAAAAGCAGGAGGCAGCTGCAAGAATGTAGACCAGAGTTGCAGAAAACATGATCAATTTGAATACAAGAGGAGCTTGGTATCACAGTCACTGGAATAAAAATTGTGAAAACCTTGGTAATGTTTCCAGAATGCATTCATTACATAAATAAGATAGCATTACTCAAAGCAATAAGATTGCAACACTCATGCTACAAGTTGGGTGAGTGCTGCTGTATTATTTACTTAATAAATTTATGCTACAAAACATAGCCAAGGTTTTGGCAATTTTTATTTCAGTGACTGTGATACCCAGCTCCTGTTGTCCATATGTTCTAGGTTCATACAGTCTTTTGGTCCTAATATTAGTTCTGAATTTGTCACTGTGATGTACTGTAGGAGTCATGCTTGGCCATTCTGCCCTTGTAAGTACACACTAGTTCACTTTTCCCTTTTACAGGAATGCACCTTCCTCCATTAGCCAGTCATTTGGCATTAGTGCCTTCTATTTGGATATCGCTTTTTCTCTGTATTTTCTCAAGCCTGTTTTCTAGTATTACATTAGCCAGAGTCTCAGTGTATTTTGTTAAATTCAGTGCTGTTTCCATTTATTGCTGACAGTGTGCCCACTTACTGTGTTCCTTGATCCTGAAAATGAGAGTGGTAGCATGTAAGCTGTTTGTTCATGCTGGACACCATGAGATCTCCTTATAGTGGTCCCCACCTGAGACTGAGGAGCCAGAACACTGTGGGGGGTGAAGTTTCCACTCTGCTTGATTTAGCGACTATCTGCTGAACCAGTCAGCCTGAGTGTTTAGTTTCCCAGATAGGCAAGAGGCTGATATGATCTGCAGGCTCAGTTCTGCCCACCTGAGCATTCTCATGGATTCCCTGATCACTGACATGCTGCATGTTCCCCCCTCTTTGTTGAGGTATGCCATCATCACTTGATTGTTTGTCCTGACCATGACTGAATGACCTCAGAGCATTGGAGCAAAGAACTGCAATGTGTGGTACACTGCTTGCATTTTCAGCACATCGACTGGCAGTTTGGTTTCTGTGGGTGACCAAAGGCCTTGAGCCACATGTCACTAGCATGGAGAAGGGGAGCTCAAGGGGCAGAGGACATAGCAATATTTAATCTTAGCAGTAGTCATCTCAGTGTAAATGAGATGGTTGTTTTGAGTAAGGGTTTATCATTTTCACCTTTAAGCCACCAACAAATTTGAACTGATGGTGGATTTGCACAGAAATGTTTAGCTCAATTAGGCAGAAAGAGAAGTTTTGGGGGAAATTAGCCAAGGACCCTCTGATCCGGGAAGTAAGACAAGTGATTAATTACAAATCTAGATATAATCCTACAAAAGGTAGAAATCACAGTGTTGAGGCATTTGTTTCATCAGTGTTGCATGATGTGGAGAAACTTTTTAAACATTCAGAGGAGCATCCACTTACTCATAACTTACCTTTAGCAGAAACTAGAGTCTTAAAGGATCTGGAGAAGGATAAATGCATTGTAATTCAACTTGCTGACAAGGGTGGGGGAATTGTAATTATGGATGTGACTCACTGTCCCGGGATGTGTAGAGATCTGTTAGATGTTGAAGAGAAATGTGAAAAATTGGCAGGTGACTCTACTACTCAAATATAACAGAGTATTCAACAAATATTACATTAGGCACTTGAATTAGGGCATTTGCATGGGTTGCAGAAAGATCTATTAGAAACCAGATTTCAAAAAATTCCTGTATTTTATGGATTACCCAAAATTTATAAGGATGCAAATAATCCTCCTGCCAGGCCAACAGACTCTGGTAATGAATCTGTACTTGAGAATATTCCAGTTTCATCAACTACTATGCATAGCCAGCAGTATTATACATGCAAAGCTACATGAAATACACTAATGATGTTTTGTCCATAATACAACAACACAATGAAACTACAGAATCTGGAAACTTTATTTTATGCAGCATGGATGTGAAGAATCTCTATACTTTAATGCCCTATCAGGAGGGCCTTCATAGCTTGGAGATGGGGTAACAGAAAGTGAACAGAGAAGACATTGCACCCATAAGCACACTTCTGGAGTTGGCAAGACTTGTTTTGTATGAAAATGGTTTCTGTTTTGAGGGACAGTATTACTGGCAGAAGAAGGGAATGACCATGGGTAGTACCATCACTCCTACTTATGCTAATTTTACATGGGTCATTTTGAAACTCAGTTTGTTTTAAATCCAATGTATAATCTATTTCTTTCTAAGATTTTGGTTTAAAAGCAGTACATTGATGATTTGCTTATCATCTGGATGGGTTCCATACAGGAATTATGCTGACTTCATGCATACTTGAACTCTCTAACTGAGAATTTAAGGTTTGTTCTGGTGGTTGATGAGAATGAGGTGCCCTTGCTTGACATAATAACCTATCAAAGAGATTGGAATTTAAAAACAAGAATTGACATAAAGAGCACAGACAGATATACACTGTTGTATGCTGACAGCTACCATTCAACACATCTAAAAGATAGCATTCCATATTCCCAAATGCTGAGAGTTAAAAGGAACTGCAGTATGGAACAAGAGAGAGAACAATTTCAAATCATGAAAATAGGTTCCTAGCAATGGGATATAATTAATAAAATCAAAATACTGTCCAGAAAACACCCATGAGGGCAAAAGAGGATACAAAAGAACAATATATATATATATATATATATTTTTTTAAATGAGACTTGTAACAGGATGGTGTTATCTCTGGGGTACTCCACTTTTCACTGAGAAGGAAAATTTGCTGACAACCATTGGGATATTTGAAAACCCACAGGAATTCCTGAATTAAATGTGTATCCTACTGTGGCCTCAAAAATAGTTAGTACCCTTACAGATATACCGGTGCACTCAGGGCAAAAGAAATTAGATAAAACAGGAACATATTTATTGTTGGGACCATTAGAACTAGGTGCACATCCTTGTGGAAGATGTATACATTATAGTAAAACATCAAAAAAAAATCAGAAATCCAGCACCCTAACGGGAATATTAAATTCCCTATCAGAATGTTTTTGAACTGTGACTCTGATCAAGTTATTTATATCCTTACTTGTCTTTGTTCTAGATATTATGTGGGTAAAACCACTAGGCCCTTGAAGTTGAGAATCAGTGAGAACAAGAGTTCTATATGAAACAGGAGTGAGAGTTCTCTGGTAGCACACCATTTTAACAGCGTGGGACACAATGCAGTGTCACTATGATTTTGGGCCACTGAGAGAGTGGAACCACCTGCCAAGGGCAGAGACTGGGAGAAAGCCCTAGAGAGAAGAGAAATGTATCGGATATTCTTGTTAGACACATTAGATAAAAAGATTAGAGATGAGTGAAGAGGAGAACTGGACAGTCTGTTGGTAATGCTATTCATCTAGCCTCTGCTCCCTCCATCCTAATTTGCTGCCTTCCATCCTTAACTTATGCTCAATTAGTTTGCTAAGTAGTGACTGTTTAGAGGTTACTCTGTTTATATCTTTGAGTTCTAGAAATGTAATAGACTGCACAGGTCAAAAGGAGGACATACCAGGTATCGATCTAGCACTAAACCTTTGTGTCTTATTCATTAATTTGTGACAAATTGGTTTTATAAGTTTGTGATGTTTAGAACACTTTCCTAGCATGTTAACAAGATTTGCATGATTAGAAATTATAACTATGAAAGTACTATTATATTACTATTTAATTAGTGCTAGCTCACAACTGTGGGGTTTTGGCTCCAACAAATGAATTAAGAGGGAACATTGTATAATATAGGATCTTGTAAATTTGAATGTTTGGAAGATGCCGAGGTGGAGCTGTGCCATGTTCACATTATACAGCAAATTCCATTTTTGATCAAATCACTTTTTGATGGGTTTAGGGGGCAAAAAGCATGCTTCGGAGAATATGTAAGCAAGAACACCTGACAGGGTGGGCATTATTGGGATATAATGGACTGCCAAGGGGGGTAATGAGGCAAGACGCTGCAGGCAGAGGGCCTCATAACCCCTGGAAGGTCTATTATATCCCATAACACCCACCCTGGAGGGTATTATCATGCTTTGAAAATGGGAAACTGCGTTTTATATGAAAATGGGAAACTGCGTTTTACATATTTGAAAAAAATATATTTTTCTTTAAATGTTTAAACTATGAGCTTTTTCATTTATTTTTGTAATAAAATAGTTCCTCCACCGCATTTTGCTGCTGATTTTTTTTAACTAAGGACTTTTGTCCTAGTAAAGCCTCTGCAGTTTTTACTTTTGGTTCCTTCCTGGTCATCATGGTTTCTCCCCCCCAACGCCTGACTGTTGCAGGACTTCAATTCAACTGTTTCTTTTTCACTGTTTTATTTATTTTTTATTTTTTGACATTGATCAATTCTTTTCTGCCTGGTCAGTTTTTTTTTTAAGCTGGGTTGTGGGCAAGGAGTGGTGGTGCTGGCCAGACGAGCTGAGAAGGCAAGAAAAGTAAGCCTTCTACATAAAGGTACAAAGCTTCCTTTTAGTTTATGCTTTGTTTAGACAAGGGCTACACTGTAGAAAACAAAAAGGATCTTCAGCAAATTGGCAGCAGAGTGATGGTGGTGGGCAGGTACACTGTGGAAGAACAGCTGGGAGATCTGTATGGGAATGCAGTGGGCAGAGGTACCGTGAGCGGGACCTGGAGAGTTGTCAGTGTGACAGCTTTCGATGTTTACAGTCAGAGGTGTGCTACTGATTTAAGAAGAAAATATTTTGTTCTACTGAATACTTAAAGAATGACATTGTGGCTCAGTCTGTGGCAGTTTTTTGCCTGCGTGTGTGGTGGTGGTGGAGCAGGTGTTTCTCTCAGTAAGCGAGAGAAAAAAATGACGGCTAGTGAATTTGAACATTTGGGGTGCCCAATGATGTGCTGAGTTAAGGGGCACCACAAATTGTCACTTTTTATTTGCTGGGCATTAAGAAATAACAACATTGGTGCCAGGGTGTTTGAGTCAATCAGAGTTCAGCTTTTGACTTGCCCATTTTCTAAGGATATATGCTGTCCATCCCTGTAGATCTCTGAGTCTGAATGCATGATGCCATTGATTAGTAATGTTGAGCCTTAGCAGTCAGGTCGGTCTCCCGGAGGCTGTGACATCATCTGACATCCAATGGTGCCGGACGATGATTGGCTGAAGCATTTCTCAGCCTCCTGCCCAGCTCTATAAATAGGTCTCATGTCATAACAGCACCTAAAAAAATGCACAGAATGAAAACAGCCACTAAAATAAAACACAAAAATCCCATAGCACTATAGCATGCTACAAAACAGCACTATTATCTTTCCTATTTATTCAAGGAGCTTCGCCTCCTGCACCCCCAACTTAAAAATAATTAACATGGGGGGAGATGACACTGAGGAATGGTGAAAAATTGGGAGGGGGCCACTCTCAAGGGGCACTGCAGTTGGCAGGGGATAAGGTTGGGGGTTGGGGCCATCTGTGGGTGGAGGGGAACAAAGTCGGGATGGTGGGTGGAATGGGACATAAATGAAAAAAAATAAACAAAAGAAACACACACCTAAAGCAACTAGTTCTGAACCCCGGTCCATTAGCACCACATGCAGTGACTCTAACCATTGCACCAAATGGTTGGCTTGACATAGGCAGCACCTACAACTCCCCGTATACTACACACCATCACTACTCCCTACAACACCAAAATAGCTCAAAAAGCCCTACAAAATGTGTTAAACTAATGATGTGCTATTAAAAGCACATAGCCCATAATAGAGTCATTGTTTTCACTTCGCCCATTTTCACTCACTCTAAAAGACTCACTATATTCATGGGCTACCTTATAAATATGGCAGTTCCTGCAGCATTCTGCATCACACATTCTGAACAATGTTTGGAATGCAGATTACCTGACGTTATTCCTTGGTGAGTTCTCCGTTTCTTCAGAATGCCCATTTTTATGTATATTGAGGAATACTGAGTTGCATAGAAAAACACAATTTTTTCTATGTAGATCCTGACTCTTGAGTGGGAATTCTGACCTCAGTGCACTTCACATCTGAGTATTGGAATATGTTAAGATAATTAAAGGTATGTATTTACTGAAATCAGTTTAAAAAGTTGTATAATACACATACCGTATTTGTGTAAAATATTTATTTTTTGAACTTACATATGTGAGTATGTTAACTTTTATACAGAACAGAGTGGAGGCTGAAGGACAACAGTTTGAAAACATTAAGTAGCAATGGTAGAAAAATTATGATTTGGTTATATTGATTTTATATATATAAAAAATGAAAAAAATGAAATGTACAATATTGATACATATTTTGAGAACATAGTTTAAATTTCTAGTAAAGTACCACACACTATTAGATATACAAAGGTGTGCTCATGTAGAAATGGGGAACTCCCAGCTGGTATTAAAATAGAGGAAACTCAAAGTAAAAACTGAATCTTGCATTAATATTACACTTGAAAGAATGTTTCTAGAAACACATAGAAAAACATAACTCTTGAAGTTTCTCGAATTTCTTGAAGTCAATACAGAAATGTTTGTGTAATGCATGATGTCATAACTAAATAGTAAATGAGAGTTTGGAATCAATATTACTTATAATGATTTCACTTATAAAGCTGAAATAATAATATGTAAATAAAGAACAATGGGATGGTGCATGTGACCTTGAACCATACGGCTTCCAGATTTGGTAGCTATTCATGTTATGAAACTACTATGTAAAACATTTTTCAAAAAAGATTTTTGCCTGATTTTTTTATGCAGATTATTTCCCTGATGAAGCCCATGATAGTGCAAAATGCTGGATACCGGTCAATGGATTGTTGTCACTGGATTACCTAAATAAATTAATTGGAGATCAATACAGTAGACTGTGTGGCTGGTTTTGAACTGCTTGGTTTTCATTACTTCCCTAACCCATCTGTCCATCATTGTTTTGGCCCACTGAATGGCAAACTGCTGAAGTCTTCCTGCAGCAGGTGAATGGTTTGCCTGGGTCTGCCTCATCTCACTGTTTACAGTTGTTGCAGAAAGTGGGTTTGTTTCTGGTAGAGGAGAAGTTTTGGTTAATGTTGAAATGTGGTTTATTGTAAGGTGCTTTATGAGTGAATTTAAGTTTAGATGACTTTATCCTGAATTGTTTGAATGTGGGATGAAAGGAAAGGTTTGTGGGCAGGTATTGATCCTTGTTACCTGATGCTTGCTTGCTTCCTCCCCTTTCCTTGAGAAATGGTGTTAGGGTCACCCCAAAGAGGTGACCATCTTTGAATGGCAGCTTTATAAGTGTTGTCTTTGACTCATTATCAGCTTGCTTTAATTTTAGCCACAGCAACCTTCTGGCCTTATTTTCCAGTACAGTGACTCTGGTACCAAATCTGAGAGCATCCAAAGAAGCATCCATGAGTTATCTTGCTGCTGTAAGGCACAATCTCTTGCATATTCTAGGTGGGAGCCATCTGGGATGTCCTGTGCCATGACCTTCACTCAGCTGAGGAAGGTTCTGCTAGAGAACAGCATGGCAGTGTCATAAGAGAGGAATAATCCAATGGCCTTGTGAATTTTCTTTAAATGCTCGCCAATGTTTTTGTCCATAGGATTTTTCAATGCCACTGTGCACTCAATGGGTATAGTAGTGCCCTTTAGGAGAGCAGAAACTGGAGGGTCAACATTAGGTGTCCTGGATCAGGCTCCCTTTTGTGTTGTAGAGGCTGGGTAAGCTGTGTTCACCATATGCCTCGCTGGTATTCTTGTTGGCTCCAGTGTATCATACTTCTTCTGAATGATGACATCACTTGCCTGACACAAAGGGAAATGAGGTTTATCTGGAGGACAACCTGAGAGTAGGAGAAGGTCAAAGATGTATTTGGAATGGATACATCATCCAATATTTTAAGAACACCCCTTACCATTCTAATAGGCTCATCAATATGGTCCCCATAACAAAATCTGGCAGATAAATATTCTTGATCATCATTCTTGTAATATGAAGTGTGAGGAGAGCTATTTGGGGATCTTCTTCTTTGGCTGGTAGACCCTGGGAAGGGGGAGGGTTCCTGTTTCCTTTTTCTGGTAACAGGGGTGCCTTGGATGTTAGTTCCTCCAGAAATCGGAAGAGCAATTGTGCTTGCCCTGTGTCCAAGGCTAGAGGTGCTGTTGGTGGGTTGGGTCGTGGTTTAGATGTGACTGCAAACTTGTGCTGGACAGCACCAGTGTCCTATGTACTTCTACACTCAGTGATGGTGCAAACTGAACAGATGCACTGTCTCATGTGTGTTTCTGGCACCGGAGACCCACATTCTTTTCATTTAGCCATTATTATAATGCCTCTTACAAGTCTCTGACAGAGAAAAAGGGAGGAAAAAATGAAAAAGAATGGAAAAATGTGTCCCTCTGGCAAATTTAAAGTGTTGGTAAAGTGCATGCAGATGAGTTTCCCTAATATGCTCCTAATGACAGGCAAATAGAGGGCTGGATAACTATTAAGCCCTCTGAAACCCTATCCACTGGGTGGTGTGCAGGGTAGCTGACTGCTGACATACAGTACAGGGCACAGCTTATCCCTTGTAAGATGGCTGCTAAGGAAAAGCATGCCCAAACTAAGATGTCTGCCAAGAGAGGTACCCTGGAACATGGCCAGCAGGTCATCAGGGTCTATATACCATCACAAAGAGGACCACTGCTGTAGTGAGACAAGATCTCATCTGCCTCCACAAGGAACAACAGCATCCCCACAAATATAGCCACCAATCTCAAGACATGAAATCTTGGTAGGGAAGAGTGAGGACCTCACTCGAGAACAGGATGGTGCACCTCTCAAGATGGTGCCCAAAGAAGTGACCACACCCAGCTGAACAACAGATTAACATTACACTGGGCTTCCCCCAAACAAACAAAGAACGGTGTCAGGTGCCAAGGGAAGGGTGTGGTTGGGGTTTCCCAGTAGCTGATGCTCAGGGCAGACTGTGGTAGAGTGGCTCTCCACACAGCACATCAAAGGCAGGAAATTAATTTGACCAGTCCAAGCAGCTACACAGCCTTACCAGACACCATAACACATTAATCAATCACAGAATCAAAAGGGAGAGTTGGTAGCAGGCATGCAGTGGTCCTGGAAGGGAGCCTGGTGTCTGAACTGAATGGGCAAATAGGAGTTGGTATCAGGCATACAGGGCCCTGGAAAAGAGCCTGGTGTCTGGGCTGAAGAGGCAGGGAAGATGCAGCAGGTGAGTCCTCTCTGCCTGGTGAGACCCCAGCCAATTGTACTTAGACAGCTGTATGGAAACTGATCCCTGTGTCACTCAGGAGAGACTCCAGGGGTTCTGAAAGATAACCAGGGTGGATGCTGCAGGAGGGTCCAGACTGCGGAGACTTAAGGGCTTATGTTAAAAACTCTCAGACCAGCCTAAAACATAGCTTCTTGGGTCACTCAGAAGGGATCCTCCAAGGAAGCTAAACTAATAAGTAAATCTGAGTCAGGCAACAAACATCTCATTACAAGGAGAACATGAATCGAAATATAGTTGTAAAAACCTTAAAATAGCTCCTGTAGATGCGCTTGCCAAATGAGCATCTGGAATAAGTATATGAAAGGGTAGAAAGAGAAAAAAACATTTTAAAAGTAAACACTCTAGGATAAATAACTTAGACATTGGAAGCAGTCTGATATCATGACCAGCCTGTAGAGATGCACAAAGTAAACTGTAGTTTCTGGGATGGACTAGGGGGCTGGCCTCCAGCCAGTTCAAATGTCATTGTATCATGCATTAACCTATAGGCTGGAGGAGGGATATCTCACTTGCATTATCATTCCAGTTAGCTTATTCTCACTGTGTTTAACTGTAGTTTCAGTCTGGTATGATAGAGAAGTCATGATGAAGAAGAGAGCAGAGAGTGCACAGTGTGAGCCTGCACAGGGAACTGCAGGACCTTATGAGTTGTATGGCACTACTGATTGTTTGTGATAAAAGTGTGTGTGTGTCATGTGGGCATCCAGGAATCATCGATGACTATTTTGAGTCATCATTTTTTTTCCTCATCCCTGGCTGGCCTCCCTCCACTTTGCTACTCCCTTTGACCCTGTCACCAGCCATCTCTGGCACTTACAGCCCCCTGCCTTCTGGTGTTCCATGAATTTCCCACTGTGGCAGAGCCTTCTGGGTTCCCCAGGCCCAGGCAGACACTAGGTAATGTAATGGACGGAGGAGCGGGCAACCCAGTAGGTGGTGCAGAGCCTGCGAAGCAGCATGGTGCCATTCTGCAGTGCCATTTTCTCCCCTCCACTCTGGCATCTCATGCACGAGGACTGATTGGATGCATCCCAGTCCAGGGGTGCCTGCCTTCCCCCTTGTGGCTCCACTTGCACTGTCACCTGTGGTCACCCAGGTGCAGTATCACAGCAGCGCTTGGAAACATCACTCCACAGAGGAGGAACATGCCTGTGGGATGTTCAGTCCTCCTCCCCCAGTCAATCTCCGAGTGATCCATGTCTATTCTAGAACCCATGTCACAGGCATGGTAGTAAGTGAGGCACAGTACCTCAGCCCTCCACACCACTGGATCGACCTGAGTAATCATTGTTAGCAACTGGCAGTGGCTGCCCCATGTCATCATTTCTAATGCATGTATTTTCCATTCATGTAGAAAACATCCAGAGAAGAACAGGAAAAGCAAGATATGCAAGGGATGGAAAGGAGCAACTAAAGTTTCCTCCGTAACAGTTCCACCAAGTAAAAGTTCTGCAAATGATGGTGGTGGTGATGGAGACTGGAGCTGGTTGTGGTGGGACAGGAACTGGGAGTCATAGTCATGGGGCTGTAAGGAGGAGGGTTGCTGGGTGTATAAGAGTACAGCCAAAGAAACCATGGTTCATTAGTCCCCAGAAATCCACTAGTTCCATTCCCACTGCAACAAGCAGCCTTCCCTGCTGGTCATCCACTGCAGCTGGTGATGAAACCATCCTGACTAATCCAGAAGAACACCAGTTTTCCCCTCTTCCTTCTTCCAGTGCTTCATGTTCCATTACTCAAGATAGAAGTGATTCATTCAGAAATATAAACTGCAGTTGATTCATGTTTTATTGGCACATACAAATAAATAATAATGATAATATAATAATTAAAAAATGATAACCATGATTCTATATAAACTTATTTTGCAGATTATAATTTTATATCACATATATTATTATATAATGTATTATATCACATATATGAGATATGTCATATTTTATCAGATTGTATTAGTCAATCATATATGTAAGTAATAAGTCATGGCAGGGTGTGTAGCAAAAGATTTTAATGCATGCCTCAGGAAGCCGAAGTGTCCTCATACCCCTGGGAAGTGCATTAAAATCCTTTAATGCACACCCTGTCATGGCTTACCATTCATTTATTTGTATTTATTTATTTATTTCAGTTTAGGATTAATACCTTTGAGTCAAGGACTTGTTTTCAAAGGTTCAGAGTCAGTTAAACGAACAGATACAGACAACATAACACATAGCACAGCAGTGAATTACAAAATAAGGTTACAGAGGGTTGCACATACTTTTAAGTTTAACTAATACATAGGAGTCTAGATTTCACTAGTACATAGGAGTCAAACATTGTAAACATTATCACATTTATGAAACGGCTCATTTTGTTGAAAATTTAGAAAATGGCTTGCACTGATTAAAACATACAATAAAAATAGTTTTGTTGTGAAGATAAGATTTTTTTAAAATATAATGTGGTAACGTAAGAAACTAGTCCAACCAAATGTCCAGTAGGTGGCACTGTGTAACATCTTTTCTGCTTTTTTTTGGTGTCTTGTGTGACATTTATCTCTCCTTTGATGTAGTGCACCCTTTTACTGTTGAGACCTGATTGAAATTGATGTTTAAAGAGCACCCCCACACACACGCTCTGTAGAGTGCCACATTTGCTGCTTGAGACCACTGCTCCACTCATTTACCACTTGAGATCACCCTTCCCCCCAATATAGCACCAATTACTGCTGATTCATGTTAAAGCAATTTTAAGAGTGATAGTAGAACTCCCACACTTTGTGGTGGAGAGCGCCGATAGAATTGGCCCCCTCTCTCACTTCACCTACTGAAGAGCTCCCTCACCCTCACCCTGCTGCACTTGAATAGTGCTGTTGAGGTCCCAAACAACATGATCAGACCAGAGCTGGTTGGTTGGTTTGTAGTGTCATGCTTCCCCTCAGGAGCTGACCAGAGATGAGGCAAGAAATCAGCAGCCTGTGGAAGTCAGTAAACAATGAATTATTCACTGTCCAGGCTCTCAGAATGTGTGTGGATGAGGTTGGAGAGCCGAACACTATACTAGAACACTGAAGACATTCCCCCCCCCACCCCGCTGATCATGTAGCGACATGAGGTTAATAGTCCCAAGCTGCGGAGTTGGTAATGAATGGCAGGTGGCTTTCTAAACATAGTTCAAACTTTTTTTGGTATGATTATAGAGGTATGGTCTGCCCTTTTTATTACTTTTATTTTGTTGTACTGCAAGACAATGAAATTAAATGATCATGCAACACATTATGGCTTGATACTGCAGAGCTGAAAATCAACAAAGTCCAGGAGGGTAGCATCTTTCAGAAAAAGAGATGTGTAAGAACAAGGAGGCACAATTTAAAGATAGAGGGGGGATGGCTCAGGGGTAATGTGAGGACATTTTTTTTTTCATGGAGAGAGTGGTGGATGCATGGAACTGCCTTCCTGAGGCGGTTGTTGAGTCTAAAACAGTGGGGGAATTCAAACATTCATGGGACAGACATAAGGCAATTGTAGTGGGGGGTTGCAGAAAGTAGGCTGTTGGTTAACTAGAATCTGCAGCTTATCCAATAGGAAGGGAAATGGGCAGGCTGGGTGGGCCAAGTGGTCCTTATCTGCCATTAAAGTCTATGTTTCTGTGTTTCTATGTTTCTAGTGGGAGAAGGAGGTGAAACTGTGTTTTTTCAGCAGTGGTCAACATAGTAAACTTTAAGTTTTTAAGACTTAAAATTAGTTTTTTAAGTAGTGGGAAATGTTTAAAAGTATGATTTGACTGCTGTTGTGCAGCTTGAGGTTTGAAAGATTATAAAAAGTTGTTATCAATTATTTTTAAATTTCAGTGTAGCAAACTGAAAGATTTCCAAGACTGTGGCTAAAGTATTTATTTATTTATCTCACTTTCATTTTTGGAGTACAGTGATATCTTTAGGTAAGTAAATTTTTTGAGGGAGGAAAACAAGATTTGGCATCCGACTGTAATTCTAGATTTAATGCATAGTCAGGTGACTTCTCTTGGCCAATGACATTTCTAGATTTATTCTTGCCATTTTATAAAATATATAATATTATAGTTTAGCAATAATGTATAAATAATACATAGAATAATAGATAGATAAGTGTGTATTACAAGGCAGTAATACCATCAATGGGTTTGGGGGATATGGAACCTTGACAGTGAAGCTTGAGAGGTTCTAAAGCCCTCAAACCTTAAGATGGTATTACTGCTTTGTAAAACACTTATCTTTCTGTTATTTTTTGTAATATATGGATCCATTAATAATACTACAACTGGAGAGGACTTTTGAACTTTAGTATTATCAGCAAAAATGATCGTATTACCATTTTTCAGGATAGTATTACTGAAAGTAGTGATGTATTGCTGAGAAATTTTTGTATAACTTAGTATATATTATTGAGGCTTATCCATATATTACAAATCAGAAATTGGTCATGAAAGGTTTGGAATAATAGCTTTTTTAAATGATCTGCTAATTTTAATAGCAATTACTGTACTTCTATAAATTGGACTGGCTGCAAAACAGCTAAACAACAAATCACTGTGCACTATTCATGCACAAATTCTCATAATGTGATCCAGATATTAATTAAGCTTGAATAACTTCATCTAATAAGAATTCTGATTTGATTAAACTACTTTCTATTGGTTAGCAAATTATGTAGTTGGTAGAACTTCCTTTCTTGTCAACATCTTTTAATTAGAAGAAGGATGTATTCTTACCTTTTTTAATATCTGGCCAACAGTATTTCCTTAAGGCAAAATAATATGCCTATAATTCTTTTATTTCTGTGTTTTAGTGGCGGTACTTGTCCTAATCAATGCCTTCCATGTGCTTTTGGATCTCCTATTTGCAGCAAATATATATATATATATATATATATATATATATATATATATATATATATATATATTATATATATTGTTTTCTCCTCATTAATGCTCATACTGTAGTATTATGCTAAAAATGGATGTGGTAAGGGAATGGATACTATCTAAGAATTTAAATATTTTAGTATTCTAAGAGACATGACTGTCTTCTGAAATTTTCAATGATTTAATGTCAACCCTGAGATATCAAATTTGGCACCTACTGTAGAAATAGGCAAATGTGAAGGAGGTGTACTAGTTTGTAGGTCTCTATCACTTCATTCTCTCCAAATCAAGACAGTTTTAACTCCTGAAACTTTTTCTTGATAGCATATCAACCCCCAAAACATCAATGATCAATATCATTTTTTTGTTATGATTGTCCCATTTAAAGACTCATGAAATTGTTTTAATTGGGAACCTACATATTGATTGGACAACAATTACTGATCTTCCTCTTTTAAATTATGTATTTTCTAAATTGCAGTTAATCCAATAATCACAGAACCCACTCCAGTCAATGTAAAAATCCTATTCACACTCCAGTTCTTAATGTTATTCTAGTAAATAAACCTGCGCTATATTCTAGTCATGGTATTTTAGCAGAGTTATTCAGTGATGACCAAGTCAATTTTGCGTAAGGAATAAAATTAGAATTGCTGGATCTTTGACAAACATAAGCTGGCATTCAGTTAACAAATTTAATTACCTAGAGTTTAAGACTGATTTATACAAGGTGTACTGGAGTTGAATGGAATTAATCCCACAATACATGATTCCTAAGACTTCTTTCCACAAGAATTGTTTTTCTCTACAGTGTGTAACAAGCATAGACATACAGTTTTTGAACAAAAAAGTAAAAAAGAATATTTCTTGGCAATTGATAACTCTATGTAAGCTAAACAAGAGAAAAAATACATAATGAAAAAAGCAAAACACTAAAATACCGTTGCTGATTGGAATGAATATAAACATTTGAGAAATTATCTGAAAAAATAGATTAGCTAAAGCTGCATAGTTTAATACATATTTACCTTCTTCTCAAACCTCAAATCCAAGAAAACGTTGACAACTAGTGAAATCACAAATTGCCCAATCTAAGTCTGAAATTCTTCAGTCTTTCAATATTGATGGTTTGCTTGTAAATAGGAAACATAGCTGGCCAATTCTTTAAACACAAAACACATGGGCCCAGATATTCAGAGCATTTGTGCAAGGTGTAACCGAGATGTGCAGGCACAACCACACACTTGCACACCACAGCCATATTGAACCAATGAGAATGCATAGCCCAAAATGCACTGCACAGAGGTGAAATAGTAATGTATGTGGCACAAATACAAGGGGGCGTTCCCATGGATAAGCAGCACAATGGCATATCCAGCTGAAAAACACGGCGCAAGTCAGAAGCAACACACAGAATGCACTAGACAGACTTGAGCATATAAAAGGAGGCTCAAACAGACACACAGCAGATGCACAACACTGAAACAGGCAGTGATGGATGCAGGGTCATTCCTTATGGATGTGGTAATGAGGGGTGTCAGGAGGAGGGAGGAAAAGCAACGTGGCTGAGGTAGTGCCCCACAGCAGTATGCCCAACACAGACAGTACCGTGCCTGCCTCACCTTTGTGGATTATGATGATATTGAGATCATAGGCCAGTACCAGCTGAACAGGGCAATTCTGAGGCAGCTCTGTGAGCTGTGCTATGATGAGTTGCAGGCACCCACCAGAAGGAGTCACACCATGTCTGTGGAGAACAACGTGACAGCAGCGATGTGCCTGCTCACCACAGGTACCTTCCAGAAAGCAACGAGGAATTTACTGGGATCACTCAGTCAGCCACATCCCACCTCTTCACACAGTTCCTCAATGCTCTGCTGCCACATGCTTCAGAGTTCATATGATTCCCAAGCACACAGGCAGAGCATACAGCAAACATACAGGACTTCCACAGGGTGACACGCATGCCAGGTGTGATAGGAGCCATAGACTGCACCCACATGGCCATTCACACACCACCTGGCCCAGAGGGGGCCACCTACTTGAATAGGAAGGGGTACCCCTCAGTCAACTGCCAGGTGGTGTGCAGTGCCATGGATCACATCACCAATTTCTGCACCACACCACCTGGGAGTGCACATGATGCATTCATCTGCCACAGCTCCAGCCTGTGCCAGAGTTTTGAGTGTGGGGAGATCCCCACTAGGCACCTGGTAGGTGAGCATGGCATGGTGAGGAACATGGCTGCAGCCATGCCATGGGTATAAGCCCATGGCACACAATGTGGGAGTGGGCAGGGTGGCAGCAGGCAGCAGGGGTGAGAGGAGTAACAACCAATGTAGAGTAATAACCGTATCCTCATCCCACACAGGTGACAGCACCTACCCCCTGAGACCCTGGCTGGCTCACCCCCTACCAGCACCCATCCACAGCTGTGAAGGATAGTTATAATGAGGCACACACCTCTACATGCATTGGCATCGATCATGTGTTTGGCATGCTCAAGATGTGTTTCCATTGCCTAGACAGGCCAGGTGGTGCCCTACAGTACAGCCCTGTGAAAACCTGTAACCTATTCCTGGCCTGCTGCATGCTGCACAACATGATCATTGACTGGAGGATAGCTGTCCAGGTAGATGACAGTGACAGCAGTGAAGAGGATAGGGAGGACAGGCTGGAAGGGGGGCGTGCAGCTACCCATGGGCAGGAGGGACCCCAGGCTTGCAGGCCTTGCCAGGAGGCATCAGGCTACCATCACACAGGAGCACTACGGGGACTAGAGGTAAGTGAATAGATGTGCCTGCCATGCATGCATGGACCCCAACCCCACCCACAGGGGCACAAGGGCACACAGGGATGCATGCACCAACACTGGCATACACACAGAATGCACAGGGACTGCACAGCCACACAGTCACAAGCACACAGAACAGTGTAGAGGTATGGGCACACACACATGCACACAATCACACATGAGAGCCGAGATGTGGCATGGATCAGAGAGAAGACTCCGGCACACAGGCAGGGCAGCCATGGTGCTGCCATTATCATGCCCATGTCTCAAGGCCCAGCAGCACAACATCCACACATGGAGGATGTACCACATGCCATACATGCATACTGGCACACTCACAGGTCTTCACCCACACATGTGTGCACTAGACAACAGCAGTGGTCAGCAGGTTAGAACAGCACACCCAGCAGGCCTACCGCGTGATGCCACAGCTACCATGGCCATGTGGGTGGCCCCACCCAGGCTATGTGACAGCCACTGGCTGCACAATAGCCACTGGGTGGGTGTCCAACACACTCGCAGGGGTGGAGGCCTGAGAATGTGACCGGGGTGAAAGGACCAGCAAAGAAAGCAGTGCCGGGGGTGTCAGGGATGGCTATGTCAGATCCTGGTGTCAGAAGTGCAGGGGTCACTCGACGCTGTGTCCGTGGTGTGGCTGTGCCACTGTAGGGAGTCCTATGCACATGGTCATGCCCAGTGGACACCAGTGATGCAAATCCTGCGGCGATGGCACAGGCAATGGGGTCCATCGATGTGGTCATGGCCTCCTGCAGCTGCCGGAGCTTGCCAATGAGTGGTGCACATCCACTGTTCTGATGCTCATCCAACTGACACACCTCAACCAGCAGTGCACATACCCTGGCCCCAGGCACTGCCTAGTGATCCATGGATGCCCGCAGTAGTCTGCTGTGCTCATCCAGCCAGTCAGCACCCTGCACAGCCTGGGGTGGATGCTGACCCACTGGGGGTGTCGTGGCATGCAGGTCAATGCCCTGTTCCAGTGGATGCTGCTCGGGGGACCACACAGAGGGAGATGTATGTGTAGGTGCACTGGTGGTGGCTCCTATGGCATGCAGTAAGGTGGTCACTGCAACCTGCTGCTGCTGCCCAATCAGCTGCTGGTCCATCCCTGTGGCATCAGCATCCATGGCAGTGCCCCCCAGCCAGTAACAGTGGCAGCGCCACACACCACTGCATGGCCAGGGTCAGCGTGCAGCAATGCGTATGCCAGCACGCCACTGGTGCCCACCGCCGCCTGTGTCTGGCCCTCTACCCTGAGTGGCACCACTTGGTCTGTGCCATCCAGGATCAGTGTCATGTCATTATCTCAGTTGGATGCATAGCCCAACAATGTGGCTGTGATCAGCATGGACAGGCCCTCACTGAGTAGAGTTTCCAACAGTGTGTTATCGTTGTTGAGGCCCAATAAGTCCAGCAGTCCCACACTGACCCCGATGCAGATGGTCCCTGTCCCGGATGCCTGTGGATGTGGATGGCAACTCCTACTCTGGTCCATTGTTGGCAGTGGCATCCTGCAATGTACCCTGGAGGTGTGATGTCGCTGGAAGACAAAATGGCATTATCAGTGGTGGGGATGTTACTGTCCAGGCTGGGCCCAGGTCCCAGTGTTGGTGCCCATGCAGCCCACCCATGCTGGCATGCGGTGGTGTACACCTGGGCAGCAGCGTTCAGCAGGCCAGACATGGCACCAATGCTGCCCATGACAGGTCAGAAGTGTTGGATGGCGGGGGTGTGTGGCACACCTATAGCACATGGATGGCATGCGGGGCACACCACACAGCACCATCAGTGGTGGAGTGAGTGGTGTGCTGCAGAGGGTGCCCCAGTGTATCACACAGTGCCACTAGCATGCTGGGCATGCAGCACCATGCGTCTGTCTGGCCATTCGACACAGCCTGGAGCATGCACTCTGGCCACAGTACAGTGGCTGTGCAGCTGACTCACTGATCCGGGGTGCACAGTGCCATGTACAGTGGCACCATGTGTGACCTGCACTGTCACAAGCCACACACACACAGGTCATGCTGCACAGTGGCTGGCACACCTGCATGGTGCAGGCCGCCTTCCCCCCCGGGTGCCACACAGTGACTCACAGTACAGTGAGTACTGGGGGCTGCCACCCATCTGGAATCTTCCACCCATGATACTCTCAATGGCAGCATGGCTGATGGTCACCACCATCAGCTCTTCCATTGCCAACCATGCAGCAGCGTCGCTGAGTCCCCCACCCGTCCTGCTGCGGGATGCCTTTGATGACCACCACCTTCTCCTTGATGTGATGTCTGTCAGTCCCCATCTTCTTCTTGCACTCCTCTGCAGACCTCTGATGCCTCTCATGGGCATTTACACAGGTGGCCACCGCATCTCACTGGCTGACCATTCCTATGGGGTACCTGTGGCACCACTCAGCAGGGCATCCCTGTCAAGGTAGGCCTCAAACAGAGCCTGCTGCTATTCTTTCATGAAATTCAGCCTGTGCTTCTTTGCAGGCCCCTGCTTCTCCACTCCCTGAACCTCTAACATGCTGCTAGCTGTGGACAGCTGAGGACAGGCCCATCAGCTGCTTGGAAGCCCACAAAGGGGCTGTGGTGATCTGTCAGCATGGCCATCCCATTCCCTGCATGTACATACCTTACCTCAATGGCTGCACTATGTGTCAGTGGCATGGTACTTGTAAAGTGCAACACATGCAAATGAGCTGTTGCACAACTGTAATGTGATGCAAATGAGCCCAACTGCACCATGCATTGCCTCATGAGGCCATTTGCATATGCCTGTGGAATATTGTGATATTGCACCTTGTGCAATGGGAATGCTCTGGAGCATCTGTGTGGTGCATATCTGGCACATGCACAGTGTGCAGCCATGAGGTGTGCATGTGTGCCATTGGCAGACCCATGTTCAGTGTCCTATCAAGTGGCCATGTGCATTGTGCGATACTCCACCATTGCGCATGCTGCACCGTGCACCTACTGTTCATCCAGGCATACTGCTCCGCCAGGGCACATTGTGCAGCAGCACCAGTTGTGCCAAGCCAGTGACAGTACATGGCCGGGCATGCATGCCCTTGCACAGGGTCATGCATGGTGCCTACAGGGTCATAGCCATGACTTCATGCCCCCGCCAGTCCATGACATGGTGTGCATGTGTGGTGCTGTGCAATAAGCCACCACTGTGCATGTCAATTGCACATCCACGTGCTGCGTGGTCATGTACTGTAGCCTGCTATTGCACATGGTAAACGAGCATCACCACACGCATGCAGTGTAGGCCGCAGCACTCATTTCATGACAAATAGAATCAGTGCGATATGGTGGGTTCAGGGAGTTGTGCATGCCATGCTCTGAACTTGTCAGAGTGGAGATGTGCAACCTCATTGTGCTGATGGAGCCCTATGCACCCCAGCTGTTTGGGAATGTGGATCTGCAGGTGCCGCAGTCTCAGGTGTGGGACAGGGTAGCAGTAGGCCTGGAGCACTGCACCAGCATGCCTCACATGGGCCAGCAGTGTCGGCACCATTATGCTGACCTGCGGTGGAAGGATCCCGGATGTCTATGCAGGCTCCAGGTGAGGGTGCAACGGAGTGCCGTGCCACACCCAGGTATGTGTCCATGCATACTGTGCATGTCAGTAGAGACTTTGTACTGTGCTGCTAGGTGTGCTGCATGTGCAGCTACCCTGGGGGGCCACTGTGCTGGTTGGCGCTGAGTGTCCTGCATGACTGTCATGTGCACCTTGGTGGTGCATGTTGCTGTTGTCCAGGCACCTGGGCCCACAGACGGGTGGTGTACCATCCCGTGCCATGCCAGCAGTGTGCATGGGGTTGGGGGAGTTTATGGCATACCACTTATGTCCTTGTCTGTCTCTCTATTCCATCCACAGGACTCAAAGACCACAGGAGGGCTAGGTCAGTGGCAGATGTGGCCAGGCAGTGGTGTGATGGGGTTGCCCCTGGTGCACCATTGCAGGGACAGCCAGGTAAGCATGTGCTGCATGTCGTACTGTGCATCTGTGGGGCTCTGTAGGGCCCTGGGGTCCAGCCGTGGGCACTGCTACCATGCTTGGCCACTGCATGGGTGGGTTCCTGCCCCAGTGGCCAGTGCCGAGCTGCGCTGCATGTGTGAGCACCATGCACATGTCCTGTGTGTGGTGGTGCAACAGTGCTGCACTGTTGGGGTGGGGCAGTGTGCGTGCACCCCATAGTGTGTGACTGCTGCAGGGTGTTTGCAGGTCACCTCATGTGGTGTGCACCTACACAGTGGGGTCCTCTGTGTTGCTGTGTGTGCATGTCACCTGGGGTAGCCTAGCCATCCCATTGTGGGTGCACCATGGTCGGCTGTTGCAGTCCTCTGTGCACATGCCCTTGGAGGTCCATCTACTGGTGGGTGTAATCGCTGTCCAGTGCACATGGGTGGGTGGGCCTGGCCCCCTCATGGTATGTCACTTATCACCTGTTCTGTCCCTTCTCCTATGTCTGGCTGGGCCCCGGGCCAGGAAACATTATCCATCCCAACTGGTGGGGCCTTCCATATCATGCCCAGACTGCTGTGCCGGAACAACAGACTGACATCCATGCTGCTGCCTGTGGGGTAGCACCAGCTGCCAGCTATATAGGAACTGAGCCATGAGGTGTGGTGGCTGCAGGCTATACTGAGGGACCAGAGGCACTGTTGTGTGAGCACAGCTCTATTGTTCCCTGGTAGTCCCCTGCCCATCCCCCTGTTTGCTGGGTCATCCTTCCAAACCACTGTTCCTTCACTCAGTCCCTGTCCCCTGCTTCTACTGTTGCCTCCCCTGTGTTTTCCCTGTTGCAGTTTCCGGGAGCCCTGTTTGCACATCTTTGTTTTTGTTTGCCCATTAAAGTGCAGTTATGTTTTCTACAATGACTGTGTCTATGTTTCCTTTGCAGGCGGCATGTTGTGCTGTACTACAGGTGTCTATTCATGTCTGTGGGTGTGTCCCCTGCTGTCCCACTGTGGTCTCCCCTGGGTGGTGCCCTTGTGTGCACTGGATCTGTTTGCCATATCCCTGTCTCCTGCGTGGCTGTGGGCAATGGGTCACACCCTACCCTGTGTGCTGTTCTGTGCCACTTGTCCTTGTCTGTCTGTGCTGCTCTTCTTTCTGCTTGTCGTGCTGCTCCTGCTGGTGTGCCCTGCAGCGTGGTGCCCTTTTCCTTGCCGTGTTGCAGGCCGTCTGCCCCCTGATTCCCCTGTGCCTCCCTCTCCCCCCTTTTCTGCTGTCCTCTGTGCATGTGTGGTGTCCTGGCACCATGGCTGTGCCACTGTCCACTGCATCTCCACCTGTCGGGGTTGTGTTGCTGGTGCACTGGTGGTGGCCTGTCCATGGGCATTACTTTGGGGTGGGTGGGTTGGTGTGCTTTGTGCCTTGTGTTGCTGTTGGCAGCCTGGCATCCTGTCTGGGCCATCACCCAGTGCACCTGTGGTGTATCACGGCCAGTGTGCCCTTGTGGTTTGTGTCTGGCTGTGCTGCTGTGGTACTCTGCTCCTGTGCAGCCCTGCCTGTGCTACCCCTGTTGCCTGTTGTGCTTGTTCAGCCTGCTGGCTTCTGCATCCTTGCTTGCTCCTGTGCACTCCTGGTTGCACCAGCACATGTCTGGTTGTGCAGCAGTACAACATTGCTATATTCAGTGTGCTTTGCACCAGTGCATTTTGGTGGCACATCATCTGAATATGATGTCTGTTTACCCCTAGTGCATCTGCATTGTACTACACATTCCATTGCGCACCTCCTGGGTGCATGTCTGAATATCTGGGCCATGGAGTCCAAACTATGGCTCAGTATGCTCAGATCTGACCCATTTCTTTTACCTGCCTGTATTTCTTCAGAAGTAAGTTTTAGTTTTCACTTGCAGCAGACATCAGAGGTCCTGAAAGAACATCTCCAGCTTGACACAAACACATTGGCTGGGCCACATGAAACCGATACTAAATTGCTCCATTTTGCTGCTTCTATTTCATTGCATTCATCTGTATTTTCAGCATGTCACTAGAGAATGTGTTTTTCCTGATGTTTGAAAAAAAGGTCTATGCTGATCCTAAAGTAAATTTAATTAAAAGAATATAAATAATTACTGACCCAGATGTTTTTTCTTTCTACCATATCAAACTTTTGCAAAACAACTGACCTGTATTGAATTTCTTAACAAAGCAACTTTCTGAATATTAATGTTCAGGATTTTGACCCAATTATGGTATGCAAATGGGTTTGGTTAAATTATGTGAGGCTATACAGATGGAACTGGATAAACATTCATCTGCTGGTGCCATCTTTTTAGACCTATCGAAGGCATTTCACACTTCAGGTCATAGTATTTTGATTACCATAACATCTAGTCTTGGTCCAGATAAAATATATTTTCAGTGGTTTGTAAGTTACCTATTGGGCCATCCTTAACAGGTCATTTTGAGTGTACACATTTCCTCTTTCATGAAAATAAAAAGTGGTGTCCCTCAGGGCTCTATTTTGTGCCCAGTATTTATTTGTTTATACAAAAATACTTTGCTGATGCCATTTAATCATGTCAGTATGTATTATTCTGTAGATGACAGTTTTGTACTGCAGTCATTCTGACCCATGGATTATGAAAGATACTCTTCAAGATGGTTTTGATTACATTCAGACTGATTTTTAAACTAACAAATTAGCCTTGAACATTAAGAAAACAAACGTGGTTTGTTTCTGCTCAATCATATTTGCACTCAAAGATTTTTCAACTAATATTAAAGCCTTTGATACTACTCATTTTCAATTTATCAATATAAATAGTTGAGTATATGGCTGGATTCACACCTGCCTTGGTCTCTTTATATTTTCAATTTACCAAAAATAATAGGATCTAAAACTGTATTTTGTATCAACCCAGAAATATTCTTGCTTTGTCATCTTATTTAAAAATAGCCAATTCAATAGTTTTACCTTTTTTGCACTATTGTGACATTATGGTTCTGCTAATCAGACATTTTTATCAGTCATATACAATCACATCTAGAGGTGGGCGAAGTGGCCGAAATTCGCTCCGTGGAGTGATTCATGGAGTAACATGGAATCTGTGAAGTGCTCCCTCAATGCGAAATGGAGTACGTCACGCTATAATGAAGAACGTGAAGTTCATTGAAACCAATGACTTTGCATTATTCCGCCTTCCCCAAACCACTTCTCCACCAATTTTAAGGCGAAGTACATTAGAATCAATGGACTTTGCATCACTTTGCCTTGTTACTGAGCTCCAAGGTAAATTTGCAGTGCTTCATGGGATTGCAGGTCACATGGGCTCTAGATTACTCTGCACATTCTCAGTTCTGTGTAGTGTGTGTGTGTGTGTGTGTGTGTGTGTGTGGTGGAAGCTGGAGACAGTTTCCTCTCAGAGCTCTGTGATTCAAATCCTCTAAAAGCTGTTAAAAAAGTCTTTTTGAGTAATTGTTTTTGCTCAAAATTTAGTGCATTGATTGTAGGAAACCCTCCTGTGCTCATATCATTGAGTATTTATTGTTTGTGTGTGGATTTTGAATGTTTTTTAGAACTGTCAGTCTGTGTACTATGAAGTGTGCTTTGGGGAGGGGTGTATCTGTGGTGTAGGTAGATTAACTGGGAGAAAAAGGCAGTCTTTCTGTTTTGGTTATATTTTTCTTGTATAACTGTGTTAATGTACACACAGTAATATTTTCAGTAATTCTTGAAATTTTTTTGCTGATTTTAGTGGTGCAGCAGTGTATAATTTCAGTTTGTTTAAAACATTTTGCTATATTGCTAAAGGTTTTCAATTTGCTATGCAATACTTGAAGTGTGCATGTGAGTGTATATGCAAAGCATACTATTAAATCAGACAACTTTTATTGTGCCAGAGTAATTGCAGCAGTGTGAACCTGCTATCCACTGCACCTGCAAGAATTTGTTATACTCCTTTGTGATATCTTTACTGGTAGTGGACTGTTACTGCTGTGCACTCCCCTCCCCCCCAGCAAGCAAAAGGTATTCTTTTCCAGATTTGACTTCGTGACTTGTGAGCACTGATGAGGTGGTGGTGTGCCTTTGCATCTGACTCTGCATCTCTTGAGTGCACAGTGCAATCTTAATCTGTCTGTGCATTTACAGTACACCATTAATTCTGTGAGACTTTACATTTCTTGTTACACTCTCATTTCACTTCGCCAGCACTAGGGAATTTTCTGGACACAAGACAATAGCATTTTGGGGATGCACATTAATTCTGGTGACTGTGTGTGGCCACTGCTTGCATGACAGAGTGCACCATTAATTCTGGGAGATTTTGCATTTTTTATTACCCTCTCATTTCACTTTGCCAGCACTGGGGAATTTTCTGGACACAAGACAGTAGCATTTTGGGGATGCACATTAATTCTGGTGACTGTGTGTGGCCAATGCTCGCATGACAAAGTGCACCATTATTTGTGGGAGACTTTGCATTTCTTGTTTCACTCTCATTTCACTTCATCAGCACTGGGGAAATTTTTGGACACAAGACAGTAGCATTTTGGGGGTGCACATTAATTCTGGTGACTGTGTGTGGCCACTGCTCACATGATGGAGTGCACTATTCATTCTGGGAGACTTTGCATTTTTTGTTACCCTCTCATTTCACTTCGCCAGCACTGGGGAATTTTCTGGACACAAGACAGTAGTATTTTGGGGATGCAAATTAATTCTGGTGACTGTGTGTGACCACTGCATGCATGACTGAATGTGCCATTAATTCTGGGAGACTTTGTATTTCTTGTGCTCTCATTTCACTTGGTCAGCACTGGGGGAGTTTTCTGAACACAAAACAGTTGCATTTTGAGGATGAACATTAATTCTGGTGACTGTGTGTGGGGGGGCACTGGTGGCCTGCAAATTTTGTTGCTGCTCCACCTTATTTCGCATTAAGGTGGAAAGACAACACAAAGTAATAATTACAAGGTGAAGTAAACCTTTCCTATTGGCCACTCCACATAGTGGAGTGACAACGCAAAGTGGCCACTTCGCGTTCACATTGCCAGTGGATTTTAATTTTGCTGTATCTCTGATCACATCACAGATTTATATTACAAGCTCCTTTCTCAGCTCACCACTGCTGCCTACATATTAAGTTTTATTCAATGTCTTTAGCTGATAGACAGCAATTATACATGCTTCAGTTTATGTATAAATGCTTTCATCAGCAAGTCCTAAGTTATATTATAAATTGTTTTCAGCTTTGACCTTCAAAACCTCCTTTAAAATCAGCAATTGGCATTACGTTTGCAGTTTCAATGATGAACACAAGATAGGATTTAGTTCTTTTGTGGTTAAAGCTCTCGCAGTTTGGGATAATCTCCCACTCATTTCGCATCCAACAGATCCCCCTCTTTTGGTACTACCACTTCTTATGAGATGGTTCACCTCATACATTTCACAAGGAGAAATTGTTGATTCTGAAATTGCAATAATGCACAACAGGTCGTGGTATATCATGGGAATTGACACAGCTTGGGTGCATTGTGAGTGCCTTATGCACCTAAGAAGTGATGCTATCCCATGATATACCATACACAGGAGTGTATTATTGTTATTATGAACTGGTTTAAAATTTTTTAAATATGGAAAAAAATATTTTGGGTATAGTATAGGGTACAGGTTAAGGTTGTGGTCAGCAGGTGGTACTGTTTTAGTACTAGGTGGTACAAGGTACTGCACTGACGTCTCCCCATGTAGTTTATCTGTGATAGTAAATGTTCACAGTATTTGCTCCCTCCACCACCACCAAGATCACAGAGAAGCCATTTGACAGAAGAAAAATTATGTAATTATGGAGATGGCCACAGTATATAGAATGACTTGAGCGGGCAGGCATGCCGCTGCTACTGCGAGCTGTGATGAAGTCACAGTCGGTGCCAGGAGTGGTCAGTTCAGACTTTTATAGATGTCTGCAACTGTGAGATAGAACAGTGAGCAGGTAATGAGGGGAATTTTGTAAAAGCAAGGTTTAGTGTTTGCACTAAAGGAACCGTGGCTGGACAGCATCAGTTTTGGTTTCATTTGGGGAGTAAAAGTTTCAACATGGTCAGTAGCGGATATGGCATCTGTGATTGTTTTTTTTTTTTTTTTTTAACGATGCAGTTTGTGGTTCCTGACAGTTGGAGCTGGCAATCACGCATTGTGTTTAACAGGGTTTCTAGGTTACAGTTTACCCTGATAAACAGCTGTTTGGGTCTGCTACTGACAGTAACTTGAGCCCAGCTATGTGGCTGCCAGACCCAACTGCAACTTCAGCCTGGCTATTAAAATGTACAGAAAGATGGGTCAGAACAAGATAAATAACCTACTGGCTGCCTGTCACATTTTCTTACCCATGATTATCTTGTGAATTTTAATCACAGGTAAGGAGAGGGTTCAGCCAATCAGGTTGCTATATTTTCAGTAACCAGTTCATAATATGAATTGTATGATGTTTGTGCAATTTGATATGCTTGTTGTCAACCTAGGATCCTATTGTGAATGAACTTCAGCTCAATTGGTGATGTTCCCTAGAATTTTAATTAGGGATGAGCTACCAGTCAGATAGCTGGAGTGGGTGCATCAGGTATCAATGTTTTTGGGCAGGTAGGGTAGTTTGGGTAATTTACTATCCTACCCACCCTAAGAGTGCATTCAACAGGTCATGTACTGTGGCCACAGATAACAGGGTGGTAGCAGGTAATTTTAAAAAAAGAGCATTTCTCAGATATCCTGTGGGGTCCTGGGAGTCTTCTGACCAACAGTACAATCATGCAGTACAGGCAGCTTGTGGGGTCCTCACAGCAGACAGGAGCACACAATACTAGCCTGACAATCCAATTGGTCAGTGCTGGTGTCTGAGCTCTCTGCCTGCTGTGTGAGCATGCAGAATATATCTGGAGCTTGGAGGGAGAGGGAGTAAAGAGCTAGCTTAGCCTGCAATCACAATTCATGGCAAAGTTAACTTTATTGGAGAAAAAAAACATCCATCAATGAAGGAGGCTACGAGGGGAGCAAGAGCATAAGGTGACTAAAGAGGAAGACTGGGGGATCCCATGTGACTTGGGAGAAAAGAAGAAAGGGTGGGAGAAGGCACTCATTGCTGGCCCCAGATAGTGAAAGCCTTTTATGCTGTATTTTTAGACACTGTTAGGTGCTCCAAGCCCTGTCTGTGACACAGTTACTCTGTGTGTTTGTGCAGTATAGTGAAAGCCATTTAGGCTGTACACACACACACACACACACACACACACACACACACACACACACACACACACACTGTCTGAGGTGCCCTGATCCCTGTGGTTGACATATACTCTGTGTCACTCTGCAGTATAGAAACATAGACTTTGACAGAAGATAAGGACTGCTTGGCTCACCCAGTCTGCCCTTTTCCCTACCTATTGAATGAGCTGCAAATCCTAGTTAACCAACAGCCTACTTCCTCCTACCCTCCACTATAATTGCCATATGTCTGTCCCATGCATTCTTAAATTCCCCCACTGTTTTTGACCCTACAACCTCCTCGGGGGCTGTTCCATGTGTCCACCACCCTATATGTGAAAAATACTTCCTCATATTGCCTCTGAGCTGTCCCCCTCTATCTTCAAATTGTGCCTCCTTGTTCTTGCACATCTCTTTTTCTGAAAGATGCTATAGTGAATCCATTTAGGCTGTATACACACTGTCTGTTGTTGGTGCCCTGAGCCCTGTTTGTGACATAGCTACTTTGTGTGTCTCTGCAGTATAGTGAGAGCCATTTCAGCTGTATAAACACAAACTGTCTGTTATGTGCCCTGAGCCCTATGTGTTACATACACTTTGTGTCTCTCCACAGTATAGTGAAGCTATTTAGGCTGCATATACACACACACTGTCTGTTATGTGCCCTGAGCCCTGTTTGTGACATAGCTACTCTGTGTGTCTCTGCAGTATAGTGAAATCCACATAGGCAGCATACAAACACACTGTCTGTTAGGTGACCTGAGCCCTGTCGGTGACATATACCCTGTGTCTCTGCTGTATAGTGAATGCAATTTTGGCTGTATACACACACACACAAACTGTCTGTTAGATGCTCTGAGCCCTGTGTGTGACATACACTCTGTGTCTCTCTGTGATACAGTGAAGCCACTTAGGCTATATTACACACTGTCTGTTAGGTGCACTGAGCTCTGTCTGTCACAAAACTAATCTTCATGTCTCTGCAGTATAGTGAAAACCATTTAGGCTGTATTACACAGTGTCTGTTAGGTGCCCCAAACCCTGTCTGTGAATTTATAGCTACTCTGTGTCTCTACATAAGGTCATTTCAGCTGTATTACACATTGTTTGTTAGGTGCCTCAAGCCCTGTCTGTGACATAGCAAGTCTGTGTGTCTGCAGTATAATGAAAACCATTTAGGCAGTATTACACAGTGTCTGTTAGGTGACCTATGCCTTGTCTGTTACATATGGCTACTTTGTGTCTCTGAATAAAGCCATTTAGGCTGTATTACACAGTGTCTGTTAGGTCCCTCGAGCCCTGTGTGTGACATACAGGTACCCTGTGTCTCTGCATAAATCCATTTTGGCTGTATTATGCACTGTTTCTTAGGTGCCCCTAGCCCTGTCTGTGGAATATAGCTACTCTTTGTTTTTGCATAAAGCTATTTCAGCTGTACTACAGTATTATACAGTGTCTGTTACGTGCCCCAAGCCCTGTCTGTGACATAGCTACTCTGTGTCTCTCTGCAGTACAGTGAAAGCCATTTAAGCTGCATTTCACTGTCTATCATCCTGTTAGATGCCTCTAACCCTGTCACAGCAACACTGTGTGTGATGTCTCTCTGCAGCATAGCGAAAACCATGACTGTATCTACTGTGTCTTATATTTCGAAGTCTAAGTCTACTAAAAGAAAGCACAGTGTTGCTGCATGTGCAACAGAAAAGGATATGGCCAATATGAATCCTAGCACTAATGAAGAAAAAAGTGACAATAATAACATCATCAGGACTGGCACTAACCATCTTCCTGAACCAAAAAAGCATGTTAGCAATGAAATGATAATAGAGTTTCAGAAAGAACTGACAGGAGTAACTCATAGAGGTACTGAATGTTTTGCCACATGTGCCAGGACACTTCAAGATACTGATGCAGCATGCAAGGAGGGGGAGGCATCCTCCTCAAATATAGCCTCAGATTCTGAGGCAGTGAATGTTGATAAAGATGGTGGTGATAATGGGGACTGTGAATGGGATATCCCAGGCTATGTCCCTCACAATTATGATGGCACTTCCACTTCTGCTGAATCTTGTGGCGATGAGGTATGTACTAGTTTTGATGAGGGGGTAGGAGAGAATGCTGTTGCAGGGCATGAGAGGCAAGTGAAGAAAAAAAATCATATGCTAAATGTAAAAATAAAAGATGAGCATAAATGAGAAAATGTCATGTAAACAAGGAAATGGCAGCGTAGAGTGACCGCCAGGTCCCTTGACTGTACAAGAAATAGTGCCAGGCACCATAGTACAAAGCACAAAGGGTAAATCTTTAGCATGGAATTTGTTTTATATTGATCCTGCAGACAACTCTCGAGCTGTATGCCGTCTGTGTAAAAAGAGTGTTAGTCACGGTTGCAAAGTGGGACATTTTGGAACATCAGTTGTGATACGGCATGCACAGGCAGAACAGCCAAATGAGTGGGGCAGGGCAAGGGATGGTATGTTTGGTATGGGTAGTAGTGGAGGTGGTGGTAACCATAATGACAATGAACTGGAAGCAGGAACTGACATTAAGTCACTTGATGTGTTGTTGCAGTCTTCCCAGATAAATGTAGGTTGTTTTCTTCTGACACCATCAAGTCCTGGAAAATCCCACAGTAGTAGTTCTCCACATGAAAAAGGCATAAAAAGTGAAACCCCCAAAAGTAAAAATTCTCCTCATTCTTGTCAACTAACATTAAAACAAAGTGTTGTGAGAACATCAACATTTACCCACAAGCATCCAACATGCCAGCTGTTAAATAGAGCCATTGCAGAGCTGTTGGCTGATTGTCAACTCCCATTTGCTTTAGTTGCCAAAAGGTTTTTCTCAAGTTCATGAAGTAGATTGAACCATGGTACACTGTTCCCCATCAAACATAGTTCTCAAAAAAGGCTTTTCCATAGTTGTATGACTTGGTGTATAATGTGGTCACTAAACAGTTGAAACTCTCTGAGGTGAAGCAGGTTCACACAACCATGGGTATATGGACCTGCAACCAAACAATTGACTACATGACTGTTACAGTTCATTGGGCAAGTTTTCAGTCAGAAAGTAACAATCACCACTCTAAGTAGTTGGAAGCAGGCTGTATTATGTGTCACCACTTTTGAGGAAAACCACACTGCTGCAAATATTTTGTAGGAGCTGCAAAATCAATTCCAAAAATGGCTAACTCCATATTCCTTATCTCCAGGGCTCATACTATCAAATAACGGTGCCAACATAGTTAAGGCTGTTACAGATGGCAGCTACCAACACATCCCTTGTTTTGAACATTGTTTAAATCTTCTCATCCGTGGTTTCTTTTTTGATTTATTTATCCCCAGCCATCCAGACCCCTTCCACTGACCACCCCCCATTACTGCCACCAGACAGCATGCCGACCATCGCCTCTTGCCAATTTGAGGTGCCAGCTTATCTGGTGCAGCCAGGAGACTGGCTTCATCCTGCCGGTAGGCTTCTTTTCTCCTCCTGGTTTTTGTCCCATTGTTCCTCAAGCATGGAGCCAAGGCATGCAATGATGTCAATGGCTGAGCTGTGCACACTTCAGCACATGGCACACTGGGCATCTAGCTCAGGTCCTCCCCCTTGTGTGGTACCATTGCACTGGCCCCTAGCCACTGCTAGGGGCCAGTCATGCAGTGGATTCCATCCCCACCCCTCCCCTAGAGAGGAGAGCTGTCCTCCATCATTCAATCCTCTCCCTTCCTGACTGACCCCCAGAGACCCACTCACACCACAAACATGAGTCACTGGCATGGCAGGAGGTAATGCGTCGCTGCCTCAGCCCTCCACATCACTCAGCTAGCCCTCATCCATAGTTTCTTAAATGGAAACAAAAATGTTGAAAACCTGATAGGTCTTGCTAGGAAAATGGGCATTTCAATCACTCTGTGAAAGCACAAAAAATCCTATTGGGGCTGCAGAGTTCAAAACAATTTACCCTTGCGAACATTAAAGCAGGAAGTGCCAACCCACTGGAATTCAACATTTTACATGTTGGAAAGGCTCCTTGAAAATAAAAAAGCTGTACATGACTACACTATCCGGAATCAAATGGGTAAAGTAGACATCATGTTCAGTTCCAGCAACTGGACTCTACTGGAATCTTTGGTCATGTTATTGGAGCCATTTGAGGCTGCCACATATGATATCAGTGTGGACAGTGCAACTCTGAGTCAAATATTTCCTCAGATCAAATTTCTTCACCTTTTCGTTAATGAAATAAAGAAATACTTTCAGTCAGAAGACAACACCACCAATGTTATGCTGGCAGATGACTTGAGTCTCAGACTGTTGATTGATCAGAGTATAAGTGCCATATTAAAAAATGACACCTATGTGTTAGCTACATTGCTAGATCCCCACTTTAAGTGGAACATTGAAGCCACCCTTCCTGCAGTGGAAGACATTGAGTATTGGAGAGATCTTCTAATCAAATGTCACATTGCTATGCCAACATCATTAACTGCTGTACAGCAGTCAAATCCTACAGAACCATCACACTGCACCTCTACCACAGACAATAACACATCTATCAATTCTTTATAGTCAGCAGTGTTATCAGTAAGGGGAAGGACATCTACAGCTACTTCTCAGGCATCTTATGTTCAGGATCAGAAAGACAAATTGCTTCTGAGTCGCCTGCAACAACATGGACTGGTATCCTGTAAAGAAAGTGCAGCAGGTTCTTCTGCCAGACTGGTAACCTTCTCACACAGCACAATGATCCTGGAGCACTTTGCAGACCACACTGTGATAGGTCTCAAGGAAGATGCATTACTGTATTGGAAACAAAAGAGAACAATATGGCCAGATCTCACAAATCTTGCAATAATGTACATCAGTTGTCCACCTTCAAGTGTATATCCAGAACGCATATTTAGTGCAGCTGTAGGATTAGTCACTGACCACAGAACACTGCTAAGTCCTGCAAATGTGAAACGGCTTACATTTCCCAAAATAAATGCTGACAATTTCCCAATTGTCACAAACACTAAATTATACGACTCTGACCCTGAACATGAAAAACATCCTGCAAACAGTGATACTGAACATGATGACTAGGTTGTGTACCAAACAAATGGAACCACCATCACTGCCACCTCGCCAGTCACATATGCCACACTAGTATTACTCTTACTTTTCTTTTGTTCTTCATTTGATCAATAGCCATCATGGGTGTATTTTTTGGAAACAACAGCAGTCTCATTCAGATAAGCTGTGCCTCTCATACCTACCTTGCAATGCCTGTCATGGGTATAATTTTTGGAAACAGTAGTAGGCTCAATCAGAGCAGCTGTGCCTCTTGTACCTACCTCAGAAATGCCCTCCATAGGTATAATGTTTGGACACAGCAACAGGCTCAATAAGAGCAGCTTGGTCTCTCATACCTGCCTCAGCAATGCCCGCCATAGGTATAATTTTTGGAAACAGCAGCCAGCTCGCTAACAGCAGCCGTACTTCTTGTATCTGCCTGAGCAATGCCTGCCATGGGTATCATTTTTGGAAACAGCAGCAGGCTTGTTAAGAGCAGCTGCACCTCTCGTACCTGCTTTAGCATGGCCCACCCACCGTGGGTATAATTTTTGGAAGCAGCAGCAGGCTCGCTAAGAGCAGCTGCACCTCTCGTATCTACCTCAGCAATGCCTCCCATTGGTATAATAACTCAGGGTACCTTATAAACTGTCTAATAGTCCATAAAGATAGTTTTTTACATGATTTTTGTTATGGCTAGGGTCATGTAATCGGGCAGCAGAATGGGATGGGTAATAATTACCTGAATCAACCTGACTACTCATTTTTTGCATGGGTATTTTTAGGGTACTTCTGAGGTGCCCGCAGGTAATCTTGGGAGTCGGGTATTTTAGTACCCGCACATCCCTAATTTTATTAATTGTAATTTACTACAACTACTACTATTATATTATTTACTCATATATCATGTTAAATTGTTTTGTCATATATTATACAATTTTATATTATCTTCTCGTATATCATATCATATTTTATCAGAGTATTTTTATTATATTTTACATATTATATCATATCATCTCACATAACATTCTCTAATCATATATCATAGCTGCTGCCCAGACCACTAACATCTGAAGGCATGTCATTCCACAGTGGCTGAAAAAATAAATAATCTTGCAATCCCTGCTGTGGTGCCAGTTCCATTCCAGAAGAATTCTGCTGCCCACTCTACCACAACTGGTTCACTGTATGTAAAATTCAGTTCAATTTATCTGGGAGAAAAACCTTTAGGCAATATGTGACCCAGTCATACATGAACTGACATTAAATGTAAAAAGACACTATAACAGTATAAAAGTACTTCGTCAAAAAGCAATACAAAATATACAAATACAATAAAATGACTTAAAACAGGCACATTCTGTAGTCTCATTTATGTAGAACTTTAACCCATTTTTAAAATACCCAACCTGTTGTCTATTTGTCAGTCTCAGTGAATAAGAATGCCTTGCTTTGAGTACCTGATTTCTAAATGCTCTTTGTCCCAATTTGTTCTGCAGTGGTTGGGTATTTGTTGATCTAGTATTACATATATTTAAAATTTCCTGTACCAAAATATTAAGTCTCCTACTTCTTACTAACTTATTTTTGAATTTCAAACATAAGATCCCATCATAATAGAATATTGGAGAACCTAAAGACAACCATCTATCCCGGTCATAGAGATTTTATGATGTACATCCCTTTTTGCTTACAATAGAAGTCTGCAGGCTTGACTGCTTGCCACTCTCAGCCTTGATGGCACATTGTCCACGGCTGAAGCATAGATAGGTAGCCTGAATTCAATAACAGAAGGTAGCAGACTTAAGGCTACCAATCTATAAGTATCTTAATGAAAAAAAAACAAAAACAAATAGATCCTCTGCAGTGGGAAAATGTTTTGCAAATTACACCACAAATCTACTGAAATAAATTTTTTTTTGACCATACATAAAGCCGAATTTGATATGAATAAATATACAGTAATTATTATATTTAAATAAAAACACATATGATATCTCTGGCTTCAGAAAACAACAATCCTCTTCTTCATTCTCCTCCCTACATCATGAATCATGTTTTCTTCATTGTGCATCACTACCACATGTGGGTGTCACCACCACCACCTTCTTCCCTGTCTGTACACTGTACAGATATGGTACAGTAAGAATAGTATATATCACCATCTCAGACTCTGTGAAAATGCACCACTTTTCTTTTTCCTTTTTTTAAAAGGCTAAAAGTCTAATCAGCATGCCTTAGTCTGCTACTGCATATTATTCTCTGACCAATACAAAATACACAGTCTTCATTGGCTTAAACACCATGACCATTCACTGATTTCCTAGAAATGCACAGATCATTAACAAACGAAACTAATCTGCCTAACAATAGCATCTTGTTTATATTTAGGTTGAGATTAAATATATAGGCTATTGTTTCATCTGAACTGATGAGATTCAGTTATTATAAGTCTAATATTTCATCAACATAACCTCCCTCTTTAACTAAGGTCCACATTTCTATTTAATTAACTCATAAATTAGGTTTCAATTTAAAGAAACTTAAAGACAAATTAAAAGTTGAAACATAAAAGTAAAGGAAAGAAGAACAATGAAACAAAACACTACCTAATAAGAAAATAGCTAAGCTTATCTAGCTTATACTATTTTTTATTTTTTATTTTTACTCTGGAAACTATGTATTTTTTTTATATACTTTTTAGTTATTTCAAAAATTATATGGATATCAACATACTCCTTCTTGGATTATCATAAGGAAAGGGCTCCATATTTTTTCAAATGTTATTTCATTATTTGTTTTTAAATAATGAATACATTCTAGTTTATATGCATCTATCATAAAATTCATCTAAGTTTCAAAAACGGGGGTACCTGGTCTTTCCATTTTAGTAAAATGCATTTTTTGGACGTACTCATTGCCATCATTAATAATATTTTTTTAGGTAGGTTCTAATCAAGAATTATGTCCTAAAAGTGTAAAAAGTGTTACTAAAGGTGTAAGGTGAAAGCGAAATTGTAACACTTTTGATATGCAATTTAATATTTTGGTCCACAAATTTGTGAGGTATGGATATTCATGAATCAAATTAATTAAAGTGTCTGTTACATTTGTACATCAAGGACAGGTTTCTAATATAGTATTATTTATTCTATGGAGTTTTAATGGCATAAAGTACACCCTGTGTAATATATTATACTGAATTTGCTGGAGTGACTATTTTTTTGAAATTTAAGTTTATTAGTTTCAAAGGTAATACAACCAAAAAACCATAATATCAAAAAATAGACCATTGAATCCGACTCAGACCAAAAGAAATCCCCCCAACCCCCCTCCCCTTAACCAATATAATAAATAAATAACAAGGCACATTCAAGAATAAAACAACATAAAATATCAGTCTGTCAATCCATGTGCTGAAGAGTGTGTACCCTTCACCCCTCCCTCCCCAAGGTGCACCCGCTAAATCATAAATTAACAATTTCTGAACTCTGGATATCATTCTTATTAAACAACCTGTCTAATATTCAGATCAACCGTCCAGGTTATAATAAGGGGAACATATCTGAACACCACAGTAAGACGGTATACTAAGGTAATAGCTGCTATACTGTATAGTATGAGGGTCCAGGGATCAGGTCATCAAATTTATCCTTAAGGTAAGCAAAGAGACTGGAGCTTACCCATCTTTTATAATATAAGTCCATATGGTTCTTATAACTGGCAATCAAATTTTCGGACTGGAGATATGACATCAATTCTTTTAACCAGTCCGTGAAGGACAAGACCAACTGGTCCTTCAATACCTAAAACCAACTTTTAGCTGCTATAGATATCAGGGCCATATGGTACCTCGCTCCACACTATCAATCAGGAAAAGTCACCCAGTATGCAAATTTCTGGAGAGAAAAATCTACTCAGACCCAGGAGGGGATCTAGGGCCTCCCGAATCAAAGACCACAATGGGGCAACCTTAACACATTCCCAAAAGACATGAATTAGGGTGCCCTTGTCTTGCGAGCACCTGAAGCACACTGGAGCAGGAGTCAACTTATGCTGAAAAAGCTTGACCAGAGTGAAATATAGGTTATTAACAATGTTATATTGAACTAAACAAAACCTGTCCTGCATGTGATACCTGTGTAGATTAGACCAATAGGTTCTCCACAATGGTACATCCTTGGGAAGAAGATGAGTCCAGACCGAGGGACCACCAACCTCCTCCCCCAAGTTAAAAGTCAAGAGGTAGGAGTATATCTGCGAAATGGAGTGGGGCCGGGACACCAACATAATAACGTTGGAGAGGAAGGGATGTACCACAGATTGCTTAAACACTGTTCCAAACTTACTACTCACCAGATGCTGGAGCTGGAACACCTTAAAAGTCTCTCTGCTTGGGATATCAAATCTGGATAGAATATCGCTTGATGTGAAAAGCGAAGCTTGGCCGTACAAATGCTCAACCCTGGACTCTTTAATTTGTGGGAGCCAGTTTGTTTCTAACCAAGAGCCCCCTAAAGTAATATTGGGATTGAGAAAAATCAGCTGCCCTAAGTCCGTATGGTTGGAAATCCGGAAAAACCTGAGACACTAGGCCCACACTTTAAGAGATACTGCCACCGTATCGTCCGAGATCAATTGTGAGAGGGTTTTCGGGGTAAGATAGGGAAGGGCGAATATGTCAAATCTAAGCTTGGAGAGAAAGGCCGATTCTAACTGAAGCCAAATTTGGGACAGGCTTCCAGACTCCACTGAGAACCACCTTCCCAGCTTGGACAGGTGGGCTGCCCAATAATATAGTTGAAAATTTGGAAGTTTTAGGCCTCCTCTTTCTTTGGGAAGTGATAGAGAGCCGTATGAGCACCGCACCCCTTTCCCTCTCCAGATGAAAGTGGAAAACAAACTATGAAGCTGCTGAAAAAAGGAAAGAGGGAGCCAAAGGTTGGTAAGATTCAGTGGGTAAAAAATCTGGGAAGAACATTCATCTTGATGATATTAATTCTGCCCCATAAAGAAATAGGAAGGGATGCCCAGCGCTGTAAGTCTTGAGTAATCGAATCTCTAATCTTAACTAAATTTAGTTTTTTAAGCAATAGCGGGTCAGTAGAGAAGTAGATCCCCAGATACTTAATTGACTTGGAAGCCCACCTCATACCAAAGGAAGAAAAACATCTCTTAAAAGTATAGTTATTTAGGGGAAAGATCTCACATTTTGAAATATTTAATTTATAACCAGAAAAGGAGCTAAACCGTTTAATAATGTCCAAAGCAGCATCTAATGATGCTACTGGGTCTGACAGATATAAGAGGACATCATCTGCATACATAGAAAGAACTAGCTCCCGATTATAGAATCTGATCCCTTTTACCTGAGGGGAAGACTTAAGACTAATCAATAGCGGCTCCAAGTATAAATTAAATAATAAAGGAGAAAGGGGCAGCCCTGCCTAGTGCCAGCAAAAGACTGAAGGGGATAATAACCCATTGCAATAGATTTTGCAGAGGGCACCTATAGAACACCTGTATCAGATTGAAAAGAGGGTCGGAAGCCCATTTCCTCCATAACCATCCACAAAAGGACCAATCGACCCGATCAAATGCTTTCGGCATCTAAGAAACTAACACAACGGGTCTAGAAGCAGACCGAGTATTGCAGATATACGAAAGGGTCCTCAGATGGTCAGCTGCTGATCTCCCAGAAACAAAACCTGCCTGTTCAGGGCTCAAAAGCTCCATGAATCTTTTTAATCCTCTCAGCCAATATTTTGGCTAGTATCTTAACATCATAGTTCTGAAGAGAAATGGGACGGTAGCTCGCCGGATCAGAAGGTTCCTTATCCACTTTAGGAATTAAAACTATGATGGCCTCGAACAATGCCGGATCAAGTTCCACTGCAACTAGAAAATAATTATTTAGCTTAAGCAAGATAGGAACTAAATCTTTAGCAAAAACTTTGTAAAAATTCACTGGGAACCCATCTGGACCCGGTGCTTTGTCCGGAGCCAGAGAGGCAATAGTGTTCTGGATCTCTTCGGTTGAGATAGGAGCCAATAAACTCGCTTGTTGGGACTCCAATATTCTCGGAACACCAATACCTCTAACATATTTGCTAACCTCCACCCTTGTGTGAGGTGTCGTAAAAGAACTGTAAAGATTGGAATAGTATTCCCTAAAGACCTGAGCAATCTCTCTGGGCGAGGAAACAGTATTTCGGATGAGGAAACCAAAGAAGGAATAAGCCTTGAGCCTTCAAGCGTACGCAAGCGCAGTGCCAGTAACTTACAGGATTTCTCACGAGATCAATATATTTAGCCTGAGTTTAACTAGACAATACTCTATCTTTTCTTTCAAAAGGTCCGAGTATTCATTCTTAACTGAAAGGAGTTCCTTAAGGTCTGAAACCGAAGAAGTTGATGAATACCTACCTTCTAGCTCCCTTATCCTACCCACCAACTCTAGCGACCTAGCCAATCGGGTCTTCTTCCTGAGGGAGGCCATCTTGATAAGGTCACCCCTGAGATAACACTTTAATGCTCCCCATATCATATCCACTCTAGGGGTGGAGTCCATATTGTCGGCCAAGAAAAGCGATATTCTAGAACTGATCTCTGAAACACAATGCCGATCCTTTAATAGTTGAGTGTTTAGTCTCCACATAGAGTTACGAGAATAATCAGGGCTTGAAGAGAGGTGTAGCCAAACCAAGACATGGTCTGACACAATAATCGGCTCTATACCAGATAAAGACACACTCGGGAGAAGAGATAAACTAACTAGAATCATATCCAGTCTCGCTTTAGTACCATGTGACTGGGATTGGAAGGAAAAGGCCCGACAAGAAGGATTGGCGATACGCCATGGATCACCAAGGCCTAGCATTGATACCATTTCACAGAGAGCTTTCTGGGCGAAGAAGGTGCCCGCCTGTCCAGGGGCTCTCTATCCAATGACGAGGGGAAAGGCACATTCCAGTCCCCCCTAACACGTATTGAGTTGGCAAGAAGCTAGCCAACTTATCTGTTAACTTCGTGAAGAAATCAGGACTACCTCCTACCGGTCCATATACCGAACCTAGGACTATATTCACTCCGTTTAGGTTGCCCTTAACTAAAATGAATCTCCCTTCTGGGTCCGAGCAGACCAGATCCTTAGTAAATAAACATGTCTCTTAACAAGAATCGCCACCACTTTACTGAAGTGAGAATTCCCAGCAAGGTAAACCTGGGAGAACCCAGACCGAGAAAGCAGCTTAGCCTCATCTCGGCCTAAATGTGTTTCCTGCAGGCACAAAATGTCCACATGAAGCAGGGAGCAATGATTGAAAACCTGCAAATGTTTAACCCGATCCCTGAGCCCTCTCACATTCCAGGATACTATTTTAACAGTACTCATAGCCACTTTAAAATGATCTCACTGCAATTGAATATCCAGAGAAAGTAATTCCAACATACTACAGTGCTGGAGTGACTATGAAGGGACTCATGAGCAGGAGCAGAGAGGTGGTACTACCACTGTATATATTGCTGGTCAGTCCTCACCTGGAATACAGACTCCAATTCAGGTCTCACTTCAGGAAGAACATTGACTGGGTGGAAACAGTACAGAGAAAGGTGACAAAAATGATTCATCATCTACAGCACATGTGCTATGAGGAAAGATTTGGTGAACTGAATGTGTACTCACAGAAGCAGAGAAGAGAGAGAGGGGGGACAGGATTGAAATAGTCAAGTACATAAAAGGCATAGAAACATAGAATTTGATGGCAGATAAGGATCGCTTGGCCCACCCAGTCTTCCCATTTCCCTACCTACTGGATAAGCTGCAGAGCCTAGTTAACCAGCAGCCTACTTCTTCCTACCCCCACCTCCCAGAACTGCCTTATGACTATCCCATGCATGCTTGAATTCCACCACTGATTTTGACTCCACAACCTCCTCCGGAAGGCCGTTCCATGCATCCACAACCCTCTCTGTGAAAAAATACTTCCTTAAATTACCTCTGAGCCTCCCCCCCCATCTTCAAATTAACAAGCATTAACAAGGTGCAGGCACAGAAACTGTTTCACTTCAAGAAGGGCTCCAGAACCAGGGAGCATGATCTTAGGCTGCAAGGAGGGAGGTTCTCTACCAACACCAGGAAGTTTTTCTTCACAGAAAGAGTGGTGGTTGCCTGGAACAGCCTGCCCCAAGAGGTTGTGGGGGTCAACACTGTGGGTTTATTCAAGAATGCATGGGATAGACACAAAGGATCCCTGACTACAATGGGCAACTAGAGCGTCAAAATAGGTCTAAAATAAATGGGTAGACTAGATGGACCTAGTGCTCTCCTTCTGTCATTTAATATACTGTATGTTTCTATGAGTTTACTTGTTTTTATTTAAATTATAGTGAGGCCAATATTTCCTTCCAAAGTTCATCTGTACATGTATATTTAAATCGTTTTCCCATTTTTGTCTTCATTTTATGATATCCACCAGAATATCATTATTTAAACATTTACAAAGTATTGTTACTAATTTCTTATTTTCTTTTTGTTGTTTTAATAAGTCTAGTATGGTAGTACATTTTAGAATTAGATTACCATTTGTTTTTTATATAGTTTTTGATTTGTAGAAACTTATAATAATGATTGGTATATTATATTGCACCTGCATTGTTGTGAAATGTTTAAAAGTATTATTCTTGAATAACTGCCTACATTTCACCAAACCTTGTGATTGCCATTGTTTATACAGTATATTTGTTCATTAAGTCATGGAACAAAATCAAAATTGTTCCTCTATATATCGGGGTGTAGTATATTACTGGGATCTGTTCCTTTATAATTTTGTGAGCTACTAACCAACTATTGATGATTGCAAAGGTTATTTTACTGTCCTTAAGATTTTTTTTTATATATAAAAACCTGAAAATAATAAATTTCTTAGATTTAAATATTCATAGACATTTTATTCCATTTCTGAAGAGTGAAGGTTAACTTCTCCTATTCTAACCCAATGCCAGATTGTTGTAATTTGTACTGCTGAATAATATTTATCAATATCTGGCAAAGCAAGTCCTCCACTTTCTTTTTCTAATGTTAGTTTATTATATGGTATTCAATGGCTTTTGTTTTTCCATATGTAATTTATTACTGTTTTCATAATATTGTTAAAGAAAGATTTTGGTATATTGATTGATAAAGCCTGAAATAAATATAGTACTTTTGGGAGAATTAGCATTTTTATTACATTGATTCTAAATGTTAAAGTTAGTGGTAGGTGTTGCCATCTATTGAGATCTTCTTTAATTTGTGTATGAATTATCTCATAATTTTCTTGATATAAACTATCCAAATTGTGAGTTAACCTAACCCCTAAATATTTAATAGTTTGTGCTTCTTGACATTGGCAATTATCTGGGAGTGTCAAGTTATACTGTGTATTTATTTTGAGTATTATTGATTTATCTCAGTTATTTTTTTAATTTCTGAAGCGTTTCCATATGTTATTGTTATGTTAATAAATTCCTTTATAGAATTCTTTGGATTTGATATATACAGCAATGCATCATCTTCATAGAGGCTAATGTTTTGTATATTTTTACCTATCTTGATACTTTCTATCTGGGAATTATTTCTCACCAAAATGGCTAATGGTTCCATCACTAAAGCAAAACTTAGTGGTGAGAGGGGACAATCTTGACTAGTACCCCTAGTTAAGCTAAATTATTGTGATATGTTATGTATTTATTTATTTATTTTTTTTTTTTGCTTTTGGTTCTTGATAAATGTTTTGAATCCAATTAATAAAGGAATCACCAAAGTTCATTTTTTTGTAGGGTATAAAAAATATATTTCCATTCAATTCTATCGAATCCTTCCACAGCATCCACTGTTAATAATACTGTGTCCTGTTGATTATTGTTTTATATAATATTAAGTGTTCTTCTTATGTTTTCATTTATTCTATGCCATTTAATAAAACCATTTAAATCTTGGTTAATTAAAAGTGGTAATAACTTTTCCAGTCTACTTGCTAGTATCTTGGTAAAAATTTTGCAATCTGCATTTAGAAAAGCAATTGGTCTATATCAAGAGTACAGATTGGGATCCTTACCTTCTCTATGGAACAGTAAGATTACAGCTTCCTTAAATGAATGAGGCATGGATTTATTAAAACTGATTTTGTTAAAGATTTGCATAATGTGATGGGCTAAAATACTGTTGTATTTTTTTTATAAAATTCTGCTTGAAAGCCACCTGGACCTGGAGCTTTTCCTATTTTCAATTTAACTATTGCTTCTCCTACTCCTACTAATGTATTGGGCAAGTCCAAATTCATTTTGCTATCTTGTGACAATTGATTAGTTTATATGTTATCTAAAAGTCTTCTACTGTGACATCATTTTGTTCCAGTTGGGAGGTTTATACATTTTTATAATATTCTACAAAGATCTTACTAATATTTATTGGATATTTTGGGATTTTACACATTGAATCTTTGATACTAGTAATGTTATTGTTTTTTTTATCTTTCTTCAATTGCCATGCCATTAGTTTTAATGGTTTGTCAGATGGTAAATAATAATTTGATCTTGTTTGAAAGATTTAGAAATGAGGAGATGGTGCCACATCTGGTGTCTTGTTGGAGGTGAGCAAGACACTGACTACACACAGTGCATCTGAATGGCAGAAGCATTAATGGAATGAGTTGAGTGGGCCCTTTTCCTAAGACTAGGTGGATCTTATATTGCACAGCATGCTTACAGCCCTGTTATTGTTTTTTCAAATACTTTTTGAATAGTAGCTCCGATGCTCAAAATACCTTTCTGCTGCATGATTTTCTCACCTGCAAGGCATGTCTAAAGAGGTACAAAGTTTAAAGGAAATTTCCAAACTCTGGGTGTCACAAAAAATCCAAAGGCAAGACTCACAAAGATCAACAAAGGAAAGACCACAGTAACACTTACCTTACCTAGACCTTGGTTCGGTAAGCCTCACAAACAAATCTCCCCTCTCCTGGACATTCCAGTAAGATTCTCTTCTAATTTATCTCCAAGCAATATAGAGTTTTATTGCATTAAAAAAGCTTGTGCAAGGGACAGGATAGAGAATTCAGTTTCTATGGAGGACCTTATTGATATGCCGACAAGAATAAACAGCAACAGAGGTGATTTTACAAGACACTGAGGAAAACAAAATGCTAACCAGACAGTGTCCAAATCTATGGATAGCCTACTGGATAAGGCACACAAGGGGAAGGGGGTCAAGCAAAAAGAAGCATAGAATAAACAGAAGGAGAATCATTCAGGAATGAGTGGACAAGTAGAAAATCTTTCAACACAAGGAGAGGCGATTTCAGTAAATAGTCAGAGTGAAATGGAAAAACAAAATACAGGGACAAATGAGCAGAGTAGGGAAGTAATTTCAGCTGTAACAGCTCTTAGAACTGAGTTACTTGAGGTACTGGGAGATATTAAAAACTCAATTAAAGGGGTTTCTGACACAGTGAGCAAGTTAATAGAAAAGATGGATAATCTGACATTAAGAACTGATGCCATGGAGGAATGGGTCTCTCAAATCAAAAAACAAATGCTGCTATGTCAAGAATCCAGACTCAACATGAAAAGCAATTGCAGGCATTGATGAGCAATGTTGCAGAAATGAAGAACCACTTGAGAAGAGCAAACCTTAGAATTTGTATCATGCCAGAGGGCTCTGAAGGCCCTGGATATCCCATACAGTTCTTTGAAAAAATGATCATGAGGCAATGAGTAGAAAACACCCTGAACAAAATATTACTTTGGACAGGGCACGCAGAAGTGGGGCGAGATATGCAAGGTCAAATAATGGTTACCCCTGAGCTACATATGGTACACCACATACAGTAACTACCAAGATAAGGAAGTGATGCTCCAAAAAGCAAGGATGGAAAGGGGTTAAAATACCAACATTTTTCTTTCAGCGTATAACCAGACTTATCAACTGAGACTGTAAATAAAATAAAATTCTTTAATCCTGTAAAAAAAGTTATTTGAAAGAGGGATCAAGTTTAAAATGCTATACCTGGCCAAGCTGAGATTTGTGGGAAAAGGAAAGCTCACAATGTTTGATGATCCAGAAGACACAGAATAGGCTTTTGAACAGACTTTTAACCCTCAGAATCAAAGCAGTACCACATTCTATGCATCAAACCCCAGATCCCATTCTTACACACAACAAGGATCCACTGCATCCTCCTCCTCTTATAACAACTAGCAAAAAAAAAGGGGGAGGAGTAAGGGGTACCCCCACCCACATACAGGAATGTATATAATATTACACTAAAGCCTTTCATGGGGGATGGATATTACAGAAGAAGGATAGGGAAAAAAGGAAAATACTCTATCTACAAAGTAGGGACATGGAAAAAAAGGGGGCAAAGTAGGATTTCTTTTAAGAATCTAAGAAGCTATGAATCTTTGCAAAAGCTACTACTTATAGTTTTCTGAATAATAAAGGGACCCAATCAACAACAAAATTTACAAATCAGACATCTACTGTGAATGTCAGGTGTAAGAGATGACAATTTGGTCATCTCTGCCACTTTTGGGGTAGGAGCAGGAGAACACATTTTTCTCAAGCAAGGGTAGTGCAGTAGTAAGGGTGGTGGTGGGATGTTATGGAATATATGGGTCTCGGTTTAATAGAAAGGTAATTAAAAGGGTCAACGTTAATAAAATAGAAGAATAATGGGAAAAGGGAAAAAAGGAAAAACAAGATATTTCATATTAGGGAAAGGTTCTGGTCTATAAAGCATGTACTATCTTCTCTTTGGAATATATTGGTGATTGATTACTATGACTAAAATGGCAATTAAAATAAATCTGGCAACATGGAATGTCAAAGGGCTAAGAAACAGAGCAACATGAATAAAGTGATAAATTACTTGAAACATTGAGGGTTAAATTGTATAATGTTACAAGAAACACATTTTTCTGAAAATGAGTTTAAATGGTTTCAAAAAAGATGGGTCCCATGGGCTTATTCCTCACTAAACCAGTCAGCAAGGGGAGTAGCCATTTTCTTTAATAGACAAACAATTAAACCAACAATTGTAAAAATGAAAACAGACACAGGAGCTAGATATGTAATCTTAACACTATCTATAGAAAATTTTGACTTTACTTTTGCAGTAATGTATGGCCCTAACACTAATTCTCCTCAATATTTTTTGGAATTTTTCCTGAATATAACACAGTGTCAAGCCTCATATATTGTAGGGGGAGACTTTAACCTCACACTCAATGGAAATGACAGGACTTCAGCTACTAGTAATTTATTTAAAACTTCAATTAATACCATCAAAAATTATAATAGAGGCTTAAATTTAATGGATCCTAGGTTACAACAAGAAGGGGCAATAAATACATTTTCATTTTTCTCACCTGTGCATATTTCTTACTCTCAAATAGACTACTTTTGAATATTAGAAAACCTACAATATATGATAAAACAAGTAGACTACCCAGGCATTTATATCTCAGATCAGTCTCCCTGAGTTATGGACCTACAAATGGAAGGAATTCAACAAAATTCAAATACATGGCGAATAGACATTACAGTGCTGAAGTCACATTTAGCCAAAGAATCATTCAGGCAGGAAAATGAATTATTTATTTCTAGACAATACAGAAATAGATACAAACATCAACATATGGGAAACTTTCAAAGTTTGGATGAGAGGTAGAATGCAAACTCTAAAATCTCATAGGAATAAAAATGGAAAAAATCCAACACTGATAAGAAAATGAAATACAAACACTAGAGCAAATTCATAACTCTAGGTTTGATAATAATATATACAACAAATTAACATCAAAAATAGAATGCTATAACAAATTAATGACAGAAATGCACCACTTTTCTTAAGATAAAAAGAGTGGAACAACCTCAGACTTTATGTGTACCTGGTCATCTTCATGATCTGTCATGCATTTACTATGAACAACAGGATGCAAGTTGCTAGTGTTAGTGCCACCACAGCCACCTGTGCAGTGTGGGTGTGGGCAACTGCCTGTTCACCTAGAGGCACTATACATAGTGCTATTTATTATCATAATCACAACTAACCATGTGTTCATTCAGAAATCATGTTTTCTTGTCATATAATTAAAAAAATAAATTTAAGGTATTAAAAAATATAGATTAGGGGCCCAAATCACAAAGAGTCCATAGATCAGCATTATTTGTGGTGATCTAGGGCTGCAGAAAACTCCCAGTGTATCAGGGACCCTGTACCCAATTCCAGTGAAAACAGGGGTCCCTGCACCAAAAACCCAGGTGTTGCTGGACCCGTAGGTTAGTGCCAAGCAAGCAGTGCACCTGCAAGAAATGTTTCTGAGATCTGCCCCTATCCAGTGAAACACTAGAGGTGCTGGAATGGTGGTAATGGGGAATTACACATGTATGCCATTACAGTCTAGGGACAGAAGGTACACAGGGGTGCCATGGGGGTTGCGGAGATAGTGAGCATGCAAGAGGGTGATGTGGCACCTGGCAGGGGTGCAGTTATTGTAACTAATAAGCTACTGGATGGTACTTTGGGACATCCAGTGATACACAGTACCTGAGGCTGGGGCTTCTGCCAGGGTCATGCCCACTGTTTGTTCCTGGAACCCCCCTCCCCACTGCAGCACCATCTAGCAGCATCATAGTTATAATAACATCACCCCCACCAGGTGCCACATCACCCCCTTACATGCCCACCATCTCCCCAATCCCCATGGCACCCCTGTGTTCCCTCTGCCCCCAAACTCCACTTTCAGAACCATCCCCATTTTACCAGCTTGTGTGGCACTGGCACAAGAGGCTAAGACCACCTCCTGGCTGGTCTAACTTGAGTCTCTTGCTGCATCCCCAGTGGGGCTTACAGAATCCCAAAAAGGAGATGTTGCAGCCTCACTGTGGCACAAGCCGTCTTGCAGACTGGTGCACCATGGGTTAGGTTGCAAGGGTGGTACAGTGCCCTATGGTGCAATAGCTCCCCATTGTTACACAGACCACATTTTAGAATTGGGAATGCTGCATCTTTTGACCCAAAGTGCCAATTGCATCATTCATGCTTGATGCAGGCACCTTGCATCAGTCTAAAGGCTTTAACAATCAGGCCTTCTGTCACTACTGTCTCCTCCAATAAATGTATTGCCATGCCGCTCATGTCACAGGCTCATGTTCTGCTGCACTTCTCTTTCAGTACCAGCAAAAGGAAAATAACCAGTGTCCTGGGACTTATGTCACCACTCATTGGGACTGAAGAGTAATGCTAAGTCTTGATTTTCAACCATTCTCCATTGTAAAAGACAATGGGCAGGATATTCAAAGAGTGGTGCAGGGCTTGCGAAAAGCCCTGCACCATAGCACTTAGGATCTGGTGGTGTGCCAAACCTCTTCACCACAACTGCATCCAATTTTACAATCTTGGGCTCAGTGGTGACAGTTTCCATGATTTATAGCAACTTGCACCACATATCTGGTGCAAGCTCTGTTAAAAAGGCACTCAGGATTGTCTCAAGTTATACCACAAAATGTTGGTCTAACTTGTGGCAATTGGCACATGGTATAGAAAATCCTGATTGCCAGCCAGGGAATGCCTCAAGCCCCATACACCATGGGCCAGATATTCAAAAGGGTTGCTCCATGCTCAACAGGGTTGCGCATGCTCAAGTCCTACATTGCACCATTCTGCGATATTCAGCAGGAGGCAGTTACGCCACTGAAAACAGGCTGAGCAACAGCGCAATGCAAATGAATGCATGCTCAACAGGAGGGGGAGGAACCATGCATAAACTGCATAGCCCGATATTCAGCTGGGCTGTGCAGAGTTGTCTGGCGCAACCCCAACCTGAGCCTGCAGGACCAAACCAAAAAACTTAAGTAGAGGCCACCCACAGGTGAGCTGCTGTATTGCAGGGTGCAACACAGCAGCTGCCACCTGTGCTGGCCTAACTCCAGTCCCTGTGCCCCCCAGCCCGATCGCTGGCATGAGTGTACTCCCCTCCCCACCAGGCGATCGCGGGCATCAATGTAGCTCCCCTACCGTTCACATCCCTGGTGGTCCAGTGGACCAAAATGCCCGATTGCGGGCAGTAAGTAAAGTGAACCCCGAACATCTCCCTAGTGGTCAGTGGACTGTAATGCCCGATCGCGGGCAGATTGAAATGACACCCCCCAAACATCTCCCTGGTGGTTAGTGTTCCCCCACCCACCCACCCGAAGCCCCACCACCCGGCTCCCCGGCCGCCGGTGGGCAGCTGCAGGGGAGGCGGGGTGGTGGGGCTTCGTGAATGGGTGGGGTGGGGACCACCCAGGGAGATGTTTGGGCGAGGGTCAATTACATTCTGCCCCGATCGGGTACCGTCCACTAGGACCACCAGGGAGATGTTCGGGGGTCATTCTAATCTGCCCGCGATCGGGCATTACGGTCCACTGGACCACCAGGGAGATGTTGGGGGGGTTCTTTTTACATTCTGCCCACGATCGGGCATTAGGGAGATGTTTGGGGGGGTCATTTTACATTCTGCCCGCGATCGGGCATTACGGTCCACTGGACCACCAGGGAGATGTACGGGAGGAGGTGGGGAGCCACATTGCTGCCCACGATCGGGCTGCAGGGTGTGTTGGTCCCCGACAGCTGCTGCCTGGCAGGGTGGCCAGGCACAAGTCCTCGGGGATCGGTGCACCTACATGCTAATGGCATGCAAATGGGGCCATAATCAGATGCAAATGGCAACCCCCCTGCGCCTTGCATGAATTATGGCCCCATTTGCATGTCACCTTTTGAATATCATGATTTTGTGCATGGCGCAATGGTACTTGGCCACCGCAAGTTGAATGCTCCACTCTGACAACTTGCGGTGGCGCAAGTTTCACTGCGCCATGCACAGTGGCTGTGGCTGGGGGGTGATATTCAAAGGAGTTGCTCAATAGCGCAACTCCTTTGAATATCGCCTGGGCCACACCCCTGCGCAACTATTTTGTACAGCGCAAGGGCTTGCGCCTCAGAATGGCGCAGTTTGAATATCCAGCCCCATATGTTTGGTTCACCTAGGGCGTGCAACATTCTTGCTATTTTGAAAAGCATACCCAATGGTTAGAAGACTCTTGCATGAAAAACTAAAGCACAAATACAAAATTCCACCATGCTTCACATTATCTGGGCATGCCAAGCCCAGACAGCGTATGTGATGGTGTGTGCTGCAAAAATGTATTCCACTTCTGCCACTATATAAACAGGATTTCAAAGTGCACAATAAGCAACCCTTCTCACGGTCTTTTCCATAAGGAGTCCATTTGAATGCCATACTAGACATTGTTTACACACTTCTAACACAACTATTTTTCTTGGTATAGAAATTTAATTAAATAATAAATTCATTAAATTAAAATCACAGACACCAACTAGTTTATCTAAACACAAAGCATTAATAATCACAATCATAATTAATGGGTCCTCCTTTTTACCGTTGAGAAACCGTAGCGTTATTTGCTATAATGAAGGAGTGTTTATTACGGCAAGCATGCGCACAGTTTCTGTCACTCTGGGCATGCTCTTGTTGTACTTCTTCCTCCTGGACCACTGTGGCCACCTCAACATTTCCACCGTGCCACCCGGAACTGCCATTGGAACTCAGCGGTAAGGGACCAGAAGAAAATAAGTAAATAAATAACCACATTAAAAATATTGACATGTCAGCTGTAGGCAGAAACATTTTGAAGCTTTCTCAAAGCGACATGAAAAGGACCCCAGACCATGCACTGGAACCTCAGCGGATGACTGCCATACAAGAACGTTTTCTTTTTTAATTATATTCTTGCTGTAGCTAAAAAGGAAGACCCAGCAATTATATAAAATAAAACAAGGGTCAGTGTGTAACTAAAGTTTGACACGTCAAGTTAGATGTTACTTATGAACCCCTCGAGCTCACTCGCGGTTTATGTAGCATCAACCCCTCAGGTGTGTGTAATCATGGAAACATAGAAACATAGAAGCTGACGGAAGATAAGGACCACAAGGCCCATCTAGTCTGCCCATTTCTTTTTCTACCTTATGAATGTGCCATTGGCATTTGCTCTGTCAATGGCCTATCTATTCATACTCATCTGTATTACTCCCTTATGCCTATCCCATGCCTGTTTGAAGCCCTGCACTGTATTCATATCCACCACTTCCTAAGGTAGGACGTTCCATGCATCTACCACCCTTTTTGTGAAAAAGAACTTCCTCACATTACACCTTAATTGGCCTCCCTCTAATCTCATGCTGTGTCCTCTTGTCATGCTGTTCTTCTTATATTGAAACATGTTAGATTCTTTCACCTTGTTAATGCCCTTAAGTGTTTGAGTGTTTCAGTCATATCACCTCTCTCCCACCTTTGCTCTAGGGTATACATATTGAGCTCCATTAATCTGTCCTCATATGTTTTCTGATGCAGTCCCTGTACCATTTTGGTTGCCCTTCTCTGGACTGCCTCAATTTGGTTAATGTCCTTGTGAAGGTGTGGCCTCCAGTACTGTACGTAGTACTCCAGATGGGGCCTAACCAGTGTCTTGTAAAGAGGGATTATTACCTCCCTCTTCCGACTTGTGATACCCCTACTAATACACCCCAACATCCCTCTAGCCTTACCTACTGCTTTAGTTGTCTGCTTGGATGATTTCAGGTCATCGGTGATGATGACGCCTAAGTCACTTTCTTCTCTTGTGACTGCCAGCAACTCCACTCCCAGCCTATAGGTGGCTTCAGGGTTTCTCTTCCATATGTGCATGATCTTGCACTTCGTTGTGTTAAACCCCAGTTGCCACTGTTCCAATCATTTTGCTAGTTTATCCAGATCTCTTCTCATTCTGTCCACCCCATCTGGATCATCTACTCTGTTGCAGACCTTGGTGTCATCTGCAAACAGGCAAACCTTACCCACCAGTTCATATGCAATGTCACTGATGAAGATATTGAAGAGGACTGGCCCCAGGACTGATCCCTGACATACCCCACTTGTGACCTGCATCTCTTCTGACTGTATACCATTTGCCACCACTATCTTTTTTCTGCCATCAACCAGTTTGCCACCCAGCTGACCAATGTCTGACTCACCCTGAGACTACCCAACTTATTAATTAGTCTTCTATGTGGAACAGTATTGAAAGCTTTGCTGAAGTCAAGGTAGGCAGCATGAACTGCTCACCCTTGGTCCACCACTCTGGTTACCCAGTCGAAGAAATCTATGAGATTAGTTTGACAGGACCTTCCTTTTGTAAACCCATGCTGTCTTGGATCCTGTGGTCCTATGGATTCCAGGTGTTGCACTATCCTTTCCTTAAGGAGTGTCTCCAAAATCTTGCCCACTACTGAGGTAAGACTGACTGGTCTGTAGTTCCCTGCCTCCTCCCTGCTACCACCCTTGTGGAGCAGGATCACATGAGCCCTTCTCCAGTCTTCTGGGACCTCTTCTGTGCTCAGAGACTCACTAAACAGTTCTGATAATGGCTCTACTAGTTCCACCCTTAGCTCCTTTAGTACCCTGGGGTGTATGCCATCAGGTCCCATTGCCTTGCACACCTTGAGCTTATTGAGGTCTTGTAGGACCCTTTCTTTTGTGAAGGGACTAGTGCACACCTCCCTCCCCCCCCCCTGTGTCCATGGTGCTGAGCTGTGGGCCCTGCCCTACCTTCTCTTCAGTAAATACTGAGCAGAAGTATCTATTTAGGATAGATGTTTTTACATGGTCCTCCTCCTCCTCCTCCTCCTTAAATGCCCCCTTATCCCCTTTGATCTTAGCAATACCCCATCTGGACTTTCTCTTTTCACTAATGTATCTATAAACTTCTCGTTACACACCCCAATCCATACTTTATTCTATTTATATTGCATTTTTATGCAAATAAAACAGTTACTTAAAAATGAAAATGATTTTTACATTATATTACTTTTTATTATACAATGGCAAGAAAAAATTATGTTCTCTGATTGGTCAGTGTGTGCCTTGGACAGTGATGATATTAAGCTATAACATCACTGTATTAAGTACAGGCACACAAGTGACCGGACAACAGTGAAAAATACCTATCTGCCCACGCAAGCCCCTGACAGTTCCTGAAGCCGCCACAGAGCTTAGACCAGCTCGCCCCCAACCAAATACATGTTCTCTGCCTGCCTCACTCCTTCACTCAATGAAACAAACAAAGAACTGCTGCTTCTAAATTGAGGAGATGAGCAGTATGAGCGGTGACACGGCTTTACTTTCAAAATGCCGATCACTGTTCGTGACTGCCTCATCGTGCGCTCCCTTCTCTGCTTGCTATCGGAACTGTTACGGATCTTCTCCCGGTACATGCCAGTAGTACCGGGAGAACCAGAAGGACAAACAAACAACTGCTGATTGTAAATCGAAGAGGCGAGCATTACGAGTGGTGACACGGCTTTAGTTTCAAAAAGCCGTTCACTGTTCGTGGCTACCTCAGAGCGTGCTCCCTTCTTTGCTTACTATTAGAACTGTCACAGAAACCAGCACAACTAAACTATATGGGTACAATAATTGTGTGAGTATCACAGGGAAGGGGTGACAGAGACACCTATACAAAAATAAACGTTCAGCGCCTATGAGAATCATGCAGGGGGCTGGGGAGCATGCAGCACCAGCACCACCTACTGGAACTACTTTTCCTTGTTTCACCATATATGTCACCCACAGGGAAAAAAGGAATAGAAATGTAAAAAAAACACACTTCTTAAAACTATTTTTAATTTTTTCCCAACAAGCTATTGTATAATAGCAATAAGGCACTCCAGGTTGTGTATTATTGTGTAACCACCCACAGGATCACACACATGCTCTCAACTTTTTCTCCAGCCACTCCATCTAACTCTCTCAATTACTGCTCTACCTGCCCTATTGTTAGGGACCTCACCCTAAGTCGACTGTATACCCTTTCGACTATAAACCAGCTAGCAGCTAAGCAGGCCAGCCACACCAAACAAACTACCATGGGGTGCAACCACCTACTACTACTCCTCACTACCTCTTTTGGCATTGCTGGTACCATATACGAATCCGGACCCCTACCTCCCCACTCTGAATCCTCACTGAGTGCAAGCTGGAAGAAAAGCATACACATGGCCACTACCACTTCTGGTAACGATAGGCTCTTTATCCTCCCACACCTCCCATACACAGTTATTGCCAAGCCAACCTTCCAAACCATAACCTTAATGGTTACCTTTCCCCCTAATTTAACACAGGCTTATAGACACCTCCCCCACCTGACGCACAGGCAACGGAAGACACGAGGGAAGATAAACATCACCTTATCTGCCCGAAAGGTTATCTTGCTGCTACTGCTACTCTCTGGCAATGTTCACCTAAACCGTGGACCAACAACCCTGAGGAGCAGCGGGGTCCGTACAGTGAATGGCCTAAAGATAGCATCGCTAAACATCTGCAGTCTAATTGCCAAATTCGACCAGCTCCAGGCTTGGATGACCATCCATGCCCCTGACATACTCTGCCTAACTGAAACCTGGCTGTTGGGTAGGATCAAAGATGGTGAGGAGGCCATCGAAGTATTCCAAGCATTTCGACTTGATAGAATAGGCAGGAAAGGCGGCGGCTGCCTCTTACATGCCAGAAACTCACTGAGTTGCTCTGTCCTCCTCCTCTCCAAAGTTGTGGAGGATTATGAGCTACTAGTGGTAAAAATACAAGTCGGCCTAAAAGGTAAGACCCTTACCATCGCCACAACCTACCTGCCCCCCAAGAAAGGCAAGGAAGGCCTTCCTCTTGTTATGGAAAAAATTATCACACTCACAAAGGGCTCAGAACTCATCTTGACCAGCGACTTTAATATTAACTGGTTATGTAAGGAGTCAACACCCTCCAGAGACCTAATCACCTCCCACAATCTCACGCAACTCATAACTCACCCCACCAGGCAGAACTACAAGACTGGTACCAGTACCCTCATTGACTGGGTCTTAGCTAGCTCACCGACTCAATTCTCTGAACTCAGGGTTCTCCCGGACGTGCTAAGTGACCACTCCCCAATCTCCTTTATATGGACCACTAAACTTGCCAAAAGCCCACCCCGCCTCATCGAGAGCAGGGTTCTGCGGAAAGGCAAACTTGGATCCCTCAAATTGGCCCTGTCTGCCTACAACTGCTCTCCCATCAACAAGGCACATACGCTGGACCAGACCCTTAGTTTTTTCACTGTGGGCTTCAATTCCATCTGTGAGATGTATGCACCAATCACAAAATGGAAAATTCAGGGGGAAGTTAATGGCTGGATTTATGGCAAGCTCCTCTCCCTCCTAAAGGAGAGGGACTGCCTCTGGAAAAAAGCCTTAAACTCAGGCAGCAAGCATGATCTACAGTGCTACAAAATGGCTAGAAATCAGTGCACCAAACTTATCAGACTCGCAAAAGCCAATTTCCATAAGACCCAGCTTAACAATGCATGGGGAGATGGAAAGAGGTTTTGGGACAACATCAAGAACATCCTTGGTAAAGATCAAAAGCAGCACCCTAAGATGCTCAACGTTAATAACTCATCCTCCTCAGATCTGTTAGCCATTGCTGATGCCTTTAACCAGGTCTTTACAGACCTGTCCTCAGTGCTGCCTCCAGACTACCTTCTGCCTGTGGAGGACCAAGGTTGTGCCAACCTGTTCATAACTAACCACCCAGCCTTCTACTTTAAGAAGGTGACAGTGAAGGAGGCCCTAACGGTGGTCAGGAAAGTCCTAGGAAAAACCAGATTGGGGAGTGACAGGCTAGACATGAAGTTACTATCTCTCACCCTTGATATTCTTATTATGCCCATAACAATGCTATTTAATAAATCTTGGCCCTAGTTCAATTTCTTGAGGTATGGAAGCAAGCCCTGGTAACTCCAGTGCATAAGAATGGTGACAAGGCGCTGGTGTCAAACTACAGGCCAATATCTATCCTCTTCCCACTATCCAAAGCTTTGGAAAAAATTGCAGCAAGTCAACTCACAGAATATCTCAATAAGTACAATCTGCTCTTCCCAAACCAACATGGCTTCAGGCAAAAACACAGTACCACCACGGCACTGCTGGAATACACTGACTATGCGCACAAGGTGCTGGATGAAGGCAAATTGGTGGGGTCCATTTTCATGGACCTCACCAAAGCCTTCGACACCGTCAACCACTCTCTACTAGTACTCCAGCTCCAAAGATTGGGTGTGGCACTAAACACCGTGAATTGATTCAATGACTACCTAACACACAGAAGCCAGCGAGTCAAAATCGGGCAGACGTTATCCAGCTCCAGAGATGTACTCCTAGGAGTCCCTCAAGGATTAATTCTAGGGCCTCTGCTTTTCAGCCTCTTTGTAAATGACCTACCCACAGCCTATGACACCAAACTTATTCTGTATCTGGACGATGCCATGCTGCTGAGCAGCAGCACCTCTCAGGTTGCCTTACAAACAGAACTACAGAACTCTTTCAAAAAACTCGAGGACTGGTTCAGTAGGCAAAAGCTGCTACTAAATTACAAGAAAACCAATGCCATGTTACAATCCAGCCCCTACAACAAACACAAGCATGCTCCTCCCGTAATCACCAACAAGGCTGGTGAGCAGATTGAGCAGGTGCACTAGTTCAAGTACCTTGGAGCCACCATTGATGACTCTCTCACTTATACGCACCATGTAGACTCCCTTGTCAAAGCAGTAAACACAAAGATCGGGGCCCTCTTTAGGCATAAGAAATCCCTCACCCCGGAAGCACTCTGAATCTCAGTCTCCAGCTCCATACTTTCCACAATAGACTACGGGCTGGTGGTCTACGGAGCTGCTACTGATACAGTGCTCAAAAGGGTCCAAATTGCACTCAATAAGGCATGCCGCTTCACTCTGTGTGCAGATCACTACACTCATACTTGCACCCTGTATGAGTGTACAAACTGGCTTAATCTAAAAGACAGGATCAAATACCAAACTTGCCTCCTGGGAAAGGAGGCACTCCTCAGAAAAAAACCACCCTGTATAGGAAACCTGCTCGAGGCTTCTCTCTCAACACACATCACCAGACGGAGGAAGAATGGAGCACTGTCCATACCATTCCACCGAACCTCACTAGGGCAGCGTGCTTTCTCCTATAAGGCCCCCCTCTGGATAAATGAACTCCTGATGAAATTACAAACAAACAACAGCCTGTCTCAATTCAGAGTAGGCTTCAAACAGCACCTAATGTCTAACTCAAAATGCACCTGCTTCTCAGGCCCCACTTGATAGATAGGCTAACCCCCAAGGTAACACCCAGCAGGGCTACCTAGAGAACCCTGCCTCCATTCCAGTCTAGTCAAGGGCTTAAGTAAGCTATAAGTCCTCTTTAAACGCACTTGGTACTGCCTCCCAACCCCCCCACACATACACCATACTTGACAAAGCCTTCTGGAGCTGCTCTCTCCCATCACACCCCCAGATTGCTCTCCCACTGACTGCCCTTCTCAATCTCTCATTTCAATTGGCAGAGATTCCCCTTGACTGAAAACATGCAATCATCCCCCCCTCCCAAAGGGCGGCGACTCCTCCTCCCCTGAGAACTGCTGCCCTATATCACTCCTCCCGACACTAGCCAAACTACAAGAACATCTAGTCCTTGACCAACTTTCCTTGTTCCTCTCTGACACTAATTTCCTCACCCAATATCAATCTGGTTTCTGCAAACACCACTCCACTTCAACCTCGCTACTCTGGCTCACAGATGCCATCCTGTCAGGCATGGACTGTGGCCACATCACCACCACTATTTTTATTGATCTAGCTAAAGCCTTTAACACTGTATCCCACTCCCTCCTGCTCATCTGCCGGGTTGTTGGAACACACAATAAAATGGTTCAGTGTGTACCTAAATGACCGCACACAGTCTGTAAAAATATCCGACCACATCTCCCTTCCCCTACCCATTCACTCTGGGGTCCCCTCAAGGGTCCATACTTGGCCCAATTGACTTCTCCATTTTTCTAAATGACCTGCCATCTGTCTGCACCTCATCAGCCATACATGTGTATGCTGATGACACGGTTCTTTTCTCGTCTGGGTTCTTACCTGAGGTTGTTGTCTTCAGGCTCCAATATGATTTCAATAATGTCCAGTGCTGGTTTCAATCACACCAACTCTTCCTTAATGCCAAGAAAACTGTGTCCATGACATTCGGCATGCATCAGAAACTGTCTAGGCTCCAATCTGCCCCCTCTTTCACTACCCTCGACGGACAACCTATTCTTGCCTCTGAGTCATTCAGGTATCTGGGGGTGTGGCTGGATCAACATCTCACTTTCTCCACCCATATAGATGCCATAATAAAAAAGCTTCGACCAAAGCTCAGCGCACTTTATAGAAACCGCTCCTGTCTCCCGCACCAGGCTAGATGTGAACTAATCCAGCAAATGATCCTCCCGATCTTTGACTGTTGCAATATCATCTACTGCTCTGCTTCTGCCACCTCCCTAACTAACTTGGACACTCTCTTTAACTCCGTCTGTTGGTTTGCTCTGGATTCTCCTCCCCTTACCCACCACTGTCACCTGCACTGAGCTTTAGCCTTCCCTTTCCTAACAAATAGATGACTGCACCACTGAGCAAAATTCATCTCTAAGTCCTGGCTTGGTACACTCCCTCCCTATCTAAACTCCCTAGTCTCCCCCCTACCCACTCCATCTCAACTCCTAAGATCCCACGACCACAGAACTCTGACTGTCCCCTAGAGATCCACCTCTATTGGGAAGGCCTCCTTCTCCTGTCGTCTCCCTAAACCGTGGAATGTGCTTCCTTCACAAATCTGATACTCTTCCTCTCCTGGCTCCCTAAACCAAGCTCTTCATAATTTCCTCTCTGTAAATTGCACTTGCCCCTAGCCTCCCCCCAACTTGTCTCTCCCCTTGCCTACTGCCTCACTCTGCCTAGCTTCATCCCAATTTGATGCACTTACAGTCTCGGAGCCTATCCTGACTCCAGTAGTAGTTAGCTTCTTATCCTCTCTCTCTCTCCCTCCCCCTCTCTCACTTTCCCTCCCGCTCTTTATTTGTTGCCATTTTTTGGTCCCCTTTGGCCGCTACTCTACCTGACATGTTATCTCACCTCTAGTTGTTAGCCTCAGGATTTTATAATTTACTCTACCTGTAACTGTTTGCCTTCTTACCATTATATTGTTCACTTACAATCTATGCTTTTTATAATATTGTATAATTGTGTGTACACTTATTGTTACTATGTAACTCCCATCACCCTTTCCCCCAGGTTGTACCAGAAGACGAGCAACTTGTTGTTCAGTGTACCTTACCTGGTCAAACTTTTCAATAAATAAATAAATATGGCAGTGAGGAAGACTATCAGGATATTATGGTGTGCAGTGGGGGGAATTAGCAGCACAAATAAAGACTGTGACAGGGTAGAAGCGGTACAGTGACAAGTGACCAAAATTTTCCAAAACATGGGGAAAGATGGACAAGGAGAGGTGGCAAAACCTTGACATGTACATCTTTGGGACTATAAAGGAGAAGCGGGATGTAATAGAAATGTACACATACCATATTTCACCATTTAGAATTTGTGGCTTCTATTTCATTTTTCTGTTTTGAACCACAGCTTCTAAACAAGGGTGGGTACTATTTGGGGCAGCTTATATTAATAACCCACCAGACCATCACCTGCTTGATTCCATCATATTCCAAAAAATACACAGAATTAAGTAGATTCAGCCCTTCCTTACTGATATCACAGTACTATCAGTGTCTCTCACCAAATACAAGTAACTACTCTACCCCACCCACTATAGTCGCTCACCTTAGTCACAGAAAACACAGTGGCTGGCAGCAGCATGGAACAAACCCACAAGGCACAGCATGGAACAAACCTTCCAGACCATCACCTGACTGATTCCCCCAGATGGTAAATAAGGTATTTATAAAGAAAAAATATTCTGAAAATTAAGCAATCACAGTGGCAGGCTGTAGAATAGAACAAGGATGGGTTAGGGAGCGTGTGTGCAGCACGAGGTTCAGTGTCCAGTGTCGGCATTCTTTGTTAGTTTCACTTTGTTTAGCACAGAAAGCAAGGATTGCAAAGAAGGAGAAACAAGAAACACTGATTGTGATTGTGAGTTTACGTTTATGAAATGAGCAGGATTAACAATTCTGCTTTTTACCCTATCAAACTCAAGTCATCTGACTCTGTTTCCAAGCTCTACTGTCCCGACTCTGTTACTGCTCAGCCCAGCTTCTTTCACTGTATTATGTGACCATTTAGGAGCCATGGCTACAAAACAAGGGCAGCTTTTATTAGTAATGTAGTTTTTACATGTGGCTTTTAAATGGGGCTGGCTACTAAATGGGGGTGAATTCTAAATGGTGAAATACGGTACCTGCACAGGGTAAACAGGGTGGCTTGTAGAGACATTTTCATTTTTAATATGAATAAGAGAACATGGGCAAATCCAATGAAACTGGAAGGGGGAAGAGTCAGGAAGGATGTCTGCAATCACTTTGTCACTGAATGACTGGAGGAGTGGCACCACCTCTCTTACTATAACTATAGCCCTATGACATTTATGATAAGTTATTGTGGTCATGTACACTCTTTGGTGCAATTACTGTAATCAGTTAAAGTTTACATTCCATGGGGCCTTTGTACATTGGGGCATAAACTATATCTGAAAACGTTGTAAGCACAGTGGCGCTGGTACACACCGTGCAAGACACCCCCTCTACGTGGGATGCATGAGTGGACATGTGTGCTGCATGGACACAAGGGGTGTGGTGCATGAGACTGCGTAGCACACTGCACAGAGCATGGAGGAGTGCCCACACTTTGTGGCTCTGCTCCTTGACCCCACCATATATGGCCATGCTCCCCACCACATGCAGTGTCACAGAAGTGCATACCATATAAGACATTGACGTAGAAAAGATGGCAGAGTCAGGCAATGACACAGATGGGCTATGGCAGACCCTGGCACAGCCCAAACTTGGTGGTGGTGCAGCTGGACAGAGCTGCACACAGGTGTGGAAGCGAGTCAGTGCCCGCACCCGTGCACCAAACTTCACAGGTGCCCAGGTGGTGTATATGGTGTCTGACATATGGGCACAATACTGTCAACTGTACAGGGCAGAGTCACTCAACACACTGATGGAGATGAAGGCATGGATGTGGCTTGCGATCCAGAGTGGTCTGAATGCTGCAGGGCCAGAAGCATGGACCCTCAGTGAGATAAAGTACAAATGGTGTGACCTGTTGGCGGCGGTGAAGAGGAAGGTTGCGGCAGCTGAGCAGACATGCCAGGGCACCGGTGGTGGGTGACTCAATGTGGACAGCCAACTGATGCCGGTGGAGCACACAGTGGCGGACACCCTCATGGATGTCAGCATCCATGGGGAGGTGGGAGGTGTGAACACCATGGATGACACATATCAGAGTGGCCTAGAGACGTGGGCACTCATGCACCATGTGGGTATTAACTGCCATGTGTTTCCCTCACAGAACAGCTTACAGATGGTCACAGGATGCAGGAGATGGACACACCAAGCCAGAACACCATGCAAGGGAGGCCTGTGAATGAGGATGCCAGGCACACTGCATATGTCACAGGTACAGCCCATACCACATATACATATGACAATGTCACCACATGGCAGGCACACAGCCCGAATAACAGTCCCATCTCCTCCACAGCTACAGAGTTGGACACAGGCACACAGATGGGGATGGACATGGATGCTGACAGCAACACAGAGGCAGCAGTGGAGTGCATCCAGGAGGCTAGCATGGACTGAGTCAGCTGTGGGTGACAGCAGCATGTAACAGCAAGACCCAGGGAGCCACACATGACAGGGACACCTCTGAGCCGGCAGCAGGACAGCCCAACCAGCATGTGAAATATGATTGCCAGATGCCACGGTGACCACAAAGGGAACAGCTGGGCACTGATGACAGTCCCAGCGAAGGGCCAGCCATGGCATGCACCAGGGTGTAGGCACATGATCTGCATGCATACAAGCCTCGTGGACAGGTACAGTGAGCTGTGTCAGCTGGAGGATGAGCAGCTTTTGGAACAGCTCCATAACATCAATGCCATGGTGGCCCTCACTGGTGAGGTCCGTGCCATGCGACATGGAATCAACCTGATCACAGATGTACTCGAGTGGCTCATCGGCCAAAATGGCGTGGGGAATGTGCACCACAGAAACTGTCCTGGTTGAGAACACACCATGGCTGCCACCAACATGGGCAACCCGCAGCGTGATACTGTAGCATGCCAGTCGGACTCAGACAGCACAAAGGTGCCCAACACACAGGACTCAGGCATGGGTTCTATACACCCCGATGGAGCACAAACCACAGGTGGGCATGAGTTGGACACACAAGGTGCAGGGGCCACCACAGAGGCACAGGCGGCTGGACATGGCAGTGTGGCTGAGGATGACACACAGGACAATGACAGAGTGAGCACTGGCCAGCAGGGAGGGTTGCAACTGCACCAGAGCACACCCCTACCTGAAGGATGGGCACACACATCTACTCTCGCTTGCAGGCAAAGCCCACAGACTCACAGGGCCACTGTCCATGTGGATGATGCTGCTGCTACAGCAGTGCAGTGGAACCTCCAGCTTCATGGATGTTCCCTGAACACGCAATACACATACACCCAACACAACACCATGGGCCTGAGCAGCCCCGCAGGCCCCCCCGTACACAGCAATAGCACAGCCCCCATGTACAGCACAAGCACTGCCCCCAATGTACAGCACAAGCACAGTCCCCCCATGTACAGCACAAGTACAGCCCCCTACCAGATGGGTGCACTCAGAGTGTGCCAACATTATCATGCCCCCGCCAGCCACACCACATGATGCACATACATGGAGCCCATCCCTGACACTAACTTCCAGCCTGGTCACTGTCACACATGCATGTATGCATCACGCACATGGATGCCACAACAGGCACGCATGGCAGCCACCGCCCATGTGTCCACTGTTGCCAGGCCTAATGCTGGAACATGCCCTGCACCAGTGCAGCATGTGCCACACAGCCACCGACCATCTCAGGACTATGGCACATCTCGACAACCGCATCACTGGCAGGTCCATCCAGGTGCAGCTCCCCCAGTATGGGTACATTATTATGCAGGGTCATGTTGTGCAGCATGACACAGACCGGGAACACCCTGCACACCTTGTCCAGGGCCAGCATAAAGGTCCCCCGCTATGGTCCAGGCACTGGAACTGCATCTTCAGGTCTGATGGTCCTCTCTGCGATGCTGTGTGTCTTCCTATGAGCATGGTTATATGTCTCTTTCAAGGCACTGGTGGGTGCCAGGATCGGTGTCATCAAGTACATGCACAGGGGGTATCCACTGTCACTTGTGTCGGGGAGAAAGAGCAGTATCACACATGTGTTGCCATGACATTGATGTGACCAGCATGTAGCATGACACATAGTTGGGATGCATCAAGTATGCATGCATCATGGAATGAACCTGGGAACTTCATGCACACATTCGTAATCATGCCACATGCATCACACATGACCTGGCAATTCACAGTGTGGAAACCCTTCCTGTTCCTCTGCCCCTCCTCATCAATTGCCAGTGACAAGATGGTGATACATGTGCAGTCAAATGCACCTAGATGTTGGGTATGCCATGTATGTTGTAGAAGGCCTGCTTTGTCACATGAACTTCAGCCATGGATATGGGGAAGCGGATGTATGCCTGCACACGTGTGGCAGCAGGGTGTCTGTGACTTGTGTCATAGTATGCAAGGGTACACAACATTTTCGTCTTGACTGACATTACTCTGGACCGTCGTGTCCGCCAGGCAACGTTATCGCAGACCATGTTGCACAGACGTTCAATCATGTCCCATAGCAATCTGAAACTCTTGATACAATGGACCTTATGCATCATTGTGGCATCCAGCCTAGGTCTGAACACCCATGACCATGGATGGGCATGCCGACACCGCATCATCTGCTTGAGGAGCAAGTCCATGTTCAGCAACATTCTGAGACACATCCTGATCCGCCCGTTCCATTTCCAGTCCACCGTGGCACACCTGGCTGGCTTGGCATTTGGAATGTGTGTGGTGGCCCAGCAAGTGTAGTGTGTTTATGTGTGGGCACATGTGCCCATGCCGCCCTATGTCGTACGTCACCCATACACCACCACTGCAAATATGACGATGGCTGAGGTGTACTGTCTGGAGCATTACCCACTGTGCATATGGTGTGTGTCAGAAGGGAACATCTGTGACTCCAGTGGCTATAGCACCCTCTGGGTGGTACAGGGCCATGACTGGGTAAGTACCATGCCATCTGTATGGGTCGGGGGACTGTGCGGGGTGTGTATGTTGTGCAGTGACCTGACCCATATGTGTTCTTTCTGTTCCCTCACAGAACCAGCAGGGCAGGCCCCAGCATATGGAACTTAACGTGGTGGAGCAGTCAGATGGTGCCCCTGTCATGGTACTAACACTGACACAGAGGAGGAGGAGGAGATGTCAGCTGATGTTCTCCTGTTACACATCCAGTGCAGTAGTGAATGGGGTCATCCAGTACAAGGGCAACTACACAGACATGTGGTGGGTCACCATCCTATCAATGGTGAGTGCATGCTGTGAGCTGGGTCATGCTATGGTTGAGTTACTGTGTGTACAAGGCCCAATGTGTGGTCCAGCTGTGACCACACTCCACAGTGTGATGTGCACATGTCCTTGTGGGGGTCTGTGTAACTGTTCGCTGGTGCTTCTGTGGATCTGGCCCAGTCATGCATGCCTGTTGTGCTCCCAGACTGTGCCAGTTTCACCATGGGTTTCCTGGCTGGGCCTGCATGATGGTGCTGGACACACCTGTCCTGTGTTTTCCATGCCTTCCCTTTGTGGTCATGCCACATGGCCTCCATACAATGGTGCATGGTACTGCCTGTTGCAGTGGCTGTCCATGCCCCCACAGGTCATCCACACACACAGGGTGGCCTGCCGGGGTGTCATGGATGTGGTGGTGTCTGTGTCCCTGTGGTCTGAGCATTGTGCCTGCATGTGTTCGGTCGTGGCTGCATCACAGCGGGGTGGGGCACCTATGTAGCTACCGCCACGCTTGGTCAGTGATGGTGTAGTTGCCTTGCATGGGCCATGCAGTCTGACATTAATGTTTCTGTTCTCGCCACAGTGTTACAGAGGGCCAATCTGTAAGATGATGCTGACCCACATTGGTGGGGTGCCTGTTGCTGTGTTAGAGGTGAGCTCCAGCAGTGAGAAGGAGTGGCCATGGAGCCTGCCATGTGCCAGACACTGCATTGCAGATGAGGGTGGATGTGTATCCAGCGGCACCAGTGCCAGCGATGACCCCCAGTGTTTGTCCCTGCCCGACCATGTGATGTGTTTTACAGCAGTTCTGCCCTGCCATGCCTTCACTATGCTTTAATAAAGTAATGTTACCATGATCATTGGTGTGGTTACTGTGACCAGGGTCTGGGTGGGCAGGGTGGGGTATGCTCCTCTGGTAGGTGGCATGGTCAGTGGGGCCTGGGGGCCTGTACACATATGCTGTTTGTGTGACATCTGTGCAGCCCATAGTCCACCCATGCAGGCCTTGCCAGGTGCGGTTTCTGTGCCCGGATGGGGATGGAAAGGCAGTTATCACCCATTGCAGTGCACTGTACCCCAGGCTGGCCATCCAGGATGGAGTGCAGTGTTGCGGCGCACTGTGTGGCTGCACGCCATCAGGCTCCCTGCGTCGGCCACCCCCATGCCATGCTTGTTACAGGCATACACTGTGGCATGTGGACATTTCACCGGTAGAGGTGTGCCTACTGAATGTCACCAGCTGCATTCCACATGGGGCACAACCAGGAGCACATCCATGTGGTACACTGCCATTGGTGGTGCCCATACCTGCATGGCGCACACACCTGTTCAGCATGTGCCCTGTGGCCTGTGGGCTCCATGGCTGGGTGCAGGTTGCTGTGTGGGTATTGAAGGCCAGAGTTGATGCCTTGCCCATGGTACTGACTGCATGGTGCACTGCACGTGGCAGCCGGGGGGGGTGCTGTTCCACAGGGGATGCCATTGGTGGCCTTTTGCTACCTCTGTCAGGCCCTGTGCCAACCCACCAGTGGCTGTGGCTTATTGTGAGGGCCCTTACGACAGCCCTCCCCATTGCGTATGTGTACGTGCACGTGCCCTGTGTCACGTGCCTGGGCATCATGTATGGTATCATGCATGCATGCATGCAGGGGTTGCATGCATGCAGTATTACATGGGAACACCCATGCACACATGCCGTGCAGTGGATTTGCTTAGCTGCACGTGGCCAGCCTATGCAGTGGCTTACACATGTTTTGTGCATGTCTCGCATGGGTGGCAAGCACACCGGATGCATGTAGGTGCCTACACATGTTCCTGATGCGCCCTACGCATGACATGCTAGCATTGTGCATAGGCCCCAGAATGAGAGATACAACTGCATGCTGTCACTGATGATGTCATTGATAAGGCTTTTAGGTTTAGGAGTAGGGTTTCAGACCAATGCAAGTCGAAGTTTGATCCCCTGTATTGCATATTTTTTTCTTTCTCACTACAGCATGGACTATACACCATTTTTGAAGTTGATGTAGGGGTGATTCCTCAATCTGTACTGTTTCAGATTGGATACCTGCTAAAATTAATCCCTTTGGAAAATTCTACATTTTTGATGAAATAACACTTTATGATAAATGTATTTTTGCTATGTATTCATCTACATGTGTGTCATTAGTACTTGTGAATATTTTTTATAACCATATTTTTGGATTCTTTTGCAGATTTATTTATTATTGTAACCTTCTCAAATTGATGTGAACCTTTTGCAGGACTTTCTAAGCATCTTTATGAACTCTAAACTGAAATATGACATATTTCGTTTCAAAATAAAAAAATGTATATTTTGTAATTTAAAACAATTAACTGGTTGTTTTTCAACTTAGCCATTGTTGTTGAATAAAACAGTTTTTTTTATTTCACTAGGTCACATTAATTCAGGTGATCATAATGTTACTCTATTATCATTTACATGTTTGAGCAGCCACCAGGTTGTTTGGTGAGTTCAGATTGCCATGCAATTGCCAGTATTACAATACTGACACCCTGGGCCCGATTTTCAGAAGGACATGTTTGATGCAAGGTGCCTGCACCAAATGGGTATTCTGCAAAAGGCACCTTGCATCAAACTTTGTGGTAATTCCGATTTTTGAATACATTAAAATCTGGATGCCTTGTGGCCTGGTGGCACTGAGGGTTGAGGCTCTGGACACCACACCTTGCACCACACCGGCGTCCTGGGTTCGGGAACAGACTCAGGTCACTGGGGGTTGGAGGGTGGAAGGAGGATTGAGCATCCCAATGGATACTATCCTCCTCCGGGGTGGGATCCTGGGGTGTCTTGCACACCCAACGCACCTGTGCTGGTGGAAGCATGGGCACCGGTGCATAGGTGGCTCTTTGAGAGTTGGGGAGGGAAGAATGTTGTGGCCATTTGACAGTGCCGAGAGTATGACTGGATGCCAGTCCTATGTGCCGACATCCTCAGAAGTTAGGAGGGATTAAGGGAATAAAAACAGAACCCCCTCCAGGCCAAGATGATGACCGAGCCACCACAGGATCGCCGACCAGCAGGACAGACCCCATTGTGCAGGCACTCCAAGGAGTAGGACAAGGTAGGAAGGATACAGGAGCATGCCTGGCACTCTAGGGGCAGATTCTGTGGGAGGGACCTGTAGGACTGATCAATGGTCTGAAGGACTGAGTCAAGGGGACAGTAAGGCAGGATAAAAAGAAAGTGTAAAAAAAAAAAAATCTGGATGCCTTGTGCCCAAACTGCCATATGCCACTGTAGCAACAGAACTGCTCGCACACCAGGTCACAGTGGGGATTATGCCATGGTGAGGCTGTAGCATGCCTTTATTTGCAATCTTCAAAGCCCCGCTGTGGATGCAACAGGGTGCTCAAGTGAGACCAGCCATTAGCTGGTCAAAGGGACTTGTGCCACGGCCAGACACTGTGGCATTTGGGGGGACCTGCCAGGATGGGCACTGGGGGAAGAAGGAGCAAGGGGGTGCCCTAGGGGGCATTGAGGAGACAGCGACACTGACAGGGTGTGAGGTGGCACCAGCTGGGGATGCCTTGTGGAAAGTCACACAGCTGATAAGATTGGACCATATCATGGGGGGTTGGTACGGATGGACACTGACATTGCCCTAGGTAGGCAGAGCCCTGGCACCTGCTCCATAGGTGCAATATGCACAACCCTGTAGGTGGGAAAGTGTAGTTGCAGGTTGAGGGCTGCCAGTGGTGGAGGGAAACATTCTCTGGGCACTGTAACAGTCCTCTACTATCCAATCTCCTTGGTTGAGGCAGGCTGCCTCCCACCTTCATGGTTGTGCATTGTTGCACCTATGGGGCAGGTGCCAGGGCTCTTCCCACCTGACTCCATGTCAATGTCCATCCATGCCAACCCCCAACAAGTGGTATAATCCTATCAGCTGTATGATTTTCCACATGGTACCCCCCCTTGGTGCCAACTTACAAATTTGTCAGTGGCACTGTCTCCTTGATGCCCCCTAAGGCATTGTGTGCTCCTTCTACCCATGGCCCATCCTGGCATGCTTTCTCCCCAACCCATGTGGCCCCTCTAATGTTGTGCCAGGTGGGGGTGCTGTCTCCTTGAGTCAATCATCACATGTGCTCCAAATGTTTGGTTCAAGTCTGCAGTTGCAGCAAGTCCAATGTCTTTGGTGCAGGGACCCCCTCTTTTATAAAATTGGGTGAAGGGTCTCTGATGCACCTGGAGTTTGCCACAGCCCTAGAGTGACTGCAACTTGCATCACTCTAATGGCTGTTTTTAAAATCTAGCCCCTTGTATTATTTAATGTGTAGGTCAGTATTGCCTTAAAGGTATATTGACTTACAAGGGACATTGATGTGTTTTATAAATGAAAATATTAATGAATATGGTAATTGACCACCTTTATAACCAGGATGGCTAGCTTACAAACTCTACCCCTTGAGGAAGGAACTGTTTGTTCTGAATGCACACAGGGTAACTGTGTGGGAAAGAGTTCCTTTGTAATTGCTCTAGCTTCAGTGCACTGTATAGATCAATAAAATATTTATTTATTGATTTAGACTCCAGAGTGCGCTGCTTTTGATTGTTTTGCCTAGTTGTCCTTCTGAGTAGTGCACCATAGAGTTTCAGTGCCAGGAATTTTTCCAGTTTTTGTCACTACAACTTTTGTTGCATGAGAGAAATTGTTACAGTAGATGTCACTGGTGATATAGAGAAGGGTTTCAGCACAGCTACATAGCAAATTTCCTGATCATTGAACTTAGTTCTACAGTATGCTGTAGTCAATTAAATTGGTCCTGGCTCAGGCTTGTCTAGGTTTGAATACAACTCAAGTCACCTGTTTTGCAGGTTGTGGCATGACCTCTCCACCATAGAAACTGTAATCACTTACCTGTAGCTTAGTGGCACACTGAACGTGTGTTCATTTAGCAGGCAAAGAATCAGTGGTTTAAATTCAAGTAGATGTAGTTTGAATTCTGGAAGGGCCTAAAACTTTTTTCCAACTTATGTTGTAAGATAAAAACTCAGTTGAGTAATGATTCATGGTGGTGTGAAGTGGAAATTGTAAATTATATGCTAAACAGATCTCCCTCTCCCTCTCTCTCTCTCACCCTGCACTTGGGGCTCAACCCTCCACCCCATGTCTCCAGCACTTCTATGTGCTAACTCCCTTGTGTTGCTGACAACTAACAGGCTCCCTGTTGGGCACAGTTATTTAGTCTGTTCCTGTATGTAGCTGACTGTGTTTACATATTCCAGTTTTAGTTTTTGCTCTATTCTTTGCATTCCTTTGTTTAAAGACCAAATGTACCTAAATGTTTTCATTCTAATTCTATTGCCTTGTTTGTCTCAATCCTCTGTATAATCACCTAGTTGTTCTAAATGTACTAACGTGGAACCTATGTAAAGAGCTCTGAGCTCAAATGGTTAATCCAAGATCAGAAATAAATAAAGAAAGAAAGAAATTTAGCTAAGAACAACAATTTGTGATGGTAAATTGTGGGCTGGGATTAGATCCCTAGTCACCTGTTTTGCAAGTGTGACATAACCTCTGCATCATAGGAACTGGAACTCATATACCTGTAGTTCCATGGCACTCTGAATGTGTATCTACTTAACATACAAAGGATCTTTGGCTCAAATCTGAGCAGGGACATAAGCATGTTTTCAATTTATTCTTTTTGTTAAGATGAACTCACCTGAGTAGCAATTCATTATGGTGTGGAGTGAAATAGTAAATTATATGAAAAGTAAATTTAGCTAAGAACACCAGTCTGTGAAGGTAAATCATCTGCTGGGATTAGCTCCCTTGTCGCCTGTTTTGCAGGTTGTGACAACCTCTACACCTTATGAAATGTGACTCATTTACCCGCAGCTCAGTGGTATACTGAATGTGTATTACTTAACAGGCAAAGTATCAGTGGTTTAAATTGAGGAAGACATAGTTTGAATCCTATCAGGGACTTAAACACTTTCTTCAACTTTTTTTGTAAATGAAAACTCAGTTGGGTAACAATTCATGTTGGTGTGGAGCAGAAAAGTAAGTTCTATGAGAAAAAAATTTAGCTAAGAGCAATAATTTGTGAAGGTAAATTTCTTTCTGAGATTAGATCTCCAGTCGCCTGCTATTTGCACACCATATAACCTCTGTAGCATAGGAACTGCAACTCGCTTGCAGTTCTTTTTTTTTTTTATTCAAATTTTATTGAATTTTAACAATACAGAGAACAGTTCCAGGAGAAACAATGTACATCAACAAAATATTTGACAATATGTTGGACCTATTCCCACTCCCTTCCACCTCCTCCCCCCCTTAGACCCTTTCCCCTCCCTACCCAACACAGATACTTGGGATCTGGTTACTCCAAAGGTTAATTAGATACTAGCATGATGAAGTTAAAGAGAATAAAGGGTGTGTAAGGGGTCCCAGATTTTCATATACTTCTTTGTCCAATTATTGAGGCTTGCTATCGCCTTCTCTTTTCTGAGGTTTGCAAGAAGCTCATTGAGCCATTCAGTGTAGGAATTGTCTTCACTGGCCTTCCAATGGCACAATACCACCTTTTTAACAGACATAGAAATAAGGGCTATATGGTACCTGCGATTGAGCACTGATACCTCAGAATAATCTCCCAATACACAAATTTCTGTGGTGAACAGGGTATTCAGTCCTAATAGAGGATCCGCTCTTTGTTGAATGTTAGTCCAGAGCGATGTTACTCTGGAACAGAACCCTAAGATATGATACAGGGAACCATCCTCTTGTTGACAGCGGACACAGGTAGATGACAACATGAGACCAAATTTGAATAATCTCTGAGGAGAATAGTATAAATTGTGCAATATGTGAAATTGGTAAGACACAGCCTGTCCTGGGTAATGTATTTGTGGAAGTTACACCATAGAGTTGACCAGTCTAAATCCAGATTAGGGAAAAGAGGAGTTGAATAGGCCATGGGGCCAAAGCAGTCTGGGTAGGCCCAATCGTATAAGATCCCGTAGGTCTTAGACACTGCTTGTTGGTAATCTACCAATAAACCTAATTCATTTGGGAAGGATAATGTAGCCAGTTGGGGGGATCTGTTCCCAACACTTTCAGAATTAAGTGCCTCAATTGAAAAACCTTGAAACACTTGCCTGCAGTTCTGTGGCACACTGAATGTATGTGAATTTAGCAGATAAAAGACAAGTGACTCAGATAAGAGCAGAGACTTCAGTATTTTTTTTTTTTTTTTTTTGTAAACTAGAAACTCCTTTGAGTGGTGATCTATGGTATTATGGAGTTGGAATATTAAATTATATGAGAAGTAAATTTAGCTAAGAAAAACAATCTGTGAAGGTGCATCACCTGTTGGGATTAGGTTCCACCAAGCCAGTTCCACAACAAAGTTATTGAAGTCTGGTACAGTGACAGGAGTTTGCTGACAGCGACCACGTTGCCTGGCAAATCCGTTGATGGATAGCTGCAGGACCCCGAGCATTGAGACACTTTTGTATTGTTTAAGGGGGGCTTCACCCCCTCCATATTTCCTGCATGGAGGTCTTGGCCCCCATACTCCCCAGATCAATATAAAGGGGGTGGATTCATAGGGCGAGTAGCCAAACTTGGGAATCTGTGAATCCGTTCATCGCTCTAACAAACTGTTCAACACTGCAAGTGTCGAACGGGTTGTGTTGCTGTGGGGGATTCATTGTTACAGCCTCACTGTAACAATGGTAAACCCTGGGATTAGATCCCCCATCCCCTGCTTTGCAGGATATAATATAACTTCTACCCCATTGGAACGTCAGCCTGTTTACCTGCAGGTCAGTAGCACACTGAATATATGTTCACATACCAGGCAAATGATTAGCAGTTCAAAACCTGGCTGGGACTTAAACATATTTTTTAACTGTATATTTGTAAAATGGAAACTCACTTGAGTGATGTTTCATGGTGGTGTGGAGTTGTAATATTAAATTATTTGAGAAGTATATTTAGCTAAAAACAACAGATTGTGAAGGTATATCACCTGATGGGGTTAGATCCCCATTTACCTGTTTTGCAGGTTGTGACTTAACATCGACACCACAGGAAATGCAATTCCCTTTGTGCAGATCAGTGGCACACAGAAAGTGTGTTCACTAAGCAGGCAAAGGATCAGTGGTTTGAATTAAAATACAGTACATCGTATTTTAATACATAATTATTTCACACTTTACTGGCCTTACATTGGATCTTTAGTGTCATTGGTACTTGGTTTTATGTTTGCTTGTGTGCATGTGTAAGCAAAACATATTGGTGTCACTCCAGCAGTGTAGGGTCTGGGGAGGAGTGTGCTGTAGCAGTCAATGCAGCTGAGCCTGCAGGAGGTGTGTGAGTCAACATCCAGTCCTAACAATTACTTAATTGGCAGATGGGTGGAAATTCCTCACATATGAAAGGATGTAGCTGCACCGATCACACTTTCATATTGCTGTTATCAAGCAGTAAAGCAGCATACCATCACCCACCCAACCCAGTTTTATAGCACTGGAGGTGGATGCTTAATCCTGCTGCCAATATTCCACCTCCCATTCCACCCACCTTTCCAGATGTCTGGCAGATGGATGCCCAACTCTGTCGTGGGAAGTCACAACAACCACCTCTCCACCAAAGTCTGCTGGTTGGATCCCCAACCCCACCCCTGGAAACCACAACACCCTCCCCACAAAAGTCTGGCAGTCAGGAGCCAAACCTCACCACTGGAAACCAGGACAATCCACACCACCACTATCACCATGAAAGGCCAGCAGGTGGATGCTCAACTCCACTGTTGGAAACAAGAACAAACCTCTCACCACCAATATCCAGTGGTTAGGTGCCCATCCAAACCACTGGAAACTAAAACAACCCCACACCACCATCAAAGTCAGGCAGTTGGGTGCTCAACCCTACCATAGAAATCACAACAACCCCCCACCACTAAAGTCCAGCAGCTGGGTACCCAACCCCGCTGCCTGAAAACACTATCCCTCAAACAACATATGACACCCAGGTGCCCAACTGCAGTGCTACCAAACAACACACAGAAACTTGGATACCCAGTACCCAGTGTTGGTACTTGCAATAAAATAATGATCTCTCATAATCCTCTTAGTATTTGTAACCTGAAAAAAAATCCAATGTATTCTGCTTCTCCATCCACCCAACCCTCTCACCCTTCTCAGCACATACTACCCCACTCTCCGCACTCCTCAATTACTTATCCACTAAATTCCTCTGTTGATTGGCACATTGTGCTACTCTGGAGCCCAACTGTGAACTGAGTGAAAACAAGGTAAATTTGGTTAATGGCTTTTTAATTTGCTTGGAACTTTTACTAATAACTTTGTCAATTTTTAACATTTCTTCCCCAAATATGCAACATAGAGGCTTGTGTATGAGCAATAGAAGTTGACGGCAGATAAGGACTGCAAGGCCCATCCAGTCTGCCCATTTCTTTTTCTACCTTATAAATGTGCCATTGTTCTTTGCTGTCAGTGGCCTATCTATTCATACTCATCTGTATTGCTCCCTTATGCCTATCCCATGCCTGTTTGAAGCTCTGCACTGTATTCATAGTCACTACTTCCTGAGATAGGCCATTCCATGCATCCACCACTCTTTCTGTGAAAAAGAACTTCCTCACATTACCGCTTAATTGGCCCAACTCTAATCTCATGATGTGTCCTCTTGTCCTGCTCTTTTTCTTATATTGAAACATGCTAGACTCTTTCACCTTGTTAATGCCCTTAAGGTGTTTGAATGTTTCGATCATATCACCTCTCTCCCTCCTTTGCTCTAGGGTATACATATTGGGCTCCGTTAATCTGTTCTCATATGTTCTCTGATGCAGTCCCTGCACCATTTTGGTTGCCCTTCTCTGGACTGCCTCAATTTGGTTAATGTCCTTGTGAAGGTCTGGCCTCCAGTACTGCATGCAGTACTCCAGATGGGGCCTAACCAGTGTCTTGTAAAGAGGGATTATTATCTCCCTCTTCTGACTTATGATACCAATACTAATACACCCTAGCATCCCTCTAGCCTAACCTACTACTTTAGAGATCTGCTTGGATGATTTCAGGTCATAGGTAATGATGATGCCCAAGTTTCTTTCTTCCTTTGTGACTGCCAGCAACTCCCCTCCCATCCTATAGGTGGCTTCAGGGTTTCTCTTTCCTATGTGCATGATCTTTCACTTCTTTGCATTAAATCCCAGTTGCCAGTCTTCCAACCATTTTGCTAGTTTATCCAGATCTCTTCTCATTCTGCCCACCCCATCTGGATCATCTACTCTGTTGCAGATCTTGGTGTCATCTGCAAACAGACAAGCCCTACCCTCTAGTCCATCTGCAATGTCACTGATGAAGATATTGAAGAGGACTGGCCCCAGGACTGATCCCTGAGGTACCCCACTTGTGACTTGCATCTCTTCTGACTGCATACCATTTAACACCACTCTCTGCTTTCTGCCTGTCAACCAGTTTGCCTCCCAGTTGACCAACTTCTGACCCACCCGAGCCTACCCAGCTTGTTTATCAATCTTCTATGTGGAATAGTGTCGAAAGCTTTGCTGAAGTCAAGGTAGGCAACATCAACTGCTCCCCCTTGGTCATACACAACAAGGCAGTTGTATGATTGAGAGGTTTCCGTGGTAACCGGAGACCTCGAAAGCAAAGCTCGAGAGGTCCATTACCATGGAAACCTCAAGATTGTTCAACTGCCTTGTTCGTGTATGGTTGCTTATACGCAATCTTTTATAGTGTATGGGCAACCATGGTCGGCACTCCATTATCTCCCAAACAGGTCTCCAATAAAAAGAATGCCTTATTTAGGCAGCAGTTCCATTGCGCCGCTTACTTCCTCAAAAAAAGCAGCTGCTCAATTGCGCATACGTGCTCACGTTCAATGTTGTTGTGCTGCACTAATGACGTGCTTGGTGCAGCACAACAACATCCTGATGCACCGAGTGCAGCACAACAAAGCTGTTCAAGGCATGCATTTCCATGTGGAACAGCATTCCACCATACACTGTATAACCTTTTTACACCACCTCATGAAAAAAACTAGAGTAATTTTTCAAATTCCTCTGAAACATGTTTTAGCAGTTGCTCTATGAAATCACCTTTTGAATGAGATTTAAAAAAATTCCACATATTTTGATCATTAAATGGGGTCATAAAACGATGATGTTGAAAATGTGGGGTCAAAATGTAAAAAACAACAATGAAGTTACAAAGAAATGTTGCATAGGGTAATTGTGTGGGCAAGAGTTCATTTGTAATTGCTCTAGCTTCAGTGCACTTGGTAGCTCAATAAAATATATTTTTTTTTTGTTTTGACTCCTGAGTGCACTGTTTTTTATTGTTTTGCCTAGTTGTCTTTCTGGGTAGTGCATCACAGAGTTTCAGTGCCAGGAATTTTTCCAGTTTTTGTCACTACAACTTTTGTTGCATGAGAGAAATTGTTACAGCAGATGTCACTGGTGACATACAGAAGGATTTCAGCATAGCTACATAACACATTTTCTGATCATTGAACTTAGTTCTACAGTATGCTGTAGTCAATTAAATTGGTCCTGGCTCAAGCTCATCAAAGTCTGAATACAACTCAAATCACCTGTTTTGCAGGTTGTGGCATAACATCTCCACCACAGGAACTGCAATCACTTACCTGTAGCTTAGTGATACACAGAATGTGTGTTCATTTAGCAATCAAAGAATCAGTAGTTTAAATTCGAGTAAATGTAGTTCAAATACTGGAAGGGCCTTAAACATTTTTTCAACTTATGTTGTAAGATAGAAATTCAGTCAAGTAATGATTCATGATGGTGTGACATGGAAATTGTAAATTATATGAGAAGTAAATTTAGCTAAGAACAGCAATCTGTGATGGTAAATTGTGGGCTGGGATTAGATCCCTAGTCACCTGTTTTGCAAGTGTGATGTAACCTCTAAATCACTGGAACTGAAACTCATGTACCTGCAGCACCATGGCACTCTGAATGTGTGTCTGCTTAGTATGCAAAGGATCTTTGGCTCAAATCTGAGCAAGGACATAAGCATGTTTTCAAATATTTTTTTTTGTTAAGATGAACTCACTCGAGCAGCAATTCATCATGGTGTGGAGTGAAATAGTAAATTATATGAGAAGTAAATTTAGCTAAGAACAACAATTTGTGAAGGTAAATCATCTGCTGTGATTAGCTCCCTTGTCGCCTTTTTTGCAGGTTGTGACATAACCTCTACACCATATGAAATGTGACTCATTTATCCGCAGCTCAGTGGTACACTGAATGCGTATAACTTAACAGGCAAAGTATCAGTGGTTTAAATTGAGGAAGACATAGTTTGAATCCTAGCAGGGACTTAAACACTTTCTTTGACTTTTTTTGTAAATAAAAACTCAGTTGAGTAACAATTCATGTTGGTGAGGAACAGAAAAGTAAATTCTATGAGAATCAAATTTAGCTAAGAGCAATAATTTGTGAAGGTAAATTTCCTTCTCAAAGTAGATCTCCAGTCACCTGCTTTTTGCACACCATATAACCTTTGTAGCATAGGAACTGCAACTCACTTGCCTGCAGTTCTGTGGCACACTGAATGTATGTGAACTTAGCAGGCAAAAGATAAGTGACTCACATAAGAGCAGAGACTTCAGTATTTTTTTTTTTGTAAACTAGAAATTCCTTTGAGTGGTGATCTATGGTATTATGGAGTTGGAATATTAAATTATATGAGAAGTAAATTTAGCTAAAAACAACAATTTGTGAAGGTACATCACCTGTTGGGATTAGGTTCCACCAAGCCAGTTCAACAACAATGTTGTTGAAATCTGGCACAGTGACAGGATTTTGCTGACAGTGACCACGTTGCCTGGCAAATATGTTGATGGATGGCTGCAGGGCCCCAAGCATTGAGGCACTTTTGTATTTTTTAAGGGGGGGCTTCACCCCCCCACATCCCTTGCATGGGGGTCTTGGCCCCCACACACTCCAGATCTATATATATCTAGCTCCGGAGGGGGGTGGATTCATTGGGTGAGTAGCCAAACTCGAGAATCTGTGAATCCATTCATCGCTCCAACAACCCATTCAACACTGTGAGTGTCGAACGGGTTGTGTTGCTGTGGGTGATTCATTGTTACAGCATCACTGTAACAATAGTAGACCCTGGGATTCGATCCCCAGTCCCTTGTTTTGCAGGATATGATATAACTTCTATCCCATAGGAACTTCAGCCTGTTTACCTGCAGTTCAGTAGCACACTGAATATATGTTCACATATCAGGCAAAGGATTAGCAGTTCAAATCCTGGTAGGGACTTAAACAAATGTTTTAACTGTATATTTGTAAAATGGAAACTCACTTGAGTGATGATTCATGGTGGTGTGTAGTTGTAATATTAAATTATATGAGAAGTATATTTAGCTAGGAAAAACAGAGTATGAAGGTAGGGAGTCAGTATAGTGCAGCGGTTTAAGGCTCTGAACTGCAAATCTGGTGACATGCAGCAGACCAAACCTGGGTTTGAATCCCACAGCTTCCACTTGCATACTGTGTGACCCTGAACAAATCACTTAACTTCTCTGTGCTCCCAGGTCACTCCTCTAAAAAAGCTTTCATCTTAGTGTGCTACTTCTGATTAAACAATTAAATTAAAAAAAGGTATATCACCTGATGGGATTAGATCCCCATTCGCCTGTTTTATAGGTTGTGGCTTAACATCGACACCACAGGAAATGCCATTCCCTTTGTGCAGATCAGTGGCACACAGAAAGTATGTTCACTAAGCAGGCAAAGGATCAGTAGTCTAAATTAAAGTACAGTATATTGTATTTTAATACATAAATATTTCACACTTTACAGACCTTACTTAGCACCTTTAGTACCATTGGTACTTGATTTTATGTTTGCTTGTGTGCATGTGTAAGTGAAACATATTGATGTCACTCCAGCAGTGTAGGGTCTGGGGAGGAGTGTACTGTAGCAGTCAATGCAGCTGAGCCTGCAGGAGGTGTGTGAGTCAACATCCAGTCCTAACAATTACTTAATTGGCAGATGGGTGGAAAATCCTCACATATGAAAGGTTGCAGCTGCTCCTATCACACTTTCATATTGCTGTTAGCAAGCAGTAAAGCAGCATATCATCTTCCACACTACTCAGTTTTGTAGCACTGGAGGTGGGTGCTTAATCCTACTGCCAGTATTCCCCCTCCCATTTCAACCACCTTTCCAGACGTCTGGCAGATGGATGCCCTACTCTGTCATGGGAAGTCACAACAACCACCCCTCCACCAAAGTCAGCTGGTTGGATACCCAACCCCACCCCTGGAAACCACAACAACCACCCACCAAAGTCTGGCAGTCAGTTGCCCAACCACACCACTGGAAACCAGGACAATCCACACCACCACTACCACCATGAAAGTCCAGCAAGTGGGTGCTCAACTCCACTGTTGGAAACAAGAACAAACTTCTCATCACCACCACCACCAACACCCAGTGGTTAGGTGGCCAAATAAACTGCAGGAAACCAAAACAACTCCACACCACCACCAAAGTCAGGCAGTTGGGTGCTCAACCCTACCATAGAAATCACAACAACCCCCACCACTAAAGTACAGCAGCTGGGTGCCCAACCCCGCTGCCTGAAAACACTATCCCTCAAACAACACATGAAACCCGGGTGCCCACCCGCAGTGCTGCCAAACAACACACAGAAACTTGGATGCCCAGTACCCAGTGTTGGTACCTGCAATAAAATAATGATACCTTATAATCCTCTTAGTATTTTTAACCTGAAAAAAACCCATTGTATTCTGCTCCCCCCACCCCCCACCCCTCACCCATTCTCAGCACCCACCATCCCACTCTCCGGCACTCCTCAATTACTTATCCACTAAATTCCTCTCTCGATTGGCACATTGTGCTGCTCTGGAGCCCAACTGTGAACTGAGTGAAAACAAAGTAAATTTGGTTAATGGCTTTTTAATTTGCTTTGAACTTTTACTCATAACTTTGTCAATTTTTAACATTTCTTTCTCAAATTTGCAACATTGAGGATTGTGTATGAGCAATCATACGCAACAAGGCAGTTGTATGATTGAGGGGTTTCCATGGTAACCTAAGACCTCGAGAGTGAAGCTCGAACAGTCCGTTACCATGGAAACCTTGAGATTGTTCAACTGCCTTGTTTGTGTATGTTTGCTCATAAACAATCTTTTATAGTGTATGGGCAACCATGGGCAGCACTCCTTTATCCCCCAAACAGGTCTCCAATAAAAAAAATGCCTTACTTAGGCAGCAGTTCCATTGTGCCGCTTACTTCCTCACCACTGTGGCTGCTTAATTGCACATGCGTGCCCATGTTCAATGTTGTTGTGCTGCACTAGTGAGATACTCAGTGCAGCACAAACATCCTGACACACTGAGTGCAGCACAACAACGCTGTTCCAGGCATGGATTTTCATGTGGAACAGCGTTCCACCATACACTATATAGCCTTTTTACGTCACCTCATGAAAAAGAGTGGAGTAATTTTCCAAATTCCTCTGAAACATGTTTTTGCAGTCACTCTGTGAAATCACATTTTGGATGAGATTTTAAAAAATTCCAAATATTTTGTTAATTAAATCGGGTCATAAAAAGTTGATGTTGAAAATTTGGGGTCAAAATGTAAAAAACAATAATGAAGTTACAAAGAAATGTTGAATTTTTTTAACCTTTACTCATAATTTTGTGATCTTTGCTTTCTCTGTGACAGTTCCTATCAGTCAATGTCAACAAGTGCATCTGTATACAGTACATGCTCATTAAGAGCTCTGTCAGTGGCCAGCCATGGTGGTCAGAGGAGGGCTGTGCTGGTCAGTGGCTTGGGGTCATGACAGGGGATGAGCAGGGTGGTGGGTCACTACCTGCCATGGTGGGGGATCCATTAGACTATCAGTGCATGGGTTACATCACTTATACAGGGGATCAGCTTAGGGAGGTGGGGCCACTGAACCAGCAGGGTAATGTTACACATGACTTTGAAGGGGATCAAGACTGGGGGAATACACTGGATGCTAGGGGCACTTTTTTCATATCTTGGGTGAGGGATTGGGTGGGGTTGGACTGCTAGCCACTAGGGTACTTCTTCAACTTGTGACAGGGTGGGATCAGGGATACGGTGTGGGAACCACTAGACCACCAGGGAAATAATTATACTATAATGGAACAGTGATTGGTGCACTGGGGAGAAATCACTGGACTACCAGGGACAAACTTTTACTACATTTGGATGGCAATCAGAGAATGGGAGAGGGGGAAGAGACCACTGGACTTCCAGACAAACATTTTTAATATATAGGGAAGGTGACTGGAGAACAGTGGCAGGGAAGGGACCACTGGACTGCCAGGGAAATAATTTTAATAAATGGGGAAGTGATCAGAGAATGGGGGATGGGGAGGGACCACTGGACTGCCAGAAAAACAATTTTAATATATGGAAAAGGTGATCTTAGAGTGGGGGAGGGACTACTGGACTGCCAGGGACATTCAACTACATGATGGGAAGGGTGTTGGGTGGGGGGAAGGGACTTCTAGACTACCAGAGACACAGTGTTGTGGCTTGGGGGGCTGCCTTGCACTACTTCAGCCAACCACTAGGGTTGCATGGAGTTAAGAGGAGGTTTTCCTTGGCAGTATTTGCTTACCACAAGGGGATACCTCAAACAGCCCTTGAGCAGAGCAAGTACTTTGTGAATGGGAGAGTGCCGACATGCAGGTCCCCTCCCCCTCATTTGCATTGCAGCCCCCTAAAAACTTTGCCCTGGTGCAAACTGGACTTTTGTGAATACCAACTTGGTGCAAAACCTAGTTTGCACCGTGCAAAATGGGTTTGCTCCAGGGCAAAGTTTTGTGAATCTGGCCCAGATGAACATGACAGGTGTCATATTTCAAATCACCTCTGAAACATGTTTGTGCTGTTATTCTGCGAGATTACCTTTCAAACAGGATTTAAAAATGTCCACCTGTCTTGATCATAACATAAGGTCATAAAAGGACTATGTTGAAATGTTGGAGGTCAAAATGTCAAAAAACAATGAAGCTATGAAGAATGTTGATTTTTTTCAACATTTACTCCTAACTTTGTAATTTTTTGCAGATTTTAGCCCAAAATATGTAACATAGCTCTTTTTTTTTTCAAATCAAAGTTTATTATTTTACACACAAAAAGAACAGATCCAACAATGATAATTTGGATTGTAAATAAAACTAGAGACAGTCCTTCGCTGCATACATTGGAGCTGTTTTCCCCCCAAACCCGTTCCCCCCATACTAAAACCGCCTCCCCAATCAGCACAGCTCAAACTTATCAGATGGATAATCAAACCCTAACATCACTAGTAGCATAAAATATACTAAATGATAAGCAGCGCATGCAAAGGTTCCCAAATTTTCATATATCTATTCATCCTGTTACTTAAACTAGCCACCATTTTTTCCATCCTGAGATTGGCCAGTAATTCTTTGAGCCATTCCGAATAAGAAATATCTCCATCATCTTTCCAGTGACAGAGAATAACCTTCTTTACCGATATGGAAATCAATGCCATATAATACCATCTTGAGATCACTGGAATGAGGGTATAATCACCTAAAAGGCATACCTCAGGAGTAAAGATATCAGAGAGGCCCAGTAAGGGATCCATCCTCCGCTGAATGTCCTTCCAGAGGGTGGAGGCCTTAGGACATGCTCAAAATATATGATAAAGTGAGCCCTCTGCCTGCTTACAACGCGAACAAGTGGGCGAATCAATAAGACCATACTTATGTAATTTTTGGGGAGTATAATATATGTTATGTAGAATGTGAAACTGCATAAGCCATAATCTATCCTGAGTAATGTATTTATGACAATTCGACCACAATGCTGCCCAATCTATCTCCAAATTGGGGAAACATAAGGCCCAATATCTTTCCAGTGCAAACACAGCTGGATATTTATAATTGTATAAAATTTTGTAAATGTTGGATTTGTTGTCCGGGGCTTCAAGAAGATCTCATATTACCCCTGTGTTATGCTCTCTGCACTGGCTGCCTATACAGTGGTGGATCACCTTTAAAGTAGGTCTTTTGACCTACACAGCCCTACATGGGTATGGTCCTGACTACTTGAAAGAGCTTTTGGTGCCTTACACCCCTTTGAGACAGCTTCGCTCGGCTGACGAGGGGTTGCTGGAGATTCCAAGGGTTAATTTGAAGTCTTCTGGAGCCCATGCCTTTGGCTTTGTGGCTCCATCCCTTTGGAATTATCTACCCCGTCCGCTCTGAGAGAGTATATTTTTAAAAGGGCCTTAAAGTCCTTTTTATGGAATAAGGCCTTTCCATCCTTATTGTAATTGGTTTTACCTGTTGAAATTGCTGTTCTGTTTTATTGTATTTGTTGCCTGATCTTTTGAACTGTACAGCACCTTGAAAACTTGAAATGTGCTTAATTAAATAAATTTTATTATTATTATTATTTTTACAGAGTGAGGTCTGCCGGACAAAAGCGAGAGTTCATCCAAAAGATTTCTCATGCTTCTCTGGGCCGGGGGCGGCCCAAACACCTTCACTATTAAATGTTTTAACTGAAAAACTTTAAAAATAAGTTTACTGGGAATATTAAAATTATCTAGTATTTCAACAATTGAAAGCCAAGAATTGTCCAGGGCAACAAACTGAGAAAGCTTAGCATTTTCTAGTTGAGGAAGCCACTTAGGCGAGATTGGCTTGTTACCCATTTTTAAATTAGGGTTACCCCCTATAAGTTGAGCTAAATCTAAAGTATGACTGAATTCAATGAATGAGCTTATCTGGGAGTGCACTCTGACCGATGTCGCAATGGGGGTTGACTTCAACAGTACAGGGAGGGCACCCGGCCTGACATGAAGTAGCGATGCTGGAGAGACCACTCTGTTTAATTAGAGATAGCTCAATTTTGAGCCAGATAGGTACAAAATCAGTGGAATCTATTTCTCCCATCTGCTCCACCCATCTCATGTACTTTGCTATATGACTCGTCCAATAATAAAAAATCAAGTGCGGAAGATGGATACCCCCTTTATCCTTGGGAGCTGCCAGCTTATAAAATGTAATCCTAGGTTGTCTATTAGCCCAAATACATTTTGTTATCAGACTATTAATTTTACTGAACCAGGTAATAGGTATCCAGTTATTAAGCAAATACAGAGGGTAAAAAATCCTAGGAAAAACATTCATTTTAATTAAATTCACTCGGCCCCAAAGCGAGATAGATAATTTGGCCCACCTGTCTAAATCAGCACCTGCAATATTTACTAGGTCATCCAAGTTCAGCTTTTGAAGCAAAGCAGGATTTCTGATGACTTGAATGCCTAAGTATTTTAAAGAGTTCGGCGGCCAAGACATAACTGTCTCTACGATACTTGATTTAATCACTTTATAGTTAAGCGGAAAAACAAGAGACTTGTCAATATTTAATTTGTAATTTGAAAAATTGGAAAATTCTTCTATAATAGATAACATGACAGGTATTGACTTATCCGGGTGCAATAGCTGTAATAATAGGTCATCGGCATAAGCTGATACTTTAACCTCATATCCCTGAATAGTAATTCCTTGAATCATCGGTGAAAATATTAAGCGACGAATAAGGGGCTCTAAATATAAATTAAAAAGTAAAGGTGATAGCAGGCAGCCTTGTCTAGTTCCTGAGTGCAACATAAATCTTTCTGAGATAACTCCATTAGCCATTACTCGAGCCGAAGGAGTGTTATAAAGGGCTTTAACCCAATTTTGAAAAGGTTCAGGAAATTTATAAGCATTAAGGGCCCTAAATAAAAAGTTCCAATCTACCCTGTCGAACGCCTTCTCAGCATCCAGAGAAACCAAAGCAGCTGGAAATGAAGCATCCCTAGATGTCAAAAGGACGTGTGACAGGGTGTGGAGGTGGTCCACTGAGGAGTGCCCTTTCATGAATCCCACTTGTTCGGGACCAATAAGATCAGGCAACACTGATGTCATATGATCCGCTAACATTTTAGTTAATATCTTGATGTCCTGATTCATCAGGGATATGGATGATAACTTGTGGGTAGTTCTGGATTCTTCCCGGGTTTCAATATTAGAACTATTAAAGCCTCCCATAAGGTAGGATCCACCGGGGTACCTGATAGAATGTAGTGAAATAAAGGAAGTAACAAAGGTAATAACTGCTCTTGAAATACCTTATAAAAGTTAGCCGAGAAACCATCTGGGCCAGGTGATTTATCTGAGGGTAAGTTTTTAATAACCCTGGAAATTTCTTCAGGTGTTATTGGGGACATTAGCCATTCCTGCTGAGAATCTGAAAGTGAAGATAAACCGGATGCCCCTAAGGAATTATCTAGGCAGTCTTCAGATACTAACTTTACTTTAGGGTTATATAAATTTATATAGTACCTCTGGAATTCCAGGACTATATCCTCTGGAGATGTTTTTAGGACACCATCTAACTGGGAGCGGATTGACAGAATATATCTATTCGCTTTCAGTTGTTTGATCTGGAGTGCCAATAATTTTCCCGCTTTCTCTCCCTGATCTGAATAATTTGCCTTAGCTTTCAGAACAGCGAATTCAGCTTTATCCCTTAGGATTTCCAAATAATCCTCATTTAATTTAACCAGTTCCTGCTGTGTTAATTCCAAAAAATTATGGGAAAGCAGTGATTCCTTTGAACGGATTTGTTCAAGAAAAGAAATTAGTTTCCTATCTTTTTCTTTTTTTCTCTGTGCAGCTATACTAATTAACAGGCCCCTAATAAAGGCTTTAAAAGTGCCCCATATTAGGTCTGGTCTGGAGATAGAGTGAGAGTTGGTTTCAATAAAATGCTCTGTGTGTTTACTAATACTTTTAACAATATGGGCATCCTTTAACATTTGATTATTAATCTTCCATTGGGGAGATTTCTTAGGAAGAGTTGAGAGGGCAAGCTGACATGTTACCAACGTGTGGTCGGAAGGTGGATCCGACTGTATGGAGGCTTCTAACACTCCCGAAAGAAGAGTTTGGGAAAGAAAGATATAATCGATACACGTAGCTGTTTTATGTACTGGCGATAGAAAAGTAAATTCCTTCTCCGAAGGGTGTAATACTCTCCAGACATCACACATAGCATAATGCTCTATAAGCTCTTGAAGGGCCCTTTGAGCAGGGGAGCGGCCTCTTCTCACAGGAGAAGAATGATCCATTAATAGATCCATAACGATGTTTATATCTCCACCAATGATAATTGGTAAGGAGATATAGGGGTATAGAAGTTCAGTTAGCTGTATAAAAAAGTCAGGGGAATCTACATTAGGCCCATAGACAGTTCCCAGGAGAACCTCGGTGGCATATACAACACAATGAATAAACACAAATCGACCCTGTGGGTCCTTAAGCACCTGCTTGGAACAAAAGGAATTTTTCTATTAATTAGGATCAATACCCCGGCCCTATTAGTAGCAACCCCTGCAGAAAATGCATAACTAATCTGCTGCCTTCTCATGCAATTTGCTTCTGAATCCAATAAGTGTGATTCTTGTATTACAGCAATGTCTATAGACAGCTAGACAAGGTGCTTAAGGACCTTATATTGTTTCACATGCTGTCTCAGTCCTTTAACATTCCACGTTGCAATTTTTATAACATTAGCCATTATTACATGTTCCTTATAATATAAGTTGCACAGGTAATAAACTCCCCAAAATACTCAGTCCTGAGAAACCCACAAGAGCTGTGCTGATTCCTACCCCCAAGCCCCATTTAACCCTCCCCCCCCTCCAACCAATTTGAAAAAACCACCATGAACTACCCACCCTCCTCCCCTCCCCTCCCCATCCAATCTATCACAGGATCACAGGTTTCACTCTGCAGCATACCAATACCTTTGCTCCCTCTCCCCAGCCACCCTTAGATAACCCTCAACTTAAATATAAAAGTAATGGGCAAGGCATATACATTTTGGACAACCTTCAAAATAAATTTTGGAAGTAATACAGTCTGAAGAGAGTCCATATAGACTTGCTTCAAACCGATCCCAATTGGGCATATCTCTCTCAGAATTGAGTTTAAATGCTGCGGTTCCTTTTACAATTTAAAAAGAAAAAAAAAACAACAAAATAAGATGTATTGGAATGATCTGCCTGCAACCCCTTAAAAGTTGAATTTCAACTTAAATCAGTTTTATGGCCCACATACATAGTGTCAGCCTACTATTTAAAAGCATAGCCTAGTCTGCTGGCTCCTATAGGGATAGCAATGGGCAAAACCAACAATGCTCCCTTACCTCGGCTGCTAAAAGAGAATATGTTTTTTGCTTTGAAGCTTAACTTCATTTTCCTTTTAAGCCAACCCCTTTTAGTCTCTATTGGCATTATCATGCCTGCTTTGGTATGTCCTGTCCAGATAGTGGGAAGCCCAACTGGGGACCTCACTGGATTTTTCCAGTGCTCAGTTTCATTTCTAAAAGAAAAGGTGCAAAACTCTGAACATGCCTTCCCAACCGGTACACTGCGATGTAGTCTTCAGCTTTAAAGTTAGGAATTAGAGCTACATGTACTACAAACTGGGTTGCTATAATTGCAATCCCTTAAAAATTGACTTCGGAAGAAAAGCCCATTTAGTACCCAATACAGCAGTTTCGACCCAATACAGATAACTATCAACTGTACATTGAGTTTTATTGCTGCGGTTCCTTTTATCATTTACAGATCCCCAATGAGACAGTGCATATTGAATTAAAGTATCTACAGTCTCTTAAAAGTTGAATTTCAAGTTAAATCCTATGTACCCAATATACGTAGTACCAGCCTGCTGTATAAAAGTCTAACACAGACCGCTGACTCCCTCCAGCGATCATATTGAGCAATAATAGCAATGCTCCCTTAACTCGGGCGCGAAAAGGAAAAATGATTTTTGACTATAAAGCTTAACCTAATTTCTTTTTCAGTCTAAGCCTTTTTTAACTTCTAATGGCATTATCATGCCGGCTTTGGTGCAAGCTGTCCGCTGACCAGGAAGCCAATTTGTTAAACTCACTAATATTTCTTCAGCACTCAGTTTTATTTCTAAAAAGAAATATGCAAGGCTCTGAAGCTACCTTACTGACCAGACTATTGTGGTGTAATCTTTGATTTTAAAATATTAAGAATCAGGGGTGTTTATACTACGAGCTAGCTTGATATAATTGCAGTCCCTTAATGATTAACTCCAGGAGAGTGGTCTATTCGGTGCCCCATGTAGTCGATTTTAACACAATGTAAATATTTATCAGCTAGTCTGCTGTTCCCCTCTGAAAGTCAACAAACAAAACAAACTATATTTCTTTCCTTCATTGGGAGCTAAACGCAAAATATGTCCTTTGTTAAGAGGATTTACACAGCTTGTTAATTCAGATCAAACCCTTTTGATCTTGGATGAAATTAGCATGCTTCTCTTGCTTTTGCTCTACTGAGGAAAATAGGAAATGAGTAGGGGGTACCAGCTGATATTACTCCGGCAAACTTTTCCTCTCAAAGTAAAAAATGATGAACTTCAGAAGATGATTTCTCAAACCATAACATTGAAGATGCTTTTAAATTCAAAATTATCCGTAGATGTAACTCAGACCTCACGGAGCAGTTCAGGGAGCAATTCCTTCAAGCCAGTATGAGCCGACTCTGGATCATTGAAGCTGTGCCAGGCACCCGAAATAGAGACTTGTAAATGAGCTGGTACAACATTTTAAATTGGATTCCAGCTGCTATTAGCTTTACTACATAGGGGTGAAAGGCAGAGTGTCGCTGCCTAACTGTAGCTGGGAGATCCTGGGCCACTCTTACTTTCCTGCCCTCCCAGGTGATACCTTGCGCTTCTCTGACTTTCTTCAAAAAATGCTGGCATTCAAGGTAATTGAGGAACCTGATGATCAGGGGTCTCGGTGGCAATCCAGATGGGGGAGGTGGTCTAAGGGCCCTATATGCCCTCTCTATAGCATACTTAGCCCCATAAGGCGAGGGACCAGCAACACGCTCCACAAATATCTGGATGAAAATAACTGCATCTTGCCCCTCTTCAGCTTCAGGCAATCCTATCAGGACTGCATTATTTCTTCTGCTTCGATCCTCAAGGTCCTCCAGCTTAGATTCCATCTTAGTAATCTTCGCCTTCGTAGCTACCAACTCCGACTCTATTTTGTCAACTCTTTTTTCCAAGGAATGAACTGTAACTTCAGAATCTGAGGTTCGCCGTGATACTTCTTCCAAAGTAGATGACAACGCTTTAATTTCAGCTGTTAAAGACATGATCTCCTCCTTGAAATGCTTGAATTCGGCTAGAAACCTAGCCAAGGTTAACGGCTCTTACTCGGCAGGATTAGGAGTTACCTCTCCAGGGACAGCTGCACTTGCAGGCCTAGGCTTCTTAGGGCCTTTCTCGGGGGTGGCAGGTGGCATTCTTTTGGGCAGGCTTTTCTTCATCTCAACTTCCATTCGAACTAACGTGCAAACTCAAAGCATGACAAGCCTTTTAGAGGTCTTTCCTTCCCCTTTGCCAACTATTTATTTTACTCTAAATGTAAAAATAAATGATTGGGTGGCTGGAGCAAATGAGAGAAGCCTGCAATTGGTACCTACATCACGTGACCTCCCAACGTAGCTCTTTTGTTACTCCACTAGATGAACATGACAGGTGCCACTTTTCAAATCACCTCCCAAACCTGTTTGCGTAGTCACTCCGCAAAATCACATTTTTGGACAGAATTTATAACATTCCACCTGTCTTGATCATATTGCAGGTTATAAATAGACTATGTTGAAAATTTGGGTCAAAATATCAAAAAACAATGAAGTTATGAAGAAACGGTAAACTTATAAAGATGTTCTTTATTGTGCTTACTCTATTTTCCTGCCCTAGGGCCCTAATATTCAGACAGTTAGCATGTCATCAATTGGGTTAGTGCCACACTAACCATGAATAGCACCATCTGTCAGGGCAAGGGGCCATATTCAAAGGCCCCCATTGCACTGTGCTGTCCCAACAACATGACCATGCAGCATATTCAGCAGTTTCCACAGTGATAAACAGCCTTTGTTGCAGTGCTGTTTAATGCTGCTGAAATCCTGCCCTTATCCTTTTGCATGATCCCCCATTCACTCATCTTGTAGCTGTTTTGCATATTTCTGGTGGTTTAGTGGTGCTCCACCCTTCATCACCCATCCTGTAGCTGTTGTGAATATTCCTGGTGGTCCTGAGGTCCCAGTGCCCCCTGAATGCCTATTCTATAGCTATCTTGAATATTCTTGGTGGTCTAGTGGTCCATCACCCACAATTATGCATCCTGTCACTACCTGAAATACTCCTGGTGGCCTAGTTGCACTCTTTCTGTAAGGGCAGCTGACCCCTCCCAACCCACTCACTCAGGACCCTCCTCCTTGCCCCCCATTTGCTCTGGTTATCTAAGTCAAACTGGGGCAGTAACAACAGTGACTGGCACAGTCCTCTGCTCACAACCTCGGTAATCTGTCATCTTTCAGTGAGCAAGCATAAGTATTGTACTGTGCAAACAGCTGTTTCTATAGTACTCATGATTATTCACTGAGAGTTAGACAACTTTTCTATTCTACTTATGGTGGCTCACTGACAGTCGGACACCAGCCAGCCAAGGTGATGAGCAGATGGTTTTCTCGGTTGCCATCACTATTGCCATAGTTTAATTTGGTGACTGTGGCAATATACAGGTGTGAAACAGAGGGTCCTGCATGGGTGAGTCAGAAAGGGTCAGATACCCTTACAAGCGACCACTATACCACCAAAAATGTTCAAGACAACTACAGGATGGGGGATTGAGGGTTGGGGGGACCACTACACTGCTAGGAATATTCAAGACAGGTACAGGACAGGTGCTCAAGAGGGAGTGCTGCACATGCATGTTAATGAGTCCATTGGGCATCCTAATATTCCATAGCACTTTGCATGCCCAATGGTCTCATTAGCATGTCAGGACTGAATATGGGCCACAGGAGCCCTGTTGCTATACTGTTTGGGGCACACTAGCTCCTTTGGCAGTTGTTGCCCATATTCAGTCTGATGCTGTGTCAGCACAGTGCATAGTCACTATGCACTGCACTAAAAAGATATTATATTCAGACATTTAACATGCTCCGGTTGGAGCACACCAATTGTCTGAATATTACTCCAAGCTGGCTGTGCACTTATTGCCACACAGCACTCCTATCAGCACAGTGCAAACAGCCATCTCTGAATATGGGAACCTATACCCATTAGTCTGGTGAAACCCAGAGTCCACAAGACAGTGGCTACTGGGGTTAAGAAAGATCTGCCCGTAGTCTCAAGTTACTGTTGTTCTAACTTGTAACAGCATGCAAGCAAACAGGTTCAGCACTGACAAATGGACAAATGCTTGTTAATTTTTGATGAGCAAAAAAGCACCTTAAAAACCATATTTGGGTGTTTTTAATACCCTATAACTGTAAAATGGCTAAACTGAAATTGATTAGATTGGACAAGTTATGTCATACTGATGCTGAGGGTGTATACACCAGTTTTCAGATTCCTTCATTCAGTTGCCAATTCAACCCTAACAATGGTGGTGCAACCATTCCACTATAATATGTCAACCAATTTACACCTAAGTGCATGCAAATGAATACGTGTTCATCCAATCCAATAATTTAAAACTGAACCACCATATGAAAAGTGCCTTTGACACCACAGATTCAACTTTGAAAAAATATAATAAATACAGATGGTGAGATTTTCTGAGAAATGCTTCTGTTTTTCAGAAGTGAGTGCGGAATTACAGTAGATTCCAAAAAGTTAGACTGCAACAAGTTGGTCTAACTTTTGGGATGCAATTCTGTAGTCTTCTTGTTGTTTTACCTGATGTACTCTCCCTGGTCTTACCTGAAAATGGGCATTGACTTGTCTAGTGTACCTTACGCAGTAAACAAAAACTAATAAATAAAGTAAATATATGTGCTATTAGCTAAACTATGTGGGTGAGATTTTCAGGAGGGTGAATGCTGCACTTGCAGCCACATCTTGGACACATGCTACATCCACATGGATGCGTCTGGATGAATGTATCCTATTCACATACATTTGGATGCATTTGCGACAATTCCCACAGTTTACTGCGTAAGGTACACTAGACAAGTCAATGCCCATTTTTAGGTAAGACCAGGGAGAGTACATCAGGTAAAACAACAAGAAGACTACATGATTCAGTTACCAGCCATCATAGAATAAGAGCAGACTTGAATGCAAAAACATACAGCCAAAAGTTACAAAATGGATCTAAAACCATTGAGGGATGTGAACATACAAAAGCACATAGCAAGAGTAAGAGCAAATATTAGTAGTATAGCCTGAATTGGATTCAAGTACAGGGAGCAGCAATCCAGGAGGCTAATCTGTGCCGTGACAGGCTGATGAACTCAAGTGCCAATGTAGGGCAGATTTAAATAGCCCCATGTGAGGGGAGATTGACATTTCAAGGGGAAGGAAATTCCAGTATTTAAGAGCAAAGATGGAGAAGGGCTGTTCCTCCATCTTAGAAGCACATTTCAGAACATGTAGCAGGGTTGCCCTATTGATCAAAGTGAAGAGACTTGTCATAGTGCAGGGAGGAGGGGAATGAGTGGAGCAGGAGATCTTAATAATTTATAAATAGATCACCCAAGAGAGAATAATTGGGCCCCAATAGGGGAACCCAACCCAGGAAGGCTTACAGGGAGCAATACTGCATGAAGCAAGGGGAGGACAGGGATAAACAGCAAATGTTGTTGAAGGACACTTCCCACTTGTTCAGGACTGCTTTGGAGATATGGGAATAAATAATTTCAATCATATTGTAGACGTGGAAGGAGGAAGCCCTGGCCAATTGCAAGCTTGGCCTTGGGAATATGGGAGCATTTCATGTAGTAAACTAAGCCACGTCTGGAAATGACAACTTTACAGGTCTGGGAGATATTATTTATTTGAATTTTGATGACCGGGTGGGCCCACTGAGATGAAATGTCCCTTTTTCAGGGGCAACCCAGAATTATTTACATACAGTAGGTAATATTATCCAAGTTTATGAATACCAGTTCAGACATTTCTTATACTAGACAGGAGATTAGTTACAGGTAAAATCAGTGAGTAAAATGCATAGACCCCAAGTTATTTGAAGTCTGTCACCATGATAACAGGGGATCTGTCCCTGCATAGGATGGAAAAGGAGTTGAGCAGGAAGAAATTCTGACCTGGGATCCAAATAACATGGCTTGGGTCCTTGAGGAGTTGAGGATTAATTTATTCCTGATAAGCCATGACTGAACCAAGGAGAAATCCTCCTGTAGCTAAGGTTGGTCTGTGGAAATGGAGGAAGAGGTAGTGTACAGAACAATATTGTCTGTGTATATGAGCAAGGAAACGTGAGACAAAACAGAGGGAAGATCATTAATAAAAATTGGAAAGAGCAGGGGACCAGGTATGGACACAAACCAAAGGAGCCAGGCAATGTACTGTATATTACAAATACTGTATGCTCCTGTATTATTTGCTTTAAAAGCCCGACTGTGCGTCCAATATACAGTAATGGACAGGGGAGCCAAATGATATAGACCACAAAGTCACTACTGCAATTTAAGAAGGTTCTTATAGAAACATAGAAACATAGGGCTTGATTCTAGAAGCACCCCTACGCATGTTGCAAGTTGCAACATGTGAGGAGTGCAGTTGCGACAAAGACCCTGCACCCAGTTCGGTAAGTGGCAGGGTCCCTGTTAGATTTATGATTTACTATAAATTATATCTGAGGGTTTACTTATAATTATAATATTAGCAATCAAAGTTCTTGTAGACAGTTATAAAGTTATAACAACATCCAATTTATTTCACAGGGGTTTAGAACAGAAAGACACAGACGTATAACATGATATATTCAATTCCCCGAACCATCATATTATTAAACCATCAGAATACAGAATACACATGCATTTCTAATAAATGCTTTGTAAGATTATACCGTTACCTTTGGCTAACTGCTATAAAAAGTATAATTATCTCATACTCACATGAATAGCAGGATTACACAGATAGGAAGTTGGTATGCCATTGCTAGCATGAACTGCTCAACAAAATGGGTAAGGACTACCCACTTTATATATATTTTGTCCCTCCATATGCTTCTGCTGACTCTACAAATAATGTATATGTTTGCCTGACTGGTTTAAGATGACCTCATAAATGGCTTACGTAGTAACTTCCTTGTTTGTTACAGAAAAATAACTTTAAGTCTAGGTACCTATAGTCTGTAAAAACATGACAGTTTTGTTAGCCCCTCTGTAAGGAAGTAGATACAATTTAGAAGACAGCTTTGTCAGCCAATTTGAGAGAACATCCATAAGGGAAGGTGACCAGCCTGGATTCACATACATTATTTTCTGAGTATGAGGTAAACATACATCTGGATTTCTATACGATTGTTCTCTGAGTATAGCACCCCTTCCTGCCATATTCTTTTTCCACCATAGTCTTAAGAAAAATAATAGTATTTTTCTCCTGATCCATTTTAACCCTTTAGTAATGCAAGCGAAAGTGTGCCTACTAGTAAGTGTTATGCATTAAACCTAAGGTCTAATAAGTTCTAAGAGAATATATTTATTTAATGAAACAGCATGCATTTGTACCTCTATGACCTATTATAGGAAAGTATAATGCATATGAAGTTGTTCTACCTGTCTCAGTGTTTCACTGAACTCATATGATCTAATACAAAAATCCATCATATGATGGGAATAATGTACCTACCACAGTACGTCATAAGTGTACTGTGTTTATTTAATCTAATCAAGGAATATAAATCCTGCCTGAGCCAGCGTTTATGGTCATGCTGGGTTTATGGATTCTAATAAAGCTGTCACAAAATCAGTTGTGCTTTATTAATCTAATTAATGATATGCACATGCACACACACATTAATGATGACCTCCAGCCCAACAGTCCCCACGGCTACGTCCTGTGACTTGCAACAATCCCACAGGTACGCCAAATGAAGGGTGTACTTGAAGGACTTGTCGGAAGCTGCAACCCTGGACATAAATGGTGCAAGTGCCCCCCCATGCCCCCAAAGCTCAAATTGTGATAATTAAAGCCCTGCAGGTCTACGTATGCCTCCCCAAGCCCCGATTCCCATATCATGTAAGCACAGCCCCACAGGGCTAATTATGCCCCCCAGTCCTGATCCCCGAAGTGTGATATATAAAACCCTGCAGGGCTACTTGTGCCCCTCCAGGCCCCAATTGCCAGCCACCTGCAATTGGCACATCCTGTGAAATAAAATACCTAACCCATTATCCCTGGTAGGCTAGTGGCACCCCACTCAGCAGTGCCAGACCATCCTGCACACCCCCACCCCTACCTAGCCAGCAACTGGCACAGCCCACTTCTCAACAACGTGGCCAGCCACTGACTGAGCTCCATCTGAGCACGTACTCCTGTATATAGTACACGCTCAATGAATAAACTGTCATTCATTCATTGAGTGCATACTATATACAGTATGCACTCAGACAGAGCTCAGTCAGTGGCTGGCCATGGTAATGAGAGGTGGGCTGTGCCAGTCGCTGGCTGGGTAGGGGTGTGGGGTGCTTTGGCACTGCTGGATGGGGGGTTGGGGGCCACTAGCCTACCAGGGATAACAGGTTAGGGTATTTTATTTCACAAGATGTGTCAATTGTGGGTAGCTGGTGATCAGGGCCTGGAGGGGCACAAGAAGCCCTCTGGGGCCTTACATATCACAATTTGGGGATCGGGACTGGGGGGACATTATTAGCCCTGCCGGGATGTGCTTACACGATATGGGGATTGGGATTGGGGGACATACTTAGCCCTGCAGAGCTCTAATTATCACAATTTAGGGATCGGGGCATGAGGGGGGCATACTTAGCCCTGTTGGGCTTTAATTATTGCAATTTGGGGATCATGGCATGGGGGGAGGGTGACATGTCATTGGGGATGGGCCGGTGGCACATTTGTGCAACCCCCAGAAGGCGTAAGTACACTTACACCAGCTAAAAGCTGGTGTAACTGTACTGTGGTGGATGTCCTCTGGGGTTGTTTGAGAATAGTGCCCTGGGGGACTTAGTTTCTGCCCTTCTAGAGTAGGGCACAACTGTTGCCATAAATCCCCTGGCACCATGTCGCAGGGGGTTTAGGGCGTAGCTGGTGGCATATGTCCATTTTGGCGCAAGCAGCCTGCCACATGTCGCAGGCTGCTTTGCAGAATACCGTATATTGCAACTGCTGACGTAACTTGCTACTTGCGCCATTTATTTTGGTGCAAGTCAAGTTACACCATACGTAACTGTTTGAGAATCAGGCCCATATAATTTGTTGGCATTTAATTACCATACAGTCCACCTAGTCTGCCTGTTTCCCTACTTGGTTTGGCAATCCCATCTCTTATCTGGACTGCATTTCCCCCTCTCTGCTGTACAGCAGGGTGCCTTTATGCTTATCCCATGTACTTTTGAATCCCTGTACTGTTTTCATTTCCACCACCTCCACTGATTGGTGGCTTAATTCCATATCTCTATTATACCCATCAAAATGAAATTTGTTACCCTGGAAGCAGTAATTACATACATTACAATGGCCGCACTTATGCATGCCCTTAGGTGGAAGTGGTAACCAGTTCCTATGGGTATCTACTTGTGGTACTGTAGCCAAGAAATGACTACATACCAGCTTTTCAGACTGTGAGAAGGTGATCCTTGGTGTATTGCCAAGCTCTGTTGCCAAAGTGCAATCATTTAGCAATATTGGCCAGTATTTGTTGATATTACTATCTATCTGTTCAGATACTTTGGTAAATTTTGTCACAGAACAAGTGGGTTCCTTAGTTCCTTCCATCCTAGGTCTGACCTGGATAAGGAACCACCCTCTCCTGTGTTCTAGCTTTAGACAGTGCCTCATCTAAGACTTTGCTTTTGTAACCCCAGTCCAAAAATCTCTGATGTAATTCTTGTGGGCTGGGGCAATTAATTTCCTGGTCCTTAAAAGTAGCACATTTGCCACTGATACCTTAACCCCTGATGAAGACTCTGGTTGAAGCACTGGGGTGGTCAGTGGCTAGTACACTAGCCCACCACTTTGTTTTGCTTTAACAAAGCACTGAAACTTTGAACTGGATATTATTTCTAAGTGTGGTGATTTAACTATTCAGTTCGCTCACCTCAGTGTCCGGCTCCTTTGGTTTGTTTTCAGTGTTCTATGGGGTTAGCAGCCTTCGCCAGGCATCGGATTTCTACTTCCTGCCTGAGTACACTCTGTTTGTCTGAACCAAGTATGGACACCTGTAGGACACCTAAGTTCATCTGAGTGGGGATAAGACTGCATTACTGAAGTAGATGAATTGCCATCTCCCAGAGAGGTAGCTCCCAAACCAGGGAAGGGGAGGAATGGATATGGACCCAGTTAATAATGGACAGCTCATGAAGTAGGGCAGGGGAGACAAGGCAAGACTGATCACTCAGGGAGAGGATTTTTTTTTGGGGGGTGACTCTGGAAGAGCTGACCTTCCAGATGCAGAAGGTGGGGGGAATGGTCATTCAAGGCATCCGGTAGCACCCCCAAGGACTGGATAAGTTCAGGTTTGTTGGAGAGCATCCAATCTATGAGTTTTTGCTCCCTACCATTGGAGAGAGAGACAGATTGGGTCAGAGATCAGTTCAGTAAGATAAAGCTTGCTTGTGTGGGTATCATAAGCTTTGTTTTGGGGACTCAGCCAGTTCAAATTGAAGTCATCTATAGTAATCACCTTGTTTTGTTTAACTTTAAGGAAGATAACACTGGAAAGTGCAGACAACCCAGAGATACCATTTTTGGAGGGTTGTAAAGATGGATGAGGTGCAGTTTTTTAATCATCCCTAAGATAAGGTTGCAGTGGAGTATCTCACAAGAAGACACTAAGGTGGGTGTAGCATGGGCTGTGACATTTAAATGATTTGTGTAGTACATGAGAAGCACTCCAGCATGTTTGGGAGGTCGTCTATCCAATCTGCTAAAGTTGTAGTTAGGGATGGAGCAGGTAGAGTCAGGAATATTTGGTTGAAGCCAGATATCTGATAACCTAGTATATTGGGAGAGTAAGTGGCCATCCAGGCATCAAGATCAGGCTTGTTTGCAAGGAGACTACATATGTTAAAGTGAGCATTTTGGTCCCCTTACAGTCCACTCAAAGGGGTGGAGTAGAGGGAGAAGAGTGAGGGGGCCCTGGGTTTAACTCTGTATCCCCTGAATGTGAGAGAAGAGATGATAAGGCCAGCCAAATGGGGGAGGAGACCTCCCTAGGAGATCTGAGTGAAAGGGAAAGATAAGCCTAATCCTCAGGAACAGCTACTATACAATAAGTAGGTAAGTTTCCCCTTGAGGAGGCCAATGAGTTTGGAGTCAGGGACATAACAGACACAAGGCACTGGAGAAATGAAAGGTAGAATGGGGTTTTATAAGTCTGTGATTAGTAAATGTGAGTGTGTGTGTTTGGGCGGAGCTGAGTTAGTGCTGCTGAATCCATTGGAATTGTGACCAGCCCTATGAATCCCATCAGTAAAACAAGTGGTAGAACCTTCTCCATACTTTCTGCTAAAGTAGGAAACTGTAGGTTTGTGATGGTCTGAAGGGGAAAGTACAGGAATGTCCTGAACATGACTGACCACAAACCCAGGTTAGGGAACAAAGATAAGGGTCAGTGAATCAGACTACAGATAATGCTAGACAGAGTACCTGGACAATTAATTGGCAGTAACAGATTTAAATGGTAAATATAGGTGTAGACAAAAAGAAATATGAGGTTGCCACTGGAATCAAATGGTGCTCCGACATATAAATACATATTAAGAAAGGGAAAGAGTCTGGCAACTCAAAGGACAACATCCATTTCTGCTTAAAGTGAAGTATCAAAACTTTATTATAAAGTGCATAATAATGGTAGTAGCAGCACAAATTGTTACCACTGTGCAAACAACACCAAAAAAGACACAAACACACCAATGTTTCACGTTTTCCAACGCTTTGTCAAGGTGTAATGCTGGCCCCACTATTCACATTTTTATATGCCATTAAGATCATGTGCTCTGTTTAAATCAACCAATCACAGATGAACCAATTATAAAATCCATTTTTAATGCAATACCAGCATCTGCCAATGAGAGTCAGTATCTATCCTCTATAAAATGTGAACAAATAGATGGATAGAGGGCCTGCATTAAACAACATTTTTTAAATGTGTCATAGAAATAAAATATTAATTTCCTGCAATATATTTTCATATAAAAAATATTTTAAATTAAAAATAACAAACTACAAGAGAGAGATACGAATGATATTTTTTCACATTAATACACCTAGGAGATGGGGGGAGGGGGATATATTTATTCCCATACATATTAGCACCATAATTTACATGCCTTTTTGTTTCAAAAAAGGAACCAGACAAAAATATTAATTTAGACCACCATCCAAATGTGCTCCTAATGTATATTGCCATTTACTTTCCTGTCATAATAATAAATTATCCAGGTCACCCCCCCCCCCCCATCCTAATTTTACTTTTACAAGCCCTTGAAAACTAAAAATATGATGCATTCCACAATTTTTTATATGTACAGCAAAGGCATTAGACAAATCCAACTTTTCAATACTACAGAGATGTTCAGCAATTCTCAGTTTAAAACTTCTTTTAGTTTTGCCAATATAGAATTGTTTACACTTACTGCAAGTTGCTACATATACAACATGAGCTGTACTGCAGTTAATGAAAGATTTAAGTTTGTATATGTTACCAGTCCCTGGATGGGTAAAATAAATCCCAATCTTAATATGTTTGCAGAAACTGCAAGTGCCACAATGAAATGTTCCAGTTGGCAGAGTAGATTCAGGACTTTTTTCCTTTTTCTCTGAGAAATGGCAGGTCGTCACCATATCCCTGATGTTTTTCCCTCTCCTGTACACCATCCTGGGAAATGTCTGAGTAATCTCATTTAGTTTTGACTCCATTTTCAGTATATTCCAATTTTTTTTAACAATCTGTTTTATTTTATAACTCTGAGGGGTAAAATCAGGGGTAAAATCAGAAACAAAGTTAAGTTTATGTTCCATGTTTTTATTTCTCGATTGCAATAAATCTTGTCTAGACATATTATACACCTGATTCTTGGCAATTTCCAAACAAGTTGGATTATATCCCATTTCCTTAAAATGTTTAGTTTCTAACTTAATATTTGTTTCAAGTTTAATCACATCACTTGTATTTATTTTTATTCGCATGAGTTGTCCCTTAGGAATACTGTCCACCAATTTCCCTGGATGACAACTGTCATAAAGGAGAATGGCAATTCTATCCAATTCTTTCCCATATATATCAATAATTAAATGTCTGTTCTCCTTATGAATCTTTAAGTCCAAAAAATTAACTATCTGTATGGTAACAAACAGTAAACCTAGGATTCTCATTTGTTTTTTCTAAGTACTGTAGGTAATGAAACAAAGGAGTTCGTTAACCCCCCCCCCCAAATAATCAACAAATCATCAATATAATGCTTGAAAAGTTTTAATTTGTGAGAAAAAGGATTCGTTTCACATAGGACATGATGTTTTTCCCAAAAAGCCAAATAGATGCATGCATAATTTGGAGCCATAGCTGCCCCAATGGCAGTACCTTTTATTTGTAAATATAACTGCTCATCAAATATGAAAGTGTTAGCAGTTAACACCTTCTCTGTCAAAGTTATCAAGCACTCAGAAAAAGCATGGCTATAATCACTTTTTTCCATAAGAGTCTCCTGCAAGGCATATAATCCATCATCATGTGGAATGTTTGTATGTAAGGCAGTGATATCTAGAGTTACCAAAATGTCATCATTCAAAACTTCTATGTTTTCTATCATATTCAAAAGATGTGTTGTGTCCTTAATAAAGGAAGGACTATCCACAACGAGTCCTTGGATATGATAATTCACAAATTTTGCTAAAGGTTCTGTTAAAGAGCCAATACTAGTTACTATCGGGTGTGCAAGAGGGGATTCAAGACTCTTATGGATTTTAGGTAAACCATACAAAGTTGCTCTCACTGGAAAGGGAACTGTAAGGTATTCAAATGTTTGTTTTGAAATTATTCCATCAATAAAAAAAACATACAGCAATAAATCAATTTCACTTTTGTAGTCATGTGTGAAATCACAAGACAGTTTCTTGTAAAAAAGGGAATCAGAAAGTTGCCTATACATTTCTTCCTTGTACTTAACTTTATTTAGAATTACTGTAGCTCCCCCTTTATCAGCAGTCTTATTTTTTTTTTACTTATTAGTTTCTCTCCTGCTGCTGGCTATCCCTCAGGAAGGCATCCCCAGCCTCGTCCCCCGGCATCTACCAACCGGCGCTGACTTGACCCCAGGGCTTACCCCCCCAGCGGGGTCAGCAGGGGGGTCCCCAACTCCCCCACCGAAGTCTGGATTTAGTTGGCCAGCACCGTGGCTAGCCAGGGGCGAAGCCTGCGAGGTGCCCTCTGCCATCCTGCATGACAGCGTTCTTTTTCTCCTCCTTGTTTTTCTCTCCAGGAGTTGGGGCCATGCAATGTCACCAATGGAGGGAAGCGTACACACTTCTGCACACTCTTCCTCCAGGCATATGGCCTGACTCCTCCCTAGCTTGTGGTATGGCACCCTGTCCTCCAGCCTCTGCTGGGGGACGAGCAAGCACTGACCACCAGAAACCCCCCTCCCCAGAGAAGGAGAGCAATCCTTTGGATGCTCAATCATTCTCCTCCCCTGCTAACCCCCGACAACCCATGCTTATTCCTGAACATGGGTCACCAGAGTAGAGAGAGGTAAGGTGCCAGCCTCTCAGCCCTCAGGGCCACCAGACCAGCAGTTTATCAGCAGTCTTAATTTCTATTTCTTCATTTTGAGCCAAGTCCTGAATTGCCTTTTTCTCTTGACTTGTACAATTATAATATCTGAATTTCTCCCTCTTGGTGACCATCTCCTGGATTTCCATCTCACATGCTTTCATAAAAGTAGATACTGCAGAATTTTTAAAAGGCATATATATGGATGGTTTCTTAAAAATGTTACTAGATTCACTGGAAGCCCTTAAGTCACTTTCTATAACTGTCCCTTTATTTTTCTCATGGAACATAACATGCAAATCCAATTTTCTGGTGAAGCTATGCAAGTCAACTATAGTTTTAAATTCATTCATTTGATTAATTGGAACATAATTTAGTCTTCTTTCCAGTACTGACATTTCGGTTTCAGTTAGTACATGATCTGAAATATTAACAACCATTTTTTTTATCTTCTTCGTCAGTTCGACATTCTCCGATATCCTCTGTTGTTGTATCCATGTTGATTCTAACGTGTGCCTCCCCTTCTCCCTTGTACCTCTTCTTGTTTGTCTTGGAAATGTATTAGCCTGGGACTCCTGCGTGGTCTCTCCGGGGGTCCTGAGAAATTGCAAAGTGCATTGATTTCCACGCTTGCCTTTTCCACCTGCGATTCTCACATTTCTTCTTTCTGTTCGTGCAGTCTGCCATGAGTCACTAATTGGACTAATTGAATTAAAGCGCTCAGTGGTGCTGGGGAAGGGGGAGGGGGCAGGGGAGTGTTTCTCTCCCCTTCTGGCCTAAAAAAGAAGAATGTTCTGGTTCAAGTATATTGTCAGAGTCTGAACCACTCGTGTATACATCATTCTGGTCTGTTCTCACTTTCAAGATCGATTTTGGGTTATATTTACTACCTTTTCCTCCAATAAAAAATTCTCCCTTCTGCATAATCTTTTCGATCTCTTTCAAATTTTCTCTCCTTTTGTTGTTTAATTCTCATAACATGTTGCTAAATAATTTTATTCAACTTCAGTCTGGATTCAGTATATTCAGGACTGGATATTAAGGACTTTGCAATAGCTTCTCTCTCAATTATGATATGCTTAATTTCTGTCTCTTGACGTTCACCATATTTTAAAATCAACTTAATGTAGCCAGCACTTGCCTCCAAGTTATGTTTTTACCAATCTGTCAAAAAATCTTCTTGATCCATGCCAAAAGCAGGCTGAACTGTAATTCTTAGCCCTTTCAGTGCTCTATTAACTTGTAGGTAAACCATCATAGTTACCCTTTGCCAATATAGGCGGCGTGCCTTCAAAATTGCTCACTCCAGTAAATTAAAGGCCTCTCTTAGAGTACCTGAATTAATTGTTTCTTGTTGAGCTTGTTGTATGCCTGATGTTTCCACATTTTTATTCAAGATAGGGTTCGCATTACCTTCTCTAAAGAATAGGGCATCGACATTGAGGGTTTCAGATTGGTATTCTATGGCTACATTATCTATCATTTTACCATGGCCAGTTTGCTCATTATTTCTAAAAATCAGTGGTATGCTACTACTACCTTCAGCTTGTTGCAATGCACCAGAAGCCATTTTCTTCGGTGTCCAATCTCATGTAAGGTCCTGATTCCGTGCTAAACCAATTAGAATCATAGACAAAAAGAAATATGAGGTTGCTACTGGAATCAAATGGTGCTCAGACATATAAATACATATTAAGAAAGAGAAAGAGTCTGGAAACTCAAAGGACCACATCCACTTCTGCTTAAAGTGAAGTATCAAAAATTTATTATAAAGTGCTCAAAATCTTAATGGCATATAAAAATGTGAATAGTGGGGCCAGCATTACACCTTGACAAAGCATTAGAAAACATGAAACGTTGCTGTGTTTGTGTCTTTTTTGTTGTTGTTTGCACAGTGGTAACAATTTGTGCTGTTACTACCATTATTATGCACTTTATAATAAACTTTTGATACTTCACTTTAAGCAGAAGTGGATGTGGTCCTTTGAGTTGCCAGACTCTTTCTCTTTCTTAATAAATATGGCTGTGAAATGCAGGAGCAATGACAATGAAACAGCCCTTACAGAACTATCAGTGAGATTGGTAGTGGAGTAACATATAAAACCTGGAGCCACTTAGATACATGGTAAGCAACCAAATGGAAGATACAGCAGTGCCAAAGTAAGGAAAATAGTAAGTGAACCCCTCTTACAAACACTAGAGCAGCAGCAGAGTAGGTAAAATGAAACTTTGAGGCTACCCAGTTGAGAGGTGAGAAAACAGAAAGGGATACAGATTGTGCATTGCAGGTGCAAGAGTGCTTAAATGGCCCTTAAATACATTATAGTGATTAGTGGGGCAGGTAAAACACAAACAAAGAGCCCACCCATATGAGAGGTAAGCACTTACTGATAGATAATGCTGTGCAATGCAGGTACAGCAGAACAAACATGTAGGCTACCCAGATAGGGAGTTGGCTGAAACTGCAGTTAATTAAAATACAGACAGAGCTATATAAGACACTAATAAGACCTAGACCTAGGTGGATAAAGGAATCATATACAATTCCACTGAACAACCTTTAGCACAGTAAGAACAGACAGTCCTTGGGATGGAGATGATGGGGCAGATTACTACAGTAGTCCCACAACTACTTTGGGCAGCATGTCTGGTTGATGGCCATCTTCATGGATGATGCCCATGGCAGATGCCCTTTGCTCTTTGGCCCATCATGCTCTGGGCCACAGCGCTACAGGCCACTGAACCGGTCACTGGTAAAGTGCAGGTAAAAGCCCCACTCACACATGTTCCTTGACTCACCCGATTGGTGGATTTGAGCAGGAGGGACAGACCACAAAACAGCAAGCTAAGGTGACCCTTGAGGGGGGAGGTAAGATGGTGGTAGCAGGCTGGCTCACGATCATGACCCTTTGTTGCTCCTGTGACCATCTAGATGAATATGTGAATGCGCTCCATGGAACAGTTTGAAATCTGTGGTCATTGAAGCCTTGCCCACACATTCCTTGACTTGCCTGATTGGTGAATTTGGACAAGAGGGACAGTGCACAAAACAACAATCTTAGGCACCTGTTGTGATAAAGGGTAAGATGCTGGTAGCTCGCAGGATCACCCTCATGACCCCCTCATTGCTCCTGTGATGATCCAGCTGACAAAGCACTATTGAAAGCACTTCCTCTGTTATTTTATTATTTATAAAATGTTCATGAAAAGACAGTCTCTGTCACTTTACCTCACATCTATTAGAACAGAAAGAGACTGTGCCTATAATGATTGAGTGGACAAATGGCAGCATCCAGAAGTACAGTTTGCTATCGGGAACTGAGAGCTGTTAAGAGGTATTGTGTCAGTGAGTAGTTCTGGAGATGATGGGACAGAATTGGAGCTTAGTGTTATGCATTGCTCTGTAGATGGCCCATCCTGTTAGGCTGAGTGTGACCAAAATGCTAAGGCAGTGACTGGATTAGTAGAGCTGAGCATCAAGCATCACTTAGCAACAGGAGCTGAGCATCAAGCATCACTTAGCAACAGGAGACCGACTTGTATGTATCATCTTTAGTATCCGTGAAACCTGTTGTAAGGGTGTAACATGATTGTACTGCACTTCTTGTACTTTCTGTATACTGTATGGTAGTGTTTATTATGTTAATGCATTTATACTGTCTGAATGAATGTTAATGTGCACAATTATAAATGAGAGTCACTCAACTGTTCATCCTGATTGAAAGGCTGCAGCCTGTTTTCAGTGGAGTAGTGAGGACCCTTGCCCCCCCAGGATACTAAAGAATACATGCTCAACCTTTCGCCAGAAGCATATTTTTCATTTCTTCCATCATCTTCCCTTCACACTTCTCCTTCTGGACTCATTCCCTAAGGTACCTTTAGTCTAAAGGAATCATATTCCTGCGGCACCTCCAGGGATGGAACCCTCCTCAAAAGGGTTCCTTTGTGTTCATGGTACACCAAAAGAATAGTATTCTCAACTGAGACAGAGAGCATGAATGACCACACATACATTGCTAAACATTCAAATAACTCACTGTCATACATACTGTACATCTTACCAGAATATCAATTGTGTTACACAAGCACAATTAGGCCCTACCATACTTGGATGTTCACGGACTCAGTGAACAACAAATGAAAATTAAGTGACAGGTGAGGGAGAGAGATGGGGTCATCAAGAGAGCTGTGTCAGTGGAGTTGTAAGTGAATAAAAGTGTACAGCCTGCTTAAGTGCACAGACATCTTAAGTGTGCAGAATTGCTGTGCAAAATAGAATGTGAATGTAAGCAGGTTCCACTGTATTAAGGTTTTGTTGTTCAAAAATGTTATTAAACAAGAATCAGCAGATAAAGCAAAACAGAGGACAAATGATACAAAAGCATATGAAACATCATGATGACATTAAACATATGAAATATCTAACGTTAAAACAGATCCGTATAGGTATGCGATAACAAACACATGTGGCCCTAAAGAGCTTATTAGACAGATGGCCACTCACTGTCCTCTACTAAGAAGATGCAAAGGGCCTAGTTAAAACACGTAACAGTGAACTATGTACAGACAGCAGGGAAACCACCTTTTAAGCTAGGTACACAAAGAATCCACGTACAAAATGAAAGGAAACACAATCTCAGGGGGCCACATAAAATAAGGAAAGGGTATAATATGATACTTTAAGCACTATGTTTATGCACCAGAGTCCAAAAAAGATTGCCAACATTGAAAATATGTTTCTAGGGAGCCACTGGCAAGGTGGAACATCCTCTCAATGGGATTAAATGGCCAATAGAAAGGAGCCATTACTAGCCTGATGGGCACTGTGTGGTGCACTAGTGGAGCAGAAGAAGTCTCTTGGCCACCACACCCACTGCCGTAGCCCACTGGGCAATGGAGTCATGCTTGGAGACAGCCTTGGGGGTGCAACAGGAGAGGAGCACCTAGGCTGATTTGTGTGCTTTTTATGACTGTATGTAGTTTGACGAAATGAAAAACTTTAAAAGCAAAACATTTACTCCTGCTGGCTAGATCTAGATAAACATATAGAAAACAAAAAATTCTGAATTAGAATTATTTATTTGAGGCCAAAACATCCAACTTCTATCTTCAGATTACTGCTGCTGTACTTTCCCTCATTGAGTCAGTGGTCCTGGATGCATCACTGTCACACAAGGCAAGATGTACTGTAGGACAAAGAAGAACAATAAACAATGCTAACATGGAGATCCCCAGAGGCCATTAAACTAGTAGGCAACTTAGAAAAAACTTTATAATAGCTGACAATGGGAAGGACACACCAGGATGACAGGTTGTTAGGATAAATGGAATAGACTCTGAGTCAAGGGGTGAGACAAGTGTGGGGTTCATCAGGGTTCAGTGCTGGGGCCCACCTTATTCAACATATACTGTATGTGAGTAGTATGAATGCCACAAAAGGAGGGTGGATCAATAAGGTCACAGATGGCACTAAAATAGGTCATGTAGTTGAGACCAGTGATCAAATCAAAGATTTCCATGAGGAATTAAAGGAATAATGCATGACAGGGTGTGTGTCATGCTGGGATAACGCCACGCCTGGGGGAGGTTGGGCACAAGGCTGCAGGCTGAGTGCGTCCAATGCCCCAGGCGTGGAGTTATCCCAACGACACACACCCTGGAATGCATTATTCCTATTATACAATGGCTCGTTGTTATATATAAAATAAAAAAAATAATTTTAAAGAATGTTTTTATTAGTGTGGAAAAATATTTTTGTTTCTTAAGAGAAGATGCAAAAAAAAAAAAAAGGTGGTGCTCCATATCATCATCCATATTGATTCACAGTGCTGAGACTAGACCTGTGGCATCGTGCTGGGATAACGCCATTGGTCTAGCCCCAAACTGACCAATCACAGTCCAAGATTCTTTCTTGCCATTGTATAATAGACAATTTATAAGCATGGGCAACAGAAAAAAAGATGAAGTTCAATCTGGAAACTTATGCAGTGTTGCACATTGGAAGGAAAATTATGGGGACAGGGAATACTTAAGGAAATCACACTCTGAGATCCTCAGATAGTGAAAAGTACCGGGGGCACTGATGTCAAAGGATCTCAAGCCCGACAAGCACTGTAATGAGGTCATTGCAAAATGCAGTAAGATCTTAGGATCAGTCTGGAGGAATATTACAAGTAGGGACAGAAATGTTATTCTGCCTATTTATAGGTCCTTGGTAAGACCTCATTTGGAGTACAGCAGGCAGTTCTGGGCTCCCCAAGATGTTTTGTAAATACTCAAAGACTGGAGAGGGTACAAAGGAGAACTTCAAAAAGGATTACTGATGTGAAACACATGGACTATCATACTAGACTGAATACGCTGTGACTTTTTTCCTTAGAGATGAGACAAATGAGAGGTGACCTAATAGCAGTTTTTAAGTATTTGACTAACCATGATTGAAGGCAATGCCTTTGTATTGATCTGAAGGACAATAGTAGAGAAACTAGAGGGCATAAGCTTCAAATTAAGGGGAACATTTTAGGACAACTAAAAGGAAGAACTGATTCATACAGAAGGCGGTGACTCACTGGAATGCCTTACCAAAGGAGGTTGTATACAGTTCCAGTTTAACTACATTTAAAAACAGACTAGATCGGTACTTACAAACAGGTGGGTTTGTCAGTATCATCCAGTAACCTCATGCAGACAGACTGGAAGGGCTTTTTTGCTTCTCCTGTCAGATTTTTCTTATGTTCTTATGACTAACCTAACACTCTGCACAACATATGTTTTTGTACATTTTGGCCCAATTATTCAAAGGGGTTGTGCCAGGCACAACAGAGTTGTGCTAGTGCAACCCCGCATTGCGCCCCGGTGGGATATTGAGAAGGCTGCCTGGTGCAGCTCAAATCCCGATGTGCTGGGGCGCACTGATAATGTGTGCGGCGCAGATGCAGGGGGTATGCCCATGCATATGTGGCACATCCTGATATTCAGCCCAGGATGTGCAGCGCATATGCTGGCACAATCCTGCATTATGCTGCACATGGGGGCTCATAGTTGAGCCCCTGAAAAGTTGAAACAACTCCTGGCTACCCATAGGTGGGCTGCAGGATTGCAGGGCGCAACATAGCAGCCCAGCCATGGCTGGCCACCTGCCCACCCAGAACACCATCGGCAAGCACACATATAACCCTGGTGGTCAAGTAGAACCCCTCACCCATTGCCATGATTATGGTAGATGTAGTAAACTGGTCCCAGGTTGTCTAGTGGTCCCCCCCCCGAATCCATGATTCCCCGATAAATGTAATAAAAGACCATCCCTGGTGGTCTAGTGGTCCCCCCTCCCCAATTCCCGAAATGTACAAATGACCATCCCTGGTGGTCTAGTGGAACCCCTCCCGCTCGCTGAAATGATTGCGGTAATCTTCCATAAATAAATGCCCTGGTGGTATAGTGGCAACCCCCGCATCCCAACCACACTGAACCCCTTGGCCAACCCACTCCCCCCTCCCATCATCAGCGGGTCGCTGCAACCTGGATGCATACCACCTGGCCACCTGCCAAGTGACAGGTACAGTATGGGCTGTAAGCCCATTGGTCCCCACTGTGGACCAATGGGCTTGCAGGATATACTGTACTAGACAGTCCTAAATATGTGAGTGACTTCATTCAGATATTTGGGACTGTCTAGTACAGTATGTTATGTAAGCCCATTGGTCCACACTGGGGACCAATGGGCTTACAGCCCATACTGTACCTGTACTTTTGCGGGTGGCCGGGTGGTATGCAGACAGGTTGCAGCCACCCGCTGATGACTGGGGGAGCCAAGGGGTTCAATGTGGGTGGGTGGAGTGGGGTACCACTGGATCACCAGGGCATTTATTTACAGAGGATTACCACAATCCCGCAACGGGTGGGGGTTCTCACCAGAGGGGGGACCATTAGACCACCAGGGACTGTCTTTTATTAAATTTATCAGGGAATCGGGGACTCAGGAGGGGGGAGACCACTAGACTACCAGTGATTGTTAGTTATACATTAACGCTATCACGGCTACGGGTGGGGGATGCCCCAGGATCCCCACTCCACATGTCATTCTGTGCAGGGCACCAGGAACACATCGCCAGGCTGTCCTGCGCAAGGCATGCAAATGGAGCCATAATGACATGCAAATGGTCCCATTTGAGCCTTGCATATTTTATGGCCTAATTTGCATGCGCCTTGCTGAATATCACGGGTGATGCACCTAGCACAACTGCACTTGTGCTGGCACATCCCTGTGCTCTCTATCTGTGGCTTGCACCGGTGCAGTGCCACTGCGTCATGAGCAGTACGTGCGCTGACCTTGCCATATTCAATGGTGCTGCACCATGGTGCATCACCTTTGAATATCACCTGGCCCTGGCACCGGCACATCCCAGTTGCGCTGCGCCCAGGCTTGCGCCACTGCCTGGTGCAGTCTGAATATCTGGGCCTTTGACTGTAGTACTCCTTTAAGATTGTTTCCTGTGGTGTCAAGTGCTTTTTCAGTCTAAACCAATACATTTTCAACCAATTAAAGCAGCAGCACATGATAGCAGTAAATGCTTTGACCTATACTTTTTCATTTTCTCAACCCTCTGCATCCCTTTCCATAGAGCCACAAATGGCCAACGGTCCTACGAATATCGGGCACCACTTTGGCTTAATGCGCTTGTCCTAGGTGTCCCAAAAGAGGACAAAATAGGCCCCTTTAAAGATAAACTCTGAGTCGCCCTCGCCACAAACAGGAACTGTGACTGTGAGACCTGAACACCCCATCAATCTTCCCTCCTCTTTCCTGCTACCCTCATTCTAACCTGCACCTTTGCCTTCTCCTCTCCTCTCTTCTTGCTAACTAACACTCCCCTAGTAGGCTCCAGGTCCCAGCCTCAGCACTTCCCCCCCCAGTGAATCTAGCCCTCCTTTATGACTACACCATTTAGCACTTAAGACAAAAGAACTGCCGCCCAGCAAGTTCTCGCCTCCTTGCGTTAAGTATTAGTTAATTATTTTACAGACTATATCATCCTCTGTTCCCTACCTGATTTGCTCTATATTCTGCAGATTCTCAAGTTGTTCACTTAACAACCTGTCAACCTAGCCTGATTTAAATTATGTGTCTGTATATTTTTACTTATGTAATCCCTGTTGTTGTAATTATGTAACCTCTGTAACCTGATATAGAATTTGATGGTAGATAAGGACCGCTTGACCCACCTAGTCTGCCCATTTCCCTACCTGATGGATAAGCTGCAGATTCTAGTTAATCAACAGCTTACTTCCTCCTACCTCCCACTAGAATTGCCTTATGTCTGTCCCCATGCATTCTTGAATTCTCCCACTGTTACTGACTCCACAACCTCCTCAGGAAGGCTGTTTCATGCATCCACAACCCTCTCTGTGAAAAAATATTTTATAATATTACCTCTGAGCCGTCCCACCTCTGTCTTCAAATTGTGCCCCCTTGTTCTTGCACATCTCTTCTTCTGAAAGATGCTACCCTCTTGTACTTTGTTAATTTCCTTGAGATACTTGAAAGTTTCTATCATGTCCCCCCTTTCCCTCCTTTCCTCAAGGGTATACATATTAAGCTGCTTTAGTCTCTCCTCGTATGTCTTCTGGTGCAGATCCTGCACCATTTTGTTTCCCTTTCTCTGAACAGCCTCCACTCTGTCTATGTCTTTGCGGAGATGGGGACTCCAGAATTGCACACAGTACTCCAGATGAGGTCTTACCAACTGTCTGTACAGAGGGATAACAACTTCCTGTTTTCTACTGTTGATGTCTCTCCCTATGCATTCCAGTATCCCCCAGCCCTCCTTACTGCCTTCTCACATTGCTTGCCCACCTTTAGGTCATCTGATATAATTACTCCTATGTCTCTTTCAATTTTTGTTGTTGTTATTAACTCACCCCCATTGTGTACTCTTCCCCTGGGTCTTTGTTTCCCAGATGCATTACCTTGCACTTCTTTGCATTGATTCTGAGCTACCATATATTTGACCATTCCTTCAACCTTGCCAAGTCCCTTTTCATCCTTTCCTTCCATGTGTATCATCCAGTTGCAGATCTTGGTGTCATCTGCAAAGAGACATACTTTTCCTTCCAGGTGCTCTCCAATGTCACTTATAAAGACATTAAAGAGAACCGGTCCCAGTACCGACCCCTGCAGTACCCTGCTAGTTACCCTCCTTTCTTCACTGTGGACTCCGTTTACTATTACAATTTGCGTCCTGTTATCCAGCCAGTTTTTTATCCAGGCTACCACCTTGGGACCCACTCCAAGGCTGGCTAACTTGTATATTATTCTTTTGTGTGAGACTGTGTCAAATACCTTGCTAAAATCTAGGTAGGCCATATTCACAGCCCCTCCCTGGTCTACTACTTTGTTACCCAGTCAAAGAAATCTATTAGGTTCATCTGACATGGCATGGAACCTCCTTGTATCTGCTTATGTACTTGTAACCATTGTAAATGATGTTATGCCCATGTATTACTATGACGTGGAACCTCTGTAAAAGAGCCTTTGGCTCATAGGTACTGCCTAGAAATAAATAAATAAACAAATAAATAAATAAATTTTAGATCGCCACTTATCTCCCGATTTGAATGATACCATTTTTCCTATCTTTAATCCACTTTAGAAACATAGAAAGATAGAAGTTGACGGCAGATAAGGACTACAAGGCCCATCCAGTCTGCCCATTTTTTCTACCTTATGAATGTGCCATAAGCCTGTACTCTATCAATGGCCTATCTATTCATACTCATCTGTATTGCTGTCTTATGCCTATTCCATGCCCGTTTTAAGCCCTGCACTGTATTCATATCCACCACTTCTTGAGGTAGGCCATTCCATGCATCTACCACCCTTTCTGTGAAAAAGAACTTCCACACATTATGCCTTAATCGGCCTCCCTCTACTCTCATGCTGTGTCTTCTTGTCTTGCTATTTTTCTTATATTGAAATATGTTAGACTCTTTCACCCTGTTAATGCCCTTAAGATGTTTGAATGTTTCGATCATATCACCTCTCTCTCCATCCTTTGCTTTAGGGTATACATATTGAGCTCCATTCATCTGTCCTCATATGTTTTCTGATGCAGTCCCTGCACCAGTTTGGTTGGCCTTCTCTGGACTGCCTCCATTTTGTTAATGTCCTTGTGCAGGTGCAGCCTCCAGTACTGCAGGCAGTACTCCAGATGGAGCCTAACCAGTGTCTTGTAAAGAGGGATTATTACCTCCCTCTTACTACTTGTGCTACCCCTACTAATACACCCCGACATCCCTCTAGCCTTACCGACTGCTTTAGTGGTCTGCTTAGATAATTTCAGGTAATCTGTTATGATGATGCCCAAGTCTCTTTCTTCCCTTGTGACTGCCAGCAACTTCCCTCCCAACCTATAGGTGGCTTCAGGGTTTCTCTTCCCTATGTGCATGATCTTGCACTTTTTTGCATTAAACCCCAGTTGTCACTCTTCCGACCATTTTACCAGTTTATCCAGATCACTTCTCATTCTGCCCACCCCATCTGGATCATCTACTCTGTTGCAGATCTTGGTGTCATCTGAAAACAGACAAACCTTACTCCCCCCCCCCAGTCCATCTGCAATGTCACTGATGAAGGTATTGAAGAGGACTGGTCCCAGGACTGATCCCTGAGGTATCCCACTTGTGACTTGCATCTCTTCTGACTGTATACCATTTACCACCACTCTCTGTTTTCTGCCCGCCAACCAGTTTGCCACCCAATTAACCAACTTCTGACCCACCCCAAGCCTACCCAGCTTATTAATCAATCTTCTATGTGGAGCAGTATCAAGGCAGACAACATCAACTGCACCCCCTTAGTCCACCACTATGGTTACCCAGTCAAAGAAATCTATGAGATTAGTTTGACGGGACCTTCCTGTTGTAAACCCATGCTGTCTTGGGTCCTGTGCTTCTATGGATTCCAGGTGTTGCACTATCCTTTCCTCAAGGAGTTCCTCCATAATCTTGGCCACTACTGAGGTAAGACTGACTGGTCTGTAGTTCACTGCCTCCTCCCTGCTACCACTCTTGTGGAGCGGGATCACATGAGCCCTTCTCCAGTTTTCTGGGACCTCTCCTGTGCTCAGAGACTCACCATGCAGTTCTGATAATGGCTGTACTAGTTCTACTCTTACTGTAGCTCCTTTAGTACCCTGGGATGTATGCCATCAGGTCCCATTGCCTTGTCCACCCTTTGTTTGGGAAGGGAGTAGTGCACACCTCCCTCCCCCATGTCCATGGTGCTGAGCTGTGGGCCCTGTCGACCTTCTCCTCAGTAAATAATGAGCAGAAGAATCTATTTAGGATAGATGCTTTTCCTTGGTCCTCCTCCACACACTCTTTCTTATCCCCTTTGATCTTAGCAATACCCCCTCTGGACTTTCTCCTTTCACTAATGTATGTTCGTGATAGTGTTTCCTCGGTTTGTGCCATTGCCTGCCTTACTGCCTTCCCTGCTTCCCTTAGGAAAGTTTGGTATGCCTCCCTATCTTCGTCCTGTTGTGTTCCCTTATATTTCCTGAAGGCCAGCCTTTTGGTTCTGACCCTTTCTGCCACTGTTGTTGAGAACCAAAGTGATTTCCTCCTTCTTTTTCTCTTACTTTTCTCTCTAACACAATGGGATGTTGCTTCAAGTATTGCATCCTTAATGCTTGCCCACTTTTCCTGTACCCCCTCACCTGTATTCTTCTTGCCAGGGCTAGCTTAACTCTGTTGACCATCTTATCAAAGTCAGCTCCTCTGAAGTCCCATATTTTTGCCTTGGAATGGGATGATTTAGTTCAAGTGGCCAAATTGAACCCTATCATGTGATGGTCACTGGCCCCCAGGTGACCTTCTACCTTGAGATATGTGATCCTTTCCCTGTTAGTCAGTATTAGATCTAGAATAGCCCTGACTCTAGTGGGGTGTTGTACCAGTTGTTTGAGACCTCCCTCTGCAGGGAATCCTCTATGCATCTAGTTCTGGCGGATTGTCCTACTGGTATTGACCAATCTGTATCTGGCATGTTGAAGTCTCCCATTATCAGAACCTCCTCTTTAGCTGTCATATATTGTATATCTTCTAACAGTAATGTGTCTATGTCCTCCCCCGGTCTGGAGGCCTGTAGAAAACCCAAGTTCATATGGCTGTCCCATTTCCTGTTTCCAGGGTGACCCACAGTTCTTCTGACTCCTTATGTGTATTCTGAATTTCTGTAGCTTTGATATTTTCATTGACATAAAGGCCCACTCCCCCCCCCCTTTTTGCACCTTGGTCTCTTCTGAACAGTACACAGCCGGGTACTGAAGTCACCCAAGTGTGGTTACTGGTGAACCATGTCTCACTAATGGCTACTATGTCCAATTTAACCTCTGTCATTGTTGCCTGCAGGTCTGGGATCTTGTTTCCCAGACTGCTGGCATTTGTGTACATTATTTTCCATTGGCCAGATTTTGGTGTGTTAGTTGTTGTGCAAGGTCCAGCATTTCCCCAGCGCATCATAAGGGGAGCCAGACCTTTTTCCTTACTTGGTGCTGCAAATGAACTACAAACATGCTGAACTCCTGTTTGATCACTAGCTCAGGGGGGAGGGGTGTTCTTCCTGTTCGATATATTGGGTGCTGCACCCCTTTTCCCATTTGCTAGTTTAAATATTCTGTAAAGATGTCAAACTTCTGCCCTAATGCACTGACTGTCTCCTGAGTCAGATGCAGTCCATCAAATTTGAAGAACTTTCACTCTTAGAACTGTTGCCAGTTACCTACAAATGTGTGTCCTTTTTCCTGGCACCAGCCCTTGAGCCACATGTTTAGCTGCCCTATCTCCCCTTCCCTGGTCTTCCATCCATCTGCCCCCACCCCAGACCTGCAGGATCTCAGAGAAGGAGATGCCAGATGAAATGGATGACAATTTGTCTCCCAGCCTGGTCAGGCGTTCCTTGGTCTCCACAACTGACCAGCTGGTGAGATTGTTAGTCCCTATGTGTACCAGGATGTCAATGTTTTCTCCTGCTTCCTGCACAATTTTAGCAATATGGTCAGTGTCTCTCCATGCTGATGTACCTGGGAGACATCTGACCATTATCCCTGGCTGGAGGTAAGTATCAACTCCCCGAATCATGGAGTCTCCTATGATCAGAAGTGTTTGGAATTTCCTTTTTGCTTTTTTTGTTTTGGTCCCTGTTTTGGGTGAGTTTTGTTGTGCTAGCTCCTGTGCTGCAGTGTCCTGCTCTGCAGTGTCTGCTGCTCCTTTGTTTGATTTCGGAGATAGAGGGAGATACCTGTTTGTAGTTTTTATATGGTTTGTGGATGTGATACGTTGGAGAGCATTGACTGATGGGGCACCTGATTTGCCCCTCCTAACCACCTGCCAACCTCTTGGACCAACTACCCTCTGCAGTTAAGGTGCTTCAGTTTGGATGTTGGGGAAATGGCATGTGGCTCTTATAATGTATTTCCTCCTGAATATGCAATTTGAGGTGCGCAGTCTCTGCCCCTGCTGCCTGGAACTGAGCCCTTAGATCTCCAATGGTCCAGCATGTAGGACAGCGTCCTAAATCCTGTATAACTGTCCTTTTGAAAAGTGTCCCGCAGTACCTGCAGTTAACAATATCCATTCCAGATGAGTTGCTGGGTTTATAACCTGGTCCGAGTAATTAGAAGAAGGAAAATGAAAGCAAAAGTTTGATTTTTTGTTTGTTTGTCTGTTTTTATATAACTTGTTATAACAAGTTAAATTACTTGTGCCCCTGTAAGTGAGATCACTGTGTGGATACTCCTCTGATCCTCCTCTTCCTGCTTTGCTACAGAAAATGTCACGACTGTGCTACCCTATAAAAGAAGTGTAGCATGGGGAGGTTGGGGATGGGGCTGGGTGATTGGGCCCTTCCTCTGCCGAAAAAGAAGAACCACAGATGAAAGAAACAAGAGGTAAGAGCAGAAACAATCAACCAACAACAAATGCAGTAGCCCTGAAAGCTTAGCGTAATGATAGATAAAACTGTAAAACCTGTAAAGTACCACCTGTAATAATTTCACAGACGATATACAATGCGAAAAACACTTTGCTACAGAGAAAAATAAAGCAGTAACAGAAGATATACCTTGCAAAAAACAATTTGAATCAGAGAAGATTACAGCAGTGATCTGTAAGCACTAAACAGTAACAAACCTGTAGGCACACCCTGTAATAATGCAGCAGAAAGTATACCCTGCAACAGCAATTTGAATCAGAGAACAATAAAGCAGTAAAATGTTAGCAAAAAACAGCAACAAACCCTGTGAGTACAAAAGAAATTAGTAACACACAGTAAATCTGCCTAGCCAAAAGAAGCCTTGATCGTTTTCCTTGCTCTGATAATGTTCCTTGCTCTATTCTTACAAGCAAACCTAGAAGAAAAGAGCTCAGGTGAAACTAGGTGCCTTTGCCAGCAAACCTAGTCTTCCACTGCTTTAGATCTTCACCACTTTTTTACACTTAGAATGATAAAAGGAGTGTTCCTTATAATAAGGCTATGCCCAGATTTTAATCAGTATTCTCTGTTTTTTTTTAACACCCATTATTTAGGATCACCTTTCTTGTGACTGTAATGAACTAGCATGCAGTAAGCACTGACTCCTGACCATATGGGACAACAGGTGCACAGAAACAGCTGAGAATACTGATGAAAACCTGGTTCAATCCATATTAAGAGGAGAGCTCCTTCTATTATTTCAAGTGTGAAAAAAGTGCTAAAACAGATTCAAAATGGGGGAAAGGTTATCATGCAAGTCAATCAATCAATCAATCAATCAAAATCTTTATTTATTCAGGCGAACATCATTGAGCATAGCTCATTTACAAGATGGACCTGAGTGGTCATAACAAAAAGGTTACAGAGTGTATACAAAAACATGATATTGAAATAGCACAAATACAAACATTTATGAGTGAGATAGATATACAATTATTTACATATATACAAGGCAAAGGACAGTAAACCAAAACCTATTAAAGGTGAGAAACAAACAGTCTGGTGGGGATAAGGCTTGGATAATGGTACATGGGTGGCAAATATGTTTGTGGTTTGATGTGGAAAGGACCAGAGCAACGATAGAAGAATAGGGATGAGATTTAGAAGGGGTGGGGAGAGAGAGGGTGTGGGGTGGGGTGGGTGGGAGGACTAGGCCTTGTGGAAGCAATTGCATGAATCTGGGATTAGGCTGGTGTACAGCTTTTTGAAGGATGTAAGGGGATCAGTGTTTCCATTTTCAATGTCTTTTGGATAGAATTCCAGATAAGTGCCAGGGAATAACTGATTGCAGCTCTTCCATACCGGGTGCAGGTGATAGAATCTTCAGCAGGATCAGTTTGTTGATCCTCAAGGTGTAGGGCCTGGATGTGATCTGGTTGAAGCAATCTGAGATGTAGGAAGGAGTTTGTTTGTCAGAGCTTTGTAGATCCAGATAGCAGCATTTTTCTTCTTCTATGTTGCAGGGATGTCCAGCTGACTGCATTGTAGAGAGAGCAATGATGGGTGCTAGAGGGAAGGTCAGTAATGAATCTAATAGCTCTATGATACAGGGTGTCTAGTTTGTTTAGATGGGAGAGGGAGCAATGACCGTAGAGGAAGTCAGCATAATCAATGAGGGACATGAATGATGCAAGGATTAATCTTTGTTTGGAATCTTTGGTCAGGTAGTGTTTGATTCTATAGAATAGACCAAGTCTTTGTCTTAGCTTTTCAGGAGCTCTTCAACGTGGGTAGTATAGTCTAGTTTATTGTCTATCCATACTCCTAGGTATTTGAATTTGTCAACATATTCCAGATTTTCACCAAGGATGGTAGAGAGTTGTGGGAGGGTGAATGATGGGATAGTGGAAGAACAGTTCTTGTGGGCAAGAACATAGCTTTGGTTTTCTTAGCATTTAGTAATAATTTCTTTTTTCGGTTAAGCTGGAGGAGGGAGAATTGAGACTGTAGGAGCTCACAGGCTTTTGATGGTGAGGATCGCTCACATAAAGTACAGTGTCATCTGCAAAAGGTGGATATTAGAAAGAGATATTGGAGTCAATATTGTTGATGTAAATGGCAAAAGGATGGGACCCAGGATGGAGCCTTGCGGTACACCTCTTAGGAGTGGCTTAGGGAGATAGATCACCATCATTCTTTACCAGTTGTAGCCTTCCAGAGAGATAGCATCTGAACCATTTAATAGAGAGTGAGTCAAGGCCTATGGAGTTTAGTGAGGTGATTAGAAGATCATGATCCACAGTGTCAAAGGCTTTGCTTAGATCCAGAAACACAGCACAGGTATTATTCTTTTTATCTAGGGCAGTCTGCCAGTCATTTGTGACTTTTGCTAGAGCAGAGATGGTGCTATGCATTGATCTAAACCCAGATTAAGCTGGATTTAGGAGATTGTTGGTATCAAGGTAGGCAGTTAACTGAGAGTTTACCAGCTTCTCAAGCATCTTGGATAGTATTGATAAGATTGAGATGGGCCTATAATTATTGAGGTCCATGGGATCACCTGCCTTAAGTAGTGGAAACACTTGAGCTGTTTTCCATATTGAGGGGATAGTACCAGTGACAAGTGATAGATTGAAGAGATGGGTGAGGGGGGCGGTTAAGGCATACAGTGCTACTTTTAGAAAGTAGGGATCCTCCAGGGAGTCTGCACCTGCACTTTTGGTGGTATCTAGTTGGAGTAGGAGGTCTTCTACTTTAAACAATATTGGTTTGAATGAGAATGTGGAAGCAACCTTTGATTCTCAGTAGATTGTAGGTTTAGAGATGATCTTAATAGGTTTGCAGGAGAGGAGTCGAAAGCCAGGCCAGCTGTAGTGAAATGGTCATTGAAGGCATTCAAGATATTTTGCTTGTCGGTGATTTCAATATTATTTAATTTAATTTTGGATGGTAAGACAGGGGTAGAGGTTTGACCTAGGATGCCCTTTATGGTACCCCAGAACCTGGAAGGGTTGTTATAGGAGGCATCTAGTTCAGCTGTGTAGAAGGTTGCCTTGGCTTTTCTTACTTGTTTTGTGCAGGAGTTTCTGGCTTTTCTGAATTGGAGCCAGTCATTTGGGTCCTTTGTCTTTCTTGCCCTTTTCCAGAGTTTGTCTCTGGCAAGCAGTGCGGATTTAAGGTCGGCAGAGAACCAGCGACAGGATTTGAGTTTGGTTCTGACACTGGTGAGGGGTGCATGTGAATTGAGGGCACTTATGATTATATCATTTAGGATTTGAAGAGCTGACTCTATTGAGGCTGTGAGATAGAATTCTTGCCAACGTGTGGTGTGGCACAGATCATGGAGATATCCTGTAATGTTAAAGTTCTTTTTTGACCTTCGTGGGAGGAATTTTGCAGGATTGGGTGGTTTGATTGTTGATCTAATGGCAGCTATGGGGCACTGGTCACTTATGTCACTGAGAAGTACTCCTGCATAGGGATAATGATGAGGTTTATTTACCAATATAATATCCAGGAGTGTGCTGTTGAGAGTATTCTTTGGGTTGATCCTTGTTGGTTCTCTGATTAATTGAGAGAAACCATAGGTGTCATGAAGGTTACCAGGGTGCAGATGCATTAGTCAGCCAATTTAAGTTCATGTCTCCTAAGATGATGGTGTCTTCAGGGCCCAGATTAAGTATGGATCCTAAATGGGATAGGAGTTTGAGGCCTGCAGAGGGGGCCTATAGCAACCAACCAGTTGAAAGGAAGATGTGCCGGAAGGGTTATTTTAATAGACAAGCATTCGATTCCTTTGGTTGAGATGTGGAATTGAGGCAGGATGCAGAGATATTTGCTTTGACATAGATGGCAACCCCACCGCCCCTGGATAGACGGTCAGATCTGAAGAGCTGATAGTTGGGAAGTTTATTTCACTATCTTTTGTTGCAGATTTGAGCCAAGTTTCAGATATAACCAGACAGTCCGTAGGGTGTGTGCAACCCAGGCCTGTATTGATGAGAACTTTTGGAGGCTGCAGGCATTGAAGTGAAGAAACTCAACCCATTTATGGAGGTTAGGTCAGTTGGAGAGATTGAGCTTTCAGTGGGTCCAGGGTTGATTTCCACAGTGCCAACACAGACCAGCAGAAAGAAGATTAACTTGATGAGGGCACCAAGTGATAGGAGTAGTGAGCAGTCAGGGAGTTTTTCTTCTTTCTTGGGATCCAATATATAGTGGCTGATGATCCTGCTGTGGTTATCGAGATTATCATAGATTGCCAGCTTAATGGACAGGCGAGGGGGATTGTAGTGCCAGTATGGTAGCAGGGGATAGAGGAGTTCCAAACTGGTTGTGAGCCTTTTTGGGATTCCCAAGGATTATGTGCAGAAGTGGTAGTATAAGTATGTATAGTTTAGGGGTATCCACTGGGGACAGTAGAGGGCAGTGTTGAGTGGTCACCCTAAGCACCTTGGTATGGGTTCCAACAGTTATCTCATCTGGATCTAAGGAAGGTGAGAAGCAAAGCAGCAGAAGTAGGTGCAGTAGCATGGTGGAGGGAAGGAGAGGGTTAAAGAAAGTAAGATGATGTGAAGAGAATGAGCTCGGGAATTGGCTGGGAGAATAGCTATGGGCGGGGATGAGATTTGGCGGGAAGGTGTGTATAAAAGAAACACCCTTTCTGGCTTTCTCCCCCGGCCTCCTGGTTCCCTTTTTGGCTAAGCGGTGGCCGCCCGCCCGCTGGCGGCTCGGAGCCCCTCTGGTGAGTGTGTCCTCGAGGGCAGGCCGGCTAGAAGGGAGGGGACAGAGGAGAGGGCAGTCAGAAGAAGCACTTGCAAGCAGTGGCTTGCTAGAGGTGCTAAATTTTGCTATTAGCACAACAAAGACTGGGAGGTGGGGGGTTAGGTCTCTGCATCTAGCCCAGCACAAAATTAACCCAAAAGACTGTAATTACTAACTAGTCAGGTAACAGGCATTATACAGAAGTACACAGTAAAACAGCAAAAACAGCCCTTTAGAGAAATTTAAAACTTTTCACATAAAAGGCAAGTAAACTCGAGCAGTTTTGGTGGTGCAAAGATACAGCAAAGTCAATGGGAGAAGGCGCACCAATCAGAGGCTATGGTGGTGATGCGCCTTCCGATTGGCTGTTGACTTTCCGTACTCTTCTGGCTTTCTCCCCGGCCTCCTGGTTCCCTTTTGCTGCGGTGGCCGCCCGCTGGCAGCCTCGAGCCCCTCTGGTGAGTGTGTCCCCGAGGGCAGGCCGCCAGAAGGGAGGACAGAGGAGAGGGCAGTCAGAAGAAGCACTTGCAGGCAGTGGCTTGCTAGAGGTGCTAAATTTTGCTATTAGCACAACAAAGACTGGGAGGGTGGGGGGTTAGGCGCCTATGCGTCTAGCCCACACAAATTAACCCAAAGACTGTAATTACTAACTAGTCAGGTAACAGGCATTATACAGAAGTACACAGTAAAACAGCAAAACAGCCCCTTTTAGAGAAATTTAAAACTTTTCACATAAAAGGCAAGTAAACTCGAGCAGTTTTGGTGGTGCAAAGATACAGCAAAGTCAATGGGAGAAGGCGCACCAATCAGAGGCTGGCAAAGGTCGTCGGTCGCCTTCCGATTGGCTGAGCGGCTTTCCAGTACCTTTCTGGCTTTCTCCCCCGGCCTCCTGGTTCCCTTTTCGGCTAAGTGGTGGCCGTAAGTAAGGAGATAACGGGTGCTCAAAAATGCAGTAAAAAAATATAGGTCAAAATTTCCACCACTATCATGCACTGCTGTGTTACGCAGTCTGGCCATTTCAGACCCCCCCCCCCATATAGCACCTCATAGGCAGAGTTATCATTTCACAAACATTTCTGTGGTTTAAAGGAATAGTACACCTCATATCTTGTAAATGCTATTTGTTTCCTTGTCAACAAACAACTCTTTTCATGTACTTGTTGAAGATATACGTATTTGCTTTAGTTTATTTTCACTGTTCACACCAGCCCCCAGCAAATCTGGTGGTCTCCATTTCTGGTTGTTGAAATCTCATTGTTCCTGACAGCTGCATTAGCATATAAGAGCATGATGCCACAGCACCCATTTATGTCATGTATCTCTATGCTGAAAGTACACATAACCTGAAAGAACTCTCTAGAAACATGCAGACTGAATGCAATTTAAAGGAAAAAACTTGCATTACATCTAAGACAGTTTCTAAAACTAACTGAAGGCAAATGTTTTTCATACCTTGCTGTGACTTGTTTGCTGAATTCTAAACAAGCTAACAGGCATACTGTAGAGTCTAAAAGGTTCTGACACATCACATTCTCATATGCTAATATGCAGTATGTCTCAGAGACAATGAGATTCCAACAACCAGAAAATGGAGACCACCAGGCTAGTTTCAGGGGCTGGTGTGAACAGTGAAAACAGACTAAAGCAAACACATATATCCCCAACAGCTATGTGAAAAGAGTTGTGTGTTGGCAAGGAAACAAATAACATTGATAAGGTATGAGGGTGTACTACTCCTTTAATAAGTGGGCTGTCCGGTCTTAGAAACTAGGAGGAGGAAATCACATCTTACTTGTATGCTGAAGTCACAATCATCAAATAAAGGAGTAGGGCACTTATAGAGAGCTTTCACTGTTGTTCATTGAAGAAGACATAGCACAGACAGTCTTACAAACCAGAGAGTTGTATTTTATCCGTACAGTACAGCAAATAAATTGTGGGACAGAGAAATGCAGCTTTAAATGATAAATTCCATCTGCTCTCAGTTCTGCAAAAACTGTCATCTCAGAGAGTGATCATAAGTTCATAAGTATGTAGAATGTTGACCCAGGAGAAGGCAGTTTTAGTAACCTTCTGTAAGTTTGCTAACATAAAATATCTAGGAGACATTTCTTAAACACATAATGCTCACATGGTTCCACTGGAGACATCCCCGTTGTTACTCACCAATGGAAAAACTCCATTTTTTTATCTGTATGTCTTTGTGTAGGAAGCATAATATCATGAGAAGGACACAAAAACATACATTTTTTAGTTTGTTTGTTTCTTCATTCATTCATTCACTCACTCATTCATTCCATGTGGGACTTGGGGACAAGAAAAGCAGCAGAAAGTAAAAAAAAAAGAGTTGGCAATAGCCAACAACAGCTGTATTGTATACTTATTTATTCTGTTCTGTGATCTTGTTTCCCAGGATGCACTAAATCTCATGAAATTGCAACAGAGACTTGCCCTAGCATAAACAGCTGTGCAGTGTAACATTACAATAAGCTGACAAAGCAGTAAATTCTGTCTTTTTTCCACCTACTTCTGTGCATTCCCTGCATGTCCACTAACAGTAAATGGACTTTTGGTAATTTCCTACAATTTTATTTAATTCTTGATGTTTGGGATGAAATTGCCTCTTATGCTTGGTTGCATGGCTGAGTCTGTCTGATTGAATTGCTTGTGTGGCCACTGTTGTCACGATCTTGGGACAAGCACAGTAAAAAAATTACATGAACATGGCCTACTCTATCACTGCTAAGCATGTTTTTGAATTTAAAGGAATGCTGTCAGCTTTTTGCTGATTTGTTTTAGCCCTCTTTCGTAACACTACCTGTACATTCTGTTAGTGAGCAGCATAAACAATGTGTTCATTTAGCAGAAAACAAGCATTTAGAGAGGTTTTTGCCATTTTTACATTATTTACTGTCCCAACTTTATCCTGGGTGGACCACCCACTCCCACACATGCACTGCTGAGATGGCCACAAAGTGAGAGTAAACTCATAAAAGAACAAGTTTCATTTTTTTTTATCAAGTGATATCCAACAGACATCAGTTTCCTGAATACTACAAAATTAATCCACTGACAAAACAAGTGTTCAAGCATATTTATTTATGTGTCTGAAACATAAAGCCATGACTGCATGTGCATTAGTGTTGATGCTAGTGTGCATGCTCAGAGTCACAGTTTTAAACTGCACCAAAAACATGTCATTGTCATTTTGAGTATTCTTTATTGCAGGATATTCAATACCATGAAAAGATAGTGTGCCAAGAAAACCCAGGCCCAACCTTGTGAGCCTGTAGTTCAGTGGTTAGAGCACTGGAATGGTATTCTGAGGGCCTGGGTTCAGTTCCCGGAGATCTGGCCCAGTATAATTTTAATATGTAGCTTGGACACATCAGTGTGAGAGAGATGTGTACCTGCAAGTAAAACACACTGTAGGAGTGTTTATCAGAGTGGTATAAACATTGAGTGATTTCTGAGAAGAACCCAATTTTTTTCAGAAATCAGGGGAAAAAACTTACCCACTTTGATAAATGTTTTGAATTCTGATCATAGATAGTGGAATCAAAGCAGTTAAGTGGAGAGTAAGAACAGGAACAAAATTTGAAGTCCTAAATAAGCTAAACATGTGCAACCAGTTTTGTCGACTTTGACCTTGTTGCTTAGCAACCTTACATCCCATTCATGGGATGGGTAGTATTGGCATCTTGCTGCTCAAATAGTGCAAGACACTGCAGAAGCGAGTGAGTGCTGTCTCTATGACAAGACTTCTAATGATAAAAAAAACTTTTGATAGAATTGTGGTAATGCTTTACGATAATGTATAAGATTAATTTTTCCTCCTCAATACAGACAGTGCTACGAATTATGCTGTAGCACTGAGTGTAAGTGTTCTAGAACTTCTAATGACCACACGTATATGGATTAATCAGTATAGTAATGGTCACCCTGGTGTAAAATCCACAGATAGTGACCACTAAGTGGAAGGTGATTTTAAAAACACCAGACCACATAGATGTCATTAGCAAGCATGATATGAGTCATCCCTTAATTGTTGTCTTTTTCAGGCTATCAGGCACTAACAGATAGAAAACATGTAATTGTTTGCATATACTGCCTATTTACAGAACTGAATCAGACTGATCAGCATCATTGTCTAAAAACCTTGAGAACTGTGACAGATTTTACATCTTGGCCAGTGGGACATGCAGGTGCTCTGTGGTCACTTGCACATCTGCTTCCATCCAATCAGTCCCACATGTCATGTGTTGGACTCAGGAGTCCGCTTACGCAGCCATGGGGACTTTGGTGTCAGGACCAGTGTTCTTAGAAATACAACACAGTGTCCCTGGCACACTGAGCTTTGCCACAGGCAGCCCAGGGACGCAACTCGCATCGCTCTAAGGACCCTCTGAAAATTGAGTGCATTATTTCTTTCTCACTACAATTTTTGTGAAGGTGACTAGCATACCTCTCAACCTTTTGTCCCCCAAATCTGGAACATTGCCTCTCAAAATGTGGAACAAATGGGCAAAATGTGGAACACTTAATCAAATCTTTACATTAGAAGCTCACAACACTGTTAAAATGTTTGTATTTATGTTCAGAAAGTCTGTTATTAATTAAGTGATATAGTTTTTGCATCATTTACTATAGATTTTTGCTTTAAAATGTTAACACTGAATGTGGGACAAGTCCTCACAATGTGGAACAGGGAGCTTTTGTGAAGTAAAATGAGGAACATTCCTCGTAATGTGGTACAGTTGAGAGGTATGGTGACTAGGGTATTTTACACCTTTACTGTGGCCTGCTTTGTTATTCTAAGTTAGTAGATATTGCTGCACAGACTAATGGACAAAGTGACATCTTCTTCTCATATGCTAATGCAGCTCTCAAGAACAAATGAGATTTCATTATCAAATGGAGGCATCCAGGATAATTGCAGGGAGCTACTGTTGACAGTAAAAACAAACTTCTCAAACTTTTTAAACCCCCAACAGCTACAGAACTTGAGCCCACTGGTGACAAATAAACATGTGGAATTTACAATAGGAAGGGATGTAAGTTTGTCATGGATGAGGTTTTAATGACCCATTGGTTGTTCAACAAATCATTAGTAAACATTAGTAAACGTCGTGGCACTGTCATCATTGCTACGTTTTCATGACAATAGTGAAAGTCATGGAAGTCCTGAGTAAAGACCAAACGTCATGGAGTCTATGATGTGTATGACTGCCATAACAAACTTACATCCCTAACAATAGGAGTGGGTTTAGGTCTCCTTTAAACTGTCAATAATATTTCATGTGATTGCTATAATGCAGTTCAGCTTTACACATAAGGTAATGTAGCAGCAGACAGTGTTGTCTCTGTCAGACTCCAGCAGTTTTGAAGTCTTGCTTGCTGTGCTGTGACCACAAACACACACTCCCTAAGACTCACCTGTGACATACCCCCTCCCTGATCTCCCCAACTACCCCCAACACACACCTCACACTCACTTGTGACAGACCCCACCTGGTTTCCCCACCTCTCCATGCACACACTTATACATTTCAGGCTCATCCGTGACAGACCTCTTCCCAGGGGTCTTCAAATACCTCCCACAAACACATGCCTCCCCAAGAAAGACTCTTCCTCTGGTCTCCAAAAAAACAAACACATGCCACCAATGAAAAAACATTTCCCCAGTCTCCACAACACCCCCTGTACACCTCACCCATGACAGATGCTATGTCCCACATCCTCCAAATGTCCCCACTAATACAGTATGACAACTGCTGGTTGCATGTTCTTTTTGTGCTTCCTGCTGTCTTTTTAGGTCTTGTCCTGGTGTATGAGGTACAGTAGGTTGTCCTCCATAAGAAGTTATCATACCAAATTTGTAACTTTAAACTCACACACACTACCGGAGGCAGAACCAGTTCCAGTGGCTCTAACAGCCAAGCCAGCCACTTATAGTCATAGAACCCATTCTACAGCTCTTTCTCCCCTCTCCCCCTTTCCACTATGATTCCCTTGTGTTTGTCCCTTGCATTCTTGAACCCCACCACTGTTTTCACCCCCACCACTTCTTCTGGACAGCTGTTCCAGGAATCCACCACTCTTTCTGTGAAGAAGTATGTCCTCACATCTCTCCTGAATCTAAATCTACCCCCTCCATCTTCATAGCATGTCCCCTTGTTCTTGAGCACCTTCTCTTCTGAAAAAATACTTCCCTCCTTACCTTATTTACCCCATGAGATATTTAAAGGTATCTATCATATGCCCCCTCCTTCCTCTGTTCCAGGGTGTACATATTGAGGTCCTTTAGTCTCTCCTCATAGGGATTTTGATGCAGACTCTGCATCATTATAGCTGCCCTTCCCTGTACCGCCTCAACTCTGTCTATGTCCTTCCAGAGGTGTGGCCACCAGAAATGGACTGAGTACTTTATATGGGGGTCTTACCAGTGATCTATACAGAGGCAATACCACATCCCTCTTTCTGTTGGTGATACCCCTATCTGTGCACCGGAGCATCCCATTAGTCCTGCCTTATCTCACTGCCTGGCCACCATCAAGTTATCTGATATGATTACCCCCATCTCTCTTTCCTACTTGGTGGTTGTCAATTCACTCCACCCAATTTGTGCTCTGCACCTGGGTTTCCATGCCCTAGGTGCATTATTTTGTACTTTTTCACATTGAAACCCAGCTGTTATACCCTTGACCACTCCTCTAGTTTTCTCAGGTCTCTGCTCATCCTTTCCACACACACCCCAGAATGTTCACCATATTGCAGATTTTGGTGTCATCTGCAAAAAGCAGATCTTCCCTTCTAGCTTCTCTGCAATTTCACTTAAAAAGACATTAAACAGGACTGGTCCTAGCACTGATCCCTGAGTCGCCCCACTAGTCGCCCTCTCTTCCTTGGTGTGAACTCCATTTATCACCACCCTCTATGTCACCTATCCAATAACTAATTTCTTATCTAGTTTATCACCTTTGGATCCCCTCCTAAGCTACCCAGCTTGCTTACTAGTCTCCTATATGGACCGGTGTCAAAAGTCTTTTGAAATGTAGTTCGGCCATGTCCATTACTCCACCCTGATCTAAATCCTTTAAAAACATGATGGAGATAGAGTAAGCTCTGCCTGGGGACAGTAGCAATATTGCAACTCTGCCACTTCTCTTTCCCATATCCAGAACAGCTACTTGGTACAGCAGAGTCTCTTCTACTGCCAAGCCCAGGGACAGTAACAATAAAGTAGCTCTGATGCTTTTGTCTCCAGGCCAGAACAGCCATTCAGTGCAGCAGAGCCACTTCTACTGCTGGGTCCAGGGACAATAACAACAACATGACTCTGTTACTTCTATCCCTTTGCCTGAAACACCCATTCAGTGTGGCAGAGCTCATCTGTGTAACAGCAGTAAGCAAGCACCTAAAAGCAGATCTAGTGACTGAGTATAAGTGGTGCAATTATTTGCTTTGCTGTTGAATTGTTGACAAAGTGCCAAACTTCATGCAATGCATTGTCACCATGAAATTTGCACTTCACCTGGGTGTTGTAGAGGCATATGTCAGGAAGCACAGGTAAACCAGGAGATGTTATATAATTTGCAAGTAGAATTTTATTATCAATAAAAATAAAATAAAAAAAAACTAAAATTGTACAAGATAGTTGCTCCACCCGCCTTGCTCCCTGGCTCAACAATGTCCACTGGACAGCCCCTCCCTCCCCCAGACCCTCTCTTTCCCTACTAGGTCCAAACAGGGATGTAACCCGCTGTCTTCTCTGAGGACCTACCATATCCATGAGTGTAACTCACAATTTTGTAACATTATGTAACCTAAGTAACATACAAACTACTACATTACGTAACCTAAGTGTATCTATGTTAAATGTTCCTTTTACTGCACCTGTAATGTTATCCTCTGTTTTAATCTGCACTGTAATAATTGTCTTGATGTCTGCTCCCCCTGCGATGAGGTGCCTTTGTAAATGAGTCTCTGACTCAAAGGTTGTAAACCCGATTTGTGATGAATAAATAAATTAATAAAATACAGGTAGTGCAAACAAAGAAAGTCCTGCATCTGAGAGTCTGTCTCCCAATTTAAATCTCAGCTTCTCTATTGCTCTCTAATCAAAACATTGCTCTCATTTTATAAGATGTATGTTCCTGGCAGTTTAAACTCTGCATCCTAATTGTTGTAAGGTGCATTTCTTGTTTCTCACAAAATGTACCAGAACATTGTCAATTTCTTTCCTGAGGCCAGCCTAAAGGGCACATCTAGCCTTTAACAGATTCAACAAAACTGAACATTCTACTACTGAGCTGGCCTCCTGTTGACAATTCTGTGAGCAAGGTTATGGAGGTCAAAATACATCTCAAAATCAACCCCCTGTATTATAGACTATCTTTAAAAAATAGCTTTCTTCAATCATTTCAACAGTATAAGAATATAAATTTGCAAACCAAGGGAGTTCAGTTTCACATAAAGATTCACATATATGTTTTTAACCAAAGAGAAGCAAGGGGAGAAAGAAAGAGTAGAAACAGCAAGTGGAGGAAGGGAGTTAATGGAAAACTGAGGGACCATCAGAGTGGCCATTTCCTAGTTGCCACAAGAAAAATTTTATTGCACTGTCAGATAGGCAAAATACAGAATAGGAGACAACAAAATAGATCCTTGCTTTAACTCTCTCTGTATACCAAATAGAACAAGGTCTTATGCAACCCTGTCACACACACACCTCTCTTTAAGAGGGAACCTGTTTTTTTTTCTTAAAAAAACAGGTTTCCAAAACCTTCTTTTATTTCTCTTTTAACATTACCTTATAACATTTACAGTTATTTACATATGCAGTATCCCCCTTTTCCATACCACCTCTTACAGCAAACATTTCAGTTAAGCACTTGCATTTTTTCAATCTTCTAAATTCTCAATTCCTGAACCATATCTTGACAGAAAATCAGCATTGACATTCTATTTTCCAGATTTGTGCATCACTTTGAATTTAAATGGCTGTTGTGCCAGGTACCACCTTGTAGTTCTGGGCTTTTTTATCCTTCATTTGATTAAGCCAACAGAGAGGACTGTGATCTGTTATAAGTACAAGGTCAGCTCCTAGCAGATAAAATTTAAGAGACTCTGTTGCATGTTTCATAGCAAGGCATTCTTTTTAAATAGTGGAATACTTTTCTCTCTGTTGTGTAGTTTCTTACTGATATACAGAATGGAATGTTCCTGTCCCTCTGTATTCTGACTCAGGACTGCACCTAGGCCTATCTCTGATGCATCTCGCTGTTACAGAAATTGCTTCTCAGAGTCTGGATTTCTTAAAAAAGGGACTGAACATGATGCAGTCTTGATTACCCAAAAAGCCTCATCACACTGGGGACCATTTCACATTATTTGGGTACTGTTTGTTCACTGAGGGGAGTAGCTAACTGAGCAAAGTTGTGAATAAAACTCAGGTAGCACCATCCAGATCTAAAAATGATCTGACATGTTTCTTGTTTCAAGGACAGGACTGTTAGCTATAGCTTCTATCTTGGAAATCTCTGTCTTTCTTCTCAGTTTCCCAAAATATAACTCAAATATCTGGTTTCCTGCATTCTTAATGTGCACTTGATAGGATTAATGGTCAGCCCTGCATTTTAGATAGATTGGATAACTGCTCCTAGGTGTTCAAGGTGGCTTTTCCAGTACAGACTGTACACCACAACATCATCCAGGTAAGCAGCACAATAACCAGTGTGAGGGGCTAGAATTGCATCCATGTACTGCTGGAATGTAGCAGGTACACCATGTAAACCAAACTGAATGGTGGTGAACTGATAGAATCCAACTGGAGTGGAAAATGCAGTTTTGTCTCTGGATTCTTTAGCTAGAGGAATTTGCCAGTAACCATTGGTGAGATCAAGGGTACTAATGTGGCCCACCCCCTCCTGTGTCTAGGGGTATGCTGGTGTTACTGTCTGTGGGGAGGGGGGCACAACAGAAACTACCAAGCTAACTTACATTTTGGTTCCTTGGGACTGAGGTGCAGAATCACTCCATGGGGCACTGAGATAGAAAGTGACTTGGTTAATAGAACAAGAAACAAAATAAGCATCCAAAATAAAATCCCAGTGCAACTGATAACAGGAATAAAACATTTACTAAGAAACTTGATCACTCCATGGGGATATGTGAACCTGATACAGTTGTATCTCATGGGGAAAATATATAGCTTTGGACCGGGGGTCCACAATCTCAATGTCCATGCACAATCCATATACTCAATGTCCATGATCCACAATGATATTCTTCTCAACGACCATCTCTATCAGACTCCATATACTCATTTCCCCCTTTCTCTTCATCAAAACATTGCAGACAGCATCACACAATCTTTCAATTTCAAGTTTTCCCAGTTCCCTTCACCGGCTACCACTCCACAGCAAGATCCATTCTATGTTCTCAAATTCACTGGCACCAAACTCTCACTGTCGGGCTACATTCCCAAAACTCAAGTACTGCAATCCATTCACTGAACCATAGACCACACTTTCCCACTATCAGTCCCGGAGCAGCCTCAAGCCTTTCATTACAGGTGGCCTAAAATCCCGGGTCGCATTCCTATTTATCATTCCAAGAGGCCTTACAGCTGATTCTTTCACCTTTCAGCCACCCCATAGTACTTTTCTTAGTGGATGTGAAGTCCTGTCTGACTCTCATCTCTTACATGCTCAGTTCTTGCCCTATCCAGGGTCGAATCTCTGGGCAGCCACACGTATGCCTTTGCACTTCTTCTCCCCCTCTCAGTCTCCCAACCCCCACAAGGGTCACCAAAGCTATGGTTGCCACCACATCCTCTACAGGCTTTAACTGGGCATCCCATCTCACAGTACAGCAGAGACCTGCAGGATTGGGCAATCAGCCTGAGTCCTCATTTAGAACTGACCCTGAAGCCCATGCACTCCTGCACAGACCAAAGGAGACCCACCCCTCCCAAAAGTGCTCCAGCCAATATCTGACCAACTCCCCCTGAGGAAGGAAAACTTAACCCTTTAAGGATTCTAGGCCCAGAGACCTGAAAAAGGTAAAACAGCAGTATTTTGTGGGGACCACTGCACACTCTCTCCCCAGAGGGGCAGTAGCAGATCCAGGATTTTACTATGGGGGTGCTGTGGTGATGTGTGTACTTGATAAGCAACTTTTTATAAATTTTCAAATCGTTTATACTATCCTTTTCATGATATTCTTGACTGATAATCTATAGTTTTGAATGTATATTTCTTACATTCAAGATATTAGACTTCTCCAGCAAAGTCAAATGCAACAGCAGCAAGGAAGTAAGTCACAGTGGGGGTGCACCTGCACCCATCAAAACCCCCCTAGATCCACTACTGCAGAGGGGTGTTACACTGATGTACTTGACTCTTCCCAATCTGTCCACCAAATCACCTGTCCTGAGCATAGGATAGCTGTCAAATATGGACACTTGATTTAGTGTTCTAAAATCAAGGCAGATTCTTACACACCCTTCTTTTTTTTTATTTACAGTCACCATTTGTGATGACCAAACTCTTCTCAATTCTTCAGTGATACCCAGCTCTTTTTTTATATTTCCTTAATCATGTCTGCTCTTGACTGCACTGGTAATCTGTATGTCTTTTGTCTAATTGGGTCAGCATTCTCTATCACTATTACATGCTCGGCCCCTTTTGCTTGGCCTGGCAGTGTGGTAGAAGTATTTTGAAATGTTTTACCAAGTTACAAATTTCTGCGGTTTGTTCTGCGGATAAGGAAACATTCACCTTTACAGCATCAGAAGTTAGTTTAATCCAGTCTGTCACAAGCTATATCAGTACCTGTTTTAGAAGTTTCTGGTAATACAAAGCAACCTTTCGTGTTTTTCAACTCATTTCTTCAGGAGGTTAGCATGGTATATTTTGATAGGATTTTTCCTGTCTGGGGTCTCAGTTCCATAGTTAACTATATCATTACATCTAATCACTTTATAAGGCCCTTGCCACTTTATTAACAGTTTGTTTTCTGTAGTGGGTGACAGTAACAAGACCTTTTCAATTGGCTCAAAAATGTTTTCTTTTACCACATGGTCACAATACACATTCTGCTCTTTTGAGCTTCCTCTTGATTACTATGGACAATTTTAACATATTTTGCCAGTTTCTTTCTCAGTGCTTTCTCAGTGCACACATATAAGATATAGTAGATTATATCTGAGTGTGGTTATCTTCCCATGTTTCTTTTATCACATCTAGTGGCCCTCTAGGTTTTCTACCTCACAACATTTCAAAGGGTGCAAACCCTGTTGATGCTTGTGGCACTTCTCTGTAGGCAAAAAGCAGGTATGCTAAGGATTGATCCCAATCATTCCCTACACCTTTCACAAACCTTTTTAACATGTGTTTTAGGGTTTGATTGAAATGCTCAACAAACCATCTGTTTGATTTTGATAAGGTAAGGTTCTTATGGCATTGATTCCTCATAGTCGGTACAGCTCCTTCAGCAATGTAGCACCAAAATTACTACCCTGATCAGTAATAATCTCTTTAGGTATGCCCACCCTATTGAAAATTTTGGAAAGCCCTGCTGCCACTTTTGGGTCTGTGACAGTATGCATTGTAATTGCCTGTGAGTATTGAATAGCATAGTTACATCCTACCAAAATTAATCAATTAAACTTTTTACTTTTGTCCAAGAGGCCAACCACATCCATTGCTATTCTTTCAAAGGCACATGTAATGGAGGTAGGGGCACCAAGGGCACCTTCTCTTTTTTAGTCAGTGTTGCTACTTTCTGATATTCAGCACAAGAACTGCAAAAGGTAGCAACCTCAGTTACTGAGGTTCAGGGGATGCAGTAAGGGGCAGAGGCACTGTGGGTCACCCTGGAGATGGGAAATGGCTCATCCATTCATACTGGTGTGATCTACAGACCTCCAGTACAAGGGGAAGAGCAGGACAGAGTACTGGTGGAAGCCATCCACAAAATGTCAGCTAAGGGGGAATTGCTACTTGTAGGAGACTTCAATTTGCCAGATGTCAACAGAAGCTCTAATTCTGCAGCTACAGCAAGGAGTAGGGACATCCTAGATGCCCTGCAAGGGGAGTGCCTCAGACAGCTAGTGGTGAGGAAGTGATATTGGACCTGGTCCTCACCAATGGGACAGAGTTACGGATGTAGGGATGGGAAGCCACCTGGGGTCTAGTGATCACCTCACAGTGTACAGTAGTTCAATGTGAGAACACTGGAGGAATCAAAGCATACAAAACAAGGGTCCTGGATTTCAGATGGGCCAGCTTTGCTAAGATGGGTGAATGTCTTACAACAGCCCTGGCAGGGTGGGGGGAAAGGGGGAGTAGAAAAACAGAGGGCATATATTAAAGGAGCCTTAGCAAAAGCAACAAGCCTTTGCATCAGTCAAATAAGTAAAACAAAGAGAAAGAAAAAAATCATTGTGGGGTCAAGGGAATTGGCTGGAAAGGTAAGAGAGAAAAGGCTGGCATTCAGGAGGTACAAGGATACACAGAAGGAGAATGACAGGAGACTGTGTCTTGAAAAATAGAGGGAGTCAGGGGAAAGAATAGCCCAGGCAATAAAGAAAGGAGGTAAGACCTTTTATAGGTATACTGTATTAGTGACAGGAGAAAGTCCAGGGAAGGGATTGTGAGACTAAATAGGGAAGGAGGGGGTTATGCAGAGGGTGACCATGAAAAAGCAGAAATCCTGAACAAATACTTTTGTTTAATATTCATAGAAGAAGGGGAAGAGGAGTGGCCACATTTAAGAGAAAGAAGCACCAAGGGAAGGGATGTGGACACCAGTCTGTTTACAGAGGAGAGAGTCCAAAAGGAGCTAGCAAAGCTGAAAGTAGACAGAGCAATGGGGTGAGATGGGATACATCCCATTATATTAAAGGAACTTAGAAGGGAACTTGCTGCTCCACTGACAGCCCTGTTCAACAAAGCAGTAGATACTGGTGTGGATCTAGAGGACTGGACGAGGGCGAATGTGTTCTGTCTCCATAAAAGTGGAAGCAGGGAGGAATGGCAACTAGAGGCCAGTCAGACTGACCTCAGTGGTGGGTAAATTGATGGCAGTGTTACTGAAAGAAAGGATTGCGAGATATCTTGAAGATAACAGAGCACAGGATCTGAGGCAACATGGATTCACAGCAGGAAGGCCATGTCAAAGTAATCTGATAGATTTCTTTGACTAGGTGACCAAGGCAATAGATCAGGAAGGGGCAGTGGATGTGACCTATCTAGATTTCAGCAAGGCCTTTGGCACCATTCCACATAGGAGGCTTATAAACAAGCTGGGCAACCTGGAAGTGGGTCCCAAGGTAGTAAACTGGGTCAGAAATTAGTTGAGTGGCAGGACAGACAGGATAATGATGAATGGAGCTCAATCCAAAGTGAGGAGGGTGACCAGTGGGGTACCACAGTGATTGGTGTTAGGGCCAGCTCTCTTTAACATCTTCATAAGTGACATTGCGGAATGGCTGGAAGGGATGGTTTACCTCTTTGCAGATGACATTAAGATATGCAAAAGGGTGACACTACAGGAGGTGTGGGGAAAATGAAAAGGGACCTAAGCAAGCTTGAGGTGTGGTTGGGAGTATTGAGAGTATGGCATCAAGGTTTTAATGCTAAGAAATGCAGAATCATGCATTTGGGGCATGGAAATCTGGGGGAGGAATACATGCTATGGAGGAGGCAGGTTTAAATAGGAAAGGGACCTGGGGGTGATCATATCTAATGACCAAAGTTGACCAGACAATGCAAAAAGGCTGTAGTGAGAGTCAATAGAATGCTGGGGTGCATAGGGAGAGATATCACTAGCAGAAAAAAACAGGTGGTGATGCCACTGTACAGGTCATTGGTGAGACCTTATCTGGAGTACTGTGTCTGGTTCTGGAGGCTATATCTCAGGAAAGACATAGATAGAGAGGAGACAGTACAGAGAATGGCAACTAAAATGGTGCAAGGGTTGCATCAGAAGTCATATAAGGAGAGACTAATGGACCACAATATGTATTCAATGGAGGAGTGAAGTGAGGGTGGGATATGGTAGAGACTTTCAAATACCTCAAGGGCATAAATAAGATACAGGAGGGTAGCATCTTTCAGGAAAGAAGAGGTTCAAGAACAAGGGACCATGATATGAGCCGGGGGAGGGGGGTAGTCTCAGGGATAATGTGAGGAAGTACTTCTTCACAGAAAGGGAAGTTGCTACATGGAACAGCCTCCCTGCAGAGGTAGTGGAGGTGAAAATGGTGGAGGACTTCAAAAATACATGTGATAGATAAAAGGGAACCTTAGCAATAGCCGCTGACCAGTGAGGGTCTGCAGTATATGGAGAGGGTAAGGAAAATGTGCAGACTGAATGGACAAGGTGGTCGTCATCCAACATCAAATTCTTTATTTCTATGTTTCTATGTACAATCCTCATGAAGCCCAGACCAGTAAAATCTGTACAACAATCTGGCTAGGGTGCGGTGCCTCCTCAAGTGTCCAACCATAGGATTATCCTGCACTATTTCAACAACGAAGTTCTATACCTCTTTGGTATGACCAATTGTTATATCTGTTCCTGCATCTGAGGATAAACATAAACTCTGTACAGCAGCCCATTACATTTTTTAAACATTAGTTCACCCTGTTTTTGTTTCACCCTCGCAGCTGTTTAAATAAACCTTGGAGAGGAACATTGTTAGTTTGCTCAGAAACAAAATCACAATCTGCTATCAGTTTAGGTTTAGCATTTTCTTTTTTTTTTTTGCCTCATCTTTTTTATCCCGGGCCATTCCTGGTCATTCACTCCTTCGGGCGACCAATCCTGCTCTCCACCCACCATCTCCCCTATCACCGTCCACTGACCCTTACCATGCTGTAGCCCCAGTTGACCCACCATTTCCCCTTCATTGGGGGGAGGCCCTATCCCATGATCATGACCGGGAGAGGAGACCTCCTTGTGCCTGAAGGCATTTCATCCTTCCTCACTAGGGCACAGCAAGGGTACAGCATAGACACTTCTGACCTCATGGTGGAGGTGAAGAAGTGGGTTGTCATCATCTGGATGGCCAGATGGTCATGATTTTTCAGTTATAGGCCCCCTCTGCAGTTGGTCACATGCTTTCAGCATCCTGATTGACACTCCCACGGAGTGTGGTCACCTGCCCACAGTTGAGCGCTGCCCCTACGGGCCACCAGGAACCACCCTAAGAACAGTGCAGCTTACTCCCTACCCCTGGGAGGAGAGCGGCTGTGGGATATTCTGAACCCTCCCTGCTAGCCTCTTCTCCTGCCATCCAGGGTTTGGGGTGAGAACTTGGGTCGCCGGCATGCCGGGCGAAACCTGAACACCTAGTGCCATAGAGCTGGCAGCATTTTCATATATCAACCCCTTATATCCATCAGTCTTTTGCTGTCACTGTTTTTTCAGGCATCTCCTTTCTTTTTCTGACTTCTGGATCTTGGAGCAGAACTCAAACAAGTCTGAATCAAAGTTACGAAAAGGAAAAGAGTCCTAAACATTTGAGATTGTCTTTGCCTGTACTCTTGTTATCACAGCTGCTGAAACAGCAAGGTTTATTCCCTCTGTGTTTATTTGTTTATTTCAATCTTGGATTACAATACATTTGAGCAGGAAACCACTCATTTACAAAGGTTCCACATCAAAAGGGTAGGAAAACATACAATGGGAGCAGCGCAATATTCACTAGCTAAACAGATTATACACATAGCAAGATTTAAGCATTCGACAACAGTGTGATATAGTAAGGTAGGGGAGTAATATACAACACGTTTAACTATAGTCTTGGCGAATGCCTGGTCAGCAGTGAGGACAGCAGCAGCCATTGGTGACTTTGTCATAACAAAAGGAAAGGATATTTGCACAGCAAGTAAGAGACAGAGGAAGTACAGTGAGAGGTAGGCAAGGGGGGAGGGCAGTGCTGGACAGCATAAAAGGGTGGGAGTGGAGTGGAACAGGTGCCTAAGTAGGAGATTGAGGGAAGAAATAAGCAGGAATAGGGACAGTAGGGAGAGGTTAGAGGTGAGGGGCGGAGGAGTATAATTGGAGGGGAGCAGGTCAGAACAGGGAAACAGATAGCCTTTCTCAGGTATAGTCACAGCTACTATTCTCTAGCAGATGTTGTCGTGTAGGTTTTTAAAAGGGCCCAGTGTTGGTACAATAGTGAGTTCTGCACCAAGGTCATTGAACCAGAGGGGGGCCTGGTAAGAGTAGGACTGCTGTCCCTGTGTGGTTCTGGATCTTGGAACAGTGAAAAGTTGATGACCAGAGTTTCTGGTGCACTGTGAGCCCGAGAATAAATTTAGAAGTTTTGCAACTCCACGAGGTACAAATCGAAGCAGTGTTTTTTTGGCTCACAGGCAGGTTTGATAGCAAATTCTATTATTAAGCAGAAGCCATCCAGATTGTTCTTAAGGGTCCCAGGTATGAGTGAAGCATCGGAAACTGGTGAGCAGCCTGCAGGGTTTGTTGAGGGCCACTGCTATCCTGCGTAGAGAGGTAGCGGGTGCAGAGCTGTAGATGAACAGGCCATAGTCAAGTGATGGAAATAATTGTGCTATTGATAGTGGTTCGCAGGGCATCCGGTGTCAAGCATCACTTGTGTCTGTGACGGAGTCCTATTCTGATGTTAACTGTTCTGGTCACATTCTCTGTGTGCTTGAAGTAAGAAAGTGAGCAGTCCATAGTTATCCCAGGTATTTGAAATGATTGACTTGTTCAAGAGGGACACTCGAACAGTTTCTGATAATAAGATGGTAGGATTTGTGTTTACTTCTGGCACTGCTAAAGAGCATCACCTTTGATTTTTTGTAGTTCATTACCAGTTTGTGAACTCAAACCAGTCCTCGACTCGCTCAAAAGCAATTTGCAGTTGATTTTCAAGGTGGGGTGGGGTTCATGATGGGTAGTGTAGATGACAGCATCATCTGCATAAAGAATGATCCATTGATTGCTGGAGTGAGGCAGGTCATTTAGAAAAATGCTAAAGAGAAGTGGTCCAGGTATTGATCCCTGTGGTACCCCACAGTGAACAGGCAGATGTTTAGATGTGGTGTTCGCAATCCTCACCTTCTGAGAGAAGTCCGACAAGTAGCTTCTGAACCAGTTAGTAGATTCATTAAAAAGGCCAATGGATGAAAGCTGCTGAAGTAGAAGAGAGTGATTGACAGTGTCAAAAGCCTTAGTTAAACTAATAAAGGCTGCACCAACAAGTGAGTTTTGAATGATACTGGTGAATTCCAGCAGAGCGGTGGTGGTGCTGTGTCCTTTTCAAAATCTGTACTGTTCCAGGCACTGGACTATGTATTTTTTAAGGTATTCCACTAACTGATCTGTACCAATCAGCTCCAGTGCTTTGGACAGTGGGGGGAGGATAGAAATTGGCCTATAGTTGGAATGCAGTGCCCTGTCGCCACTCTTATGCACAGATGTTACCAGAGCTGACTTCCAAACTTTGGGAAATTGAGCCAATCATAAGGACAGGTTCATTAGTTTAGTAAGAGGAACCAACATTTCTTCAAGTGTGAGGGTGACAAGCTTGAGGTCAAGGGTTTCCCCACTTTTCCTTAATTTCCCAATTACCTTGCAAAGATACCTTCTAGCCTGGTGTAGGTGGAATGCTTTGAAATAAAATGGTGGGGTGACTATTGTTTTTGTTGTGAACCTTGGTCCCTAATGGAAGTGGATTCCCCAAAGAAGTTGTGTTCTGGAAAGTCATTTACAATAATCACAGGTACAGATAACTTGGATACTACCCCCACTTTCATTTGGTGTGACACCCTATTAATGTTCAGAGTCACTTGGGTGGTGGGATAGTACTGAGTGTCCCCATGGACGCAGTTGACCTCATTATCTAGTCCTTTTGCACAGTCTTTTCACAGAACTTCAACATGCACCAGGGTCTGTCTTGTTCCTGAATCTAGAAGTCCCTTCACAGTCTTATCTCCCACCTTGACATCTGTTAAATGCTTAAATACTTTATTAAATACTTCCCTCAATTTGCTAAGGCCAAATTTGCGCCAGTGTTACTCTCATTGTTATGCCAATTTCTTGCAGTATGGCCTGGCTTATTTCAGTTATAGCAAATAAAGTCTTTGGGTGCAGATTTCTTACCCCATCAGAATTTGTATTTGATTTGAAGTTAAATTTGAAAAAAAGAGGGTCTTTTCACAAGGTCATATTTCTGTGGGCAGGTTGGCCTTTACCTGTCAGATAAGGTACCAGCCTGATGCCCATTTCTGTTTTGGCCATTGACAGGCTGTGGTTACACTTTCAAAAGTTGCCAGATATGCTTTAATATTATCTGAGGGACACAGATTTGTAAGTTTAATGTCTTTTAAGTTTGTATTTTGTTGATCAGCTGGACCTGTACCAGATCCTCCAGCTTTGATAGCTTGCAAGGCATGCAGCCATCAATGCTCCTGTCATTGCATCTCTCTCTCCTCTCCTCTCCTCTCTTCTCCTCTCCTCTCTTCTCTTCTCTTCTCTTCTCTTCTCTTTCTCTTCTCTTCTCTTCTCTTCTCCCCCCTCCCTTCTCATCTTCATTCCTTTCTCTTCTCCCCTCCCCTCCTTTCTCTTCTCTTCTCCTCCCTTCCCTGTGTCTGTGATGTTTTTTGCACTTTTTTGAACAGAAAGCTACAAAGCTATGCACTGCAAAAAATCTGTCTGATCTGTAAGCTGCTGTAATGTTTGACTGGTTTTCAGTAAGCCTGTAATCCTTATGAAATAAACTGAATTTACTGCTTAATCCTGCAGCTCCAATGCTAACCTTCTAAACGCTGTAGCAGTTATCTGTGTTTAATTGCACCAACCTGCGAGCTCCACATTAGTAGTCCTGTTGTTGAACTGGGTAAGCCACTCATGGTGTGAGTTCCCCCTGCGTGCTTCAGTCGCATTGTCAGATTGTGTGGATTATCACTTCAACAGCAATTTGATGAGAAAACTACCAAAAATTTCCAAAAAATGTTACCACTCCCCCAACATCTATAGAACACCAAAACTCACCCTCTCCCCCCCCCCGACACGTATAGCCCAGCTAGGTATTACAGTATCCCCTTCCCCCATCCACTCTCAGAAAGCATGCCCTTGCCTCTTCCTTTGCTCACAGAAAGATTGCAGCACGTGTCTTTCACTTTACTGATTAACTTGATGAATAAGTAACCCTTCCCCAGGCCACCTACTCTGTACCAGCCACCCTCCACCACCTGTCTGGCACCCAACCCAAAGGATGCAAAAAAGAAAATTCAGTGCATTGCATTAGAGGATGATAACCAATGCAGGGTATCCCATGTACAAGGCAACTGTGATTGGATGCTTTCAAAAAGGGTGACTCAATCACGGCACATGGACACAGGGCTACCTGGCAGGGTAGCAACTCATTACAGGGGGTAGGCAAATATAGTGATGGGATGTGGCTATGTACACACGCACATTGGGGGGACCATGCTGTGTGACCATTGGAAGAGGAGGGAGGGTTTGTGGAGAGTATTGCAGTAGTGGGCTGCTGAGCTGGCCATGTGGCATGGTGGGTTGGTGGCAGGCTGGGGTTGAGAGGGTGCCAGGTTCAGTTCTGGGCTCGATTGTGTTTTTGCGCTGGGTTGTTTTTTCCTTTTTTTTAAAGTTTTGCACCCCCAGACATGCAACCCCCTGGAGTTGAAAATCCTTTAGTAGGGGTGTGTGGTGGGTGCGAGAGGGGGCATAGCTCCCTACATAAAAAAGAAAACCCTAGATCTCGGGCCCCCTCTTGCAGTTCGTCACAAGTGTACATCGCCAAAATTAATTTTCAGTGATGTACAGTACACTTGCCAAAATGGTGATTCCATGATCACCGTTATCACATGGGACCCCAACACAGACACCACTTTCACCACCTTGGCCAGTTGCCATTTGAATGAATGGGAGAGCAATTTACTATTAGCTCACTTTCACCCAGACGCCTGTTCTGTAGTATAAAAACTTCTTGGTAGTCAAGTGGTACCTCCTTCCAGATCCTCAAAATGGTGCCCATGTTTTAGGCTGCTTGAAGCTCCCTCAGCTATTATACTTGTCAGTGAGAGATAGAGAACAAGTTACAGTAAATATTGATATTATTATTGCACACATTCAAACTAAATCTATGTTCTCATCCTCCTCTCTTTTTATTTCCCTGTCTTTTCTGTCTCTCCCTTCCCCCTTTAATATACTGTACATAGTTATTTAGATGTTATTCCAGATTATACCATGTACATAAAAATTTAACTCAAATCATATACAGTGACTGGCTGGCACCTTTCTGCCATGGTAAATCCTAAGATATACCCATGGCAAAGGTGCCAGTCAGCCGCACCTCCAAAATCCATCTGACACATGTAATTGGCATTGGAAAACCACCATCTTGAATCCCTGCTGAATGACCATCTCCTACCAATACCCAACCTGCATTGCCATGCTTCCATCATCCCACAACTGCCTCGCAACCAGGAACCAGGTTAAAACAAAAGTTTAAAATCCCAGAGTCTGAGCAGCGACTTGTAAACAGTTAGTAACCTTCAGGAGGAGTGAGACAGAGCAGCGGCAATCAGGAGACAGCTTGCAGGTCTGAGACACTGTTCAAACCATCTGTGTCATCAAAAAAAAACTGCCACCATCTGATTTCCCCACTAACCTCCAGAATAGCTGAAGTGCAAACACCTAGGCAAGAAAAACTACACTTGGCACCAGAATGAACTATAAAAGTAAAAAATTAACATTTTGCCAGACAGTAACTCCTCTGTGACAGCCATACAGGAGCCCTGAATAAAATCCATTACTGCCATTACATTTTTGACTGAAAGCACTGCATTACTAGTACTTCCTGTGCACTCACTTAGTCATTACCCGATGCCCATTATTTTATCTTCTGACACTGCAAGGAGTAATTTCATTCATTTTTCGGGTTAGGGGTGTGTGTGTGTGTCTACTGCAAATGCTCAGAAGCACCACAGCCCTGGCAACCCAGAATAATTTTTTTCTGGTGCAGCAATAAACTAAAGAAAAATAATTTAAAATAAAAATAAAAATACTTTTTCTTTATTTTTCTCGGCTGACCTGGATTTGATCACGGCAGCTGTGGTAAATTTCAGCATAACCCACACCCTGTCATGGTTTATTGCTTAAAATCTTTTGCTTTCTATTTGTCTCAGTCTTCTTTCACTTAGTTTAAATTTAAGGTGGTCCTCCTTCAGTCTCCTGTTCTTCTAAAAAAACGGCATTAATATTGAGTTTTAAAGTTCGGTATATGAAATCCTCTACCTCATGCAGTGTTTCTACTGTTTGGGTTTTGGGCCTATAAATTATTTTTAATATCAATAGAGTGTGATGTATATTGGTAATTTGTTTTTCCCATAGGAACTTATTAATATTTTTGTAAGCGTTCTGTCTTTTTTTGCAACTCTGGTTCAATGTGTGAAAATGTAAGAATCTCTTTGCTGTTGATTTTGTCGTTTTTTTTCTTCTTACTGGTTTGAAGAACCAGCTCTCTATCTTGATATTTTAAAAACTTAACATAAACCACCTTTGGATATTTAAGTATAGGGTTCTGTCTTGCCAGGGTTACGTGCACCTTATATAGTTCTATTTTTCTATCTGGATATTTTCTTTCTGTTAGCTCTATTAGTCATTTCTCACATTGGCCCCTATGCACTAAAGAGCATAAGATACATGACAAAAGTGCGTAACCCGCTCATGTGACTCCACACCCATGGAAAGGTGCTCACCTGCCGTTATTCACTAACGGCCGGCACCTGTCTCTGACTCGACCTCCCCAGCATGCAGGTCTGCCCAGGCCGGCCATGGGCAGAGTCACGGACCCAGCTGGGCATCCAATCGGATGCTCAGCATGGGTCCCACGGTGGATCCTTTGTGCTACAGTGTGGGTCCAGGTGCATGAGAGCCTACCACAGGCACCTGGACCCATGCAGCATGGCCCTGTTGTCCAGTGAACCCCTCCACTAGCCTCTCAGCAAGACACCCTCCCAGTGCACAGATGCCCTTGCCCACTCACCAACAGGTGCCCTGTTCCCATGGTTGTCAACATCCCCATGCCCCTGAACACGCAGATGACCCATCGGCCTAGTCCAGTGTCTGACCCAGTTCCCCATTGGTGTTCAGAAGAGCCCCCCCCCCCAGCACCAACAAAAGCACTCATCAATCCTTGTTCCTGCATGTGTGCTTCCCTGGATTTATTTATTTATTTATTTTATTTATTTTTTGTTGACCAGGTAAGTGCACTAGACAAATCCTGCCTATTTTCAGGCACTACCTGGGGGAAGGGGGATACAGATGAATGCCAACTGACCTTGAACCAGATTAAGCTGTTAGTGGTATTTTTAGTGAATGAGGGAAATTTGGCCAGGACACCAGGGAAATTCCCCTACCCTTTTCGATAAGTGCCATGGGATCTTTAACATCCACCTGAACTACCACCAATCCAGACAGATGGGACCTCGGTTTAACGTCTCATCTGAAAGATGGGTAACCAGCAGCACCGCACTCCTCACACCTCCTCGGCCACTGGCCATCTAAATGATGCTGGTATGGCACGGCCTATATTTAGGCAGTGCCATCCCAGCATCATTTGGACAGCTGGTGGATGAGGAGGTGTGGGGAGCTGTGCCTCTGGTCATCTGGGGGAGCATGCATGCAGGTAAGGGGACTGGGGAGTGCTTTTGTTGGTGCAAGGGGCAGTGTCACTGAACACCAATGAGGGCGGGGTACTGGAGCGGGCACCAAACTAGGATGACAGGTCACCTGTGTGTGTGGGGGGGTGGTGGGATGTTGACAACTACAAGAATGGGGCACCTGTGGGTGAGTGGGTGGGGGCTTGTGCATTATCGGGGGGATAAGGCAAGGTGTGGTGGGGTGGGGGCTATGGTTGCACATTATTGGGGTTGTGTCCAGCTGTGTCCAGGGTGGGGGGTGCAGGTGCACTACCAGGGACGTATCCTTCACACAACTATGCCGCCCTGAGAGTTATACTATGCACCTTTGTGCATGGTGCGTAGTGCTGACATGCCCCCCCGCCTGCCCCTGGTGGGTTGCTGTTCATGCTGCCAGGGGATTGAGCACATGCCAGCTGCGTGCCCCAGTCATGAATGCCGTGTAACCACCACTCCATGGTATTCTGACTTAGCTATGCCAATGCATCCAGTTAACGTGGCTCTTTGGCATAGTGCATATGGCCTAATATCCCAGAATGTCATTGTTTCAATTCTTTCTGGTAATCCTAGTATCTTCATATTATCTCGTTTTGAATGCCACTCTAGATCCATCAATTTATTTTTCATTTCCTGTATTTCTTTTTTTTTTCTGACTGTTTGTATCTTTTTTCAAATCCACTTCTGCATCCTCTACTTTGAACATCATTTCATCCAGTTCTGAGACCTTGCCATTCTAGTCCTTTATTTCTGCTTCGGTCCCTCTTACTTCTTGATAAACTCCTTCTATTTTTGATTCCATTCTGAGAAAACTGTTTCTTACTTCATTAATTAATTAATTCATCCTGTGCATTAGAGTCTCCGGTCTTGCTGTTTCTATCTTTTCTTTTTTCTTTCAGTCTTGCTCCCAGTTTATATGCATTCATGTTAATTTTGTCCCCGGTATATAATGTTTCCCCTTCCTCTTCAATTGCACTCAGGAGTTTACTATTGGCTTCTCCTCTAATACTCTCTTGGTGGTGTGTCCTATCTTTGTAATTGCTTTCATTTCTTTCATTTATTGGTGGATCTGGAATCTTTGTCCATACTTTATCATTTGGAGGCCAGTCAGTATGTGTGGCCAATTTTTCATTTAAGCCATCCTGGTGTTTCTTCTCCTTATTTGTCATTTTTTTCCTGTTTTTTTTCTGTTTTGTTTCAGTTGGATCACAGTTAGAACTTTGTTTCTACTGTTTTATTTCTGTATCTTTCTTCTGTGTGTCCACTTCTTTACTTGTATCCTCCGATGCTTCATTTATTTCCCCTCCTCCATCCAAAGCTTTATAATAAATTTCATTCCCGCTGGGTTCATTCTGGTGCACACCTTTCATCTGGGTTTGTCATTGTGTTAGCAACAGCCCTTAGTTATTATTATCTGGGCTCTGTGAGGCTGTATTTCCCTCTTGTGTCTCATTGTTACCTTCAGCTTGTTCAACTTAATAATTTGTCGAGACCAGGGCTTCAGTTAATATTCCCTTTTCCAGCTGTGCGTCTGTGTAGAAGTGACTTTTGTTTTAGGTGTATCACTCTCTTCATTCCACTGATCAGTGGGAATCCTGTTCAGATCCTCTAAATCTGCCATTAGTATAGCAGTAGACTGTGAGATTTTGTCCTCCATATTCGGAACTAGCTCAGATTCTTCTGTACTTTTACTCTTTTGTCCCATTTGTTTAGGCTTTTTCAATTGTGGTTTTGAGGTTAAATATTACAACTGGCTCATTTTGCTAAGTGGTGAGCAGGGATTGCTTCTTGTTTTGCGTGTGGTCTAACACTTGCCAATTTTTCCATTCACAGCTTCTGTTTTTTTCTGGCCTTCAGTTGAAAGATAGGGGAGCGGATCTCTTTAATGTTTTCTTGGCTTATTTGCCATATATTTTGCAGGGTTTCCAAAGGGGATAAAAAAGTGGAAAATACCAAAACATAATGAAAAACCTGTCCTAGATCTTTCAAATTTGATGATAGTATATTTGTTCTTTAATTCTGGGTTTGCTGAAAAACAGTTTACATTCCTGAGTGCTTGTATTTAATGCAGGAGTGATAGATTTGACCAGGAAAATTCCTAACTGTTTTCCTTTACAGGTTCACAATTAAATAACCATGAGTTCAATGTCACAAAGATACAGATAATTTTTTACTCACTCGTTTAGAATCTGGGGCTTTGAGTTGGTCATTCAAGCAAAGCTACTAGAAAACAATCCAGCTATCTCAGTAAGGCAGGTACCTAAAATAGATTTCTCTTTATCTTTACCTGTTTGGAAAATACCGATGTTATTTCTATTCACTTATTAAGTTTCAGAAAGGGGTCCCAGGACAGCGTTCAGCATGAAACAAGAAGAAGATACACTAACAAGACTATTCCTTTCAGAGAAGAGTGTTTAACTTATTTTCTAGTTAAAAACTGTTTATTTGTCAGTGTATTACTTATCATTCTTATCTGCTTGGCTTTTGGTGTTCAGTTTTTCTGACATTCGGAGCTCCATTCCAGAGCAGTCTAGCCTCTTGCACCATCTTGGTTCCACCCCCTCCTTCCCAATCCTCAGTCCTAAAGTTAAAGTCCATAATAGTCCAGAAGTGCCCTCCCTCCAACCCTGATCTGTGATGCAATTGTGAAAGTCCCTGGTAGTCAAGTAGTACAACCTAATACAGTACCCGATCCCCATAGGAAAATGACCTTCCCTTGGCTCACACAGTCAGCCCCTACAACACTCCATCACCCCAATTAGTACCTGACCCACTTGACTTACCACACTACTGTCAGCAGACATAGTGCTGCATGGAGACTGGTACAGACCTTCCTCTTACTACCTTTGCTAGTGCCTTCTAAATGTCTGGAACTGAGAGCCTACACACTATTGTAACAGCAGTTTCTACATTATGTACATGCTCAGTCCCTGTAATACAGACAGCAGCTGGCAGAGATGGTGAGAGGAGGGCATGTGTCAGTTGTTGTCCACAACTATGCCTGACGATGGCAGTAATATTAGTCTGCTGGGTCAGGTACCAGACATGGGACTTAAGGGTGGTGGGTGCTGACTTGGCAGACTAGGTTGTTGTTTTCCAATAGGGATGAGACTAAAAGGGAGGGGTTCCATTGGGGTACCAGTGACTTTCACATTTGGAGCAAGTATCAGGGTGGGGGGGGGCCATTGGGATGCAAAAAAATAATAAATAAAGGATATGTGCACTCTGTCCTCCATGGTGAGAACAGAAATAGATGGTTTTAACAAAGCACACCATATGCAGTGTTCAATGTAAGACATTTATTAGTTTGTTCAGTGCAAGTGTACTTTATTCATATAAAAATATATAGTACAATCACAATAGAGGGCCACCTATAGCCCTGGTGCTTCACTCTCTAGAGCTTCATAAGGGGACCCCTGACACAGCTCAAGCAAGCAAAGTGCCAGGGCTATACAAGGACCTCTTCTCTAACTGTACTATTTTGTTGGTGTCTGAATGGGTAATTTACTGCTATATATTTGTATATGAATGGAGTAAACATACACTGATCTTACTAATAAATGTCTTGCATTAGAATGCTGTTACACTGTGCTTTGTTAAAACCATCTCTTTCTGCTCTCACCACAGAATACAGGGTACATGTTTGTTTATTTATGTAAGTATGTATTCATTCATTCATTCATTCATTCATTCATTCATTCATTCTTTGGCAACCTAGTAAGACCCAGTAGGCACAAGACCTGTTTTCAGGGGCATTCTGGGAGTACTGGGGAGGTTAAGTTACTTGCTCAGAGTCACATAGTATGCCAGTGGAGGTCATGGGAATTAAACCCAGGTCTGCTGCATGTACCAGGCTAACTTACAGCTCATTTCTCTATCCTCTAGGCTATACTGCCAGACCCCCAATGTTTTTGTTTATTTATGTGTACCTTTTGTTTTTGCTGTGTGCAATTGTTGGAGTGACCCACTCCATCATGTACTGTCCCTGCAACTGATTTGTGCAGGGGCAACATTCTGCATTGTTGGGTACAACTGGACCATACATGGTGAAACCTGGACTCAAAAAATTATCCTCACAAACATGAAATAAACACTGCTGAGCTACAGGATAATGTGAAAAGTTACAAATGTATTACTTACATATGCCTCTCCACTGTAGGACTGTCTCTATTGGATAGGGGGTGGGCAGGAGGTGGGTACCACAGGACAACTAGGGACTTTCACTATTGGATTGGTAGGAACATAGAAACATAGACTTTGACAGCAGATAAGGACCGCTTGGCCCACCTAGTCTGCCCATTTTCCTACCTAGAGGATAAGCTGCAGATCCTATTTAACCAACAGCCTATTTCTTCCTACCCCCCACAAAAATTGCCTTATGTCTGTCCCATGCATTCTTGAATTCTCCCACAGTTTTAGACCCCACAACCTCCTCAGGAAGGCTGTTCCATGCGTCCACCACCCTCTCTGTGAAAAAATACTTCCTCACATTGCCCCTGAGCCATCCCCCCTCTATCTTCAAATTGTGTCCCCTTGTTCTTGCACATCTCTTTTTATGAAAGATGCTACCCTCTTGGACGTTGTTGATTCCACTGAGATACTTAAACATTTCTATCATGTCCCCCCTCTCCCTCCTTTCCTCAAGGGTATACATATTAAGCTCCTTTAGTCTCTCCTCGTATGGCTTCTCTTGCAGACCCTGCACCATTTTAGTTGCCCTCCTCTGAACTGCTTCCATCCTGTCTATGTCCTTGCTGAGATGGGGTCTCCAGAACTGGACACAGTACTCCAGATGGGGTCTCACCAGCTGTCTGTACAGGGGGATAACAACTTCCTGTTCTCTACTGGTGATGCCTCTCCCTATACATCCCAGTATCCCCCCAGCCCTGCCTACTGCCTTCTCACATTGCTTGCCAACCTTAAGGTCATCTGATATGATTACCCCCAGGTCCCTTTCCATTTTTGTTGTTGTTACTACCTCCCCATTGTGTAATTTTCCCTGGGTTTTTTCCCAGGTGCATTACTTGCACTTCTTTGCATTGAATCCAAGCTGCCATACTTCGACCATTCCTCCAACCTTGCCAAGTCCCTTCTCATCCTTTCCATGCCTCCTTGTGTATCAACCCTGTTGCAGATCTTTGTGTCATCTGAAAAGAGGCATACTTTTCCTTCCAGTCCCTCTGCAATGTCACTTATAAAGACATTAAAAAGGACTGGACCCAGTACTGAACCCTGCGGTACCCCACTAGTAACCCCTCTTTCTTCAGAGTTGACTCCATTTACAATTACCTTCTGTGTCCTGTTGTAATCAGGTGGAGGGGCCTACCTCTGGACTACCAGGAATTTTCACTATTGCATTAGGGATCAGGGTGGGAGGTGGTATCACTGGAATACCAGGGACTTTTGCTATTGGACCAGGGATCGGGGAGGGAGTTAACACTGGACTACCAGGGATGTTCAGTATTGGTTTGGGGATTGAGTAGGAGGTGAGGGTGACACTGGACTACCAGTGACTTTTATTGTTGGTTCGAGTTGGAAGGGGATACTATTAGACTACCATGGACTTTCACTACTGGATCTAGGATTGTGGTGGTGGTGGGGGGTTTCCACTGGACTACCAGGGATTTTTACTATTGGATAGAGGGAGGTGCCACTGGACTGCCCCGGACATTCACTGTTGGATTGCAGATAGGGGTGGTAGGGCGGGCACCACTGAACTACGAGGGACTATCACTATTGGATTGGTGATAAGGTGGGAGAGGGGTATCTCTGGACTACCAGGGAATCTTTAAACCCTACATGGGACATCACGGTTGCAGGGAGGTATATCTGGACTATGAGGGAATTCTTCTTATATATACACAACGGGGATTGGGTCATGGGGGACACTAGACTGACAGGCATTTCTTTTCTTATGCAAAGGCAGTTTTGGCTGGGCAACTACTAGATTTCTGGGCAATCTTTTTAATACTCAACAGGGATCAAGGGCAGAGGGGGAATGTGTCATCAGCACCTGCGCTGCGTGGGGGGATGTTTGTAGTACAAGGGGGGGTTCTACTGCATGTGTTTTTATCTTTTGGCTGGTTTCTAACTTAATTTTCAATAAAGTGCTATGATACTGATATATTGTCAGCATGTTGGTGCCAGTTTAATGTTGCTTTGCTTGAAAGTATGCAATAAAGTAGTAATAAACAGTCTTGGTAGTCTAGTGGTACCCCATCCCACTCTGATCGCCAATCAAATAATGAAAGTCACTGGTAGTCCACTTAACTTTATTGCCAGTGCCCTTCTCAGGTAACTTTTACCTCAGTGCTTTTTTGCTGAGGTCCTTTATCTTTTAAGCCATTTTTACACAGCTGCCTTTGCACAGCAGCAACTCAAGGCCATGGGCTGTGGCAGTACAGAAGCGGCTGCCTGGACACTTACTGTAGCATGGTAAGTCATCCTGTCATCCCCTCCCCGAGCCAGTGCAGGAGTAGGGACGCATTCCAGAGTGAACGACTTTGACAGCCATGTGGACAGGCTGTGCCACTCTCTTCAGCATATAGTGCAAGTTCACAGCTCAAGTTGCTGACTACCACAAAACTGATGTTCCCTTTCAGTGCAGCTTGCATCGGCACTGAGAGGGGCTATATAAATGCATTGAATGATGGTCTCTGGCAGTCTGGGAAATGGCAACATGAAAAAGTAGAGGAAGCACATTGGCCATGTAAACAGACCTTTGGATTTCTGACCTATTTTGGCCTCATCATAATCCAAACCCGTAAGACCATCATAGTACTGGTTCCTCCTCCAGTCAGTCGAGTCACAGATCAGGCACACTGACAAGACCTGAGAAGGATGAAATATATTTTTTATTTATTTGAAATTTGTTAACCTGGTAGGCCCCAAGAGCATTAGATGTCCATTTTCTAAGGGGATCTACAGATGTAAACTCAAGTAACAATACAGAATAAATATGCAATACATCAGAATACATAGTAATGAGATAACATTACACTTGCACAGTGACAAATCCAATCAGTATTTTTAACACAATTTAAATGAATTGTTTGAATTGATAGAGTATAATGTAGTAGGTAAATTATCCCATAATGTAATGGTTTTATAAATGAAAGAACATTATATCAGGGAAGAACAAATGCCTGTGCCTTCTATTTGCAGCCTTTGCAGATTGTATGAGAGGCAATTTATTTATTTAGTTTTTATTTACCGGGTAAGAGCACTAACCATTGCAATGACTATTTTCAGGCACGACCCAGGAGGGTACAGTACAAACAGGGCAGGTACACATAGTAAATACAAGATTAGACATAATTGAAACAACTGAAATACATAGAATGTATAATAATAATAGACAATTTGATAACAGATCAAAAGTAGCTAAAGATAACTGTGTTAAAATATGCAAGAACAGAGAAACACGAGACATTCTGATAAATAGTGGCTAAAATAACATATTGACTGATTTGAGGAAAAAACATTGTAAGATAGTAGTACTATGCTGTTATAAAGGATTTGTGCAGGAAAGTAAAAGAGGTAAAGTAGATAGAAGTGAACAGTCAGAGTAGAGATACTAAGGAAGAGGAAGGTGAGAGGGAAGGAAAAGGGGAAAAATGTGGGAAGTGCTGTATGATGAAACGCACAAACATAGGTGACATAAATGGAGTGGCTTAGAAAGGAAGAAAAGGGCTAAGGGGGTTTAAAGCAGGTGCATCTGTAGGAAGTGGCAAGGTGGTTATATAGACCTCTCTTAAAAGAAGCGTGGGAGGAAGATTGGCACAGGGCAAGAGGGAGGGAGTTCCAGAAAAGGGGAGCATGACAGGCAAAAGCCATAGCACCTTTGGAGGAATAATATCTGGGAATGAGGACAGGTGCACCGTCAGCAGACCGTAAGCCATAGTGTGGGTTAAGATTAAGGAAGAGATCCACTAAGGGTTTTGGTATTTGTAAAAGGACAATGTTGTCAATGACGGAGCCATAAGCATAAAGCCTGAGTTCAGGAGGAGGAAGCCACCCCAGATCGGAGTAAAGGAGACAGTAGTGTTTCAGTCGATGTGAGAAGGATGTATAGCGGCAGATACTGTTATATGTGACGTCCCATTTTCAAACTGACACCTTACACTCCTGCTTAAAGCAGAACCAGTCTAAATTCATTCATGGTGGTTTGCATATATTTTCCATGATGCTTTGCATTACTAGGGTATGTGTCACTGTGTATTTCATTGAAACCTAGCTTTATTACCTGTACCCTTCCATGGTTTCTTGGGGATCTTACCACCTAGGACTATGAAATTTAGTCTGTACCTTACCAGTCCTCAGGACAAATTACTTTATCAAGTTTTGAGTTAATCAGTTTAGCCATTCAGGAGCTATTAATTAGTGACTTTTCATAAAATTCCTAAATTAAGACTTTTTTTGCAGTTGTCTAAAGCAAAAAGTAGATCAAAGTTTGTTTTGAAACTTGCAGATCTGTTAGACATTATGTCAGAATAGGGCCATTTCATGGTTTGGTATAATTTTTCTGAACTAAGGGAGATGGATTGAGTTTTCCGGAGTCTTTGAGGTCCAACGCACTTTGGGATACAGTTTGTATGGGAGGCACTATGGAATCCTGTTATAAATTACTCACAAAGATGAATGGGCAAAGTCATGGATTCATGGATGTGCACTATGGTAAATTTGAATGTGTTAGCAGATTGTTCTGGACCTGATGGCAAAACACAACACTGAACCAAAGGTATGACAGGAATAGCTTGTTTATTACAAGAAAACATGGAATACAGCATATACCTGCTGGAAATCAGGCATATCATGATATCCCTCCAAACTGAATTGAACTCAACAAAATACAGCATGAGAATCATTCTTATACTCTAAGGTAAGAAACGTATGTTACTAGGTAACGATCTGCCAAATAAGGTAAAATCACAAAATGCAGAAACCTCATTGGTAGAAGGTCAAATACAGAGCACAGTTAGCTCATCACTTTCCTTGCATTTAGTCTAAGAGTAAAACTAGCTAAAACTACTTTTGGGTTAGAATACAGAAGGTGCTTAGTTATCAGAATAATAACAGCTGTGTAGCAAAGAAAACGAACTGTGCCATAAGGCCTGCATTAGCAATACTAATGCTGTTAGGGCTAGAGGTTACTAGCAACTAGCCCAGTTGAGATCTTGTCTTTATTTGCAATCATATGTGCATGTCTTATTATTATATCATATAGCATTACACTATATGCTACCCTACTAATTATATTGGGCCCAATGCATGAAGCCAATATGCCATATCTAATATGCATGCGTAACCAGCAGATCCGACATGCGTGGACAGCGTGCAATGCAGCATGCACAACACGCGTGCAAGGCACCATGTATGGTAGCATTGCTCAGGCCCATGTCCCACTAGTGTGCCAAATACGCGGGGGCAGACCCACGTACACAGCATGTACTGAGATGCTGAGCACATGCAGGTACATGCATGGGCTGTGCACAAGTGTGGTGTATGGCGTGGATAGATACACATGCCACAGGGCTGCCAAAAACCTGTGTGGGCACCGGACAGTGGCACTGCAGACCCCATGCCCCGGCCACAGGCAGTTGCAAAACACTGGCAAGCCTACCCACACAGTCCCATGTGTCCCCATGCAGACAACAAACCAAACAGATGGGCAGGCAAGGCCACATGGTACTGGCATGTAAGGGCAGCCAACACCCATCCCATGACCCACAGAAAGCGGGGACCAGAGGTGCACCCATGACATGGAACCATGGAATAACCACCAAGGATGGTGCACACAGCTGCTGCACATGACACCACTGACAGGACACCCTGTACAGGGAGTCACCCCCTTAGATGCCCCCCAGCATACTGGGGGTGCACCCTTGACATAGTGGCAGCAATGGCAGGGCCACCACATGCCACACCAGGCAACCCTGCAGCCCCCTGACCCCCAAGCATTGGGCCTGTGGTCGGCTGTCCAGGCCATGGCAAGGCACCCCACATGCCACAATGTGCAGTCCAGCTAGGCCAATACCCACCACCCATGACCTGCAGGCATATGGATGGCGATGCCATTCCAAAGCTCACCGCATGCCACAGCCAGCATCACAGTGCCCCCCCAGCAGCCTCATGCCGCATCCAGCATGCTGACAATGATGGTAGTGACACCCCCAATGGCCCAGCATACAGCCCAGGTGACCACAAAGCCCCATATCACACACACACACACACACACTCACACTCACACTCACACGCAGGTCAATGAACATGCCATGTACAACAAAGTAAGTTTTATTGCAAAAGTAGGTGACAGCAATGGTCAAACAGCAGAATGTATGAATGCACCAACCACCCACCTGCCAGCCTGCACAGACCATCCCGGCAATCACACTGTAGAATACCATGTAACACAGTCCACAGTGTCAGGCCCAGGCCCATGCCCCACCCTCTCAACAGAAGCAACACAGGGCCAACCACTGTCCCACAGTCACACATTCCCATATCAAGACATAGTGCCAGCAGACAATGTCCTGAGATGAGGTGCAGACTGTCCCCCTGCCTCTGACTGGCACTCAGTGCATGGGCACTTCTGCCATGGCCGTGGCTCATCATCTGTGCTGGTGTCCTCCTCAGGCTCCTGTGGCCACTCCTCCTGCTGTAGCACCATACTCCAGACAGGGCTCCTGTAGCACTGTGGAGAGAAGAGCATGATTAGCACAAGGGCGAGTGCCCCACTCTCTGCCCCAATGCACCCTGTACTGGGCTCCCCACTGCCCCTGGACACACTGCAGTGTGGCCCCCACCCTGGCCATAAGGTACACCACCCACAGTGGCACCCATGCTGCCTATACCCGGTATGTGGCCTGTCACTGTGGCCCAACCCCAATGGCCATGATGCATGCGCACCACAGTGGACCGAGTCAAACATGACGGATGGAGCATGCCATGACAGTGGACAGGCTGCCCACTTGAGCTGGCGTGTGGCATGCCTGTGATGCATGGCATGCAAGCCATGCAAATGGGATACGCTGGATGACCATGATGCAGCAGGACCACACCCACTGCCTGCAGTGCAGGGCATGAGCACACACCACCCCTAGGAAGGGACCCCAGCCACGTAGGCCATTAGGCCACCATATGCAGTGACACAGTATGGGCAGGGGTGTAAATGTCATGCAGACATGTGGCAGCACAGTGGCTGCAAGACACATCCCAAGGCCCCATAGTGTACGCATCTCAAATGCCAGTGCATGGAACAGCACCATGACATGCTCACAGCAGGAGCAGCACAGCAGTACACCATGAAGGCTGTGGACACCTCACCGTGCAGGGCCATGTACAACCCCACCAACAGGAGACCTGTGCCTCACTGATGGGCAACCCCCCCGGACTAGTACAACCATGCCAGAGCAGTGCAGGCAAATTACACTTAGCCTAGAGGGGATGGTAACATGCCACAGGGACCAAGGCTCTGTGTCCCCATGCTCCACCTCATAGTACGGGTGTCCATCTCTCGCTGTCCTCCAGAAGTACCATGGCATCAGGTGCTGCCAGCACCGTCCATGCAGGCCAAGTGGGTGCTACACCATCACCTAGGCAATGTCAGGCTGTGGTGCCCACTCAAGCTCCATCCAGGACTTCATGCCTGTATCGTACGGAATGGGGAAACAAGGGGAAAGCGTTGTTTTGTATTGAAGGCATGCACAATACTGATCGGAAATAACAACCATTCACTGTAGGGAGAGGCACGGCCATGATACTCACCACAGCATACTGCTGTGCATCCCACAGGGAACCAAACTCACCACTGTCACAGCACTCATCCTCTGCAACTCGCCATAGCATCGTAGGGAAAATATACATCTTACCATCTCCTCTTGCACTGTCCACATGCATTTATACCTTGCAGGGTAGGCTGTACACATGCCACACGTGCAGGCATGTGCCGGCTGGTGTGGCATGTTGTGACACATGCAACATGCCCCACCCACACAGTGGTACAGGACCAGTGGGACATGTCGCAGCATCCCGCCAACATGGAAGATGGCATGCAGGCACTTGCATACCCACCAGACGCACATCCCCACGTGGCCATAGCATGCAGGATGCAGGAGTGCCCCCCTAGCATGTCTGTGTGGTGCACTGGATAGGGGATGGATATGCACCCACACAGCATGCAGCCACCTAGCATATGCTGGCCATTACAAGGAGACCAACAGTCATGGTGGCAGACACAGAGTGGATGCAGTTATGCAGCCCTGGTCAGTCGGCCTCCAGACCTACCGGCGTGCAGCATGGTATGCAGCATTGTCAGTTGATGGCTGTGTGGGGGTAGTACCACAGAGGCATAGCTGTTCTGTGCCTCACAGCATGGCAACAAAGGGCATGCATGACAATGCCCACATGTGTGTACCACTGCATGTCACTGGCTGTGACCACATGCCCATCCACACCCCATACCAACCGCCCAGCACACCAGTGATGTGTGGCATGCACAGGCATAGTGCCTTTGCCAGTTATGTGAGCAGCACATGACCATAGGCCACATGTGGTGCATGTGCTGTATGGCACGTGTCTATGCACAGGTGCACAGGTGCACAGACGGCATACAGAGCCCCATAAAAAAACAGTGATGCCATAACCCTGCACAGTTTCCTGATCATGCCATGGACAGCACAAGGATGGTATGTGCCCTGGACTGCTACTGAACATGTACCTGCAGCAAGCAGGGATGGTGAGGGGGAGATGGCCATGGTGATGGGAGCACATGTTCAGGCCATGCATGGATGGCACCCTGCTGTGGGACACCCACTGCCTTGAATGATTCTGCATGCCCTGGCCCATGGTACAACTGTGTGACCTTGTATGCAACGGCATGGCACTGCAGACATGCTGCTCCAGGTCCATGACTGTGGAAGCAAAGGTTATGTGTGCCTTGTCCTGTTATGCCACTGGGTCCTTCAATTGGGTGGCTGGTGATGGCATCGACATGAGCCAGTTGTCCATGTCCAGGGCCCTGGCACACATCACCGACACACTGCTAGAGCACACATGGGACCTTATCCGCCTACCACAGTCAGACACAGAGGTCTGTATCACAAAGCTGGCTTTTTATGGCATGCACAGTATGCCTAACATGATTGGCACTGTGGATGAAACACACATAACCATCCTGATGCCCTCCATGTCTGAGGAGGCCTACCACAACCATAAGGGCTTCCACAGCATGAACTGCCAGGTGGTGTGCGATGCAATGGCCCTACTCACTGATGTGTGTGCCAAGTTCCCAGGCTCATGCCATAACTCATACATTCACGACCCCTCTGGGATTGGTGCATTGCTCTGTACAGGATAACTGGATGGCTGGTTGTTGGGTAGGTTGTCTGCATGACTGTCTGCATGAATGTTACTGTGTTCATCCCTCTGTACATACCATGCCTGGCATGTTCCTTTCTCCCACAAGTGACAGTGGATATCCACTGCAACCATACCTGATGAACCCATCCTTGGCTCTGGCCCTGCAGTGGAGGTGGTGTACAACGCTACACACCATCGTACTAGGGCTGTCATGTAACGGTGCATTGGAATACTGAAGATAAGGTACCAATGCCTTGACCACACCGGTGGTGCCATGATGCTGGCACCACACCGCACCTGCCATGTATTCACCATTTGTGTGATGCTCCACAACATGGCCATGCACTGTGACCTCCAAGGCCAGACTACCCACCGCCGGACATGCCTCAAGGTCCATGGCATGATGACATGTGCGGTCAGGAAATAGCGTTGAGTTATGCAGCTCATACTGCAGTTGTAAACGGGATTTGCAGTTGCTAGTCACGGCATTCCAGTCCTGCTATGGCCATTGACCCCCAATGCCTGAACAGTGGCCACAGTGGAGGCATCCAGTACCAGTGTCCATCACAGTACAGCAGCACAGTGGCCCCCATGCACCTGATGATATCACTGCCTGAGGGCGCATTTTGCCACCAGAGAAGCTGTGCTCTTGGCAGCAATCACAGATGGCCATGGCTGGTGTTTGGTGACAGGGCACTCATGCCACTGGGTTAAGCCCCTGTCACATTGCAAAGTAGCCATCTGGACGGGGTCCTCCCACCCACCACTGCCCTGGCTTGCACGCACTTCCCATTCAGTCAGTGTGTCCCACCACAATGCTTAACACCATGCTGCATCTATCCCACCTCCCTGCGTGCTGGTGTATATGTGTGTGTGTGTGTGTGTGTCCATATACCAGTGTTTGTGTGATGTGCCATCACCAGTGCACTTCCACATGGTTGTCCATCATGGACGTGTTGGTGCATATGAGGCTGCCGTATCACGCTCTATCTACAATGTCTCTCTGCGGCATGCCGATCCAAGCTCCCATCAGCCCCAGCCCCTGTGATGGAGGCCCTACTGTGTAGCTGACTCCTCCACTGCAATGCTCTCCATGGCTTCCTCAGGGTTACTGCTGGCAGTGTGCTGATCTCCAGACCAACTCTCCTCGGTGGCTGTGCCCTCCACGGCATCTGTAGGTGTACTGTTGGTGGTGTACACATCCCCAGACCGGGTCCCCAAGGTGTCTGTGCTGTGTGGTGCTCCACTTGGCGCAATGGCATTGCCCTCCATTATCCTGGGCCAGTTATGCATCACCTGCATGTCAGGAGACCACACGTTGTTGTCTGGCACTGTGTCCACTTGGCACTGTGTTGCTACTGTGGGCCTCTCGACTGCCTCACTGCTCCACCTGTCACTCATCGCACCACCGCCATGCCATGGTGGCATGCCCCATCCAGTCAGGGTCTCCTGGGTGCATTCCTACTCCCATGCCATTTGTGTAATGTCATGATACATGGCTGGAGAGTGCTACAAGTGTGTATGGGTGACAGCGCTGATCTTCGAGATGGTTCAGCTCCAGCTGGTGCAGCTCCCTGCACTGGCGGTATGGTATGAATGCACCCTGTGTTGGCCTTAAACATCCCATCGGTCTGCTTGATGGGCCCTTGTCACCGCTGTCCAGCTCAGCTCTGCCACCGGGCTACATGCCCACCACCTGACATGGCTTATGACAGCCATGGGGTACTGTGTTGGTGCATGTTGGCAGCTGTTGAGTTGGTATCACCACCTGCCTGCCAGGCTTGCCACACCAGGTGTCCCTCCATCACCTCCATCATGGTGTCCACTTCCTTTCTGTCAGCTTCAATGGAGGTGTTTTCAGCACAGTCCTGCCAGTCATTAGCCACCTCTCCAACATCTGTGTGAGAGGGCCATAGGGTGGGTGATTGCTGAGCAGCCCACATGGTGGGTCAGTGTCATGGACATGCCTCTTCACATACTCACCTGTGGTGCTGTCATCCCTCCTCTGCACTCACCATGTATCTGCAGTTGTGTCTGGTGGGCACGTCTGCACCACACCCCCATGTTGTCCACCATCCCTGTCATGCTCTGTTGTCCCAATACAACACCATTAGCCGTTGTGCATTCAGGCCGACCGCAGTTGACCATGCTCTGTCTGTGTGCATTACTTACCCGCCAATGTGTCGACTCCTTCAGTCTCCATATGGATACTCACCATCTTCTTGATTAGCATCATATGACTGTCAGGCCCGGGGGACCCTCCACCTGCACCATGGTGTGCCCATGCCCCAGCTGCCACCTTTCGTTTCACAGTGGTGTGTAGGTCCCACCATTTGTGCTTGATCACTACCATGGTCTGGGCATCCAGACTGGTGGCATTCACAGTGGCCTGTTTCTGCAGCCACAGCTGCTCCTTCACCTCTATGGGATTGGCTGGCACCAGGGCACCGAGCAGCCTTGCATGGTTTGCACTGATCTTGCTGACCAATGCCGCCACTTGTGACCCTGTAAAGTCTGAGGACCAGAACCATCTGGTTCCACCGCCATCGATACTTCTGGGTGCTGGTCCTGCAGCATCTCACTGTGGCTTGCAGGGCGCATTGCTGTGCGTGCTGCTCTCTGTGGGGGTATTGTTTTCTGCCATGCTGAGTGTCTTAGCTTCACAGTCTACATTCACATCCATGTATGCACTGTGGGTGGTGCTTGTGCCCTTATATTGTGGGTCAAGGGGTGGGGTTGCATAGTATGGGCTGTCTTCTTCATCCTCTGTGTTCAGCAATGCACCCTTCATAAATCTGCCCACTGCCTCTGCACAGCACGTGTATCACTTTGTGCATGCTGTGTGTTCTTCTGGCCCTTCATGCTGTGCAGCTGTGCATATGCTGTGCTCCACGCAAACGTCGGGTTTGCACACTTTTCATGCACATTCCTGCATAGAGCCCATAATGAATAAATATGTGCATATTATTTGCTGTACCAAATATAGGGTTGTAGGGGTGAGCAGGTCTACAAATGTGTGGTTGAATACCTTGCAACTAGGATGTATTTGACTAATACCTGCCTGTTTTTGATGGTGTTTGCCCACTGGCATATTAAAATTAAAGCAGCGGTTTACAGCACCTTAAGAACACTGCCCCTCACCCCACCCTGCACACATTGCTGCAGGACAAAAACAATACCCACCTTGTTGCAGGAAGGGTTAACTCCACACCTGAGACATCCAGAAATGCACCATTGGCTAGTGCCAGTAGATGGTGCTATAACAAAAAAGAGTGACTCACTATATCCAGCTTACACCACTCTCATACAGTTGCGCCCCTCTCCCTACCTTCTCCTCTCCAAGCACCTAAGTCAGCCATTAAAATTCTGCTCTTCTCCTGCTCAGCTCTTAACATACTTTGCCATCCACCTCTCTCCAATGTAATAAATGGAGATTCCATCCTTCTCCCCTGGGTATTTAATCCCCTTTTTCCCAGGGTTACTGGCCTTGGCCCCTCCTCACACCATCTTGGCTGGTCACTGTCTGAATGAATATGAAAGAGAGCATTGAAATTGTAGTATTTCAGCATGTTCTGTCTGTCTGTCTGTCTGTCTCTCTCTCACTCTCACTCTCTCTCTCATATGCACGCAGACAGTCACTGACTGAGGTGGTGTGAGCTGATGATCTGTCTGGCTATATTGTAATCAGATGCTAGTGAATCATTGAAAGGGCAGAAGGGGTTGGGTCTTCAGAGACTTAGTGGGAAGGGGAGTACCTTCATGATTTACTTTGGGTGGGAAAAGATGCTGAGTGTTAGGTGGGGGAAGGGGTCAATTTTAACATTACACTTTGGGTATATGCTAAAGAAGGGGAGTAAGAAAAGGACTCTATAAGGAAGGGGAAGGAGTTATTATGCTTTAAGGGTCTTGGGAAGGAGGACGATGGGAGAGGGGGAGAGAGGGATGAAGGAAAGCAGGATATTTTTATTAACACATGTTGAGCATAGGGTCAACTTGTAACATGGACAGCTGGCCAATGATTCATTTCTGTATGACCCCAGGCATAGAGTTGACTCCTCAGTTCCATCAAGGGTGGATTTGTTTTTTGTAATAAGCATGAGGTCGGGGTTAAAACTGATTTGCAGCATATAAAATGTCTACAAAATGAAGTTTTTACACCAGAGAATACCTTGTATCTGAATATCTTAATACCTTGAATACCTGTGTTTATCAAATATTCAATGAATAACAATTTATTTCATTTGCATACTCCTACAACCTAGAGCAGAACCCAATGGGCCAGATATTCAGAAATGTGCCAATGGCCGGCGCAAGTCTGGCACAGTGCAATTCCAATGCGCTATGGTGCAATGAGTGCCATATTCAAAGGCTGCACATGGCAAAATGCACCAGCATAACACGACTGAATATGGCAGGGATGCACCAAGGTGCAACCAGACTTGCGCCATGATGCAACTAGAGATGTGCCATGGCACAACCTGACATGTGCTATGGCGCACAAAGACAAGTCACAAACAATGGTGGGAGCACAGCAGCAGAGTAAAGTGTGGGGCATGGCAGCGGAATACACCTGTGGACAGTGCCAGGGATGCAGTGGCAGGCCACAGGTGACCACCACCAGCAGGGCACACAGAGACAACCAGAAACCCCCACCCCAAAACACAACTGTGGCATGGAAAGCAGGCAACAGGTGGCACCAATAGCCAATAGAGGGCCACCAATGGAGTTCCCCTACCTGCATGCTGTTCCCCCATCCACCCAGACCTCAGCAAGCCATACCCAGGACCATGCTGCCGAGTACACACATGCCACACATCCTGAACAGCCACTGGCCAAGAAGCAGGACACCATGATGCATGACCCGCACACTGACACATGCACACCACACGGACACACACCACACCACTGCAGCATGACTCCTCACGCCAGCTACAAAGCAGACCCCGACACAGGCAGGTAAGTCAAAACATCTGTATTCATCAAAACTATTTACAAGTGCAAAGGTTGGGAAAGGGTAGGAAAGCTAGGGAAGGGGGACAGGGAACAGGGACTGTACAGTAGAAAGGGGATAATGGGGGAGGGACAGCAAGGGAAATAGGGAAGGGCTGGGGTCAAATTATGGGTGGTCATGGCCTGCCACCACCTGGTGTCTCCTCCACTGCTGTTCCACCAACAGCAGCCGGCGAACCTGCTGGACTGCTTCCAGGGTTGTGGATGAGATCAAGATAATCTGTCATAGCAGCCTGCAGTTAAGGGGCAACCTTGACCTCTGCCATATGCCTATGACAAAGGACAGGACAGGTAATCAGTGCAAGGTCCTAAGGTGCCATGCCCATCCACTTTGCACAATGGGCAGTGGAAACACACACCCCTGGAGTGGCACCCTGGCCACCCACAGGGGGTGGTCCAATGCCTGCCAGCAACCCAGAATGCCATAACAGTGCACAGAGGTGGGCACTGCTGCCCAATGGCCACCCAACTGCGCAGCAACAGTCAGATGGCACAGGGCACCAGCAGCACACTCTTCAACACCAGTGGAAACCAGACACACACCCACCCCACCAATAGCTGGTACACATGTGCAATGGCCACCCCACAGTGGCATGCACCATGCACAGTGTGCAACACACAGCTGCCATGGCACATGGCACTGGTGGCCATGGCTGCACCCACTCCCCTGCTGACCACCTGGTAATATGCACAGGAACACAATGGTGCCTACCTGCCTGCTGCTGCCCCGCTTGCACTGGTCCTGCTGCTGTACCTCCACCATTGGTGGGTCCCACTGAGGCCTGCTGTGCCTACCCTGGCACTCCTGCTGCCCTCTCCCAGTGATGATCTTCAGGTCCTGAGAAAGCAACAAAGACAGGTACACATCAGAGAACACCCACAGCCTATGTCCACCATCCCACCCCTGTGCATTGCATGTGCCCCTGCCAACATGTCCTGCAAGGCTGTAGTGCAACACAAGCTGCGGCTGGCAATGCCACTCTGCAATGCGCACAATGACAGCTTACCCCTCTGCAGGGCATGCTAGGCAATGAAGCCATCACCACAGTACAGCACTTGGGCATACATGCAGCATGGGATGACTTACCTGGCAGTGGCAGAGCCCCTTTGTAGATGCGTGCCTGCAGCTGCTTTGGGTACTCTGGGTCCTGCCTCATGAGGTCCCTATAGCGGTGGCGGCATTGCTTGGTGGTTCTGGCCACCCTGGTGTCCCACACCAGCCTGGCAGCAGTGCTCTGACAGACCTCCATCCAGGGCTGTTGCAGGGGGCACCTGCCCAAACAGCCCTGGTGCATGTGGCTGCACACAGGCCACCAGATTGATTATCTTAATGTTGGACCAATAACAGGCCCATCATACTCCCCACTGCGCCATTATAACAGCAGATATATGGAGACAAAATGGTGGCCAGAGGGGCATGTGTGCACAACGTGTGTGGGATGCATGCCTCGTGGAGGCATGTGCTGCATCCACCAACTGCGCATTGCTGGAGATGCACGGAATGGGCGTGGCCTGACAGGCACATGGTGGTGTAGTCCTAAGGGGTCAGAGGGTCACAGTAGGGGTCAGGGGTAGCCTGGTGCACTGTGTGCTGTGCACAATACAGGCCATGGCACATAGTGCGCCATGGCCCCTATTGCACAGTGGGCACACAGTGCGTAACAGGTAGTAACACACCGCCTGATGCATGTGCACAGCAGTCCTGCATGTTGCACATGCATGGACATTGCACCATGGCTTGCTCCATAGCAATTCCATTGCACACGGAGCAAGTATGTGATATTCAGCCACCACATGCGAATGAGCTCATCAGCCAATGTGTGGTGCACTGGTGAAATTAGCATATCATTACCGTTGTGCCAATGCTCATTTGCATGTGTTGCACTATTAAAGCACCTCGGGACAGCACAGACCATGGACCAGTATTGCAACCATCTGAGGTAAGTTGTGCTTGCTGTTGAGCCCAGCCAGCACAGCATGGTGGATGGGACAGGCTGCTGCTGACAATGGCACACATGTCTATGTCCACAGGTAGCACTATGTCAGAGCATAAAGAGAGTGAGGAGCATGGGCCTGCTCACAAACACAGACCCAGCTTTACCAAGGCAGAGTCAGATGCCCTGTTCAAGGCCTACCGTGACAGGGAGCCACTACCGAGTAGTGCCACAGGCACACCACAAGCCAGGGCTGTGGCCTTGCAGGAGGTGGTGGCATTTGTAAACCAGCAAGGCAGGCACCAGCAGTCTGTGCAGGAGTGCCAGAAAAAGGTAGGTGCTGATAAATGCCGTATCAAGGAGAAGGTGGTTGCCATATGTGCAGCCCAGATAGCCACCGGAGGGAGCCCTGCTGATGTGCCATGGCTCACGGAGCAGGAGGAGCTGGTGGTGGCCACCATGTGCTGCAGCACTGTCCAGGGTGTACTGGGAGGTTTCCAGACAGGAGGGAGCCCATCATTGCATGGCATGTATGTTGGGCATGCACAGCACACAGTGGCTGGGGGAAGGATGGGGGGTTGGGGAGGATGAGGGCCATGCATCACTGACACATCTATTTTCTCTTTCAGCACCAGCATGCCTGCATGCAGTGGATGGGGCATCAGCAGCAGCCGTAGAGGCAGGCCCAGCCCCAGAGGACCAGCCATCCACCTCCGCAGGCATTCAGGGGCCTGATCTGCTGCAGCACACCACTGCTGTCCAGCTGGATGTCCTGTGCATGGGGTCAGATGAGGCCCTGGCTGTGTTTCAGCAGGATGCCAGCCATGGCATCCTCTGCATGGGGACACAGATCAGGGCGGGTCCGATACCAATGACGACCTGCCCATGATCATGGGCAGCATGGGTGGTGTTGTGGAGGAGATGACTATACCATGTATCATTACAGGCAGTGCACCCAGTGGCTTGTCAGCAGTGGGGCAGCTCCCCCTCTGCCACTGCAGGTTCCGCTGTGTGCACCACCATGGCAGTGCCATGTGGTGGTGATGGTGCAGCTGTGCAGATGCTGGGCAGTGTACAAGAGCTGGAGGAGCAGCAGTGGCTGGCAGCAGGGGACATAGGGCAGGTGGATGCAAGGTTCACTGCCGGGGTGCCTGATAGGGACCTAGCCCATGGGGACCCCAATGTGCAGTGTCTACCTGAGTGGGGAGCTGTGCAGCATGGTCATACACCACTGGAGGGTTGGCACCCTTCCCAGGTTCCTCTGGAAGCTGACCCATTGGCAGAGCACACCCATTTGCTGTGGGCCTCCATGGAGCAACAGGTGCTGCTGGTAGCTGTGGTGCATCCACTGCATGCGGAGGTGTGCCAGGAAGCCGAGCAGCATGAGAGAGGCACTGCACAGCATCTGGAGGCTATTCAGCGCTAGCGGGAGGACATGACTGCATCCCAAGATCGCATAGCCAATGCGATCATGGGTGGCCTTGTACTGCTGTCTGCCACGGAGCATGACCGGTCACCTCAAACACCACATAGTGCACTGTCCACCCCATGTTCCCAGCACTGAGTGATACCCTCCCTGTCAATGGCTAGCTTTGCTGTTGGCATCCCAGGCATGCCTTGGGTGGTCCACTTTGGGTGCCTACACACCCCTGCGTGGACCCGGTCCTGGTCTCACAGTAAAACCCCTGGGGAGCTGTTGCATACCCTCCTGTGGCTGACGTGCATCCTGTGGCTGCTTATTGGCCCCAGCATGGCCGCCCCATAGCCACGGTGCTATGAGTCCGCGTGGTGAGACTGATGTGTGTGCCACCCTGGCTGCAGTCTGCTGCCGCTGTCCTGTGTGCGCATGGGTGGTGTGTGTGTGTTGGTGTGCATACCACTGGTATAGCACCTGTGTGTCATGCCGCATGCTGCCTGTGTACATGCCTGTCTGGCCGATGGCTCATGTGGCATGAGTGTGATGAGAGCAGATCTGCACCGGTTGTGCCTATGCACTGGTGCCCTGCATTTGATCCCCACCACATGCCAGTGCCTGGGCATGTGTGCGTGTGTGTGTGTGTGTGTGTGTGTGTTGCTGTTTGCTGCTGTGTGCTGTTGTGTGTGCCCATGTGGCACTGTCACCTCCACCACTGCACCACACTTCTGTGTGTGCATGGCCATTGCCATGCATGCCCTAGACTTAGTGCTGAACCTTTGTGTGGCCAGTTCGGGGGATCCCTCTACCCGGGGGGGGCTGTCCACCTCCCTCCCTCCCTCTCTCTGGCCCATTGCCCTCATTGTCCCCACTACTGTCCCCCTCATCAGCCTCGACAGCTATCCCATGGTCAATGGCCATGTTGTGCAGTATGCAACAAGCCAGGAATAGGCCACAGGCTTTCGAGGGGCTGTACTGTAGGGCACCACCAGACCTGTCTAGGCAATGGAACCATGCCTTTAGCATCCCAAATACACACTCAATGATGTTCCACATGCTGGCATGTGCCTCATTGTACTGGTCCTCTGCTGGGGACGACAAGCACCTGTGGGGTGAACAGCCAGGGCCTGAGTGGATAGCCACTGTCACCTGTGTGGATAATGACATGGTTAGCTCTGTGTCCTCTGTTTCTGTGCCCCTTGACTATCCCTTGCCAGTGCACCCACCATGCCCTCTCACATCCCATGCCCTGCTCTGCCCGGCACCCCTTGGTCATCCCATACTCACCCACTAGGTGACCTGTGGGGATGTACCTATGCTCGAACCTGTGGCACAGCACAGAGCTGTGGCAAAATGGATGCATCATGTGCACTCCTAGGGTGTGTGGCACAGACATTGGTTATTTGTCCCTTGGCATAGCACACCATGTGGCAGTTGACACTGGGGAACCCCTTCCTGTTGATATACACAACACCCTCAGGGCCAGGTAGCATGCAGATGCCCATGTGCATGCAGTCAATGCCCCAAGCAAGCCAGGCATCTGGCTACCCTGTGGAAGTCCTGCATGGTTGATGTATGATCTGCCTGTGTGCTGGGGAAATGGATGTATTCCGAAGCATGTGGCAGCAAGGCGTTGAGGAATTGTATGAGGCATGACATGGCCAACTGGGTTATGTGTGTGGTGTCCCCTGTTGGTCTCTAGAAGGTGCCTGTGGTGAGCAGACACATGACAGCTGTTACCTTTGTCTCCACAGACATTGCGTAGCTCTATCTTGTGGGTGCCTGCATCTCCTCACTGCACAGCTCACAGAGCTGCCTCAGAATAGCCCCATTCAGGTGATACCAGCCCACAATCTCTGTATCAGTGTAGTTCTCGAAGGTGGCACTGGCAAGGTACCACCTGTTCCAGGCATGCCACTGACCAGCCCTTCCACGGCCACGTTATTGTTCCTTCTGCCTCCTCACGCCCCTCATTATGGCCTCAATTAGGAAGGGTGCACTGGCCATGGCCCCTGACATCCTGTCTCCCGCTGGGTGGTTGGCTGCTGTGGGCTGTTTGCCACCCTGGTGGAGTGTGTGGCACTTTGCCTGTCTCTCCCTCTCACTCCCTCAGCCCTTGGCTCACTCTCCACTGCCACCTCTGTCCCACGCCCCTGTGGCTGCCTGTGCCAGTCACTCTGTCCCTCACAGGCTCTGTCCCTCACAGGCTCTGTCTCCTTTGCTCTGTCTGTTTCTGTTCCTCCACCTTCACGTTCCACTGTCTCTCTCTCTCTCTCTCCCTCGACCCTAGCACAAGTGCTGTCTGTGTGCTTGCGCTCTGTATTTATAGGCTCAAGTCTGCTCAGCACATCCAGGAGTTGCTCCACACTTGTGCCATGGTTCCATTGGTTAAATATTGCACTGTGCCGCATATTCATGGGCATGCCCCTGCTCTTGCACATGCATTCATTATAGTAGTGCATTGGTGCAATGGGACTTGTGCTGCGCAATGGCTCCTGCTGAATGTTGCTCCTTGGCTCAAGTCTGCACTTGACCGGCAAAACTCAATTGTGCCATGCACAACTGCTTTGAATATGTGTCATACACTACTTAAGTGGTAAGACACAATATGGACTTGATTTCAGTAAAGCATCCCACCCACCTCAAAACCTAAACACATGAGCAAAAGGTAAGTGTATTTCACCATGGAGGGTAGAATTACCAGTTAGTAACCCCTTGCCCCTGAGTCACACTGTCAGTAGCATGAAACAAGATAGATGGCTCAGTGGCATTTCATTTTTAAAAACTGAATAAAAGACTTACTTTTGCACCAAATCACACACACTGCTTAAAACAGATTGCAGGTTGCATTGACCCATGTATATACTCTGTGGTATTCACATGGCTAACAGTCAAACAGGAGACTGAATTTGTGAATCCATTCTTATAATGTATATATGTGAACACATCACCATGTGTGGTCAAAAATACTTAATTTTCTAAAACTCGTTACCCAGTTTTCCAATAGAGCTTTTTACACCTCATGTTGCTGCCTGCTCTGACTCCACCTCCCCCAGACCAGCTACTACTTTCCTTGAACTTACCACTGTGCAGATTCCCCCATGGATTCCCCCATGACAGGGCTGGAGGGAGGGAGAGGACCATCCCCACCCCCCAGAGACACATTCAGAATGCGCTGAGGTGCCTAAGTGGTGGAACATGTCCAGTGAGATGTGTGGTGTGCAATCTAACCCTCAGGTGCGATTTTCTGTTTTCTGCCCATGTGTAAACCAAGGCAAAGCAGGCAACACAGGCATTGCATGAGTGTGGAGTTGCATTTGTGACCTAGAACCTACAGCTTTCCTCCCACCTATGTAACCAGATACTTCTGCTGTGTGGGCATTCGGTGCTGTAACCAAACCTCCACCTGGTGGCAGACAAGAGTCAAGTTGTCAACCCTCCCCATTCTGGGAGAGGAGAGCTGCCTGGTGGCAGCTACATCCACTCCTAGCCCACCCCTATGCTGTGGCCCAGGTAACCTGAGCTTTTTCCCAATCTCATGTCACTAGCATGGCATGAGGTGAGGTGCTCATCAGTGCCTCAGCCACCAGTGCAACCAGACCAGCATTTGTTACGTAGTTTTTAAAATAAAATCAATGAAACTGTTTTATAATTGCAATAATGCACTCCAGGATGTGCTTAACTGTGGGATAATGGCACTTCTTGGGTGCATAAGGAACTAGGCATTGCCTCTTGCCTCACTTTCCATGGCATGCTGTTATCCCACAATAAAGCACATCATGCCATGCTTCACTGTGTTTAGAGGATACAGAAGTCAATCAATCTTCAACCAACAATCTCTCATATGTAAGTTTTAATTTTTTAGGGCTGCAGTGGGCATTGCCCTGCAGACTTTTTGCTATGAATAAAGCAGGCAACACATTCCTTCAGACAAAACAACATGTTGGAGTTGCAACACAGTTGCCTCCATATCCATGAAGCACTCCGCTCACTGTCTGCATTGGCAGTCACACTGCACTATTTTTTAGTCTGTTAGCTGTCACAGCAGAACACAGCACATTCCTCCATGTCCAAGATGTCTGCCTAACCATATTGTGCATGTGCGACTGCTAATGCATGTGCAGTATGTTGCATCGGCCATCTTGGTCATGGCAGACTGGGCTGTGTTCTGCCATGACCGCTGATTTCGTTTTTTTTTTTTATTATAAATATTCACCCCACCAGAGTCTCTCTCTCAGCACCCACTACCCCACCCCCCACACAGAAACATAACAATGACACTGGGGGTGCCGATTCCCCCAGTGTCACAGTTGTGGTCCCTGTGACTTTTTTCCCATATATATATATATATATATATATATATATTTTTTTTCTTCCCTGAACATGACCCTACCTCTCAGCACCCATCACCAGCACCCATCACCCCACACACTCACCCAAAACATAACAGTGACACTGGGGGTGTCCAACCCCTCAGTATCACAATCGTGCTTCACATGACCTTTTTTTCCCATATATGTTTTTTTCTTCCCCTACCCAACTCTCCCTCTCAGCACCCCTGCCCCTGACACATAACACAGACACTGGGGGTGCCCAGTCCCCCAGCATCATGATCAGGAATCCTGTCTTTTTTTTTTCATCAATAAAAAGGAAAACCATCCATTGATGTCTTTTGCGGCCTTACCTTATCTCCCACCCAACTCTCCCACTCAGCACTCACCACCCAGCATCCCCCTCCAAAAGTCCTTACTTACCAATCAGGGTCCAACACAGTAATCTTCTCTGGATCACAGACACATCTTCACTCTTCAAAGCTGGACTGTGAACTGAAGATACAGGTATGTGGTTTAATGTATTTCAACAGGGTTTTGAACTTAGTGGACTAAGTTTGGCATATTTGTATATTTTTGGCCCAAATTTCAAGTATGCATGTTTTGGGGCACAGTCTCATGAACAATTGCACTGACATTAGGCAAATCTGTCTGGAAAGGTGCTTTCATGGTCCCTGCATGAAATCACCTTTTGGGCAGAAGTTGAACATTTTCTCCACCCTTGTTCATGAGGTGGGGTTATATAAAGGCTATTTTGAAAATGTGGTGTAAAAATATTAAAAAAACAATAAAGTTATGAGTCTACCATGAATATTTTCAAGGCAGGCTCATAAATGTGGTAATTTGTCAATATTTGTAGCCCAAATTTACAACATAGCCATATCTGTACAGTTTCAGTAATACAACGTACACTGCAGAAAAGTTTTTAACACTATGAAAAAGTACTTTGTCAACTCAAAGCTAAAACTTAATTCCTCAGAAACTAAATCTATGTTGTTTGGGTCTTCTATGAAATGGAAATATGACTTGACTTTGGAAATTGTGGATAATAGAGTGGAGGGGTTAGAGTTAGTTAATCAATATAAATACTTGGGATTTTGGTTATATAATTATGGGTCAGGAAATCTGCATGTAGATAATTTAATCTCCAAGGTTAATAAGTGGGTGGGTTTCCTGTTTTGGAACAAAAATTGCTTAGATTGTGTGACATTGGACCTGATAGTTAAGATGCAGATTTTTCCTTTAATCGATTATGGGGACGTTTTATATGACGGAGCCACTAGGGATTAAATAACAAAGTTAGATATTCTAGTTAATCATCTTGCCAGACTAATTCTCAGGTGTCCAAAACTTACTCATCATTACGAATTGTATGAAAGATTAGGTTGGTTATCATTAAGTAGGAGAAGAATGATACATAAACAGCTGTTTGCTTATAAACGTGGGCTGGGTTCCATTCCTATATATCTAAAGAATAGATTTTCCTTTAGAAGTGTTGAATTGACATTGAGAAATCAAGTTGTTGTGGATATGGTTGTCCCCCTTGTAAAATCAGAATGTTCCCAATATTTATTTAGTAATTATATTCTGGTATGTTGGAATAGCCTTCCTCACGAATATAAGCAAAAGACTGGTAAGCCCTTATCAACATCCCATCTAAGAAGACACCTGATACCTATACAGGAACCTTGTAATTGTTATTGATGTTCTTTTTTCTTTTATGTTTTTGTATTGATGTTTGTTGTTTGATTGTATTTATTATGTTGAGTGTTGACCTGTATTTTGTATTTTTGTAAAGGTTACCATTGCAAATGCGTTTTTACTCAATTGGTTTTTACCTTGAATAAACAAACAAACAAACCTAATGAATGTGACAGCTGTCATTTTTCAAATCCTGACCAAAATGTTTTTTATTTACATCCCAAAAGGTGATGTTTCATCCCTTGCACAAAATCATCTTTCAGGCAGTAGCTGAACATTTTCTCTGCCCTTGTTCATGAGGTGGGGTCATAAGAAGTTTATGTTAAAAATTTGGAGTAAAAATATAAAAAAAAAACAATAAAGTTATGAGCCTACATAGACTTTTTCAAATGCAGGCTCATAACTGTGGTTATTTTCAATATTTGTACCCCAAATTTACAACATAGCTGTTTCTTTACAGCACCTCATGATTGTGAAAGCAGTCATTTTTCAAATCCTGGCCAAAATGTTTTTCTACATCCAAGAAAGGTGATTTTGTGGCCCCTGCACAAAATCACCTTTCAGGCAGGAGTTGAACATTTTCTCTGCCCTTGTTCATGAGATGGGGGTCATAAGAAGGCCTTGTTGATGTAAACATATTAAAAAAACAAATAATGTTATGAGCCTACATTGAATTTTGCAAATGCATGCTTATAACTTTTGGTAATTTTCAATATTTTAACCCCAAATTTACGGCACACTGATTTCTTTACAGCACCTCATGAATGTGACAGCTGTCATTTTTCAACTCTTGCCCAAAATGTTTTTTTTTTTTTATTTCCCTTGAAAGGTGATTTTGAGCAAAGAAAAGGTATTCAAAAATAGTCAATTGAGACTAACAATATCACAAAACTCTTGAATATATTTCAAAGTCAATCATTAACAAAATGTTTAAAGCACAAAAATAAATGAAGGCACTGGAGTCATGCCACACTGCTCATAGGGTCAGAACTCATGTTGTGTTTTGCACAAGTGCAGGGCCCAAAGAGACCTGCACAAAGCAAGTAAGGACAAAAAAATCACACATATGGGATGTATATGCAAATCATCATGAAATATTATGCCAGTTCGACTTTAAGCAGGAATGCAAAAGGGCCTCTCACACAATCTGCAAAGGGTACAAACAGAAGACATAGACATGTGTTTCTTCCTATCCAGGACTCATGAGTGTGCCTTGTCTGTACCACAAACCAAGGGAAATGAACTGGCCCTAAGTTGGTCTTATAGGTTTGGGTCATGAGGAGCCCCAAAAAGACAAGCTAAAAGACAAAGAACCACAGTGTAAAAGCACCGAGGCAAGGGTTACCCCAAACAGCATTGGCAATAAAGCCAAGTTTCAAAGAAATACAAAATCACACATACACCTATAATGCAAAGCATCATGGGATGCACATGCAAATCACCATGACATTTTAGGCCAGTTCAGCTTTAAGCAGGAATGCATGTTGCCAAAGGGCCTTTCACACAATCAGCAAAGGGTTCAACAGAAGACACAGACACATCTGCACAAAGAAACTTATGACTTATCATGTGCTTCATGCAGAAACCTACATGAAGAAACTTACACGTAATTTCACTGTTTGTGCAAAGTTACAAGAATGATCTTGTCCTTCATACAGGCAAGAAGGACCCTACATGAAGAAATCTAGGACTAATCCTCAGGGCTTCAAATGGAGCAGCAAATTTTGGGGCACTGACCCAGACCTTTAACTTGAAGCAGCAGACATGAGGAGCATGGTGCCAGACCTGTAGGTTGACCTCTTAGTTCATGAGGCTAGTGACTGGGGAAGGGGGATCTGCATTAGGGTTGGAAAAAAGTCTGAATACCACATTTCCCTTCTGTTGTGTCTACAGAACCATAAAAAATGAATTAATGTAGTTTTTTGCAATTTATGTACAGAATAAATGACTGGCAAGTTTGGTATACCTACCCATCATGAGCATGCAGCTTTATGCTGTGCTTCAGAGTGGTGTTTGTGGTTAGGAGTAGCATTTCATGGCATATATATTCAGGAGTGGTATCATTAGAGGGAGCAAAAGTCAGAATTTGGGAGCAGCCTGGTAGCAGCATGGTGAGGATATTGGGCTGCAGCACCATGGAAGACATGGTGTGTGAATGCTGAGGAGTGTCACAGGACATTGTTATTTGGTGTGAGACTAGAGAGGGAATTTCTTGTTGTATGGGTGGTTTAGTATATGTTGTAGGTTAAGCAGTATATGTTGTAGGGTTTTTTTTTTCATGTTTGGGGAGCCTTCCGGATATGTTAATGAGCATGGGGATTATTCTTAATTTTATTTTTTAATTAGTTTATTTTATTTTAAACAAGTTTTACCAGGTAAGCACATAGCTCAAGGTTCATTTCCAGTTGCAATCTGGGGGAGGGGAGGAGCGGGACAGTGAGTAATCTTACAGCGTTCATATATTATGTACATTACACATTCTGAAAACAAATGAAACAAGTACATGGTAAGCAGCATGTCCTGGTGCAGTAAACTATAGCAACGTGACAGGGTAGCCCTAGGGAAAGAAAATAAAGGTTAGAACAATGACTGTCCTGCAGAGGGTGACAACAGTTAGCAAAATGTACATTACTGGGTTAATATGATATAGATTAGCTAGATAAGTTAAATAGGCCTGCAGGGAAAATGGCGCTGGGGACACAATGTCAGGGGCTTGTGGTGGGACATTATCACAACTTTGCTTGATTAGGGGAAGAGGGAAGTGACATTAACTGGGAGACTGTTCCCGGTATTATGGAGCTTGTAGCTGATGGAGGCTTGCCTTAGGTTGCGCTTATACTGTGGGATGTGGAAGTAGTGATTATTTGGTTGGTTTGATTGTTTATTGATTTGTTAATTTGTTTAATTAGTCATGGTTTGTTTTGGTGGTTATAATGTTGGTCTATGGGTTTTCATCCATGGTATACAGTAGGGATACACGAATGCCCAACCAGGTGAACCGATCAGGTCAGATATCAGACTTTTGTGATCATATCTGACCCAATCAAATACTGGGCTAGTGTTTAATCAGGTCAGGTTTACCTCTGCTCCCTGTAATCCCAAACCCAGTACCTTACTCAGTGATCTCTCCATCTGTTGCCCTGTACCACTCACACGCTCCTCACTGCTGAATGGAGAATATTAATTGGGTCACAGCACGGTTCTGTCTGCATGCAGTGCTGTAACTGGTCATGTGCTCCATTCCTGTTATTGGTCCTGAAGTTCATTTTGCCTGTCTTTTTAATAAAATGAGGAAGGGGGGACATTGGATGATTGCGTAGGTGTTCATTTGTGGTGTATAGTTGCTAGGCAGTAGGTTGGGTATCCATTCAGTGACTACAATGTATGCAGAAGTAACTGGTGCTACTGAGGATTTCTGTCTACATGAAGTGGTCTGGGTTAACACCAATCGATTATGTTGAACAGCATGCTGTAAAAGGAATCGGGGAATGGACCGTGTTGCATCTCTGTTGGTGTTTAGTGAACACTGTTTACATTGACTGTTGAATCGCAAGGTAAATTAAGTGTCTCGCTGACTTTGGGGGAGGGCTAACAGTACTTGTGTATCTCACTCTCCCCTCTGCATCTGCATGTACACAACATCGTGTTGCTGTTCAGTTACCTTCCAAGCAATTTCTGAACCAATGTTGAACTGATCCAGTCGGATTTAAAATGAAAAATATCTGGATCCAATATCAGGTACAATATTGATATCTGTGCATCTCTAGTATACAGATTTTGGTGTGGAGGTGTACAGATTTAATTGGTAGGTACAGAGCTTTTGAAGGGAGGCAAATAGCTTTAATTGTTTTGAATGCAGCTTTATTTGATGGGATATACTGCATAATGCACAACAATGGGTTCTATAGGGAAAAAACACCATCCATGAATTTATATACTGGGTCCTGTGTGAAGAAACCTAAAACAAGTTGTTCTGGCAACATGTGGGGAGACATACTTCTCTACCTTAGAAGTGTATATCGCTATGAGGCACTGGCTTGGACCTGTACCTTGTGCTTTGGACTGGAGGCTACAGTCTGGGGGGGGGCATTATGATACATAACCCCAAGCAAGATCCTGCCACTGATTCATCAAGACTCCAGAGACCCAAAACCCTACATTTTTTTTCTTTTTGCTGCTTGTGGGGTTGGGGGTGGGGACACAGGGATAGAAACCATAATGCCACATTTCCCTACTTTTGTGGAATTAATTTACCCTAACTGGTGTATTAACAAAGTTTTTTTTTGCAAAGAATATATATTATAGTGGCACAGTAGCACCACTAGGTAGCGTTGAGCAGGGGTTTCTATGTTAAACCTAAAAATTTGCACTTCAGTAGCTTCACAACCATTCAACAGATTTTCACAAAATTTTGCATGAGCGGTGTTGGGGGTACATCTCTTTTTTAATTTTTTTTTATTTTATATTTTCAACATACCATTACAGCAAGCAAATATATAAAAAAAAAACTCCTCAAATTCAAATATTCCAACTATATACATGAAGCAAGTGCACTTCCAGGGAAAACCAGCTAGGAACAATAAAGTAACACTTGGGACAAGAAGATATAAGGGCAATAATATACAACCAAGAGATAAAATTTCTTACATAGTTAGAGATACTGTTTAACAATATTAAGTGTGAGAAAATGCAAAAGGGGCATTAACAAACTTATGGCCTTGCAGATAGAGTATAGAGGGTATATCATTTAGACCATCCTTTCTCATAAACTAACATCCTGTTGTGAGTACTAGCTAGTCATTCTTTAAGTCCCCAAGAGTGGGTCCATCCTCTCCTTAATCTCCATCCAAAGACTACAGACAAGTGCACATTCCCAAAAAATATGTTACATAGTGACCTCCCCAGACCCACACCTACTACATCTCATAGATTGGGGTCTTCATATTTTAGTTAGTTTTTGAGGGGTGTAATCTAGGTTGTGTAAAGTAAAAAACTGGTTCAAACATAATTTATCATGTGTGATGAAACAGAAGAAGTATTTTCAAATCTTGGACCAATTAAAGGAAGCGTCTGGAAAAACATCATGACAATATTTACTCTGGTCCTCTTGATTCCTATTTGTTTCTGTGAGGAGAGCTCAACATAACTTGTTAATTCTATGAGGGAGGAATGCTACAGATTTCAAAGAAGAGAAAAAGAGATCAAATGTTACATACCATGTGGGTTGGGCCTATGTATTGTGACACCACATGCTTAAGTTGAAAATACTCAAATGCCATATTGTTAGGTAAAGCAAGTTGGTCCCTTGCTTGGTCAAACGAAATAATGCACCCCTCACATAGTAAATCAGGAAAGGAGATGGTGTCAACATTTAGTAGCCAGCCTGGTGGAATAGTTTTACCCCCGATTTTGAAATTGTGGTTCTTAACAATAGATTGTGCTATATCTGTGGAAAGATTAAGTGACAGAGTTGTGAGCATTTGCCTATGTATTAAAAGTGAGGTTCCAACTACTGAATGTCAGAGAATGGGGGAAAAGTAGTTTATATTTCACATACAATACTGATTCCAGACAGATAAAGTCCGCAGAAATAAATTCTTTCATTCATACATTCAATTTTATTTTTATAGTGCAATTCTCATTGCAATTCAATGAGCTTTACATCATATGTAAAAGCAATTAAAATACAATACATATAACAAACAACCTATAAAATCCTTTTCAACAACAATAAATACTTGATATAATCTGGAAAGTTTGTCTAAACAAATGGGTTTTAGCTCCCGCTTAAACCGATCCACAGTTAAACTTTCTCTGATATAACAAGGTAGAGCGTTCCAGAGGGTCGGAGCTGCTTATGCAAAAGTGCGGGCACCAGATGTTTATAAACGGACCCTTGAAACCTCCAGCAACCCCTCATCAGTGGAGCAGAGAGGGTGGAAGGGGCAGTAGGGACACAGGAGGTCTTGTAGGTAGCTAGACTCCTGCCTGTGTAGGGCATTGTTGGTCAGCAAACCAACCTTGAAGGAGATCCACCACCTAACTGGCAGCCAGTACAGATAGCAGAGCACAGGTGTGATGTGACAGGACCTAAATAGGCCAGTCAGCAACCTGGCTGTCTCATTCTGCACTAGCTGCAGGCAGCAAATATCTACCCCCCAAGAGCCCTAGGTATAAGGCACTACAGTAATCAAGGTGAGAAGTCACGAAATGTATTTAATTATTTCAATTTTGGATTAATGCCTTTGTGCCGAGGGCTCATTTACAAAGGTTCCAAGTCAGACAAAATCCAACCCAATACAATGGTTACAGGTAAACAAAGGCGGATAAGACATCAAAACAGTAAATACATATGACGCAAAAGGTAACATGGTTTCAGTTATAGAATGTAAGTGCTGAGTTGCAGCAACACTACATGAGTGTGGTACAGTGCTCTACTAAATTTAGAGTACAGACTTAGGTTGGTATGATCCCTGGGCTAAAATGGTAGATAGTATAGATATATATGCAGCCAGAGGTGGCTTTGTCAAGGGGTTAGCAGAGGGACAAGTTATACAGGGTGGGGGAGACAGGGGTGTGTGTAGAGGGGGAGGAAGGACAGGGTGGTAGCACATGAAAGTAGAACAGTGGAGGGGAAGAGAGCTCATGTTGTACTAAGGTGGACCAAGTTTATACTTAAAATATATAGAAATCTGCTCCAATTCAGTAGTGAGCCACTGCAAGGTATAATAAACATGGGTAGCTATTTCCTGTGGATGGAGCCATGGAAGGTATTTACTCAGGTGAATGGCCCAATAGTATAGCTGAAGATTAGGTAGCTGTAGGACACATACAGCTTTAAGTACAGCTAGTTTATTATATGCCAGACATGGTGATCTCCCAGCCCAAATAAATCTGGATATTGTAGAATGTAACATTTTAAGCCATGTTAAGGGGCATATATGTTTAACATTTGCAGGGGATAGAAAAGTCTGGGAAGAATATTAATTTTAACTATACTGATTCTCCCCAAATAGTAAGAGGTAAGTGGCTCCACCACTCTGCTTTGATAGAGGCTACTAATGCATCCAAGTTAAGTTTTTCAAATTGAATTGGATCCATTGTGAGTTTGATCCCTTAATACTTCAGATTGTGAGGTGCTCAAACAAGTTCAAAGGTGCAAGGTCTGCTTGAGTAGATATTATTTAAGGACATTAATACAGTTTAATTTGTATTTAACTTATAATTACAAAGAGAGAGACAAAACAGTTTAATTATGTGAAAAATAGCAGGAATAGTTACTTTGGGATGGATTACATGAAGCAGTATGTCGTCCACATAAACAGAAAGCTGATACTAAACTGTTCCTAGTGGAATCCCTGTAATAAGGGAGTTTAATTTAAATTTTAGTATCAATGGTTCTAAATATAGATTAAACAGAAGCAGGTACAGAGGGCATCCCTGCCTAGTGCCTCTACACAATGCAAAAGAGGGTGAAAGAACTCCATTGCAGTATATTGTGACACTGGGCTGGTCATATAATACTTGAAGCACAGTGATAAATCTCTGCAGGAACCTGAACCTTTCCAGGGTGGCAAATAAGAAAGGCCAGGAAACCCCACTGAATGCTTTCTCAGCATACAAGGATATTAGGGCCACTGGATGGTGCAGGTCACTGGATACTGAGAAAATATGGGTGCTCTTACGCAGGTGATCCAATGCAGACTGGGTAAGCATGAACCTGACCTGTTCTAAACTAATTAGGTGACGCCATACTTTATTAATATGCGAGGCAAGGAATTTACAAAGAATCTTCAAATCTTGATTCATGAGAGATTTCTGGTGATAATTAAAGACCCGTTCTGGGTCTTTACCTGGTTTTGGTAATAAAACTGTTAGGGCCTCTACAATTGTAGAATCAGACATACCATTCTCTGAGATGTCGGTATAAACTTGGGTTAAAACAGGGGCTAATTCCTGCACATATGTCTCATAAAAATTAGTAATAAAACCATTGGGACTTGAGCCTTAGCTAGTGTCAGTGAAGAGATGGTCATATTCACGTCCGCTAATGAAACTGGCTGGGTCAATTCTAGTTGCTGGTCTTCAGTTAGTGCTGGGAGAAGGACTGTGTCTAAATAGTTAGCAATAGATTCTGCAGATGGTAGAGATGGAATGGGCTCATACAAAGCATTTTAATAAACATAAAATTCACTGTCTATAGCTCTGGGATGGGACTGAATAGACTGATCAGCAAGAGAACACACATGCAGAATGAGTCTAGATCTTTCTTGTTTACAGAGACAACGAGCCATTAAATTTCTATCTTTCTCTCCCTCATCTATGCATTTTGACCATGTTTTGTAAATGGCTTATTCAGCCAGGTCCCTCGACAGGTCAGCATATTGGTCCTGCAACACTTCTGGCTCTATTGTCTGGGTTACAGTAGGAGAAGAATCAACATCCCTCTCCAGACTTCTAATTGCAGATAGCAAAAGAGATAACTTTTCTTGATGCAATTTCTTGTATTTAGTAGCTATGCAAATGAATTTGTCCTGTAAAATTGCTTTGCATGTGGTCCACTCCATATCTCTATGACCAAAAGTGTCCCAACTATCATGAATAAAATTTTTAAGCACCTCTCTCATATGCTCAACAATATGATTCTCTTTTAACAACTGATTATTGAGCTTCCAGATAGTATCCCAGTCAGAATTAGAATCCAAGGACTGGTGTAACCAGACCAAAGAGTGATCTGATAACACGAGGGGCTATATCACAAGTGTGAAAACCACATAGGCTCGACCGACTCAATAGAAAGTAATTGAGTCTGGAGTAGCACTATTGAGCTGGAAAGGGGGAATACATCTCTTGATGTCAAGTTTTGTTCTGGTTGACAATGCAGATTCCAAGTTGCAGATGGCAAAAAAAGTGAAAAAAAGTTTTGTTTTTTTTTTGCCATTTTTATTTATTTATTTAAATTTGGGCAACAGGGTGGTTCTACTAAGACCATTACAGTCTCTTCTTCATGGGAGACTCAGGATTAATTACAAGTAACACAATCAATAGGTAGAACAATACACATTACGTTTTTTCAAAATACAGCAGTAATGCATATTGCCCAGATGGTTTGGCATTTTGGTCTGAAATGTTTAGGGTAAAAAGGGCTAAGCCCACAGTTGTGCCCTTTGCTGGTTTGGTGAAAACATATCGCTCTGTTTCAAAGTTATTCAATTGTTTTATTTCAGTTTTGAGCATGCTCCATACGATCTTTTGGATGGCTGCTTGGAACGAAAAAAGAATTTGGTCCTTACAAAAACGATACTTTTCCATATGGGGTAATAATTTTCTGTAGGAAAAAAATCCTTTTTCGTATCACCACTATCTTGTTTCTATTTTCTTTTTTCAAAAAATAAATTTTCAGAACCCACAAAAATGACATCCTGGACACATACCAATACATGTGTCGTGATCACTCAGACCCCGTTAAATGAATTGTGCACTGAACTGTTGAAAACAAATTATTCCAAAATGTGTTTATTTTTTACATTTTAAACCCTTTTTGATGATTCCCTTCCATTTTTTTGTGTATGGCAATTCAGTCATACAAAAAGGATCCCTTCATATGAAAAATGAATTTGGACTTCAGTTTTTTTCCAAATTATTTTTTCATATGAAAGAGTCCTTTTTTATGAATAAAAAAAGGATACAAAGAGGATCCCGTCATATGAAAAAAGAATCAGAAAAAAACTAAGTCCCAATTCATTCTTCATATGAAGCAATCCTTTTAACGAGGGCAACAAAAGGCTCTCCCCCAGTCCACTAATGGATCTCCCAAACAAAGCAGCATTAAAGCTGCCCACCAGAGGTCGCAGGGGCAACAAAAGGCTCTCCCCCAGCGCACCAATGGATCGCTCAAACCAAGCAACATTAAAGCTGCCCTCCAGAGGTCGCGGGGGCAACAAAAGGCTCTCCCCCAGCCAACCAATGGATCTCCCAAACAAAGCAGCATTAAAGCTGCCCACCAGAGGTCGCAGGGGCAACAAAAGGCTCTCCCCCAGCCCACCAATGGATCGCTCAAACAAAGCAACATTAAAGCTGCCCACCAGAGGTCGTGAAGGCAACAAAAGGCTCTCCCCCAGCCCACCAACGGACTGCCCAAACAAAGCAGCGTTAAAGCTGCCCAACCGAGGTCATGAGGGCAACAAAAGGCTCTCCCCCAGGCCACCAAAGAATCTCCCAAACAAAGCAGCGTTAAAAGTACGGACCTGCAGCAGCTCGCCTGATTGCAACCGCGCTCTCACTCTTCGGCAGGGACTTTATTTGAATCTCTCTTTGACGCCTTTTTTGCTCTGTATTTTATTAGTCTCGGCGCAGCAGTGGAGATAGTCTTTATAATACCAAGATTCACTGCTGTTGCTACTGCATAGGACCTAAATTCCAAAGTTGCCTTAATTGCTGTTTGTAAATTTAAAGTTACTCTAAGTTACCAATATTGCCATTGTTTAAAGTTACATTTTCTGTGCTTGCTGAATCCCGATTCTCAGCCCTCTGAGACTGTAGCCCCCCCCCACCTGCCTTTATAAAACCCATCTCTCTCTTCCTTTTTCACAGCTGCCCACCGGAGGTCACAAGGGCAACAAAAGGCTCTCCCCCAGCCCACCAATGGATCACCCAAACAAGGCAGCGTTAAAGGTACGGACCTGCAGCAGCTTGCCTGATCGCGACCGCGATCTCACTCTTCAGCAGGGACTTTACCTCGCCAAACTCTACACGTTCGCCTCCCCACCGCCCCCACCACCACCCTTGGTCAGCATCCATGTATATGGGCATATCTATGATCACATGATCATGAAATATCCTATCAGCCAGCTTTCCCATTTCCAGCCTTTACTCTTCCACCTCTAGAGGGCCACCCACTTGTTTTCTCCCTCTGCCCTGACATTTCCAGCTAGCCCTAGAGCCCACCATGTTCCCACTACCCAATATCACTCTACTTATTTTGCTTCCTCAAACACCACACCTCCCTTCCATCATAGCAAAGGACACCAAATCTTCCCCTCCCTATCCTCATGCAACCAGTCACTCACAACCATACCCCCATCCACATATGAACTACCAGCCTTTGCAAGCCTCTGCCGATAACCAGAAAGCAGTATGCCACCCTTACCATACCTTACACACAAACAGGTACTTATACTTCCTGTCCCTCCACCCAACCTACCCCCCCCCTCGGTGGGTGACTCTTTGGAAAACCTGCTTCTTCTGCCAACCTCCCGCTGCTGCCACACCACATTGCTCCTCCCCCAACCCCACCTACTCTGCCTAGCAGCCCCACTCACCCTGAATCTGCCAATACCCACCATGGGACCCCCCGCCTCTCTGCCAAAGGCTAACTACTCGAGCAACTAGATATCACCTTACATCACTCATACTTCTTCTGCTCCTGTTGGACAATGTCCATCCCAACCCCAGACCCCAGATTACCACACAGACCCACCCATCCCCAGGTAATGGACTGCGCATTGCCTCGCTAAATGTCTGTAGCCTTCAAAAAAAATGGGATTCTTTCCAGGGGTGGGTACAACAGCATCAACCTGATGTCATTGCAGTAAGCAAAACCTGGCTCTCCCCTACTGTCTCCGGCTCAGCAGTTTACCTCCCTGGATACCACCTCTTCCACACAGACCATGTGGGAAAGAGAGGGGGAGGCTGTGCCCTCTATCTGGAGAACTCACTCTCTGGACATCTACTTCCTCTACCCCCACTAGCTTCCAAGGTGCAGGCCCTCACCATAAAATTAGCACTAGGAAAGTCTGCCACCCCTCTCCTCCTCACCACTGCCTACACCCCACCCCAAGATGGGAAACCAGCCTTCCAAGCCATCATGTCCTATCTCGCTACCCTACCCCCGAAGCATGAAAAAGTTCTCCTGGGGGACTTCAACATTAACTGGCTGGCCAAGACAGCTGCCCCATTCATTAATGAGGTGGCCGCCCTTGATCTCACACAAGTCATCAAAACCCCTGCCTGTGTAAAAACTCATATTGGGACAGCCTCCCTACTAGAACTAGTATTCACTAACTGTCCCCACAGAATTACTGGTACCCAAGTCCTCCCTGACACGTTAAGTGATCACTCTCCGGTCATCTGCAGCTGGTCTGGAACTTCTCACAAAGCCCCTCCTAAAATTATCTCCAAGCGCAAACTTAGGCCTGAGAAACTAGCTCAACTCAAGGCCCACCTCAGAGCTGGGACTGGACTCCCCTAACACTCTCAACCCAGATCGAGCCCTTGACCTATTCATCACCACTTTCAATATGGCCTGCGACATGTTCACACCCCCTACCAAAACTATGATCAAGGGAAACCATGCCCCCTGGATCTTGGACCTCCTCCTAGGCCTCCTGCGACAGCGTGATGACCTATGGCACCTTGCAAATGAGGCCCAGCGACCTTGTGACAGGCAACTGTATAGGGAAGCCAGAAACTAATGCACCTGGGCCATACACTGTGCCAAAGCAGACTACTACAAAGCTACCTTAACCTCTACCTGGGGCTCTGGGTGCAAATTCTGGGAAAACATTAAGAAGCTCTGTGGCAAAACCACTAATCTGCCACCTGACCAAATACTAATTGGGGGTAGCCTCTCTACTGACCCCCTCAGTATCACCTCAGCCCTAAACGTGGCCTTCACTGATCTCTCCCAAGTACTCCCCCCAAACTTCTTTGACCCCTGCCAGACAAACCCCCAACCCCCCTCACTCCACCTTTCTATCTACAAGCCCTCACCCCTGAGATAGCAAAACCCAACCTTACCAAGGCCTTTAGCCACCATAACTTTAGCCACGAATCCCTGGACCTGACACTTCTCCACCTCACCCTCTGGGAAGTCCTAACACCCCTCACCCACATAATAAACTGCTCCCTCTATCAAGGGATTTCTCCCACCCTCTGAAAATCGGCCTACATCACACCCATACACAAAAATGGGGACCACACATCTGCCGACAACTACATAGAAACATAGAATTTGATGGAAGATATGGACCGCTTGGCCCACCCAGTCTGCCCATTTCCCTACCTAATGGATAAGCTGCAGATCCTAGTTAACCAGCAGCCAACTTCTTTCTACCCCAACCCCCTAGAATTGCCTTATGACTGTCCCATGCATGCTTGAATTCCACCACTGTTTTTGACTCTACAACCTCCTCCGAAGGCCGCTCCATGCATCCACACCTTCTCTGTGAAAAAATACTTCCTTAAATTACCTCTGAGCCCCCATCTTCAAATTGTGCCCCTTTTCTTGCACACCCTTTTTTTGAAAGATGCTACCCTCTTGGATTTTGTTGATTCCTTGAGGCTAGAAAGTTTCTATCATGTCCCCTCTCCTCCTTTCCTCGAGGCTATACATATTAAGCTCCTTAAGTCTCTTCATATGTCTACTGGTGCAGACCCTGCACCATTTTAGTTGCCCTCCTCTGGACAGCTTCCATCCTGTATATGTCTTTGCGGAGATTGGGTCTCCAGAACTGCACGCAGTACTCCAGATGAGGTCTGAAAAGCTGTCTGTACAGAGGGATAATAACTTCCTGTTTTCTACTGGTGATGCCTCTCTCTATGCATCCCAGTATCCCCCCAGCCCTCCTTGCTGCTCTCTCACATTGGTTGCCCATCTTTAGGTCATCTGATATGACTACCCCCAGGTCCCTTTCCATTTTTGTTGTTGTCGCCCTATCTCCATTCTACCCCCCCATCTAAAGTGCTAGAATGCGTAGTTGCCGACCAACTTACAGATCACCTTAATAAATGTCACCTGCTAACCACTCAGCAACACGGCTTCCAAAAGGGTCATGGTACCACCACTGCCCTTCTTGAATTTACCTCCCACGTACACTCTGCCTTGAATCGTGGCCACCTCTTTGGGGCCATCTTCATTGACCTATTCAATGCATTCAACACCGTCAACCACACCCTCCTATTAAACGCTCTGGCCAAGGACGCTATGAACTGGTTTACCAGCTACCTCTCAGATAGAATGCAGAGGGTCAAGGTTGGCACTGTCCTATCCCTCAGCTTCCCTATCCGCTCCGGTGTCCCACAAGGCTCCATACTGGGCCCCTTACTCTTCTGGCTATACCTTAACTCCCTCCCATCTGCCTGCACTGGTAACCTGCTACTGCACGCGGACAATGCCGTCCTGTACGCCTCTGACCTGGCACCCTCCAAACTCCATGAAATTCTCCAACAGTCATTCCAAGAAATCAAACAATGGCTTACCACCCAATGTCTTACAATAAATTACAATAAAACAAAAGTCATGATTTTCTCTCATCCACAGAACCCCTCAAAAGCCACTGCCCCAAGTTTATCACCTCTAAACTGACACCCCTAAAACAAGTAAGCAGCTTTAAATACCTAGGGATCACACTTGTCCCTGCCCTCAACTTTAATTTGCATATCCAACACCTATCTAATGCCCTTAGCTCCAGACTAGGAGTTCTCTACTGTTACAAACACTGCCTCACCCCTGAAGCACTGCAACTCACAATAAACTCCTCTATCTCTCCCTGCTGGACTATGGCATCCTCGTCTACAGTGCAGCAGCCTCCACAGCCCTAAATCGTCTCTGGCTGGTGCTTAGCAAAGCCTTCCAGCTCATCTTAGGATATGACCACCTCACACACACATGCTCCCTCTACAGCACAGCAAACTGGCTAAACCTTGACAATAGAATTAGGTATCACATCTGCCTCATGACCAGAACAATTGTCCTTGGCTTCACCCCCACTGCCCTAAGCCAAATTATCCTCACAACATCACCTGGCAGAACAACTCACAGCTTGAACAAACCACTGCTAAGGGTACCATGTGGCTGGACCACCCAATTCCAGCGAACTTTCTGCTACAAAGCCCCTTCCTGGATGAATGCCCTCCCCAGCGAAATTGCAGAAGAAACCAGGCTCAGCCCTTTTAAAACCAGACTAAGGAATCACCTACAAGCCTCAAACCTATGTGACTGCACCTGAACCTCCCCCTGGTTGACCCCCCCAATGTCTCTGACCCCCTATAGCATAATGGCTCATCCATCAAAAGTTCCTTTGACAAGCAGCCTCCTTGGTAACTCTCTGCTCCGCTATGGCTGTGCGACGCCTGTGTTAAATCATACTTACCCTAGAAGGGTTGCTCACCCTCTAAAATAAATGTACCACCATGTGTAGAAAAGAAAAAAAAATGTTTTTTTCCATTACTGTGCATGATCTTTGTTATATGCTAACATCCTGTAAAACATGTATTGTTTCCCTGCTCTATATGTATGGCGTGGAACCTTTGTAAATGAGCATTTGACTCAAAGGTCTTTCTGATAATCTCAAATAAATAAATAAATATATGCTTTTTACATTCATATGAAAAATGATTCCCTTATAGGAGGAAGGGAGGTAGTATAACACAGTAGTTTAAGGCTCTGAGCTGCAAATCTGGTGACATCCAGCAGACCAGACCTGGCTTTGAATCTCACAGCTTCCACTTGCATACTGTGTGACCCTGAGCAAGTCACTTAACTTCCCTGTGCTCCCAGGTTGCGCCTGTAAAAACCTTTTAGCTTAGTGTGCTAATCCTGGTTAAACAACTAAAAAAAAAAAGATTTTGGACTTTTTTCCTGATTCTTTTTTCAAAGCAACTTTATTTTTTTTTGTATGTTTTTTTCTTCTGTTTACACAAAAAAGATGCTCTCACACAAAAAAAACAATTCAAGCTTAGTTTTATTTCCTGATTCTTTTTTCATATGAAGGGATCATTTTTCACATGTGTTTTTCATTTAAGATGAAAAAGGATCCCATCACACAAAAAAAGATTTTTGACTTACTTTTGTTCCCACATTTGTACTTCAATAAGCCATAACTCCCCCAATATTTGAATTTAAGGGACAGTCTATACATCAAAACAAAGATCTTAATGAGTACTACAAGTATAACACATACCCTCCCAAAACAAAACATTAAAATAAAATATACAAATTTCTATAGGATAACATTGGAAATTAAGCCATAAAATGAAGGAAAGAAATGGGCCATGTGATTCCACACCAACATGGATATATGCATCTTAGAGGGGATGGAAGCACAGGGCCCAGCAGGCCCTGTGCTCCCACAGGCAAAAAAGGATATGATTATACTGTCTCAAAAAGTAAAGAAATTCACTGCAAAAAACTGCTTTAATGCACTAGTTAGGACTAAAGCAAAAAAAGTAGGGAATATGGTGTTAAGGTTCCCAACCACAACATCCCATGCCCACCTTGCAGGCAGCAACAGGAAAAACCATTATGGTTTACCTCTCCTGCATCTTCACAAATCAGGTGTGGGGTGTGCCTTGGGTTGTCATCCCTAATGCGCACCCTATTCTCATATACTCTACACATCTCAGCTTATTTACTGATGGAATGGGATGAGCATTAGGGTTAATAAACCAAAGGCACACCCTATGCCTGATTTGCAAAGATGCATGAGAGGTCAAACTGTAATAGTTTTTCCTGTTGCTGCCTGCAGGGTGGGGGTGAGATGCTAGGGTTGGAAACCAGTATTCTACTGCCAGTGTCTTTTGTCTGCAGATGTACACACCCCTATGGGGGTAGTACTTCTATAGCCTCAAGTACTTATGCAAAGTGTAAGACATACACACACTTGATAGGTCTGCGACTCTATAACCTGAAGTGTAAGACATACACATCAGCCTGTAGCTGCAAAAGTGCAGGCACCACAAAATCTATGATACTAGAATTGCAAGACCACTTCTTCCTATAGAAGCACAGGCCCCTGAGGGGCCTGCAACTCTTTAGCCACAGGTATAAGACATACACACCAAATTCTAGTTTCAGGAGACAGGCTCCTGTGGGGCCTTTAGTTCTGCAGATGGAAGTGCTGTCACAGTGTGGGTATAATAGTTTCAGCAGTGGATTTAGAAATTGTTCAAGAGGATAGCAGTTTTTCAGTTATGCAGATGCATATAGAAACGAATGCACTAATGGATCATGCTATTTCGTGAGGTACTCATACAGCATGCATGAGTACAGTGGAGCCACCCATAATGCAATGCAGTAACTTGCAGTACATTACATATTACTAAATGCTACAGTAACAAGGGGCCTAATTGCCACTGAATTACACTTTTCCCTTCAGCATACTGCATCATTTTAAAGGCATTCTGCAGCATTAGTGGGTTGAATCACTGTTGGTGCCATGGTACCTGTGGCTGGGGCCTTCTGTCTACAGAAGGGCAGGCCCCCAAGGGGCCAGCACTTCTGGAACAACACATACTCATGCACATAGTATGACATATACACACAGATGTGGCTGCATAAGCACAGGCCCTAAAAGGGGCCTGTGCTTATGCAGCCACAAATACAAATCCACAAAGTTAAAACATCAGTGCTACTACATTTGTCACATCAGGGCACTCTGGGACCTACATCAAGGGAAGCCTCCACCTACCTACAAAACTGCAGGAGCATGCTGGCACTGCACTTCCATGCAACAACTGATCTCAAGAATTCGTAGGGCTGTTTGGTGGGCTGCAGAAGTGCAGGGCCCTCTGGTCCCTGTGCTTCCATATCACTACAGATACAGAGACACAGGACAAGGAGTCCATCTCTCAGCCAATGTACTGGAATTTCTGATAGTCATGGGAGCAGAAATGCAGGGCCCTATGCCATGAGAAGAGTTCTCTTCACTGTAAAGTACATTGGTCCATATGGGCAACCCATACATTTTCTTCCCTCGGTCAGGGGGGTGTCACATAACAGCACCATATCCCATCTCTCATCCCATCCAGCTGACTTACTGAGTACAACCTGAAAACTCAGCTCACTGTCATAGGATCACAAAGCACTACCCACTCAAGTAAAGTCTGGTACAACACACATTTCCTAAATAATTTTGTTTTAATTTTGTCCACAAATAACTGGCCCAGTGGCATAGAGGGCTGAGGTGCAGGATGCCTTACCTCTCACTACACCAGTGACCCATGTTCAGGAATGAGCACAGATGCTGAGGGTTGGCTGGGGAGTTGGGTGAGGATTGAACAGCCACTGGCATCTCTTCTCTCCTGGGTAGAGGAGGTAAGCTCTCCTGGCCTCTGACCGCAACCACGTGGAGCTGTGATGGTGATGGTGATGTAGGTAGGTTACAGAGATGGGCAGTAGGCCAGGGGTGGGCAGGGGTAGTCAGTCTGGGTCAAGGTGTACATGTGTACCTCCACACACATGCCAACCTTGTCTGGGGGCTCTGGGGGAACAGGGGAAGAAAATGTGGAATAATCAGGTGCTGCAGCTGGATGAAGCCCCTTGCATCAGCTCCGGTGGTTCTGCTGGGTAGTAGAGGAAGTGCTCAAACAACCATGGAAGTCTGGTGTTGGAAGGCTGACACAAGTTACCACCCACCACAAAGGATAAACACTGGATGGAAAAACATTTTTTTCCCCAAATTCTCAAGATAGTTATTTTGTGACTGTCTTATAAGCATGACATGTGGCATTTATAGTATATTGGCTGGAACATCATTTTGCAGCACAAGTGTGAAAACATGACTAATTCAGGATTTTTTAAAAAAAACATCACGTTGATGAGGTGGTGTGAAAAAATGGCTATGTTGAAAATCAAAATATTGAAAAGTAGCAAATTTATGAGTGAACATTGAATAACATCTTTGGTCAGAGAATGGATTTACTTTGTGGGACATATTCAAGTGAAAGAGGGCACGTGGTTGAGTGGTATGTGTTGAGTGGTGAGTCAGGGTTGGATGGGTGGTCTGGGGAAGTCAGATCGCTGATGGACCATTTTATTTTTTATTTTCAGGTTACTAAAAAAGTTCAATGAGGGACTGTGTTATTTTAGGAGACCCACAATGACACTGGGAACTGAGCACTCCAGTGTCAGGATTATCTTCAGCAGCACTGGGGAAGGGCGCCCCAGTGTCACCAATTATACATTGGGTAAGCTGGGAAAATCATGTGGAGGGGAGGAGGCAAGAGAAGCAGTACCGTGTTTGGCACCCCTGTTTGCTTAGAGTGCAATTTTATTATTAAACATTAGGAAGGGGGTAGGCGACCTGAAGGGGAGGGGAAGAAAAAAGCGATACTGGTTGTGGGCAAATTGGATCACTTATTATATATTAATTACAGTATATGGTTTGATAGGATAGATAGATAGATAGATAGATAGATAGATAGATAGATAGATAGATAGATAGATAAAAAAGAGAGCAATTGCTGGCTCACTACTCTCAATCCAACAACTGCACTACAGCTGCAGCTACAAAGAACAAGAAAGTCCCACTGTTCATCTCATGAAAAAAACATAGTTCTTTTGTTTGATCTCATGAAAGAACTATAGTTCTTTGATATGAGACAGCAGTTGCCAATTCACTGCTCTCAGCGAAGCCAGCAGAAGCAATCCAGCTATGGTTGCAAAAATCATGAATGTCCCACCGTTGACCTTACACTGTTAAGCTCAAGAAAGAACCATAGTTCTTTCATATGAGACCTCACTAAGCCTTCCACCAGGGTTTTGAGGGATGTCCCAAAACCATATTTTGTAGTCAATTTTCAAAAGAACAAACTCCAGAATTGAGCTAAACAGGATCTGCATAGCAAGAATCATGTGTTTGTTTTCTTCCAGGCCTTCATTTTTATGGATTTTCAACATTATTTAAAGAAAAAATCAGAAACAAGATGGTGGCCAAGTGGAAGAAGATTTTTTCTCACAAAAAAAAAATAATTTTGGCTCACAAAAGAAGAATCTTTGTTTGGGAGCTGGAAATTATTATTTTGCTTCAGATATACAAATTAAAGACCCTACTGAGAATGCTCAGAACTGAAATTTCAAATCCTTATAACTCGGGAGCCAATTTATATTTTTTCACCAAACCATAAAAAGGTAATTTGCAAGGGAAAGCCCTTTCGACCCTAAAATTTCAGGACATAATATCAAACCATCTGATCTGTAGATGAGAACAATAAAGGCCCCAAACCCCAATTGTTCCACTATTTACACTATCCAGATCTCAGACTTCAGACATCTGATAATCACAAAACTTGGCAGATCAAGAGATCTTGCCCCCTAGACAGTGCATGCAATAGTTCATGCAATTCCATTGAACAGGGGCAAAGTTATTAAGGTGCAAAGTTATGGATTTAACATTAAATACCCTACTTAACTCAAACCATAGGGGCACTAATGTACCCCTGTAGATATATCTATATCTATATCTATATCTATATCTATATCTATATCTAAAGCTATAGCTATAGCTATATCTATTGTATATTTATATCTATATACCTATATCTATAAATATATATGATAAGCCACGACAGGATGTGCATTTCAAGGATTTTAATGCATGTCCTAAGTGTGTGCTAAGGCATAAGGCCAAAGGCTGAGTGTCATTATGCCTCTGGGTAGTGCATTAAAATCTTTGAAACGCACACCCTGGAGTGGCTTATCACACTTATAAAATGGGTTACCATCATAAAAGAATTAGTTGAAATCACTCTGATAGGGATTAAAATTTCTTCACTATTTTCAAACAAGTGTACAATACATTAACTCTAAAACTTTTAAAAACTGAAATACAGTAATCCCTATTAATGCATAAATAGCATAGTTCAGCAATAGATTACTACTGTACAGTAAAAGTATTTATAATGTATGGACAGTGTCTATTAACCCCTGTTTTCAATCAGTTTATAACCTGATAATCCCATCGTTGTGACATCAGTATGCTGTAAACCTTGCTTAACTATGTCATAATGATGGGATTACAGGACAGAATGTCACCACCTGTTAAAATTCTTGGAAAGGAAAGGTGATATGCTGCTTGGACATTCGTTCAAAACATACACATTCCATTCAAATAGTTACAGACCCACTGCAGTATAGATTCACTGGCTAATTTCAGTGCTTCAATTGCTCAACATTCAAACCAGGAGGCATTCATAGCTGAGCAGGAGAACAAACGCACACTGAAAAAAAAAATGTTTTCCCCACAGTGGCTAGGTTTTCCATACACTATAAAATACAATGCCTGAGTTACGGTGGTCAACCACGGCCATAATCTCCTTTCGCAGTTGCCATGACCACTGTAAACCTCTCGAGTGGCACTGTTGAGGTTTACTTAGTTGTCCTGGCAACTGCTTGAAGTGATTACATCGTGGTTAACCATTGTTACTCGGGTATTGTCCTCTATATTAGTAGTGTTAGTTGAAAATATATATTTTATCTGTAACACGTAAATTCTCATCTAAATGCACTGCAACATCTGTAAATTTGTAAAAATAAGTAGTGTTTAAAACTTTATTTTCATTACATTGTAGTAACATAGTTTATTTGAAGGCAACATTATCTTTTTTTTTAGGACTGAGGTGAAACGTTAGTAAGAAAAAAACATGTTACCTTGCATTACAAATCAGTACAAGTACTGTCTTTGTTTTTTGGCTTTTTTTTTTTGTGCCTACTGCAGCACTCCAGCGGGGGCATCTAGTCACTGACCTGGAAGGCAGCAGACTCACTCGATACATGAGGGTCTGGCATGGCAATTACCAGACCCCTGGACACGATTCCATGACAGGCCTCCAGGTTGATGGGAGCACGGTCATCAAGCTGCATGGTCACACCCAGACCTTTCTCCACTTATTTTGTCCCTGGAGCTGGCAGTGCAATAATGCACAGTGCATACACAGGCATCTTGCTGAATGCCTCTCATTCTGGTGCCATGCCTTGTACCACCCCCGGTCATCACCAGGGGCCACACAAGTGTGACGCAACCCCACAGGCTCACCCCAGAGGAGGGAGAGCATTCCTGGGATGCTTGATCCAACTTCTCCCCTGCCAGACCCTGGTGGCCCGAGTCCATCCCTGAACTTGGGTCACCAGTGTGGCGTGAGGTGTGGCATACAGCGTCTCAACCCTCAGCACCACTAGGCTGGCCAAGCACAGTCTTTTAATGGAAATGCATTAAAAACTTTAAACCTGCCAGGTTGCCTTTTTTTGCTCGGGGGAGTGATAGATTTCACCTGAAAACACCCATATATGATTAAAATGTACATGCTTTTATAAATTTCAGGAATGTGTCTGAGCAGTTTGGGTCTGCTTCTGTTTACATATGTAATTGTATTTTCCCACTGTTTCTCTTTGTTTATATGTGGGATATGACATGGGTGAGAGTAAGACAGCAGAAATATCTCCACAAGCAAGCATTGCTCTTGATATCCCATGAGTGGCAAAGCAAAGAGTGGGATATTTAGATTTCAACGACAGTGAGTGGAGATATTTCTACTATCTCACTACCACCCATGTCATATTCAATTTATACAATTGTGAGTCTCTCTTTTTCAGTTTTAAAGTTATTTTCATTTGTTTGTTGCAAAAAGTGAAAAAAAAATGGATTTTGTGCTGTTTTTTTGCTAATTAAAAAAAAACTAAAAGGTATCTGTAAATGAAGCACCACTCATTTTGTAGATCTTTTTGTGTTAAAAAAATGTTGTGCTCACAGTACCATGCTACCATTTTTGTTTTAAAGTTATTTGCATTTGTTTGTAGAAAAAGTGAAAAGAAAATACATTTTCTGCTGTTTATTTGTTCATCATAAAAAAAATAAAAGGTAGCTATAAATGAAACACCAGACATTTTGCAGATCTTTTTGTGCTCACAGTACAATGCTATCGTTTTTTATTTTAAAGTTATTTGCAATTGAATATGGTGAGTACTGTTACTGGGGCTGAACATTCTAAATGAGTTCCAAATCTTTTATGACACACTGTACCCAACTGGCCAAGATATCCATTGTGACATACCTAACTGTGAAGACAAAAAGTGATTTATACAATGAGCGTGATGGAAAATTCAGGCAGATAAAAGCTGTATCCAGCCTGCTGATGTACCCAATTCAGAGATAAAAAAATGTATCTTATGAATTGGGTACATCATGCCAATTATTTACACTATCCGATATGTCACAATGACACCGCATGGATGCCTAGTCACAATACAGTGGACCCACTGCTTCAGACGCAATGGTAACATTATTGAAAAATAGATGTGGGCAATTTTATTTCCATCACGCTTATTGTATAAAGCAGACATGGCATGAGTTAGCATGTCATACACTTTTTAATCTTTACTCAAGGTCTGTGCCCTCTTGCTCCCTCAATCCTTGGCTACACCACTTTCGTGGGGATCAAGAAGGTCTAATTTCTCATCAATAAAGAGTGTATGACACCTAACCCTTGCCATATCCTCTATATCTCATGTGGTCAGTGAGATATCTCTTTTATAATGTATGGGCCGTGTCTATTAACCCCTGTTTTCAATCAGTTTATAACTTTATAATCCCATTGTTCTGACATCAGTATGCTGTAAACCTTGCTTAACTATATCATAATAATGGGATTACAGGACAGAATGTCACCACCTGTCAAAATTCTTGGAAAGGAAAGGTGATCTGCTGCTTGGACATACATTCAAAACACACACATTCCATTCAGACAATTACAGACCCGCTGCAGTATAGATTGCAATGGCTAATTTCAGCACTTCAGTAGCTCAACATTCAAACCAGGAGGCATTCATAACTGGGCAGAAGAACAAATGCACATTGAAAAAAAAATGGTATTTTTTTTCCCCACAGTGGCTAGTTTTTCAATACACAATAAAATACAATGCCTGAGTAACGGTGGTCAACTACAGATGTAATCACCTCTTGTGGTTGCCATGACAACTGCAAACCTCTCGAGCTGCGCTCTCGAGGTTTACTTAGTTGTCCTGGCAACTGCTTGAGGTGATTACATTATGGTTAACCACTGTTACTCAGGCATTATCCTCTACATCTTCCTGAAAAGTGGCACACATATGTTCTATAAAAAGTATTATTGCTTACTTTCTTCTTACTGTTTTATTTTTCTCTGTTATCCCCACATTCAAGATATGGAATTTTTATCATGGGATGTTTACCATGGTACACATGGATTCAAAAGTCTGCTCTGTTCCACTGGCAGAATTAAGCAATAAACTATGAGAGGGTATGGGTTATGCTGGGATTTACCCACACCTGCCATGGTTTGGTCATGAGGCTGCAGGTCGAGTGACCAAACCATCCAGGCGTGGGTAAATACCAGCAAAACCCACACTCTGGACTGGTTTATTGTGATTATACAATGTATAAAATAAAGAGGAACATTTTAGGTGCCAAACTTTTTAAAATGCAACTTTTTGAATAAAATTAAAGATATGCTTCCACAGAAAAAATTGTCCTGGGTTGCTAGGTAAAATATGGAAGGCTGTGGTGGACATCCCCCCTGACCTCACACACACACACACACACACACACACACACACACACACATGCACAGACACTAGATTGATGGCAAGCTTGTGTTTGCAGTTTCTAAGGTTTTTTAATTGTTTTTCATTTCTCACATCAGCAGTATATGTTGTTTGAGCAACCTGTTATGCAGACTACTGTCATTCAGTACCTGGTGAACAGGGAGTCTGAGTTAGTTTTTTTTTGTTTTAAAAATTGAAATGGGACCATGAGCTCTCTTTTGTTAATACAAATGGTGTTGAGAAAGCAGTAAAGACAGCATGACAGCAGTATTTTTTTATCGTTTTAATGGAAAAGCTTGTTACGATCAGATGGGGGGAAGACAGAGAGAGACTGCTGGTGTCCCAGATCAGTTAGAATGGCGAGTCTAGTGTGCATGTGCGTTCTTCATTTTAATTCAAATGGGGGATGGAGAGCTGTAAAGCAAGCATGAGAACAGTGTTTCTTTTTATTGCTATCAAATGTGTTAAATCTGTAGCTTCTGCAGTTTTTCTCTGTCCTCTTCCTCAGTCTCTGGAATAGTGCAAAGAGCCCGAGGTCAGAGGGTTCCATATGGTAACTACTGGAGATGTAACACTGTGCGAGAGGTGAGGCTGTCCTTTTCTGTTTATGGGTCTGCAGTGGCTTTACCAGTTTTGCTTTTAGTGAGGCACAGTTTCTGTGGTGGCTTACAGGAGGGTGTGTTTAAAGAGAGTTGTTTTAACTACTGACAGGGGATGCAGGTACCATCGCGCATCTGACTCGCAACTGTTTAGCGAGGAAGAAACATGGCGGTTTTCGGCTGTGGACTTCAGGTGTTGGATGGATTTTAGGGACGCAGCTGACTGGCACCTTTTCTGTTGGCATATCACAGGATTTACCCAGCTGAAAGGTGCCAGTAAGCCAATCAGGTTGATGGATTCTTGGAGCCCATTGTATAATGTTCCTCTCCTAGCACGCTGTACACTCACACACACAACAAAGGCCTCTTCTACAGCCAAAGATTCCATTATCTCACTGTCAGGGCAAGCAGAAGAGATTTCCCTTGTAAGCATGGTAAAGATAGAAGAGGGATTTTTCACTGTCTGCAAAGAAACAGTTGTAATGAAAACTTTAAACAATTCTTAATGTTTCTTATTTGTTTATGTATGTAAGGAGAGTGTGATGATCAAGGAAACAACATTTAATTAATTTTCAGTTGAAGGTTTTTACAGTGTAAAGGTAGCAGCCATGTTTGTGATGGAAGATCAGTTCTGGTTGTAGGGGGACTGATGGAACATAGTTCTGGTTGTAGGAGGACTGATTTGCTCATTGCATGATGTGGTTTAGGACTAGGAAGACTGTGCATTTATAGAGGTCTGATGTACAGTTAGCTGAAATCTCTTGGCCAATGAGATTTCTAGATTTTTTTCTTGCCTTTATGTGTGTGTGTGTATATATATATATATATATATATATATATATATATATATTGTATAGTGGTGCGATAGCGCCACTCTAATTAGGGTTGAGCAGGCACTTTAATGTTATACCTCATATTTTGCACTTCAATAACTTTTTAACTCTTTGATGCATTTTCATGCAGTTTTGCACCCACAGTCTTCAGGGGTAGCTCTCTTGACATGCCAAGTTACGTGTTGGTCAGATTAGTCAATTCCATGCTGTGCATAGTGAAAAAATTTGATAATTAGCTGATTTTTGTAGTTTTTTTGTCATCACACTGTGGCCAAACGGTTTGGCATTTTGATTTGAAAATTTCAGGGCAGAAAGTGCTTGCCCTACAAAGTATGCCTGCATTGGTTTGGTGAAAAATATGAATCCATTCCTAAGTTATGTAATTTTGAAGTTTTGGATTCTGAGCAAGCTCAGTTCAGTCTTTTGGATAGCTGTATGGAACGAAAAAGGATTTTGGTCTGACGAGCAAGGATCCTTTTTCTTGAGGGGCCAATCCTTGTTCTTGAGAAAAATAAATCCATTTTAGTGAGAGGCCATCATGTTTTCTTTTTCCCCCTAAAACTTAAAAGCATGGAAATTACATTAAAGTGTTGTCATTAAACACATCAAACACCAGAATCTAGCCAAACATGCCCAGTTTAGCTAGATTAGAATGTTTTTTTTTCAAAGATAGGGCCAGAAATACTTTTTCTGGGCATTCCAAAATTTCAGGTGCCCAGCTTAGTGAGAGGGACATTCCCTATCACTGCATATACATGCAGTTCCTAGCTGGATGTTTTATGAAAACATCATTATGACAAAACTCCTTGGTAAACAGATGTGCAAAAAAATCTGACAGCAAAAATGTCACTCAATAAAGAAAAAGGAATGTACTTCTAAATACCTGATATCTCTGGCAGTGAGGCTGAAAATACAGAAAACAAAGCTGTTCTCCTTGCCATCTGAAGATGGCGTGAAGGAGCCTGTGTGTGGGTGCAGGTGAGAGCAACCTAGCAACTGGTTGCAATAGCTGCAGCCAGAGACAGCTGTATGCCCTGTTGCACTGTCTTGCTGCCACCCAGGGACATGGGGGTCAAGCCCTGTCACTAAGGGGGCTGTGTCAGCGCTCTCCTGGTAGAATGTAATGAGAAAAGAGGCACATTCAGGCTATGGGAACAAAATGTGGCTAAATCCCAAAGAAGTACTGCTGAAGCTTTGGGTGACAGAGCAATCCAACTCCTATTTAGTTTTGCAGCAGAGACAGGGACAGAAGACAGAGGGGATAAATTTACTAGTAAGGAAATGGGAGAGTAAATAGAACTGGAACTGCCGCTTTAATAACATAAGTCAGTGGCTTTCAGTCTTGTGCTGTATTTCTTTCTAATGCTCCCCCCCAGTGCCTCATCACTAGCAGTGTAGCTTGTTTCCTTTGCCAAATCCATGTGGTATTTTTACAATATCTCAGGAGATGGATGATTAAGAGTGGGAGTAAAGTAGCTGGATTGGGTGACAAGCTGAACATGGCATGCAGTTTTGGCTCTGTGTGCGTGCTTGCCCTCCTTGCAGGAGGACTTTGATTTTTTCTGTTAAGAAAAAAAAGATTCCATTCTATTGTGAAAGGAGGTGGGCTGTCTAACTTTTGAACTGTGGTGGGATTTGAAAGGGCTGTGCTGAAGTGAACCAAGGGTGGACTGGGTTTTGGAGCGGGAGAGAGGCCCACCGTGGGAGGTCGGGGCAGAAACTGGGACTGAGGATTACAGATCTGGAAGAAAACAACGTAAGAATAAAGCTAAAGGAGGTCAGGTATTTTTCTTTTTTATTTAATTTAGGAACTGTAACTTTTTTTCATTAATCTGATATGGGTCTGTATGCTTGGAAATGTGCTGAAACCCATGTTTGGTATTCAGGCAATCAGTAGTGCTTTACAGCATTAACGTGGGCACCAAACATTTATTTTGAAAGTTCCACTAACTTGGCACAAGGATACCTCTGGTAGTGGGTCATTGATGCCCAAAAAGTGCCAGTCTAGAGGGTTGCTGTTCTATAAGGACACGGCTATTAGCCAATCAGGCTACAGACCTGTTCTTACCCATATTATAAGTAAGCAATAAGAACTGATGAGGTATGGGTTACTGCCTGATAAGAGCATGCCCCAAGTGTGTTATAGAAAGCACCTGGGGCATGTTCTTATCAGGCAATAACCCACACCTCATCGGGTTCTATTGCTTACATAAACAACAGATCCTCTGGTGTTTTCTCAGTAGTTCAGTACAATGTATGATGCCAGTGATTTATTGCCTTTATTTGTCTGGGGCACGTGGGAGGAATATGTACTAAATGCAGAGACACGAAGATGCTCTGCCTGCTCAGGAGGGTATAACCTGCAAGGCTGAATGCCTACCAGGGATACCATTTACTAAAATAAATTATGGGGTCAGGGATCATGCTGGCAGGTTGGGGGAATACTAGACTTCCAGGGACATAATTTATTTATATGAACTACAGGGTCGGGAATCATGCTGGCGGGGTGGAGGGACCTCTCGATTACCAGGGATACCATTTATTAAAATAAACTGCAGGGTCGGGGATCATGCTGGCAGGGTGAGTGAACCACCAGACTACCGGGGATTACTACTGGAAGTAATTCAAAGTTACACTTCAAATTACTTTTTATTACTTCAAGGGACCCCACCAGCAGCATCATTGCAAGCTTTTCACAGGTGGTAATTGGTGCCACGCTACAAGTGGTGCAACAACCTGTAGCGTGGCACTACTCTTTTGAATATGCTAGCTGCATCGGCATTCATGGCACCTCCCCTCAGTCCCTCCCCTGCATACATTAGATTTTAGCATCAGCGCTATCACTCAGTGCTGGTGCTAAAATGCCTTTTGAATATTGCAGACAGGTGCAAATTCAGCGTTATTCCAGCTCTGCCAATTTGCACTAGGCACAAGACTTTGAATATCTGGCCCCAGATGTCAAACTTACTGGCCTGTACTTAGGACAATCTCCCTTACTCCCTTTTTTTATACATTGGGACAACGTCTGCATCTCTCCATACCTGCAGGACCTCCCCAGTCCTTAATAGCTTATTAAAAATCCTTGTAAGTGGTGCTGCTATTTCCTCTGCCAAGTCCCCCAATATCCTAGGATGCAGTCCATCTAGTCCCAGAGACTTATTTCTATCAAGTTTAATCAATCTGTGTCTTACTTTGGTTTTTAATACCAACCCTTCTGTGTCATTATCTGTATGTATTTCTGTTGGTGTTATGTTACTTACATTAAATACTGAAGCAAAACATTAATTCAATAAATTAGCTGTTTCTATCTCTCCATTCACTATTTCTCCATTATTATTTGATAACAGTCCAACAGACAAAGTGCCTCCTCTCTTAGTATTTATAAAAGTGTAGAATGACATATAATTATCCTTAACCTTAGCAACCAGGTTGAGTTCAAATTTGCTTTTCTTCTTTACTGTTACTTTGCTATTCCTGTATATTTCTCAATATTTTTTGCTGATTTTGATTTCTTAGCCTTTTTATATAATTTCATATTTTTTGTTGAAAACCAATTGTGGAAATGAAAGGAAAAGTGTGACTTTCTCTGGGACTTGAACTCAGGACCGCAGCAATCCTTGCCTTAGCTCTTAACCATCTGAGCTATGAGAGTCTCAGACAATTAAGTCTCCTGAATTTTCCAAATGAATCACACGCATTCCTTACAAGGGTGTTGCGTAATGAGTAACTAGGCAGTCTTTTTTTTAAAAAACCCAAATAACTCTCTCTCTCTCTCTCAATGCAGTAAGCCACTGCAAGGAATTATTTAGAAATCCAATTGTGGAAATGAAAGGAAAAGTGTGACTCTCACTGGAACTTGAACCCAGTACCTCAGTTAATCAGTCTGTTGTTGATTCTAATAATTTTTCTTCTGCACCAAGGTGGAATTCTATCTTTGTTATTATACTTTTTTTTCTTATTGGTATATGTCTGTGTATCCCAATTCTGTTTTACTCACTCTATTTTAAAACTGGTGAGTAAATTACTCCTACCTGCCAACATTATCTGGAGCATTGCTGGCATGTGGTCAATTCTTATCTAGGGGGAAAACTATATTCTTTTTAAACATGTGCTTCTCACACCACTTCATCCAGACACTTGTACACATCTGAATTTGGTTTTACTCGCCTCATTTTCAAAAGGAGAAGTACAGTACTCACCCCCAAAAAATCTTATCTGCAGCCTGCCTATACCAATTACCATCTTGGGCCTTATTTATTGAATAGAATGCCATTGCGAAAGCAGTTACAGTGTATTGTGTGGGTTTGTTCTGCATAGATTTCCATGCCAGCTGAAATGATGTACCACAGTTCAAAGTTCACTAAATGCATTCCACACAAAATCATCCAAGCAAGGGATTTCTCCAGATTTGACCTGGGGTCCTTCCATTTGGATCTGAAGCTTACAGACTGGTCTGCGATGCTAAATGCTCAGGACTCTTCCATAGTTGTTAATCATTTTCTCAGGACCTTTGGGGCACTGCAGGACAAGCATGCCCCTCTTATCAGGCAGAGGTTAAGGGGGTCTGCCACTAAGTGATGGCATGGGAGCCTCCTAGCCCTCATGAGGGCTAGAGACAAGTGCTGGGCCAACTTCAAGGTCACGATGAACCAGGCCAGATTTCAGCAATATAGGAGGCTAATACAAAGAGGCATTCAGAGCTTCCAAAAGTGGATACTGCAAAACTGCCTTACTAAACTCAGATAAGAAGCCTCGGAGTTTCTGGAGGAACATTAAAAATATAGTAAGTGGTATCGCCAACTGTAAGGTCTCTGACATTCTCATAGCTAGATCTAATTGTAACAATCCACTAACCATTGCCAATGCATTTAACTCCCACTTCTAGGATCTGTCTGCCATCACCTTCCTATTCTCCACTGGTGGGATTGATAGTCATGTCCCAGCCTCCACCCCACAGTCGGCCCCTATCTCCTATCTGTTACTCTACTTCAGGGCTGTGATGGCACAGGAGATGCAGAGACTTCTCTCTGGTCTCTCCCCTCACTCTAGTGCTGGCCATGATAGCATGGAACCCAAGCTCCTCCATCTTGGTGCCTCTTATATTGTCTCCCCAGTGGCCCACATCTTCAACATGTCCCTAGCCTCTGGAGTTATCCCCAACCTCTGGAAGGTGGTGAGGATTGTCCCTGTTCTCAAATATGACAAGCCAAAGATTCTTAACAACTACCTGCCAATAGCCATCTTGTCGGCCATCAGCAAACTTCTGGAGAAAGTTGTGGTTGGGCAGCTCACGGAGTATATTCAGGCCCATGAACTACTGTCTCCCATGCACCATGGCTTTTTCAAATGGCACAGTATGTCCTCCTCCCCTGTCACTGTCTCCTCTGGGATCAGGGCAGCTATGGACCAGGGTAAGCTCTCAGGCACCATTTTCATTGACCTATCTAAGGCCTTTGACCTAGCTGACCATGTCTTACTTTGCTCTCAACTTCAGTCCCTTGGTCTGTCCCCATCTGTCCTAAAATGGTTCATTAATTATCTCCTGGGCAGACAGAAACTTACTAAATCTAGTAAGGTCCTCTCGGCCACCACTCCTGTGACCTCCTGTGTCCCTCAGGGTTCAGTCCTAGGGCCCCTTCTCTTCTCTATCTTTGTCAATAATTTCCCCTCTACTTCTTGCAACAGTAGCTCTGTCCTATATGTGGATGACCTGGTTATTCTCACCAATTCCTGTGACACTGGGGTCATCAACCACCAACTGAGTGAGGAATTCAGGAATATCCAGTCCTGGATAATGACCCACAAGCTGGTCCTCAACCTTAGAAAAACTCAAGCCATGCTTTTTGGGTCCCTGGCCAAGATAAAGGCCTCCCCTGCCCCACTGAGTATTACTGGTATTGATGGTACTCCTGTCCTAATCACTGACTCCATCAAATACCTTGGGGTGACACTTGATCCCCAGCTTGACCTAGGGCATCATATCTAAAATGTATGCAGAGCTGTCAACTGCAAACTGGGTCTGGCCTAAAGAGCGAAGAACAATCTTACTTCTGCTGCTCGCCTTGCACTGGCCAGGGGTGTGTTTCTCCCTTCACTCTGCTATGGACTCATCCTGTTTGCATGCACCTCCAAAGTTCACCTCTCTAGGTGGAACATAGTCTATAATAACATTTGCCACTTTGTACTTGCTGCCCCTTGCCTCACCCACCACTGTGACCTGTACAACAAACTTGACTGGCTCTGCCCACCCAACCACATGAATTTTGTCCTGGGCACCTTCACAGGCAAGGTTCTCAGAACTGGCACCCCCCAGGACTGGCTGAGCTCCTCAAACCAGCTGCCTCTTCTTCTTTCTGCCATAGGTCATTGGGCCCTGCTGTTCTCAAAGTTCCTGCCACTCAAATGCAAATGGGGGACAGGGATTTTGCTTCATGTGCCCCCAGAGTGTGGAACTCCTTTCCTGCCAAGGTCCACACCTCCCCCTCCCACTCATGCCTTCGGAGCTCCCTGTGGAATTATTTGAAGCTTTCCTCTGCGTGTGGTTGTCCTAAACCACCTAACTAACCTTGGTCCCCTGCATTGGACTTACATGTCCTTCTTTTGGTACCCTTGAGCAGGCCTGCTGTTGCATCCTGCCTGCTTTGGTTCTGCTCTGTATATAATGTATTTATTCTCTGTTTCAGGTGATGCTTTGACTGCGGCTCTACATTTGGGGCTCTGAGCTGTATAAAATTGTATAATGCACTGTTCATAGCCTTGGTGGCTCTGTGTATATATTTTGTTCCTATTCTAACTGTGTTTACTGACTGCTTGTGTTATGTTCATCTGGTTCTACCTGATTCTGTGTAATGCCTAACTTGCATCATGTTGTCCTCTGTATGAACTTGTATTTCATTGTACTCTGCCAGGTCGTTTCTGAAAACAGGCAAATGTCTTGTCTAGTAGACTTACCTGGTCAACAAAAGCTAAATAAATAATACATTTGTACCCTTCTGTGGTTACAGCAATGTTCCAGCTGATCAGAAGTCCTTGTGGCAATTTATATTTCACACAGCGCTGCCCCTTGCATAGCAATCAGTTCAAGTTCAGAGCTGAAACCACCTTTAAGTGTTATTGCAAGCCCATCTGGTCCTATTATTGCTAAATTCTGTAATCTGTTCACTTGTATATGGTGAAACGGCAAAGGCACCACAGGTATATTTTGTCATTAAATTTAATAAGTGCATATAAATCACACAGCTTCCCAGCAGCACAGGGAAGAAAGCCTCTACTAGTTTTGCACACCATTTACTTACCTTGTTTTATGTTTAGGTACAGTATGACTCATTTTGTGTACTTTCTGTTGTATTGCCAGTGTGTTCCATATGTTTCTTGTTCATTCATACTGTGTTAGAATATGATTATATTATTTCAAAAAGTATGGAAATAAACTGCAAAACATTTTTTGTTATTGCATCAGTGAGGGTTAAAATGACAAAAGTAGGGAATGTGGCAACAGGGTTTCCAACCAATGCCACCTCCCTGATGGCTCTTGTCTGTGCAGGGTGGGGGTGGGGTGTTTGGGTTGGAAACTCTAACACCACATTTCCGCTTTAACCCTAAGTGATGCATTAACAAAGTTTTTAGTTTAGTGTATATATATCTATATATATATATATATATATACACATACATATACACATACATATATACACACACGCATACATATGTGTCTGTGTGTGTGTGTGTGTGTGTGTGTGTGTGTGTGCATGTGAAATGGGTGAGAAAAATTTGTAAAAATGTTGTCTCCTGATTGGATAAAACACACCTAATGACTGCATTTTCCCACAACGACTGCATGCTTATACTTCTTTCTATTTTTCGCACTCCCTTTCACAAAACCATTTTGGCCATTTTATAAGACTGATTATCCACCACAGGGTGTGTGGTCATGCTCTGATATATGCATGCCTTGGGTGGTTGAATACAGTCGGACTACGGCCTCATGTCTCGCAACACACACCAAGATTGAATGCCCTGTAGTAGATTATCTATTTTATATATATATATATATATATATATATATATATACTACACATATATACTGTATATATATATATATATATATATATATATATATATATATATATATATATTGAGAGACAGAGAGAACAAAGATGTTAATTGAACAACATTAAAGTAGTGTTTTAGTTCATGTTGTTAAAACTGAAAGGAAAGGGAATTCTGGCGATGTCACCAAGCAGGTTGTTGGTGTGACCATGCAGCTCCCAATCCTTGATCAAAAAAACAGCACGGAAGCTACCTAAAATTGCTGGAAACCAGTTCTTTAGTAATCAACAGTGCCAAATTTTGATGGGGCTCCAAAAACCAAAAACAAACTGTTCATGCATTGTCTGTGTTATTACCCGTGAGTAGTGATGCCTCGCCCAAGCTCCACATCAGCATGGCCTCCTCCACCTGCTCCAAAGCCGACTCTCCAATGGAGTTAACTAATGCAAGAATATTCACTGAACTTATGGCATTTTACACTGAAATCAACAACTCACTGGCAGGTATGCTCCAAGAAATTCACATGGTTAAAGAGGAGAATAAGGAGCTTCAGATGACCACATGGGCCATTTCAGAAAACAATGACGATCTAGTGGATTTGCTGTTGCATATTTATCATCACTAACTTCAGTTATGAAACAGGAAGACTTGGAGGGATGCCTGCATTGAAAAATCTTTATATTTACAGAGTTCCTAAATAGAAGGAAAGCTCACAAATTGCAGCCTTCATGGAGGGTTTGGTATGTCAATGTCTACAACTCCCCGTGGATCTCAAGTTTAACCTTTAGCAGGTCCACAGAGCACTAGACCTGAAACCAGCTCCAAGCAAATGCCCTCAGTCAATCATCATGAGAGGGGTAGGAAGCTTATCCTCTAGGTAGGGAAATGGGCAGACTAGGTGGGCCAAGCGGTCTTTATCTGCCATCAAAGTCTATGTTTCTATGAAATTTCTTTGATTTCTGTAAAAGTGCTTTGCTAAATGCATGCAGAGCAAAAGTTGTGAGATATAAAGATTACCAGCTCTCTTTTGATCATGACTATGCTCCTCAAATCTAACATAAGTGCCTGGCCTTTACTCCCTATATGAAAGCATTGAAAGAGTCCAGTCAGCACTTTCAAAATCCATTCCCAGCTAAGTTAAAAGTCTTATACCTGGAAGAAGACATTGTTTAATTCACCCTGAAGGAAGCAGAGCAACACTTTCAATAGCAGGGCATCTCCATCCCCCAGCCTGTGCAAGCTCAGCAGAGTGCCCAGGCCAAACATCAAGCTCAGTCCCAGCTTCTCATCTCAGGCCTGGATGCTAGTATTCCTACACACCAGCTTTCACCAACAGATCCCAGAACAAAGTATGCTCAATATTCTCTAGCAAACATTAAAGACATTTTACACCAATTTAAGTGATGTCTGCACTAGCTACCGTGCAGCAATGGACATATAGTATTTAAATTTAACATTCTGAATCAAGGACACTGGAAGTAACTTACTCAGCTTTTGCATTTACTTTCATCTTGATGGCAGTGCACATTTATCTCAGGTATGTGGGGCTGGGGTACTGGTCAGCCAGTCTGAGAAGTATGACCAAGGGGGAGAGCGAGTGAGGAACCCTAGCTCTAGTGCCTTGCTCCAGAGTGAATGAGAACCCACAATTATTTAGTCCATAAGCATGACCAGATGGCTATGGAGATTGATGGGGGGGGGGTGCTCTGAACTGGGGACTTATCTTGGTCAGCCAGACCAGTGCATCTCCCCCTTGCATGCTTCAGTTTATTTTGTTCCTATTATCTGTTTATTTCTTTTTTCCCGTTTTCTCTCCCACCCTCAAGTCCTTGGTGGAGTGTGCACATGTGGAGGCACACACATCTCATGCACTGCGGAATGCCCCATCCTACCAGTCAACTGAAACCACCTGCACCACTACTGGGCCCCCATGAAGTGACAGCAATACTGTGGATGGGCATCCTTGCCTCTTGGGAGAGGAGATTAGCCATGATTCTGCTCAATCCTGCTGCCACCTTCCCCTCATGCCAGCACCCCGACAACCTGAGTCATTCCCGTACCTGGGTTGCCAGTGTAGCATGAGATAAGGCATCCAGCACCTCAACCCTCAGTGCTACCAGGTCAGCTTGCTTCATTTTATTTAATGTGACCTGCATTCAATAAGGTGGCAGTGGCACCGTCATTGGGTTAGTACCAGAAGCACATAGCTTTGGGTGTATGATTGCTCCAGGCTGAAGCTTGCAAGCTAGTCAGCCTAGTCTGGCACTGTCTCATACCTGCTTAAGCTGACTATACAGGCCAGTAGCCTGAAGCTCAAAAGTGTGGGCTGAGACCTCTTGGAAGTTTGAATAAGCTGGCCCTCTTATCTTGTAGTGGGAAGTAGTCTCATTCATGGTAGATTGAAATAGTAGAGTATGGCATCTGAGGAGATCTTCTCTTTATACCCACCCTCCCTCGTTAATGTAAGCATCTGGCAGTGCACCCTGTCATCCCATGACCAACAGGGAGCCTATTACTACTTGGAATTCCCAAGGCTTCGAGAAGTGGATATGGCTTCGTTGTTTGTATCAGCAACCCTTCATTACTATGCAAGTGTCTGGAGTGACGCTTGCTTCTTTTTGACTCAAATGACAACTTTGTTTAATAGTCCCTGGCCCTGAGTGGCTACATGGGTAATTGAACTTGTTCCCACTGCCTTGCTCCAGCTTTCTTTAGCAGATTAGGTTGATCAGCAGAGGATTGGGATTATTTTAATTGCACCAGCTACTGGTATATAGTAGTTTGGAGGATGTTGACATCTCACAGGGCGTAGGATTGCCTGTTAGAAGAGCCCTCTGGCTCTGCACAGGGACTAAGCTGGCATCAGCCAACTACCTTGGGAGCATTCCTAATTTGACTCCACTCCACCCAGTTGGTGACTTTATTTTCTGAACTGCCTCAGGGGGCTCCCGGTTGACATAATCTTTTCTTTCATATGTACCTTGCAATTGGTTTATTTGACATGGTCATATAGTACCTATCTTTTTTCTTCTTTTACCTAATAAACTGAGTCATCTTATTGCAGTACAGCTGTCGGGGGTTGGGGGTGTATGATTTCAGAATGTCTGATTCTGTGTCTCACTTTTTGTGACTGACTTGCCAGGGCCATCTCTTGCTGATTGGAGCATAAGCCTTTATAGCCTGCTTATTTTGTTATGAACTGATGCTGACACACCAGTAAAATTATTTCATATAATATAAATGATCTAAATGGCCTGGTAACGTGGTATAGGATAATGCAATATCTTCCCAATGTGCTGCTTAATGTTATAGTCCTAAAGGAAACCCATTTATCTACAGGGGAACATGATAAACTGACCTGGTCTGGTTACTGCTTGGTTGCGGCTTTCTCCTATCCTATGGACAAATGTAGTGGAAAGCTATTTTAATGCCCTCATCTACTCCCTGTGTGCCTCAGGATCAGATTAGAGACTCTGAGATCCATTTTGTACTGCTTTCTGGTCATTTGTATGAACAACCTGTGATTTCAGTGAATGCATATCTCCCATCTGATAGTGATAAGGTGGTTCCTTGTTCTATCTTTAATGAACTATTGTATATACAGTTTGGACAGCTGATATTGGGGGTTGATTTTAATTTAATTATTTTCCCTGCTTTGGATTTCTTCTGCCCCCCAATTCCGGGTTACGAGTTCTCAAAAATACCACTGGGCCCAGCTTGACCAACTAGGCTTATTGGATATTTGGTGCAGGCTCCATTCATCTGTCTGCTCCTCACTCATTATTCCTCCCATCATGGGAGGTATGCTAGGCTGGATTATTTCTTTACATTAGTGATGAGCTATCAAGAGGTACATAATTTCATACATGGCCCAATGATACTTTCTGATCAAGTCCCCCACTTTTTTCTATGCACCTGGAAAAGTCACGTAGACGTACCCATTGACATTTTAATCTCTCTCTCTTCTGAAGGATAAGTCCTTGGTTGAAACCATGGAGGAGAACATTGCCCAAGTCACAGCACATAGTTCAGACTCAGAGATTTCACCTCCAGTATTGTTGGTCATGGTCAAGACTGTGATCCATGGTGAGAAAATCTCTTACACTTTCCAGAAATCCTGCCAGAGGGAGGATAAATATAATTCCTTATTGGACTTGCTACAATCATTGCTGGACCTGCATGAGGCAGAGGGTAGGGAGAAGGAATCACAAATCACGATGCTGAAGCATGTTCTGCTGGACATAACAGAAACTGGATTGAACAAGCCTTGCTTTATCTTACATTGCAATTCCAGGAGGAAAGGGCCCACAGAACTAGGACTTTGCATTTCTGCCTTTGGGCCAGGTGTAAGAGAGTGTGTCACTTGCAGCTTCATGACATTATTACAGGACAAATGGAATGCAAGGCAGACCAGTTGCAGACAATACTTAGAGATTATTGTAAACAGTTATACTCTAATTCTAACCCCACGCCCTCTCAAAAGGTTATTGGCTATCTCGTGAGACTCCCCTTTCCTCACCTCAGAGATGAGGTGAGGATTAAGCATTCAGAAACCTTTTGTTGTTTTGTTTTGTTCTGATATGGATTTTGCAAAAAGGGAACTTTGTCTTACTACCAACACCACTGTCATGCCAGCAGGTGTTATGGTGAGGGGACACTAAAGATTCGCAGGTGGGTGGGTAGAGGCACCCGACAAGGAGAGGCAGGAGATGTACACAGAGGTCCAATGAAGCAAAGACTTTTATTCAACTGGGAAAGATGACACAGTCACAGAGGAAAATGACAACAATAACAGCAGGAGAAATTGGCAAAATAATGACTATCTATGCTGTAAATTAACACATGAGCAATTATTCCTTAGGTCTGCAAGGTGTGCTATGGCCTAAATTCTTGTATTTCTCTTTTGAACCAAGTGCTCTATGACAAATGCCTGGTCGACTACTAGTACTAAGAGCTCTTAAGTAACCTTAGACCACTGCACTGCTACAATGAGCATAGGAATGTAATCCACTTTAGAGTCCACTTTTGGCATGACTGAGTCTGTCACAGCGACTTTGTCTAGAGGAAAAGGAAGGTACTTGTACAAACAAGGAACTTGGTTGCATTGCTGGATTGATGCTTCAGTGATGAGGCTATGTAAAGCCACCAAGTATTAAGACAGGATTGGTAAACAGGCGATGAGTTCATCAGCAAAAAGACACTCTCTTGGGCTGTCGGGACAAGAGAACCAAACGAAAACAACAAAGGGGATCCTTCTAAGTGAGCCCCTTCCTCGGGCTTCCATAACAAAAAGAACAACAGAAGATTCTTCGGCAAGAGCCCTCCAATGGACTGCAAAGATGAGGAACACTAAAGAGAAGATGCTTTGGCACAAACCCTCCCAGTGGGCTGCCAGGATGAGGAACACTGAAGAAAAAGCTCCTGCACAAACCCTCAAGTGGGCTGCTAGGTTGAGATGAACTGAAAAAGTTGTTTTGGCACAAACCCTCCCAATGGGCTGCCTAGACAAGGAACACTGAAGAAAGGGCTCCAGCACAAGCCCCTCAATGTACTGCTAGGATGAGATGTACTGAAGAATATGCAAGGAGCAGAAGTGAAGATGTAACCAGAACAATGCTGGTCTTTGGATGGGGATCCATGCTGAAGGTCTTCGGATATTAGTCCTAGTGGTACCTCAAAGAAAAGCAAAATAACTAACGGGTGACAAATCTTCTTAACACTGAGCAGGGCGATCCCTTACTAATGAGCCAATGTGGCTCCTTTGCTTACTGAGCACCTTATCAGGGTAGGGCCATAGCTGGAGCAGGTTAGTAGATGGGCCTCTATTAGCTGATGGCTACACTAACTAGGTGGGACAAGTACATTGAGATGCGTTGATGAGGTATCCAAGCAGGAAAATGCACATGCAGCTGACTCAGGAGCTCAGTGGTGAGATGACTCTGTACCAGGTGGTCGAGGCAACTTGACAATTCTCTGGAACAGTTGTTGACAGTTCAAGACTTATACCCAGGTTGTAGGAGAAGTTAGCAAAGTTCAGGGTGACTGCTCATAGCTGAAGATTCTTGACACAGTTAGGGGGCAGTTGCCAGTAGCAGAGAGAAAGTAATATAATTCAGGGCAATTGTCAGTGGCAGAGAGAAATTAGTGCAGTTTGGTGCAAATATTAGGTTCCAGGAGCAATTAAGGCAGTACCGGGGCAATTAACAATTTCTGGAGGCAAGTAACACAGTTTGGGTTAAACAGCATAGCCCAGGGAAAATGGCATAGTTTGGGGGAATACCATGGTTCCGGGCAGATATCGTAGCTCTAGGGCAAATATCACACCTCAAGGCAAATGTCATAGTTCAGTACAGTTCAGAAAAAATAACACAGTTTAGTTCAGTTTAGGGCAATTAGCACACTATCAGAAGCTTTGTCACCCTAATCACCCATGTTGCCTGCCCTGGGATCACTCTCCCCTTTCACTAGCCCTTTTACTGGGCTTACTAGCCCACTCTAAATTTTGTCTTCCTCTATGTGTGGTCCAGAGGTGGGAAATATCTATTATCCCCCTCCCACCAATGTGACCTCAGTCGCTGCTACAGTGCCCTAGGTGCATTTTATTTTGATAATTGCAATGGCAAGAGTGCTCTTTTTTTTTTTTATGTTTACTTGCGTGCATGTGCAAGAAACATTATGTGGCAGCTTAGGAGAGAAGCGAGTTGTGGAGGTGCAGTAGTGTGGTAGCCAATGCCAGCACTGCATTTGTGGGCTTGGTGGTGTGCACCCAATGCAGGCCCAGTGTCCTGATGACACTGGTTCTGCAGAAGTGCCACCAACTTGAAACAATTTGACTGTTATAATGAGGGGCTGCCTCATCATTGTAGCGTCAGCAATTCCACTGCAATGAGGGAGCAATCCATCATTGCAGGGTGATACCTCACCTGGGGAAACAGTACCAGGAATGTGGCGCTCTATGTGGCTGCCTCAGAGTTGATGGGGGTGCCCAATTCACCTGTCGGCATGCCCCTGACCCCCCTTCATTTGCTGACGGGAAGCCCAGTCCCTGTCGGCATAATGTCCCCACCCCCCAGGTTTCTGTTATGTGCCGAGGGGGTGCCCAATCCTCCTCAGCATCATGCACCCCCCCCAACAGTCTTTGTTTGTTGACGGGGGGCCCAATCCCCATTGGCTTCAGTACCACTCTTCCCAGTTCAATTTGCCAATGAGGGATCCCACTCCCCGTTGGCATAATGTTCCTACCTCCTCGATTTCTGCTGTATGCCAAGGGGGGTCCAATCCCCCTCGGCATCTTGCACCCCATCCATTTTGTGCTGACAGGGGCCCAATCCCCTCGGCTTCGGGTCCTCCTCCCCACAATGATGTGCACACTGGGAGCCCACCCAGTGTACCAAACACACCTCATAAAGAAGAAAATCGACCCATGTAATCTGTTTTTACCTGTGAAACAAGAAAATGGTCCCTCATGGTCTCTCCTGCCCCTCCCCAACCCCCACCCACTCTCTGCACACCCTGCCTCCCACCCCCACACCCCATACTTACCTCCTGAGCCCAATGCGACGATCTTTAGTGGACCGGTGGACAACTTTGGTGCAATTCTTGGGCATTTTTGGGAATGCTGGCATCAAATTTTCAACATGGGGTTATTGGCACCCTTCCCCATGAATTCAGTCACTGTCATGGCTTTATCTGGTCCCAAAAGGTGATTTCACGGTCACTGCATGAAATCACCTTTTGGGACTGATTAATGAAATGACAGTGCCACTGTTCACGAGGTGGGCTATCAAAAAGCCTATATTGCAAATTTGGTGAAAAAAATCCAAAAAATTAATGTTTTATGAGTGTGCGTTATGTAGTTTCCATGCACGTTTGCAACTTCATTTTTCAACATTGGCCTTTTTCCCCACCTCCTTATGAATGTACAGCTGTAATTTTTCACATCCAGGCTGAAATGTGTTTTCGCACTTCCAGCACAGAATACCACTGTTGCAGTGGGAAATCAGTGTTTGGGACAGATTAATAACAAGCGAGTGGGAGAGGGGGAGTGAGCAAGCTCAACAGAGCTCTGTCGGAACTGCTGCGGATTTCTTTGTGAGCAGAAAATGGTGCCAATGCAGGCAGAAGCCCAGTACAAAAGGGCAGCCTGCAGCACTGGGAGAAACAGAATGAGTGAGTGAGAGAGGGAGAGTGAGTGAGCTCAACAGAGCTCTGTCGGGGCTGCTGAAGGTTTCTTTGTGGGCAGAAAAAGGCACCAATGCAGGCAGGAGCCCAGCACAAAAAGGAAACCTGCAGCGCCGGAAGAAACATAATGAGCGAGTGAAAGAGGGGGAGTGAGCGATCTCAACGGAGCTCTGTCGGGACTTTAGAGTTGCCCACTCACCTGCCCAGGGTCCTGTGTGGTCCTATATTACAGCAGGGTCTCTAGGGTGGAGATAAAGTAATGATTGAATACTTTTATGATTGCAGTAATAATACAGATTTAGTTGCTCTGTTTAATTATCTAACTGAGCTAAATACTGAGCTATACTGTAATAATACATATTTCTTTGTTCTGTTTATTTCTCTAATTCAGCTGAGTAATACTTGGAGTGCAATACGATTTTTAACTGGCTAAGTGAAACTATGAGGGTTGAGAACAAAAAATATGGTAGCTGAGGGGTGAAAAACGGACAAGAAGGCTTCAGGATTGCTACAGTAATACAGTATCTAATGGATGAGATTTGAGACTGAATTAACCTGGTTGGCAAGGGGGCAGTAGGGGGGACTAGTGTGGGGGGAAACATGAATTTTAGTTAATAGGGCCCAAACAGCTGTAGTAGATTACAGAAACTGGGAGTAAGAGCCCGTAACGTAAGATGGGCACCAAAATGGGGCAGGTGCCGCGTGTCAATAGGGCGGGCATCTTTGGAAGGGTGGTGGGGTGTACAGGGTGTGGGTCCACCATGATCCTGGACTGGGCTTGGAGGATGGAGGGTGTATGCTCTGTAGACAATTGGCTAGTTTGAGTGAGGAACTGTGGAGGTTAGGAGGATCTAAGTGGCAGAGCAGATGAGTATTGGAAGGCATCCTAGCTGAGGGGGGATAGGGGATGGCAAGGGGGGACGGGGAAAGAACAACTAAGGACTGAAACTGACCCCAGTATCAGAGACACTAGCAGGAAAGAGAGGAGAAGGAAGGGGATGCCCTTGGTGAGGGAGGAGGCCTCCTGATGTGGGAGGAAGAGACCATGAGGAGTACCAGGGGAGAGAGCAGCTGCCTGTGGGAAGGGAAGGACCAGGGGTGGGACTGGGGGAGGACAAGTAGGAGGGGGGATCCGATGGGGAAGAGATGTAGCAGGGTATCGACTAGGAAAGATTCGGCCTCTGTTTTGGGAGGGGCAGAAACATACTGAAGGGGGAGGATAAGTGGGGCATGAGAGGGATGGCAACAGGTAGAGGAAGAGATAGTGAGCAAGAAAGGGTAGAAGGGGGGCTAGTGAGGAAGGAGGGGGTGACTGGAGGAGAGAAGGCTATGGGAAGGGGAAGGATGGGAGGGGCATCACTATCGGGGTCAAAGGGAATGGGGGCTCTAAATTAACAACAACAGTAATAGGAGAGGGGTTGGAAATTAGCAGGGAAGGAGTGGAGGTCAACATGGGAAGCCCAGTAAGAAGTAGGCAGGCTGGGAAGGGGTTCAAGAGGGATGGGAGGAATAAGGCAGAGAAAAGGGGTGAGGCAGAAATAGGGGACGCAGATACAGAAGTCACAGAGGGTGCAGCTGGCAGGGGTAAGGGGCAGGAAAGAATGAATACTGGGGTGGTGGAAGGGGCATTAGAAGGGAAAGGGGGGTAAGGGACTGGGGGTACTTGTCCTGGGGATTCTATACTGAAACGGGTGAGATGGGACAGAAGGAGGGAAAGGCACAGCCATATTTGGGTTAAAGCTATCCCTGGGTTGACTGCAAGATGGGCAGGCAGTGCTCAAATATGCAGCGAGGATGAGGAAGAAACCTCATTTACTGTTACATGTGGGTACAAATGACTTGACGGGGAGACTGTGGAAGTAGTGAAGTGGAGGTTCTAGGAGTTGAGCAGGCAGCGTGAGAGCATGAGGGAGTCGGTGGCATTCTCGGAGGTACTCCCGGTACATGTGCAAGAGTGGGGAGGAAGGGTAGGATCAAGGAGTTCAACGAGTGGCTGAGGGATTGATGCCACACCAAAAATTATGGGTTAGTGACTAACTGGGATAGGATCTGGGGGAATAGTGACTTGTACACGGCAGACAGGCTACACTTGAGCAGGGAGGGGATGGGAGTATTAAAGGTGGGATTAGAGGGGTATATCTCTACTAAGGTGGATTTAAACTAGTGGAGGTGGTTGGCCAAAAGACTGAGGTCCTGAGGAAGATGCGTTCTGAGTCTAAGCGCTGAGGAGCTTGTGTTGTGTTTTTTTGCCGTGACCGTTTGTGCCAATTTGTTTAATAAATTCAACTACTTTTGAATTCTTTTGGCATCTGTTATTACTAAGGCCTGAGTGCAGTGCTAATTGTGTGTTTTTGAAGAGTGTTTGGGACTGGCCACCCCGTCCAACTGCACCAGTCACTTATATGGGGATTGATCCAATCGCAGCGCAAGCATCTGGTTTAAACAGAGGCCACAGTAGCCTGCACCAGGGCCAGGAGTAGGAAAAGCAGAGCCAATAAACCATGCTGGCTGAAGAAGGAACTGCTGCAAGAGGTGAGGGCATAGAGGGCTGCATATTGGAAGTACAGGAGAATAGGGAAGGGAGATGATAAGGAAGCTTACGGGAGTTGGTCAAGGGAGGTAGCCAGGAGGGTGAAAAAAGCTAAGGCCTCAAGGGAATTAAGGTTAGCAGAGGGCATTAAGGGAGGGGAAAAGGACTTTTAAGGAATGTCAGGGAAAAGAGTAAGTGCAAGGAACATATTGTGAGGATAAAGCAGGGAGCGGATTGGGTGGAAAAGGGGGAGGAGCAAGTGGAAATTATAAATCAGTACTTCTGCTCCATTTTCACTGAGAACAGGGATGGTCCACTACCAGCATGGGCTGGGGGGTGGGGGAGGGGGAGGAGGTGACGGACAATGTGATCACAGGGACTAGAGTGCTAGAGGGGCTGAGGGCAGCAAGGGTGGACAAGGCACCAGGTCCCGAAGGCATCCACCCCATGGTGCTGAGAGAGATGGCAGAGCTGTTGGCTGAGCCACTGGTAGATCTGTTCAACACCTCCCTGGAAATGGGGTGTGTGCCCCAGGACTGGAGGGTGGCCCATGAGGTGCCCATACACAAGAGTTGGCTTAGGGAGGAAACAGGAAATTATTGGACGGTCAGTCTCACGTCCATAGTGGGTAAGGTTATGGAGGCGATACTGAAACAGAGGCTGGTGGCATTCCTAGAGAGTAATGGCCTTCAAGATGGGCAGCAACACGGGTTCATCTCAGGGAGGTCTTGTCAAACCAGCTTAATAGAGTATTATGACTGGGTGACAAGGGAGTTGGACAGGGGCCGTGTGGTACATGTCCTGTACTTAGACTTCAGTAAGGCCTTTGATACAGCGTCTCATGGGAGACTGGGGGGAAGGTGACAGCAGTGGGGGTGGAAAAAAAGCTGACTAAATGGACAGAGACCTGGTTACAGGGAAGGGTGCAGAGGGCAGTGGTGGTGGGGGAGCTCTCGACACCTAGACCACTGACAAGTGGGGTGCTGCAGTGATCAGTGCTGGGCCCGGTGCTATTTGAACTCTTTATCTATGATATAGAACATGGAGTGGGGAGCTGGGTTAGTCTGTTCGCAGATGATACCAAATTGAGGGTAGTGGTGGACAAAGAGGACGGAAGGGAAAATTACAGGGGTACCTAACCAAAATAAAGACATGGTCAGTGGAGTGGCAGCTAGGATTCAATGCAAAAAAGTGTAAGGGGATGCACTTCAGGCCTAAGAACCAGAAGAGGGACTATTGGCTGGGGTGGGTGAGGTTGGAGATCACAGAGAAAGAGAAGGACCTAGGGGTGCTGGTAACAGGGAGCATGAACAACTCATCCCAGTGTAGGAGAGAGCAGCAGCGAAGGCAAACAGGATGCTGGGGTGCATTGCAATGGTGTTCTCATCCAGACACAGGGATGTGATCCTATCTCTCTACAGATCATTGGTCAGACCGCACCTGGAGTACTGTGTGCAATACTGGAGGCCATACCTAAGGAGATATATAATGTTGCTAGAGGAGGTGCAAAGGAGGGCAATAAAAATGTTAAAGGGATGGAAGGAAAGGAACAGGAAGTTAAGCTGAATGAGCCGAACATGTACACACTGGAGGAGAGGAGGGATGGGGAGATATGATTGAAGCGTTTAGGTACCTGAGGGGGTAAATAAACCTAGCACTGAGGGGGTGTATAAACTGAGAAGTGGAAGAGAGATGAGGGGGCATGGACTAAGGATGGAAGGGGGACGTTTCAAGAGGGAAATGAGGAGACACTACTTCACTAAGATGGTGGTGTCTAGTTGAAATGCGCTGCCAGAGGAAGTGGTAACATGTAGGACAGTCAATAGCTTTAAGGACTGGGATAATGCAAGAGGAAGAGTCAGGAGGGCAGGGGCTGGGACAAGCGGGAGAGGAACTGAGGAGGAGGAGACTGGGGAAGCTACAATCTATGGTGCAAGCTGCACACTCTGGCAGATTTAGATAGACCAATTGGTCTGTTCTGCTGGCAGATTCATATGTTCGTATGTATGTTCATATGTAAAATCACAGTGACTCTGTTCATGACCAGAGGTGCTAAAATGCCTGTGTTGAAAAATTGGTGACAAACATCCATAAAATAACTGTGTTACAAGCGTGCGTTGTGCAGTTTCCACGCACCCTCATAACTTCACAAATTTGTTATACTTTCACTCCAGATTTCCAACACTGCCATTTTTTCAGACCTCCTTATGAACAGTACAGCTGTCATTTTTTACATCCTTCCTGAAATATGCGTTTAGACACCTGGCGCAGAATAGCACGGTTGCTGTAGGATATCAATGTTTGGGACAGATTAAGAAAATCATACTGACAGTGTTCATGAACAGAGGTCACAAAATGCCTATGATGAAAATTTGGTGAAATAATTCCATTAAATGACTGTGTTACGTGCATGTGTTGTGCAGTTTCCACGTACGCTTGGAAGTTCTAGCATTTTTTATATTTTCACTACCGATCTTCAACATTTCCATCTCTTCACACCTCCCTCCCTATGAGTGGTGCAGCTGTCATTCTTCACATCCTGCCCAATCTGTGTTTTCATACATCTGGTGCATAATTGCATGGTCGCTGTGGGAACTCAAAGTTCGGGACACATGGACAAACTCACAGTGCCACTGTTCATGAGAAGAGGTCCCAAATGCTTTCATGAGGTGGGGGTCACAAAAAGACCATGTTGAAAGTTTTTAGTGCAAATACCAAGAAATACCCGGGGCATTAGGGTTTCTAACCATAATGTTCCACCCTGTACAGACTGACAGGCATCAGGGGTGTGCCTTTGGATTGCCAACTGTAATGTTCATGCCATTCCACCCCCACCCAATCTCCACCCTGCAGCCAGTGGCAGGCATCAAGGTTTGCCTCGGACTCTTCGCCCCAGAGTTCACCCCATTCTCCTATATTGCACCCATTTCAGCGTATGTCCTTAGGGAGTGGGGTGACTGTAGTGCTGAACACCCCAAGGCACACCTCAGCACTTGTTGGTGTCTGCAGGATTGGGTGAGGTGAAATGGCTTGAATGTTATGGGCGACAACCCAAACACATACCCCAATGCCCGTCCATCTCTGCAGGTAGGAGGTGGGGTTGGCATGAAGTTCAATACCTCACTGCCATTCCTACTCTGCATCTGTCTAACTCAGGCATTTCCAATGCTAATACCAGCAAGCAAACATTTGGCATTGACAAATGCTTGTTTTATGATGGGGCCTGCTTTACCCTGCCCTGCTCCTTCTGGAGTTTTAACTTTTTAACATGCTTCAGGACACTGTGGTAACAGGCATGAGACAGGAAATAATGGATTTACAGAGGGGTCAAGAGCATATCATCATCATGGAATGTATGGTACCTTTCTTGTACAGTATGCCCTGCAAGTCCATTGGTCCACACTGAGGACCAATAGGCTTACAACTCATACTGTAAGCTGTCAGTGGGCAGGTGGCTGGGAGGTATGTGGCGGGTTGCAGCTGCCCACCGATGATGGGGGCTGGGTGGGCTGGGGGTCCTGTGTGTGTGGGACTTACCACTGGACCACCAGAGATATGTGGATTACTACTTCACTGGTGATCGGGCATTTGGGTGGGAAGGGGGGATCCACTGGACCACCAGGGTTATTTCTTTACTACATGCGATGGTGATCAGAGGGTTGGGATGGGGAGAGGGTACCAGTAGACTACCAGGGCAGATGTTGATAGTAAATTATTGTGATTGGTGCTACAGGCGGGGAGGGGGGTACCACTAGACTACAAGGTATTATAACCATATCAGTTTACTGGTGATTCAAGCTACAGGCAGGGAGGGGGGAACCACTAGACTCTCAGGGACAGTCTTGACATATACTTTTGCTGATCAGTGTTACGGGAGGGGAGGAGGTGCCACTGGACTACCAGGGATGGTTTGGGTGCTGGTGGATGGTGTTCTTGCTGGGTGGGTGGCCACCCACAGCTGGTGGCTGCTGTGTTGCACCTTGCAATACAGCCACCTGCCTGTGGGTGGTCAGCATTTGAGCCTTTGTTTCTGGCTCAACTTTGTGCCACACTATGCGGCACATCTAGAGGTTTTTCCAGCAGACGAGCTGCACATTCCGTGCTGAATATCAGGATGTGCCACATATGCATGGGCACGTCCCCTTCAGATGTGCCGCATACACTGCCATTGCACCCCGGCACCTCAGGACTTGTGCTGCACCAGTCCCTCTTTTGAATATCACACTGGGGCGCATTGCTGGAGTTGTGCTGGTGCAACTCAGTTGTGCCATGTGCAACCCCTTTGAATAGCTGGGCCATAGTATATATTATTTATCTTTTATATTACTTTTTGTGTATACTGCTTGAGTATCTTAGACTGATTTTCTTTTTTTTTCAGGCCTTGTAGAAGTTCTCTCAGATGCTCTACGCCTTTGGGTGAGCCAATTGTATATTAATTTCAGGGGGCCATTGGTCTTCTCAGCTTCACGGCTAATGTTCTAACCAGAAGTCCTTCCTTTGGTGCTCATTCTGTGATATACCTATTGGTGTGGATTTTTACCTCTGGGATTTCTAAATATTGTAAGGGTCTGTATCCCTTCTCTATGAGTATGGACCTAGAGCAGATCACAAGAGTCACATATTTGTAAAGCATTTGAAGATCTTGAAGACTTGATGAACACTAAGGGACATTAAGGGACTTTGGAAAGCATCAACATTTGGCTGGATTCAGCATGATTCTAACTAGAGTCTGGGACAGATTTAATCAATATTTAATTAATATTTACTAATATTTCAAGGCTTGACTTTTGACCTTTGATTTTTGAGTCTGCAAGTAGTAATTGTCTATAATTGTTTTCACATCTGTGACATTCTGGTAATTTGATGACTTGCTGACCTGATCTCATTTAATTTTACAAGGGGAGGCCAAGCGGAGGCCAGGAAATTTTGCCCCATTGTTTCACTAACTATTGCTGCTGTTGTGCTGTTGTATTGCTGCTATTCTGTTCATCTTTTTTTTTTTCTTTTTTTGCTGCTATTATTGCTACACTATATGTATGCTTTCAGATTGTGAATTAATTAGTGCAGTAATCTTATTGCTGTTATACTTCTTTTAGACTGAGTGTGTGCCCTGACGTAGGTCTAAGTGCAATATGGTTAATACCAGGTTATAGAGGCTTCAAAATATCAGTTATCTCCTTTAGCACAAGAGCTCCCTGTTAAAAAAGTGATGGCCACTAAAATCAGTCTAAAATAACTGACCACCTATTTAAGACTGCAGACAATATTAGTAAAACTTCTACGCTGACAGTAGAGAAATCTAATATCGCTACCTCTGTTATAGACCAGTTGGGTATAGACAAAACTGTTTAAAATGTTAGAACTAGTAGTATTGCATCTATTTACAGTCTGTGCGATCATCTCAACGTATCCTCCAATTCTTGGCATACAGACGGTAACCTAAGTGAATATCCCTCTGGTACTCAGGAAGTTCAAGGTACTAGTTTACAATAGATATCTAGTAATAAAGAGGTCTTAAGTTGTATAATACAAGACTTGCATGTCACTATTAATGGGCTTAAAGCCTGTCAGGAGAAAATTACTGGCACTAAATACAGTGGCCAGAGGCAAAACAACTCTAAGCCCTTATTTATCACTGATTATTTAAGTAATGCTCTGGGCCTTACTTATATTTCTGATCATCTACTGGTAGATAAAGATATGATCTCTTTGCTAAGAAACCCTCATTAGCTAACTGAATTATGATTGACCAACTCATCATTAATTGGGAGCTCAAGGAAAACCTAAGATCATATGTAGCTATTAATAGAGACAACACTGATGAGATATTGGCCAAATTGCCACATATTGACCTCTATAGTGATCAATCCATAGCTCAACATGATTCAGTACAGATAGTTGAGACCAATTCAAATAGACCAGATTTTAGTACTTTCCACAATCCTGAAAGCCGTATTACTATTAGCAAAAGAAGGAATAAAAGGGATATGGGCAAACCCCAAAATAAGAAAAAATGGAATAGAAAGAGTAAAACTTCCGAAGTTAAACCAGAGCAAACTCAGAACTTGCAGTGTCTGAATGTAGTAGACACTAAACAGGCTGACATTTCTCTCATGACACTTGAGCCAGAAGTTGTAACTAAGGATATCATTATTGATGACCCTATTCAAAATATAGATATTGGAACTGGGGTAGAGGATGAAAAACAATGTGGAATTAATTGCAATGGGGATATGATATCACATTTGAGACTCCTGGAAACTGAACTTAACTTACTTAATCAGCAGCTGGGAAGACCCCAACTGGAGGGAATTAATATGGAGGACATAGAGGACCTGGTAATTAAAAAAGGTTGTGCTTCAACATCTAGTGGCAATAATAAATTGTATGTTTAGGCTCAGAATAGTTACAGAGTAAGCGAGAACATGATCTTGAGACCTAATATGTATGAAACTGCTTATAACAGCAAGCCTTTACTCAGGCTATTATGACCATCTAATTGGGGTAATTTTGTGACCCCTAATCTTAAGAAATAGCTCATGCAATTACTAAACAAAGAGTTTGAAATAGAACCTGATGGTAAAATAGAAATAAGAGATATCCCATTAGTGGAGGCCTCCATGCCTGAGATTGTATTTCAGTCTCCACGCATTGCCAATCATGTCTGGACAAATAGTGATATCCTAGGGGAATGATAGTTAATTGTTACATATCCAAACAGTGATTCCTTTAACCTTAAGGACCAAATAAAACAAGAGGCCAACCACAAGCATTGGAACAACCTTGCATCTGTTTGTTTGAAATGGACATTTTGGCAAAGGAATCCTGTGCTAAATTGACCATTACGATTAAAGAACTGTTTTCAAGCTTCTTGAAAATTCCCTTTGGACCTAAGGATTACATTATAGCCAAAAGGTGGGATGGCAGCACTCAAATAGATATATATACTAGTACAAGAGAACTTGATGGTAAAATCCTTACAAAAAGTACTGTCTTAGACATGTTAGGGATCAATATATGTTATGGTGACATTTTAACATCTGAGATGGAAATAAAAATAATGGAAGTTGAGAATGTTGATACAGATCTCCCTTTGAGTAACAGATTTATGGCTATTGCAGGATATGATGATATTTGACTGGGCTCACAAACTGTAAACAGTATTGAATCTTTGGCAAAAAAAAAAAACAGGTATTACCTTACTATCTTGGAACATTGCTGGTGGAACACAAAAATTTCAGATGAAGATTGGAAGAAATACATCCAGGGTTTTGACTTATTGTGCATACAAGAGGCATGGTATAGTGCCTCAGACAGTATCAGTTTAAATAGATATAAATGTTTCCAGTTGATAGGTAAAAGATTTAATTGTAATGGTAAATACACTGGTGGACTTATTATATTTGCTACTGTAAGACTGGTGTATTTTCCAATGTTTATTGTTGGAAATTACATGACAATTTTACAGTTCTTTTGTTGGGTATTAAGAATAAGAGATTGGTCTTGATTAGTGGATATATTCCTCCTGAAAACTAATTACTTCCTCCCTGTATTATGGGATGACTGTTCTAATATTATCACAGAAGTGCTAATTTTATATCCTCAAATGCTCACATTGGATCTTATGATGGGCTATTAGAAAATTCTATCTGGATGTACAATGAGACATCAAATGATGGATTCCTAAGAAAACTAAGGATACCAAAACAGAGCAGGGAAAAAAATGAATTGATATTATAGGCAGCTTTGACCTTTATCCCCTGAATGGCAAATTTAAAGGAGACAACTTTGGGGATGTTATGTACATCTCTACAAGAGGTCCCTCAACTACTGATCTGGCCCTCTGGTCTGGTTTCATAGAGATGTGGCATGATGTGGCTAATTAATTAGGTTCTGAGAGTGATCATTTCCTGGTTGTCTTGGAGCTAGCCATTCAGAAAGAAGCTAATAGGTCTACTGAATTGGTACTGTTCTCAGAAATTAGAGCCATTGATAAAATCAGATGGTACAGTAATGCAGAGGAAGTAATTTGCCCCTTGATTAGCACTTCTCCCCTTTTGATACATCTAGACGTAATTTAGTCTATGCATGCTTCTCAGATATCAGAACTTATTAATGCTTTATTTTTCTCACATTAAATTCAAATTGACACCTCCACCTTGTTGCCATAATTCTTTTAAGCATGTGGGATGGTATGATCTGGAATGAAGAAAAATTAAAAGTGAGATTCGCAAGCTGCATAAATTCTATAGAAAAATGCATCTAGAGTTCTACTAAAGAAGCTTAATAGGAAGTGGTGACATTATAAATTGGTCATTAAGATCAAAAAACATGTATTTCACAAAAAACAATGGGACTTGATGTTAGAAGTAGCTACCACTAATAATACAAAAAAAAATCTGGACAGTGCTTGCTAAGGGCATGAATGCATATAAAACTATTATTGATACCAATATAGATGAAAGTACATGGGTAGCATATTTCTCAAATAGTTTTTATGATCCAAATGAACAAGAGTAACATTTTCTCATGGATCAAACCTTGAGAAATAAACTATCATTTTCTCTTATGGAGGTATTTGCTGCCATCTGTACCCTTAAAAGAAATAAAGCTGTGGGCCCAGAAGGCATACCTGCCGAGATTTTTATAAGTTACCCTTTCTTCTGGAGTAAAGTGCTAATAGTTTACTTTAATAAATATATTGCATCTAATATCTTCCCACAGACTTGGAAAGGTGCACATATTATTTATGTTCATAAAAAGGGTCCTCTTAGCCTCCCTGCTATGTACAGACCCATTAGTTTATTGGATGTTACATTGAAATTATTCTCTAAAATAGTGCTTGAGAAGTTAAAAGTCCAAGTAGATAGAACTAGTGGAATACCAAAGTTCCAAGCTGGATTCAGACAAAATGTTTCCACTACTGATAATATTTTTATCATGCAACATCTAATAGAGAAATATGTTTTTCTTCTCAAGCAAATGCTTTATACTGTATTTATCGATTATTCTGCTGTGTTTGATTCTGTTTCTAGGAGTACATTATGGGCTGTTTTATGTGAGAGAGGCATAGAGGTTAATTTGGTACATCTAATAGCAAGCCTCTATCAAAATACCTGGGCAAAAGTTAGCATGGGAAAATATGGCAAATTATCATCCCCTTTAAAACAAACAAAGGGGTGCATCAAGGCTGTGTTTTGGTCCTGCTTCTTTTTTCCCTGTATGTTGATAAAATGTAAATAATATTGAGTCTCTCCCCTATGATTCACCTAAAATTCTGGCCTCCACTTGCCCTCTGCTTGCTTACTCAGATGATATTGTTTTATTTTCCTTAACCAACCAAGATTTGCAGACTAAACTAACTTATACTCAACAACACTCCTCTATACTAAAGTTCAAAATTAACTTAAAAAAAAGTAGTTATTTTTGGAGATAAAAAACAGTTGGTACTTGGATAATGGAAGGGAAGAAAGTGCAAGTAGTCTCGTGTTACACTTATTTGGGGATAGAGTTCCATTCTAGTGAAACTTGAAGATCTTTGTATAAGGTTCTATTAGAGAAACATAAGAAGCCATTGGAGCATTGAATTGATTCAACTATAAGTATGGTGGATGTACAGTCAAGCCTTTTCTTCAAGTTATACAAGCTAAGTTAGAAGAACAGCTTTTATATGGTGCTGAGATCTGGGACTTGAAAGGTAATACATTTGCTTGCTTAATGTCCCTTTTGTATAAAAATTTAAGGTGTATACTAAGAATTGGGTATTCTTGTCCCTCTGGTTACTTGCGATCTGAACTAGGTCTTACAAATTTAAGGACAAAAATGGACTCTAGAAAGCTGAACTATTGAATCAAGATCACCAGAACTTCTGAAGAAATGGTGATATAACAATGTCTTACTGAAAAGGACTTTTGGTTCTACTTGGGATAAAGAGGAGACTGCTGGTATCCAAAGCTTATATCGCTTTTTGATAAATATTCTATAGTAAACCTGAAGAAAATGGTTGACAAAGGCATCACCTTAAGCCTTAGATATAAGAATTAGATTACAAAAAGAGTAACTAATTACTGGAATTGTGAACATCTGAAGTGTGTTGCAGAATCACACTATTCAAATTGGTTTAGTAAAAATAATTTTTACTTTGGTTATAAACCATACTTAGACACATATACTTATACAGATACTTATACAGGGTTCAGTATTGGGTCCAGTCCTTTTTAATGTCTTCATAAGTTACATTGCAGAGGGACTTGAAGGAAAAGTATGCCTCTTTGCAGATGACATAAAGATCTGCAACAGGGTTGATACACAAGGAGGCGTGGAAAGGATGAGAAGGGACTTGGCAAGGTTGGAGGAATGGTCAGAAGTATGGCAGCTAGGATTCAATGCAAAGAAGTTCAAAACAATGGACCTGGAAAACAAGAACCCTGGGGAAGAATACACAATGGTGAGGGGAGGTAGTAACAACAACAAAAATGGAAAGGGACTTGGGGGTAATCATGTCAGATGACCTTAAGGTTGGCAAGCAATGTGAGAAGGCAGTAGGGAGGGCTGGGAGAATACTGGGATGCATAGGGAGAGGCATCAGTAGCAGAAAACAGGAAGTTGTTATCCCTCTGTACAGACAGTTGGTGAGACCCCATCTGGAGTACTGCATCCAGTTCTGGAGACCCCATCTCCGCACGACATAGGCAGGATAGAGGCAGTCCAGAGGAAGGCAACTAAAATGGTGCAGGGTCTGCAAGAGAAGCCATATGAGGAGAGACTAAAGGAGCTTAATATGTACCCTTGAGGAAAGAAGGAGGGGACATGATAGAAACTTTTAAGTACCTCAGTGGAATCAACAAAGTCCAAGAGGGTAGCATATTTCAGAAAAAGAGACGTGCAAGAGCAAGGAGACACAATTTAAAGATGGGGGGTGGTTCGGGGCAATGTGAGGAAGTATTTTTCACAGAGAGGGTAGTGGTTGCATGGAACAGCCTTCCTGAGGAGGTTGTGGAGTCTAAAACTGTGGGAGAATTCAAGAATGAATGGGACAGACATAAGGCAATTCTTGTAGGGGTAGGAAGAAATAGGCTGTTGGTTAACTATGATCTGTGGCCTATCCTGTAGGTAGGGAAATGGGCAGACTAGATGGGCCAAGCGGTCCTTATCTGCCATCAAAATCTATGTTTCTATGTTTCTAGACAAATTGGACAATAATAAATTATGGACTACATTCTTAAAATAGAAATTTAAGCAATTATCCAGCAATGTTCTATTACACAGATATAACAAAGAAAAAAATATCTCTGATATTTGTGATTATTCAGTTGGAGGTAGCGATGATTTAATCCATAGTATGTGGCACTGTATGTATTACATTAAAGAAAGATTGTGTTGGCTGCAAGAGTTTAACAGCACAACGTATCAAGTTGATAAAATGATGTTAACTACAATAATTTCGCGCACTGCTGATGTTACAACCATTGAGAAACTAGCAAATTACTTCAATGCAATACAGAAGGTCAAGCAAAGAATGGAAGTGACTGTATGATCTTTCTCTGATAGATCAAGGTTTGATATCATATTTAACTTTATTCTTTGTGCAATATAATGTTTGTGATTGTGTATTTTTCTAATGTCATAATTTATTTTTGTACTCACTGTTTTTAATTGTAACAGCCTTAGGGCTATAAAATAAACTTATTACCACTAGTCTAGCCATCCGACATCCCCACCAAAACCAGAGCACTGGATTTCAAGAAGGAAAATTTTAAAAAGATGAGAGAGGTGTTGCGGGAAAACGTGAAGAGCATGGAAGAATGACATGGGGAGGACCAATTATGGGCCATCATTGGGGGTACTATTCAGATGGCCACGAGCAGCTGTATCAATTTGTCGGGGAAGAAATCAAAAGCCAGACCACCAAGCTGGTTCAATGGGAAGGTGGCCAGAGTGGTAAGGGGAAAGAGGGTAGCTTATAGAAAATTCAAAAGAACAGCAAAGGAAGAGGATGAAGAAGAATACCGGAGGCTGGCTAAGGTGGCAAGAAGGGGGGTGCAGCAGGAAAAGGCTCAGAAAACCTCCAAATATTCGAGGGAATAAAGAATGGAGAAAAAGGCCTTCTTTCACTACATAAGTGAAAGGAGGGACAAGAAGGACAGCATTGTCAGGCTGAAAAAGGGGGATGGTTGGGCAGAGGAAGATGGAAACAAGGCAGAGGTATTAAATACATTCTTCGGCTTCATCTTTATAAAGAAAAAGGATGGACCAGTGCCACATATAGGGAGAAGCAAGGAGGGAACGGGGGAAGCAACAGGTGTAATTGGTGCAGCCCCGGTGCCATTTGCCAGCAGGCTACCCCCCCCTTGCCTGCTGCCCCAGTACCAGGCAAGGGGCCGGGGTCCCACTACAATGATAGTTGGGGGTTCGTTCCAAGAAATATTGATAATAGCATGGTGCCTCCAGCCAGAGTAAAATATTAGTAGGCCAGGTATCCACTTGGTACATCCCCCTGGGATACTGTACCTACCCATCTCCCCAACCAACCACGCTGCGCACTGTGTCCCTAAATACCTTGTTCCACTATAAACCATTTGTCACAGCAATAAACACATGCAATGAATTTCATTAACACAGCAGTTTCAACAAACAAACTCATAGCTTTATTCGAGGGGGTAAGGACTAGGAAAGAAATACCAGGATAAAGGATGGCTGAGAAAGGAAAACAGGTTAATGAGATAGGCAACAACAATAAACTTTTGGGCCTGTAGCCCACCCCCACTGGTACCAGTGTCCTCAAGTTGTCTCTCAGAATACCCACTAGGTGAAGGCTTGCTTGATGCCATGGGTTGGCTGGCTGTTGAGGCCCTGAAATATTGAAGAAAGCTTAGATTGAGAAACACAGACCAATTCCACTTTTCTTTTCCAGGAGCCAGGTTGTGGGTACTCACAGTTTGTTGATCTCAACACCTGGGGTATGGAGCTCCTTGTTTAGTACAGCAAAGCAATAGCCGGCTGGCCAGGATCCCTCTGCCTTGATGGAACTTGCTTGAAGACCTTGCAGCTGGTCACCTTGTTTGTAGCTCTGGCCACTTGTCACCTTTAGCTGCTTCTGGACCATTGCAGAGCACTGTGGCAGGACACCACCTCCAGAACGCCCAGACTCAGGATTGGCTCCACGACCTAGCTTCCCTGATGTGTCATGGGTGCCCTAGCACCCCAGCAAGTGCCGGTGACCTTCTGAGACAGTGAGTCCCACTTGAAAGGGGTTAGCAAGTTCCTTCCCTGGCTCTGGGTGAGGACTTCCAAATGTTGGTGGTCCTCCTGCAGTCCCTGCACTGAATTCCAAGCAAGGAAAGTTCACAGCATTCATTTTGAGCAAAGTCCAGTGCCAAACGGAGTGGGTGCTAGCCTTAGTTCCAAGAAGCACAAGTGCAATCCAACAGGAGAATCCCAGAACAACAGACCCCTGCACACCAGTTCCAACTTTCCAGTTAAGCAGTGTCCATGACCTTTTCTTCATCTGCAGCTGGGAACACAGCTCTCAGCCACTTTAATCAGTTCACTCAGGAAACACACAGCACCTGGCTAGCACCCTGGGACACTGGTTTACCGGGATTGAGAAAGGGCATGTTCCATTTTGCACTTTGTGAAAAATGGTATTGTCACCAGTGTCTGCTAAGCCAAAATCTGGTTTTACCGGTGTTTGGTTTTGTGTACTTTATTTAACAATTTTTAACTCTACTAACATGCATTTTAGCAATTTTGACCTCCACTATTACACATCCTTCCATCCTTGTACCAATTTAAAGTTATTTTAGGTATAAGATGTGATGGCAGCAGCAACACTACAGCCCCCATCCCTAAGGTGTGATGGAAGCAGCACTACGGCCCCATCCCTCAGGTGCGATGGCAGCACCAACAGCACTATGACCTCCCTCCTTCTGGTGTGCCAAAAGCAGCAGCACTGTGGCCCCACCCCTTCGGTGTGATTGCAGCAGTACTACGTTCACCATTTCTCAGCTGTGATGGCAGTATCAGCACTATGGCCCCCATCCCTCAGGTGGTACAGCAGCAGTACTACATTCCCCATCCATCAGTGGTAATGGCAGAAGCACTACAGACAACACCCCTTTGGGGTGATGGCAGTAGCAACAATGCAGTCCACATCTCTCTGGGGTGATGGCTGTAGTGACAGCACTATGATACTCTTTCTTCAACACCCATACCCCACATGCACAAGTTACAAATGACTTGGTCTCTTTGCTTGTTAGAACTCAGATGTGAATTAATCTACCTTTGTTTTTACCTTTCTATAATTTAACTGCGTGAATTGGATTCCTGCCTGTGACACCGCTGACCAGGGTTAGGGAACAGACTTAGGTACTGGAGGGACAGCTGGTGGGTGAAGGCTTGAGTGTCCATTGACCACTCACCTTCTCCTGGGAGGAGGGTGGGTTCATGGGTCAGAATTTGCTGGCCCCTGGTGAAGGTCAGAGGCATGACATGTCAGCCCTCACTGTAGGAGGGAGCATGGCTGATGTCGGCTTGTGCCTTGACATCATGTGGCCTGTCACACTCCCAAGAAAATGGAAAAATACCTGCTGACCAACTAAAGGATAGCCGTTGGTTCCTCCATAAGCTGGAAGCCCCAGACATGTGTCCGTTCTGACCCCTGCCATGCCCAGGATACACAGGAAGCTCTTTGGGGCAATTCTCCTCTCCTGGTAGCCTCCCACTTAATGAAGGGTTACTTTGGATTACCTGGTAGCACAGCAGTAAGGGGCAGTGGATGATGGTCAGGACTCAGCTCTGGTGGTAAGGGGCCTTGGCAGTCCTGAAGGAGTGGATGGCCAGGGGGTAGGAGGAGCAGAAAAAAAAACTGCTTGAATTTGCTTCTTTGAAATAAAATGTCTTCACCTAAAAAAATCCACAAGTGATTACTGGAGGACCTTCAAATATGCTGAAACTTGCCCTGGGCACTTATCCCTGCCTACCTGTTCCTGAGTGTGGTCCCCTGTGGCTTACCCCATATCGTTAGCCTTGTTGACATTGTCTGTATTTTTGTTGTTTGCGCTACCTGGCAATATGTTATGTATCTTGCTCCTACATGCTGTTATCTACCTAGCTACTTGTCATGCTGGATGGTCCTGTATGTTACCTTGACTATGCTTGGTGCTTTGTATGTACCTTGTATCCTCCTGGGTCACACCTGAAAATAGGCACTTGGATGTCTAGTCTGCTTACCTGGTTAACAAAAGCAAATAAATAAATTGATTCATGCATCTCCCAGACATGTGGATGCTTTTTTTTTTACTTGGTGTCCATGAAAAGGGTGTCTCCCAGTCTTCATGTATTTGTTCAGATGTGAATTGAGCACTACACCGCCCACCAGCATCATACAGCCCCTGTGGTCTTACCTTTTGTACGTCATTGACTGTGCTTCCAAAATCCACTCGCCAAATGTAAGTACACTTAAATACTTAAAACATTTGCTTTTTGTTGAAGCAGTCTATCAGAAAACTTTTTGTTGTCACACAGACTGAAACAGCAGGTGGGAGAAAAGGTGCAAATGATCCAATTCACCTAAATGGGGTGCTAACTGTGAAGTCTTTTCATAAGTAGTAAAGCAGTTTCTTCTTTGTGAACATACTTTCATTCAGACTAGTTTTCATTCAAACAACTGAGGATTTTGGATGGCCCTACTGATTATAAACTTGAATAAGCTAGTTGGTAACAGTGATCCTGCGTTTAGCGATCTACAACCTAGATGCTTATATGCAAATAATACAATAGAAACCTGACTAAAATATAAAAACAGGCTTATAAAACACACAAAATGTATCTGAACATTTATCTTTACCTATACATAATCATTGCAGCCCGAGTAAAACTCAGGTATATTACATGGTACCCAGACTACTATTCTATGATGTAGTAAACATATATTGGTATTTTTTAATATTCTTTGTAAAGCAGGTAAGGCCCACTAGGCAGAACTGTCTGTTTTCAGGAGTGACCTAGAAGCACTGGGGAGGTTAAGCGACTTGCTTAGAGTCACACAGTATGCAAGTGGAGGTTGTGGGAATCAAACCCAAGTCTGCTGGATGTACCCAGTTCAATCACTGTTTGTTACTCTAACCATTAGGCATGGGTGGTTAAACTGAATGGTTGATTACAACAAAGCAGTGCAGATGATTTCCTTACTGTCTCTTTATACAGGAAAGCAGAAAGAATGCAAAGTATAGCAGCATCAATTTTAAGATCTGAGTCAGTCTGCTGGTGCTGCGGTGGCACTATTGCTTGCAATGCCAGAGACCCAGGGTCAGAAGTGAACTCAGGTTGCTGGAGGTCTGGCCAGGGGAATAGGATCAAGCACCTGAGGGAATGCTCTCCTCCTCCTCCAGGGAGGGTGGGCTGCAAGTCCTGCTGCTTTATCACCACCTGTGTGACCACTGGTGGTGGTGCAGTGGTGCTGCAGAGTAATCAGGAGGGGAGGACGCTAGCCAGGATCTGAAGCAGTGGCATGTCTCTATGTGACTTACCTCCTTGGATCTCCTCTAGTGCTGGTGCCCTCAGGGACAGAGATCAGAAAACCAGGAACAATCACCCCACATCGGCTTCTGGCAGAAGGGACCCAGGTGCCCCAGACTTCATAACCAGACTCCATGAGGGACACACTGAGCTGCCCGATACACATTAAGGGAGTGTGGAGGGGTGACCTGGGGTCCCCCTCCCTTCCCACCTGGTGGGATACAATCCAGGCAGAATAGGGGCACACCCACAGGAGCTCCTGAGCAGTACCTGGGGGTGAAGCTAGATGGTACCCAGCCTAGAGATCTCCGAAAAGTGGAGCCTGATGCTGTGAGAAGGGGACATAGGAAAAGAAAATAAAACAAATTTAAAAAGATGCTGAAATCTTAGAGATTCTGTGCAGTGAAATGAAGTTTCCATGAGGCACCGGTACAAGAATTCAAAATCCACAAACCAACCAGAATTCCGTGATTGTTACCGGTGTTACCAGTAAAAATGGAAAACCAGGGTCCCTGCAGTGATGATGAAAGATGCTTTGCCTCTTCAGAATTTTAATTACAGTCCCACACAAACAAATGACCTCTCAGAAATAACTGTAGCACTATGATAATCTGTACAGTCCTCTCAGAGTGTGGGATCACAATGTCTCAAGACATTACAGCCCAGCACTATACTACCCTGCCAATACAGTGTGGTATATTGCCAACCTGATTGCTAAATGTTTTGCGGAGGCTGCACCCCGTGCACCCCCCATTATGGAGGCTGGGCCCCTGAACCCCCTCAACTTAAATAACCAACTCTGGGAGGGGGGTTAACAGTTACAATCACAGAAAATGTGAAAATTAAAAAAATGTAATGCGTCTGGGATGGGGAATTGAAAGGCAGTGGACAAATGCCGGTAGACTTCATATATCCGGACTTTGCTAAGGCCTTCAATTCGGTGTCACACAAAAGATTAATAATAAAACTGAGAGAACGGGGGGGGGGGGGGAATATGGTTAAATGGACTGACAATTGGTTGAGGGACAGAACCCAGAGTGTAGTGGTTGAGGGTGAGTTCTCCAGCACCAAGGAGGTCACAAGAGGGGGCCCACAGAGATCAACGTTGGGGCCAGTGTTATTCAATGTCTTCATAAGTGACATCAGGGAAGGCATTAAAGGTAAAATACGCCTGTTTGCGGATGACACCAAATTCTGTGGGAGGGTGGACACCAAGGAGGAGATACAGCACCTGAGGGAGGACCTTGCCAGACTTAAGAGACGGTCAGGATTCAGGCAGCTTGGTTTCAAAGCCAAAAAGTGCAAAGTGATGCACATAGGGGCCAAGGACCTTGGACAGAGTATTATATAGGAGGTGTTCCGGTAAATGCTTCTGAAGAGGAAAAGGATCTAGGACTGGTGATTACAAATGACCTGAAACACACCTCCTAATGTAATAAGGCAGTGGCAAAGGCTAACAGGATGCTGGGTGTATTGCAAGGGGATTCAGTAGCGGTCGGAGTGAAGTTATTTTACCACTGTACAGGTCATTGGTGAGACCACATTTAGAACATGGTATGAGGTACGGGCATCCATACCTTAAGGAGGACATCAGCATGCTGGAAGGGGTCCAGAGGAGAGCAACCAAGATAATAGATGATTTAGAGGATAGGCCCTATGAGGAGAGGCTGGGAGCCCTGGGGATGTACTACCTGCAGGACAGGAGGCAGAGGTGGGGATATGATAGAGACCTTCAAGTACATGAAGGGAATTATCAGAGTGCAAAAGAAGGGGTCTCTTTAAAATGAGTGAAAACAACACCACTAGGAGGAACATCCTAAAATTGAGGGGGAGGGGGACTCAGAAGGGATGTAAGGAAACATTTCAATATGGAGAGGGTGGTGAACACCTGGAATGAGCTGCCAAAGGTGGTGGTATCAGCAAAGACGGTGGGAGCATTCAAGAGGGCCTGGGACAAACACAAAGGGAACATTTGGGACCAAGGAAAGGGGGGGAAGGGGAGAGGAGGGCGGTTTGGGGGCAGGGTCAGTAGCATTTGGGTAAGATCAGACCCTGCATCATTACAAGCAGACATGACAAACCAGGTGGTCTTCTGCTGGCTCTTTTTGTATGTTCATAATAGAGGGTCTTCCGTCCTATGCTTAGCCTCCCGGAAGCATAACTAATGAATATTAATTTGTCTACAATAGGGCCTATTGTCCTTAACTCTGCCCCTGTTCTGCCTCCAGGAGCTCATTTATGAATATTAATTTATTTAAATCAGCCCCACAGCCTATCCCCTTTTGGCTCTCAGCCATCCTATGCCCTATAGCACCTTAAGCAATTATTATTTTCTTTATTTTAAACTTCAGGCAGTCAGTACCGGGCTGATGGTGCTGCCGCCAACTCACTGCCCAGGCCTAGAGTGAAGACTGAGGTGCAGGGAGGCTGGAAGGTCTGCAGGCAGTGGGAGAGAATGAAGGCAGGTCCTTCTGAGGCTTTGCTGCTTCTGGGCACTCAACTTGACTCAGTGCTCCTCCCAATGCAGCTCTTGGACATGCTGCTGATGAGGGACCGAGATTTACTTTTTCTAATTGAAAGTAAGAATAGGATCTAAACTGAGCCCACAACACAACCACAATGCAAGAACAGAACACTTCACTGCAAATGACATGGCACCAATCACAGGAGACACCAGCCAAATTGCCTGAAGAGAGGAAATGGGTTTGGCAGACCAGCTTCAACCACTACAGGTAAGCCTTCTCGGGAACTACTGCACTCCCGTCCTGTCATCTCTCGGGCCCGTTCTTAACTGCTCCCAAGGCTATTATTTTCTTTAAGTTTGAAATGCTAAGGGTTCCAGTTTGTGAACCCGAGGCTTGTGCTCAACAGTCACTCTTTTTTGAAAAGACACCACGTGCTGGGAAGGGACAACAGTCCCAACACGTGGCCAGCCTCAGCTCATGCTCATGCTACCTGCTCGGGGGGTGGGGTGGGGGTTCTAAGTACGAAAAGGCAGCCATGGAAAAAAGGAAAACATTTTTTTTTTTATTTACAAATATCTTATCTTCCCTACTGCCTTGCGATAGGGGTGAGGGGACACACTAATTGCAGAGCCCCTCCGCTCCCTATGTCACCACTGCTACCCACACTACAAAGAGGTTCTAAGGGGCACTTTGTTTTATTTTCATTTGGTTTTTACTTTTGGGCTCCATACTTTCGGGCACTGCACATTACTACAGTGGAAATTCAGCTGGTGCTTTCCCATATGAAAACAGGCAAATGCCCAGCTCCTGATGGGTACCGGCTGAGTTTTCTAAGAAAATGTGGGACTGTTTAATCCCCTTCCTGCGTTGCAGCTTTCTAGCCCTCAAGAAGAAAGATTCACCACCCCAGTCTGGCAGTATGCTGCTACTGTCACCCTTTTAAAACCTGGCTAAGTTCCAGGTGCTCCTGCATCCTACCTTTCCGTCTCCATTTTAATGCAGATTACAGGTAATTTACAATTTACTTTGGTCTGGGAAAACTGCCTGAATGGCATTCTTCCCACTTTATTACATAAAGACCAGTCAGGTTTTGTCCACAAGTTGGAAACTCATGACAATCATCGCTGGACTTTTTTACCTTTCTGATTACATCCATTCCAGACATACTCCATCCCCCTTTTTAAGTCTGGATGCTCAAAAAGCATTTGTTATGGTGTCCTGGAGTTTCCTCTAAGAAACTCTGTCATTCCTTCATTTCCATCTTCATTTACTCCAATTGCTTCAGGCCACATATACTTCACCAAAAGCATATATTAGGATAAACAGCTCTCTCACTGATCTTTTCTCCCTGAAGCTGGACACCTGAAAGGTTTGTCCTCTACCTCCTCCTTTGTTTGCTGTCTATATTGAACTATTGGCAATTACCATTTGCCCTAACCCTCAGGTGGAGGGTGTACCAATAGGGGGTACAGAGTTTAAATTGGCTGTTTGTGCAGATGATATTTTGCTCACTTTGTTGAATCCCTCTCACTCTTTTCCTGTGGTCAGGTCGGAGTTGACCTGCTTCAAGGTTGTGGAAGGACACAATATCAATATAAATAAAAATGGAAATCTTGCAATTTTAATATGCCCCCCAAGGAGCCACAGTAACTCTTTAAATGGCACAAATGTACTCTGAAATACTTAGCGGTATATAGACCACACAATTTGGACAGCTTAGAGCTGGTTAAATTGGAATCCCTCACACAACAAATACAACTTGATCTGCAGACTTGGATGCTCCTGCCCCTTGGATTTTTTCCTAGGGTGGAGATCATTCACATGAATATCCTTCCATAGAGTCTATATTTCTTGTTGACTTTCTCAATTTCCCCTTCACAAATGTGTTTTACCTCAGTGGACAGAATGATATCTAGGCTACTCTGTGGGAAACTAGACCTCAGATTAAATGTATTTTCTACAAATGCAAAAAGATGGGGGGGGTCTGAATTTACCAAATTTGAAGTGGTACTCCCTGGTTTTCCATTTATGAATTGTGTATTTGTGGTCTCTCCCTTCTTGTTTCACCCTTTGGAAGCTTTTGAAGGTCTATCTGAATGACTTATTTCAGATTGACAGCTACCTTTATGTGAATTCAAGTGGCAGTCACAGGAAGGTTTACTAGGTATGTAACTACTGTGCAACATTCCAGTATTGGGACTATTTTCTCAGCCAGCTGTGTGGAGCTCTACTAATGACTTTTTAGTAAGGTGATAGCCAGGGATTCAGACTTTAACCCAGGTCAGCTAGATCACATCTCTCACCTCTGATTGAAGCAGGACCTCACTTATGAATTCCAGTGTTTAACTCAACAGGGTGGGCAAACATTTCAGGACCTACAGTCTGCCTATGGCCAGAGGACAGGGGATCATCTCCAGCACCTCTGGCTGCATGCCTGTCTTACAGCTTTAGATATAAGCAAATCCCACCCTCTTCCCATTACTGTTAAGTTTTCTTATAGGTGCTCTCCAGGGAGACCAGTGGAAGCATCTAATGGGCAACATATATAAGGGCTTAGTGCAGCTATTAGCTATTAAATTGTCCCATATAACACTGAGGTAGCAATCAGTGCCCTGCTGTGTCTTGTATTGCTTTCTTATAAATTGGGTAGGCAAAATCCTGATACTCCATTGGAAATAGCATCATGTTTCTGACTAATCAGGGAGAAAAAGATCTATCCAGAGCCTGTTGTAAATGAAATATATATATATATATATATCTATATATATATATATATATATATATATCTATATACTGTGTCTATATATCTATATCTATATATATGTATATATGTATGTACATATATATATATATACTGTATATACAGTATATATAGTAAAGCTCACCAGGATGGAACCCACTTCTGCAGAATTCCGCACCAGAGTCACTGCAGAAAACAATTCAATTTCATTAGGAGTTAATCCCTTTTGTCAGGATGCACTGTATAGAGAGAGAGAGAGAGAGAGAGAGAGAGAGAGACAGACAGATAGATAGATAGATAGATAGACAGACAGACAGATAGATAGATAGATAGATAGATAGGTAGCTAGGTAGATGGATGGATATATATATATTTAGGGAGAAGGAGCACACTCTGGCTCTCAGCATTGGGGAAAGAACATGGTGGGGGGTGCCTGGGAGAAGGCCAGGGGTATGGTGTATGAGGGGTGGAATCCCAGGATGTGATGCAGGGGGCTTATCACATTACTGATTCAGATTTACCAGTCAGTCCTGTCACCTTGTCTTTTCAGATCCCCAACACCAATCCCTGCACTCTGGACTGCACTCCCTGTGGCCTGGTGGAGCAGGCACTGGACTCAGATCCTTACTCTGACACACCATGCCACCTGAACTCAGACAGGTGCTCTCTTCAGAGCCAGCCACACATGCAAACTTATGTCAGTCTGTGGTTAGAGTGCTCCCCTCCATTGAGCCAGTCCGCCACTCATGCAACTATGTTTAAATGCCCTGAGGGGCTTATCTGGCAGAAGAGGGTGCAGGCAGCAGAGCAAGTGTGACTGGAGCCACAGAACTGAAACAAAGCTGTGACTGTGCTGAAAATGCCAACTGGGCTAATTTAATAAATACAAAGGCAGTTCTGGGGAATAGTTGGCAACTCCCATTGTTTTCTCATCCAGCAATCTCTTCAGTACACTCCTTGGTCCCTACTCATTAGTGGGACTCACTTGGGGGGATGATTACCATCAGAAAGGGCACCCCCGTTCCAGTTGAACAATATGTGCATTTCAGTTCAAGAGTTGATGCCACTCTACTATTAATAATAAGGCGCCAGAACCAACAGGGGGATGGGGCGGGGAGATTGACAGTTGGGAAGACAGTCCTATTCTGACTGAGAAATCATGCAAAATGAAAAGACATGGATGTGAGACTCTAATCAGGATTAGGGGTTGGGAATCAGGAAATCATAGACAGCTCAGCCCCTCCACCACCCCCTATAAGACCACTGCAAGGTTTAAATGCAATACAACAACATTTTAAAACTACCCTAATATAAAAAACGCTGAGCCAAGAATCAGTGATGTGCACTTTGCAATCCCCCCTTTTCTTGATTTAGCAGACAAAGATGCATGCCTCAGTGCCCCCAGACTGCCACCACTGGGATTATATTGGTAACATTTTTTTATTTCTTTTCCTCCTTGATAGTTTTTTTCTTGTTGAAGCTGCTTTTTTACAGTTATTTGCCGCAAGCACCCCCCCACATACATGCATACCTCACTGTCCCCCAAAAGCAAAGAAATGACAACATCAGTTACAAACGGCTCTCAGATGTTATGTTTTAGTATTTTTTTAATTGTGTAAGTTGGACTGTAAGTAATCACAGCTGCCCATACACTTGTTCTCACTCTCTCTCCCTCAGTTTTAGTGCCCCCTCCCCTCTGCTCTGTCTCCATTTTGCTTGCTCAATCTGTCACTTCACAAGTCTCTCACTGAGTTTCTCATGATGCCTGCTCGATGCCTACACGTTCTTCCATTAAAAAATGTATACCCTTCTAACATTGTACAACCAAATACTTCACAATGTCACAGATATATACAGCTCAGCTGCTAACACAGTACACTGCCTCCCTTGTCACACACCAGCCAACCAAATAACTGACTTGCTCCTCAATACCCATTTCCTGTACATCCCCTGTACTTCTTCCGACTGCAGTTCTGACAGACCAGACAACCAAACTGCAAAATCCATCAATTATCAGTTTAAAACATTCTTAAACTGTCTTTGTTACACTTCTTGACTGCCCACCCCTCTACATATTGGTGACCAATTTCAGTGTAACTTTTGCACTGGTTAGCAGTTGTCTCACAAGAATATCTGGAAAGGTAGAACTCTGAGAAAAACAAACAAACCAAAAAACAAAGCTAAGTTTTTTTTTTTAACTAAGTAGTCATCTAAACAGTACTCCAACATAGACTGCAAAGTTCCTCATAAATTTGGGAGTGGGGATTACAGAATATTAAAACAGATGGACAATAAGTAATACACGTCAGCATTCCATACTTGCACCTCCAATGATAAAAAGCTGCAGAGGAACTATTTTATATTAAAAACTTAGGAGGTTTACATATTTTAAAATAAGTTTCATCATTTTACATTTAAAAGCAGTTAGTTTCTGAGTATCCAACCTATTTAATTAGAAAAATAAGACACTTTGCGGTGTGCATTCTGCTGCGATAAATGGACTTCAAGGGGCTGAAGGCACTTGGCTTGTGACTTTGTGCCTTATTATGACCCTTGTAATTGGTTTATCTTGGTACAAAGCATACCCATATTATCTTATTGCTTAAATGTACACAACCCCTTCCACGCATTCACAAGAGTCATGGCACTTGTTCACCCTTACATCACATTTTCCTACTTTTGAGGCTTTGTGCTTTAATTCTAACTAATGCATAAATATAGTGCTTTTGTCAATGAGAATCTATTTGTGAGGGACCTTGCTGGTGCAAGTGCAGCAAGCAAGATAGAGATACACAGCATAAATCAGTGATCTCATGGAAAACACAGATGTCACTGCAAAAACAGTTCAAGAGCATCTGATTCCTCCAGGAGAATTTTGAAAAATACAGTAATTAGGTACAATTCAGCTTATATTTGACTTAGTTCATAATTTCTCCTCTTTACTGCATTTCTAAGATCATTTGCTCAAGGTCATAATTGCTTGTGACATCACAGTTATTACCTTGACAACAGAGTGTAATATATCAGCATGGGACTATGACTTCAAGTGGGGATTAAACTGTGGGGGCTAAGTAAGAAGAAGAATCAGCATTTATATAGCACTTTTCATACACAAATGTATCCCAATGCACTTTACAAGCAATGCTAGACTGGCAAGAAAGTGACTGAATGTGTAGTGGTGGCCATATTGCACATCAATACCAACACACAGCCAGGACAATTGCATGGACCGGTTTTATGGGAAGGGAAATATTGGCCAGGACAGCAGGAATGTCCCCTACTCTTTGTGAAGAATGCCCTGGATTTTTTTTACTTCCATCTGGACACCCTCCAGGATAGTACCAAGATGGGTAGAAGGGACCTTTGGTTAACGTCTCATCTGAAGGACAGCACACCCCAACAGTACAGCACTCCCCTAATATGTGCCAGCATTTCAGGTATGAGTCCAATCCCGGTGTGGGATGAGAACCCACGACTTTCTGGTCCAGGGACAGATGTGCTACCAGCTGAGCCACACTGACACCTTAATGTAAGGAGTAATGATCCTGTTTTGAATATATTGTCTCAGTAACAAATAATGGTGATGAGAAAACTATAAAAGCTCTATGAAATGCAAATGGAATGTCACCTAAATATTATGGTTTTCCTTGAAGCATTGTTAGTTTATATACTCAGCCAGCATCCTTCAGAGTTTATAGTCAACCCAGGAATTATGTTTTGAAGCATAATCTGCTTAATGGTTTCCTTGATCTTGGAACAATTAATAAATGTCACTTTACAAAACACTGTTAAATGTCTAGATTCATATTAAATCAAGTGTCACAGTACTTACAAAGAGTCATAAAGTCAAACAAACAATGTGAGGAATGAGAAGCACCCTTGGCAGAAAGGTCATTCTGCTTTTTGAAAAGAGCTCTATGAATTCTGTTGTTTTGATTTTGTTCTTGTAAGTGTCTGCATGCTTCTATGACTTTACAGATTTATAGACCTGTAAAAATCCTAAGCTTGGTCAGCTTGTCCTTGTATAGTTAATAAAGAATAAATCTGTCAGTAACGTCCGCTCTCACACTATAGCAAGCCTGTGACAAACAACTGTGCTCCTTTTTTCCCCTTTATAAAGTTTCGCTCTCTATGCCTCCCTTGTTCTGAGTGGCTGCAACAGCTGGTACTCAACAACATCCACTAGTAATGACAGAACAAAGGGCCTGCACTAATCTTACAGAAGGCTTATCAGTGCTGACCAGGACTTTTGTACAGTATGTGTGCCTTAGTTCAGCAATTTCAAACTGATTGAGCTCATTTTACCCCTGGGTTGCTGGTCCAGCTTCTCAGAAAAGCAACTCTCCTGCGTGATTCAAATAATCCATGCAGACATGATTAGACCGGTGGCAACTGATAATGAACTGCAGTCAGAGCATGTTCTAATTGATGGCAGCAGAAGCCTGATATGATGCCAGTAATTTATGGGGTATTTCATATCAAACTCCAGGTCACAACTGAACAGAAATATCTAGTGTACCTGCCTGGTTAACAAAAACTAACTAAATAAATAATGTTCATCTGCAATACACAAGACTAAGTGTTAAACATGGTACCGTCAAATATTAAAACTATAAAATTGAAATATGGTAGCAAAGCTGTTGTTTTTACAACTAGTGTCCAATGTCTTCTTTCTGACCTGAAGCATATGTGAACTTTGCTCACAGAGCAGGATTTCTGAACTTTCTTTTGGTTATATTCCCATTAGTCCAAGTTTGGATGTTGCAGGTTTTGCATTGGGAACCATGGAATTTCCATTCCAATATCCAAGGGACACCCACTAGACCACTTAATTATGGTTTAACATACGTTCAAGTAGGGCTGCTTCTATCCATGCTAAGGCTGGTTCCATCTGACCTCAGATTCAAACTGACGCAAAAGAATACAACTGCTGCTACCTTGCAGCAGCTGGAAAGCGAATTGCAGGTATGTGCAATGGTCTAGCCACACTAGCATAGTCCAGATATTATGTAAGAAAGGGCATAAGTTAAAAGCTGATAAAACTATTTGTTTTCAGTTTTCTGGAAAACAATATCTGAAAGAGAAAAGGTGGTTAATGGATTTTTATAAAACAGTGAAGGAAAATGGGGTAACTGCATGTCACTGGCACTTTGCAGTGAGATTTTGCAGAGGTGCAAGGGTTGTATAATAATGTGCAGAGGTTTCTGTAGGCAGAATGTACTTTCGTTTCTCCACACCCCTAAATAGTACTTGGATAGACCATCCTTAGCTAGGTTTATTATGAACATCAGGTTTCCCAAGTTTAAAATGTTAATGTTGGGCTATTTTTATGTTCCTGTGCTGTGGTTTTGTGTGATTATATGGGTTTTACTGAAAAGTAATCTACAACATATTTTTTCGCAGGCTTCTTCTGTGGCTTAGCACCACATTAAGTAAGAGTGATATAGTAATCTTGAAAGCTGACAATACTTATGATTCTTAATAGATTTAATTGTTCAAAGATATTTTATTACAATATTCAGGAGCAAGATCATACAGTACCTGTTGGTTTTCTTCTAAACCTACTTTTCTGTGATTGGCTGATTGGTTTGCTTAAAGAGTAAAGGTGCCCTGCTGCCAAAACAAAGTTAATTGGAGTCACAATTAATAGTGGTTATAAGATATCATAGAACTCTCCAAATACTTGATTTGCTCAGACTAATCGCATGACCTTAAATTGATTCCACATGTGTCAGATCTTGTTAACATGGTGCATTGACTTCATTACCATGCTGCTATTACTCCAATACTCAGTCATATCCTTTTACTTCCTACAGCTGCCATAATGAAATTATCTGCACATAAAACACTGTGCAATGTGGGTAAAATCATTTCATTCCCTTCTGCTTGTTTATAGTCCATAGTGCATGTCAGCAGACAGCATTACCTCCTTCTTCTTCAGTCTTTAAATTCTTGCACATGCCTTTCTGAAACAGTTGAGGCACCTCCGACAAATGGATGAAAATGTAAGTCCACATTGGGAGCTACCCAACCACTGACTGAGCACAAAACACATACATGATGTAAAACTGGAGTGTAAGCTCCAGGCCAAGCAGGCAAACAATACATGTTAGTCTGACAGCTATTGTCATCTTGTATATGGACCTGCAAATTACACTGGACATTGATGAGCAGTGACACACTTACCACAGGAGCTGGTGGCACCTGTTGGTAATCTATAGTAGAAGTGGGCAGGCACTGGCACATAGATCAAAGCGGGAACAGATGGGCATTCACATATACCACTGTACAGGCTACCTCTCCTGGGCACCAGCAGAAAAACTGCAGTGGAAACAAGAGGACATTGAGAGACATCAACATATTGTCCATACTGTACAGGTAACCCGTCTTCACTTTCTGCTATAATGGAAACTGCTGGAGAGAGCAGAGACACACTATGCTAGCCCTGAAAGGGAATGCCTATGCAAGGCTACATGTCTGTGATCAAATAAATGAGCTCTGAAATGACAATGCATAGGCACAAAAAATACAATTAAAATAAATACTTACCATGTCCCTATATCCATCACAGTGACACCTGCTGGATAGGCAGAGAAAGTGGAGCTACTTTGCAGAGGGAACTAACATGCTGGGCAGGAATTTCAAAAGCTTTTAAGGCAGACATGAGAACATGATCTGCCCATGTCTGCAATGGATGACTTGCGCCTGTGCTGCCTGCAGCTTCTTTGACTGCTATGGGCATTTTATTACAAACTGGTTCAATTAGCAGCCATTTGCATCACAAAAATATAGTGGAGCAAACCATGATGCAATGCATTAACTTGCAGTAAGTGACATGTTACAAAATATTGAATGACAAAAGGGTTTAACTGCCATTGAATTACATTGTTCCTTGCAGTATACTGCAATAGTTTGTGATATACTGCAGCATTACTGTGTTGCATTCTGTCTGGTGCTGCTTTAACTCACATGTCATATTAAAGTCACACAGGCTGGCATTTCAGACTTGAATACATCTGAATGGCAGACCCTGTTAGACAATTTAATAGCTTGTCTAACACTACAGACATAAGCCTGCTTTAAAAATGGAGCTGGCTGATCCTAGAAAATCATGCCTCTTATTTTCAATTAGAAACACATTTTTAACATTCATTTTATTTTTTAGCATGCTCAGCAACAGTGAGTCATACTTTCATGTTTCTTTTGTTTCACTTTTAATGTCCACTGTAACCCATCACTATTTGTTTCCTCTACCTTAAATTTTCCTCCACCTTGAAACTCAATGCTTCCTTCCCTGATTACCCTTCTTGCAAATTTCTGTCTCTCTGCTCCTCCCTCCTGTCTGTCAACCCTCCTTTCACCTTACATCCTCTTGCCCTACTCCCTTTGCTCCTCTGATTCCCTCTCTTTCCCTTTTCCCAGCACTAAAATCTCAGCTGGTCAGTCTGCCTTCTCTATCCATCTCTGCCATCATTGGAACAACCTCCTCCTCCTCCACATTTGTCCCTCCTTGTCTCTTGTCTTCCTCAAAATGTTCCTTTTAGCTCCCTTTACACCCTTCTGCACCTGTTGCTAGTTTTCCTGGCATCTTTGCCTTCTCTTAGGAGGCAGTATAGCACTGTAGTTTTGGGCTCTAAGCTGCAAACATGGAGACCTGGGTCTGAATTCCACAGACCCTACTTGTATACTGTGTGACCCTAAGCAAGTCACTTAACTTCCTTGTGCTCCCAGGTTGCACATGGAAACAAGCTTTGGCTTAGTGTCTCTTTCCTGGTTAAACAATTTCCCCCTTTCCCCCTTCCTTCCCTACTGCCTCCTTCTTTTGGTTGCACTAGCTCTCTGCCAATCCACCCCATCCCCACCATTTTCTTCTGCAAAAACCCTAGTTTTGTATACTTGGGTGCTAAACAGCTCTCATCCAATTCATATTCTCTTTATGAGTCCCGATGATAAAAAAACATGTGATGGCACGAACATATTAGAAGAGGCACTTTTCAGTTAAAGGGGCATTGACTTCAATATTCCTAAAATATGCAAACATTAGAACAATACTGTGGCAACATGGTCATATTTTTTTTGTTTGTTCTGGCTCAGTTGAAAGTGATCATTAAAGGGCAACAGCATGTTTATGAGAGTGCAGTAGGAAGCTGAAAATGACTTAAAATGACATTTCCTTACATGTTCTAGGAACTATCTAACTTTGATTCTTTTCCCTAGGATAGATTTCCTGTTCACAGGCCTGTTATACTTATTATAGTGATATGAGTTACCTTTCTCTTTGGAGGGGAAGGTTGTGTTACTACACATTAAAGTACAAGGTATCAGCACCAGTACTCTTTTCTTCACCGGGTACCGAAATGAGTGGAGAAGTTATTTTTACTTTAGTATTCAGCAGTTCTGTATTTATATGGAACTGTTTGGCAAAAGTAAATTTTGCTGAAACTAAACAAGGTTTGCAGGACAGCATGAAAGTTTTTCTTTTTTAAGTAAACATAGTGCTGATCTGGGATTTTGTGAGTAGAGGTATTGCTTCCATTGTTTTCTGATACAGTTAGATGTCTAATAACTGGGGTGCACAAGTTATAAATTAGGTTGTAATTGCTGCTTGAAATATAAACAAGCATTGACAATTATAAAAGAGCAATAATATACTACTAATTGCAAAGGACAAACAAATCAAAATTATGTTTGTTCAAGGAACCAATTTGACTAAGATATAATTAAGAACTCTTAAAGGAGGCTGGGTGAAACAAGTTTATCATTCTGAAGGCACTAATAGCAGAGGAGTGGTTATTTTGACTGCAAAGGGAAATGCATTTTAATTACATCTGCAGTGGAAAGATGACTGGATTATTTTGATTAAAAGATTATTACAAGGTAAAGGTAATGTACTGTGGTCTGTCTGGGGTCCTTTTTTTGAGTGGTCTAATTTGTTGTCTAATTTAGGACAAGTACCTATTGATTTGAGTTTAAAAAAATATTATTATTAGATAGATGCTAATGTGTAGCTCTTTCCTATTTCTGGACAAATCCTTCAAACTAATTCTTGAAGATAAACACTGCTGTATTGATTTTAATTAATTTATTAAAAATCAGATTTTAACTGATACTTGGAGAAATGTAAATCTTTTTGTTATAAATACTCTTTCAGGGCAAAACAATCAAACATATTGCTCTGACTACATTCTATCATGGCCAATAAACGTTTCATTGATAATATTAACATAGCCCATATATGTTAGATTGGCATCTTAGACCATGCAATGGTTTACATTGATTTTCAACCTATGATGGCTAGAATTCATACCACTTATGGCAACTTGATAATCTCTTGTTACATGGTAAATTGTTTATTGCAAAAATCAGGTCTGCTATTAGGGAATATTGGAAAATTAACTATTCTGATAATAGTTTGCTCATGCAATATGGAATGCATTTAAATTAGGTCACATGTGATGTTATTATTTCTTACTAAATAAGATGCAAAAGATGACTAAACAAAATAACAAAGCTTTAGGTGAAGAAAAATATAACTCAACAAATAAATTAAGTCAGAAGATCAAAATGTTAAATATACTCTGGAAAAAACATATAAAAGAAAAATGAATGTTTACATCACAAAGTAGAAAGAGACTTATTCAGAGTTAAAATAAGCTTTATTTTCATGATGATAAGACTGGTCAGTTATTGTCTTATGATTTAAATAGCAAAATAAATCCAATACTGCTATGGGTATAATAGACCATATAGAGTAGAAGTGATAACTTCTGATAGGGACATTTCTCCAGTATTTCTAACATATTATGAAACTATTTACAACAGGAAGAATGATTCCAGGGAAAGTGACATTACATACTGTCTAAATGAAGAAAACTTTAAAAGATGGACTTGTCAAATGTAAGCTTTTCAAGCTTAGATATTATTCAGGCTTTTCAAAGTCTAAAGAAGGAATTCAATCCTGGACCAAACAGTTTTACTTCAGACTTCATTAGTGCCTTCACAGATGATTTGCTCCCATTGTTTAGTTTATTGGTGAGGGGTATAGCTATTAAATTCTTCCCCAAACATTACTGGAAGCTAATATGATACTACCAAAGGAAAGTAAATATGCTCTATACCCAGACAGTTATCATCCAGTAGGGTAGCCCTATTAAACACAGTTTGCATGATATTAACTAAGCTAATAGTGGGTAGAATGCAAGATCATAGTGTGCTAGTAAGCCATCAGAAGCAGAGAGGTTTTGTAAAGGGAATCTTTTTAAAGGATTAAAGTATGTACAGGTAGCTATCTCCTACCCCAATTATATGTTCCAGGAATTAGCTGCTTTGGACCTTGATGCTGCCAAGGCTTCAATTTAGTCAACTGGAAGTACATGTTCACATGCAAACAGGAATAGGGATTTCTCCATTGCCTATGACCTTAGTGAAGGCCTTTTACAGTAATCAAACTGCATATTTCAATATCAATCAATATAAATGTATGTCTTGGGCTTAGCAACCCTTACTTAGTTATCATAGAATTTTTTTTCTACATTTTTCATTTTGTTTGTGCTCTCCTTTTTTAACAAAATGTAGTGAATTAATTAATATTGCAATTGAAAATTATTTGTATAAGTGGAAATTTACTAGTATTTTTGTTGAATGTGTGTTTGTATGTTAAAAGAAATTTTCTTGGTAAGCTTATAATACTCATTTGCAACAAAAAAAAATGAAAAAGTGTTTTCTTTTTTTGGAGATCAGCCAATAGCAATACAGGCATGTCACTAAAGCGGGGGGTCCTATAACATGTGCTGCAGCTGGTACATGTGCAGTGCTGTAATTCCCAATAGCTAGCATTGAAATTCACCATATAGCAGTAGCACCAGCTATAACTGTATGGAGAAATAGTGTTAGTAGTGGCAGCTGTTTATTACAAGAAGAACAGTGTTTTTTTCTTTGTTATAACATGGGGTAGGAAATACAGTAAGGCAATTGGTGGAATTCCACCATGTGACTGTTTTTTAATCATTGTTAACAAACAGTCTGAGTGAGAAGTCCAAATGGCACAATCTATGTGGAGCAGCCAGACTTCTTGACTGTGTATGCTAACAATCGGAGTGTGGCAGCCATAGAAATCCTTGCTAAGTGAGAGGAACCTAGCTGCATGATGCCTGATTATGAGTCCCGTGCAGTCTGTCCTCCCCAAAACTGTCAGGTATACACAGGCACCCACACCATGGATCTTCATCTCTGTCCAGCAACTGTCATGTTCTGTCGCCTCTGTTATACCCAGCCACCCATCCCAAGGATATCCATGCACCCTCCAGAAAGAATGATCTCCCCTGCAGCCTGCAATACCAACCCACCCACCCCACAGTCCTCAATCTCCCCCCAACAAAGTCTCAGGTCACTTGTCATGCATGATACTCACCTACCTGCCCTGCAGATCTGCATGTTCCTCCCCCCCATGCCACATGGCTCTTAGGCTCCCTCAAGGCTCTCTGCCACCAACAACAGTGGTGGCTCACTTTTAGTGAACTGTGCATTTTTCTCTGTTCTGTATTATTAATGTTGCCACAGGACAGAGCGCCCCCCCCAACAGAGCAGTAGCTAGGCATGGGACAGAGAGAGAGAGAGAGAGAGAGAGAGATGGTCAGAATCCAAGGATCCAGTGGGGCACACACACAGAGACACAGAGAATGGCAAGTAGTGGAGAGGTCAGGCGACAGTAAAGGAGGACAGGTCAGTGTGCTGACACTGGAAGAAAAGTCACCCGATCCTGCACCATCTGACCAACCCAATTCCTTGTTGTAATCCATGAGCGTGTGTGTGTGTTGGGGGGGGGTTGTTGCACCCAACAGTTGTTTGCAAGAAGGGCAGCATGTGTCACACTATTACCCCATTCTGGTGTGCAAAACAGATTGATAGGGAAAGCATGGCATGGCGATGGAGAGAGAGGGAGACCGGGCTGCACCACACACAGTTGCTGTTATCAGTGGGAGAGACAGAGAGTGCCACAGTCCCCTGTTGGTAATGCAACCATGAAAGTGCAGTCACAGACAGTATATCCTGACAGAGAGAGATGAGGGAACAGAGAGCACTACTGCACGAATTGGCAGTGTGTGTGTGTCTCTCTCTTCCTCTCTCACTGTATCAGAAAGAAATGTGGTGCAGCCACTGAGAGAGACACAGCAGGAGACACATGTTATTGTTCTCCCTCTGAGTCCTGTTGCCTGCCAGTGAATGTCTCAATCCCCCCTGCACTCCGTTAATGCATGCACATGGAATTGTACCGTAACAGGCAGTCAATACTGTGGTTGGCATATGGGCCTTGTGTCAGGTCATAGTAAGAGAACTTTGTGGGTCTGCTGGCATGTGCATGTAGTGGGCTAACAGAGAGAGAGAGAGAGAGAGAGAGAGAGTCAGCAACATGACTGGGACATTTCTCTGTCCGTCTCTCTGCACATGTCATTCAGCAGTTCTGCAAAATACGCAGAAAAAACTTGGTTGCAGTTCATTAATGTTTACATTGTTGCCCTCCTGTACTCTTGAAAAGTAGCAGTCTTCATAGGTCCTTACTGCACCCTGATACCAGTAGTAGCATTGAAAAGTAGTAGTCCCCATAGGTCCATACTGCACCCTGGTACCAGTAGTAGCATAAGTTGTAACATGTTCTCACAATAAATCTTACTTCTTTCTTCTCCAAAGAGTGGGACTTCTTTGTGTGGGGGAAAGATATCTCATAAAATCTGTAGGTTCTGATACTTTTTATAACTTTCTTTGCTTTTTATCACACTATCATAGTAACCCCATGTTATAAGCGCAATAACTGACTCCTGGGTGTGTTGTTATTGGGGATTAACCCATACCCAAGTGCTATGAAGGCACTCAGCCTGCAGCTTCATGCCTCACAGCGCACACAGGTATATGTTAATCCTCCATAACAGCACACCTTGTCATAGGTTACTGCTTACTTATCTGCCAATAACAGTACAAGCACCCTATTCAAGCGGGGTCCTGCGTCATGTGCAGCAGTTTGGTTCACGTCCACTGGTGTAATTTCCTAGGGTCAGCACTGAAATTTGCCAAACAGAAATGTTTCCAGCCAAAATTATACATGGAAATTGTGCTAGCATTTGTGTATTAAAAGAAAAACAGTGTTCTTTTTGTGATTAGCCAGTAGTAGTAATAATAACAACCCACTGAAGCAGATATCCTGCGATGTGTGCATTAGCATGGTATGCAGGCCGTGCTCTAATTCCCAATTAAAAGCACTGAAATTCATTGTATAGCAGGAGTGGCAGCTTGTAACAGTGTTGTAGCAAGCCAAGACTTTTGGTTGAACTCTCAGAACTAAAAAAACACTCTAGGCAAACTAAGTTCAATGAAAGAAAAAGCCACTTTGCTTCAGCACCGAACAAGGATTCAAAGCAGCTCACTTTGGCAGAACAAATACAAAAAAAAAATGTGTAGCTTGATTCAGCTCTCCAGTTCACAGCAGCCCTCATCTCTTTCCCTTAAGCCTCCAAGTACTCCTTCTTGCTCTGCCTAGTCTCATTTTTATGCCTCCTAGGTGAGGCTTATTTGTGCCCTTCTCCCCAGGGATTTTCAGGCCTGCATATAGGAGAAAGGGAAAGAGAACATTGTTTAACCAGGAGTAGCACACTAAACAGAAGCTTGTTTCTGGATGCGACCTTGGAGCACAAGGAAGTTAAGTGACTTGCTCAGGATCACACAGTATGCATCTAGGTGGCTGTAAGATTCAAACTCAGGTCTCCAGATCTGCAGCTCAGAGCCTAACTGACTACATTATACAGTGCTATATATAACCAGTGCATATGGCCTTTGAAGGACCAGGGCTGAAATCAGCAGGGCTGGCTTTCTTTCAGTTCATCCTGTTCTCCCACTGGTATCTTAGTAGAGAGGAGTTCTTGGGTGAAGGCTGTAAAGACCCCTCCGCACAGCTATAACAGTACATACTAATTGTGTTAGTAGCTTACTGAAAGAAAAACACATTAAAAAATAAATTCCAGTAGCAATACATGTACCCTACTCATAAGGGGTCCTGTGTTATATGCCTCAGTGCACCACATGTGCAGTGCTATAATTCTCAAAAAAACAGCACTAAAATTCACCATATAGCAGTAGCGCCAATTGTAACTGTACAGGTAAACTGTGTTAGCAGCTGTTTATTACAAAAAAACAGGGTTTTTCTTGTGATCTGCCAGTACCAGTACAAGTACAAATGCCCTACTCACAAGGGGGTCCTGAGCAATGTGCAACAGCATGGTATGCATGCAGTGTTGTAATTCACAATCCACAGCACTGAAATTCATTGTGTAGCTGTAGTACCAGCTGTAACTGTGCAGGGTAACTGTGTTAGTAGTTGTTTATTATAGTGATAACACCACAGCTGTCCGGGTTTGTGAGGTTATAGCCAGACCAGGGTTTATGAACCCCTGGCCCAGTTATTACAGAGAAAGCCCAGACCACTATTGGTATTATCGCTATTATACTGAAAAAGAAATTTTAATTTCAAAACTGCTGAAATCTGTTTGTTGCACTACAGCATGTCTGAAAAAGCAGGAACTGTTTCTCACAGGCATGCTGTAGCATTGCCAGACATTACTGATTAGCTGCTGCATCTAGAAGTGTGAGGGCAAACTGGTCTTGCTCTCTGATTGGCCTAGTACACCAGCAGCAGCCAATCAGAATGCAGAGCCATGATGCATGGCCAGGATCCCTAATGGCTGCCTAAGTCAGTAGCTCAATTCATTCTTATTTATCGAGAATTTCACCTCTTTTTATTCACAGTTGGTAGTGTCTCTTTTATACTCACCAGATTATCCTGCTGGTTCTGTTTGGTGCGCTCGGGAGCTTGGCTCTATTTCGATCGTGGTAGTTGCATCATCTGGGGAGTCTGGACTGGTCCGTGATTAGGATAGAGACCTCTGAAACCCATGTGGCAGTGGGACTGGTGGACCTCTCTCTGTTATAAGAAACATGCTGCAGGCTTTAACACAGGATATCCCTCATATTAAAACATTGGTGTTCCAGCTAGAAGAGAGGGTGGAAGCTGTGGAACAACTTATTGCTGATACTGATTTGTTCACTCTTAAAGTTGAATTGGATACTGCAACTGGCTCCATGTCAAAAGGGCAAAGAAATAACAGCGACTACAATAAGGGCAAAGTCAATTCAGCTACTGTTAAAACAGCAATGATAAATTATGGCTACCGCAGTAATGGCGACAATTGCTTTTATGCGGGGGGCTTTGCCCCCGCACCACCCATTGCGTGGGGCTTTGTCCCCACATCCCCTTAGTAATATAACCAACTCTAAGGTCATAGCACCTCGGGGAGGGGGGATAATTCCACTGTCACCATTACTGCAATAGCCATAATTTACCGTCACCCTTTTAACAGTAGCCGAATTGACTTCGCCCTTATTGCAGTCACCATTATTTCTTCGCCCTTTTGATGTGCTACCCTGCAGGTGCTCTGGTGCTCTCATGGGGACAAATTATCTCATCTGGAGCAGCAAGTTCAATTACTATGGGCTAAGCTGGATTACCTCAAGAATCAAGGGAGACACAATACTCTTCACATAATAGGTGTGCTGGAGGGGTTTGAAGGGCCAATTATGAGTCAGTTTTTGCAGCAGCTCACACCCGCTCATACCACAGGCTCTTGACCTCTATTGGGACACTTCCCTAGAAATTAAGCTGGCCCATAGGTCTCTCAGCCCAGAACCTACAAGAGGATTGCCCCCAACCCATTTTAGCATATTTTCTGTGGTTTTTCATCAAGGAACAGTTTCTTCGCTTGGCCCATGAATGGGGTCCTGTGAAGTGGAATGGACATACTTTTTTTTCCCCTTGAGGACTTCTCTATGGATTTCACTGAAATGGGTAGATGTATACAAGCAGTCCTAAGGAAGGGAGTGGTAATAGAGGTGTGGAAGTCCAATGGGAGAAACTGAAAGGAGCCATAGTGGATATAACAAACCAATGCGTTAGGACAGTGGCCAATGGGAAAAGAAGAAGGAAATCACTATTGTTCACCAAAGAGGTGAGAGACAAAGTCAGGGCTAAAAGACTAAGCTTCAGGAAATATAAGGGGAGCCAAAGGAAAGAGGACAGGGAGGTGTACCTTGAATGTCTAAGGGAAGCAGGGCAGGCTGTTAGGAGGGTGAAGTCAAAGACAGAAGAGGGCTTAGCACAGTCTGTAAACAAAGGGGATAAGGCATTTTATAGGTACGTCAGTGAAAGGAAAAAACCCGGGGGGGGGGATTGTGAGGCTCAAAGAGGAGAAGGGAGAGTGCAAGGAGCGGAATCTGGACAAGGCAGAAATACTGAACAAATGCTTCTGCTCAGTATTTACTAAGGAGGAGGAGGAGGAGGGTCAAAGACCACAGTTGTGTTGCAGAGGCAATGGGGAGGAGAAGTGGACACCACTCCATTCACAGTGAAGAGAGTTCTGGAAGAACTCACAAAGCTGAAGGTGAAAAAGGCCATAGGGCCAGATATCATCCACCTGAGGATATTAAAGGAGCTGCGAAGGGAACTAGCAGCACCTCTGGTGGCCCTGTTCACAGATTCACTCAACACAGGTGTCATTTCAGAGGACTGGAGGAGGGCACATGTAGTCCCACTGCACAGAAGCGACAGTAGGGAGGAGGTGGGGAAGTATAGGCCAGTCAGCCTCACCTCAGTGGTGGGAAAGATCATGGAGACACTGCTGAAAGAAAGGATAGTGGCACATATGGAATCCAGCAGTGCTCAGGATCTGAGGCAACATGGATTCACAGCAGGAAGGTCATGTCAAACAAATCTAATAAATTTTTTTGATTGGGTGACTAGGGAAATAAATCAGGGAGGGGTGGTAGACGTCGCCTACCTAGATTTCAGCAAAGCCTTCGACACCGTCCCACACAGAAGGCTGATTAACAAGATGGGTAGTCTGGGCATGGTATACAAGGTGGTGAACTGGGTTAGGAACTGGTTAACAGACAAGAGACAGAGGGTGGTGGTAAATGGGGTACAGTCTGCGGAGAGGGGGTGATCAGTGGAGTACCACAGGGATCAGTACTAGGACCAGTCCTGTTCAATGTCTTCATTAGTGACATTGCAGAGAGGCTGGAAGGAAAGGTCTGCCTGTTTACAGATGACACCGAGATCTTCAACAGAGTGGATACTCCAGAAGGGGTGCAGAAAATGAAGATGGACCTGGAGAAGCTTGAAAGATGGTCGGAGATGTGGCAACTGAGGTTCAATGCAAAGAAGTGCAAAATAATGTACCTGGGTAGAGGGAACCCTGGGAAGAGCTACAGGTTGGGGGGAGGAGCTGACTGTCACCAAAGAGGAAAGGGACCAAGAGGTCATCATCTCTGATGACCTTAAGGCATCAAAGCAGTGCACAAAGGTGGCAGGGAGGGCCAGTGGCATGCTGGGGTGCATAGGCAGGGGTATCAGTAGCTGGAGGTGGGAGGTGGTGATGACATTGTATAAAACATTGACAAGGCCTCATCTGGAGAACTACATGCCGTTCTGGAGGCCACACCCTCACAAGGGCATAGATAAGGTGGAGGCTATCCAGAGAAAGGCAGCAAAGACGGTGCAGGGCTTGCACCACAAAACTTATGAGGAGAGACTAAGGGACCTCAATATGTTCTCACTGGAAGAGAGGAGACAGCGGAGGGACATGATTGAAATTTTCAAGTACCTCAAGGACATAATCAAGGTGCAGGTGGGGGACTGTTTTCAATGTAGAAAAGGTACTAGAACAAGGGGTACAATATGACATTGGAAGGGAGTAGATTAAGAGGTAATAAGAGGAAGTTTTTCTACACAGAAAGGGTAGCCGATGCTTGGAATAGTCTGCCACAGGAGGTAGTGGGGATAAACACAGTTGCGGGGTTTAAGCATGCCTGGGACAGGCACAAAGGAAGCTTGAGAGGGAAGGGAGTGATGAAAAACCATTGATCACATAGGGTCAGTGGCCACATACAATGTATAAGGCCTATGGGCAGACTGGATGGGCCTGGCGGTCCTTGTCTGCTGACAATTTTTATGTTTCTATGTATCACAGAGGCAAATACTGTATCTCAGGGCAAGAAAAAAGACAAGCTGTACAGAAAAGGTTAAAACCAGTACAAATTACCCTTACACCCCCTGTCCACTCCATCCCCCCTCAGCAATTCCAATAAAGAGGACGGAAAAATACCACCCTGCAATTTAATATTAACACTTCAGAAATCAGGCCAACATAAAATCCATGATGTACAGTGCATTCTTAGCTCATCCAGCAGCCTTGTCTGCAATGGTCGGGACACTTTGCAGTTCTATTGTAGGCAATCAAGGACTGGCCATATTAAGGTTCACTGGGGTCAGAGCAGGGGATTGTGGCACAATAACATCAGCTTCTGGAGACGGAAATCCTACCAGTTCCTCTTCCAGATAATCCACCCAGTCCATCTTCGAGGATTGTGAAAGCTCTTCATGTAGGGTCAGTGACATCCTGGGATGCTTAGGGTCTTGGTTCATTGACCATCCAGGAGGGCTGGGTGTCTGGGACAACTGCGGAGACTTTCAGCTCACATTCCTGATGGTGGTATCACTTCCCTCATTTTACAAGAGTCGGTTCGGGGTTGCTGTTTAGGCTTCAGCACAGGACCAGACTTCCCCGTAGTCAATGCAGAAGAGCATGCAGGTGATCCCTGTTGAAAAGGCTCAGACTGGAAAGATTGCTTTATGCCCCTTTGACCAGATCTGCCAGCTTGAGTAACACAATTAAAAGAATTAGGGCACCCTGCAGACCCCTGAGCAGATGCTAGTATTGCTTTCCAAATTTCTGACAAAAAATGTTATGCTTCCTGTGGCAAGTCTTATTTCAGACAGTAACCCTTCCAAAAATCAGATAAAACTGAGGGGTAATTTCAAGGCATACTGTATACATCTTTGTGCTAGTTCTTTCTGCATAGGTGCAAATGTTTTCCTGCAAGCAGCAATATACGTCCGGCATATTGAAATCCCCAGTAGCAGGATTTCACCTTTAGCTGCCATGTCATGTATGTTCTTCACTAGTTCCCTGTGCGTACTGGTGTTCCATTCACTGGCTCGAAGGTGACCCACATTACCTCAGCCTCCCCCTGTCTTTCCTGCACTTCTGTAATGTTTATACTATCTCTGATGTACAGGGCCACTCCCCCACCCTTTTGTACCCTTCCTGTCCCTCCTGAACAGTGTATAGCCTAGTACATTGACTTCCCAGCCATGATCAGCAGAGTACCACGTCTCTGTTATTGCTGCTATGTCAAGGTCTGCATCTGCCAACAAGGCCTCCAGGTCAGGAACCTTATTTCTTAGGTTACGGGCATTCATTATCATGACCTTACATGTTTTACAGTCTGCCCTCCCTCTGCTCTTGTTCTCCCTCTCCAGCATCTTCCCACCACCCTGATTTTCTTTCCTATGTGCTCTTGCCCCCCCCCCCCGTATCACACGTTATACATTATTCAACTGGCTGCACCTCCCTGCCTGCTTTAGCTGTTCCTGTAGTCAACTTATGTTCCTGCATGTTCCCATGGGGGGGTGTTCCTAAGCCTCCTGACTCTCCTGGCTCTCCCCCCTTGGCCAGTTTAAATGCTCACAGCCGATGCATTTAAACTTCTCACAAGGGACCAAAGTCCCCTTCTCGGACAGACGCAGGCCATCCTACTTATATAAGCTCGCATTTGCCCAGGTCAGGCCCCAGTCCCCTATGAAGCCCAAACCTTCCCTTCCACACCAATCTTTCAACCAGGAGTTGAAGGTTATGGATGCGGAGTGCCCTTGTTTCCCCCTGTGCCCTGGACAGGTAGCACCTCCGAGAATGAGACGGAGTGTGCTATCTGTTTCAGATTTGCCCCCAGCTTCCTGAAATCCTCCTGGACTCCAGCTAATTCTACCCTTCTCCTGGCCAGGTCATTGGTCCCCAGGTGGAGAATGACATCCAGCTGCTCCTTCCAAGCTATTGCCATAGCGATCCAATGGATCCACTTCCCATCCCTCCATGCAGCACTTCCTGGGAGGCACTTGACCTCCCTCTCTCCCCTGCTAGGTGTCCCTAACTCCACTCCCTAGACAATAGAGTTCCTCACTAGGAGAAGCTTCCCCCTCCTTCAGGGTCCCCTGCCTCCCTCCCTTCCCTGGGGCTCCATCCTGGAGGACCCTACCATCCTCCCTGGTCCCATCCTCTGGTTCCTGAGTGGGGCTTTTCCATTCCTCCAAAACAGTGTAGGAGTTACTAAGCGGCACTGGTTGGGGAATGTGCTTTTGACCCATCTCCCTCACCCTCCCTGAGCCCACCATAGTCCAATCACTCCATTTCACTGGCATCCTTATAGGTACAGGTTGTGGACCTGGTGGTCTACGGGTGGGGGTGGATGCCACCTTCAGCTTGGCCAACTCTGCACAGAGACAGGCAACCTCCTCCCTCAGCCCAGAGAGGTGCCTGCAGATAGGGCAGCACTGCAGCCTCCAGAATGTCTGCCTGAAGACAGCTGCTTCACGGCAACTGTACTTCACCACTCCCATCATGTCTGTTTCCCTCCTCAATCAACTGCCTACTTAAGACGGCCATTTGTTTTCTCCCAAATATTTGTTTTTTTCTTTTGTTTTTTTATTATGCTTTCTCTCTTCCTGTATGGATGCAGGGTGTTCCAAGGCCCTATGAGATCCACACCATAATGTAGGGTGAGCCCTGAGATGGGTGGGTTGCGGGGTGGGAGGATGGGACTACACCACAGGCTGTGTCCAAAAACAATCAACCAAGTAGTCCTCTGGCAGTGGCTCCTCACTCCACTCACCTTGGTCCAGACACAGCCAATTACAAACATACAGTCACAAACTTATCAGCTATAATCCCTCAATCCTGCCCAAACTAAATTGAAAAGCAAACAACACATTTATTTAGCTGGTTGTTATCATGGTCTTTAATGTGTGGTGGGCAGCAGGTAGCTTTTGCTTGATGTCTCATACTGTTGAGGTTATGGGAGCCTCTCATTGCTCCATAGAGGTGTTCCCCCCAGGCTTTTATTTTCCCTTCCCCCTTCCCAGTGACCCTAAGCAGCAATACTATTGTTGAGTACTGGTAGGGGAGTGTGACCTACTGGAAACCCCCAAATGTGCTTTTCTATCCAGTTGCTTGAGCAAATTTGAATGGGGCTCCATTTAACAAGTGAGGCATACCTGTATGTATTCTCAGGAGCATTTTTCTTTTTTATAGCAGCTAGGGCACCTCTGGCAGTGGGCTATGCCTGATAGGTTCGGACAGATATGTGGGAGGGCCTGGGTGTTGTTTTTGGTCACCAGTACTTTTAGTCCCTGTCTTCCTGCTACTTAGCTGTTCTTCGTTCTTCATGGTTGTATCTTTCCTTGCTACCCTTTTGTGTTTGAATAAGATTTTGCAAGCTTTGGGGCTAGTGATTTGTTACAATTTACGTTGTTAGATGTGATGGTTTTCCCTACATCTATTTTAAACAATGAAACTGGTTCAGGGCCGGCCCTCTGGTGCAGTGGTAGTGCGGCTGCTCGTGACACCGGCGACCTGGGTTTGGATTGCTGGACGGTCAGCCGGGGGAGGAGGCTTGAGCATTCCATGAACTGTTCATCTCCTCGTGGGAGGTGGGGGGGGAGCCTTGGCTCAGTGCAGGACTGACCTCTAGCATTAGCCAGAGGTTTGGCTTGCCCAAGCCATTACAGTAGGATGGAGCATGATGGACGGCTGTGTATGCCATAGCTTCAGTGCACTTTACATCTCCAGGGGGAGCGTACATCTGAAAATTGCCTTGGTCTGGTGCAACACCAACAAGAGAGCTAGGTAGGCCCTCGCAACGTGTAGGAGCATCACAGAGTGAGGACCCTGATGAGACTTAGAAGATAGGGGACTGGGAGGGAGGCTCAATGGGCCTGGCTGCCAGCTCTTGCTCTGTCCCCACCTGTGGGAGTAAGCCATGGCTCTGTGGGGGGTCCCTTTGGGTTCGCAACACAGTGGTCAGGTTGGGTGACAGTGCCAGGGCTCGAGGTGGGGGATAAATAGGAATAAAAAAAAAATGTTTCAGGTATTGTTAACTGACACATACATGATATTTTTGCAGTTATACAGCCTATAGCATTTTATTTCCCCTGCCAGGTTTATACCTTACTAGATACAGTGCTATTTAAGGGCTGTGTTAGAGGGTGTTTTCTTACAAATGTTGTGTCTCATCTGTTGTTTGTTGGCATTTCTTTATTGATTACTTTGTTGGTACTAAGGCAACATTTTATTAGCCCTACTTTGTGGGGGCTTTTATGTACAACATTGATTTTGTTTTTCATCCAACTAGGCACTCAAGATCATCCTCAATGGCCACTTCAAGGGTTATGACATGGAATATGTAAAGCATGACTCACCCCATTAAATGGAAAAAAATCCTTTTCTATTTAGGTTCTTGCAAATGTGATATTGCCCCTTTGCAAGAAACCCATCTGCTTAAGGTGGAGGCAAATAAACTGTTGTGAGGGTGGGGCAGGTATTTTCTAGTACATTTACATCCAAGCAATGGGGAGTTTCAGTTGTGCTGAAAAAGGGCTGTCCATTTCAGGTGGGCCAAGCTTTCCCAGATCAGGAGGGATGATGGATTCTCCTACTGGGTAACCTGTATGGTGCTCCAGTCCTAGTGATTAATATCCCCCTCCAATGTAGATGCACCACACTTCTTTTCACAGTAGACTCAGGCTAACTCAGAGCTGTATCATCCCCCTTCAACTATAATTCCGGGTGGTGATTACAATTTGGTTTTGGGCCCCCTCCCTTTTTAGACAGAACTCCTCTGGAGAGGGGATCTCCTTCCCATCTACACTCTAGGAGTGCCGTACTGCATTTGTGTTTGGAATTTAGTTTAGAGGATTGTTGGAGAATCCATCATTCTGATACCCGAGATTACACCCACAGGTTCCACTGGTTTCATACTTGCAGCAGGCTTGAATTTTTTCTTTGCAGTTTCATAATCCTATCAGATGTAGTAGATATTGCTATACATCCTATCACTATCTCCAATCATGCCCCAGTCAGTATGGTATGGGTGCCCCTGCGTAGTATTGCTAAGTCCCCCCACTGGCATTTCAATCCTGCCCTACTCACTCAGAAGACTTTAGGGACAGATTCTCCTCAGATATAATGTTTTATTTTGAGATTAATTCTACTCTGGACATCTCTCATTTCACACTTTGAGAGGCATTAAAGGCCTTTCTTAGAGGTCACATTGCCTTTCTTAGAGGTCACATTATTTCTTATGCCTCCAGGGCAAACAGATTAAAAAAACAGGAAATTACAGACCTTTGCATTAAGATCAAACCGTTGGAGGAGGCTATATAGCAAAACCTCCAGGTTCAGGACTCCCAGATTCAGCAGGTCATGGCTTTCAAGTATTGGTTAAACATAATCTATCACCAACAGGAGATGAAGGCCTTATTTTTCTTAACTCAGACTTACTGGGAATCAGATGGATAAGGCAGGGAAGCTTCTGGCCTATTACCAGCTGAAGTATAAATCTGTTAAGGCCCAAATTCCCTATCTTAAATCTGAAGACCATGGGCTCATTTCAGACCCTATACAAATTTGCACCATGTTTTGAGATTGTTCCTGTTTGTATAACTCCTCATTGCCCCAGTCACACATTGATTATGACTCCTTTTTCGCTAACTTGTCCCTCCCACACCTGCTTCTACAGGTAGCCAAGACTTTGGATGAGGATATTAGCTTATCAGAGATAACAGAGGCAATTTGTAGTTTGGCCCCAGGTAAAGCCCCTGGCTCTGATGGATTAAGCATGGATTTTTACCATAGAAACATAGAAACATAGACTTTGAAGGCAGATAAGGACCTCTTGGCCCACCTAGTCTGCCCATTTCCCTACCTAGAGGATAAGTTGCAGATCCTAGTTAACCAACAGCCTATTTCTTCCCACTCCCCCCCCACAAAAATTGCCTTATGTCTGTCCCATGCATTCTTGAATTCTCCCACAGTTTTAGACCTCACAGCCTCCTCAGGAAGGCTGTTCCATGTGTCCACCACCCTCTCTGTGAAAAAATACTTCCTCACATTGCCCCTGAGCTGTCCCCCTCTATCTTCAAATTGTGTCCCCTTGTTCTTGCACACCTCTTTTTCTGAAAGATGCTACCCTCTTGGACTTTGTTGATTCCACTGAGGTACTTAAATGTTTCTATCATGTCCCCCCTCTCCCTCCTTTCCTCAAGGGTAAACATACTAAGCTCCTTTAGTCTCTCCTCGTATGGCTTCTCTTGCAGACCCTGCACCATTTTAGTTGCCCTCCTCTGAACTGCCTCCATCCTGTCTATGTCCTTATGCGGAGATGGGGTCTCCAGAACTGGACGGAAATTCAGATGGGGTCTCACCAACTGCCTGTACAGGAGGATAACAACTTCCTATTTTCTGCTGGTGATACCTCTCCCTATCATCCCAGTATCCCCAGCCCTCCCTACCACCTTCTTGCATTGCTTGCCAACCTTAGGTCATCTGATATGATTACCTAGGTCTCTTTTCCATTTTGTTGTTGTTACTACCCCCAATTGTGTAATTTTCCCTGGGTTTTGTTTCCCAGGTGCATTACTTCACTTCTTTACATTGAATCCAAGCTGCCATACTTCTGACCATTTCTCCAACCTTGCCAAGTCCCCTCTCATCCTTTCCACGCCTCCTTGTGTATCAACCCTGTTGCAGATCTTTGTGTCATCTGCAAAGAGGCATACTTTTTCTTCCATTCCCTCTGCAATGTCACTTATAAAGACATTAAAAAGGATTGGACCCAGTACTGGACCCTGCGGTACCCACTAGTAACCCTCTTTCTTCAGAGTGGACTCCATTTACAATTACCTTCTGTGTCCTGTTGTTCAGCCAATGTTTTACCCAGGTTACCACCTTGGGACCCACTCCCAGGCTGGTTAATTTGACTACTAATCTTTTGTGTGGGACTGTGTCAAATGCCTTGCTAAAGTCTAGGTAGGCCATGTCCACAGACCCTCCCTGGTCTACTACTTTGGTCACCCAGTCAAAGAAATCAATTAGATTTGTCTGACATGACCTTCCCACTGTGAACCCATGCTGCCTTGGGTCCTGTGCCCCACTGGCCTCTAGGTACTCAACAATTCTTTCCTTCAGAAGTGATTCCATCACTTTCCCTACCACAGAGGTCAAACTGACAGGTCTGTAGTTTCCCGCCGCCATCTTGGTCCCACTTTTGTGAAGGGGAATCACATCCGCCTTCTTAATAATTGAAGAGCTTTTGAACCTTTACTATTCCCCAAGCTTTTAGATTTTTATTGATTCATTCAGGAAGTATGTACTATGCCCCACCCTCCCCCACTATGCAGGAGGCAGCTATCACTGTCCTACCTAAGCCCAATAAGATCTCTACTATGGGCTCTAATTATAGACCTATTTCCTTACTTAATGTTGATTCTAAAATATTGGCTAAAGTTTCAGCAATCTGCTTAGAAAAAGCTCTTCAATTATTAATTCATATGTCACAAGCGGGATTTATGAAGGGCAGGCAGGGCAGTGATAACCTCCAAGTGGTTATAAATTTAATTCAAATTGCAGCCAGGGGGCTGGACATGACTTCCTTGATTGCTATAGATGCTGAGAAGGCATTTGATTTGATTGAGGGGAACTTTTTTTCTATACTCTTACTGCAATAGGTATTTGTCCAGTTTTTCAGATGTGGCTTAACATTTTGTATTTTTCCCTACAGGCCAGGGTATTGGCTAACAGTATTCTATCCAAACCCTTCTCTCTATTTCATGGCACGAGGCAGGGCTGGCCACTTAGTACCCTTTTATTTTTACTGGCTATTGAACCATTAAATGCGGATCTTAGGCAACATCCAGATATTCATGGCATCAGAGTTGGAGACAGGTCATTCAGTACCCTACTTTATGCAGACGACCTTCTATTAACCCCCATGGGCATAATCTTCTTTACACAAAGTATGGGAAACAATAGACTTCTTAATGCTATATCAGGACTGCAAGTAAACTGGAATAAAACTGAGCTCCTGCCCTGTATAAAGGAGATTTTAGTTGGGCCTTAATAGGATGCTAACAGAAAATTATCAGTGATGTCATTCAGCCCATATCTCATTACTTGGGTTAATACATGGCTAAATGGTAGGACTCGGCAGGTTAGATTACATGGCAAAACATCTCCCTTGGTAGAAGTGACTAACTGTGGGTCAGTATTGGGTCTGTTCTTATTCAACTGTTTTATTACAGATTTCCACCTAGGTGTTACATCTAAAATTATTAAATTTGCTGATGATGCCAAACTAGCCGACAAAGTTGACTCTCCCACAAAATATAAATCACTCTTTAATAGTCTCAATATAATTTTCAAATGGTCCAAGGATAATAAAATGGAACTAAACTTGAGTAAATATGTGGTCCTGCATCTAGGGAAAAACAGACCCCTATATTCTTATACTATTGATCCCATTAAAATATGCACTGTAAACTCTGATAAAGACCTAGGTACCCTAATTGATAATACCTTCAACCACAAATCTCACATTAGGTCAATGGTACAACGGGCAAACAAAATCATAAATATTATAAAAAGATCATTCATAACTCGGGATGAACAAAGCATACTAAATCTCTATAGAAATTATGTACATCCTCGCCTTGACTACACATCTCCCTTCTGGTCCTCTTACCACAAACAAGATATAGTCCTAATCGAGAGTGTTCAGAGACGTGCTACCAAAATGATACCCAGATTGTGTTTGCTGCCTTACCCTAATGGGTTACAACAACGTAACCTTATGCCACTGGAAGTTAGAAGGTTAAGAGCTGACTGTCTCCTTTTCCATAATATTTTAAGTGACAATACATTAATGAAGGAATGTTGTATTGTACCAAATAATAGATGTCAAAACCTAAGATCACACAACAGACAATTTGAACTCCCCTTGACTAATACTAAACAAGCATTTGGCAATGCCGAATATTTGCTTGCTGGTATAAGCAATGGAAGTGCTGGAGTTAGACAGATCCAGAATAGGAATGGCAGTGAAGTATTGAACTTCATGCCAACCCCACCTTCACCTGCAGAGATGGACAGACATTGGAGTATAGCTTTGGGTCATCGCCCAAAATGCTCATGCCATTTCACCTCACCCGATCCTTCAGACACCAACAAGTCTTGGGATATTCGGCTTCCATAAGGACATACGCTGAAATGGGTGCAGCATAGGAGAATGGGGTGAACTCTGGGGCTGAAGGGTCCAAGGCACACCTCAGTGCCTGTCACTGGCTGCATGATGGGGGTGGAATGACATGAGCATTACAGCTGGCAATCCAAAGGCACACCCCTGACACCTGTCAGTCTGTATAGGGTGAAACGTTATGATTAGAAACCCCTAACGCCCCAGGTGTTTGTTGGTATTTGCATTACAAATTTTCAACATGGCCTTTTTGTGACCCGCACCTCATGAAAGTATTTGGGACCTCTGCTCATGAACAGTGGCACAGGGATTTTGTTAATCCGGTCCGAATGTTGATTTCCCACAGCAACCACGCCATTCTGCGCCAGACGTGCAAAACCACAGTTCAAGTAGTATGTGAAAAATGACAGCTGTACTGTTCATAAGGTGGTGTGCAAAAATGGCAGTGTTGCAGATGTCACTGTGATTTTGTTAATTTGTCCCGAACATTGATTTTCCACAGTGACCGCACCATTGTGTGCAGGATGTGTGAAAACACATTTTGGCCAGGATGTGACAAATGACAGCTGTACTGTTCATAAGGAGGTGTGAAAAAATGCCAATATTGAAAATCTGGAGTGAAACATTAAAATTTTCTAAGTTACGAGCGTGTGTGGAAACTGCTCAATGCATGCTCATAACACAGTCATTTTTTGAAATGTTCTCACCAAATTTTCAACACAGGCATTTTGAGACCTCCACCTATGAACAGGGACACTGTAATTTTCTTAATCTGTCCTAAACATTGATTTCCCTCAGCGACCCCGCCATTGTGCGCCACATGTACGAAAACACATTTTGAGCAGGATATGAAAAATGGCAGCTGTACTGTTCATAAGGAGGTGTGAAAAAATGGCAATGCTGGAAATCAGGAGTGAAAATGTTAAATATTCTTGATTTACAAGCATGGGTAGAAACTGCGCAACACAGTCATTTTTGGAATTGTTTCACCAGATTTGCAGCATAGACTTTTTGGGAACCCACCTCCTGAACAGTGACACTGTCATTTCATTAATCAGTCCTGGAAGGTGAATCCACACAGTGACCGCAAAATCACCTTTCGGGACTGCATAATGAAATGTCAGTGACTGAATTCATGAGGTGGGGTCCCAAGAACCCCATGTTGAAAATTTGGAGCCAAAAGTCGCAAAAATGGCTGTGATATCCACCTAAGTTGAACCCCCTTCCCCCCATTTATGGCATTATACAGCTTACCGGCATTTCTTCAGTTCGCGGTCAGCTTTGGAGAGTGAAGATGTGTTTCTGCTCCACCAAAGATCATCACAGCGGGCTCCAAAGGTAAGTATGGGGTGAGGGGGGCTGTGGGAAGGTCGGGTGCACAGAAGGTGGGTGCGGATTGGGGGTGGGGGCACCAAAGACAATGAGGGACCATTTTTTTCTTTCACAGGGTTAAAAAAAAAACATTGCAGGAAGGTTTTTCCTTCTCAGGTTTGTTTTTGGCACACTGAGGTGGGCTTCCAGTGTGCCACCTGTGTTGTTTGAGGAGGGTGACTGAAGCTGATGGGGATTGAGCCACCCGTTGGCACAGAAAATGTGTCTGTCTTTGGGGGGAGGGGGTGCATGATGCCGAGGGGGATTGGACACCCTCTCGGCATACATAACTATTACATGGGGGGACATTATGCCGACAGGATTGGGCTTCCCCATTGACAAGTGAACTGAGGAGGTGGGCATGCTGACAGGTGGATTGGGCACCCCTGTTGGCTTTTATGGGTCCTGTGAATGGTGGACGGCGACAGCCGCTGCCATGTTTTTTTTGAAATGTTACACCAGGCAAGGCACCATCCTGCAATAATTGGTTGCTCCCTCATTGCAGCAGCTAATTCCTTTCAAGTTGATAGCATGCTTGCTGAACTAGTGTCAGCAGCAGCATGCCACCGCATTGGGAAATGAGGGCCAAGCCCAAGAATGCAGTGGTGGCACTGGCAGCCACAGTGCCGCACCTCCAAAATCCGCTTCTCTCCTAAGCTGCAACATAATGTTTCTTATGCATGCACACAAGCAAACATAAAAAAGGGATAAATATTTCACTTTGAGGTCAACTGCTATTTGGAATAAACTTCCAAGGGACCTAGTTAGCATTACTAATTTTAATACATTTAAATGAGAATTGGACAAATATCTGGGTTGTTAAGACTCGCTCCACTAAGAGTGGGGGATGGACTTGATGGACCTTGGCCTAATTTCGTCCAAATTCTACCAAGTACCAAGAACTACCAAGTGGTCTCCAATGGGCATTCATTATTTACATAGAAACGTAGAATCTGTCAGCAGATAAGGACAATATGGCCCACCTAGTCTGCCCATTTCCCTACTCACTGATGCAGCCCCAGATCCTATTTGATCTGCGGCTCTTCTGCTCTGCACATCTCCAGTCGACCCCAAGATATATGTCATAAGAATACTCAGGACTTGTTGGACTCCCTACAAGTAGATATGACTAGATGGGCCAAACTCCATTTAACTCTCTGGTAAGATCGCCGCTATTAAAATTATGGCATTTCCTAAGCTTTTCTATGTTTAAGTAACCTGGCAATACCCATATCATCAGGTTTTTGGAACAAAATTGACAGGTTACATTATAATTTCATTTGGGAGGGTCAGCACTCGCACATTGGTTAAACAGTTCTCCGTGCCTCAGTGACAGAGAAAGGATGGAACATGCCATGGCAGTGGGCTTATTATGCCTGTAATGGTCTTAGGCAAGCCATGTACTAATTGAATCCTTTCTCCCTTACTGCCCCCCTTAGTAAGAGATAGAGCAATCCCTTTTGGGCTCAATGCCTTTGGCAGTTGCCTTATGGGATTCCCTTCCTAGCAACTGCTGCCCTACTTTACCTATATTATTTACTAAGTAAATTTGGAATAGGATAATGAAAATGCTCCACTGGGATCCCAAATATCTTGGACCGTATGAGCCTTTATGGAATAACTCTAAGATCCAGATGGGGGTTCCCAAGTAATCTGGCATTTCTGGTCTTCTAAAGGGATCAAGCAAGTTGGCAATTTAATAGATCCTAGTTCAGGGCTGCTTAAATCTTTTCAACAACTCCAAATCAAATTTCATTTACCAGCCTGAGACCTTTGGAAATACTTCCAGCTCCATCATGGCCTGTTACCATGTTTTCTTAAGGGTCAAGTCCTGTTACTTACTGACCTAACTAAGCATTTTTTTTTGTTTCTCCCATTTTGATCCCCTGCAGGGGATCTCAGCTCCCATTCACCACCCCCCCATGCCCAGGCTTACCCCCCTGGGTGGGATCACAGGGTGGGCACCCCCCCAAGGTCAATGGTAACATGCCGTGGCTTACCCCCCAGGGTGGGGCCATGGAAGCGGGACCCCACCCGGTGGACACTGTTGGCAGCAGAGTGGGGCTTCATGCTCAGTGATGGTATTTTTGTGTACCATACGGGGCAGACGGGGACATGCAATAATGGCCCACGTCTGCCCCACCTCCCCCAACTAGTACAGAGCCAGCACAGTGGATCCCCTCTGCCTCTGCTAGGGATCCATAACATGCCGAACACACTACCCCCAACCTCACCTCCCCCAGAGGAGAGCAGTCCCTAGGATGCTCAGTCCTTCTCCCCTGGCCGGCCCTCTGACATTCTGAGTCTGTTCCCGAACCCGGGTTATCAGCATCACAGACAGACACACTGTCTCTGCACCAGCGGGCTGGCTCTAATTAAGCATTTAAATGAATAGCTTTCACCATCAAAAGGGCACACAAACATTATCTACAAAACTCTGCAGGAAATAAACATTCCCAATTGGGAATCTCACAGGGTGAGGTGGGCTACTGAGCTGCAAGAACAGTTGGATAGTGAGGCCTGGTCTCATTGTTGTTTGGAAGCCCATCGAGCCTCTCAGGATCTGAAGCTACAGCTGATCCAAAAGAAGATACTGAGTAAATGGTACAGGATGCCGGTCAGGTTGATTCAGATGGGCCTTTCCATTTCTGATGCATGTTGGAGCAACTCTGTATTCTGAATGGCTAAGAACAATTTTTTCATTATAATGAAATATAAGCAGTTTTTTTTCTCATCATCCAGTAGGAATACAAGCACCCTACTTCTAAGTGGGTCAGTGTCATGCACAGCTGTGCTGTGATTGCCAATTGACAGCACTGGCATTCATTGCGTAGCAGTAGCACCCGGTGTTACTATATAGGGTATATGTGTTAGCAGCTGTTTATTAAAAGAACAACAGTTTTTTTTTTGTAATCAGCCAGAAGAAGTAGACGTGACCTACTCATAAGGTGGTCCTGCATCATGTGCTGCAGCGTGGTACGTGTACAGTACTTTAATTCCCAATCAGTAGCACTAAAATCCACTACATAGCAGTAGCACCAATTGTAACTACACAGGGTAATTGTGTTAGCAGCTGTTTATTAACAGAAAAACAGCTTTTTTTTAAGAACAGCCAGTCACAGTACAAGCACCCTACTCATAAGGGGGTCCTGTGGTGAACACAGCATCACTTTACACATACAGTGCAGCAATTCCCAACCAGTAGCACAGAAATTCATTCTGTTGCAGTAACACTAGCTGTAACTGGTCAGGGTAATTGTGTTAGCAGACATTTATTAAAAGAAACCATTTTTTTGTGATTAGCCAGTAGCAGTAAAACATCCTACTTATAAACAGCACCAGCCACAACTGAACAAGCTAATTGTGTTAGTAGTGGTTTATCATGGGAGAAAAAAGCTTTTTTTGTGATCAGCAAGTAGCAGTTCAAGCTCCTTGCTCATAATGGGGGCCTGCATCATGTTTAACCTCTCCCTGGGATATTTTTCAGGCATACTTTTAAATTGCTTGCTTTTTAATTGCTATAGTTAGATAATAATTGTTTATGCAATATGTAAAGGAAGTAAAACGTATTTTCCTTAAAAATACAAAAATGGTGCCTCAGTTTTTAATAAACCATTAGGAATGACAATTGTTATGATGTCAAGTATATCCATCTATCATATGACCTACAAGAATTACTTGCCAATAAATTTGATAAAGTTAAGAAAAGCAAATATAAAAATAGCTTAATACCACAGACACACTCTACATGACATCATAAATCACTTATAGGTATAGTATTTTAACCAGTCAGAGCTTACAACGTATGGCCTCTTATCCTGAGTACAGCAGTCGTTTCATACAGAACACTAAAGTGGACGATGCAGTTCAGAGCTGGGGAGAGAAGCACTACATGTACTTTTTTAAATTAACAAAATGGAATGTAAAACTTATTATAAACCACTCTCGCCAACTCCAGTACTCCTGAGAAATCATTTTTGAATGTGAAACTTTGAGTCTGAGGCTGCCATGTTTCTGAATTTTATCTGTGTGATTTGCACCGGCAGTAAAGGACTTGTACATTTGGAAATAAATCCTGCTGAAGAGCTGGCTTATTGTCAGTTGCAGACTCTGAATGGTAAAAACAGTTCATGTTCTGTTGTGTGCCTTTCGTACAAGCAGCCATGGCTGAAGGGTAATCTAAGCTGTTCACATCTGAGTGTGTCTCCAAAAGAGATCTGCAGGTACATTGTAATTAGACATAGCTTCACCCTCAGTGACATAAAGTTCTAAAAATGGCTTGTAAGTGCTCAAACTCACTCTTTCCAACCACCGGAGAACTTCCTGTATTTGGTTCAATCCAGAATCCTTCTCTTCCCAACCACGAGCATGTTCCATAACAATGCTCATCCTTGTTTGCTGTGATCCTTCTTTATTAGCTTGCTTTGGTAACTGTTTGGATGTGCCCACCTTTATTGTTTTGGTCCTGTGTTTATTTTAGCATCTACGTAGATATTCCGGCTGGGCTATGGTAACCTGTTGGCTGCTGCTATCCTCCATGGGAATCACCATGAAAACAAGTTGTTGTATCTGTATCCCAGTTGGAGTAATTTCAAATAAATAAGTAAATAAATATTGGCCCTATGTAATCCTCAATATCTCTGGACTGCTGATAGCTACAGGTAAGCCCGATGCCTCATTTAAGAGTTTTCCATGCACTTTCAAACTGTTAGAGACACTGTTTATCAATATTCCTCTTTAAGCTGTTTTTAAGTGTATTTTATTTTTTGTAAATAAAATGTTATTGAATATTCACATAAAGCATACAGGAAAACATACAAGAACATATTTCATTTGTAATGAACATCACTTCTTAGATGTGCCTGGCTGGGAGTAATTCCTTGGAAATACATTCTAACAATTATCCATAACATAACTCGTAAAACTGATGAGAGCTCCAACATTTAAACACACACACACACACACACACACACACACACACACACACACACACACATTATGCAATCCTAATATCATTACACATTCTAACTAGGGGGATATATTCCCTCAGTAGTGAGATGCAGTGGAAAGCGTATATGCTGGGGGCCTTCACCTGGATCTCATCTTGAGGGGGAGATCCGAGGAGTACTGTAGTTTGAGCTATCTGAGCACCATCCTGCGGGTATCCAGGAACCTGTGTGTTGGGAAGGGGGGAACCTCACCCACTTATTCAATCCCTGAAGACAGAAGACATCCTTCAGTGGATGGGGGGGCGGGGACCTTAATGGCTAACCTAAGCTGATGTAATGCAGTGGATTCCCCTGTGCTACAGACTGGCACTTTCATCCTAGCCTGGGGAACCTCTTCGGACCCATTAAACTGAGCTGCTGCACTGTAGGGTTAGAGGTGCTGGATAGGAACTAGAGTTTGGTATTCTACAGTGATTAAAATTCAAATATAGGCCCCATATCTCCAAGAAGGTTTGCAGTCTGTTTTGGGTGACATGCATCACCCTTTTGAAGCTGGCCACCTTGCCCAGCTCCTCTAGCCATCCCAGTGTACTAGGGGTCTTGGGTATCTACGGTGTCTCAGGAGGATTTGTTTTGCTGTTATTAAGTCTCCCAGGAACCATAACATTTTGAATCTTGGCAGTTTGTTGCCAGGGGCTGAATTCTGGAGTACTCCCAACAGCACTAACAGGGGTGCAAGAATTATATTGCAGCCTAGGATCTCATTACATAAATCCCTTACCTTCTGTTAATATGATGTAAGGCTCTGACATTTCCACAGGATGTATGAGATATTCCCTCCTTCAGATTGGCATCTCCAGCACTCGTCCTTGGGTAGAGACCCCAGGCTTTTAGTTTACTGGGTGTTCTGTGCCATCTGTGCAAGATTTTAAGCTGAGTAAACCTGTTTTTGGTATCCTTCACTGCAGATTGGATGTCTCTCCAGCTTTCATCCCATGTGTCTAGAGTAATTTTGGTCGTGAGTTCTTCAGACCAACTGTGTCTTACCCTTAGTGACACGTCTGGGTTGTAGTTCAGTAGGTAAGTGTATATGTCACTACTCCTAGTATGTTCCCACCCCCCGGGCCAGAGGGAAGAATCTAGAGGGTTATTGTCATAGCCCACCAGCTTCTGTCCCAGTAGACCCAGTAGCACATGACATAGTTGCAAATATCTCCAGTGTTGTTGGTTGTGGAGATCAAACTTAAGCATATTCATTACTGTGGACATAATGTCTGAGAGAAGGGATACCCCTGCCTTCTCCCATATCTTGCATCTTATTGTTTTCCCATCTATTAAAAGAACAGGGTTATCCCATAATGAAAAAAAACCTTTGCTTTCTCTGGCTGCCGGTTGATTAGCATCAGTGTTTTGTGCCAGATCAGGAAGGTATGTGTACTAGTGGGAGGCAGGGAGAAGCATTTTGGGGGTAATAAAAAGAGTACAGCACAGGCAAGGGGTTTGCCAACTAGGTGGGCCTCACATCTTGCCCATTTAGGAGGTTCCCTTCCCAGAGCCCAGGGAGCCATGTGTACCAGTTGAACCAGTGTATGGGCCATGATTCAGAGGTGGAAATCAGGTGGCTTGAGGCCCCCCTGTGGAAGTCTTTGTTCAACTTCACCCAGCTAATCCATTTGGAACCATCATTTCAAAAGAAGGACAGGAACTTGGTGTGTATGAGATCAATTTGTTATTTGTCTAGTTGGATAGGGAGATTATCCAACATCTACGGTAACTTGAGGGCTGCCATCATTTAGAAAGCGTGGGCCTTCCCCCAGTGGGAGACGTGTAACAGTTTCCACCTCTGACATTCATTCATTCATTCATTCATTTGTTTATTTATCATTTCGGACATTCCCTTTCTATCTGCTGTGGGCCAATTCCTCGGTAGCCCTGACTACACTGCAGCCCCCCAGACTCCTGCCGCAAAACTCAGACCTTGATTCAGGCACTCTGCTGCAGCCTGGTTCCTCAGTGGCCTGGACTACACTGCCGCCCACCAGACTCCTGCTGCAAGGTACAGTCCCACCGGCTCAGCTCCCCAGCAGCTCACTTGCCAGCAGACTCTCTGCTTTATTTACAATTAGTGCCTTCTGCCTTCTCTTAGTTCCACTGTGGGCTAGCATTCTAGACTGCTATCAGTAACCTGCTGTGCCCTATGGTAGCCTGCTTGCTAAATTTAAACTTGGCGCTCTTTTGCCTATACCTAGCTCAGCTTGATTAATATTGTTGTTTCCTAAATAGATAATTATGCAAGTTAGGAAACTGTATATATAGCCATTTTCTGCAAATTGTGATAATGTTATGCAGGCAAGGGAAACTGCATTTTATATAAAATTAGTGCTTTTCTGCCTCTTACTTAACACAGACATTTTTCATTACTGCTGTGTTTAAAATGGCAGTATCCAAACTGTATGCTAGTTATTGTAAACTGGTAGCATAAGTTAATTCATTTTTTTCTGTCCTCTCTACCCCCCAGACACTCAAAAATGCAAGATTTAACTTAAAATTTGCTCTGGTAACTGCCTGCTAAATTAATTATGTTCACAGAATGCTGCATAATTTATTTTTTTTCTCTCTGCTGCCCTGCCCTGATTTCTTTGCCCCGATCAGATGATCCATTAAGCCTAATCCCCTCTCTGTCTATAAATCCATTGTGTAAAACTGCTTCCCGCTAGCCATCTGTCTCTGTTACTGTTACAACCCACCCCCTGATTTACTGTGATTACAGCTCCTTTGTGAGCTCTGGCTTGAAATACTAACCTCTGTCCCCCTTTCCTCCTACGCTCAGCCCTTGATTTGGGCACTCTGCTGTGGGCCGATTCCTCGGTGGCTCCGACTATACTGCCACCCACCAGACTCCAGCTGCAAGGTATGGTCCCACTGGCTCAGCTCCCCAGTATCTCACTCACCAGTGGACTCTGCTTTATTTAAAATTGGCGCCTTCTGCCTTCTCTTAGTTCCATTGCAGGCTAGCATTCTAGACTGCTATCACTAACCTGCTGTGCCCTATAGTAGCCTGCTTGCTAAATTTAAACTTGGTGCTCTTTTGCCTGTACCTAGCTCAGCTTGATTAATTCTGTTGTTTCCTAAATAGATAATTTCCTGCCAGCACTGTGCCTGCTCCCCACCCACCCACCCTATCTGGACTCTATTATATAGCAGTAAAGGGTCATGTGACATCCTCTTTCTGTAATTACTCACAGCCCAATCCCCCACCTGCAGCTTATATTTACTGACCATTGGAGGTGCCTGCTTTTGTTCAATCCCTTATAGCCTTCTGTAACCACCGTACCGTGCAGACTATCCCTACCATATTATTTTTTTTTTTCCTTCTCAGCTGTTCAGGTGATAATGTGCTTGTTTATGGCTTCCCTCATCCCTCTCTTATTCAATACCTTACTCTCCTCCTCTTCCTACCTGTTTATATCTCTCTCCCTCAAATGTCTTATGCTGAATACCCTCCAGGAAATTCAACAGTAATTTATACAGTTCAACATTTGTACACATCCCTATTGTGCACATGCACCACAGTTCTCTACCACTGCAATGCAACTCACTCATCTGTAATACCTTGTGCCTCTCTTACTTCTGCCCCCTCCTTTTTTTCCACACAGATCTCCCTAACTATTCAGGTCTCCTATATTTCCCACCATTCTATACTATGTACCTCATCCTCCATGAAGCCTTGGTACAAAAACTCTGAGCTTCATTATATAATTATCCCTCTCCTCCTGTTAACAGCTGGGGACATAAACCCTAACTCTGGCCCCCCTCCCACCTCCTCTACGCACTCAATTCCTCCATGCTCTGTCTCCACTCCGCTTTTCAAGCCTACCCTCCCACAAGGCCTCAAGATACTCCACCTCAACATAAGGAGCCTTCTACCAAAACTTGTCTTGCTACAATCCCTTGTTCAACACTTGCTCCAGACCTCCTCATACTATCTGAAACATGGCTGAGCAACAAGATCCAAGATCCTGCCCTATCCATTCCAGGACATAATATCACCAGGCAAGACCGGACTGGTAGAAGAGGAAGAGCAGCAATATATACAGCCTCCAATATTCAATTCACCACTATCCTAAATTCCTCTGTCCCTGCAGCATATGAAGCTCTTGCCCCAAGACTTGCCCTTCCACACTCAGTCCCTATATATGTCACAGGGATCTACTACTGTCCAGGACTACCATCCTCTACTGCTACAAATCTTCTCACAGAACTCTCTACACTCTCTTCTAAAGGGGAGTTGTATACCCTAGGTGACTTTAATCTAAACTGGTCTGATGCCTTCCTAAGTAAATCACATAATATCTTCTCTGCCCTCAACCTAACACAATTAATAACAGAACCAACTCATCTTAACCCCAAAACTGACAATCACTCTCTTTGACTGGGCCCTCAACACTCACAGACACAGAGTCATTGATTCTGGCCTCCTCCCTGACTCAGTAAGTGATCACCATATGAATTACCTGGTCTGCAAAATACATGGACGGAAAGTTCCCTATAAATTAATCGTAACCTGCACATATAAGTCACTCAAACTCTTCCGACTTCTCCAGGATATGCACCAAATTGACTGGTCCCCCCTCTTCACATCCCACTCAGTAAATGATGCCTTGGACTTCTTCCAAACTTGTTTTCTCAAAACTTGGAATAAACATGCTCCTTTTAAACACACCAGGGTGTGCAGTAACCATCTCTCCTAGATCACACCTGAGCTGTTGGCATGTATGTGCTCATGCGACCATGCATGGAAGACGTATAAATCCACACAATCTCAAGCCGACTATGCTTGGTACTGTGCCTTAAGAAATTCCTGCTCCAAAGCAACCCACCTTGCTAAATCAGAATACTTTCACGCTATCTTCAAAGTCAACATAAACACTCCCTTCAAATTCTGAAAAGTGGTGCACTCCCTCTTCTCCCTCCTATCAAAACCACAAACCCCCCTAATTAATGTATATGGCACACGAACATCCGACCACACCCTCTTGGCAACAGCATTCAACCAATACATTACCTCATGTGTCTCATCCTTCTGACTTCCCTCCACCCTACCCCTATTATTAACAATTCCTCCTCAAATCCCAAATGCTCAATTTACTTCTCATTTGCCCCAGTTACTTACACTGACACTGTAAATGTATTGCTAGTACTCAACCCATCTAAGGGCTGCTCCCCTGATGGCCTTGACCCAAAATTCCAATTCCTACCTTCTTATACTATAGCTTCTCCTCTCTCTGCTCTACTAAATTTCTCCTTCTCAAATGACATAGTCCCATTCTCCTGGAAACATACAGTTGTTCTCCCTCTCCATAAGGGATGAGATTCCTCCTCCATGGGAAACTACAGGCCCATATCCCAGCTCCCAATTCTGGCCAAGCTTCAGGAACACTTAGACCTTTCCCAGCTTTCCTCCTGCCTCTCTGATTCTCTAAGCAACCTGGCCTTGGCTGGCTTGTCAGTCTCAGCCTATAGATGATTCAGATCCTATCTACTAGGTAGGTCCCAGTCAGTCAAAATTGGTGGTCCCCCCCCCCCGATAAATACAGGAGTGCCACAGAGTTCAGTCCTTGGCCGCCTGCTTTTCTCCATTTTTCTAAATGACCTCTTGCCAGTTTGTACCTCCGCTTCTATTCATATGTAGGCTGACGATACTATCCTTTTCTTCTCTGGTACCTCTTCCCGTGACGTCACTTCCAAACTACAGATGGACTTTGAGAAACTTCAGCTCTGGCTAAGCTCCCATCAGCTTTTTTTAAATGCCAAGAAAACAGTCTTCATGACCTTTGGCACTAGGCAGAGACTCTCTAGGCTACCCAAACTACCCTCTTTCCACACCCTAGATGGTACTGCCTTAGAGGACACTTCCTCTTTTAGGTATCTTGGGGTCTGGCTTGATCTGCACCTCAACTTTTCTGGACATATAGACTCCATTCTGAAAAAACTGCTCCCCAAACTAGGTGCTCTGTACAGAAACTGACGCTGCCTACCCCTACGAGCTAGGCATGAGCTAGTTCCGAAAATGATACTTCTCATATTTGACTACTGTGATGTACTATATAGTGCTGCTTCACCATCTTCCTTAACCAGATTGGACACCCTCTTTAATGTCTTCTGTCACTTCACCCTTGACTCCCCTCCTCTCATTCATCACTGCTCCCTCTATTGCTCTCTTGATTTTCCCTCTCTGGCATATAGGCATCTTGCTCACTGTATGAAATTTACTTCTACATTCAGGTTTAATTCCCTACCCTCTTACCTTTCTGCTACCATGGCCCCATGCCCACAAGCATCTCTTTCCCTCCAGTCTTATGACTCATGCACCTGGGTGATTCCATGCTGTTCCACTTCTATAGGCCAATCTACCTTATCTCATAGATTTCCAAAATTATGGAACTCTCTGCCATCTCAAATCAGGCACTCCTCCTCCCCTTGATCTATCTCAATCTCCCTCAATAATTTCCTTTATCCCCCTTTCACCTGCTCCTAGCCACCCTTCTCTCTCTCTCCTAGAGTCATTGATAACTTTTAGATCTTACAAAACATAGCTTCAAGCTAATTTACTAAAAGTTGCCTTTCTGTACTCTATGGTTATAAGTTAAATTGCACTTATGTACATAGCATATAGTTGTTGTTAGTATTTTGTACTGTCTAGACAAGTGCTTCCTAATACTCTACATGCTAAGCCATCCTATTGTTAAAACTCAATTGTTACCACATGAACTCATTCATTTAACAACTTAAACATTACCTGCTGTAATTAATGTTGCTGTATCTTACCATGGCCTGTGGAGCATATCACCTATGTCTCATGTATTTCATTAAGGTTGTATTGTTGCGTTATGTCTATGTACTCCTATTTCCCTTTCCCTCAGGATGCTCCATGAGATGAGCAATTTTATATTGTTCAATCTCCCTTTCCTGGTGAAAATTTTCAATAAATAAATAAATAAATTTCCTCTATTACAGGGAGAAGGTTATTTTTCCCTAGTTGTGAGATATCCCAGTGAAATTTCAACCCCAAGAATTCTATAGTCTGTGATGTTGGATGTAGGCCCCAGGGGTAATTAGGGAGTTGTGACACTGTTGTGGTGGACGCCAAGAACTGAAATTTAGAGATATTCAAGTTGTAATCCAACAGATGGCTGAATTGCTCTATAAGGGCCAGCAGGTGGGGACAGATATGGAGGGTTCAGTGAGCAGCAGTAAAATATCATCTGCATAAGCCATTACTTTATGTTCTTTTCCCATAACCACTCCCTTAACGTCTGGGGCTTGCCTAATAGCCTGCAGGAGGGCTTCCTGAGCTAGGATTAATAGCAAGGTGGATAGTGGGCACCCTTGCCGGATTCCCCTATATAGATGAAAAGTAAGGGAGGCCCTGCCATTACTAATTACCTCTGCCGAGGCTTTGTTGTATATGACCTGGATCCATGCTCTAAATTCAGGCCCAATGTTGAAAGCCTTCATTGCAGAGAGAAGGTATTTCCATTCTACCCCATCAAATGCTTTTTCTGCATCCAGGGATAAAATAATCAAGGGTGAATTGGATGTCTTAGTGCTCCATAGCAAATTGAGGAGCCTCCTAGTGTTGTCTGTACCCCGTTGGCCTGGGACAAAACCCACCTGATCTTCCTCAATAAGGCCTGCGATGAGATACTTCAGCCTGGTTGCCAGCAACTTGGCTAGAACCTTACAGTCAGTTGGGATCAAGGAGTTGGGCCTATAACTACCACAGAGGGAAGCATCCTTCCTGGGCTTCAGAAGAAGGGAAATAAGGGTAGTTGTTAGAGAACCCGGTAAGGTCCCAGTGACTTTTGATTCCAATAGGGCCTCATGTAGGGTCCCACAAGAACTTCCCTTATGGCAATAAGGAAATCAGCTGGGAGTCCATCTCCCCCTGGGGCTTTTCAATTTAGCATTGATTTTAGGGCCTTCTCCACTTCTGCTAATTCTATAGGTCTAGCTAGCCACTTTAGGTGCTCCTGGGAGAGTCTGGAGAGTTTTGATTTACCTATGAACTGCTGGATGTCAGAATCTGAAGGGTGGACCTCACTGGTGTAAAGTGCCTTTTAGAAGGCCTGAAACTCACCCTTGATCTTTCTTTCCTTTCTCGAAGCTGCCCATCCCTCTTTTTTATGGAGAAGATTCTTGATCACTTCCGTTCCTTTTTTAATTGGTAAGCCAGGAGGTGATCCAGCTTCTATCCCACTTCCCAAAATACCTGTTTAAGCCTAAACAGGGCATATTCAGCTTTTTTGTGGAGAAATGTGTTGATTTTGTACCTCAGCCAAGTAATTTCTGCCAGAAGATCTGATATGGTGGGGGGGGGGTGGCAGTCTCTACATTTCTTCTCTAGTTCTTTTAGTTTGGATTGGGAGGCTGCCAGCTCCAGTATGCTTACTTTTCATAAATGTGCCATGTGGCTGATACATCTACCCCTAATATATGCCTTTAGGGTATCCCATCATATGATTGCTGACGTGTCCCCAGGTTTGTTAATTTCCATGTACATTTTTATGTCTTCTATGAGGCTAGTGCAGAAGGCCTGATCCTTTAAAGTGGATACATTATTTATTTATTTATTTGAATTTTGGTAACTGGGTAGGCTGACTGAGACAATACAGTCCCTTTTTCAGGGGCAACCTGGGACAAAGGTAGAATGCAATAGAAACATGTGGCAAAAAAAGCAACAGTATTGAATGAATACAACATATGTACACCAAATAAACACAGAAGTACAAAGTATTCAAGTAAAAATATACATCAGTGCAAAAAGTATAACCATACAGTGTATCTTAGAGTACAGCATGCCAAAATCTCTGTAATTCAAAGGCTGGAGAACCAATACTTGAACACAAACATACCCATCATCAATTGACCAGGGATAGAGCATGGTTCTTAAAGAAATATTCAGAGATAGCAAGTAGCAGGGAAGGAAAAGACTACAGAGGCAGGATTCCCTTGGCTCACCTGAGTATTATGAAGATTAGCCAAAGCAAGTACAAGGCTTAGGCTAAAATAGGTGCATAGAGAGGGAGCTTTGAACAAAGCAAGAGAGGAGAGGGAGAGTGTAGATTAAGGGAATGCATTCCAAGCAGAGGGAGCAGAGTAGGCAAATGATCACTTGACAATTGCCAGACAGGGAAAAGGAGTGTTCAGCAGAGGGTCTGAAGATGATCTGAGTAAATGTGGGGAAGATTTATGTGTCAGTAGGTCACTCAGATGGAGGGGAGAAGAGGAAGGTAAGTTTGTAGATAAAGCAGAGGGAGGAGAGCTGCAATCTTTGGTCAAAGTCAGGCCAGCCAAGTGAACCTAATACCTCGCAGTGGTGTCGACATGAGCTGATTCTGAAAGCAAATCGTTCCACCCTATAGAATAGCATTTTCAGGTGGGAGAGTATGGTGGTCTTTGCAGAGAGCAATATAGGGGTGACATTGAAGAGTATGGGAAGGAGGAAGAAGGTGGCAATCTTTTGACACAAGGCATGAGAGAGGAGAGGAGAGGACGAAGGTGGTAGAGCAATCCTAGTTTCTGATTAAGTTTTTTAGTAGTCTGTGTTACATGCTGCTTCAAAGTGAGGGAGGGGTCAAGCAGGATGCCCAAGTATTTGAATGACTGCACTGACTCAAGGGTTTCCCCTTTAAGAGACTGAATAAGAAGTGTTCCATGGGAGATCACTTTTGAGGAGGAATGAAGAAATAGCATTGATTTTTTTTTTTTTTTGGTGTTAAGGACTAAGTGATTCTTAAGGAGCCATCTCTCAAGTGTATAGAAGTCAGATTCCAAGTTATGTTTAAGCCATTGGGTATCACAGGAAGACTGGTATAAAACAGCATCATCAGCATAAAGTTGCACCTGGGACCCACCACAGTTCAGAGATAAATTGCTTATAAATAGGTGGAACAAAAGGGGCCCCAATACTGCTCTCTGAGGTACACCATTGGTTATGGTACAAAATGAAGAGAGAACACCTGACCATTTTCCTCCTTGGGAGCAGCCGGATAGGTAATTCTGGAAACAGGAGTGAGACAGTTTGTTCAAATCCAATGTATGTAGCTTGTGTAACTGAAGGTTATGGTTAATCAAATCAAAGACCTTAGTTAGATCTACAAATATGGCCTTGGTGGAAAGCCCTTTATTGAGTGAGCCGAAGATATCTGAGGTTACCTTGGTAAGGGCCATGAGGGAGCTACAATTCTTTCTGAAACTGTGATGACAGTTGTATTGGAGGTGATGACATTCCAAATAGGATTGAAGTTGGTGGAAAATAAATTGTTCTTGTATTTTCACTAAAGGGCAGAGAATTGATATGGGTCTGACGTTTTCAACTGAGTATGCGCCTCCTTTGTGTAGTGGAATAACTATTGCAGCCTTCCATTTAGATGGCACTCTTCCAGTGGTAACAGACTTATTAATCAGGTCATGAACGGAAACAGCAAGGGCTGAAGTGCCTAGTTTTAGAAAACGAGGTTCTAAGGAGTCGAAACCTGGGGAACTATCTCCCTTTAGTTTTAGTAATAGCTGCAATGTTCCTTTGTGGGTCGCCAACTTGAGGTGAAACTCTGGGAAAGAAGGAAGCTGCCTTTATTTATTTATTTTATTTATTTATTTAGCTTTTGTTGACTGTGTAAGTGTACTAGACAAATCTTGCCTATTTTCAGGCACAACCCGGGGAAGGGGGATAGAGATGAATGCCAACTGACCTTGAACCAGATTGAGCTGTTGGTGGTATTTTTAGTGAATGAGGGAAATTTGGCCAGGACACCGGGGAAATTCCCCTACTCTTTTCTATAAGTGCCATGGGATCTTTAACATCCACCTGAACTACCACCAATCCAGGCAGATGGGACCTCGGTTTAACGTCTCATCCGAAAGATGGCACCTCAGAAGTGCAGCACCCCTCTCATGCTGCACTACAGTGTCAGTACTGGGATATTAACCCAAGTGCCAGATGTGGGAACTGAACCCAGTGCCCTCTGATCTCCCGGCCTCAGAGGCGAGTGTGCTACCTACTGAGCCACTGACACTCCCTTTGAGGGAGGAGGGGTCAAAATTTGGAAAGGAGGCAAAGTGCAAGGTATAGCTAGTGAGATCAGTGAAGAAGTGGTTTAAACCATCTGCAATAGATAGTGGGTTAGATAGGATAGTACTTCCAGCTATTATGACGCTGGGGCAGACCAGCGAGTTACCTTGATTTAAAGTGTTAATTTGGTTCCAGAACACTTTAGGGTTGCTGAGATGTTCTGTCTGCAGGAAACTGTAATACTTGAGCTTGGCACTACATAGCTTACTCTTACATGAGTTACGGAGTTGCCTGAAGGTCTGCCAATCAGAGGGGTTGCAGCTTTTCTTCAGATTTTCCAGGCTGAGTCCCAGCAGGCCATGAGATGTCTTAAGTCCTTGTTAAGCCAACGTGCTTTCAAACCTTTTGATCTCCTTTTTGAGAAGGAAGCATGTTGATCAAATATAGCATTAAGTATATTAATAAAGTAGTCTGATGCCCGGTCGACATCTGGCAAAGTTCTAATAGGGCCCCAAATGGCAGCAAAGAGAGATGACAGGAATGCTATTAGGTCAAAGAGTGACATGTTTCTTGCTTCTGTAATTTTAGGGGGAGGGTTCAGACATTTGTTACTTCATAAGCAGAGAATTGGAGAGTGATCGCTGATACAATCAGAAAGCATACTAACCGACTGCACTCTATGAGTGCAATTGGAGACTACCCAGTTCAGTAGAGAGTGATTTCCTGACTTTCTATTCAGCCTGGTAGGTTCAGAAATATGTTGGGGGAGTCAGCTAATGTTGAGTGAGCTTAGTTTTTATTTTGGTTCAACCAGTCGATAGTGAAATCTCCACAGAGTATGACATCATGACTGGGGAGGTCAGAAAGGGATGTTATAAATTAGGAGAGGACACTATTAGCATCTTATGATGTCTTTTGGTATTACTCAGGGTTACGGTGAGGAAGATGCATTCTGCAAGGGGAAGGGCAGTGGAGGTAAAAGCAACCTCAGAAGCTACAATGCTGGATCTAACATAAATGACAATGCTGCCCCCTTTTTTACCTGATCTGTCCCGCCTAAAGCAGAAGTAGTCTTCCAAAGCTACTTCATGTGGTAGGATGCTAGGTTTCAGCCATGTTGCAATGATACCTAGCATGTCAGGGTTGTGGAGTGTAACCCATGCCTCTACCTCAGCCATTTTTGGGTGCAGACTCTAGGTATTTATGCAGGATATCTTCAGTGCCTTGTTGGAGGGATAGATGTGGACTGATGGGGTGAAGGGGGCACACTGTGATCCAGTAGGTCCAGGGTTAAGTTTGACATTGCCTGCCAGAATAATCAGCATGAATAAGGGCAATAGTTTTGTGAGTGAATGAATGGGGTGAGCCGAAAGAGGTTGTGGGCATACCATGACCCAAGGAAGAAAGTTTCTTTCTTTGAGAGAAAAGGGATAGGTAGGTAAGAAGCAAGGTAGAGGTTTGAGGAATTCCAGTTATGGAGGTAGAGATGCAGGACCAGTAGGAGAAGAGGTGGTCCCTAGGGCTACCAATTGATCAGAGAGAAGGAATGCATTAAGCAAGCAATAACACATGTCGAGGTGTGGGTTATCGCCTGATAAGTGCATGCCCAGGGGTGCACTAAGGCATGAGGTGCTTATGCCGACTACCTTATGCCCCTGGGAGTGCTCTTATCAGGGGATAACCCACACCTCGGACTGCGTTATTGCGCTTATAAAATGGGTCCCCCAGTAAAAAAAAATAAATAAAAAAGAACATAAAAAGTGTAAATAAAAAGATTTTAAAAGTATGATATTGTTTATATAAAAACATAAAAAGTAGTCCTTGTCATGGTATTGCAGTGGAGATGTTTGATAAAACTTAACTAGGCGACTGTGGTGTCTGTCTGTTTCCTCCTCCCCACTCCCAGTCAGACACATGCAGAATATGCGTTTTCTTTTTTTGTGTGTGTGTGTCTGTGCTTTTGGATTAGGTAGCAAATGCTCAATGACTCACTGACAATGAGTTCTACTTAGAGGGGTGGGAGTCGGGACCTTGCCAGACCCTGTATTTAGTGGGTCTCTGATAGTGTTTTTCTGCCCAGACACACACGATCCTCCACAGTGTTCTTTTTATTTTTTTCTTGTGTGTGTTTGTGCATTTTCTGAATAAACGAAGAACAAATGCAGTTTTTCTGTGGGGGGTGGGAGCGAGCGTGTCCCTTGCCAGCCGCTGTATTTAGCACTTCTCCGATAGCACTTTCCTGGTCATGGTTGGTTGCTGGCTGTGTAAACAGAAAGCAGGAGTGATAAAAAATAAATGTAAAAAAATCATCTGAAACACTCGGTGCAGGAAGGGGACAGGACTGGGTATCGTGAGTTGTGGAGGAGCGATCCGAGCTTCATTTTTTTTTTTTTGGCATTATTTTTTTTATTGATTTTGCAAGCAAAACTTACATCTCAAGTAAAACAGGAGGATATCATTATACATGTTTAGACGATGCTGGACTCTTACATAGAGCTTATGAAAAACACCCCCTCCAGAGATACATCATAGGGGGAATTAACAGCAGATACATCAGTTGTTAAATGAGCTTCATTTTAAAGCCACATCATGCACAACAGTAACCGGATCAGTTTTTCTTCAGAACTGCAGAGATAAAATTCTTTGTGGTATATTGAGGGGAAAGGAGTAAAAAGAGTTTCCATGGTCCTGTCATGAAATGTAAATTGCAGCTCCATGGCCAGTAGCGATTGTCGTGTTGCGGTATGGGGGTGGAGGTGGGGCAGGGACCGAGAGATGGACAGCTCAGCTACACAAATCTTTTCTCTTGGCAGCATGATTTCTTTTGTGTGGTGAGTCCTTAATGGCTGAAGAGGTACTGGTTGGCAGGTTATGCCCTGATAAGGACACGACCAAAGGTACCTCTCAGCCAATCAGGACCCAGAGAATTGCCAACCCATTTTATAATATAGAGTAGGGCAGCAAGATGTCCAGTATTCCACATGATAGGAGGAGGTAGGAGGGATTAGAATATAGAGATAGAGAGACAGAGAAAAAGTAAATGATCAATTGTAGTATACAGATGGCAACTAAGGCAAACTGCTAGAAATTGAGGTAATTATGAAACTAGCGTGTTGATTAGGTGAAAGCTGTTCTCCAGTATATGCAACTGGCAGGTCTCTAAGTTCAAAAAGAGATGCAATAGAATAGGACTGTCCAAGACAGGGTAGACACAGTAGAACCTAATAAAAGTTCCAACAAGCCTGAATTGCTTTGTCAGACCAGTTAATAAGTTAGAAGAGAGACTGTGTTGGGTAGGAAAAGAATAAATAAAGAGAGACTATGTTGGGTGAGACAAGAAATATTTGAATATAGTGGGAATCTGTGTGGATACATGGAAACGTTATCACCTTAATACTTGTCTTATTCTTTTTTCCAATTTAAAGTTTATTAAGTATTTCAATGTACAGAGAGAAGATCCATTATACACATAGATAATAAAGACAGTACACAATGGCGTAACCAGATCTGCTCTCTCCCACCCCTCCCTCCTCCCCCCTTCCCATACCCTCCCATCCACACAGAGCACAACTATCTGTATCAAGTCAGATTACAAAAAGGATGACATATTTAAACTACTGGAGAGAATAAAGTGCTAATTGGGGCCCAAAATTTTATTAAATTTTTTGAATTTGTTATGCAGACTGGCTATAGTTTTTTCCATTCTGAGATTTGCTAGAAGTTCTTGCAACCACTCAGTATAAGTGATTTCTGTTGTATCTTTCCAATGTCTCAAAACAAGTTTTTTAACGGACATGGCAACGAGAGCTATATGATATTGCCGGTTTAAAACTGGGATAGAGGAAAAGTCTCCTAGCAAACAAATTTCTGCTGTAAATAGGTCTGTTAATCCTAGAAGAGGATCGGCCTGTTGTTTAATACTATCCCACAGCGAAGCTACTTTAGAGTAAGTCCAAAAAATATGTAGTAGATCGCCTTCCTCTTGAAGGCAACGGGTACAAGTGGAAGATGGAAGTAATCTCAATCTAACCATTTTTTGAGGGGAAAAGTAAAGGTTGTGTAGAATTTTGAATTGCATCAATTGGAGTCTATCTTGTATAACAAACTTATGACAGTTTTGCCGTAGGGAGGGCCATATGATGTCTTGAGTAGGAAAATTGGGGGACCAATAATGGGTCGGTACAAAACTATCAGGAATACTTGTCTTATTCTATTGTACTTGTGTTAAAAGTTTAGTAAGAGGCCTGTCAGAGAGAACAGCAGAGCCACCTATCAGTGAGTTAGTATAATGTGCCAATGGGAAATTAGGGAGATAGTAAAATGCCACACTCCCTTCCTACCCCGTGCCTATATAAGAGAGGATGGCCAAGAGTGGGTGTGGTGGGAGGAGGGTGGGGAGACGCCATGTAGTGGCATCAGGGAGTAATCGGCTCCTTAAATACTCAAGTAAATTATCATTAAACAGTTTTTGAACTTAGTTATTTAAACCTGACTAGGAAAATTTATGTAAACTAATATGGAACACAGGTGAAAATAAGCATCTTTTTAAAAATTATAAGCGGCTTCACTTTTAAGTTAAAAGCACAAGCTGAACAGTAGCTGCTGGTGAAATTATTCGAGTGCAGCTGAGATGTCCTAATAGCAGGGAGCTGTGGTGAGAAAGCTCTAGTGTATCAGCACACACAGAAAATGGTGCCAAGATTCAAAATTCACTCTGCATAGCAGAGGGTTTCAGCAGTGCTGCGAGCATTACCTTGTTTGTGGTGGCCGAGATTCTTGAGGCAATAACACTTGGTAGGGGAGCTGCTTCAGCAGGAGCCTTCAGGGAGAGGGAGCGATGAGAGGGTTAGTGCACCTTCTTAAATAATGGATGTAAAAGGTGGTCAGAGAAGGGTGAGAGAGAGATCGCTATAGTGGGAGAGAGGATTTAGAATAACGCACTCTTTCAGGGCAGGGCACAGTGAAAAAAAGCAGACAAAGAAATAGTGTGAAAGAAGGCCTGGACAGGCTGGATTATTGCAATGAGGGGGAGGTTGAGGAGGAGCAAAGCGAGTTACAGAAAGGAGAGAAAGATAGGCTGGAATGCTGGTAAAATGGAGGAGGTGGCAGATGAGAGGAGACTAAGAGAGAATGGAATGCAGGTAAAAAGGAGGAGGTGGCAGATAGCTGAAGAAAGGGAAGCCAGAACAAAAGTAAGGACAGAAATTTTAAAACATTAAATTCGGTAAAAGCAAGTTAACAGTTAGAGCTCAGCTTAACAGAAACAAGTAATTGACTCCTTAAATACTCAAGTAAATTATCATTAAACAACTTTCAAACTTATAAACAGATGTTTAACCCTGACCAGGAAAATGTATGTAAAATAATATGGAACACAGGTGAAAATAAGCGTCTTTTTAAAATTATAAGCAGCTGCACTTTAAAGTTAAAAGCATGAGCTGAACAGTAGCTGCTGATGAAATTAGTTGAGTACAGCTGAGAGGTCCTAACAGCAGGGAGCTGTGGTGAGAGAGCTGTGGCATATCAGCACACACAAGGAAACGGTACCAAGATTGAACATTCACTCTGCAGAGCAGAGGGTTTCAGCAGTGCTGTGGGCATCACCTTGTTTGTGGCAGCCAAGATTCCTGCAGCAATAATACTTGGTAGGGGAGCTGCTTCAGCAGGAGCCTTGTTTGCGGTGGCTGAGATTCCTGCAGCAATAATACTTAGTAGGGTAGCTGCTTCAGCAGGAACCTTGTTTGTGGCAGCTGAGATTCCTGCGGCAATAATACTTGGTTGGGGAGCTGCTTTAGCAGGAGCCTTGTTTGCAGCAGCCAAGATTCCTGCAGCAATAATACTTGGTAGGGGAGCTGCTTCAGCAGGGGCTTTGTTTGTGGTGGCCAAGATTCCTGCGGCAATAATACTTGGTAGAGGAGCTGATACAGGAGGAGACTTGTTTGTGGTGGCCGAGATTTCAACAGCAGTAATAACTGGTTGGGGAGCTGCTTTAGCAGGAGCCTTGTTTGTGGTGGCTGAGATTCCTGCAGCAATAATACTTGGTAGGGGAGCTGCTTCAGCAGGAGCCTTGTTTGCAGTAGCTGAGATTCCTGCAGCAATAATACTTGGTACGGGAGCTGCTTCAGGAGGAGCCTTGTTTGCGGTGGCTGAGATTTCTGCAGCAATAATACTTAGTAGGGTAGCTGCTTCAGCAGGAACCTTGCTTGTGGCAGCTGAGATTCCTGCGGCAATAATACTTGGTTGGGGAGCTGCTTTAGCAGGAGCCTTGTTTGCAGTGCAGCCAAGATTCCTGCAGCAATAATACTTGGTAGGGGAGCTGCTTCAGCAGGGGCTTTGTTTGTGGTGGCCAAGATTCCTGCGGCAATAATACTTGGTAGAGGAGCTGATACAGGAGGAGACTTGTTTGTGGTGGCCGAGATTTCAACAGCAGTAATAACTGGTTGGGGAGCTGCTTTAGCAGGAGCCTTGTTTATGGTGGCTGAGATTCCTGCAGCAATAATACTTGGTAGGGGAGCTGCTTCAGCAGGAGCCTTGTTTGCAGTAGCTGAGATTCCTGCAGCAATAATACTTGGTACGGGAGCTGCTTCAGCAGGAGCCTTGTTTGCAGTGGCTGAGATTCCTGCAGCACTAATTGCTGGTAGGGGAGCTGTTTCAACATGAACCTTGTTTGTGGCGGCCGAGATTCCTGTGGCAATAATACTTGGTAAGGGAGCTGCTTCAGCAGGAGCCTTCAGGGAGATTATGATTATCTCCATGCCTTTCTTTTGAGGTCTCTGATATAGATGGCTGCCAGGTAAAGGTCACTGGAGCATGGTCAGAAATGACTATTGCCCCGATTGTGTCTTCAATCACATTTGTTGCCCAGACCCCTAGTGTCAGCCACATAACAATCCAAGAAAAGGATTGGTGTGGATTGGAGAAGAAGAAGTAATCCCTCTCAATGTGGTGTATTAGCCTGCTTATGTCAGTCAGGCCTAGGTCCCTGGTTAGGTCCTTTAAAGCATCTGAGGTAGGCTGGGATAGGGATGTCAGTTGTTTGCTCCTATCTAAGAGTTCATCCATGTGGCAGTTCTTATCCCCACCCAAAACCAGGTCTTCCTTCTGTATCTCGAGAAGTTTCTGGGTGAGTGCCTTATAAAAGGGGGCCCCGGAGATATTTGGACCATATACATTACACAAAGTAACCTCCTGACTCCATAATGTTCCTTGTGCAATAATGTATCTACCCTCAGGGTCCTTGAATTCCTTCTAGAGTTGAAAGGTGATGTTTTTACTTATTAGGATGGCTACTCCTCTGCGTCTGGTATTGTAAGTTGAGGAGATTACCTAAGACACCCACTCCCCCGTCAACTTGAGATTATCTTCATTTGAGAGGTGAGTCTCTTGGAGAAAGGCTTTTCCTGTCATGTCCTGCCTCAGAAAATCTAGTATCTTTTTCCTCTTCACTGGAGTATGAATGCCTTTCACATTCCATGAAACCCATTTAACATCATGTGACACCATTTCACCTTTGGGAGCACCGCCAAAATGCCTTGTTTAGTTTGTGTGCCAAGTACCACATAAAGTCCTTCCTTCCCTCCATGTGCTGTTCTTGTCCTCTAGGCTGGCAGGACGACAGGAGGGCTGCTTGAGTGTGGTAGTAGTATGAAGCCATAAGGCTGGTTGCCCCAGGCTGCATACCTGCTAATGGGAAGTGAGGGTATAGCATGAGGAATTTCCCCTTCCTTTGGACCCCCATGTAGGGGGAGCCATCCTTGATGAATTAAACAGGAGCTTGCTCCATCCCTCACTAATTTAGCATTAGGTTGCATATGAACTTGAAAAGCTAGAACTGCATCATTAAACATACAAGCCATAGAACATATCACAGTTAAAGTCCCAAGGAGAAAAACATTAGAAATAGCAGGCAGGGGCATGAGATCCCAGTCTGTCATAGAAAACCTTTTGGGTGCCATTGGAGTAGTCTGGTCAAGGGTGTTAAATCTTGTGCCAGCCCTTTCGGATCCTGAGCATGCAAGTTGCATCCAATTCCTTTGGTGAGCTTTGCTCCAAGCCCAGCCATTACTGGACCAACCATGACCAGTAGCACTGGGGGGGGAAACTTTGTTAGGCCGGGAGAGGGTCTGTCCCTAGTAAAGGGGCAAAGCTGTATGTGTCACATTGGGTCAAAGGGTTGCTTAGTCAGTTACATTCATGTTGTCTCTGGTGGGGGGGGGGCACTGGAGGAGTGTCCCAAGCATGTAGCATTCCCCTCCAATTGAAGGGGGGGGTCATCTGAGGGTTTTTATGTGGAGGAGGGGGAGTGGGGAGAGATGGGAATGGGGTAGAGATCAGTAAGAAGAGAGGAGGGTCCAGGGTTGGATAGTAGGTGAGCCTATTCGGGAGCTCCTTCACAAGAATGTGGCTCTGCCAACTCAATCTGCGGGTGCCTTACACGTGGGAGTAGCAAAATGCTGAAGGAGGATACAGGTATCTTGAGCCCCTCCTGGCAGTCCTTAGAATTTGCAATGTTTGTTAGAAGTCCTAGGGAGATGTAGAGATCTGAGCCCATTTTACAACCCCCTTCCCCTCGTGTTCTGTCCACTTATTTGCCCATTTCCTCATGTCCAATCTTCCAGTCACAGGTGTTTATGGTTCCCGTGCTAATTATCACTTGTTAAGTCAGCTTCTTCAAAAACAGACTTACACCCAGGAGCTGCCTGCTTGGTTGATGCCTGCATAAGAGGGGACTCAGAGTTCTCGCAGCTATGTAGTTTTGCATTCAGGTTGGGGCGGAGGATTCCTTCTGCACAGAGGGGAAGGTGGCCTGTTTGCTCGCAGGTCCTGTCCTCTAAGTGTTAATGGGTGTTGTAAGGAGCACCAGAAGTGTCAGCAGGGGTCACATCTAAACTCCCAGGTGGCTTCTTGATGCAATTACTGTTCTCGTGCCACCTGGAGGGCTAATTATCAAATATGTGCCCTTTATTCTCCTCCACACCCACTCGAGGAGGTTCGCTTTTCGGCTCTCAATCCAGTTGGACCCGCTGAATGAGAGCAAGTGGGGGGGGGAGCGAGACAGATCTCCAGCAGCTCAAAGTGTCCTGTGGGGACTTACAAGTCAGCCTGGTTATAGTTAAACCAACTCCTGGAAGGCACGGGGGGGGGAGCTGGAACCAAGGCTAATGCTGACCCAACCCGCCGGTCCCCAGATCCATCTTTCTAGACATTCATCCTTGCTCTAATCAAGTGGAAGCTTGTGCACACTGCATCCTAGTAGAACAGGAGCCAGTGTCTCAAAGGAATGTCTGGGAATCTTAGCTGAAAAGCAACAATAGCTGCAACAAAGTGGTAAGTTTGGAACAATCAGATCCAACTGTCATTTGAGACTGGGGGATTATCATCTTGATAACATGTGGCAAGGAGGTAGGAGAAAGCCTTTTTGTGTGAGCTTCACTTCATGTGTGGACAACTGCAGGACTTGAAGGGGACAAAGCCCCATAAGGACAATTGCCTTTATCTTGAGACAGCTCTTATTGGCTGTCCATGGAACACGAGTTCCATGTTTGGTTCCTCATCCTGCCAGGCATTTCCAAATTCCTCCTGACTGGACTATGTCACTACCATCGGCCAGTTTATTTAGCCTTTTCCCCCCCCAATCCAGTATTACCTCTGATATGTGGTCTGTTTTAATATGCAGTGCTGAATTTCTTCAGTTTAAAGTTGTTGTTGTTTTAACTGTATTTGTATGTATTTGAACTTGTAAGTTTAGAGGACTAGACTGTATTCTTAATTCCTTGCTGAATTTCTGTTACCACATTGGGTATTTCTGTGAAGAGTCACTTTCAGTCATTTTCAGTTAATTTCTCCACCCTCCACCCCCCCCAATTTCAGAATATTTTATTTCTTCTCTTTGCAGACCCAGCCAGCAGCTAGTTCACTGCCTGAATCCGTCCCTGCAATTTAAACTCCTATTATTTGTGACAAAAGCTTCTTTGTGAATTGCAAAGCAGGTTACCTCCCATTGTTTTTGGTGCTATATCTAACCCCAGCTTGTCAAATTTTCCTCAGGCATCCTCATAGCCCTTTGGGCTAACAGCGCTTCAGACGGGGGTCTACACTCCTCCACAGTGAGAAGAGCCTGCTGTCACACTCCCCGAGCCCTTGCTAGCAGGTATGTCCTGGCCAGCGTTCCGGGAACTCAAGGGTGCATGGCTGTCTCTGTAAATTTTCTAAGGACAATAGCCTTTCTCTTGGGACAGCTCTTATTGGCTGTCCGTGGAACACGAGCTCTGTGTTTAGTTCCTCATCCTGCCAGGCATTTCCAAATTTCTCCTGACTGGACTATGTCACTACCATCAGCCAGCTTATTTAACCTTTTTTCCCCTCTAATCAGTAACGACTCTGATATCTGGCCTGTTTTAATGCTTAGTGCTCAATTTCTTCAGTTTAAAGACTTTTCCATTAGCAGATTATATCTTTTAGCCACTAGAGGGCCCAGTTATAAGCACAGTTACCCAATCCAATCCTCCCGACTGTCACATCATGTTGTCCCTCCATGCATTGCAGTTTCTGCTTCTCTTACTCTCATACCTCTTTCTGCTTTCTTCCTCCCTGAGCTTGCTTCCCCAGCATCCTACTTGGCACTGCCTATTATCACTCAGGTACTCTCCATCATGAGCTTGCCCCCCGTGCTCCCTCTGCAAATGGATGGTAGTCCTGCTCACAACTGTACAGACGGGCCTGGACACTGTCATCACTCTCTCATGCGCCATCACTCTGGGATCATTGCCACCAACCTTATGTAAGTTCCTGCAAAAAATGGGCATGTAGACTCATACTCAGGAACTTATGCTGGTGTACCCTGAAGACTGTGCTCCTCCTCCTCCTCCTGCTGCTGTCGGGAAACATCCATCCTTACCCAGGCCCAATCATCTCCAGCACTATCTACCAGGAAAAACCCTCAGGAGCACTCTCCATAGCATCTCTCAACATCTGTAGTCTACTCTCCAAACTGGATGCCCTACAAATCTTTACCAATCAGCACAGCCCAGATATCCTGGAAGCTGTAGAAAACTGGCTTACACCCACAATCTCTGACATGGCTATTGCTCTCTAGGCTACAGTGTTTTCAGGCTGGACCAGAAGTCCAAAAGAGGTGGTGGATGTGCAATTTACCTTAAAGATTCACTACTGGGACACCCCGTCACTACCCCCCTCCCAGCCACTGCTGTGCAGATTCTCCCTATCAGAATCTTATTAGGTGCCCATAACAAATCCCTCACAGTGGCCTCAGTGTATATTCCCCTGAAAGAACAAGGGATGGCCTTAACGCTGTCTCGGAATTCACCGGGTCCCAATCTCCTGACTCTGAAATGATTCTGCTTGGAGATTTTAGTATAAACTGGCTTGCGTCTGATGCAGGGATCCATAAGGATGACATCTCGTCGGCCACTCTCATCCAGATGGTCATCTCTCTGACCAGGAAAAACTACAAATCTGGCACCAACACCCTCCTGGATTGGATTCTTACCAGCCACCCGACTCATAACACAAATGCCTCAGTCCTCCCTGACTCGCTTAGTGACCATTCCCCTGTCATCTGTGAATGGTCAAACAAATTCCGCAAGCCCCCTCCTAATATCATCACTAGTAGAGTACTACCACATGGGCAGTTGTCACACCTCAAAACATGCCTCAACCTCCAAGACTGGTCCCCTATCTACAAAGCAATAGATGTAAATACTGTGCTGGATTACTTCATCAACACTTTCAATGCAGCCTGTGACTCCTACACTCCTCTTAAAAAGTGCAAGGTCAAAGCCCTTTGCAATCTCTGGCTCTCAGACAATCTCTTATGTCAACTAAAATCTACAGATTGCCTCAGGAATCTGGCCAGAACCACTGGTAAAGAAACTGACATCCAAAACTATAAATGTGCATGGAATGACTATACCAAATCTATCCAGCAAAAGAAATCTACCTACCTCAAGAACGCTCTCACGGATACCTGGGGTAATGGGAGGGCATTTTGGAACAATATTAAAGAGGTCACTGGGAAGCAGCTAAAAACCTCCGCTACCTTTCTCAACATAAATGGTTTTACTACGCTTGACCCTAAAATCATAGCAAATACCTTCAACACTGCATTCACCGATCTCAGCAATATTCTTCCTTCTGACTTTTTCAAGGACTATGATGCTCCCTCTCCTCCCCCCAATGCCTCCTCCTCTAGCCACCCGCCTTTTTATTTCAAAGCAGTCAAGATGCATGATGCCCTCAAATACATTACCAAAGCCATCACTGAATCCAGATCCAGCAGTGATACACTTGACCTTAAATTGCTGTCCCTCACCCTTGGTGAGGTGTTACAGTCACTGACATATATTTTCAACCTCTCACTTAGGCTCAGCCAGTTCCCTGACAAATGGAAATCCTCCACTGTTACCCCTGTCCATAAAAGTGGTGACAGGGCCACTCATGGAAACTACCGTCTGATCTCTATATTGCCACACCTCTCCAAGGCTCTTGAACGTATTGCAGCAGATTAGCTCACAGATTTCCTGGACAAATACAATATCCTGTGTGCACAGCAACATGGCTTCAGGAAAGTACATAGCACCTCATCTGCCCTACTGGAATTCTCTGGCATTCTTCACAGCTCACTGGACAATGGTCAGTTAATTGGGTCCATCTTTATTGATCTGACTAAGGCTTTCGACACTGTCCATCACCGCCTACTGCTTGTGCAACTCCAGAAAGCTGGGCTCTCTCCCAGCTCCACTGCCTGGTTCAAAAGCTACTTGGAGAACTGTCTCAAAGAGTAAAAATTGCAAATGTCCTCTATGATACCAGGCCTGTTCGCTTAGATGTCAAGCAGGGATCCATTCCGAGCCCCCTACTATTCAGCTTTTTCCTGAACTCCCTTCCAAATTCTTGCTCCGAAATAACCATCCTCTATGCAGATGATGCTGTAATTCTTGCCTCCCACAAGGATCCTAAGCCTCTACAAGACAACCTTCAGCTTGGCTTCACATCTGTTGAAAGTTGGTTCTCAAATTGCAATCTGGTCCTCAATAATAGGAAAACAATGTCTATGATGTTCAGCAGCTCGCATAACAAGCATAAGCTGCACTCCCTAGCCATCAAAACTAGTCATGGAGTCACCCTGGAATAGGTTCAAGCCTTTAAGTACATTGGGATCACTCTAGACCCTCATCTAACTTACAGTGCCCACACTGACTCTGTAACCAAAGCAACAAATACTTGCCTTGGCCTTCTCTTCCAGCATAGGCAACAAGTTACCCCAGAAGCCCTGACTATCACCGTTCAGAGCTCTGTTGTCTCCATTATAGACTATGGGATTATCATCTATGGCTCTGCCCCTGCTACCGCTCTTAGACGCATATCCACATACCTCAATAAGGCCTGCCGACTTCTCACTGGATCCTACCACCTCACACATACGTGCGACGTCTATGCACAAACTGGATGGCTGCAACTCAACAATCGGATAAAGTACCTAACCTGCACCATGGTGAAGAAAATAACTATGGGCCTTGCACTGCCCTGGAGTGAGTGCACTTCTGCACCCTAGCAATAACCCCCACTCAACCAGGGGGTCTGAATCACAGCTCCTGCAGGTTCCACATTGGCATACCTCACAAACTCAAAGGTCTTTTGCCTACAGGGTGCCCAGCTGGCTAAATGGTCTAAACTGTTACATCTCCTCCATTCCTACCCTTGGTGCATTTAAATCAAGGCTCTGCCTCTCTCTCCCCCTGCCTCTAGTTCCTGTGACTGCCCCCACTAGCTGACCCCATGAATATTTCCCTAACCTTATCCAGTTCTCTCTCCTATTAGCACTTGGTTGCCCCTTAGCATGCACTTCCCCGTGTTATGTCTATGACAATGCCTCTGGCTGCACTCCTCCTCTATAGCCCTCCACCCCCCTCTACTCTTCCTCTCTCTTGTCCTCTATCTTCTCTGCACCTCATCCACCATCTCCTTGTAACCTAGCCTCCAAAACTTGTTTTGTTTCTCAGATGCTTTGTAACTCAGTTTCTTACACTTTTGCAACCTTGTCCTATGTATTCAATTTGTAATTTGCCTTACATGTCTTATGTTTTGAATTGTAACCTGATGTGGAACCTTTGTAAAAGAGTCCTGGATCAAAGGTATTATAATCCTAGAACTGATAAATAAATAAATATATAAATAAATACCACTGTGAGGTCCCATAGCAAGTGAGGGTGTCCTCCAGTATGTCATACCTGAAGGTGGAACATCTTACCCACCCTTGCCATGGATGCTACCATGCCACCTAATGGTGTTCCTCCTGTGAAAGGGGCCCGAATCAACTTATTGGAACATATCAGAGGAGCATGTGTGGTTCTGAGAACACAGTGACAGTTCAATTTCCAAGATGCCCATGGAGATTGAGGGCAGGGGATTTACTGGGGTTTCCATTAAGTGGTACTGCATTGTTGCCATCTCTAAAGGGCCTCTGCTTTATTCATGTTTCCCAACCCCTGAGCCTCCCCTCCCAATATGTAAATTGAAGGGAAGGGGAAGAACTTCACCCATTGTATATATTACTGACAAGGACAGAGGCGGGGTGAGGGAGGAAGGAAAGAGACTTAGTTTCTTCAGATGAGTCACTGCGGGTCCCTGTTCAAAAGGGAGGGGATGGATAAAGTGGAAAAGAACTGTCACCATGCTCCTACATTCTCAGAATTCTGCCACCATACCCCCCATCAATCCCCTCAGGGACTGAACAACAGTTAGTCATATTCTAGCATTAGGCATACTTTGAGGAGCGGTACAGCCTGAGAAGAGGGGAAAGACCTTCAGTCATGCTTATGTACCTCTCCCATCCTGCCACAAACCAGGGAAAGAGAAAAAAACATTGCTGTTGCTATCTGGCTGGAGACAGAGGGTGCCACAGCCGCACTGGATTCGCCAAGGCCATGAAAGGCCCAAGCAAGGAAAAAGGAAATAACAGCACTATACTGTTCCCTCTCCTGATGGTAAGGATATGCAATGAAGAGAAAAAAAATACAATGTCAGTAAATTACCTGACATAATCACAGTATATCAATGTCACCATAGCCAAGTTTATGTGGCCAGTCGAGGGTCCAGCAGATGCTCTGCAGGTTGTAAGGTAACATCAGTGTAGATGGGGTCATCCGGTGGTGGTCACTCATTGTCACCTTCTGCTGTCACCACCACTGCTTCTGCCCAGGAGTTTATTATGGTCCCTTGGAGCTGGCCTGCATCTTCAAGCTGCTGTGTTGGATTAGGGAGTGGCTGCTGCTACAGGTTCAGGTCCAGCTCCTGGCATTTAGGCGCTGGTTCTCTGACAGATTCATTACTAGTTGAGGATGGCATCCTGCTTCTTTCCCCTTTCCTGATGGTCTGCTGGGTTCATGGCTTCTCCTTGTCTTTACCACACTGCTTTCATTTGGATTTCTTGATCTGCCATTCCAAGCCATTAGCCACAGGCAGGATGTGCAGGGGGCTTTATCAGTTTGGCTTGCCCTCTCCATGAAGACCGCTACCCTTTACACTTCAGAGGTGCATTTTGATATCCGGGATGGGACAGGGGGTCGAGGCTAGTTCTGAATGATATAATCCATGGCATCTTCTGGGGTCTCAAAAGTGTTGTTGAATCTGTTAGGATGAATTTGAAGTTTTTCTGGGTAAAGCAGTCTGTATTGAACTTAGAGGTCTTGAAATTATTTCCTGGCTTCTGTAAAAGAGTTCCTCTTGCTGACCAACTCTGTGGAATAGTCCTTGAATATGTACACCCCGTGCTCTTGCCAAAAGAGCAATCATTGTTCCCTCGCCAAGTTCAGAATCCTTTCTTTCTCAGGGATACAAGGGACTTTGTCCTGAATGGGTCTCAGTTGTTCCCCTTGTTTGGGAACTGGTGCTAGCGATCTATGTGCCCACTCCACATCCAGCTCAGGTCACCATTCATAATTTAGTAATTTTGGTAGCTCCCTTTGTAGAAATTCTATGGGGTTCCCTTTCTCAGCACCTTCTGGGAACCCTACAAAATGAAGATTATTCCATCTACTGCTGTTTTCTGTGTCCTCTGCCCTGTACCAGAGCAACTGTACCATCCGTTCTAGCTCCTGGATCCTCGTCTCATGTCTCAAGTCCTTCTCATCAATGTAGGTGAGATAGGGTTCTGTGTCTAAAGTCCGGTGGGGGCTTTTACTTTTTCCTCCAGGTTTGCCATTGATAACTTGAAAGTGGTGATTTCATTTAAATCTGCTGCATCATCCCTTTTAGTTCAATATGGTTAGATGAAGAGTTTGGGGTCATCTCGGCTGGTGTGGCTATACCCACTATTTCTCCTGTCTCAGCCACGTTGTTCAGCCTCCCAGGTACAGTTTTCTGCAAATTTCTTGAGATAGGAGGCAGCTGCTGACAACAGAATTGGATATTTCATTAGTCCCGATTTTTATCTGTCAAGATGTGAAAGATGTTGTCTCTCAGTCACTGGTCTCATGTTTTTCCTGGATAATTAAGGTTTGGAAAGCACAGAGCTCCAACTCAAGCTACCATATCATTCAGTTGTTCATGCATGCATGCACCCAAGTGTCTTTTTTAAGACTGTTTTCCTACTCTTATATCTCACACTCCTGGGCCCTCTCTCCTCAGATGTTACTGCTTGAGTGAGCCAACACCGCTGATGAAAATGACATGCTCAAGCATGCACAATAACCCAGGAGATGACCTAAGTGTCAAAGTGCATGGGGGAATCCTTCATTTGCACGTGTACAGTACACATGCTGAACTCCCTATACAGTACAAAGGATGCATGCCCTGTGCTGAACATTGTATGTACACTCCCTTTCTATCCATATGGTGGCCAGCTGAGGAGGTGAGAGGAGGGTTGTGCCAGGTGCCGTATGGGACCGTTGCACCAGTGCATAAGGTAAGGTTGAGTTGAAAGGGTGGGGTTGGCAGTGCCTGCATAAAGGGGGCAACTAGATGCCAGGGAATGAATTCCATCTATGGAGCTTGCAATTCAAGTGTGGGGGGCACCACTGGACACCAGGGAATGCTTTCACAGTTACAGGGCCTGTGATTGGTGGGTGGGAGGATCGCTGCTCACCAGGGAAAAATATTGTATATTAGGGGGCTGGTGATCAGAGGGTGGGGGGAGATCACTAGACTCCAGGGACAAGAGTTTACATTACCAGGGATGGTGATCAGAGAGTGGGGGGGACCATTAGACACCAGGGACAGGATTTTACAGTACTGGGGATCGCAATTGGTGGATGGGGTGCCACCAGATGCTAGGGGGTGGGTGTGGTCCCCTAACTCATAAATTGCTTGTTGCCTGCAGAGACTCCGGTGGCCACTAGGGTTGCCTGGAGTAGGTTTAGGTTTTGATTGGCAGTATTTGTGCTATGCAAAGTAGCCTGTGCTAACTCCCTTGTGCAGTGCAAATGTGCTGAATAGCCCACTCTGTTGGTATACCTGTCCCCACCCCTCCCTTTGCACACTGCACATATTATGGTGTTTTTGCATGCACTAATCCTGTTAGTACACTCATAAGCCCCTTTGAATATTGCCCAGGGGCACAAACTCCAGCCAAAAATGGTAAAATCACTTTGACCACTGGCAAAGTTTTGAATATCTGGCTCCTGATGTCATGCTTGTGTATAATGGCCATCTATAGCTTATGAAGATTGTGTAGAAGCACATCTACTCTTGCCAGTTCTTACAAAACAATATAATAACTTGGCAATTTTTTTTATCATAGTAAAATGTGTGCATAATTTTCTATAATAAATGGCTGGTTAGAATGGCATTCACACACTACATCACTCAATAAACCTTGCGACAATTGCTTTTCTTGCACAAAAACAACACAGAGCTAGAGGATATATGTGGCTGCTATATATTCCTGTTTCTTTCCTCCCATAGCTAGCTAAACAGATAGCTAAAAAGCTAGTTTGTTCGCTAGATGGATAGTTGAATAGACTGAAGGATAGGTAAATAAATAAATAGATAGATCAATAGATAGGAGATGACCTAACGTAGTAGTAGTGGTACCTGAATAGCAATGGTAACTGTGATTAATTTATGTTTCTCTTGGACTCTGCACAGGTTGGGCAGGGGGGAAGTGTTTATAGAATTAAGAGTGTTTATATTATTCTAGTAGTGTATAGCTTTGTTTGTGTTTCTTTATCTCTTCTTATTCCTTCATTAGCTTTTTCTTTTTTTTTTTTGGTTTATGTTTATTGTATTTTATGGTGTTTATGTATATACTTATGTCAAATTTGAATAAAGCATATTAAATTGCTAACAAAACACAAGGCTATCCCACATTAAATCACTAATTAAAACCATCACTGAATAAACTTCAGATTACATTGTCAAACAAAACTTTTCACCAATGGTTCCATTCTTGACCAGATTTCACTCACTCTAAATGGCCTGGTTACGTTTCAGACTAGGAAGGCAGGAGAGGGATACTGGCGACAAGGTGATTTTTGCATATTTTATGGTGGTGAAAGCTTATGGAGTATGTTTCAAAAATTATTTCACTTGATCACATGATTCATGCTTTCAGTAATAAGATGCTCAGGGCAAAAAAAACATTGTACATCACTTATGTAAAATAAGACCTGGGTTGGTATGCCTAAACTTGAATATTGTACACACAATCAGTGTCTGATGTTTTTATAAACCCCGCAGGCTTTGCTCTCTTGGTTTAGGTAGCATCATGGAACAGGGTTGCAACAAGTAATCACCCTTCTTTCCATCACAATGTTGGGATCTGGCTCACGGGTACTGCAATGTCTCACATAAGCAGTGGCCACTCACTCTGCTTTTGGAAAAGTACCCAAACTCAGTTCTTAAAAGTTCATGTATTTTATTGGTACTTCATCTCAATGTTTCACTGAGAAACATAGAAACATAGAAACATAGACTTTGATGGCAGATAAGGACCGCTAGGCCCATCTAGTCTGCCCATTTCCCTACCTACAGGATAGGCTGCAGATCCTAGTTAACCAACAGCCTATTTCTTCCTACCCCCCACAAGAATTGCCTTATGTCTGTCACATGCATTCTTGAATTCTCCCACAGTTTTAGACCCCACAACCTCTTCAGGAAGGCTGTTCCACGCATCCACTACCCTCTCTGTGAAATAATACTTCCTCACATTGCCCCTGAACCGCCCTCCTTCTATCTTTAAATTGTGCCCTCTTGTTCTTGCAAGTCTCTTTTTCTGAAAGATGCTAGAAGGCTTCTTCATGCGACTTCTAAATTTAAAGTAAAACTAAAACCACTTAAGCAGTTACATCCATAATGTAATTATTTTATTACTTTTAACCATGGTAAGAAACTGTCCACATGAGTACCTTTTTGAACATTTTCATAAATACATTCTTTAAATGGCTGCCTAAAAAGCAAATTCATTATATTTACTAAGCCTTGCATAACCAGTTATTTTTCAAAACATCAAATTAAAGCAGCAGTGCAGTGAAAAAAATGATTTTCCTAAAAGCTTGTTTCAGCTACAATTAATAAAAAATAGTAGCATACCTGTCAGATCTGCATTTCTAGGTACCAAACCTCCTATGTTGCACATAATGAGTTCTTTTTATTTTCTAGATCCTAATGCTTGCCAGTCCTATAAGAATATTTTTAAGCCAAATGTGCACCTGTATTTTTTCTTCAGAAAAAAATAAATTGAAACATTTATAAAACAATCAAATGTAAGTAGAACTAGAAAATTTCACTACCAAATAAAATGGGAAGGGGCCTGAAATCAAGGAAGTGTAAAATTTTTTGCCCAGTTCCATTGCATTGTTGCTTTAAACATTTTTTATAGTGTGGCATGCTTTACCTGCAATGTATTTAAATGTACATGAGCCAAAGGGCTCCTCCCTATTAACTAACATCTTCTGTTTTGCAATTTTTCCTATTTAAAAGCTATGCTTAAGAACAATGTTTGGTATTCTAATCAGAAAATGAAACACAATTTTATTATTTTGCTGTTTCTATTCTCAAAACATTTAAATGGCATGTATAATGGTAAGCTGGTTCATTTTAACTTTGCAAAGTGTTTATCAGCTGCCCTAATGTTTGTAATCCCCTCTGCTATCCCACTGTATTACCTGCACTGCTAAACAGGTACTATATTTTCTGCCTTTCACTTTCAAGTTAAAAAGCATAAAATAAGTTCAAAGTAATATTCAGTTTATAGTTACAGACACAGAATAGGAAGATGTGAGCCCTTTCCACTAGCTCCAACCTTCCTGCTGAATGTTCCTAAAGAACAGATCCAGAAACAAATGGTTTGATACCTTTTATTGGGCCAACTCAGATGTTATAAAAGGAACAATGTGCCTAAATTCCTAAAGAATAGGAGAGCCATGTCCTCTTATACCTATGGCATGAGCTTACTGACACCCACCAATGTTATCAGAAGGACAACAATTGGCATATGTTGCTAGGAGACCACTCAGTTAACACTGCAGAGGTAATCTGCATGTTGTAACCTTTGCCACAGGTACTAATCTTATTATACCTCCTTTTTCAAGCATTACTGATTACAAAATGCTACTGGAGACTGAAAGAATGAAGAAAAATATTTTTATATTTGCATTTAACAGCTGAGGGAGGGTAGGGACTACTATTTGTGTTTCTGTGTTGTTTAAAATATTTATTTAGAAACAGTCTCTTTAATTTATGCTGCCAATCATGCTACTGCTACCGCAGCATATCTTCTCCCTCGATCCCTGATTAGGCTCCTGTCTCCACAGACCTCAAGAAACAGAATATAAGCCCCACAGATAATTTATTTACTGAAACAGCACTGAAACTCGGCACCAAAGCAAAAACTGTTTCTGCTCACTTCATGCTGCCTCTTCTCCAAGTCCCTACCCACAACTGCTGCAGTCCCCACCACTCCCAGCTGTGTAGTTTAAGTATAAAAGGATTTTTCTTCATTCTTTCAGCTCTGGCAAGTTCTCACAGTCAAACAAAAAATATATTCTGCTGTTTTTTTTTAATTAATGTTTAATAGTGACATAGGCCTGACCTATCCAAATCCAGAACCACATAGCTTGACTCCCTTGCTCATTTGATTGGGACACATCAGCCACAATAGACAAGCAATGACCTTCCATACAGCCAGTAGAAATAAAAAAATAAATAAGTGAAAAAAAGCCAAAATGTCAAATCTCCCACATACTAGCTACAGTACTACTTCCTAGACAAGTCCTGCATGTGGGATGGGTGGGGGGGAACTTGCTATTAGACCTATGGATGCCATAATAGGACACATGTCATATGGCAGAAGACAATGACATCATCAGGTGGCAGGCAAATGGACTATTTTATCTCAAACTAACATAACGACTTCTGTTTTATACATGTAAAAATAGTTTTGTTAGGGTTAGAAAAATATTTTAATAAAGGGAACCCATTTTATAAGCACAATGAGACACTCAATACACCCCTGGGCATACAGTAATATCTGTTCAATACACACCCCATTGTGTCTAATTGCTTACTTGTGTTCTTCACTTAGGAAAAAAAACATTATTCCACACCAGTATATGTATTAAGAAAATAAATTCTGAAGGCTACTAACAAAGAAAAAGATTTAGGAATACTAACAAATAATAACCTGGACTTTAAAGGTCAATGTACCAATCCTGTGTCAAGAGCAAACAGGGTACTGGGTGCAATCTAACAAACTATAAAAAGTCATAGAGCAGGAGTTATAGTGCCCTGGTGTAGATTTTATGTAAGACCACTTCTGGATTACTGCAATCAATTGTGGTGCACTTATAGATGATCAGATGTTGATAGATTGGAGAGGGTGCAGCGTAGAACAACCAAAATAATATCGGACATCAAGGATAAACTGAACAAAAAAAGACTGGGTAAACTAAAACTTTATACATTGGAAGACTGCAGAAAAAGAGGTGATATATTACTATTTTATGATATAATTAACCACCCCATCTCATGAATGAATTAAACATTACATTTAAAGACATAAAGAGGGGGCATCCACCACAGGTCATGACAAGAAAATTTAGAACAGATAACAGAAAATAGTTTAATACAGAGAGAGTGGTTAATCTTTGGAATGGCTTATCTGAGAAAATAATAAGTGACACCAAAGAGATATTTAAGAAAATACTGGATGAATACATAATAATGGAGGTCAATTAAGATGCTACACCTCATCAACAGGAGCTAGTTTTGGGCTACCAGCCTTATCAGCTTCTGACGCATTGGTGAACATAAGTGAATCTGCTGGACTCCCAAAAACAGTGAGGCTTCCATGAGCCCCGCTTGTGGAAGCGCCTTGCTTCACTTGAGCTCTCATAATTTTTTCTAGGGGTGGCTTTTTGTTCTAGTGTTTTCTTTTTTAGGGCTGTCATAGTTTTGCCTACATAAAAGGACATTTTAGGGGAGCGATAGCACCCCTGTATTAAGGGTTGAGTAGGCTGTTTAATGTTAAACCACAAATTTTGCTCCATAGTAACTTTGGCATCGGTTGACAAAATAGCCCCTAATTTGGCAAACACAGTCAGACAGTTAGAGTCTCAAGACATGGAAAGTTTTGCGATGGCACCTTGTATGATTTTTGAGATACAGAGTGCCATAAAATGTAAAAAACTGATGCTTTTTCTCTATACTTAACATGCAATTTTTTGCTCTCGTGTAAAGCTACATGGTACAGTACTTAATTTCTGCACAAACCTTTCAGGGTACATAGGTTCTGTGCTAAGGTAGTGCCTTTTGAAGGTTTGGTGAAAAAATATTAATTGTCTCCTGAGTTACAAGGATTTAAAAGTTAGCCACTGCATGCAAACCAGAAATTTCTGGTTCGTGAGACTGCTTTTGGTTCACACATTTGATGTATCACAAACCAAAAATGAGTCTCACAAATCTCTTTTTTTTGGGGGGGGGGGGTCATGATGGCTGCCAACTTGTTTCTTTATTTCTGTTAGTAAAACTAAAACATCCCGGATGTTAAATGATTTACCTAAGCAAGACCTTATAATCTGTTTAATGGGAAATTTGCAACAGTTTTATATTTCACACATTTACTATCTCTCCCAAGTGATTTCTCATTCTTCAAACCACTTTTTATGGTTTAAACCAAAAACATTTCTGGTTCATGAACCAGAAAATGTGGTTTGCACCACAATTTCTGTTTCCTAAACCAGAAAAAGTGGATTGCATCACTTTTTTTTTGTTTCAAACAAAACAATTTCTGGTTTGCAAACCAGAAAAAGTTATTTACTCCAGAAAAAGTGGTTCTCAGTTGGTGTGAAGCAGAAAAAGTGACTCTCAGCTGGTGCAAACCAGAAAAAAGTGTTTCTCAGTTGGTAATCTTTATGCCGACGATGCTTTACTGTATAGGGACAGTAATGCCATTTCAGACATTGATCAAGGGCTCACCAAGGACATTACCATGCTTAGTAGCTGGCTATCACCTAATCATCTTGTGCTCAACATCAAGAAAACAAAGTCCATATTCTTTGGCCCCAGAAAACTTGGTGCTGACAGGATTGAGCTCTTAAAGATCGATGATACCAGTGGGACCTTGCTGGAGGGTGTAGACAGATTCAGGTACCTTGGAATACACATAAACCAAGAGTTTTCACTATAATGGCACATTGAATACACCACTAAAGTTATACAGCAGAAATTAGGTCTACTGTACAGGCTAAGGGCATATGTGACCAAAAAGACCTGCCACATAGTGGTCCACTCCATTCTACTCCGACACGGCGCTCCAGTATTATCAGCCCTGAAGGAAACAGAGCTTAGCAGGCCCCATACACTGTACCACAAAGTCAGCAGATTTGCAGCTCAGGCTGACAGTGAGAGTACCATTGCAAGCACTTTCCTCACTAAACTGGCCCCACCTCAACAGCAGGTTTAAGCATCCCTCACTCTGCCTCATGTTCAAAATCATGAGCAATTGCCTACCTCACCTCCAGAACCTAGTGGCGCACAGGCAGCACCTAAGTACTCTCCATGTAACATGGCAACCTACTTTGTAAGTACCTAGGATATGTATGACAGCTGGAGCAGTGTTGTTTACCTACAGAGTAACACAGTGCTGGAACAATCTCTCCCCTTCCCTGCCGAACAGACTCTCACTCCCTGCATTGAAAACTTGCTAAGAGTACATCTCTTCACCAACAGTGCCTGCACCTATGCCTGAAATCTCGTGAGACTGAATACTGCTCCCATGAACTAGTAGCCTCTTGCTTTTTTTTTGGGGTGGGGCTTGCTCCTCTATTCTATGTGACTCCTACAATGAGTGGTTATTAGTACCTGACCATGCATAACTTGCACTTCTTAGGAGTTTTAATTAGTTGTCTTGCTTGAATGATGCCTATTTACTACTGTTTGATGTTAACTAACAGGCTTGTTCTACTTGAGTTATTCCCACCTTTGTATAAATGTGTTTCTACTTGAGTTAATCCTGCCTCTGTGTAGACCGTTTATGTTTTACTTGTAACTGTTATTATTGCACTCTGTACCTCATACTGCAAATGTCAAGTGTTTTCCTTATATGTAACTAACCCAGGTTGCCAAGGAAAAGGGACCTTTGGTCTCAGAGGGGCATACCCAGTCAACAAAATTCAATAAATAAATCAATAATCTGGTTTGCAATTTTGCAGCTTAATAACCTTGGCATTATTTACTGAAATAGCCCAACATTTGGAAGTTATAGTCAGGCTGTCAGAATCTCAAGACCTGGAAAGTCTACAGTGCAGCTCCCACCTCGGAAAGTCTACAGTGCAGCTCCCACCTTGGCACTCAATAGACTCCAACTCCTAAACAAAGCAAGCCATCTCATCCTTGAATGTGACCACTTCACTCACGCCTGCTCCCTCTACAGTACCACTAACTGGCTAAACTTAGAAAACAGAATCATGTACCACACCTGCCTAATGACCAAAAAGATAACCCTAGGCCTTACCCCCTTGCCCCAAACAAACTTATTTTCCCTGCTGCTCCTTTCAGAACTGCCCGAAACACGACCAAACCATTACCATGGGTACCCCAATGCCGAACTTCCCAATACCAAAGAACTTTCAGTTACAAAGCCCCCTCCTGGACAAATGTGCTCCCTAGTCTAATAACCAACAAAACAAGACTAAGCCCTTTTAAATCCTGTCTAAGGAATCATCTCCAGGCCACAAACCAATGTGACTGCCCCTGACCCCTTCCCTCCCTGATGACCTAGGCCAGCTACTCACTGGTCACCAGACCTAATTCCACCAAGCTTACTAATTTGACAAACAGCCTCACTGTTTCATTATGTGGCTGTGCTATAATACTGTATTTCTTGTGATCCCTGTCTATCAGTCACTCTATGTACCATGCATGTATCCTGCACTGTGATATAATGTATTGTCCACAATCTGTAAGCAATGTTATCTCTGTACCTCTTTATGTTTGACGTGGAACCTTTATAAATGAGTCTTTGACTCAATGGTCTATATGAATATCTCAATAAATAAATAAAAAAAGTTTTGTGACATCTTGTACAAGTTTTGAGATACTGAGTGCCAAAGTTTGCAAACCAGAAAAGTGGTTCTCAGTTGGTAATCTGATTGCAGTTTTACATCTTAATAACTTTGGCAACATTTGACAAAATAGCCTAAAATTTGGCATGCACAGTCAAGCTACCAGAGTCTCAAAAAATGAAATGTTTTGTGATGGTGTCTTGTACAGTTTTCAAGATACAGGGTGCTAAAGTTTGCAAACCAGAAAAATGGTTCTCCATTGGCAATCTGGTTTGCAATTTTACACCTTAATAACTTTGGTGCCATCTGACAAAACAGCCCAATATTTGGCATGCTCAGTCAAAGAGTCTCAAGATGTGGAAAGTTTTGTGACAGCATGTTTTACGGATTTCAACATACAATGTGCCAAAGTTTGCAAACCAGAAAAAGTGGTTCTCAGTTGGTGCAAAGCAGAAAAAGTGGTTCTCAGTTGGAGCGAACCATAAAAAGTGGTTTTCAGTTGGTGTGCACCAGAAAAAGTGGTTCTCAGTTGGTACAAACCAAAAAAAGTGGTTCTCATGTGGTACAAGCCATAAAAAGTGGTTCTTAGTTGGTGTGAACCACAACAAGTGGTTCTTATTTGTTAACCAGGTTTGCAACCCCGAAATTGTAGTTCCAACTAGTATCTTTATTTCTGGAAGCAGAAAATATGCAGCAGCCCTTAGGTGTGGGGTAAAGCATGAGACACAGCCCAGAGCCTTACAATGCCCCTGTATGTAGTAAGGCATAAGGTGCAGCTAAATGCTTTCATGCCTTGGGTGTGGGGTAAGGCACAAAATGAAGTCACGTGCCTTACTGTGCCGCATGGGGCATAATAAGGCATGAGACACAGCCAAGTGCTTTCAGCCCCTGGGTGTGGGGTAAGGCACAAGGCACAACTAAGTGTCCTACTACACTACTACATGTAGTAAGGCATGAGGTGCAGCTGAGTGCTTTCAGCCCCTGGGCATGGAGTAAGGCACAAGTTGCAGCCGACTGTTTTCAGTCCCTGCATGCCATTGTGCTATCTCAAAAAGTAAGGAAATTATTTGCCAAAAAAATGCATTAATGCAACATTTAGGGTTAAGCCTAAAGCAACAAAAGTAGGGAAATGTGGTTTTAGGGTTTCCAACTATAAAACTTCACCTCCACCCCTAAAGCAAATCAGGGGTGGAGTCTTCCTTGGTGTTGTTAACCTTAAAGCTCACCCCATTGCAGTAGCAAGAAAGCTCCAATGTGATGGACACAGGTGTGTATGTTTCAGAAGTGTATACAATATGGTGAGCATTTGGGTTGACAACCTCAAGGAAGACATCACTCTTGATTTGCTTAAGGGGTGGGGCATGGTTTCAGTGTTGGAAACCTTAAAACCACATTTCCCTACTTTTGTCAGTTTAGTCTTAACCGTAAATGTTGCATTACCACAGTTTTTTTGCAAAGAATTATCCAACATACACAACACCATCTGTGTTGCAATTGATGTGTGTCCTAATTTTGTACTCCTTATCAGTGTGAGAATATCTAAAAACCTCTTTCCTGCATGTGTTGCCACACACAGTGCACCTACCACATGGGTGCATCCATAGTCTGAGAGGGCCCAACAGGAGCTATTCACCAACCACTTCTGATTGTTTCTGACAAGTATGTACTAGTTTAGTATGGAGGTTTGGGGTCTTCTTTGCCATAACCCATGCTATTTCCCTAAACACTAAGACTATCTCTAGGTGATCTTGTAAGGCACTGCAAAGTGTATGAATTATTGCTCTGAGTCTAGGAAGGACTTCATTATATGTAGTAGTAAACATGATCTTGTCTGACCTGTTTCCATCCTGTGGCTGTTGTCTCAAAGTATCTTGTCTGTCAGTTCCATTCACCCAATGATCTGCCTTGTTAGAGTTCCCTTGATCTGTAAATCTCTGTACCATGTTTTGTCTCTTTCAAAATCCTCTTCCAAGCTGCAGTTTCTCCTTGTCCTTATGAGTTGTGAGTATGGGATACTTTTAACTCCTCCCCATTGATGAAAGCTCTCTGCCTGTAAAACAGTATTGTCCTCTGTGATCTTGTGGAAGAAGAGAGTCACCAGGTGTCCATCAACCACATTTATGTAATGCACACAAAATAGATGCTAGTCTTACTGTATGTACAGTAAACATTATATTTGGATCTCTGGTACTTATAAAATCTATTAAAGAAAGCAATTTCTCTTCTGTGGAACCCCAAATGAATATATTATCACCTATGTATTTCATCCATATCTTAATATTTGCTCTGAAAGGGTTACTGTCATCATTCAAGATGAAACTCTCTTCAAATTTTAACATGTAGGCATTGGCATAAGATGGGCTACTGTGCTTCACATTGCCATGCCTTTTGTTTGAATATAGTGCATGTGATCAAATTTAAAGAAATTGTTATGTAACACTACATTGGCTGATTCCAAAAATAGTCTGGTCTATGGATGGGTACCAAGTTCCCTAAGGTTCTTAAAGTTCATTTATAGTTGTAATCCCTCCATATGTGGCATTGAGGAGTACAGATCCTTAACATTACAGATGAGTAACATGTCACAGAAAGGAGTTTATCTGATTATAGTCCTCCACCAATTTAAGGACTTGTGTGGTACCACTGAGGAATGTGGAAGTTTATTTCACTAGGGGCAAACTGTGTAGGTTTATATACAATGGCAATGGTTCAAGGAGGGAGCCTATGCTAGATACAATGGGTCTACCCAGTGAGCACTACTAGTTCTTATGCATCTTAAGAACAGTATAGAACATTGGCATTCATGAGCAAGGTCTCAGTAACAGGTTACGTTCCAAGTAATATAGCCAGTGTTTGGATACCATGTCTTCTGAGAGATTCTTAAAACTTTGTAGCTGCTTCTGAAGTTGGATGACTAGTGAGGGGGCCATGATTCTCTCAATTTTCTAGTAGTCCAATGCATGTGCTTCTATACTGTTCCTTTAATTGAATGACTATGCCCCCTCCTAGGTTTTTATATGTCCTCACACTGATAAGGATTACCAAATTAGGATAAATATTAAATGCAGCCCAGAAGTTGTGTATATCATACAATGTTCTTGTTATTGTTTTTATGTAGACAATACTATAAGAATCATAGAAAACTAAATATTAGAACATAAAAGCACCATTAGAACAAAATTTGAGAACTCAAGTGTAGCAAGGCACTTCTGTGAGTGGGGCCACATGGGGGCCTCATAACAATTTTGGAGCATTGAGCAGGTTCTTCCATATAATAGAGGAGTATATCATAATAAACTACTGGAAGGAGGCATGGCTTGGACGTGAGAAAGATGGCAGCATAGTCCTTTCACTCTGCCCTGGCCTGGCAATAAATCCTACCTGATTCGCAGGAATGCCGGACTGAATTCTTCTGCTAACCACCGGAGGATCCATCCCCACCTCTGTTGATGCTAGCCAAACTATCCTGATGAGGGAAGCCACGCTCTAAGAATAGTAAACAAGCTGCGAGTATTTTGGAGCCACCTGAGGAGCTAGGCCATGTAGGCCCGAGTGCGGGGGGACAATGGTATTACAGAGCTAAACTGCCAGTGTAGAAGCTCCCAATATTTCCAAATACAGGTCGCGATTGTCAGACACCCCGACCACTTTGAAAACTCGCTCTAAACTGTGACATTGATCTTCCCTACCTTGGTGCTACAGCACTGGGAGCGAGGATGGAGGCCTCGGAAGACAGTGCATTGGGGCACTCTACACAGTCTACACACCTGTCACAGGATCAGACCCAGCTCAGAGATGCCCTAGTCAACATAACAAAGATGCTAGAGGTGCTTCTGATCAGAGTAGACAACATAGGGGTGTCTTTGGCTGGGAAAGTAGTGGACGTACACAGACTGGAGGACCAACAAAATGTGCTTGAACAGCTGATGGAGGAATTAGAGAGACAGTACATCACAGTTCTACAAAGGCTCAGAGACCATGATGAAAAACTCGATAGACCGTAGCAAAGAGCGGGGGACCAAGAAAATAGGAGTAGGAGGAACAACATTAGGATTCTAGGGGTGCCAGAGGGGGCTGAGGGGCCGAATATGGAGAAGTTTTTGAGTGGTTGCCACGGCTGCTTGGTGAAAGATGGAAAGAGCCTGTGGGGGTGGAAAGAGCACACCATGTCTTTGACAGACCTGATGGCGCCCACGGTCCCAGAACGATCATCGCCTATTTGCAAAAATACTCTGTCAAGGAAAAACTTCTGAGGGCTGCAAGGGAGCTAGGAGAGATTACCTGGAAAGGCAATGCAATCGCGTTTTATTGGGATTTCACCCAAGAAGTGGCAATGAACGAAAAGCATATGACCCATTGAAGAAGCTCCTTACCACTAATTCCTTCCATTATTGATTTAAGAGGCTGACTGCAATGCACCTGTCCAAAAATGGGAGAACATTCCTGGCGGATTCACCCAGGGAGGTAGAAGCCTGGAACAGCAGCCAGTGGCCAGTCCTGTTACCACGGACTGCATTTCCCAGATGCCTCTGGTCCCCGAGAGAGCACACAGTAATGGGAACTGACAAGAGAGAGAACCGCTTCCAGGGAGACATCAATACTGATCGGACTGGTCCAGGCACAATTGAGTCCCCCTTGCTTCTTCCTTCTCCATCTGCTTCAAGTAAGGCTGATCGACACATCCATGCAGGCTTTCCCCCAAATCGAGCTGGGTTCAGCTAGTAGTGCTGAAGCAAGTGGACAAGTGGATTGGATCAACTATTCAGCACCAGGCTAACAACGACAACGGTCCAGGAGCCCTCATCAGCTGGCTTCAGGAAACATAATAGCCTCTCCCCCTGCCAAATTCCCCAGAGCAGAATTGAATATGGCAGCAACAAATACAGCTCTAGCCTCTCTGGCTGAAGTCATCAAAGAATCCATTGATGTAGTGAGAAAGAAGATGCTGTAGAGGCGGGCTTCCTGAAACTGGGACTTAAATCTTTTGCAGGGTGCTGTTGTCCTGTCCAGACCCACCCAGATCAACATGCAAGGAGCAGTCCACCTTTTTGGGGAAAGAAGGCTGAATGAATTTTTAGAACTCTGAGCTGGATAAGCTTTGACCTCTTTCTCTCTTTGAGCATACAGACCTCCCTCTCTAGAGCGTGAGGGAATGGGTAGCATGCAAGGATATTTTTCTCATCATCGCAGTTGCACCCCCCCATATGGTGGTGCTCTCCCCCTCAGGGCTATAGAAATTAGAAGGGGTGCAATTCATTGAGAGAAACTACCCCCCCCCTTCTTATCACTCATTCCCTCCCTCTGCTCCCTGACTTCTACATACTCCTTGGCCTACCTCTTTTTGTACTTAGCCCTCACAGGTATTTTAAGCCATGATTGACCTATGGGTTAATGAGGCTATGTCTGATGATTGAGATGCTTGGCTTGCATCTGATACCTGTCTTCCCCCTACAACAATCCTCCTTGACTTCTCCCCCCAATCTACCAAGGAACCTACAGCTTTGTGCTAGCAACAGAGTACCCCCCTCTCCTACCCCATATCCCTCCCTCTCCACCTTTTCTGACTTGTATTATGCCCAGGAATTGTTCCCTTTGTCCTCCCTGAAACTCACTCCTCCCCCTCCCCCTCCCCCTTCCATTTTTCCCTCTCTGGTGGTTATACATCATATGTATGTCCTACCACTAGGGTAGGCTTTTTCTTCTTCTTCCTGGACTCTCTAGATCCTAATCTGCTATAGTGATCCATGAGGCCAGGTTGGAACAGTTTACCCATGTTTGGTGTAACCTCTCCCCTTGTACCTTTGGTACTTGAAGCAGTATGACGTGGAGTGTCTTTTTACTTGATGGCTCCTTTCACATGTTCACCTCAGCATCATTAACTTTTACTTGTTCATTGTGTTATACTAAGAACAATAGCTCCATTGTTGTAGTTTATTGTATTGTACTTTAAATTTTTTATATAAAAGTTTTTTTTTTTTTAGTTGTTCTTTCCTCCTCTCACCTAACCAGGTCTGACCCAGGTGGGACAACAACTGCTCATACTCCTTTTTTTTTTCTCTTACTATTGCTTCTGCTACTTTGTTGACACCTTTTTATCACCCGCATGTACGGACATCAGACAGGTGATTTCCCTTACCCCACTTCCCTTGCTGACTGTCGTACGCCTTCTGGTCTGTACTAGGGTGAGTATTCCCTTCATATTCCTTCTCAGTAAACCTCGGAGATATGGCAACAACTGTTGCACCCTCATCAGGACAAGACTGGAGGTGTGTCCCCATGAATGTTAAGGGACTCAATCATCCAGCTAAACGAACCAAAGTCTTGCAATATCTTAATTCTATGGGGGTGGATGTAGCCCTTCTCCAGGAAATGCATCTTACCAGCCGGACAGTACAGTGGTTAAGGAAGCTCTGGGTTGGCACAGTGGTTGCCAGCTGTGCCACCACTAAATCCAGAGGAAAGGCCATTCTTCTACGGAAAACCATGCCATGGGTAATAGAGGATAAGCGCGTGGACTCCCAAGGGCGATGGACAGTAACCTGGTTGTCATACCGGGGAGGAAGGGTGCTGGTGGCCAATGTGTATAGCCATAATTCAGACACAGGAGAGGTATATCCGGACCTCAGTCAGGCCTTCTCGGACTTGACGAGTGGCTTCTCTGATGCCCCCATTTTGTTAGGAGGGGATCACAATCTAGTCTTGGACATTTTTCTTGATAAGTCCTTCCCCACCCCACAAACCCACCCCAAGGCGCTAACCAGCCTCACTGGATTTGATGGCAGAATGGAGTCTATGTGACCCCTGGAGGAGAACCAACCAACGGAGGCAAGACTATTCTTTCTATTTGGCAGTACACCATACGCATAGCAGACTGGACTTTTGGCTTATTAATTACACTGCTGCACCAGGAATAATGCATGGCTCTATAGGTAGCATATTGCTCTCCGATCATGTGCTGGTTTCCATTTTGTACTCTCTACCAGGCCAGGGTGCCCCTTCCACAAGATGGAGGTGTAACCTGTCCTTGTTGCAAGACAAAACTTTCCAAGCCTACATTAAAAAAGAGGCCAGGTGTTACTTTGCCCTTAACTCCACAAGGGAAACTATGGCTTCCACTGTATGGGAGGCATTTAATGCTATCCTTAGGGGAAGAATTACTTATTTCATGGTCACCAAGAATAAGGCTAGAGCAAAGACTATATCCTTTTTACAAACAGAACTCACAACCCTGGAGAGACAATTCGAAGTGACAACCCAAAATCCGCTTAACTCCTCTCTCTTGTCTACTGTCATTGGCTTAAGATATCAGATAAACACTCTGCTAAATGAAAAGGCTACATGGCAGCTAATTTGAGCCAAGCATAAGTCCTGGGAGGGAGGAGATAAGGGAAGCAAACTCCTCGCATACTATCTTCACAAGCAACAAGCAGCCTCCAGGATACTCGCTCTCAAAAATCTGCAGGGCAAAATAGTATCTTCACCTAAGGCCATAAATGAAGAGATGCAGAACTTCTACCAAGAGCTCTACTGGTCTCAAGCCCAGCTCTCAGACATGGAGCTCTCTACTTGTTTATCCAAGATGTGTGAAGGGGTTTCCTCTCCCTAAACTCTCTCAAGAGCAATGTGTGGTTTTAGATGCCCCTGTTACCCCAGAGGAACTCCAATCTGCCTTGTCCCAGATGGCCAAAGGGAAAGCACCAGGCCCAGACGGAATGACAGTGGAGCTGTATCAACTTCTCAAAGCAGAAATTGCTGTCCCACTTCTACAAGCCCTGAAGAAGCCCAGGCCACTACAGCCCTCCCTCCCACTATCTGGGAAGCCCTAATAACCTTAATTCCCAAAAAGTCCTCAGAAGCAATGGATTGTGCCAACTTTCAGCCCATTTCACTGCTATCAGTGGATACAAAAGTACTAGCCAAAGTCTTGTCTAACAGGCTAACTCAAGTCCTACTGGCCCTAATAGGCAATCTCCAAGTGTGATGTGCTTAAATTACTAAACAATGTCTCTGACTACACTGTGGCTGGCTCTGACAATTTAGAACCAAAGATGCTAAAAATAGCTGCTCCCCACATTGCTGCCCCTCTGGCCAATGTTTTCATGCTCTCACTATGCCAGAGCTATGTCCCTGACATTTGGAAGGAAGCTAGGGTTACCCCTGTTTTCAAAAAAGGTGATCGTAGGGATCCCTCAAATTACAGACCCATATCCTTCCTGTCAGTCCTCAACAAAATTCTTGAGAAACTGATAGCCGCCCAAACAATTAATTTCCTACAGAAACATGACCAACTTACCTCTGCCCAGCATGGCTTTCACAATAGCCATAGCACCACCACCGCACCTCTCAAACTCACATCAGACACACTAATGGCTATGGACTCTGGTCTACTCAATGGGGCCATTTTTATCGACATGACAAAAGCATTTTACCTAGTTGATCATTCCATCCTCCTAGCCTCCCTTGGATCACTAGGTTTCTTGACAAGCATTGTAAAATGGTTCAGTAGCTACCTATCCAACAGGACCCAGGCTGTGAAATACAACTCTACCCTGTCAGACAGGACCACTATAAATATTGGGGTACTGCAAGGATCAATTCTAGGGCCTCTGCCTTTCTCTATCTTCATAAATATCATCACCACCAACCTGCATATGACAGAGTCCCTGCTATATGCAGATGACATTGTTCTATATGCCAGTGCAAAAAACATTGAAGACATAAATAGTAAGCTCTCTTTTGACTTTCAGCTCACCCAACAATGGTTATCTAGTCACGAACTTGTACTAAATGAGTCCAAAACCCAAGCCATGTTCTTCGGATCACATTCCAAACTCAAGGATGCCCATCAAAAATTTAAAGTTTGCTCCCCAAATGGCTTAACTGTCGAGGTGGTGGACTTTTTCAAATATCTTGGTGTCACACTTGACCCATCACTAAATTTCAACCAACACATACAGCTGACCTGCAAGCAGGTAAACACTAAAACTGGCATAGCTTGCCATACCAGTTATGTGCTTACCCCGTCGGCAAGGCTTGCTGTAGCACGTGGCATCCTACTGCCCTCACTTACCTATGGAGCTGCTACAGATATCTCCCCGAGCAAAACAAGTCTTCAAAAGTGAGACATAATGTACAACAACATTTGTCGCTATGCGTCCTCCTCACATAAGCTGAAACACCACTGTCTCCTTTATTCACAAATGGGATGGCTTCCTCCACTCGAGCTATGACTTTATACATATGGCTCAGTTATAGACAATATTGTCAAGCTACAAATACCCAAACCCATTGCAGCCTTCTTCCAAATCAGAACTCCCTCCTACAGCTTGAGATCCTCTGAGAATGCCCCCATCTTCATACCTAGGCACCATACCTCTAAAGGTGTGAGTGCTTTCACCTGCCATGCCCCCTAATACTGGAACTCCCTCCTTCGAGCTGTGCATCAAGCACCATCACATGAAACTTTTAAGAAAACATTGCGTTCCCATCGTGAGTCCTCCTGCATGTGCAGCTGTTTCAAACCCCCTTTGCTCTCACCTCTGCCCTACCTAGTCTCTCCCTGCTTTGCAACTTTTACTATACTATTAAATTGCACTTCCCCATCACCTGTCTGTCCCATCTCCCACTCCTACCTGTCCCCTATCCTCTTCCTGGTCTTCCTATCTCCCTTACTCCTGTACTCCCTAAGTTTCTCCTGTCAACCCCATTTTACCACTACAGCATTTACATTTTATCTTTTCCTCAACATATATGTTAGGTAATCCGTATTTCTGGATACATTTCTGCTTTTCTACTGCAATATTGCTTCTACCCTGTAGGTAGCCATGCTCTCTCTCTTTCTGCATACTTCCTTTCCTCATACTTTAATTATTTCCTACCTTGCCTATTGCCACCGTTTTCCTTTCTCTTTTCCCCTGTCCGGCATTAATGTGCATGTCATACTTGTAAATAAATATATACCATTGTCATATCTTTTTTTTGTCATACTTGAAATGTAATGTATACTACTGTAAAATATGTTGCACTTGTCATGAAATGTTTTTTCTGTATGCTTTGATGTACTGTACCCTCCAGGGTCATGCCTGAAAATAGTCATTGCCATGGCTAGTGCACTTACCTGGTAAACAAAAACTAAATAATTAAATAAATAAATAAGTAATACACCCCTCACAGGCTGACTTCTCAAAATGGAGGTCAGGTGCAGATAACCTCTGACTAGTCCTCAATTTAAAATGGTTAGCTTTGCATTCTGACACACCGATGGCAGCCCTAGCAATAGACTTTGCAAGGCTTTCTATTCTTTAGAATGGAAATATCTCTGCATGGTGCTGTCCCTTTATGGATCTGGGTCCCATTTCTGCTCATGGGTTTCCACTCTATACCACCTGCCCACAGCTAAAATTGTGACCAATCGAGATATTTCTCGTCCCTTCCCCTTACAGAGGGGCACCAGACAAGATTGTCCTCTCTCCCCTCTTCTCTTTATTATAGCCCTGGGTCCTCTGATACAAAAACTCCTGGGCATCCCAGACATTATTGGGATTCCAGTGAAGGAACATTGCTTCCTGGTTAATGCCTATGCGGACGATATGTTACTTACCCTGTCTAATCCAGAGCTTTCCATCCCTACAATACTATGGGTGTTGCAAGAGTTTGCCTCCCTCTCTGGTCTGCTAATTAACCAAAAAAAGACAATTTTATCTCCCCTAAACACAAAGTGTGGAAGGAGCTGTCTAATAGGTACGGATATCGTTTGAGCACCCCAAGGATTTTCATACCTTGGGATTTTTATTCCCTCTGCCTGGAAAGATCTGGAAAAGGTCAACTTCTCTCCTCTATTAACAGCCCTTATGGCTGAAGTCCAGAGATGTAGGAAGCTGCAGCTCTCCTTAAAGGGTAAAATAGACGCTATCCGTATGTTTATTTTTTCCGGAGTCTCATACCTCCTTAGCAATCTCCCAATCCCCCTGTCCCTGAAATCCTTCTTACTACTGGACAAACTGATTTCCTCCTTCCTGTGGGAGGGTAAAATGGCATGCTAGGGATGAGCTAAACTACAGGCACATTGGACTGGGGAGGGCTGGGACTCCCCTGCTTCATGGGATTCATGCTTCAGGCTACTAAATGGTTCGCCCCTTTCCTTGTCACCACCATCTCAATGGGTACACTTAGAAGCTGCTCTCCTACCTGATAATTTACTTTTTTCTCTGCTAACTAGTAAGAAGCTGTCTGGGGATCTGCTGACTCCCATCATCACTGAAACCTGTAGGGCTTGGCGGTGGGCAATGGCCCTCACTGGTACTCCCAGCAGGGGATACCTCCCCCTGATCCCTTATGCCCCTTTGTGGAGCAATCAGCTCATAACAGTCGATCATAAATCCTTACACTGGCCCCACTGGGCTACCAGGGGTATCCGGGTGGTGAGGGATATCCTCCTCCCGGGTAGCAGAATACTCATGTCCATTGAGCAACTGTGAGAGGCCTATGGTTTGAAAGCACAGATTTTTTGGAGATATCTCCAGCTTCAAAGCGCAACTGCCCCCCTCCTAACAACCTCAACTGATATGGGCAGGTGGAACTGCCTCACTATCCTCCACGAGCCCAGAAAGGGCCGGGGCCTGGTTGTAACTTTGTATAAGGTAATTAGAGATGCCCAGCTGGATACCACATCAACCAGCTGAATAGCTTGAGATGCTGAACTTCAATGCCCCCTTCCACAGCAGCAATGGTCTGATTGAAAGCTGCCCACTCGGCATATGAGGATGCAAAAAGTCAATTGATACAGTTAAAAATTCTCCTCAGGTGGTATAACACACCCACAGTGTTATGCAAACAGAAAATAATGAAACATGACAAATGCTGGAGGTGCAATACCTCCCCTGCCCATCTGCTCCAAGTTTTGTGGACATGCACAGCAGTTCAGGGGTTCTGGCTGCAGGTCCTAGAAGACTGCTCAAAGAATGTTGGCAAACCCTGATTGGCCAATCCTCTCTGGTGGATGTGGGATGTCATCGCTGGGGGATGTCTCTACACTGGGACCCTTACATGCACCAACTAAGGCCTGGGTTCTGGTTGCAGTGATGGAGGCTAAGAGAGCCATACTGACGAAGTGGAGGCAGTCTTCCACTCCCACGATCTCCCATTGGTGGGCAGCCATGGCTCGGTTGGCCACATTTGAGAGACTCTCTGTGATAGGAAAGGGCCACCTCTCCAGATTTCACAAGAAATGGGACACATATCTACAGTCACACATTTGTGTGGTTCCATTCCCTCTCCCCCAATACCCTCTGCTGCTCTGAATCATGGAGTACCCTCTTCCCTCCCCCCCTTTTTTTTCTTTTTCAGGCTGCTGTGGCCCTGTATCAGTATACATGGCTACCTACCTCATACTGTTTACATCATCCTTACTTTCTTTCTACCTGCTCTTTCCTTGTCTCTGCTCTCAGCTGAATAACCTGAAAGAGCTCAGGTGGAATGACTAATGAGACGAGGTATGAGGGTCTTGACGCTTAACCACTATGATTGTTCTTTGAGCAGTTTAGCTACTAGCTGACCCCCGTCTGATAGATGTGTGAAGTCAGAAATCTTGCACTATATTTGGATACTCATAAAGCTAGATTAAATAGGATATTAGTCTCTAAGGCTTATAAATGTGGTGGGATGCAATATATACCCCTCTCCTAGCAGTTGTAGTCACGTAATGTTCAAGTCATAGTAACAGTGTTCTTGTTTATCTGTGTGCTTGGCACTAAGCTCTTATTACTATGATTGGTTGTACTTGGAAAATCCAATACAATCTTATATGATAAACTACTGGAAAAGGAGGGGATGTGATGGATGTGCATGTTAGTCACATTAAACCACCTCTTGGGACTAAATGAGGGCACCAATTGGCAGGCATGTTTTAAAGTTGTCTTCCTCAAACATCCTGCCATTAATCCAATAGATGACATTTTTACATAAACATTTTATATGCTATGGAGTTATGGGGTCCTGACTCAATCATTTCAGACTGACCACATTTTACCTTAGTGGTTATTTGATCCCCACAGTGCTTTTCTTCCCCACCACCCCAGCTAGCCCTAAAATCTCTGTGGACTTTTGGAAAAAAAAAAATTGAGGAAACCTATAGATTGTTATGTTTTTTTTAGTTTGGCACATTCTCTGGCTTACCCTCCTAAGGAAAGTACTGTAACATATTATACATTCTGTACATGAGCATAAGGGTAGTTGCTTCATGGTCACAGCTCTGGGAAACTACATTGGGATTTGTAGAAACAATGCAGCTATATTTGAAAAGCACTAGCCTTGTCACACAAGAATAGTTGATCCACTTACACATGGTGATATACTGTGATTAGTACCTGCAGTGAAGGCTACAAAATAAAAATATTTCTGTAGAGTTGACTGAATAGTTGTCAACCAACAAACACTACTCAGTGTCCTGCTGACATCACTAGTGGGCATCAGTGCACTTATGCCGCAGGTACAAGAGGGAATGCATTGAGCAGGTTCATCCTGTCTCTCGTACTCTACAGGAGTGTTCAGCAGGAAGGTAACAACTAGTGGTAATTGTTCACAACTCCCTATTTTGTACTCATAACTTTAAACCAAACATTATATTGCCATTATTTAATGTTTTTTTTAGCTTCCATGAACATCTCAGTAAACAGAAGTCAAGTGCTTAACAAAATGAGCAAGGTATGTTTTTTCCACTGGTTGAGCAAAACGATGGTATTTAAAGTAGTGCAGTAACAGTGCCTGCAAAAACTGTTAGTTGGAAAACTGGAACAAAAAGCACTGAGTAATGAAACTAAAAGGCATAAAATGTAGCACCTGTTTAGCAGCACAGGTAACAAAATGGGGTAGCAGATGGGAGTACAAAGATTAGGGCAGTTGATAAACACTTTGAACATTAAAATGAATCAGCTTAGCATCCTACATGGAATTTAGGTATTTTGAGAATAAAAACAGCAAAATAATAACATTGTGTTTATTTTCTGATTAGAAAACCAGACTTTATTCTCAAGCATCGCTTTTAAACAGGAGGCATCACAAAACTGGATAGGTGGTTTTCTAGGTAGGAGCCCTTTGGCTTTTGTGCATTTAAACAAATTGCAGGTGATGGTGGCACATTCGCATTGCATTACAGCAAATGTTCAATTAGATTTTTTTTAAAAATTACTGATTACACAAGGCTTGCTAAATATAATGAATCTGCATTTTAGGCAAACCATTTAATGATGTTATTTAAAGTCAAGCTGCATATGTATGAAAACATACAAAAAGGTATTGATAATCATGATTTCCTACCTTGGTTAAAAGTAATGAAATAATTACATTATGGATGTAAATACTTATGGATTGAGTTTTATTTTAATTTTAATTTAGAAGGCTCCTAAAGAAGCCTTCTCAGCCAAATGTTGGAATGAAGTACCAAAAAAATATATAGAAAATGAGTCTGAGTGCTTTTTCAAAGCAGAGTGAGTGGCCACTAATTGTAATGGCCATTTAGGTATTATCACACATCTTGAATGTATGTAAAATTCTTGTAACACACACTACCCAATGCATTATTCTATGCTTATAAAATAGGTAGGGAAAATCTTGTGTCCTGATTGGCTAGGGCCAGTTTAAGTTTTAAATTTTAGTTAATTGACAAAAGTTGTCATTACAAAACAGTTATATGGTAAAATGGAATACAATTCAATACAAATACACATCAGCATCATTTATAGCAAGATATAAATAGTTCACAAGCCATACATTTCAGTATATAATTTCACATGGAACTTGACTATTTTAGAAGACCTAGCACATTTAAGGTGCTGAGAAGTGTATTGCTCTTAGCTAATCCTACTGTCAGGATGTAAACTGGACATAAGTTTTCAGGGCTGGTTACCCACATGGCCTGAAATGTAAAATAATTGGTAGTTACTTAAAAAGAAAGAAAAATTGCTCACCTCTGAACATTAAAAATGCAGTTAAAAATGTAGTTTACTTCTACTCTTCTCAAGTGCTACTAAGAAAAGTAAATAGGAAACAGTGATTTAACATAGACACTATGTACATCTAACTAGAATAATAGAGTAAATCATCATGCTATATGCAATTTATAAGCACCTCCCCTTGGCCTTTTTCTATACTGTTATGTTCTTAGAACCATTTATTTAATTAAACAAGAATGTGAATTTCTTCTTTCTGATTCTTGTTACAGCACTTAGATAGTTTGCAACTCTCTGTAAACAATACGAATCTTCTCTTGTCATAAGTATTATCACAAGTTTATAATTTTAAATCTCTTTATTACAAAGAAATGGCCCCATCTGAGTTTTTCCTGCATCTTCATACTAGGAATGTGCCCTCAAGATGTGACTTAAATTACCAGTTCCAATATCACAAAAACATTTGTTGTCTACTGTATTATTATCGTTATTATAGTGGCCCCATAATACTTATTCAGAAACATTTCAAATCTCAAATTAGTGTAAATTTTCCTTTTTTTCATTCATGAGTTCATGAAGAAAATATTTATGTCTGTTATAATTGGCTATAAGCCATACGGAAAATTTACAGTAGATGCACTTGTTACTTTCAGATCCCTACAGGCCCGTACACCTTGAATTGTATTTGTCACATATTTTTTATATTTATTTCTATACAAGATATTGTTTTAAAATAACTCCATAGTGCAAAGACGTACACATTTTGAAGATGTTGTATTAGATTCCTTAGCAACAGCGATTTAGAACATACAACTTCTTCCTAATAGATTTTTTCATGAGGACATTTTTTTTATAACCAATTATCTGGCGTACCAGTCATAGTGATCCAATAATTAATTTTCTGAGCTTTAGTTAGGGCCTCAATACTTGTACAACCTAATTCTGCTCTTCAGTAAGTTGATGGAACTGACTTTGGTACACCTAACAGTGACTGAACAATTTGAGCTGCCCATACAGGATTGTCCAGATTATTTCCAACTGTATCCAGTGATTGGTGTATGGGCATAGGAACTCCATTACATTTGCCAGATAAATATAGCAGGAAGTGCCTACTATTGAATGTCAGAAGCTTAGTGAATAAGATGGATGAATTAGAATACATTTTGAAACATGATGGTATTCATATCTGTGCTGTTACTAAAGCATGGTGGCAGGCCCATGATGGTTGGGGAGAAGTATCAAAGAGAATAACCTTTTTAACAGGGAAAGAGACAATAGACTGGGTGGAGGTATTGCTATTTTTGTTAAAGATAACATACACATGGAATTATTAAACACAGTAAAGTCCTTATCCCTTGAACATTTGTGGATCTCACTTTACCCAAAAGTTGGGGAAAAATATTGCTTTGCCTACTGTACAGACCTCCTTCACGAGACCTAAGGTGGATAAGGAATTCATTAAAGTCCTCAATAACATGATTGCAGATACAAACACTATTGTCCTAGGAGATATGAATATGCCAGTAATAGACTGGGAAAGACAAAATGGTAAAAACATTACAGAGAAAAGGTTCCTAGAGTCTATCAACAGCCTAGGCATGGAACAATATGCAACAATGGTAACTAGAGGTACTCACATACTAGATCTGGTCCTGAGTAATATGGCAGATGAAATCATGGATTGTAGAACAATCTTTCCCCTGGGGAATAGTGACTGTACTATGGTCAGTTTTCAAATTAAGGAGACAACAGTAAAAGTCAAGGGGAGCACTACATATTTAAAAAAAGCCAACTTCATAGCAATGTGACAAGAGCTCATAGAATGGGACTGGCAGAAGGACTTTAAAAATGTAGAACTAGAAAGTATGTGGAATATATTGACCAGCAAATTAAATCAACTAATTAACAAGTATGTCCCTGAACAGATTAAATATAATAACAGAGGAAGAATCCCAAAGTGGTTGAATGGTAAAGCAAAAAATGCAATACATAGAAACCAAAGGTCCTTTCACAAAGCAGAGAGTTAATGAAGTAAATGCTTATGTTAGATATATGAATGAGGCTAAACTCTGTAATGATTATAAGGTCCGACAAATGCAGCTATGAACAGCACTTGGCAAGTGAGGTCAAAGACAACTACAACTTGTTCTATAATTATATCAATTAAAAGAGAGGAAACAATATACAGGTTGGCCCATTACAAGATTAACAAAGTAGCCTGGTGAAGGAACCCCTCAAAATGGCAGACATGTTTAATAACGACTTCTGCACAATATTTAACCAGAAAACTGACAAAACTATTCCCCTAAATGTTGACCATAGTGATATTGGCTTGAAGTTGAATGAAGGTGAGGTTAGGAACAGACCACTGAGATTAAATCCTAACAAGGCCCCAGTCCCAGATGGGATTCACCCAAGGGTAATTAAGGAACTGGGAGATGTTTTGGCTAAGCCTATCACAACACTGTTCCAGACGTCACTAAAACACAGAAAAGTGGTTGATGTATGGAAAAAGGCAGCATTTATTCCTGTATTTAAAAAAAGGAATAGAAATCAGGTTAAGAATTATAGGCTGATCAGCCCGATATCAGTCACTGGAAAAGTTTTGGAGGGACTGATAAAGGGCAAAATAGAGGAACAAATTAGTGACTGTAATTTGACAGATCCTGCATAGCAAGGATTTATAAAGGGTGGATCATGCCTAATGAATGTGGTGCATTGTTATGACACTGTCAGTAGGGAACTTGGCATGGGAAAATCTGTGGATATCATCTTTCTAGACTACAGTAAAGCATTTGATACTGTACCCCATTATGAGCTAGTGGAAGCCCTGGCAGGAGGTGGCATAAACAATAATGTAGTGGTCTTGATCAAATTGTGGTTATTTGATAGAAAACAACAAGTTATGATTCGGGGAGTAGCCTCTGACTGGGCAGATGTTACGAGCGGAGTCCCTCAGGGGTCAGTGTTGAGGCTGACCTTGTTTAACTTTTTTATTTCCTCATTGAAATGTGGGGAAGGCCCTTGGGTTACCAAATTTGCAGACAATACTAAAATTGGTTGTGTTCTCAATACGCCACTTGATACCATTACATTACAGGATAGCCTATATATCTTAGAGCAATTGGCTGATAGGCATAAATTACAATTTAATTTAGAGAAGTGTGCTATCATGCACTTTGTGGGGGTCAAACATTATGGCAACCTATGTATTGAATGGACAAATTATCAATTTAAAACCGGAGGAAAAGGATATGGATGTCATTGTCACAAATGACTTGAAATTTAAGAGACAGTGCCATTCTAGTGCTGCAACTGCATCTAGCATTTCAAATAGTATTAGAAGACATATCACATTGAGGGAAGCTAAGGTGATACTGACACTGTATTCCTCACTGGTGCGTCCATACCTTGGGTACTGCGTGCAGCTATGGTCACCCAGTACCATATTAGAAGCATCAATTCTGGAAAGGTTACAGAGAAACAACATTAGAATGATTACCAGACAAAGGGATTTGAATTACAAGGACAGGCTGGAAAATCTTAATTTGTATGTACTACAGTAAAGGAGAATCAGGGGTGACCTCTGCCTACTATTCCGATCATTGACTAGCAATGATCTTTAGGACTGTATAAGATTACATCCAAATGGACAAAACTATAATACAAGAGCTCAATGGACCCTATACACAATTGTGCAAAGTGGCTATGTAGTCACTCCGCACCCATTGTGCCTCCGATGTGGGATGCACAGCAAGTGGCATGCAGCCTGTACGCACTCGATCCCCTGGCCACGTGGACAGCAATGTGCTGGGGGTCGGTGGGGGGCATGCCGGCACTATGCACCATGCACTAAGACGCATACTGACGTGCACTGGGTGGCATAGGAGGGTGCTATTTATGCCAGGGGAGACCCTGCCATAAGCGTCCTATGCACCCAGCTCCACATACAGTGGAAACACACACATGCCCCAGGGTGAGGTAGGAGCCCCCCAACATGACAGGCCACTTGCCAGCTTAGATGCCAGCCCCCCAACATATGCCAATCCCGCACCCATCTGGCAGCAGACACTCCCTGCCCCACCTCGAGGTGGCATGACCCTATGCATGGCCCAAACCCCTCAGCCCCTGGCATGTGGCTTCCAGGTCCCCCCGTAAGCTGCCTAAGCCCCCTCAATGGATGTATGCCCATGCCCCACAATAGTGCCATATGAAATCCCCCCCACCCACAGAGGTGCCCCAGCCACAACAACATGAGACCAAACCCTGGTACCCCCACCCTCACAGTGGTGGTCAGTGGTCCCCCTGCCCCCCGTGGCACTAACAACCCATCCCACCAGCTCCTGTACCTTCCCGTTCAGTCCTGCAGCTAGGAATGGCCAGTGGCACAGCCCTCCTCACACCTCCTCTAAATAGGCAGCATGCTCCCACAGCAGTCAGACAGCCAGCAGCCATGGAGGCATGAGGAGGGCTGTGCCACTGGCTGTTCCTAGCTGCAGCACTGACAGGATGGTGCAGGAGCTGGGGGGTGGGTAGTTGCTGCCACGTGGGGGGAACACCATCCCCCAGTACTGGGGTGGGGCATCTGGGATTGAATCAGTGGGATGGGTAGGGAGTGCAGTACATTGCAGTGTTCCAGGTGTGGCTGCCCAGCTGTGGGGGGGGGGATTCACTGCAGCTGGGGTCAGGAACATGTATGTTGGGAGGGTTCTTGCACAGCTCCGGGATGGAGCCATCATGTTTTGGGAGGGTGTTTGTCAGGACCGGGGACAGGGCAACACTGTGTTGAGGTAGGGGATGCTCCTGGACATTTGGGGATGGAACTGTCGTGTGTTGGGCAGTGAGTGCCATGGTGCCCATAGGACTCAACAAGGTGGACCATGGCAAATGCGGCCATGCGGGTCCAGTTGTCTGCTGTGCTATTCAAGCATCCGGACCTGCACCCTGCAGTGCAAGTGATCCACTTGGGACCCAGGATGGGCATCGAATTGGATGCCTGACTGGATCTGCTACTCCACCCCCGGCTGCCCTGTGCAGACCTGCACATCAGGGGTGGGCCTGCAGACAGGTGGCAGCCGTTAGTGAATACCAGCCTCTGGACACCTGTCTGTGGGTGCAGAGCTATGTGGGCAGGGTAAGCACCTCAGGCATGTATTTCCACCTGTTCATGCATAGGAGCCATTGTTTGAAGCTAAAAGGGGAAACGTAACATGGTGCGCAGAGCCTCATGGTTCAACCAGAGGGTAATATCAGCCTGGAATAATCTACTGCATTAAGTTGTGGGATGTAAAGATATGGCGACATTTAAGACAAAGTGAGATAAATTCTATGAAGGGTTTTCTGCCAGGTTTCCTCTTGTGTAAAGGGGCGAGCAATAAATGGGTCAGAAGGCTTTCCACGCTCTATCACTTCTATGAGATTCTATGCGATCTCCCTCAGATCTCTGCCCCACATTGAGCTTCAGCATTATATTTAGCATGAAGAGCTTGTAAGGCTGGAACCACTAAACAACCCCCATATCTGTAGTTGAAGTTTTTTAGCCCCATGGTAGTCTGTCCACACTCTCCATTTATAGGACATTTTATTCAGTCCTAAAACCATTATTTTGCTTTTATTTGGATTTTTTGCCAGGTTTAGAGTTTCCAATACAGTATAGAGAACATTACTTTTTTTTTTGGAATCCACATCATGATTATAAAAAAAGCACCAAGTCATCAGCATAAGCTAACAAGCATTTGTCAATGCCGAATGTTTGCTTGCTGGCACTGGCATTGGTAGTGTAGAAGTTACAGAGCTGCATAATAGGAATGGCAGCGAAGTATTGAGCTGAAGCCAACCCCACTACTACCCTGCAGAAAGTGGCAGGCATTGGGGTGTGCCTTTGGGTCATCAGGCATAACGACCACGCCATTTCACCACACCCTACCCTGCAGACACTGACAAGTGTCACGGTGTGCCTTGGGGTCTTTGGCCCTTATGCGCACCCCATTCTATCAGGAAATACGGTGAGATGGGTGCGGTATAGGAGAATGAGGTGAAGTTTGGGCCCGAAGAGTCCGAGGCACACATTGATGCCTCTCACTGGCTGCAGGGTGTGGGTGAGGGTGGAATGGTATGAGCATAACAGGCAAGAATCCCAAGTCACACCCCTGATGCCTGTCATACTCTACAGGGTGGGGCGTTATGGTCAGAAACCCTAACGCCCCAGGCATTCATTGGTATTTTCACTCCAAATTTTCAACATGGTTTTTTTGTGAGCCTCACCTCATGAACAGTGGCAATATCAGTCTGTTAGCCGAAAACTGCTTTTGCACAGCGACTATGGCATTTGGCACCACAGGTGCAAAAACACATTCCGAACAGGATGTGAAAAATGACAGCCACTGTTCATGGGGAGGTGTGAAAATGGCAATGTTGAAAATCTGCTGTGAAAATCTTAAAAAATGGTGAAGTCAATAAGCGAGGAAACTGTGCAACGCACACCCGTAATGTAACTAGTTTGGGGACTTTTTTACAGCAGATTGTTAACACAGGCATTTTGGGACCTCCAATCATGAACAGTGTCAGTGTGATTTTCTTTATCTGTCCCGAACAATGATTTCCCACAGTGACCACGCATCTCTGCACTGAAAGTGTGAAAACACATTTCGGCCATGTTGTGGAAAATGACAGCTGTAATGTTCATAAGGAGGTGTGGAAAAATGACACTGGTGAAAATCTGGACTGAAAAAATTACAAATTCATGAACCTACGAGGGTGCGTGGAAACTGCGCAATGCTCACTCGTAACACAGTCATTTTATGGAATTTTGTCACCAAATTTTCAACATAGCCATTTTAAGACCTCTGCTCATGACCAGTGTCACTGTGATTTTCTTAATCTGTCCCAAACATTGTTTTCACACTGACTGTACCATTGTGCGCTACATGTGTGGAAACACATTTTGGGTGAGATGTGAAAAATGGTAGCTGCACTGCTCATAAGGAAGTGCGGTAAAATGGCACTGTTGAAAATCTGGTGTGCAAATATTACAAATTCGCAAACTTGCCAGCGTGCGTAGGAACTGCGCAATATGCGCTCCTAAAACAGTCATTTTTGGGAATTTTTTCACCAAATTTTCAACATGGCCATTTTAACACCTCTGCTCATGACCAGTGTCACTGTGATTTTCTTAATGTGTCCCATACATTGATTTTGCACACCGACTGCGTATTGTGCTTTACATGGGCAAGCTAACGTTGTGGCGAGATGTGAACAATGACAACTGTACTGCTCATAAGGAGATGTGGTAAAATGGCAATGTTGAAAATCTGGAGGAAAATATTGAAAATTTCTTAACTTACGAAAGTGTGTATAGGAACTGGCAACGCACGCTCATAAAACAGTCATTTTAGGAATTTTTCACCAAATTTTCAAAATAGCCATTTTAAGACCTCTGCTCATGAACAGTGTCACTGTGATTTTCTTAATGTGTCCCATACATTGATTTGCATACCGACTGCGCCATAGTACTACATAGGCGGAAACATGTTTTGGGTGAGATGTGAAAATGATAGCTGTGCTCTCATAAGGGTGTGTTAAAATGGCAATGTTGAAAATCTGAGTGAAAATATTGAAATTTCTCGCAAACTTCACGGTAGCGCAAGGAACTGGCAAGCAACGAAGCTCATAAAACAGTCATTTTTAGAATTTTTTCACCGAATTTTCAAAATAGCCATTTTAAGACCTCTGCTCTTGAACAGTGTCACTGCTGTGATTTTCTTAATGTGTCCCATACATTGATTTCACACACCGATTACGCCATTGTGCGCTACATGGGCAGAAACACATTTTGGGTGAGATGTGAAAAATGACAGCTGTACTGCTCATAAGAAGGTGTGGTAAAATGGCAATGTTTAAAATCTGGCTTGACAATATTGAAAATTCGCAAACTTAAGAGCGTGCGTAGGAACTGCGCAACGCACGCTCATAAAACAGTCATTTGTAGGAATTTTTCCACCAAATTTTCAAAATAGGCTTTTTGAGAGTCCACCTTATGAACACTGGCAGTGTCGTTTCATTAATTGTTCTGGAAAGGTGATTTTGTGCAGTGGCTGTGAAATCACCCTTCGGGCCTGAGTAACGCCATGATAGTGCAAGAATTCATGAGGAGGGTTCCCAAAAACCCGATGTTGAAAATTTGGTGCAAAAATTCAAAAAAATGCCTGAGATATGCAACAAAGTTGAAAAAACCCTATCTATCCCATTATACAGCTTACCGGCATTTCCTCAGTTCACGGTCGGCTTTGAAGAGTGCAGACATGTTCCCGGTCCACGAAGATCATCGGCGCGGAACTCGGAGGTAAGTATGGGATGAGGGGGTGTGGGGAGGCAGGGTGCGCAGTGGGTGGGTGTGGGTTGTGGGGGCAGGGAGACTACGAGGGACCGTTTTTTCTTTACAGGTTTTTGTTGTAAAAGGCGACTGCGGGACATTTGCCACGCTGGGGTGGGCTCCCGTGGCAGCAGAAGTGGCTGGGGGGCGATGGAGCCGGCGAGTTTGGGCACCCCGTCAGCCATGGCATCTGTTGCCATGCTGGTGGCCTCCCAGAGTGAAACCCTGTACTCGGGGGCAGTGGAGCCGGCGAGTTGGGGTTACCCCGTCGGCCCATAACATCATTTGTGGCACCTGGATGCTTTGGAGGGTGGAGCCGATGGGGGATTGGGCACCCCGTCGGGCCGTACAGTGGGGGGGAGAAGGAGCATGAGCACGCAGTGTGCGTGCGGCGTACACCGTGTGTTGGGGGAGAGCTCTGCTCACTCAAGTGGAGCTCTCCCTTTCAACTGTATGCCACTGCATTTTCAGCTGTCATGGACAGCTGGAGCAGTGATTGGTGCTCTGCAACTGCGCCTGCAAATACACTGACTGAACTGGAAAAGGCTGACACACCTCTGGAAAACTCGTATGATGGCACTATGTTTCTTGCACATGCGTGCAAGCAAACATAAAAATGGGTAAAACTATGATCCTATTTTTGGAGTCAGATGGAAGTGCATCCAGACTTACAAATAGTTTCTTAATATATATGCAGAATAATGTTATGGCCAGGACACAGCCCTGTCTAACCCCCCCCCCCCCCATAGTCAGAATGCTACTCCAAGATTCTTACAAGTATATGTATACTTCCACAGGTATACCATCTGGGCCTGAGGCTATTTTCTTCTTCAAGGATTTAATACCTTCAATACTTTCCACAGCATACAGAGGACTCAGACCCCACCTTTGGCCATATCCACTAAGGTAATGACACGTACCGTCTCCTGTTCTGCCTCAGAGAAAATATTTTTAAAGTAGTTTGTCTATTTTTCTACTGTAATGTTATAGTTAATCTCATAACAAAGGGTTGAAGAACCCTTTGCCACCAAACACCAGAAGGTCTTCATATCTTTATTTTCTATGACATCTTCTGTTACTTTCCATTGTGCATTATAGTGACCTTTCTTCCTGAATGATAATGATTTGTATTGTTTTCTACAATGATTAAGATGTTTATAATGATTAAGATGTTTATAATTTTCCTTGTGTTTTTTTTCCTAACTAGAACTTGTATCATATGGGTTCTTTTGTTGTTTTGCATGTGTTAACAAACCAACCAACTTTCTTTGACAGATTATTATTTTATATCTACTGGTAATTGGTTATAAACCACTGCCAGTGAGCGCTCAACAGCTCTGTAAACCACATATGTGGTTTATGGAGCCCCGTAAACCGTGGGCACACAAAAAGCAAAGCAGCACCTTAAGCCACTGGATAAGCTGTCCTCACGCCACATGCCCAGTAGTGCTAGATTTTTCACACAGTCAACGCGAGGGACAAGCTGCTTGATGGCTCCACAGTACCTTGCGAAGCAATTTTTTAAACTTAATTAAATCAAACACTTAAATCAAAAAGCAGTACCATACTGGTAGAACCAGTGAACATGGGCAAGTGTGTTTAAATGAGGATTTTATGTACACCCTCAGAGTGTGATGCCCATATAAACCCCTCAGGCTTTGCACTCAGGGTTTATGTGGCATCAAACATCGAGGGTGTGTATAAAATCCCCTTAGAAAATGGGCAAAGACAATTCTCTCTTCTGATTGGCTGAGACACTTATTTAGGTGGGCATCTATCAGACAACAGATGCCTACCAAATAAAAAGCCCCAGCCCAAACCTGCCTGGTGGCCAGCAAAGTATCCTTGTGCCCAGTACCCTGCTTCCTCATAGGCTGAAGTGCTGGGCACATAATTTCAAACTGACCCATTTTTTAAATCCCTTAGTGAGAGCTTCTCCCACAACACACACTCACAAACTAAGTCCTTAGAGTAGACACCACAAAATAATTGAAAAAACAGCACTGTACATAGAAAACAAATAAAAGCACTGTTTGCTATTTCTCCCATGGCTTAGACCCCACCAGCTGTCCAGCTGTTTCCACCATTTGTCATGGTAATTTACCACCAACTACCATCTTCATGACCACAAAAGCCAGCAGCACTTCTTATCTCAATTATGTCATGAAAGTGCAGCTTCTCCGGCGATAGTGAGGAGATCGGACCAACGGTACACTCCAGGCTCCCTCTCATCACACACACACACACACACACTCAGCTCCATTGCAGAGAAACTCTAAACTGCAATCTCGCAAATTCTTTTTCTTCAAGTCCGAGCCCTGCTGCCAACCGTTTCTAGTCGGCTCCACTGCACAGCCAACTAGATGTAAACCGCAGTCTCATCGCGAATTAAGGACACGCTAATACTTGCTGTGTTTTCCTCGCAACAGATGAAAAAAAAAACGTGTGTGCTTACATTTGGTTTTTTTTTTGCTCGCTTGACTTCCTTGACTCTGCAGCTCCCGATCTTCTGTCCTGGGTGCAGCGCATGGTTAGTACTGTCCGCATCGCACAACAGTAAAAATCTAAAAGAAAATTAATAATACTGCTTCACAGTGGGGAGAGATTACTTTACTGAAAAAACAGGACACCCGATTGGATCAAGAAAGAAGGAAACCAGCACTGAGGTAAATAGGGGCAGTATACACTTGCAGCACTTGCAGCACCATCTAGTGGGCAAGCCAGGAACTGTGGATTTTTTTTTCTAAACATATACCTACACACACTAAAACTTAAAGAATAAAACAATGTAAACCTTATTATTTTTTAATGTTATTTTTTCCTTAACAGCCCATTTTCTAAGCACAATAATACCCTCCAGTGTGGGAGGTATGGGCAATACCAGACCTTCCAGGGGCTATAAGGCCCTCTGCCTTCGGCGTCGGGCCTCATTACGCCCCTGGGCGGTCTGGTATTGCCCAATACCGCCCACCCTGTTGGGCATTATTGCTTACATAAATCGCACCTACCCATGCATTATTCTATATGTGTTTTATAAAAAAATGGGGCTTAATGTCACTGAAAACCTCTTGTAGCGTAATAGCATGATCATTGAGAGAAACTGCAGTTCTAAAACTCTTCAGGCAGAGTAAGACTTTTGTTAGCACCTTACCTTCCAGATGGATATCCCACATTACTCTTTTTGTATTTATGTTACTGTTAAAATGCAATATTTTTTCTTCTTTTCATGTTACTTCTTCTTTATGTAGTTTATACTTAGTATTACTGGCAGGTGATCACTCCGCTCCCCCCCCCATATTCTGAACATGAAGTGCGTCCCACCATCCTGGGTCACCTTCCCTTAAGCCAAGTCAATTACTGATGTGCCACGATGAGTGAAGAAGTTGAAGTTTCCCTTTTTTTTATCTCCTGACAATCCACCATTTAAAGGGAAGATTAAGAATTATTTCAACAATTCAACTAGATATCCTCTTCCTGGTTTATTTTTGTATCTTTAGACACTATTCCATTTCTTCACTTTTTCAGTTACTCAGCTGGCAATTGAACAGTCGACATAGCAATCGTAAATCCCCTATTCATACATTTACATCTCCTACAATCATAAAAAAGGACTTTGGGAATCTGTCTTGAAATTACAGTAATTTGTTTCTTATTGTATCCCATACTGAGCTGCTGTACTATTCTAATTTGCAAGGAGGTTTGTAGCTGTTGGTATTATGGATTCTGTCCCACAACCTAGTCTTACTGCAATAAAAAAATTCCTCCGCTTCTAGCATTTCACGTTGTATTTTTGGAGCAATTTTTGCTAGTGTGATTCGACCTCCAACATATCTGCCCATCGTTTCCACTTTCCTGACATGGCTTTGCATTCTCTGCCTCATTTAGTTTTGTGTATTTAGACATTCTATTCATTTTCTTCACTTTCTCACTTAACCAACTGGCAATTGAACAGTCAACATAGCCTTTAAAAGTCCCCTATTCATGCATTCATATCTCCTACATTGGAATCTGTCTTGAAATGTCAGTAATTTGTTTCTTGTTGAATCCCATACTGAGCTGTTGTAATATTCTAAATTGTACAGTGGCGTATAGCTGTTAGTATTATTGATTCTGCCCCACAATCTAGCCTTATTGCAATGAAGAATTAATTCATACTAACATACTAATTGCCAGCAGATTAGGCCTTATAGTCTATCGAGTCTGCTCGAACCTCAGGTCCCTTGTTGGGAACTGAGGCCCCCCCCTTGTGTTCTGATACTTCCCCTTTTTGTATCTGTCCCACCCTCTCTTGAAGCCCTCTACCATGGAGATCTGGACCAGCTCACCAGGCAGCACGTTCCAAGGTTCCACCACCCTCTCAGTGAAAAACCTCCTCCTCTTTTCCCCCATCATCCTTCCACCTTCCAACTTCAACCCATGTCCTCTGGTAATACCTTGCTCCTTTAGTCTAACAATCTCCGCTGTGTTTACCCTATTTATTCCCTTGAGGTACCTGAAGACCTTGATCATGTCCCCCCCTGTTTCTCATCTCCTCTCTTCCAATGAGAACAGGCCGAGCTCCTCAAGTCTGTCCTCATAAGTCAACTCCCCCAGTCCTCGAATCATCCTGGTAGCCCTCCTCTGTACCCTCTCCAGGAGCTGTATGTCTCTCTTCAGGTGCGGTCTCCCATACTGTACACAGTACTCAAGGTGTGGTCTAACCAGTCCATTGCACAGCGGCAGAATCACTTCCCTGCTTCTAGAGGTGATCCCCCTTACAATGCATCCCAACATCTTGTTTGCTTTGCTAGCCTCTCTCCTGCACTGCTCAGAGTTATTCATACATGCATCCACCATGACCCCTAGGTCTTTTTCCCCAGCTGAGGCCTCCAGCACCTCCCCTCCCAAGGTGTACCAGTTTTTCGGGTTTCCCCGCCCAAGATGTAACACCTTGCACTTAGTGGTATTGAAATTTAATTTCCACGTGTAAGCCCACCTTTCCAGGGTGTCCAGATTCCCTTGCAGGGCCTGCCTCCCCTCTTCCCCCTCAAATACTTCCCCCATCATGGAGTCATCAGTGAAGAGACTCATCTCACACCCTATACCCACCCTGATGTCAGATATGTATGCATTAAACAGGATCGGACCCAGAACCGAGCCCTGCAGTATCCCACTACCAACATCTCTAGGGTTCAAGAGTTCCCCACCAACCACTATTCCCAGTGTACATCCAGCTAGCCAGTTTCCTATCATTCTGACCATCAAAGGGCCCACTCCCAACCCCATCAATTTTTCCACCAGTCCATTGTGGGGGATTGAGCCAAACGCCTTGCTGAAGTCCAAGAATAGTACATCCACAGGCTTCCCCCTGTAAGTTCCAATGTTACCCATTCATAGAACTCAACAAGGTTGGTTTGACACGATCTACCTGGCCCAAACCCATGTTGTCGGCTATCCAGCCCTCTCTCCTCCTCCAAAAACACCCCCAATCATTCCTTCAATATACTCTCCATTAATTTTCCTACCACCAAGGTCAAACTGATGAGTCTATAGTTACCTGGTACTTCCCTCAACCCCCCTTTATGGATTGGCACCACATGTGCCTCATGCCAATCCTTAGTAACCCTCCCTGTCTCAAGTGACCTGTTGAACAGCTCTGCCAGGGGTGCGGCCAGTACATCCGCCAACTCCCATAGTAATCTCGGATGAATGCCATCCAGCCCAAGAAATTTATCTTTCTTCGGTGCCTTAAGGGCTTGCCACACCCATTCGGTGGAGATAGCATCATCCGTCCCCCCACCTTGCTGGCCTTTCTATCCTTGTCCTGGTGTGAAACCCCAGGGATGCCTCTCCCTCCCTTATTCACCATATCTGTTACTCCCCCAAACCCACACACTACTGCTTATATTCCCCTCATGCCTTGCTTTGTAAACATCCCATCCCCCTCCCTAGCGAACGCCGAGGTGAAGTACTCGTTTCATACCTCCGCCTGCTCCCTTGCCTCTTCCACCCACCCTCCATCTGACCTCAATCTGCCAAGATGGCCATTAGTTTTTCCTCTGCTCCCCTATGTACCAGAAAAAACCTTTCTCCTCCTCATATCCCCTGTGCCAACCGTTGCTCTTTACTGGACTTTGCCCCCCCCCCCACACCATCCGGGTGACTTTTCTAGATGCAAGATGGTACGTTTCCATTTCCCTTTCCCCTCTCAATGTTTTGTATTTTTTGTAGGTGGCCTTCTTCTCCCTGACCACTAACTGAATGTCACTGGTCCACCAGCACGGTTTATGTGACCTTGCTCCCTTATGCTTCACCTTATTGCAGGTCCTGACTGCCTCATGAACACCCCATTTTATGACCTCTCAACTCCTGTCCATGTCTGTCATTGTTGTAATCCCCTTCAAGTGATCCTTGAGAATATTTCACATGCCCATAAAGTCTGCTCCCCTGAAATCCATAGCCAGTATCCTAGATCTCTCCCCCTTTCCCCCATGCTAATTTGAAACCAGACAGTATCATGGTCACTCCCAGTCAGGGGATCCTCTACAACCAGGTCCATTACCAGATCCCCGTCTGTCAGAACCACGTCCAGGACATGTCCCTCCCTCATGGGCTCCATCACATGCTGTGTTAAGAACACATCCTGGAAGCCATCCAGCAGCCTCTGCTCCTTGGCCACCTTAGAGGACGTGGTTCCCCAGTTTGTACCTGGCAAATTAAGGTCCCCTATCAACACCACTCTCTCCCCTTTTGGTTCACATTGGGCAATAATGTTGTCCAGCAAACCATCTTCCAGGATATTGCCCATCCCAGGGGGCCTTTATACTACACCCAGCTTGACCTTACCTCCTGCCGGGATTCGTAAGGTGACCCATAAGGCCTCCACATTCCCTCTGCCTCTTCTACCTCAGCAATTTCTATGCCTTCTCTGATGTACATAGCTACTCCTCCCTCTCTGTCCTCCTTTCTATTCTTCCTAAACATAAGTGTAACCCCTAGATGGCACTATCCCAGGGGCTACTACCCCTGCCTAATTTGCCACTAACAGGTTGAGGGGCCTGGATCCGATGGCGGATGCCTCCACCCAGAGGTCAGGGTTTGCAATAGTTAAACTAACTTGGTCACAGCCCTCTGGGACACTGCAACCCCCCTTTCTTCCCACTAGTGGCCCACACAATATCAGAATTACCTTCACAGTATACACTTACCCCAGGACTGGTTCAGGCACTGGGACCTCCTGTAAAATAAGATACAGTGCAACAATCACAGTACAATACTTTAACATAGACAAATACCTCAGGCAGTATAACTTTGCTGAAACAAGCAGCTCTGATTTATTTAGGGGAATATAACAAGGACAGGAAATCAGGTTAATTAGCTTATCACTTTATTCATCTACCTATGGCTCTGTGCACAGGCCTATCCCTACAAGTTACTGTCCCTGGGTACCCAAGCCCTAGTGGCTAGTCCAAACCGTGGCAGCTGGTAGGGGCCCTTTCACACAGAGAAAAGAAAAATTAGATAAACAGTCAGCAGTACAGTAATTCCATTTGGATTTAAGGTGGCAATTCAATAGGGAGCGACCTGAATTAGTACTCATGACCTCCAAACAAGATAGGGTCCTTCAACGTCAGCAGGGCTACTCTTGAGCTCCACGAGACTCCTCACACATTTATATGACAAACTGCAACAGGCAAAAGTCCTTTAATGACAGCAGGATTCACTTGAGCTCACAAGCCTCTTCACACATTTATATGGTAAACAGTAACAGGCAAAAGTCCTTTAATGGCGCAGGATTCACTTGAGGTACATGCCTCTTCACACATTTATATGGTAAACAGAAAGTACTATACCAGGCAGGCTGCTTCTATCCCGATCGCAATTACTGCACAATACCCGGAGAACACACAGCAGATTCAGTTCCTGACAGACCAAGCGCAATTCAGCAATTTCCAGTCTTCTACAGGGTGAGCCTGGTTTCTACTCTTCAGATATCCTTTGATTCTCTTCACAGGACGGATTCAGTCCTAACAAGCAGTTACACAAGCTGCAGACTGGAACTCAGGGCCTTACACACGCTTTCCGACTAAAACTGCACACCAAAAGCACAGGGCTCCTTCCTCTTCACTGCCAGAGCTCAACTGAAACTCCAGCAGACAAAACCGGGCACTTCCTTTGAGTTCCTCCCAGTTCTTGGCTGGATTGGCTGTCACTCACAATAGACTGCCCCTGTTTGTCCAAAAAGGCGCCAAAGTCCAAACTACATCTCCCAGAGTCACTGCCCATACAATAATCTTGTGGCTGGCTCAAATTACGAGTCCAAGTTCTGATTCGTCCAAGGCACCATTTTAGAGCTACCTTAACCCACACTGATTGGTCCAGTTCAGCAGTTCAAAACTAGAATGGGGAACTAGGCAAACACAGTTCTGACTGCAAAGAAAGCAGGTTAGACAAACTGTATTTTCATTATTACTCTAAATGATTTCTGGCAAACAGTTACATCTTTCAGATAGGTTCCCTTTGCACTCCTAGTGACTGCAAAATGGAGTGAATTGGCAGCAGCTCGAGTGGTACTCAAGCAAAGAAACACACAGTCCCCCCATACAAACTAATTATGTCTACAAGCAGACAGCTCTTAAAGAGACAGTACCAGAGGCTCTAAAAAACACTCACAGATAAATGGCTTAAACGCCAAACACCATTCAGGCTTGGAGCATTCAAGCAAGCTCCTGGAAGTCTTTTGGGAACCCCCATTTGCAGGCAGGTTACACCCTTCCTGGCCTGGGAAAGCTTGACATCCGTGTCAAGCAAGTACCCTCATAAGTTTCAACTGCAACCATATACATTTGCATTAGGCTCACACATGTAATCATCAGTCAATATATCATTTTACCAAGAACACATTTCTGAAACATTGCAGTACGTCACTCTTTACACAGTATTACACACACATTGTACCATAACTCAAGTTATTACCTCTTGTCCATGAAACCTGAAGAGAGGGGGCCCTTCCCTATCAGTTACCTTGGGGCTGGACAGGGAAAGGGCACCATACATAGAGGACAACACAAGAAACTTGGAGTTAGCACTGACGCTCAGTTTGGGCAATGAGTTTGGGGACACATACACTCCTTTATGGACAACATTGAGAGGCAAGTCCACAGGCCTCCCAAGGGAATCATAACTGAGGTGCACCACAGGCTTTACAGCTCTACCAGTCTTTCTAGGGGGAACTGTTACAGTCTCTGCACTCTGAGCCTCATTTTCAGCATTGTCCTCACTTGTCAGGGGAGTCTCCATGGGGGTAGAGAGGTTAGAACGTGGGGCACTTTCAGCTCCAGGAGTTACAGTTTCTGAGTCCACAACATTTGGCTCTCATGGAGAGCTTTTGGACACTGGCAGATCATCTAGTTTGCCCACTACAATGTGAGGGAGATGGTGCCATCTGTCAGAAATCTTGTGTTTGCCATGCAGTCCAGGATTTCTTAGCAATACCTGATCTCCCTCCTGGAGTTCCTGTGCTTTCACCTTTTTATCATACCTTTCTTTGTTGGCCAGATTTCTTTTGGCAGCCATGGTTTGAGCCAGTTGGTACGCATGAGTTAGCTGGGCCTTTAACTTTGCACATACTGTAAATAGTTGTCAGCTTGAACCCCATCAGGAGAGACCCCAAACACACATCTACCGGCAGTCGAGCTTCTCTTCCAAACATCAGTTGGTAGGGGGAGAACCCAGTGGCATCACTTTTGGTGCAGTTATAAGCATGTACCAGGGTGCTAATTTGTTGGCTCCATCTAGGCTTGTCCTTTGGGTGTAGGGTGCCTAGCATATCTAGCAAAGTGCGGTTGAAACTTTCAGGCTGTGGGTCCCCCTGGGGGTGGTAAGGAGTGGTTCTGGACTTTCGCACTCCCCACAGAGAAAGCATCTCTTTGATGAGATGACTCTCAAAGTCTCTCCTTGATCAGAATGGATTCTTTGTGGAGCCCATAGTGAACAAAAAGTTTTCTACAAGTACTTTGGCCACAGTGGATGCTTTCTGGTCTTTGAGGGGAAAGCTTGGGCATATCTCGTGAAATGGTCAGTGACCACCAGCACATTACTGATATTTCTTTGATCTGACTCCAAACTCAGAAAATCAATACAGACCAGCTCCATGGGTGCACTGGTGGTGATGTTAACAAGGGGCAGCCCTCTCGCAAAGCTTTCCTCTATAAGCAGCGACACAGTTCAAATGTGTTGCTCCACATCAGCCCCCATCTTAGGCCAATAGAATCTGGATCTCACCAAGTCAAGTGTTCTGTCTATACCAAGGTGCCCCATGTGGTTGTGCAAGGATCTCAGTACTGAGTCTCGAAGGCAAAGGCAGCACTAGTTGTTGTTTGTCTACTTGGCCCCCTCTGTCTACTGTTTCTCTGTACAACAGTTTATTGATCAGTTTCAACTTAGGACCTTCTTTGTATAACAGTGCAGTTCTCAAATCAGTGGAGCATAATTTGGACAAATCTTTCCTGCATAGAGGGCTTCAAAGCTGATTTGATCATGGGATCATGCAGATTGAGCCAGCGAATACTGTCATTGTCCAGCTGAGGCAGTGCACCAATGTCTATTGCAGAAAGTGGCAATAAGCAGCAGGTATGCAATTCTCAGAGGCTCCAAGCAATCCACCATGCAGTCCACTGCGTCTCGTGGACATTTGTTCCTTCCTGTCAAACTTCCGCAGAGTGCCCGAATGTCAGGTTCTGCCAATCTGACCAATCATTCTGGGGAACATGCCTCGGAGAGAGCATCAGCATCTATGTGGTTCAGACCTGCTCGTATTCGAGAGCATAGTCATATGTAGATAATGCAGAAAGCCACCATGGCCAGTGGCATCCAACTTAGCTGAGGTCTGCACATAGGTCAAGGATTGTTGTCAGTTTTTACTAGTATTTTAGCCCCATACAAGTACTCATGGAATTGGTCAACAATAACCCACTTCAAAGCTAGGAACTCTAACTTATGTACAGGATAGTTCTTTTCGGATGGGTCAGGCTTCTACTGGCAAAGGCCACTGGTCTCAGGCCATTCTCGTGCTCTTGGGACAACACAGCCCCCAACCCTCATGCAAGCTAGCATCAGTGTGCAGGACGAGGTTTTCTTGGATCTGGCATAGGCCAGCACTGGAGCATGGGTAAGTTGATATATGATCTCATGAAAGCAGTCTCACAATCAGGAGTCCAGCAGGCCCCAAATACTTCACTCGGATGAAAATACACTCTTTCAGTCTTGAGGACGCTGACTTTGGTATTTTTGTGGGTTGGGGATACCTTGAGTAAGGTTAAGTAAAGGGTGGATCACTCTTGAATGGTCCTTGATGAAGCGCCAATAATAACCACAGAATCCCAGGAATCTTTGCAGTTCTTTTAGATTTTTGGGCTGTGGCCAGGTGGTCAAGGCCTCAACTTTACTTGGGTCGGTCTCTATTCCCTCGGTGGATACTATGTGTCCCACATACTTTACTGTTGTTTGAAAGAATTGACACTTATCAATGGACAGTTTAAGGCCAAAGTCCTCCAGTCGGTCCAATACCTTAAATAATCTGCTCTCATGTTCCTCCAGTGAGCTGCCAAACACAATAACATCATCTAGGTATACCTGGAACTCTAGTAAGTTCATGTCCCCCACTGCACGCTCCATCAATCATTGAAAAGTGGCTGGGGCACCTGAAATCCATTGAGGCATCCTCATGAATTCATAGAAGCCAAGCGGACAGATAAAGGCTGTCTTCTCACGGTCCTCTGGGGCCATCAGGATCTGGTAGTACCCACTGCGGAGATCCAACACAGAGAACCACTTGCTCCCGTTTAGGCAGTCCAAAGCATCCTGAATGCGGGCATTGTGTACTGATCAGGGATAGTCCGCCCGGTTTAAGGTGCGATAATCACACACATCCTTACTGTCCCATTCTTTTCCTCCTACCACAATGGGGAAGCATAAGGGCTTCTGGATTCTTGTATTACACCAGCAGCTAACATCTCTTGCAGATGCCGTCTCACATCATCTATGTCAGCAGGTGCCAGGAGTCGAGACCTCTCACGAAATGGTCTTTCGTCATGCAGCGGATATTGTGCTCAGCCCTGCACGCATCCTACATCCCATTCCTTTAAAGAAAACACCTGGTCTCTCTGGGCAAGCTTCTCACTGATCCTCACTTTCCATTCAGCTGGCAGCGGGAGTCGCTGAAATCAAACAAGTCAGGCGTTACTCTGTCATTCTTCCTTGAACTCTTGCTGCTGGGTAGCACTGCAGTGTCTGCACAATGCATTAGCCAGGATGCAACCTCTATTTACTCGAATGTCTCTTTCAGACATTATGAACTTGGACCATTACCCTTCTGGCATAAGCATGGGCTCTAGCGGGCAAAATACTAGGCTTGACCAGCAGTCCCTCTGGCAATTTTCCATCGCCTGGTGCATCCAACATTAATATTTTATTCTTAACATCCTTTCTGATACGGACCTCTCCCTGTAAGGTACACTGGGCATTTGGCGCCAGGATCAGAGACTCAGGATCCTTCTTCCATACAATTCCGACCGGTTCCTCTGGTTCTATTTTTCAGCATCTCTCTGCCTCATAGGCCTTCTTAATTAAAGCCGGAACTCTTAAAGCTCTACTAGTCTTTGACCCCTGTTTTCATAACACAACTGTGCCAGCCTTCCGAACATATGAGCATTTGTTCAAGAAACAAAGGGACACCATCATACAGTCCAGTGGGGACACACTAAGGCTAGGTCTCTACTTGTTCGCCACTCCAGCCACGGGAGGTGGGGAAAGACAGCAAACCGGATATATCCGGAATAGGGTAGGCCTTCACTTAACCCCATACATGCAGTCCTTCTAATGGTTGTAAGGTTACATCTGACAAATGCTTCTGTTACCAATCCTGGAACATAATTGTCACTTGGGAGCCACTGTCTAATACAGCTCTTGTAGACACTCCATTCACCTTTACAGTGGTCTCCATGGAGGGACCCACTATTCTGGACCAGTCTGGAGAGGCGGTAGCGGGGGCCTGGGCAACTGACCTTGTCACAAAAAGACGTGAGTTAGCATTTTTGGTGCCCTCACTGGGATCATTTTGTGTACCTCTTAACCACTGATTTGTTCTCCGAAGCTCTCCTTGTAGCTGATATGCAACTTTGTCAGTGTCTTTTGGGGACCGGCATTCCCTTTTCATGTGCCCATCTTTCCCACAATTATAGCAAAACATACTTTATGGAGTTTGAGCTGGCCAAAGCGCCACACTGGGAGCCAGGGCGGGGGTATTACTAACTGGAAACCTGGGTGCCATCTCTGTCTGCGGCGTGATAAGCATTTGGAGACATCTCATCAGTTTCTCCACTTCCATGGTCAAGGAATTGAGTTTGGAGCCGTTATCAGCAGGAGACACATGGGTGGGTACCCCCACCCGCATAGCAGATGCAGTCAGATATAGTTCAGGGCCCGTACTTGCAGGTGTGACCTTCATAAAAGGACTGTTTTTGAATTCCCGGATCTCTCTCAACAGTTCGCCCCATTGTGGAATATCTTTTTCCTTGTCAGAGCACTCATTGACTGCCAACCTCTGCCCCTGAACTTCACTTGATGGGTCACCCTCAGTCACTCGGGTCGTAGCCGCAGCAGTTGGTGCAGGTCCCTCCCAAGGTAGCCTTTTCTGAACTCCTCGAATTTCTCTCATTAACTCATCATAGGAGGGTGGGGATTCCAGTCGATTTGCCAGGCGTAACTGAAGCAACAGCAGTTGTGAGAAGGGGGCAGACTTAAGGATCCTGTCCAGCCTGGTTTGGTCCAGTTCAATCGTTGGCAAACTACTCTTTCTGAGGCATTATTGCAACAATTTTTCCAGCCGAGATACATACACAGACAACAACTCCCCTTGGTACTGTTGTGCATTTCTTACTCTCCACCATAGGTCCTCATCAGAATCTGGGCTCCCATACACATTCTCCAAGGCCTCAAGATAGGCCTGTGCAGTCGCTTCAGGGTTACTGGCCCGTTTAGCATGGATGGTATCCAGGGCAGGACCTCGGAGGCTCTCACTAACCCTTTTTCGCTGGCTTCCGAGCATTGCCATTCTAGCACTTGGGGCAACATAGTCTATCCAGGTCTCCCAGTCATCTCCCTTGGGGTGGGGAGGGTGCCAGAAGATCCTCAACCTTCGGTAAGAGTCGTGACTAATGGCAGGTGCAGAAATAGAGTCTGCATTGGTTCAGCCACCATTACGGGTACTGGAGCGGGAGAGGGTGTTGGGGAGAACACCCCAGGTGGCAAGAATAGTTTCTTCAAGTCCTCCACAGTTTTCCTTCCCCAGCAGCCATTTAGCAAATTTCTCCTCAAATGTTTCAGATAGTGGTGGGGCCCATTCCCCAGGTCTTTACTGTCCTTAGTTATCACTCTCCAAGCAGTGAAGGCTCTCTGGGGTAATGGTCTGTGGCACTTGGAGCTATCTATGGGATCCTTAAACTCTACTAGGGCCAGGAAAGTGTGGGTGAGCAGATTAGCATGCCGACCCACCACCACAGGGTTTTGTAAACCTTCCACCTTGGAAAGTACTCCCTGTACAGTGTCCGTATTGATACCCAGGGGGATGTCCAGGATAAGCATAGCATTTTGGGGTCGATCTCCTCCCCAGCACACCACTCCACCAGCCGGTGCACTGCCACTTCTGTTGGAGAACCCATTTATTTTTTTTTCTTAACAGTGGTTTGTAAATATGGCCACTAGAGGACACACAATCCCAGCAGTGAGCCTCAAAGATGTAACCCCTAGATGGCGCTATCCCAGGGGCTACTACCCCTGCCTGATTTGCCACTAACAGGTTGAGGGGCCTGGATCCAATGGTGGGTGCCTCCACCCAGAGGTCAGGGTTTGCAATAGTTAAACTAACTTGGTCACAGCCCTCTGGAACACTGCAACCCCCCTTTCTTCCCACTAGTGGCCCACACAATATATCAGAATTACCTTCACAGTATACACTTACCCCCAGGACTGGTTCAGGCACTGGGACCTCCTGTAAAATAAGATACAGTGCAACAATCACAGTACAATACTTTAACATAGACAAATACCTCAGGCAGTATAACTTTGCTGAAACAAGCAGCTCTGATTTATTTAGGGGGAATATAACAAGGACGGGGGAAATCTGGTTAATCAGCTTATCACTTTATTCATCTACCTATGGCTCTGTGCACAGGCCTATCCCTACCAGTTACTGTCCCTGGGTACCCAAGCCCTAGTGGATAGTCCAAACCGTGACAGCTGGTAGGGCCCTTTCACACAGAGAAAGAAAATTAGTTAAACAGTCAGCAGTACAGTAATTCCATTTGGATTTAATGTGGCAATTCAACAGGAGCGACCCTGAATTAGTAATCACGACCTCCAAACAAGATAGGGTCCTTCAACGCCAGCAGGGCTACTCTTGAGCTCCACGAGACTCCTCACACATTTATATGACAAACTGCAAAAGGCAAAAGTCCTTTAATGGCAGCAGGATTCACTTGAGCTACACAAGCCTCTTCACACATTTATATGGTAAACAGTAACAGGCAAAAGTCCTTTAATGGCAGCATGAATCACTTGAGCTACACAAGCCTCCTCACACATTTATATGGTAAACAGTAACAGGCAAAAGTCCTTTAATGGCAGCAGGATTCACTTGAGTTATACAAGCCTCTTCACACATTTATATGGTAAACAGAAAGTACTATACCAGGCAGGCTGCTTCTCTATCCCGATCGCAATTACTGCACAATACCCGGGAGAACACACAGCAGATTCAGTTTCAGACAGACCAAAGCGCAATTCAGCAATTTCTCCAGTCTTCTACAGGGTGAGCCTGGTTTCTACTCTTCAGATATCCTTTGATTCTCTTCACAGGATGGATTCAGTCCTAACAAGCAGTTACACAAGCTGCAGACTGGAACTCAGGGCCTTGCACACGTTTCCCGACTAAAACTGCACACCGAAAAAGCACAGGGCTCCTTCCCTCTTCACTGCCAGAGCTCAACTGAAACTCCAGCAGACAAAACTGGGCACTTCCTTTGAGTTCATCCCAGTTCTTGGCTGGATTGGCTGTTACTCACAATAGACTGCCCCTGTTGGTCCAAAAAGGCGCCAAAGTCCAAACTACATCTCCCAGAGTCACTGCCCATACAATCCTCTTGTGGCTGGCTCAAATTACGAGTCCAAGTTCTGATTCGTCCAAGGCACCATTTTAGCGCTACCTTAACCCTCACTGATTGGTCCAGTTCAGCAGTTCAAAACTAGAATGGGGAACTAGGCAAACACAGTTCTGACTGCAAAGAAAGCAGGTTAGACAAACTGTATTTTCATTATTACTCTAAATGATTTCTGGCAAACAGTTACATCTTTCAGATAGGTTCCTTGCACTCCTAGTGACTGCAAAATGGAGTGAATTGCAGCAGCTCGAGTGGTACTCAAGCAAAGAAACACACAGTCCCCATACAAACTAATTATGTCTGCAAGCAGACAGCTCTTAAAGAGACAGTACCAGAGGCTCAAAAAACACTCACAGATAAATGGCTTAACGTCAAACAACATTCAGGCTTGGGCATTCAAGCAAGCTCCTGGAAGTCTTTTGGGAACCCCATTGCAGGAGTTACATCCTTCCTGAGCCTGGGAAAGCTGACGTCCGCATCGCTAAGCAATTACAAGTTTCAACTGCAACCATATACATTTGCATTAGGCTCCACATGTAACCATCAGTCAATATATCATTTTACCAAGAACACATTTCTGAAACATTGCAGTACATCTCTTTACACAGTATTACACACACATTGTACCATAACTCAAGTTATTACCTCTTGTACATGAAACCTGAAAGAGGGGCCCTTCCTATCAGTTACCTTGGGGCTGGACGGGGCAAGGGCACCATACTTAGAGGGCAACACAAGTAACTTGGAGTTAGCACTGACGCCAGTTTGGGCAATGAGTTCGGGACACATACACTCCTTTATGGACAACATTGAGAGGAAAGTCCACAGGCCTCCCAAGGAATCATAACTGAGGTGCACCACAGGCTTTACAGCTCGACCAGTCTTTCTAGGGGGAACTGTTACAGTCTCTGCACTCTGAGCCTCATTTTCAGCATTGTCCTCACTTGTCAGGGGAGTCTCCATGGGGGTAGAGAGGCTAGAACTTTGGGCACTTTCAGCTCCAGGAGTTATAGTTTCTGAGTCCACAACATTTGGCTCGCATGGAGAGCTTTCGGACACTGGCAGATCATCTAGTTTGCCCACTACAATGTGAGGGAGATGGTGCCATCTGTCAGCAATCTTGTGTTTGCCATGCAGTCCCAGATTTCTTAGCAATACCCGATCTCCCTCCTGGAGTTCCTGTGCTTTCACCTTTTTATCACACCTTTCTTTGTTGGCCAGATTTCTTTTGGCAGCCATGGTTTGAGCCAGTTGGTATGCATGAGTTAGCTGGGCCTTTAACTTTTGCACATACTGTAAATAGTTGTCAGCTTGAACCCCATCAGGAGAGACCCCAAAACACACATCTACCGGCAGTCGAGCTTCTCTTCCAAACATCAGGCGGTAGGGGGAGAACCTAGTGGCATCACTTTTGGTGCAGTTATAAGCATGTACCAGGGTGCTAATTTGTTGGCTCCATCTAGGCTTGTCCTTTGGGTGTAGGGTGCCTAGCATATCTAGCAAAGTTCGGTTGAAACGTTCAGGCTGTGGGTCCTCCTGGGTGGTAAGGAGTGGTTCTGGACCTTCGCACTCCCACAGAGAAAGCATCTCTTGATGAGATGACTCTCAAAGTCTCTCCTTGATCAGAATGGATTCTTTGTGGAGCCCCATAGTGAACAAAAAGTTTTCACAAGTACTTTGGCCACAGTGGATGCTTTCTGGTCTTTGTGAAAGCTTGGGCATATCTCGCGAAATTGGTCAGTGACCACCAGCACATACTGATATTTCTTTGATCTGACTCCAAACTCAGAAAATCAATACAGACCAGCTCCATGGGTGCACTGGTGATGTTAACAAGGGGCAGCCCTCTGGGGCAAAGCTTTCCTCTGTAAGCATCAACTACAAGTTCTGAATGTGTTGCTCACATCAGCCCCCATCTTAGGCCAATAGAATCTGGATCTCACCAAGTCAAGTGTTCTGTCTCATACCAAGGTGCCCCATGTGGTTGTGCAAGGATCTCAGTACTGAGTCTCGAAAGGCAGTGGGCAGCACTAGTTGTTGTTTGTCTACTTGGCCCCTCTGTCTACTGTTTCTCTGTACAACAGTTTATTGATCAGTTTCAACTTAGGACCTTCTTTGTATAACAGTGCAGTTCTCAAATCAGTGGGCGTAATTTGGACACATCTTTCCTGCATAGAGGGCTTCTAAGCTGATTTGATCATGGGATCGCGGGATTGAGCCGCGAATACTGTCATTGTCCAGCTGAGGCAGTGCACCAATGTCTATTGCAGAAAAGTGGCAATAAGCAGCAGGTATGCAATTCTCAGAGGCTCCTAAGCAATCCACCATGCAGTCCACTGCGTCCGTGGACATTTGTTCCTCCCTGTCAAACTTCCGGCAGAGTGCCCGAATGTCAGGTTCTGCCAATCTGACCCAATCATTCTGGGGAACATGCCTCCGGAGAGAGCATCAGCATCTATGTGGTTCAGACCTGCCGGTATTCAGAGCATAGTCATATGTAGATAATGCAGAAAGCCACCTATGGCCAGTGGCATCCAACTTAGCTGAGGTCTGCACATAGGTCAAAGGATTATTGTCAGTTTTACTAGTATTTTAGCCCCATACAAGTACTCGGAATTGGTCAACAATAGCCACTTCAAAGCTAGGAACTCTAACTTATGTACAGGATAGTTCTTTTCGGATGGGGTCAGGCTTCTACTGGCAAAGGCCACTGGTCTCAGGCCATTCTCGTGCTCTTGGGACAACAGAGCCCCCAACCCTTGCAAGCTAGCATCAGTGTGCAGGAAGTAAGGTTTTCTTGGATCGGCATAGGCCAGCACTGGAGCATGGGTAAGTTGATATATGATCTCATGAAAAGCAGTCTCACAATCAGGAGTCCAGCAGGCCTCAAATACTTCACTCGGATGAAAATACACTCTTTCAGTCTTGAGGGACGCTGACTTTTGGTATTTTTTGTGGGTTGGGGGATACCCTTGAGTAAGGTTAAGTAAAGGGCGGATCACTCTTGAATAGTCCTTGATGAAACGACGATAATAACCACAGAATCCCAGGAATCTTTGCAGTTCTTTTAGATTTTTAGGCTGTGGTCAGGTGGTCAAGGCCTCAACTTTACTTGGGTCGGTCTCTATTCCCTCGGTGGATACTATGTGTCCCACATACTTTACTGATGTTTGAAAAATTGACACTTATCAATGGACAGTTTAAGGCCAAAGTCCTCCAGTCGGTCCAATACCTTAAATAATCTGCTCTCATGTTCCTCCAGTGAGCTGCCAAACACAATAACATCATCTAGGTATACCAGGCACTCTAGTAAGTTCATGTCCCCCACTGCACGCTCCATCAATCGTTGAAAAGTGGCTGGGGCACCTGAAATCCATTGAGGCATCCTCATGAATTCATAGAAGCCAAGCGGACAGATAAAGGCTGTGTTCTCATGGTCCTCTGCGGCCATCGGGATCTGGTAGTACCCACTGCGGAGATCCAACACAGAGAACCACTTGCTCCCGTTTAGGCAGTCCAAAGCATCCTGAATGCGGGGCATTGTGTACTGATCAGGGATAGTCCGCGGTTTAAGGTGCGATAATCCACACATCCTTACTGTCCCATTCTTTTCCTCACCTACCACAATGGGGAAGCATAAGGGCTTCTGGATTCTTGTATTACACCAGCAGCTAACATCTCTTGCAGATGCCATCTCACTTCATCTATATCAGCAGGTGCCAGGCGTGAGACCTCTCACGAAATGGTCTTCGTCATGCAGCGGATATTGTGCTCAGCTCCTTGCGCATCCTGCATCCCATTCCTTTAAAGAAAACACCTGGTCTCTCTGGGCAAGCTTCTCACTGATCCTCACTTTCCATTCAGCTGGCAGCGGGAGTCGCCGAAATCAAACAAGTCAGGCGTTACTCTGTCATTCTTCCTTGAACTCTTGCTGCTGGGTAGCACTGCAGTGTCTGCACAATGCACATTAGCCAGGATGCAACCTCTATTTACTCGAATGTCTCTTTCAGACATTATGAACTTGGACCATTACCCTTCTGGCATAAGCATGGGCTCTAGCGGGCAAAATACTAGACTTGACCAGCAGTCCCTCTGGCAATTTTCCATCGCCTGGTGCATCCAACATTAATATTTTATTCTTAACATCCTTTCTGATACGGACCTCTCCTGTAAGGTACACTGGGCATTTGGTGCCAGGATCAGAGACTCAGGATCCTTCTTCCATACAATTCCGACGGTTCCTCTGGTTCTATTTTTCAGCACTCTCTGTGCCTCATAGGCCTTCTTAATTAAAGCCGAACTCTTAAAGCTCTACTAGTCTTTGACCCTGTTTATCATAACACAACTGTGCCAGCCTTCCGAACATATGAGCATTTGTTCCAAGCAACAAAGGGACACCATCATACAGTCCAGTGGGGGGACACACTAAGGCTAGGGTCTCTACTTGTTCGGCCACTCCAGCCACGGAGGTGGGGAAAGACAGCCAAATTCGGATATACCCAGAATAGGGATAGGCCTTCTCACTTAACCCCATACATGCAGTCCTTCTAATGGTTGTAAGGGTACGTCTGACAAATGCTTCTGATACCAATCCTGGAACATAATTGTCACTTGGGAGCCACTGTCTAATACAGCTCTTAGACACTCCATTCACCTTACAGTGGTCTCCATGGAGGGCCACTATTCTGGACCAGTCTGGAGGCGTGGCGGGGCCTGGGCAACTGACCTTGCCACAAAAGACGTGAGTTAGCATTTTTGGTGCCCTCACTGGGATCATTTGTGCACCTCTTAACCACTGATTTGTTCTCCGAAGCTCTCCTTGTAGCATATATGCAACTTTGTCAGTGTCTTTTGGGGACAGGCATTCTCTTTTCATGTGCCCATCTTTCCCACAATTATAGCAAAGCATACTTTCTGGAGTTTGAGCTGGCTGAGGTGCCACACTGGGAGCCAGGGCGGGGGTATTACTAACTGGAAACCTGGGTGCCATCTCTGTCTGCGGCGTGATAAGCATTTGGAGACATCTCGTCAGTTTCTCCACTTCCATGATCAAGGAATCGAGTTTGGAGCCGTTATCAGCAGGAGACACATGGGTGGGTACCCCAACCCCCATAGCAGATGCAGTCGGATATAGGTCAGGGCCCGTACTTGCAGGTGTGGCTTTCATAAAGGGACTGTTTTTGAATTCCCGGATCTCTCTCAACAGTTCCCCCATTCTGGCATATCTTTTTCCTTGTCAGAGCACTCATTGACTGCCAACCTCTGCCCCTGAACTTCACTTGATGGGTCACCCTCAGTCACTCGGGTCGTAGCCGCAGCTGTTGGTGCAGGTCCCTCCCGAGGTAGCCTTTTCTCAACTCCTCGAATTTCTCTCATTTACTCATCATAGGAGGGTGGGGATTCCAGTCGATTTGCCAGGCGTAACTGAGCAACAGCAGTTCTGAGAAGGGCAGACTTAAGGATCCTGTCCAGCCTGGTTTGGTCCAGTTCAATCGCGCAAACTACCCTTTCTGAGGCATTCTTGCAACAATTTTTCCACCGAGATACATACACAGACAACAACTCCCTTGGTACTGTTGTGCATTTCTTACTCTCCACCATAGGTCCTCATCAGAATCTGGGCTCCCATACACATTCTCCAAGGCCTCAAGATAGGCCTGTGCAGTCGCTTCAGGGTTACTGGCCCATTTAGCATGGATGGTAGCCAGGGCAGGACCTCAGAGGCTCTCACTAACCCTCTTTCGCTTTTCGGCTTCCGAGCATTGCCATTCTAGCACTTGGGGGGCAACATAGTCTATCCAGGTCTCCCAGTCATCCTCCCCTTGGAGGGTGGGGAGGGTGCCAGAGAAGATCCTCAACCTTCGGTAAGAGTCGTGACTAATGGCAGGTGCAGAAATAGGAGTCTGCATTGGTTCAGCCACCATTACGGGTACTGGAGCAGGAGAGGGTGTTGGGGGAGGAACACCCCCATTTGGCAAGAATAGTTTCTTCAAGTCCTCCACAGTTTTCCCTTCCCCCAGCAGCCATTTAGCAAATTTCTCCTCAAATGTTTCAGATAGTGGTGGGGGCTCATTCCCCGGTCTTTACTGTCCTTAGTTATCACTCTCCAAGCAGTTAGGGCTCCCTCTGGGGTAATGGTCTGTGGCACTTTGGAGCTATCTATGGGATCCTTAAACTCTACTAGTGCCAGGAAAGTGTGGGTGAGCAGATTAGCATGCCGACCCACCACCACAGGGTTTTGTAAACCTTCCACCTTGGAAAGTACTCCCTGTACAGTGTCCGTATTGATACCCAGGGGGATGTCCAGGATAAGCATAGCATTTTGGGGTCGATCTCCTCCCCAGTACACCACTCCACCAGCCGGTGCACAGCCACTTCTGTCGGGGTACCCATTTATTTTTTCTTAACAGTGGTTTGTAAATATGGCCACTAGAGGACACACAATCCCAGCTGTGAGCCTCAAGATGTAACCCTAGATGGCGCTATCCCAGGGGCTACTACCCTGCCTGATTTGCCACTAACAGGTTGAGGGGCCTGGATCCGATGGCGATGCCTCCACCCAGAGGTCAGGGTTTGCAATAGTTAAACTAACGTGGTCACAGCCCTCTGGGACACTGCAACCCCTCTTTCTTCCCACTAGTGGCCCACACAATATATCAGAATTACCTTCACAGTATACACTTACCCCCAGGACTGGTTCAGGCACTGGGACCTCCTGTAAAATAAGATACAGTACAACAATCACTGTACAATACTTTAACATAGACAAATACCTCAGGCAGTATAACTTTGCTGAAACAAGCAGCTCTGATTTATTTAGGGGGAATATAACAAGGACAGGGGGAAATCAGGTTAATTAGCTTATCACTTTATTCATCTACCTATGGCTCTGTGCACAGGCCTTTCCCTACCAGTTACTGTCCCTGGGTACCCAAGCCCTAGTGGCTAGTCCAAACCATGGCAGCTGGTAGGGGCCCTTTCACACAGAGAAAAGAAAAATTAGTTAAACAGTCAGCAGTACAGTAATTCCATTTGTATTTAATGTGGCAATTCAACAGGGAGCGACCCTGAATTAGTACTCACGACCTCCAAACAAGATAGGGTCCTTCAACGTCAGCAGGGCTACTCTTGAGCTCCATGAGACTCCTCACACATTTATATGACAAACTGCAACAGGCAAAAGTCCTTTAATGGCAGCAGGATTCACTTGAGCTACACAAGCCTCTTCACACATTTATATGGTAAACAGTAACAGGCAAAAGTCCTTTAATAGCAGCAGGATTCACTTGAGCTACGCAAGCCTCCTCACACATTTATATGGTAAACAGTAACAGGCAAAAGTCCTTTAATGGCAGCAGGATTCACTTGAGGTACACAAGCCTCTTCACACATTTATATGGTAAACAGAAAGTACTATACCAGGCAGGCTGCTTCTCTATCCCGATCGCAATTACTGCAGAATATCCGGGAGAACACACAGCAGATTCAGTTCTTGACAGACCAAGCGCAATTCAGCAATTTCTCCAGTCTTCTACAGGGTGAGCCTGGTTTCTACTCTTCAGATATCCTTTGATTCTCTTCACAGGACGGATTCAGTCCTAACAAGCAGTTACACAAGCTGCAGACCGGAACTCAGGGCCTTACACATGTTTCCCGACTAAAACTGCACACCGAAAAAGCACAGGGCTCCTTCCCTCTTCACTGCCAGAGCTCAACTGAAACTCCAGCAGACAAAACCAGGCACTTCCTTTGAGTTCCTCCCAGTTCTTGGCTGGATTGGCTGTCACTCACAATAGACTGCCCCTGTTGGTCCAAAAAGGCGCCAAAGTCCAAACTACATCTCCCAGAGTCACTGCCCATACAATCCTTTTGTGGCTGGCTCAAATTACGAGTCCAAGTTCTGATTTGTCCAAGGCACCATTTTAGAGCTACCTTAACCCACACTGACTGGTCCAGTTCAGCAGTTCAAAACTAGAATGGGGAACTAGGCAAACACAGTTCTGACTGCAAAGAAAGCAGGTTAGACAAACTGTATTTTCATTATTACTCTAAATGATTTCTGGCAAACAGTTACATCTTTCAGATAGGTTCCTTTGCACTCCTAGTGACTGCAAAATGGAGTGAATTGGCAGCTCGAGTGGTACTCAAGCAAAGAAACACACAGTCCCCCATACAACTAATTATGTCTGCAAGCAGACAGCTCTTAAAGAGACAGTACCAGAGGCTCTAAAAACACTCACAGATAAATGGCTTAAATGCCAAACACCATTCAGGCTTGGAGCATTCAAGCAAGCTCCTGGAAGTCTTTTGGGAACCACCTTTTGCAGGGGGGTTACATATGGTGCCCCCTTACGTTTAGGTCCCAGTCATTGTTTTTATTGGCCCACGTTTCCATGACTGCTGCCACATCCACCCCCCCCAATTGCAAGGCCTGGAACTCTGGTAACTTGTTTCCCAAGCTCCTGGCATTTACTAACACCACCCCCCACCCTTTATCCCTGATCCCCTTTGTCCAAACCACCCTGGCTCCTTGTGCCTCCAGCCCCCTTCTGCGTCTCATGGAACCTCCTCCCCCAGTTTGTTTCCCCCCTCCTCCCCTTAGGTTTGAAGGCTACTCCTCTCATCTGGAGGAGAGGGCTTCAGGCCATCCCATCCCTTGCCCCCCCTTACAAACTTAAACCCAACCTTTCTTGAATGTAGTCTGCCACCCCTTGTTTAAGGATTTCCTTCCCTAATGCGGTAAGATGAAGCCTGTCCTTGGCAGACAGTCCCTTATCCTCCCAAACTCCCTCCCAGTTCCCTAACACCCCTGACCCACTCTCCCCCCCACTTCCTGAGCCAGACATTTACACTTCTACAATTTCATGCTGCAGTTTTGGATCAATTTTTATGGCTGCGTGGGAGGAGCTCCGCAGATGTTTTGCCATCACTGTAGTAAAAGAGAGAATCACAACTGGAACATGACCCTGTGTTCTCTTACAGTGATGTGGCAATGTCTGTACAGCATTGACTCTACTGGCACTGTCCTCTGCAATGTAGCTCCCCTCCACAGCATGGTTAGTCCCCTCCCCACAGGTGCACTACTTTGAGAATTAACCTCCCTGAAAACTCTGCATGCACGAGTATCACGCATACACAGTTTTGTCACCTCTGCCATCTTGCAAATGGCACCATCACAGCTCCAACACCTGTGCCAGCCACTCCAAAACCGCCAATGCCACTGCTCCGATATTGACACCGCTGCTCTGAGAGCCATGCTACCACCGCTGCAATACTCATACAGGTAAGAGCTCAGCACAGCCGTATCGGCTCTGACCAGATTTTGTCACTATTGTGATTAGACCTCCAGCTCTTCTGTCTATCCTTTCCACTTTTCTGGCAGCGCTTTGCATAATTTCATAGCCATTTATGCAAGTATCATGGCCCTTCACATGACACATCTCTTCTTCAGGGGTGCTGTGGATCATAAATGGCACCAATCAAGCTTGCATCTAAGGGTACACACTTTAGATATGCACGATTCATGTGCATTTGGAAAGGCTTTGTGGATCATGCCCTACCTTCCTAGCCTTAATATCTCTAAAGTTGGCCCATTTAATTATCTTTTGAAAGGTCTAGCTTATAAACCAAATAGGGCTAGGAAACATAGTGACAGATCAATATGCATACAGTAGGTCTTATTAATAGAGTTTTTATGTGTCAATCAATCAATCATTTTCTTTTCTAAAAGCATCCTAACCCAGGGTCTCAAGGCACTGTCAAAAACAGAAAAAAGTACACTCCCTTTCCCCCGTATGCTGCCAGAATGCTGATACTATGTACCTGACCATACTTCAGAAAAACAAGAATAATAGCATACACACAAGCTTGTTGAGGATAAAATGTGTATTCTACTGACGAATACTTAACAAACTAGAAAATGGGTTGTGGTTCTCCTTAATGCAATGCCACTAAATTATCTTCCAATGTGAATGATGATAAATGTCAGTCATAAAGTATACGGTATTTATTAAATAATTCAAAAGGAAATATGTGAAAACAATAGAGACATAGAAACATAGAAGTTGATGGCAGATAAGGCCTGAAATGCCCATCTACTCTGCCCATTTTTTCTACCTTATGAATGTGCCATAGGCCTTTACTCTGTCAATGGCCTATCTATTCATACTCATTTGTATTGCTCTCTTATGCCTAGCCCATGCCTGTTTGAAGCCATGCACTGTATTAATATCCATCACTTCCTGAGGTAGGCTGTTCCATGCATCCACCACTCTTTCTGTGAAAAAGAACTTCCTCACATTACTCCTTAATCGGCCTCCCTCTAATCTCATGCTGTGTCCTCTTGTCCTGCTATTTTTCTTATATTGAAACATCTTAGACTTTTTCACCTTGTTAATGCCCTTAAGATGTTTGAATGTTTCAATCATATCACCTCTCTTCCTCCTTTGCTCTAGGGTGTACATATTGAGCTCCGTTAATCTGTCCTCGTTTTCTGCTGCAGTCCCTGCACCAATTTGGTTGCCCTTCTCTGGATTGCCTCCATTTTGTTAATGTCTTTGTGCAGATGTGGCCTCCAGTACTGCACGCAGTACTCCAGATGGGGCCTAGCCAGTGTCTTGTAATGAGGGATTATTACCTCCCTCTTACGACTTGTGATACCCCTACTAATACACCCCAACATCCCTCTAGCTTTACATACTACTTTAGTGGTCTGTTTGGATGATTTCAGGTCATCTGTGATGATGATGCCCAAGTCTCTTTCTTCTCTTGTGATTGCCTGCAACTCCCCTCCCAACATATAGGTGGCTTCAGGGTTTCTCTTCATTATTTGCATGATCTTGCACTTCTTTGTGTTAAACCTCAGTTGCCACTCTTCCGACCATTTTGCCAGTTTATCCAGATCTCTTCTCATTCTGCCCACCCCATCTGGATCATCTACTCTGTTGTAGATCTTGGTGTCATCTGCAAACAGACTAACCTTACCCTCCAGTCCATCTGGTTAGTTGGAGAAGAAAGAGGGAGAGACCCTAGCTGGTGACTTGGTGACTGTGTTTGTAAGTGTATTTGAGATATTTTCTTAGCTGCCATTTCTGTGTGTTTGAAATAGTATGTGAGATCTGTTCTTAACTGCCATTTGGGTGTGTTTCCATTTAGTTTGGGCAGGATTGAGGGATTCTAGCAGACAAGTTTGTGATTGTGTGTGTAAAAGTGGCTGTCTGGCCTTTAAGCACAGGCATCATATTACAGGGATTAGTGTAGCTTGAATGTGAGGTTTTAACTGCCAGCTCAGTTGTCTTCAGTTAGTTGAAGAAGAAGGAGGGAGAGACTCTAGCTGGTGACTTGGTGACTGTGTGTGTAAGTGTATTTGAGGTATTTTCTTAGCTGACACTTCTGCGTGTTTGAAATTCTATTTGAGGTCTGTTCTTAACTGCCATTTGGGTGCTTTTCCATTTAGTTTGGGCAAGATTGAGGGATTCTAGCAGACACATTTGTGAGTAGATTAAGGTGTCACTGCCACAGGAGTCCTTGGTTGATTGTTTTTTGGACACAGCCTGTGGTGTAGTCATAGGGGACTGGACCTGACCTGGCAGATGCAGGCCTGTATCTGTCCGAGAAGGGGACCTTAGTCCTTTTTGAGAAGTTTAAATGCTTCAGCTGTGAGTATTTAAACTGGCCAAGGGGGGAGAGCCAGGAGGGTCAGGAGGCTTATGAACACCCCACCCACCGAGGGAACGTGCAGGAACATAAGTTGACTATGGTAACAGTGAAAGCAAGCAGGGAGGGGCAGGGAGGTAAAGAATGTATAATGAGTTATAAAGGGGGGGCAAGACCACATAGGAAAGGAAACCGAGCTGGGGGGAAAGATGCTGGAGAGGGAGAACAAGAGCAGAGGGAGGGCAGACTGTAAAACATGGAAGGTCATGCTAACAAATGCCCGTAGCCTAGGAAATAAGGTTCCAGACCTGGAGGCCTTGTTGGCAGATGCAGACCTTGACATAGCAGCAATAACAGAGACATGGTACTGTTCTAATCATGGCTGGGAAGTCAATGTACCAGGCTATACATTGTTCAGGAGGGACAGGGAGGGTAAAAAGGGTGGAGGAGTGGCCCTGTACATCAGAGATGGTATAAAGGCTACAGAAGTTCAGGGAAGGCAGGGGGAGGTCAAAGTAATGTGGGTCACCCTGGAGCCAGAGAATGGAACAGCAATAAACACAGGGGTGATCTACAGACCTCCAGCATAGAGGGAGGAAGTAGACAGGGAACTAGTGGAGAACATACACAACATGGCAGCTAAGGGCACAATCCTGCTACTAGGGGATTTCAATATGCCAAACATGGATTGGGTCACCCAAATGGCTGTTTCAGCCAGAAGCATAGCTATCCTAGAATCCTTGCAGGGGGGTTGTATTCAGGCAGCTGGTGCATGAGCCAACCAGGAACAAGTCAATTCTGGACCTGGTATGGACCAATGGGTACAGAGTCAAAGCAATACTGGGGGAATGAAAACTGGGTTCCAGTGACCACCACATGTTGTGGTTCAGCATGGAGACATGGACTCAATCAAGCCCTACAAGGGCAAGAGTATTAGATTTCAGGAGGGAAGATTTCACTGAAATGGGTAGATGTACACAAGCAATCCTGGGGAAAGGAGAGGTAACAAAGGGGGTGGAAAAACAATGGAAGAAACGGAAAGGAGCCATAGTAGATATAACAAGCCAATGCATTAGGATAGTAGCCAAAGGGAAAAGAAGAAGGAAACCACTATGGTTCTCCAAAGAGGTGAGGGATAAAGTCTGGGTTAAAAGACAGTTTTAGGAAATATAAGGGGAGCCAAAGGAAGGAAGACAGGGAGGTGTACCTTGAATGCCCAAGGGAAGCAGGGAAGGCTGTTAGGAGGGCGAAGGTGCAGGAAGAAGAGAGCTTAGCACAGTCTATAAACAAAGGGGATAAGGCATTTTATAGATCCATTAGTGAAAGAAGAAAGACTGGAGGGGGGATTGTGATACTCAAAAGGGAGAAGGGAGAGTGTAAGGAGGGGGATCTGGACAAGGTACAAATACTGAACAAATACTTCTGCTCAGTATACACTAAGGAGGGGGTAGGTAAAGGACCACAGTTGGGTTGCAGAGGCAATGGGGGAGTAAACACCAGTCCATTCACAGTAGAGGGAGTTCTGGAAGAACTCACAAAGCTGAAGGTGGATAAGGCCATGGGGCCAGACGGCATCCACCTGACGATATTAAAGGCGCTGCGAAGGGAACTAGCAGTGCCTCTGTCGGCCTTGTTCACAGAGTTACTCAGCACACGTATCATTCCAGAGGACTGGAGGAGGGCACATGTAGTCCCACTGCACAAAAGTGGCAGTAGGGAGGAGGCGGGGAACTACAGGCCAGTCAGCCTCACCTGAGTGGTGGGAAATATCATGGAGACACTGCTGAAAGAAAGCATAGTGGCACATTTGGAATCCAGTGGTGCTCAGGATATGAGGCTATATGGATTCACAGCAGGAAGGTCATGTCCAATGAATCTAATCATTTTGTTTGATTGGGTGACTAGGGAACTTAATCAGGGAGGGGCAGTAGACATTGCCTACCTGGATTTCAGCAAAGCCTTTGGCACCGTCCCACATACAAGGCTGATTAACAAGATGGGTAGTCTGGGCATGGGAGACAAGGTGTTGAACTGGGTTAGGAACTGGTTAACAGACAGGAGACAGAGGGTGGTGGTAAATGGGGTACAATCTGGGGAAAGGGGGGTGACCAGTGGGGTACCACGGGGATCAGTGCTAGGACCAGTCCTGTTCAATGTCTTTGTTAGTGACATTGCAGAGGGTCTGGAAGGAAACGTCTGCCTGTTTGCAGATGACACCAAGATCTGCAACAGCGTGGATACTCCAGAAGGGGTGCAGAAAATGAAGAAGGACCTGGAGAAGCTTGAAAGATGGTTGGAGATGTGGCAACTGAGGTTTAATGTAAAGAAGTGCAAAATAATGCACCCTGGGTAGAGGGAACCCTTAGAAGAGCTACAGGTTGAGGGGAAGGAGCTGACTGTCACCAAAGAGGAAAGGGACCAAGAGGTCATCATCTCTGATGACCTTAAGGTATCACTACTACTGTAAGAAAACCCAAGATTAGCTAGTTTGATATGAAGCAGCCACATATGGAAGCCAAAAGCTGCTGATGTTCTGTACTGGGAAAGTGCTTATTTTGTATGTAGAGAAGGGAAACTGAAATGATAGCCCTAGCCAAGAAATAGTGTATAAATACAGGATCATTTGGGGGTCTCAGTTCAACAGAATCCAAACTGTAGTTGGGGGAGTCTGCCTTCACTCCCAGGGTGGTATGCATACTTCTCCTGTAATTTTGCATAACTGTAAACAAAATACTTATGCTGTAACTGCATCTCTAAGATACTATTAATCACTAAGAACAAATCCATGACAAGGGTTATACAAATTTACACTGGCACCCAGAATGGCACATCATTCAGAGACCACAGGAAACAGCACTGGGGTATGAGAGGATCACAACCTAACTATCCCGGTACTGTACGTTGGTGGATCGAGCCACGGGATCCTGCCACAGACTAAAGACGCATGGCACACCCAGCTTTCACTTTAAAGTGCAGCCTGGCAATAAGCTGACCAACAGGATGCAGGGAGCTAGCCGTTAACTGAAAGAACATAGCATGTTACGGTCTGTACCATAAACTGGCAGACCGGGTGTGGGAACCTAGCTGTCAACTGAAGATGTATGGTGTGTCACAGTTTCACCATTTTTCCTTTAAGTGCACTTTTACTTTTGTTTATTTATGATAACAATGAAGGATTACATCTCCGAGATTGTGACCAGCCATGGAGCATGGGTTACACAACAGTTTGTAGATCTAGACCAGGAAAATAAACTATAGGAAAAATCAAACAAATGTTACTGTATGCAATGCTTGAATATAGCATACCAAACATTGCACACTAAAATGAAGACAATCTGACTAAAATGAAACAAACCTTGTCAGACAAAGACCAGAATACTAATTTTACAGCATTCCACAAAACATTAGCTTGCAACATAGATGACAAACAAAACAGAGGATTATGCATGCAAGGACTTTATTTGAAATGTCACATTTTAAATTACAAAGGTTAGGGATGTGAATGAAAACATCAGCATGCCAGATAACATCTAACAGTTCTGTTGTGTTGGCTGCAGTCCTCATTTCTTCTATACCATCTTTCCTGTCTTATATTTTTAACTATCTTGGTTTGATCACCAAGGATAGATACTTTATGATGCTCTTTCTAACTTTTATCTCTCTCCTTACTGACAGACATACAGACAGACACATACACACACACACACACACACACACACACACACACATACAGCTGAACACATAGTAATGTATGCTGCTTCAGAAGTGCAGGGAACAGCTTGCTGGCTTTTAGTACTGTCTGATAGAGGTTAAATAAATACTATGAATTTTACGTTACATCATTCTGTGTTTTGCAAATACTCAGACATTATCATACCACAGTATGCAGGTGGATTTGAACTGTTAATTTTTCTTTTGTTTCTCTCTGTGCATTTTCATATGACTGCAGTGCTTTGCAAATGTTCAAGGTGACCTTCGAGTACTGTGACTGTTTTAAACAATGTTATCTTCACTAGAGAGAGAAAGAAGACAGAAATGTTATTTTAGCACAAAAACTGTATTCAGATAATTGGATTTAGGGAAAGATCTTGCTCTACGGTTTCTGCAGTGCATTATTTTCAGACATAGGGTAAGCAAAAAGATAGTGCACCTAGGAAAGAAAAACCGAGGGGAAGAGTACACAATGGGGGTGAGATACTAACAACAACAAAAATGGAAAGGGACCTGGGGGTAGTCATATCAGATGACTTAAGGTGGGTAAGCAATGTGAGAAGGCAGTAAGGAGGGCTGGGGGGATACTGAGATGTGTAAGGAGAGGCATCACCAGTAGAAAACGAGAAGTTGTTATCCCTCTGTACAGACACTTGGTGAGACCCCAAGACAGGATGGAGGCTGTCCAGAGGAGGGCAACTAAAATGATGCACACCAGAAACATAGAAACATAGAAGTTGATGGCAGATAAGGACTGCAAGGCCCATCCAGTCTGCCCATTCCTTTTTCTACCTTATAAATGTGCCATCAGCCTTTGCTCTGTCAATGGTCTGTCTATTCATACTCATCTGTATTGCTCCCTTATGCCTATCCCATGCCTCTTTGGGCCCTGCACTGTATTCATATCCACCACTTCCTGAGGTAGGCCGTTCCATGCATCCACCACCCTTTCTGTGAAAAAGAACTTCCTCACATTATCCCTTAATCGGCCTCACTCTAATCTCATGCTGTGTTCTCTTGTCCTGCTATTTTTCTTATATTGAAACATGTTAGACTCTTTCACCTTTTTAATGCCGTTAAGGTGTATGAATGTTTCAATCATATCACCTCTCTCCCTCCTTTGCTCTAGGGTATACATATTGAGCTCCGTTAATCTGTCCTCATATGTTTTCTGATGCAGTCCCTGCACCATTTTGGTTGCCTTTCTCTGGACTGCCTCAATTTGGTTAATGTACTTGTGAAGGTGTGGCCTCCAGTACTGCATGCAGTACTCCAGATGGGGCCTAACCAGTGTCTTGTAAAGAGGGATTATTACCTCCCTCTTCCGACTTGTGATACCCCTACTAATACACCCTAACATCCCCCTAGCCTTATCTACTGTTTAGTGGTGTGCTTGGATGATTTCAGGTCATCGGTGATGATGGCGCCCAAGTCTCTTTCTTCCCTTATGACTGCCAGCAACTCCCCTCCCAGCCTATAGGTGTCTTCAGGGTTTCTCTTCCCTATGTGTGTGATCTTCCACTTCTTTGCATTAAACTCCATTTGCCACTCTTCCAACCATTTTGCTAGTTTATCCAGATCTCTTCTCATTCTGCCCACCCCATCTGGATCATCTACTCTGTTGCAGATCTTGGTGTCATCTGCAAACAGACAAACCTTACCCTCCAGTCCATCTGCAATGTCACTGATGAAGATATTGAAGAGGACTGGCCCCAGGACTGATCCCCTGAGGTACCCCACATGTGACTTGCATCTCTTCTGACTGTATACCATTTACCACCACTCTCTGTTTTCTGCCCGTCAGCCAGTTTACCAGCCAGGGTATACATATTAAGCTCCTTAGAAGACATATGAAGAGAGACTAAAGGAGCTTAATATGTATACCCTCGAGGAAAGGAGGGAGGGGGGACATGATAGAAACTTTCAAGTACCTCAAGGGAATCAATAAAGTCCAAGAGGGTAGTATATTTCAGAAAAAGAGATGTGCAAGAACAGGGAGGCAAATTTGAAGATAGAGGGGTGATGGCTCAGAGGTAATGTGAGGAAGTGTTTTTTTCATGGAGAGAGTTGTGGATACATGGAACAGCCTTCCTGAGGAGGTTGTGGAGTTAAAAACAATGGGAGAATTCAAGAATGCATGGGACAGACATAAGGCAATTCTAGTGGGGGGTAGGAGAAAGTAGGCTGTTGGTTAACTAGGATCTGCAGCTTATCCATTAGGTAGGGAAATGGGCAGACTAGGTGGGCCAAGTGGACCTTATCTGCCATCAGATTCTATGCTAGCCATCCAAAGGATGGCAGACAACAGTGAAGTAGTGCTGGTTGGAGACCTCAATATTCCAGATTTGGACTGGAGCATCCCAGCAACAGCATCAACTAGGAGCAGATTTATCCTGGACTCCCTTCAAGGTGCCTTCCTCAAGCAACTGGTCATGGAACCAACTTGGCAGAAGGCAATACTGGACCTTGTACTCACAAACAGGGACAGTATGATTGGGGTAATAGTGTGTTATCGCCTGGGGAACAGTGACCACCAATCATTGTGGTTTGAAACCACAGAAGGAGCAGAACCAAACCACACAAAACATGTATCCTGGATTTTAGGGGGGCAGACTTTGGGAAAATGGGGAGATGCTCGAAAGAGGCATTAAGGGGAATGGGGCAGGAATCAGGAGTTGAGAAAGAGTGGGCAGTATTTAAAATAGGGATTACAAGAGCAACAGAATTATGCATTAAGCAGGTTAGCAAGGGGAAAAGGAAGAGGAGGCCATTATGGTTTTCCAAGGAGGTAGCAGAGAAAGTGAAAGCCAAAAAGATTGCATTCAGACAATACAAAAAGACACAGGCAGAAGGGGATAGGGAGAAGTACCAGGAGAAGCAAAGGGAGGCAGGGAGGTCAGAAAGGGAAGCCAAAGCTCACACAGAGGAGCACATTGCAAAATCAGTAGGTAGAGGGGACAAAACATTTTACAGGTACATAATTGAAAAAAGAAAGGCAAAGGGAGGGATAGTGAGACTGAAGGGGGAGGATGGGGGCCGCATGGAGGATGACAACAGTAAAGCTGACATATTGAACAGGTATTTCTGCTCAGTCTTTACTGAGGAACAGGAGAAGGGTAATGGGTCTGAAGGGAGTACAAGTGGTGGGAATGGTGCAGAAATGGACACGAGTCCCTTTACACGAGAAAGGGTTCTGAAGGAACTGGAAGTAATAAGAGTTAATAAAGCAATAGAGCCAGATGGGGTGCACCCAGGACTCTTAAAGAACTAAGAGAGGTGGTGGCTGAACCTCTGGCAATCCTGTTTAGCCGATCACTGAAAACAGGGGAGGTATCCAAAGACTGGAGGACAGCAGATGTAGTCCCCTTATACAAAAGTGGGAACACAGAGGAAGCAGGGAACTACTGACCAGTCAGCCTCACCTCGATAGTGGGAAAGATCATGGAAGCACTACTGAAGGAGAGATTGGTGGAACATCTGGTTGTCAATGAACTACAGGACCCAAGGCAGCATGGTTTCACCGGGGGGAGGTCATGTCAGACCAACCTCATTGAATTTTTCAACTGGGTGTCTAGGGAGGTGGATCAGGGGAGGGCAGTGGACGTGGCCTATCTGGACTTCAGCAAGGCCTTTGACACTGTGCCACATAGAAGACTATTACTCAAACTGGGGAATATGGGTGTGGGTAGGATAGTAATGAGGTGGGTAGGTAACTGGCTGGGCGGCAGAACACAGATGGTGGTCGTAAATGGCTGTCACTCCACAGAGGGAAGAGTGACCAGTGGGGTACCACAGGGATCAGTGCTGGGACCGGTCCTATTCAACATCTTCATCAGTGACATTGCGCAGCACCTAGAAGGCAGAATTTCACTGTTCGCTGATGACACAAAGCTCTGTAACAGAGTAGACACACCAGAGGGTGTATACAGAACGAGAAGGGACCTGCAGAATCTTGAAGAATGGTCAGGGTTTGGCAGCTGAAATTCAATGCAAAGAAGTGCAAGATAATGCATATGGAGCACAAAAACCCAGGCACAATACATCAGTTGGGGGATGAGGATATAGCATGCACCAAGCAGGAAAGGGATCTTGGGGTTATCATCTCTGATTACCTCAAGGTAAGGGAAACAGTGCAACAAGGCAGCAGGTAAAGCAAATAGGATTCTGGGATGCATAGGCAGGGGCATCACCAGCAGGAAAAAGGAGGTCATAATTCCACTATACAAAACACTAGTGAGGCCCCACCTGGAGTATAGTGTACAGTTCTGGAGACCTTATCTACGTAAGGACTTAGACAGGGTAGAGAAGGTTCAGAGGAGGGCAACAAAGATGGTACATGGATTGCATCACAAGTCCTATGAGGACAGGTTGAAGGACTTAAATATGTACTCCCTGGAGGAGAGGAGAGAGAGAGGGGGGATATGATAGAGACATACAAGTATCTTACAGTGAGGAACAGGGTGCAGGAATACACTATCTTTAAATGAAAAATATGTTCCAGGACTAGAGGGCATAGGATGAAGCTGGAGGGAGGATGATTCAGAGGAAACATGAGGAAGAATTTCTTCACAGAACGGGTGGTGGACAAGTGGAACACCCTGCCAGAGGAAGTGGTGGGGGCTGAAACAATCACAGAATTTAAGAATGCATGGAATAGACATAAAGGAATTATGGAGGTCAGGGGTAAGGGGCAACAGACTTCTAAGAAAACATAAAGTGAACTTACAAGCTCAAATGGGCAGACTGGGTGGGCTATAGGCCCTTATCTGCTGACACTGTCTATGTATCTATATATTATGTTAGATTGGATAAAAATGATACCAGAACTTTATGGTGGTTGTATGTGAGTGAGGGTTTGTGTAAGTGAATAAGTGACTGTGAATGTTCTGGAGTTTAAGAAAGCAGAATACAGAGAGAATGTTTAGTTTAACTCTTAGGGCACATGCACAAGGGACTGGAATCCAGCTGGTATGTGTTTATTTATATAACTGTATAAAGAGGCATTTTCTGATAGGGATAGATTTATGGCAAAAGCAAAGTGTGGTTATGAACTAATGTGAATAAACCTTTACCCTAAATATCAGAGGGGATTTGGGATATTGAAATCACCCCTTAAATAGGCACGGAGTAATGACAGTTACCACCACCTTCTCTGGTTTGAATGTAGTGAAGGCAGGGAACAATACCTAACTGTGAACAGAAACAAGAAGGTTCTCCATCTCCTGTAGATTTATTTTGTCATTTGAAGTTAATTGTGGCTTTTCCAATGCTTGGCACATCTGTGCCATCTCATTTGGATGGAGGTTTCAATTTATGGCATATCTCTATTGTGTTAATTACAGATTTTCCATCTTGTGCTTGTTGAGCACAGCAGGCTCAGACATGTTTTTTCCATTTCTTCACTCCTTCTCGGGGGGAGGTTCCAAAACAGGTGCCTCAAACTAAAACTGACTAGGGAAGGTTTACTTTGACAACCTTGGCCACTAGGAGCTGTTGGATCAGAGCCGCTGGCTGAAATCCAATCCGCAGACTATAAGGATATTGTGGTAAGTGCTGATCTCCCTTTTCTCTGCCAGAGCCTTGATTAAACAGTTTATATTCTGAAACTATTTAATTTCAGTATTTCAAGATTTTAACATTTCATCATAGACGGAATGTCCCTGTGTTATGTTATGCATACGTGGTCCATGGTACTGTGTACGGAGAGACTGACTTTTGGTAACACTTATAGTGTCCCTGTTTGGTTGCTGACCACCCTGCCTTTCTAATTTATCACATGGCATCACTCCAACCCTTTCGCGTGCAGTATTTTTGAATTTCTCTGAAATTTCTGATGGAGTTTTTACCTGTCTGGCAGCATAACAACTTTACTTCCTCGGAGGAAAAAATGGTTAAAGCCCACTACAAAACCACTCCCTTTAACAACAGCAATGCCCAGCCCAATCTTCTTGCAAAAGAAGGAGCTCAAGGTGGGGCATGGACCTTCTCCACTCCCCCACCCTCACAATCTGTGGCAAGTCTCACAGAAAAACAAACCAAGCCCATTTATCTGAGCAGCTTACAGAGGCAAGACAAGTAATTGACTACCTTATGGCAGTAGATGATTCCTCGAGGCTCACTGTTTAAAAAGCATAAAATAAATTGCAGTTGTCATCCAGAGACTGAAATTCTGCTGTATGCAGATCCAGGGACATAAATGGTCTGGGAAGTTCCACAGCTCTTGCAAAGACTGAGCTGTGCCCTGAAGAGGGACTGTGCCTACTCAATGGTTTGACTGCTACTTCAAACCCCGGTACTTTATTGAATAATTTACAATTTATGCATAAACATGTTTTTAATTTGTGAATTTGCTTTTACATTGGGACATGATGGAATATGGTCCTTATGTGGGAACAAATGTATCACTGTTTTGTGCTTTATTATTTCTAGATGTAATTGCCATTCATCAGGCAAAAGCTTAAGATCCCATAGTGGGCTAAGAAACTGCCCGGCAGGATGACACCTTCTGTTCCAGATGTCTGCAGAGCCTGGATGAAAGGATAGGGTGTTGATTGGATCTGGCATGTTGGTCTGGAATTAAGCAGACCTGGAACCTATCAGTAGACATGTCAGTTATTTTTTAACACTAATCTATTGAGTCTGTTCTGAAAACCTGCACTGCAGGGAGTTCAAGGCATAGCTACTGAAGAATGGTATTCTGTGTACAATATGTATGATATTGCATGATTGTTTAATGAAACACAAATGAAGATCAATAAGTTAGTTGTAACTATCAATGTAAAGGCCTGACACAAACATATATGTAGAGAAGTAATAAGAACAAGCAGTCAAGGAGCAGTGGCACCCAACAGATGCACAAATGTTGTGAATGTGAGCAATATCAAAATTTATTCATGGTAAACAGCTTTTATTTGCTCACTCTTGTAAAGTATTCCAACATGTCTCCACACTTCCAGCACTGAACCCTAGTGTCTTGACTCCACTGAGTCTTCAAAGACTTGCTTGAATTTATGCAGGGCTGGCCACCCATTTGTAGCGAGCACCAGTACTGATTGCTGGATCGCGGTTCTACTTGTTTGCTCCAGTAGAAAAGTAATATGCACAGCCTATGGGGACTATGTTCTCACGGTGATTTGTAATTTGCTCACAGATGTGGAAACATGGCACTTCCCTGACCTCATTTTAGATAACTACTTGACCAAATGGTATTGTCCTGCCTGTGTTACTAATACATAGGGTATCCATTCAGGATGCTTGAAAGCTTGTCAACAGTTTCCACTTGTGACAGTGTGGAACTTGGGGTATGTTACCTTGCACCCAAGTTGGGCAAGTGTTACAACTGTGGATCCAGTTCAATTCAGGATGCCTTGTACATATCATTTACTGTTTCTCTACCAGTGTTTGACCTAGCTGAAGCTGTTTTTGACAAACTGGTCACAGTCCATTCAATTGGCTAGCTAGAGGGAGAGATTTATAAAGAGAGGGTGAACATGTTTCCCTAGTAGTATACAACCCCACTACAGCAATATGGCAGGCACTACATGCAGCATGAGGCCTGGTAAAGGGATATAGGTATGTTTGCCCCATGAGGTTTTTTTTATGTGGTTCCACTTGTCTATGGCCTTGATAGGGATCTCACCCAGAATACCAGTGTCATTATTACAGAAAACATTACCTGTCCAGTATGGCTCACAAAATGGCACCTCCACATGGTAAAAGTAACCTATAACCACAGGGCTCCATACTGGGTCCACTTCTCTTTAGCATCTTTCTTAACAATCTCCCTCACTCCTGTCACCAGCAGATCCTCCTCTATGTGGATGATGCGGTCATATACACTAGCAACACTGACCCTGAACCACTGGAGCACCAACTTCAACTCAGCTTTGAGGAAGTGGAGGACTAGTTCAGGAAACACAAGCTGATTCTGAACTACAAAAAAACAATAGTCATGTTGTTCATGGTCATGGTGTTCACAGCAAATACAGATCCAGTACCCTAACCATCAGGAACTCCTCTGGAGTCCCACTTGAACAAATTCAACTTTTCAAGTATGTAGTGGTAACCGTGGATAGCTCACTATCATATGCCCAGCATGTTGAGAATATTGACAGGTCTGCCAGTATCAAGATAGGGTTACTCCATAGACATGAACACAATCTAATGCCTGAAGCCCTTGTACTAGCTATCTATAGCTCCATACTATCCATTGTTGACTATGGTCTTGTTATCTATGGCTCGGCTTCCACCACTACCCTCCACAGAATATTAGTGGCACTCAATAAAGCATGCCAACTTCTTGCTGGAACAGCATGCCCTTCCCACACATGTGAACTGTATGAGAAACAGGTTGGCTTCAGCTAAATGGGAGGATTCACTATCAAACCTGCTTGCTAACTAAAAAGGCACTTCTCAGGTTCCTGCCTTCTGGTATTACAAACTTACTCAACCCCTCTTGCAGTTCCAAGCACACGCATAGCTCAGTCAACCAACTCTTCTCTGTCCCAAGATACCAGACTACACAAGGACAATGATCATTTGCATATAGAGCACCACTATGGTTTAATGCGCTGCCCAGTGATATCTCTTCCTTACCAAAATTGGGACCATTTAAAGACACTCTTCATCGGCATCTTACAGCTAACAATTCCTGTGACTGTTTCAATTGACATGGCACTACCTCAGCAGTATTGACACATCCTTGTGTACCTACTTCTTCCCCTTTCTCTGCGAATGAACACTTCCACCCGAACCGCTCTGCCCTATTTCCTGCCTCCTTCCCCAGTCCTTCTTTCACCTCACTCCTCTCACCCTCGACCTTCTTTCCACTATTTATCTTCACTTACCTGAACTTTGTTCACCCAGATCTATCTATACCTATTTGACAAAGCACCTTGGGCTGCCTCTTTTTATTAGGTTATTTTTGAATTCCTACTGATTCATAGTTTTAATTTTAGTTGCAATGTTAATGTCATATTGTAATTTTAAATACTTTCTTGTCAAAATTTTATGTCATACCATCCATTGTATGTATGTCACCCTTCCCACTGATGTGGAACCTTTGTAAAAGAGCTGTTAAATGCACAAAGGTATTGTAATCTGAGAATGAATAAATAAAATAAATAAATACCATGGATGATTGGCATTGCATAGTCACTTTTATACAACATGTGTGCCTCTTTTCAGGAAGATAAAAGAGATATCTCACTGACCACATGTGAGATATCACTTTTTATCTTCACAGTTGGGTATATCACAATGTATATCTTAACCAGTTGGGTATCTCACAAAAGGTTTGGAACTCATTTACAATGTTCAGCCTAAGTAACAGTACTAACCGTATTCAAATGCAAATAACTTTAAAATGAAAAGTCATAGCATCGTACTGTGAGAATGCAAGTTGTTCAGCACAAAATTATTTACACAATGAATTGTGTTTCATTTATAGCTACCTTTTATTTTTTTATGATTAACAAATAAACAGCAGAAAATGTATTTTCTTTCCACTTTTTCAACAAACAGATGCAAATAACTTTAAAATGAAGAATGATAGCATGGTGCTGTGAGCACAAACAGATCTATAAAATGAGCAGTGTTTCATTTACATATACCTTTAATGTTTTTAATTAGCAAAATGCAGCACCAAATCCAATTTTTTTCACTTTTTTCAACAAACAATTGCAAATAACTTTAAAACTGAAAAAAGAGAGACGCACACTTGTTGTATAAATTGAATATGACACGGGTAGCTGTGAACTAGTAGAAATATCTCCACTTGCTGTCATTGAACTCAAGATATCCCACTTGTGGCTTTGCCACTCATGGGATATTAAGTGTTCAATGGCAGCTTATCTAGATATTTCTGCTATCTCACTCTCACCCATGTCATATACCATATATCATGAACCATTCAGTTATTGGAACTAAAATGTCCAATAACTGCCCCAAACTTCTGCTTCACTCATATTGCCCACACTGTTATTGGTCAAACAGTTATACCATCAGGACCACTTCATGAAGAACTATATGTTCTTAGTGCACATGGTCATCAGAATGATGCCATAAATTACATTCAAACCTTCAGTGGCATATTGTTCCACTCTTACTACATTTACAGCTTTCATTAAACCATAAAGATGAACATATGATAAGAATCATCACTAGCATGAATCAAGCACAACAAGCATTGTATACTGTATTACATGATGGTGAATTTGCTTTAATTTCAAATTCATGGATTGAGATTACTTTCAAACTATGTCATCTATGGGCCGCCTGACTAGATAGGTGACAATCAGATCCACTTGTACTTATATAACACTCCTCTAAAAGCTCCAGGTGCTGAAAACAGCCAATAAAATGCAATGTTTCAAGACAGTCTATGAATACAAGAGATAAAACAGACAACTAGAAAATGAAATTAGGATGGCGGCAAGCCAGAAAAGAATTCTAATCATTGGAGATTTCTATCTTCTTGAAACTGACTGGGACACACGGAAGGCAAAGAGCCAAAAAGGCCAGAAGTTTGTGAGGTTTTGCATGCCTACTTTCCCATCCAGTGGGTGAGAGAACTAACCAGGGGAAAGTAGTCTTAGATCTCATTATATCCAATCAGACATTATTAGGGACATCATTATAGGTGACCCTATATGACAGAATGACCACAAAACTTACAAGTTCAACACTGTGCTGGATTCCCAACAATTGACTTCCAGCACAGTGTCCCTGATTTCAGGGAAATGGGTTTTGAATTACAGAATGAAAGGTCAGCTAGACAACAGTCAGGAGCTGGAGTGTGCAGAACAAAGTTAAAAAAGCAAAAAGGGCAGCTCACAAGTACCTTACATTTGTCAGTAAGACTGAAAAAGCATTGGAAACCAGTGTGGCTGTACAGACAAATGATGGACACAATTAGGAACATACTAAGGCAAGTGAGGAGCGAGAAGGCATAATTTCCCATAAATGCTCCTACACATTAAAGTGGGTAATACTGTAGTTTTCCACCAGAAAGAATGTAATTATCCAGATGTTTCCTAAATTCATCTTTTTTTTTTTTTTTTTTATTAACGACCTCTAGTGGCAAATGGTTCCAGGAGTTTGTCACCTAAGGGTAAAAAAGTATTTCCTTGGCGTAGTTTTGAAAGATCTACCAATAATTTGAAGAGGGTGCCTCCTAGAGTCCCTTAGATTATTTTTGAAATCAATACCTAGTTCTGACATAAGGAATGGGTTATTAATGATGTCATATAGTAAAAGTAAATTTGATTTATTTATTTTGACCAGGTAAGTACGCTAGACAAATTCTGCCTATTTTCAGGCATGACCCAGGGAAGGGGGATACAGATGAATGCCAAATGACCTTGAACCAGATTAAGCTGTTGGTGGTATTTTTAGTGAATGAAGGAAATTTGGCAAGGACACCGGGGAAATTCCCTTACTCTTTTTGAGAAGTGCCATGGTATCTTTAACATCCACCTGAACTACCACCAGAACAGGCAGATGGGACCTTGGTTTAATGTCTCATCCGAAAGACTGCACCTCAGGAGTGCAGCACCTCCCTCATGCTGCACTACAATGTCAGTATTGGGATTTTACCCAAGTGCCTGCTGTGGGGATAGAATCCACAGTCTTCTGATCTCCCGGCCTCAGAAGTGAGTGTGCTACCTGCTGAGCCACTGACACTCAAATGATCCTGTAGTCTTCTAGTTTCAAGAGGCATGAGGTTTAGTGATTTCAAACATTCTTCATAAATTAGATTTTTTAGATGAGCACTATAGTTAGTGTATCTCCACTGTACCCTCTCTACCTGTCTACAATCAGACTTTCTGAAGGGACACCACAACTGAGAGGCATGCTCTAAATGTAGTCTTGCATAACATCAAAACAATGGCATCAGAACTTTTGCATCTCTAGAACTGATAATACACCTTATTGACCAAAATATTCTGTTAGTCTTATTAATTGCTTCATTTACTTGTTTAGCGCTACTTGAATCCTGAGATATGTAGAATCCCAAATCCTTTTCATTACTGGTGGTGCAAAGGGTTACACCATTCATGTATGAAGCATTTGGATTTTGAGGGCCCAAGTGTATAACTCTACACTTATCTTTGTTAAGCTTCATTCCCCATGTACTGACCCAGGCAAATATTTTATCTAGATCACTCTGAATTACAAAAGCTTGTTTTGCTGTTTTACATAGGCCACCTATTTTGACATCATCAGCAAACTTAACTGAGGGAGATAAAGTGTCTGTGTCCATGTCTGAAATAAACACCTGAAATAGAGAGGGTCCTAATATAGAGCCCTACAGAACTCCTTTAGTCACTCTGCCAATGTCTGATACATGGCCATTTATCATAACTCTCAGAGTTCTATTAGACAACCAATTTTCTATCCACTTTACAATACTCTTATTGATACAATTCAGGACATAATGTGAACTTTCAGTGTCCACAAAGGGGACCAAGATAAGGCCAATATGGAGATGTATTAGGAAAAGGGAGAGAAAATCAAGCAGTTCATTAGGAAGGTGAAGGCAAACACAGAGCTAAGGATAACAGAAGGAGTCAAGACAATGATAAGACCTTCTTCAGGTATATTAGGAAGAAAATGCAAACAAGAGATGGCATAGAGAGGATGAACAAAGATGGGAAGAGTAAGGATGAGGGAAAAGCAAACATATTGAATGAGTGCCTTAGCTCTGTGTTTACAGTGGAAGCTACACAGCCACTACTGGACAGTTTGATAATATTTGGGGATACAGGCAGTCTCAAATCAGGGAAGGCATGATCTGAAGAGAGAGTATTAAAGTGTCTGAGGGATCTAAAAGTAAGCAAGTCCCTCAGGCTGGATAAGATGCACAAAAGAGTTCTGAGGGAGACAAGGTAGGCCCTGGTAGCACACTTGGCAGACCTATTAGTGAATCACTAGCAAAGGGCATGGTGCCAACAGACTGGAGGGCAATGAACATGGTCTTACTGCACAAGAGTGGTGATTGGGAGAATGTGGGAAATGTCAGTCCCATGAACCTGACATCTATAGTTGGCAAGCTACTGGAGCAATCAAAAGGGAGCATATAGTTGAATTTCTGCAAGTAAAAAGGCTTATGGCTATGAATCAATATAGGATCACAAGGGGCAGGTTGTGTTAAATTAACTTGACTGATATATTCAGTTCTGTGACACAAATGGTGGCTAGAGGCTAGGCAGTCAACATCCTGTACCTAGATTTCAGTAAGACCTTTGGCTGAGTGCCATATAGAAGGCTACCAAAGAAGGTAGGGAACCTATGATTGTGGAGGAGTTAACTAGATGGGTAGGTAGTTGACTGCTACAATAGACTCAACTCAGCGAGTGTTTCTGAATGGAAAATTCTCTGAAGTCAGGGAGGTAGCTAGTGATGTGCCTCAGGGGTCTGTCCTGGGATCACTACTCTTTAGCATGTACATAAATGATATGGGGTGGGGTTGCAGGGGAATGTGAATCTGGTTATAGATGAGCTGGGCAGTGACTTCAAAATAACCAATCTCTTAGAGAGACAGACAGTGACTTGTTTTTATCTGCAATTTGTTAATGTTGCAGAAAATGTCAAGATCTTACTAGGGTGAGCAAACTTTTTAATGTGTGTGTCTCTTCCTTATATTTAGTGGGGGCGTGGGCCTATAACTTCATAGTGTTTTTTCCCTGTGTTTTTATTTTGGTATGGTTATACCCCTATTACCAAGCCAGCCACCTCAGTCCCATCACCCATCTTCTCCTAGGACTTAGTTACCTGTGTCTTCCTCCATGGCTTGCCCTCCCTGATGGAGGCTGTGGAGTTCACTAACTCCTGCTACAGAACAGATCCAAATTTTATGGTTTTGCTGGGATCATTGGGTGTGGTGGCTGTGGGTGGCTGGAGTCATACTGCTGGCAAGGTTATCCTGGTTTTCTTCTCCTCTCCTTTAGCACTGTGGAGCGTGCCTGCAGTGATGTCAGTGAAAGTGCTACACATGCTTCCATACATATGTAACCCACCCTGTTACCCGGGGTTACTAGAACCCTAGTAAGACCTAGTGGCAGGCAAGGACAGGCAGCTAGTGAAACTCCAGTTAAATGGATTTCACTATGTCTTGCTCTGTTTTCAGTCTCTGCTGAGTTGGAAATATGACATCATTTAGAACTGTTGCAGCTGCATAAGCCACACTGGAATATTGCAGTTGGAGGTTAGAGTAGAACGTTGGGGAATTTGAATTCAGTCTGTTGCAGTCTGTAGTAGAGGAAGGAGGTGCTCTGCTGTGAGCAGGCCCTCAGAGTCCTAAGCTCTGCCAAAGAGTTATTTTTTTTTTTAGAGGTGTGTGTTCTCACCTGGAGAGGAACACAAGAAGAGCCAAGTGAAGTGGTTGAGACTGCTTTCAGTGGTTCAGAGCCCCATCCCTGCAGGGATGGGGGGGAGGAATCAACCTGTTTCCAGGGGCAAACCCCCTGGTCCAGCTAGGAAACAAGAAGCTGCCTGAGTTTAAGTTCATGCTGAGGCACCAGAAGTTCTGGATGAGATTTCTTTGGAAGAGACAATGCCTGTAGGGAACCTGCAACCAAGGGGTGAGTTCGCTTCACTAAAGGGCCAATGTGTTTTCACCTGAGACAAGATGAAACTAAAGTGACTGTAACTGTGAGGTCAGGAAAAGACAGCCAAGTACAGTTTGGAAGATGTGGGGATTGGACTGCTTAACTCTGTGGGGGGTCTAGAGTAATGGACACAGCTACTTTTTAAGTATGTTCAAGTTCAGAACAAATGGGATGGAAAAACAGTAGATTGGATGTGGCATACATTTGATGAGAATCTACATAGCAAAGTGTTTTAAGGATAAGATGTTACAGTCCAGAGAAATGGCCGGGTATGAGTTATGGGAGTGAGAGGTGGGAGACCCCCCATCAGTAGTAACCAAATTCACCTCTATGGGTTTGCTTTGGGACACCTGTTGCTTTCTCTCAGGTACTTGGCCAGTGCCTGAGGAAAGTACCCAGATGTGGGATTGATGAGGAAGATTTCCTGATGGCACCAGAAGTGCTCATAGGTGGTTTAGTAAGCCACCAGTAAATGTTCCATGCTATATGGAAAGTGTCCAAAGGGCTGGCAATGGAGCCGATCCAGGGAGAATGGAAAAGAGTTGAGTTAGGGCAGAGTGCCCAGAGTGTTTCGAGACCTGAGGGTTTCAGTGTAAAGAGGATGTGTTCTGATCTCCATAAATCTGCATTACCAGGAGTGTAGCCCCGTGGGGGTCCATCTATGCTTTGTTATTCTGTTGGATGTGAATAAAAGCCACACTTTAGAATCCCAACTTCTGGTATTGTACATTACAGTTATTGTTTCCTTTGTCTGGAGTTACTTGGGTGCCCCTGACTAGAAGTCAAACCTAGCCAAGATACCGAGCAATAGTTTTCTCCCCAAGCCCAGGTACCAGGTAGAGGGTTACACATGGAGGCACTGCACAGCGCTAATAACACAAAAATACCACCAACCTGACCCCTGGGGTAACCCACCAGTTATAAAAATGGAGGTGACTGCTGGGATTCTGTTGAAATTTGGGAGAAAATGCAAGAAAGGTTGCTCGGATAGTGGCTAACATTTTGGCTATCTGGCAGTAGGTAGCCCAAAAAGCTGAAGCAATGTAAACTAAATGTGCCACTGTGTGCTGCTGTCTATGTGCTGTTGTGATATTGCCAACTGTTACCAAGAAGCAGTAAAGCCCGAGTGTGTATTCCCTTGTCCTGCATCAAATTACAGCATTTGACAGATTTTAAAAGTAATTGTGAGAAAAATAAGTGTGGAAAACTGTAGGTAGCAAAAGGGAAAATTGTGCCCTAGACATTGGAAATGCTTTCTGTGTGAATTGAGAGACTTGTTGTGCTTAATGACCATTAAAAATTGTTGAAATGGGCTCCCGTCGAGGAGTCGTTGAAGAAAAAAAAAGTGTGGTTTTGCAGTTTAAATTTTGCCTGCTCAACGATCGCCGTGAGGAGAAGAGCATTCAAGAGAAAAGAGGCTCATTTGCATGGCGTTGAGTGATTGGTGAGACTGCAATCAGTCCCACCCCCAAGCCTGCTCTAGAGTGACTGCACAGCGTTCAAGAGAGAGAGAGAATGGAGTGTGTGAACTGGCTTGTTAGGAGAAACGTCGCGGTGACTGAAAGCACTGTAAAAAGTTTAAAAAATGACTTTTCTGTTTAAATTCAGGCTCAACCCACATCTCGATCAACTGGACTGTGAGTGTGGTGTTCAGAGGGACGATCGGCAGGACTGCCAACCCACTTCCTTCCAGAGGCCTCCAAGACTGGCTGCAGGCCATTTTTCCATCGTAGCAAACAACTACTGATACCAATGAGTACCAGTCAAATGAAACAGCTCAAACTAAGTGATTTTGCCAAAAGCCAGCTGAATCTGTGTGTTAGCAGTGTAATCGCTTTGCAAAGAAGTACTGTGTCAGTTTAACTAGCTAAAAGCAAGAATTCTAAGAAACCGACTGTGAGCATAATTATAGGTTCAGCGTCAGTATAATTTTCAAAGCCAAGTGAGAGACTGAGTTGTATGAGATATGCAGCAAGAAATACAGGCAATCCTGTGCTATGAAATACTGAAGCTTTAAGGGACTTTAAGCTAGAGCAATGTCTTCAGCAAGTGAAAAGTCTGTGGTAAATCATATAAATGTGCTAGCAGAAAGAACAGTGCAAGTTTGTGCAGTTTGAGCATAGTTATCAGTAGAGTGTGTGAATAGGATGCGCAGTGGCTTGACCCAGTTACAGAATGTTGATGCGTAGGAGTGCTGCCACCGCCATTACCGGGTGGGGTAGTAATGTAAACACAGCAGCAGAGGAGCCATTTTGAAAGAAAAAGAAAATTTCAGTGATGTGGGACTTGAAATAACAGTGAGAGTTTGTTTGCTTTTTCTGCAGTCATGGCTTCAGGCCCAGCCCGCTACCCGAATCATGCCCGGGCTGTGATAGCAGTAGAAGTTAACAAGTTCAGGAACATTGAGAGATGTTACTATGGGAGACGACTGCCTCCTCATGTGGTGATTCCTGGATATCCAGTGCGAGTATGTGTGATGTGCTTAAATGCTAGAAGGGATGTCTTCATGGTACCTCACTGTTCTGGGTGCCTAGAAAAATTTGGTTTGACCAAAGTGCCAAAGATTCATTTGGCTCCCACATGGACAAAAATTCAAGAATCTACAGTTGGCAGCACACAGCACCAGGCGGAGCCTGTTGGAGAAGGTCCCTCAGAGTGTGGCATGAAGCAAGAGGGTGCAGATTTACAGACAGAACAATGTGCTGATGTTTCAGAGTCTGAGTCACAGAGAGACATTTTGGGAAGAGCATCAGTAGACCCTTGGAGAGAGGGGCCTAGCCCAAGTCTCATAGGTGAAGACGAGACAAGGGAGGCCTTTGAATGGGAGGTTTCGACCTCCGCGCCCAGCGAAGAGTGGACAGTCTCAAGAGTGAAGATGACCGCTCACTCCTGGGCACAGATTCTCAGTGAGGAAGAAGAAGAGGAGGAACCTATGTGGCCTTGTGAAAAAGGAACTGGTACACAGCCTCAAGCTCTTGCCTCAGAGGAATGCATGGAAGAGAGTGGTGATTCCACTGATCTGGCTGTGCAAAAAGAAGCCAGGGATCCATTTTTTGTGTCATTAAAAATGCGTAGCTGGCAGAACCAAGACTGGCTGCCCCCAAGCCAGTCCAGAGGTCTCAAGTTGACCAACGCTAGTAAAGAGGAAAGACTGGTTCGTAGGAAAGTGAATGAAATCTACGGGATGTCCTTTCCTACCTTTCCTCAGAGAGTCTGGGAGGAGATTGAAAAAAGCAGGAAATCCTGGATTTGGGAAAAAGCAATGAAACATGTGCATCCTGGTGCAAACAAGCATGTCAAGAACAGAATGTTTCAAGAAAAATACAGCCAGCGGAAAAGAGGCAGGACACTGTTTATTGACACTGTTCAAATTGTGGATGGAGAGGGACATGAAATCTTTCACAGTGTGAATTATAAGTGCCCAGATGGGGTGATAATTCAAGCACCTGACCCGTTGTGCTATTGGCCACAATGTAAAGACCTTCCTGTGAATGTGCCCATGCCTACCAAATGGAAAGCAGACCAGTGGTAGCCAGTGCTGCCACTCCAGCCATTGCCGTACCTATGTTGTTTCACCAGTCTGGATGTCCAGAACTCAGGTGCCCCACATTCATCAGTTCTGTAGTGTACTGGCCTTCCAGAATCCATCAACTGGCCCACCAGATGACTTCAGATCCAGAGAGGACACCATCCCAGTTGTATCCTGATTCATTGCCTGGGTATCGGATGACTTCAGACCAGCTGTTTTCCTTTTTGTTCCTGTTCCAAGGTTCCATCTCCAGAGATGACATTAACCCAGCAGTTTTCAGATGTGCCCTCCTGTCATTTCCCGGAAGATGTCCGCCCAGCTGTATCGGAAGAATGCTGCCAGGGAGAGTCTTCGGCTGAGGACCAGGTGTGGTATCATGTTGTTCTACAAGGGACTGGTAAGTCCAGACTTTTCTATTTTTATGACATTGCAGTACACACCCTACACTAGCAGACTCCAGATGTTTGAACTGTCCTCGAAGACTCTCCCCTTCGGGTCTTTGGCCTGCTAGAACCGAGCTTCACCGGGCTCCGGCCCAGGACAGACTCTTTAATGGACTTGCCTTCAGGCACTGTGGTCACTAGATGGGGCTTTTAGGGCACTCCATCCCCCAAATATGGTGTATTGTAAATAATGTCATTGTTTCTACTGTTTTCTAATGTTTATACTGTTTTTTCTACTTTTCTAAATAAAAAAAAAATATTTTTTGGGATTCTCCAGTGTTTTGATGGTAGGGGTTTAGATAGACTGTGTATGCAGATTAGAAGTGTGTGTTGTCTTTCTTTTTCTTGCAGGTGTTCCTGGAGAAGATAAGAAGAGAAGACAAGAGGAGGAGGAGGGACTCATCGGAGTTCTTCAGTAGTACTTTAGAGTGTAGTGTTTAAAGTACTGTTGTTGTTGTTGCTGTGCATAACTTTTCCTTCCACAGGCATGGTTGTTGGGGAGTGTGGGAATAATGCATAGCATATAGTATTAGCTCCTGGTGGTGGTTGCATGGAGTCCAAGGTTGGGGGAGGTCCCCTGTTTGTTTTGTTTTTGGAAATTTTGAGTTAGAGGCAGAAAGGTTTTCCCTTGAGGGCTAGGGGGGATAGACAGGCTGTGGTTCTGAATGGCTGTAGGGGTCACAGCACTGATCTATTAGGGCTATGCTCTGGACAGTTCTTCCAGAGTCACTGGGTACCCATAGTCAGTGGGTAGAGTAGAGGCTGATGCATCAGCTGATGGCCTCTGGGCCCTTAGTGTTGCCTGCCTGTGCCTAGTACATGGTAGGAGGGGGCCTGATCACCCCTCTCTGTAGGTAGCACATAGGGTAGGATGGCCTAGGTCAGGTAACTAATGACTGCACACAGTCATTTTCCTGGCCCAGGGTGAGTGTAACCCCCCCATTACCTGGGGTTACTAGAACCCTAGTAAGACCTAGTGGCAGGCAGGGACAGGCAGCTAGTGAAACTCCAGTTAAGTGGATTTCACTGTGTCATGCTCTGTTTTCAGTCTCTGCTGAGCTGGATCTATGACATCATTTAGAACTGTTGCAGCTGCATAAGCCACACTGGAATGTTGCAGTTGGAGGTTAGAGTAGAACGCTGGGGAATTTGAAGTCAGTCTGTTGCAGTCTGTAGTAGAGGAAGGAGGTGCTCTGCTGTGAGCAGGCCCTCAGAGTCCTAAGCTCTGCCAAAGAGTTATTTTTTTTTGGGGAGGTGTGTTTTCTCACCTGGAGAGGAGCACAAGAAGAGCCAAGTGAAGTGGTTGAGACTGCTTCCAGTGGTTCAGGGCCCCATCCCTGTGGGGATGGGGGAGAAGGAATCAACCTGTTTCCAGGGGCAAACCCCCTGGTCCAGCTAGGAAACAAGAAGCTGCCTGAGTTTAAGTTCATGCTGAGGCACCAGAAGTTCTGGACGAAATTTCTTTGGAAGAGACAATGCCTGTTGGGAACCTGCAACCAAGGGGTGAGTCCACTCTGCTAAAGGGCCAATGTGTTTTCACCTGAGACAAGATGAAACTAAAGTGACTGTTACTGTGGGGTAAGGAAAAGACAGCCAAGTACAGTTTGGAAGATGTGGGGATTGGACTGCTTAACTCTGTGAGGGGTCTAGAGTAATGGACACAGCCACTTTTTAAGTATGTTCAAGTTCAGCACAAATGGGATGGAAAAACAATAGATTGGATGAAGCATGTATTTGATGAGAATCTACATAGCAAAGTGTTTTAAGGATGAGGTGTTACAGTCCAGAGAAATGGCCGGGTATGAGTTATGGGAGTGAGAGGTGGGAGACCCCCCAATCAGTAGTAACCTAATTCACCTCAACAGGTTTGCTTTGGGACACCTGTTGCTTTCTCTCAGGTATTTGGCCAGTGCCTGAGGAAAGTACCCAGATGTGGGACTGATGAGGAAGATTCCCTGATGGAGCCAGAAGTGCTCATAGGTGGTTTATTGAGCCACCAGTAAATGTTCCATGCTATATGGAAAGTGCCCAAAGGGCTGGCAATGGAACCGAGCCAGGGAGAACGGAAAAGAGTTGAGTTAGGGCAGAGTGCCCAGAGTGTTTCAAGACCTGAGGGTTTCAGTGTAACGAGGATGTGTTCTGATCTCCATAAATCTGCATTAACAGGAGTGTAGCCCAGTGGGGGTCCATCTATGCTTTGTTATTCTGTTGGATGTGAACAAAAGCCACACTTTAGAATCCCAACTTATGGTATTGGACATTACAGTTATTGCTTCCTGTGTCTGGAGTTACTTGGGTGCCCCTGACTAGAAGTCAAACCTAGCCAAGATACTGAGCAACAGTTTTCTCCCCGAGCCCAGGTCCCAGGTAGGGGGTTACATATGGAGGCACCACACAGCGCTAATAACACAAAAATACCACCAATCTGACCCCTGGGGTAACCCACCGGTTATACATAGCAAGCCAGATGTCTGCCAATTCTCTTTCTGCACCTTGCAGTCCCAGCAACAGCACTCTCCCCACCAGCCACTGCAAGAGGCCAGGATGACACAAGGTGCCATGCCAACCCCTCCTGAAGAAAGCGAGCAGTCCATCTGATGCCCAATCCTCCTTCCTCCAATGTTCTGAGCTCACTCCTAAACCTGGGTCATTGGTACTGCAAGTGGTAGCACCACTGCTGCATAAGCAGTCCAGCTTCCTGTGCTTTTTTTAAAATGGTTTTCTATTTCCAGTGTCAGATTTATAAAGAGCCCTCTGAATGCTGCTGCTGCTGCAGACACTGCTCCATTTTTTATTTAATTCAGGAATTCCTAACAGTTTTGCATGTATGTAATTCCTGTAATAAGGCTGGGGGTGGTGAAGGGGTAAGGATAAGGGAAGCTGTCCCCCTTGTTAAGGCATTTTTTTAAAGTATAGTTTAAAATGATCTAACTATGAGAGTAGTATGTAGAGGTTTTATGTTTTACTGCTGCACTGACCATATTGATATTTGCACCTCAACTACACCTTGTGTTTACACCTCAAGTGGAGGTGTATTACTCATTGAGATGCACCTTAGCAGCAGTTTTTTAAATGCATGCGACTACACCTCCAGACTAGAACTCTGATTGAGGTGTTCCCCTCCTCCAAGCTGAGCCAAATTAGCATTTTTAGAAGTACATCAACTACACCACCTGACTACATCTCCAATTAATGTGCGCACTTCATTGAGGTACACCTAATTAGCATTCTTTTAGGTGCACATCAGCTACACCCAAATTGCATTGCAACTCCACATCTGTTAAACCTTAGAAGCACACCTTGAGGTGTATCAAGGTGCATACTTCATTTAAACCTTAAGAGCACATCAAATACACCTTAGTTGGGTCTAAGTAGTCTAACAAGCCCACTTCCGAATACCATAAAACATATGAAAAGACACACAGGATGTTAGGATGCATAAGAAGCTGCTTCATCTGTTATAGAAGGGAGGTAATACAGTACTGCCACTGTACAGGTCATTAGTTCAATCACACCTGGAGTGCAGTGTGCTGTTCTGGAGCCTGCATTTGAGGAAGGACATATGTAGGCTGGAAATCATACAGGGAATGGTAATAAAAATGATCCAAGGAGCAAGAAGGAAGTCCCTATGAGGAAATACATGTACAGTATTGGAGAGTTTCAATATGTAGTCTCTGGTGGGCAGAGGGGAGAGTGGGGTATGATAGCAAAATTAAAATGCATGCAGGGGTACAACAGGCTAAACTCCACAGAGCTGTTCAGCTTAAGGAGCAGCCTATACACCAGGGGACACAATTTCAATCTGGCAGGGGGACATTTAGAAAGGATGTTAGAAACGTATTTGTTTGTTTGTTTGTTTGCTTGTTTTTTCAGAGTGGGTGTTGGATGTTTGGAAAAGTCTACCAAGTAATGTGGTCAATGCTGGGACTATATCTGGGTTCAAAGGTCAATGTGACATTTTTAAAGGGATTGTTAGGAAGTACTACAGTACATTGTAGGGCTTCAGGGCTAACGTGATGACTTTTCTGTATGTATTGTTATGTTTCAATGATTCTACATTTAAATCAGAAGCTAGTACAGCCACATACAAGCAGAAGACAGCTGTCAGCAAACAGATTATTAGACGTGCAAAAGCATGCATGAAATTAACAGATGATGAGGGTATTATATCAAATACAACATTTTTCAGGTACTGTATATGAATGAGAAAAAAACTCATGAATGCACTGAGAGGCTAGAGAAAGTAGGGCTTTACATACAGAAGGACATGGCTAAAGCTATTGCACTGAATGAGTACTGTATTTCAGCTCAGTATTCACAGTGGAAAAAACAGGGCCATACCCAAATGCAGACGAAGGTGCTTAGGGAATTAGGAGGCAGCCTGGACATCGGGATTATCTCATCTAATGAGGCCACAAACGGTCTGCAGGGTCTTAATGTAACCAAATCACCATGCCCTGATGAAATACATCCATAGAAATAAGAAACAGAGAATATGTTAGAAGAAAGTGACCAGTAGGCCCATCTAGTCTGCCCTATTTTTCCTGCCTGTTACTACACCCTGGACCCTATTTGGTCACAGGTCCCCTCCCTCCTTCCTTACCTCCACTTATTATACTGATGTGCCTATCTTATAAATGCTTGAAACTTTCCACTGTCTTTGCCCATGTCACCTCTTCTGGCAGGCATTTCATGGTGTTCACCATTCTTTCTGTGAAGAAATATTTCCACACATCCCTCACAAACTCCTCCCAAGCTTCGTAGCATGCCCTCATGGTCTGGTACTCCTCCTCATCCTCCTGTGACAGAGACTCCCATGCTGTTCCTTATTCACCCCTGTGAGGTACTTATAGGTCTCAGTCAGGTTCCCTCTTGCCCTCCTCTCCTCTCCTCCAGGTAGTACATTCTGAGCTCCTACAGCCTCTCATTGTAAGGGTTTTTTTGTGTGTAACCCCCGTATCATTTTGGTAACCATCCTTTGGACTGCTTCCACCCTGTCAATTTTCTTGCAGAGGTGTGGCCTCCAGAACGGACTCGCTACTCCAGGTGGGGTTTAACAAGTGAGCATTACAGAGGGAACAACACTTCCTTTCTCCTACTAGAAATCCACCTCTCTATGCACCCCACCATCTGGCTAGCCTTACATACTGCCTTGTCACACTGCCCTGCCACCTTGAGATCATCAGATATGATTACTCCAAGGTTCCTGTCTTGCTTGGTAACTGTAAGTACCTTCTCCCTAATTTTAAACATTCCCCAACCCAGGTGCATGAATTTGCACATTTTGGCATTGAAACCCAGCTGTCACACCCTGGACCACTCCTCTAGTTTTCCCAGATCCCTTTGCATTCTCTCCACCCCCTCCTGCATGTCCACACTGTTGCAGATTTTGTGTCATATGCAAAGAGGTACATCTTCCCCTCCAGTTCCTAAGCAATGTCACTTAAGAAGACATTGAAGAGGACATGACCCAGTACTGATCCCTGTGGTACTCCATTGGTCACTCTCTCATCCTCTGAGTGACTGCCATTTACCACCACCCTCTGCCTCCTATCCTTCAACCAGTTAGACACCTGGTTCACCACCATCTCCCCTTCCCCCAGGCTACTAATTTTTTTTATTAGTCTCCTGTGTGATACAGTGTCAGGAGCCTTACTGAAGTCCAGATAGGCCATATCCACTGTTCTGCCCTGATCTATCTCCCTAGTTACCCAGTCAAAGAAATCTCCGAGATTTCTTTGACTTGACCTACCCCCTGTGAAGTTGTACTGCTGGTAGTCTTGCAGCCCATTTGTTTCCAGGTAGTCTATCAGTCTCTCCTTCAGCAGGGACTCCATTAATTTCCCCACCACCGTTGTGAGACTGACTGTTCTGTAATTTCTAGCATCCTCCCTGCTGCTGCTCTTGTGCAGAGGAACCACATCAGCCTTCCCCCAGTCCTCTGGAATAACCCCCATTTCAAAGAAGAACTAAATAGTGTTGCCAGAGGGGCAGTTAACACCATGCTCAGCTACTTTAATATCCTTGGGTAGATCCTGTCTGGCCCCATCACCTTGTTTTTCCTTAGTATAGAAATGAGAAAAGGAGGGAGTGTGATGACAGGGACCGTGTCAGAGGGGGTCCAAGGTGGTCAAGATTAAAGCTGCAAACCAGATGCCAAAGGATTGGGTTGATCCAGAGCCATAAAACTCAATGTTTTATTTTGATTACATGCAGCATTATAATGTTCATTTAATTTCAGCTCAGATTATGTTTATTGAGTTGCCAGAAAGTAAAGAAGTGAAGCTCATATTAATTTGCATACAGATGATACAGGGGGACAATCTGGTTGTTGCATGGGCATATAGGACAGGGACTGGCTTATGCATGGGCATATGAGACAGGGGCTTGTGGGTACATGGGTGCATAATTCTTAAGGGTATGGGTACAGCTGAGGTGTGTGTGTGTGTGTGTGTGTGTATGTGTGACACAGAAACATGGAATATTTGTAGGGCAAAAGATCAATGGTTCATCAATTCTGCCCAATGTCCCTACCTACAGTAGTACCCATCAACACAATAGATGATACCGGCCCATTCAGTGCATTGTGGTGCATTATAAGGTCATGGACAGGACATCCTATGTCAGACTGATAAATACTGACTATTATAATATTTCTGTCTGCATCTAGGTGGGTTTTGATCCTGTCCCACACATTGGACTGCCTCTGGGGGTAAGTATAGCACTCCCTCTGAAGCCCCTGCCATGGAGAAAGTCAGGATGGGTAAGGACCTAGAAAAGACAGGGAGTAATGGACCTGAACAGGGTATAGATCCCTTGGAACAGGGAATGTTCCAAAGAGCTTGGCTGTGTAGAAAAAGAAAATGTTTACATTTTATTTTCAAACATTGTCATGCTTTTGTAACAGTTTTACTGCTCCCTGAAAAAAGACAGTTCATGTCAAAGATGATTGCTGCAGAAAAGAATCAGCTGGATAAGCTCTTTCATACCATGGACAGGTTGAGTACTCTACCATCTATGATCTAATCAAGCCTCTTCTGCAGAAAAGTACAGATTGTTCAACCAATTATTCCGTGACAAGGTGTCCTCTATTTGAGCAGAGATCTCCTCAAGTGGCTTGTCATGAAGTGGCAGTATCCAAATGATGACTGGAATGGTTCAGCTGCCATCCTAGGCTGCATTTCAGCCAGTTTTAGAAGAGGAGTCAGTATGGGTGGTCATTGGGTAGCGACCCACCTGCTGTGTTTTGGACCCTGGACCCTGGCCCTACCTCTCTGCTGGTTGGTTCTCTAGAATCCTTTGTGCCAATTTTCATAGAGATTGTCATGTGTTCCTTGAAGGAAGGGGTCTGAAAATGGTTGTGGGTAGTCCTATCCTGAAGAAGCCATCTTTAGACCCTGATGGTCTGAGACATTACAGACCTGTCTTGAACCATTCTTTCTAGGGAAGGTGATTGAAAAAGTGGTAGTGATGAAGTTTGAGGCTCAGCTGGAACCGTATGATATTTTTAAGCCTCCCCAGTCAGGGTTTAGATCCTGCCACAGCTCCAAGACTACTCTTGTCAGATTAGTCCATGATCTTCTGAATGCTAAAGGTGGGAGGCATTGGTTCATCTTGATCCCCTTACATTTTTCATCCTCATTTCGCATAGTGGACCATGGTGAGCAGTTGGATCACCTGAGAAACAACATGGAGCTCACCTCACTTGTACTGTTTTACACTGGTTTGAGCCAGGTCTCACTTGGAGAGCACAGCAGGTAATGCAGGGCAATTTCATCTCCAGAACCGCTGTGCTAATCTGCTGTGTTCCCCAAAGCTCATTCCTTGCACCCATGCTGTTTCCCATGAGTGTCAAGTGAAAATAGTGAGGTAAAAACAGTGTGCCAAAAATTGTGAGTCAGTAGTAGTGAAGGTAACTTCAGCAGCTTTATTTTAATAGTGCAGACTTACTTTAGTGATGCAGGCAGTAGTAGGGTAAGCGATGTAACCCACTTTCTCTGTGTGTGTTCCAATGCTGCCCACTGTAGTGTAAAGGTCAGAGTCATCTCCTCCATGCACATCTGCTACCCGTGGCAGCCGTGGGTTCAATTCCTGGTACTTTTTTTTTATTTATTTATTGTAGAGGCAGGCTTCCTGCACAAATGCCCCCCTCTGTAACTTACTCACCCTGACTTGTGCCCCCCCAGGAAAACGTTTATATTTATTTAGGGGGGGTGGGCCCCCACATCAAATGTTGCAGTGCCGGACCATTTTTCTTCCACCATTCTGCTGTGGGTGTCAGGAATTATTATTGTTTCCTCCGTACAGTTATGTTTCTCACCCTTGTCACCATGCACCATTTTTCCCTGTCGTTCTCTTTGTCAGTGCTATATTAAACTCGCTATTTTTACTGTCACCATTTTTCCCTTGCTATTATTACCTAGTACCTTTGCCACGTACATGCCAAGTTTCTCTGCTATGCAGATGACACTCAGCTACACCTGTGTTTTGCACCAGATGGAAATCAGGCTACCTCAATGTACTGTGAGAACAGTGTCTCTAGGAGATCAATGACTGGATGGTCTTCAACTGGCTGTTTCTCAGCCCTAGTAAGACAGATGCTATGACTGTCAACCCATATCTGCAAGGGTCAGCATTCAATGACTAGTGCAGATGCCATGTTATCATCTCATAATGGTATTACTCTTTGAGCTGTGGATGTAGTGAAGGAACTGGGGTCATTGTGGACTGCCATATCCACAATGGCATTTTCCATGTGTGAAATATTGTCTGGATCAAGCAGCCTCTTTCCTCCATGGATTTGTTGATGATAGTCCACACTTTGTCACTTTGTGATTGGACTACTGTAATGCGCTATACATAGGGTTGTCAGGAGGTTTGATTCCCTTTCTGCAGCTATTCCAGACTGGTGCAGCCCCACTAGTTGTGGGAACTTGTTGAAAGGACCACATCATGCTGGTGCTGCACATGCTGCACTGACTGATGATGCAGTGCTGCATCACCTTCAACATATGCTGGTTGGCATTCAAGACCCCACATAGTCCTGGTCTGGCTTACCTAAAAGATCTATTACCTTACACCTCAGTCTGCCCTCTCTGTTCCATCAATGCAGGCCTGATGCTGGTCCCCTGATCCTACCTTCAGTTGTCAAGAAACAGGGCATTTAGAGAATCTCTGCATTAGCTCTGGAACTACTTGCCCTCTTAGTGACCATTCTACTTCCTTGCTGGAAGCCTTTAAGGGACTATTAAATGCTTATTCATTTAACAAGGTCTACTCTTTTAGTTAGTTTTATAATGCTGAATGTTATGTTTATTCATTATCATTAATTTACTGAATTATTCTTTTTCTTCTGTTCTACATTGTAAGGCACCCTGAGCCTGTAGGGCTGTGCACCATAGAAATAAAGTTGACCTTACCTTATGGCACACCATCAGACAAATGTGTCATTTTTAGTATTGCTCATGAGGTGGTCTAACTTTCGCCCCCAACTTGCACAAATGCCATAAACACATGATGAAAAAGCCTCACAAGGATTTTAAGAATCCAGCCCCACATGTCTACTTCCATCTACATCTGTATTCTAGTTAACTTTGTATGGGTACTATGCTGAAAACCCACATTCAAAAATGAGTGAGGGCTGTCAGGGACTGGCCAGGAGTGGAAGGCTTGAGAATCTCAGGGGCTATCCTCCTTCCTTGGGGGAAGGGGAATACTGCTCCTGCTGAGTGACTGCTGACTGACTCAGACCAGTCAGGAGCAGCAGGAGGTGAATGGTTACCATTGGATGCCTGTCATGCATGTGCACCAGTGTAGGCATGTGTGGCCACATCATTGCACACTGGCACCCTGGGAAGAAAACCAGGAGGAGGGTAAAATGTTGACAATCCAAGTTGACACCCACAAAGTCTGTGAGAAGGTAGGTGACAGGAATTGGGTGGGGGGGCAACTGAATAAGTCCAGATAAGAAAACAACTGTGTGGAAAAACTTTATTTGGATACAGAATCCATGTCCAACTGCAACTACTTGTCTTGCTTGCTTAAGTGCACTAAGGTTCATATTAAGAATGGTAAAGGAGCCAGAAAGCAAACTGCCATAAATGCTCCTATAGATGCCTTACAGGACATAATAATAGAGTTTTCCTCCTGTTAAGATGTACTTATCAAGTTTGGTTTTGAATTTTTTTTTCCACTAATCACTATGTAAGTAGGTAATTTGTTCTGTGGATTAGCAATTCTCAAGATGAAGAAATATTTTCGTTTTTGAGTTTTTAATGTTTTCCCTATAATCTGTAAAGGATGACCTCTGGTTTCTCTGTCTGAACTTTTAAAGTCTATACCCATCTTTGATAAGTGGTAAGGGTTTAATGTTTTCATCAGTGATATGCACGTTAGTGCAGACAATCTCCTTTCTAAATTTGCGGATGATACTAAGCTAGGGGGGACAGTAATCACGGCTACTAACAGGACCACTCTTAGGAATAACTTAAAAACTATTGAAGAATGGGCAGTTTGCAATGGAATGATGCTCAGTCAAGACAAATGTACCATATTACACTTTGGCAAGAACAACCCAAGACAGAGCTATTTCTTAAATGATATCCCTCTTAAAGTTTCAATAATTGAGCGGGACCTTGGGGTTATTATCAACAACAAATTGCCCTCTACTGACCAATGCATTAAGGTAGCCAAAACATCTAATGCATTACTCACTCAAATTAAATGAACATTAGTCTCCAGGGCCCAGGAATGTATTATCCCCCTTTATAGGACCCATGTAAGGCCACATTCTGATTATGAGTCCCCTTTCTGGAACCCTTATCTAAGACAGGATATAGATAGAATTGAGAGAATTCAGAGGAAGGCAACAAAACTAGTTCCTCGTCTGGCCAAAAGTGATTATCACACAAGACTGCAGGAAATGGGGCTATACTCCCTTCAAACTAGATGAATTAGAGGTGATTTGCTCCTTTTGTATAAAATCCAAAATTCTCAGGATTTAATGCATCAGTGTGGTCTAAAATTCTCCAATAGAAATATTGCTCCATGGCTTCATAATAAACAGATTGATGTGGCCAAATCAAAAACTAATAAAAGGCTAAATTACTTTACGGTAAGAACCCCCAGATTGTGGAACAGCCTACCGCAATATTTGGTGGACAGCAATTCCATTTATTCTTTTAAAAGAGGTCTGGATCAATGGATGGAGTCGAATAGCTCCTGGGTGTAACCATTCCCTACCATAGTGATGGGGGACAATCTCGATAGGCCATGGCCTTCTTTTGTCCTTCAGAACCAAGTAAACCAAGAACCAAGTGAACCAAGTAAGGGTAATTTATTATATCAAACATCAGTAACGGGTCTACTGACAATCATCTGGTTTCTAGTGTCATAGGGTTAAACATTCTTGATGATCATTGTATGTTTTATCATTTAACTGATATATGTTTTTTGTAAACCTTCTTTGTATTTTTTCAAGATTTTTGTGTTCTCCCTTTTTAAAGAGGCACCAGAGTTGGGATGCATATTCTAAATGAGGTGAAACATAACCCTGAACAATGGCATTAGCACTTTTGCATCTCTGGAGATGATATTTCTTTTGATGTCCCAAATAACCTTTTTTGTTTTATTGATGGCTATGTTCACCTGATGTGTGTTACTAAAATCATGTGAAACAGTGATACCAAGATCTTGTTCATTTTCGGTGGTTAGATGTTCCTTTCCACCTAACAATTATGTATTCATTGGATTTTTATTGCCAAGGTACAACACCCTACACTTTTCCATGTTCAATTTCATTCCCTACCTATTGACCCATCTGGAAATCTGATCAAGATCACGTTGAAGGTCATAAATATTTGATGAAGTTTCACAAGGGCCCCCCTAATTTTGCATCATCTGCATATTTGACTGTCCAACTAAATAAATCTTTTGTCATATCGGATATAAAAATTTGAAATGATGAAGGGTCCAAAATAGAACCCTGAGGGACTCTACTAGTAGCCTATCCTATTCCAGATAAATGTTCATTTACCACCACTCTCTGAGATCTATCCATTAACCACTCACCAATCCAAAGTGTAATGCCATAATCTTCTGCTTGTGACATCAAAATTATTTCCAGGACACTGTGATTTATACACAGAGGATTATGACATCACAGTTTGATAAACAGCAGGTGTTAATAAGGTAAAGGGGCAAATATCCTATTATTCAACAGTTATCCTCCACAATACAGAAAGTGGAGATGATATATGCAGA